>CP110840.1:30643947-33043947 GCA_028411795.1 Euphorbia peplus
GAATGAATAATAGATCCAGACCCTAAAAACAACAATACTTTCGAATAGGCATGAGTAATCAAATGAAATAAAGCACCTCGATAAGACCCCATACCTAGAGTTAACATCGTATAACCCAATTGAGACATTGTAGAATAAGCTAAACTTCTCTTAATATCTTTTTGAGCAAGGGCTAAAGTAGCTCCTAAAAAGACTGTTATTATGCCTATCAAAGCTATTAGATTCATTATGTAAGGTATGACTAGGAAAATGGGAAAAAGGCGAGCTACAAGAAAAATTCCCGCCGCTACCATAGTAGCAGCATGTATCAAAGCCGAAATAGGGGTAGGCCCCTCCATGGCATCGGGCAACCATACATGAAGAGGAAATTGTGCCGATTTAGCAATTGCACCAGAAAATAATAAAAAGGTACACAAAGTAACAAATACAAGATTAACTTGATTATTATAAATCAAGTTATTGAATATTTTGAACAAATCTCGAAATTCGAAGCTGCCCGTTATCCAATACAGACCAAGAATTCCTAATAATAAACCAAAATCTCCTACACGATTAGTTACTAGTTCGAATTTGATACAAATTTATATTTTTCGGGAATTAGTTGGAATGTGTTCTTATCTTTTAATAGGTTTTTGGTTGATTAATTTCATTCAACCAATAGAATAACAAGACACTTAAATCAAGACTATCATCATTAATTACATTAGATTTATTCCATTAATTTATTCCATTAATTTATTAAGGGTATATTAGTAAACATGTATGGTTTCAACTAAATTTCTTAATTACCTTGCAAATGAAGAATTGGCTATTAATTTGGGACGGAGGGAGTAACTTCTTTTCTTCCCTTCAAGTGTTATTATCTCATTCTTTATTTTTCCTTTCAAATTATTATTCCTAATTATTTTTAATTTATTTAATTTTTCAATTTAAATAATTTTTTCCTTTTCTTATATGAAACTTAATTCGTGGGATGATTAATTTTGGTATTTTCATGCACAAAACTAATGTTGTATGTCAAAAGAAAAAAAATTTACATAGAAAAATGACCTTTTACATCAATTCCTAGATTCGCCCACCACTCATGGACAAGGACGGATCTATATAGGAGCACAGGAGCACGTCTCTTCCCCTCTATTCGAGAAAAATAATATATATAATCATTTAAAACAAGAAAATCGTAACCATTTATTATAGAAGTCTAGTATTTGAGATGATAATACCCGATCTACATCCGGTATTACCAATCCAATAAACTAAAGGATGAAGATGACAACAAGGCAAAAACCATATCGCCGTATCTTTATACAAACAAAAGAAATCCCAAAGAAACTGGTATTTCCTTTTTAAGGAGGAAAATGGTAAAATAGAAAAGATACCTTAGGTGAACACCTCATAAAAGTTTACATAAACCCTTACATAAACCCATCTTGGAGGCCTTACATAAACCCATCTTAGGGTATCCCTCCGAGCAAGATAACTAAACTTATTTCAGATACACACTTCCTCTCAAACTTATATTGACATCCTGAGAGTCATCATTAATCATACGGCAAAAAATGATATGTTATCAAATTGGTGCGGTGAACATGTACCATAACACTTAGAAATCTCAAATCTCCAGCCACAACCAAAACATTCGAGTCAAAAAGTTGTTTAAAAGCAATATGATATCTCGATTAAACCGAATAGTCTCGCACTTTTCCATAATGCCAAATTAACTTGTCAAGATCGTTGGAGTCGCCCAAAGGGATAGAAAGAATATGATTCACATCAATAGCATCAACCATTTCCTCCAAGAGTTCAACGTTCTAATCATTTCTAGAAGGCAATCATAACTCACCAATTGTCGAGTATTTCCCACCCGAGCGAGGCTATAGTACTAGGCTGGAAATCAAGGAAATTCAGGATCTAAGGGGTGCCCCAAACATGAATAGTCACTGTTATGACAACTGTCATCCAAACGTCCCCACTACGTAAGTATTTAGCTTTAAGAATTCTACAAGGGCATTGCTATTCGGGACCAGGTGCCAGGCTTGTTTACCTAGCCAAGATTGAAAGCTTTTAACTGTCTAAACCCTATACCTCCCCACTCCTGTCTCAGATACTTCCGTAATGGGGCCTTTTGGACAGAGTTGGATCTCAATCCTAGCCTAGATTGAAAGAGCACTTTAGAGTCTAGAGGTGTTGTGAAAGGGTGAAGGTGGATGATTGGTAATGGTGACTCTATTCGTGTTTGGAGCACCCCCTTAGATCCCAAATTTCTTAAATTTCTTCTTATAATTCTTTGAACCGCACCAAACTGAGTCCATCCTATAATTTTCCATTGACATCTACTAACCTACTCCCAGACAAACTTAAACTCTCATCTTCATTAACCTTTCAACTCTAAATCAAGGAAACTTACCCTCGTTTTAATCTAAATAGAAGTTACTGAAGGAGTGCAAGTTTGCAAAGACAATCTCTTCTAATGGGTGCATGCTCAGAAGAACTGCCAAAGATAGATAGAAGTGATGAGTTAATGGATGCCACATAAGTCAGAAGAACTGCCAAAGCTAAATCCTCTTCTGCTCTTTTTCCTGCCTGCCTGCCTGTCTTTGCTCATACAACATTTCAGATTTTTCTTTTCTTTTTCCTGCTTATTTCAACATGTCAAATCTAAGGAAAGAGTTGAAGGAGAAGACAACACAAACATTAAATCAGACATCAATTGATATTATACCCTTCTTCCAATTAGACAAGGATAAATAATTAACATTATCCACATATGTTCTTCATATTAACTAAACTCAACATCTCTAACTGTGATTAGCAGCTCAGTTTAACAAATTGTGAAATGCCCTCTTTCAGGATGAAACCTCAACTGCAATTTCTTTTTACAGCAACAAGCCTTCAACCTTACCGGGTCATTTCATTTCCTTCCACCAAATGGTAACACCTCCTTAATCAGCCAATTTTTACCTGGACATACCTGTCCATAACATTAATTAATCACTTCCCTAAGTGATCATGAAAAAATGCCTGTACACCGAAAGGCTAAACAATCAGATGTAATCTGTCATCATCAGGGATAAAAAGATAAAAAAAAAAATGATAATAATAATCACGATGGATGATATGGTGATCATGTATTTTAGGATATCTTGCTTCAATTAATGCCATAGCTTGCTACAGAAACTGTTTCGAGGCCTCTTGCTTGATACTATATCGGAAAACGAGTCTACCAACTGTCCTGCCAAACTACTGGGATCATCAATCAGGGTTTGGATAAAGGTATTAACTACTCTACGTTCTTGCTCCGTTGACCTCAAACTAAACCATGTCAGCAATTTCAACCTGAATTCTTGACTAACATAACCTTCGCATTCCAACCACCGGATGATCTTCACACAGTATTCAAAGTTCTCATCCAAGCAACCTGAGCCGTTAGATACGCGGAAAGGTGATCCACTTATCAAAGTGCTATCACAGTCATGGATCTCATCGTTGGAATGAGCAGCAGCTCTTTTTCTACCCAGTTCTGTCCTGGAATCAACAGCTGGCACTTCTCCACTTGGCCCATCAGTCCAGGTCTGTGAGTCACCACTGCCGTGTGATCTCGCCAAACCATTCTTCTTTATCTCATGAGAAGCAGCATCATCATCTGCCTCAACGTGTTCCAAAGTACACCCATTATCTTCATCACGGGACGATGAAAATGGAGGAGTCAGCTCTTCGTTCAAATCAGGTACTGAAACAATATTTAAGTCAAGTCCATTTGAAACAGATGGCAAATGATCTTCAGGCATTGTTATTTTGCTTGCTCCACAACACTTTTCTGTATCAACACTGCAAAACCCTTCGGGGCTTCCATGCTCTTGAGCCCATGCCAGATGCAGGATCTTTCCAAGCTCTCGAACCTTAAATCCAGAAGAAGTTTTAGATTCCCTCTTTGAACCAGAAGTACCTCCTCCGGAAAGGGAATTCGCTTTCTTACCATTTGTAGCAACAGAAGAATCAGAATTCTTATGGATAATCTCCACACTCTTGGTAAAACATTTGGCTTCAGAGTGACCAAAGTCACCAGCCTCTGTATATGAAACAATTCTAAAAGTGTACTCGGTGCACGGCTGCAGATTGGATATCAAAATCCTTCTCTGGGATCTTGTAAAGACACAGATAGGCTCTTTTGGGTGGGTCTCTTCTCTACTCTTACAATACCAGAGCTTATATCCCTTAATATCATCAGATGACGCGGTTGCCAATTCAATTAAAATGATTACCACAGAGGATGACGTCACATCTTCGAATAAGAACCTGCAAGCAGAAGGAAGTGAATCCTCTGCAAACAAGGATATTTTCATCATTCATTTTGTAAAATTTATGATTATCATTTACAAGAAAGGAGTGGTTTTGACTTATAACCTCTGCGATCTGGGTTTGCATTAGAAATGCTAGCAAGCCACTCATCAGCTTTGTTAATTGCAAGAGAGCAAAGTGTCTGCACTTCAGCAGCAATAGGCAGTCTGCTGACAATACCACGAGCCATCTTGGAAGAACCACCATTCACTGGACCCACCTCTGTTTCTAGTTTGGCTTTAGCATCTATCACTATTTGATGCAGTTCTTTAAACCTTGAAGTTCCATCAAGTAGCCTGTAGCTCAAGGATATCCTATAACAGAGCACATCAACACGACGAGCTTCCTTGGCAATGATTAGCTGCTTCTTCCAGCATCTGTCAGTATTAATCAAGTAAGAGCATTGCCGTCATTAATATGTTCAAATATGATATAAAACAAATATTCATTCAAGGTTATAGTTGCTAAATCTGTTAGAACAAAAGGAGCACCTTTTTTTTCTTTTTGACAAGCTAATGCAGAAAAAATCATGTTTCAAATTCATTAATCAAGACATATACTGGAATTTGCAACCTACAAGGCAACATCCCTAACAAACATAGGCTTCTATAAGGCCATATTATAATGAAAGGAAGTTGTTTCAGAACATGCAAAGCCATAAATGTTCTACAAAATGACATAGTAGGAAAAAAATGGTCAAAAGGTATACGTGGACAAACATTTGAGATGCCAAAACACATCAACAAAATGTGGGAAGGATTATTGAAAAAAATTAACTAACTTCACAAAGATATGAATCCCAACAGGTATGGAGTTTACTTACCCAAGTATTCCTGAAACTTTACCACAAGAAGCACAGCAATAGCTACCATCTAGCTGCATCAATTGCCCAAGATCTACGACACCAACTTTTTCATGTTGAAGAGCACAATCAATATGACATGATAGCCCACAGGAGTCTCCTTGATCAGTTTCAGATGAGCAAACCAACCAGAGACTAGGGTCTTTGTTGTCATCAAACAAATGACAAATGCAGCAAGAGCACCTCTTGCAAAAGGTGTCATCAATGGATAGAACAGCTCTACAAGCAGAATTTTTACATATCCAGGAGCTTGAACATCCAAAACCCGATGACTGCTCAGATGCAGGAACTAGTCTCATGGGGTTTTCCCCCTTCCTTTGTTGCTTCTTGGAAGGAGCCTGATTAATAGGACTAGAAAAAGGTTTTTTAGATTCCTGTTTCTTAATTGTTTTGTTGCCTGACTTCATAGATTCTGTTCCTTTGCTCTTTGACGAAGCTGTGTGCTTTTTCTCTTTATCAAAGCAAGTTCGAAGTAGCTCCTTCTTTGGTCCAGATTTCAGGAACTCTTGAATGAGTTCTGGACTTCTTGAAGCGTCATCTGAATTCCCATTTTTCTCAGGGGTGCTTTGCACGCTGGAGGAAAGGCTTTGAATGCCAGAAACTAAAAAAACAAAAACAAAGAGAATTGTAAGACTATGGAAAACTTGTTCACTACTTATGACCTGTATGTACATGGGCATAAACAACAACAAATCCATTCAGCATTATAAATAGAAATTTGTATCGAATGAGTACTATTGTTCGTCTATTGAAGACTCACTAATTTTCCATTTACATCCCTTTAATCTTTCACAACTTTCCATGCATCAATAGGCCTTGCCATTTCTAAGCTTTTCCGGACACTAACGTGAATTCTGTCTGCAACTCAAATAGTTTGAGACCTTCAACAATGAACTTGTATTACTCTCCAAATTTTTCACCTTGAACAACATAGCATTTATTTTCTCAAGGGAGAAAACATCTAATTTTTAATTGCTATTGAATTTTTGTTACCATTTATTAATCCAGTCCACATCTCTAAAGAACATAGGATAAGATGAACCGACAATCACTGAAGTTTAGAGTTTGTTTCACAAAGATTATTGGACTTAATTCTAATTTCAACAAAACCATACAGCTTCAAATTTGATTTCAATTATCATTCCAGAAAAATTTGTGTACAAAAAAACTCACTGCAATATTGACTTGAAACAAGAGATGGTTGACTATATGCCAATTAAGTGACATACGGATAAATCTGACATTTATGGCTGACGTGTCATCCACATGGCACATTCTAAGCATTGAAAAAACTCACATCCATGTCCAACGTGACACTTAGTTGGCATATAATCTACTGTATATTGTGTTTTGTTAGGATTCCTGTCATGATTTTCTATACACAAATTGAAAGGGATGACTATTGAAATTAAGTGGGAAGTTTTGTGATTTCACTGAAAGAAAAATAAAGTTCACTGACCATAGTGAAACAAACCCCAAAGTTTAGTTACTTTGGTGCAATTTTCCCAAAGAACATATAACAGTTTATTCAGGGTTTTTTAACAGCTGAAGAGTGATACATATAATAGTGGATAGAAGATCGTATCACTTAGTCACTCATTTTGAGGGTTGTTTGGCATTTGCTTTTACAAGTGGCTTCATTAATTCTTTGCTGATTCAGTGCTTGGGTGTGATTGATGTATTAGATCTCCCCAAACAACCCTCTCCACAAAAAGATATTATCAATGTAAAAACCAAATAAAATAGTTAAAGGGTCCACAAGCAATTGCTATGCCAGGAAAGATATTAGATCAAAGTGTTGTTCAATATCAGATTCAATATGTAAACTGTGAAACCAATACTCACAATTGAAAGAGAGAGAGAGAGAGAGAATAAAACAGTCAAGAGCAAAAATATGCAGTTTACCTTAGCCAACATTATATTGTTTTAATTATACCAGTCTAGGTCGAAAATAGAAACTTAAATAGTGAATTACCCTTCTCATCAACTCCTAAGATAATTTATCATCTGAAATTCCTAGTTACAAGTCCATGAAATCTGATATTACATGGAACATTATATCAAAATCAGGAAGCAAGTAAGCAAACTAGTTTTTATTTGGCCAACTTGAAAATTGCATTGAGAAACCTGCTAGAAGGCACAATAGAATTAATCAGTATGGAAGAGATGCCTTGTATTTTTTACCTTAAAGGTTCAATCTTTGGACCATAATAAGTCTAAAGGACCAAATACAATGGAACTCAATTAATTCCATACTCATATATTTTTCTTAAGGATGTTGAGTATCAGTGAAGTCCTGCAATTAGTTCACTGGGACATCAAAAACATACTCTAAAAAAGAAAAAAAAAACATAGCGACATATTACATTCTGCTTTTCTTTTCCTTGCAATATGATAAAATTCTGCGGATTCGCAGAAGTTTGCATGGATGTAGTCACATGAAAATAGCAATTCGTCAAAAAAATAACTAACATCATTGAGCAAACATCATTACAGAACGAAAGACAAGGAAGTTAGAAGTAAGGTGCTCCAAATCCTACGAGATATATATTCTAAAAGGGCCATCGAACTTATATGCTATAGCAAGTGAGCATGGAGAGCAAGATACAGCTATACAATTGCAGGTTAACGGAAACAGATTGCTAACTGACATTCTAAATGATGCTTTTAGTGTTTTTTTACCCATAAAAACACCTTATAAACATTGAACCAGCATGCTACTCTATTCCTATATGGTATTAAATAAGAATCCAGTCTCAAGCAACAATCTGGACAATATTGGTTAAAACTCTAATTATCTTCGGTACATAAGACAATAGAACGGACATATGCATCCCAACCCCAACTTGACAATGCGGAAACTTAAGGCACCTTATTATGGTTTTCAAAGGGAATGCTTGGGGAAAAAAGGAATTTGCAAACTTAAGGTGCCAATCTCTGTGAATTAAGAATGCAGGAGAAGAGGCGGATTACTGCAAGGGGGAGAAGAGTCATTTTATGGACTGTGGGTGGCCTTTCCATGACCCTGTAGAAGCTGAATGAGCTGAGAAATTCTCCCTCTATCAGTTTTGAAAAGCCTAAATGGAGATGTAGAATCAACTATGATTGTACAAAATAGAGGGTGGAAAAGAAACACAGTAAAAGAGGTACCTTTAACTAGGAATTTATCCTCAAGATCCATTCTTCAACACAGTAACTTTGCCTGCCTTGCCTGCAAAAATGAATTTAAATTAAACATCTACCATTCCTTGAATATGTCATGCAAACTTAATTTTTCCAGAAGCATGAACCAAAAATAACAGCATTCACTCATAAAAATAAATAAAAAATCGAATTTATTTCTCTTCCTCCCACCCACAACAATGCAGTTAATAAAAAAAAATCGAAAAACAGCGTGAAATGGAATTGAAGCTTATGAAGAAATAAAAATAAAAATGAATTGATAAGGCAGTAGTATACGATAGTGTTCCTACCCACACAATTTAACGAGATGCCATATGAAAACATCAAATAAGAAACAGGAAAGGAATAAAAAAAAAAGAGAAAAGCTGAAAACGACATAGTAGAGGAGGAATAGAAGGTAGGAGTAGGTACATTGTATAGATTTAACGTGGAGAAATAAAATAAAAATAAATCGGAAAATGTGGACAAGCCTATAAAATATTTTGGGAAAAAAAGAAGAGAACGAGGACGGATCTGAGAGGAGAACCAGAATTATAAATAAATAAATAAAAAAGAAGAAAGATATGATGAGGAAGAAGAAGAAGAAGAAGGAGAAGAGTAGTGAGCTGACCTTAGCTAGGGTTTAAATGAATGGAGGACCCCCAATCGCACGCGAGAGAGAGAGAGAGAGAGACGGAAACGAAAAGAGGAGTCTCCCTCCTCTCTGCTCTGCCTGCGATATGTATATGTATATGTATATGTTTATGTTGGTTGGTTAGTTATGAGAGAGAAGACAATACTATATACTATACAAGGAAGGGACGGACGGACGGAGGGCTCCTTTCTACCAATTGCTTACGTTTTACTTGTTATATTCACTTCGTTCGGAAGTCTTGCCGATCGATTCGTAACGAGAGGAATTTAAATATCATAATCTTTAGATTTGGTCTGATTCTGGATTAGTTGTTGTGGTGGGTTTGGAAATCAGATGGGGAACCGAAAAATAAAGGCCTTATTCTATGTGACTAAAAATTATTCAAATAAATGTTACTGAACTGAATTGTTTTTTTAAAGCCAACTGCAATAAAAAATGGAAGCTACTACATGAAGAACGAGTGTTGCTAATATTATGTGGGAAACGAGGTCAAGGTATAACGGTGATAATAATGAAGAGGGTGGCAATGAAGATCACAACAATGATGGTGTAACTAATGAGGAACACATGGATAATGCAAATCAATGAATATGCTACATTTCAATAATGTTAACTTTAATTATATTTACATTTTTTGTATACATTGTTTTTTGCATTTTATATTGTTATTTTAGAAAATATAATATGAATTATAAAGTTTAGATGATTGACTAAGATTTTCTTATTTCAATTTGTATTTATTATATCATATATTTTAAAATAGATATTTTATATTATAATAATTTATAGACTTTATAAAGTTTATGAAAGCAATAATCTGCATATATTTATAAAACAACTCATGGAATTAGCATATTCCTTTAGAATTCATGTATTCTAAAAAGTTTGTCAAAATCTTTAAAATCTGAATTGAATACACTCTTCTAAATATTACGTAGTTATTCGTATCGAAATCACTTAATCTCAACCGTTAGATTAAAAGTACAGGTACCTAGAGTTGGTTTAGTTTTGTTATTAATAGCTGACTATGATTTTATTGGATTATTAATTTTTGAGGTTAGGTTTAATTGGATTATTAATGAGTAATTAGGATTGGGTAATATGGGTCATAGGTTCAGGAAAACTAAAGGGAAGCAAACACGTGTCAGCCTTATACATTTGTAAAATTTGGAAGAAAGGAATCGGTCAAAAAGAAAAAAGAAAAAAAAAGTGTTTGATATGTCAAACATAAGTTTTGATACTTTTTATGATTCAGAGTATTTATTTATGGACATGGAATGTACACATTGTTTTGAAACCAGCCAAGCATGAAGAATTTTGGTGAAATTTATTTGACCAAAATGTTAAAAAATAAAAAGAATCACAATTTTCATGTTATTGTTAGCTCGTGGTGGCGAATAATATCTCGCAGTAGTTTACTTTAGCTTTTATTTTCCTTTAGGGGCTGGAGAATATCTATTTATCTCCTCCCAATTTTTCTAAATTCCTAGCCATGGGATTATAGAAATTATTTTAGGCAAAAAGCATTCTGAGGCCCCTGATCTTTTTCTTTTTCGGTGCATTAAGTTCTTGATCTTTTATTTGGATACATTAAGCCCTTGATCTTTTATAATTGGTTCTATCAAATCCTCATTTAACTAAATTGGATGATTTGTTAACTTTCACAAATTAATAAGACCAATTGAAATATTGTGACACCTAATTAATTACAATTGATTGAATATTCAATAAATTATTCAACAATTTTTTTTAAAAAAAGAAAAAAATTTCAATAGTTATTGTCGTTGTTTTGCTCATTTTCTAATCATTTCGAAAGTGAAATCGAGGAGAACGAAAACATAGATGAAATCTAATGAGTGATGTTTGACCATGTTCTTTATGCCTTATTAATACTTATCGGTTGTTCATTTCAGTTCAATAATTTCTTTTCAGTAAATGTGCTTCAATAATTTTCAGTCATAAAAAATTTGGCCTTAATTTGTGGGGCCGGAATTGAAGAGAAGAACTAAGATGAAAAAGAAAAGAAGAGCAAAGATGATGAAGAAGAAGAAACGATTACAAAAATGAACTTGAGAGACAAAAAATACTAATTTGGAGTGAGACAAAAAGAAACGTTTGAGAAATAAGGTGCGACGTTTCTACATTCCAATAGGCGGGAAAAATAATTGTCAAATTTAAAAAAACAATATTGTCTAGAAATGGAAGTAGAAAGCAAAGTAAATCACATATATTAATGAATCCTCCTAAACGGCTTATATTTGTAATTGTGCCACAATACTTTAATATTATTATTTTGTGAAAGTTAACAAATCATCCAATTTTGTTAGATGAGAACTTGATAGAACAAAATATAAAAGATCATGAGCTTAATGTATCCAAATAAAAGATCAAGGACTTAATGCACCGAAAAGGAAAAGATCAGGGGCCTTAAAATGCTTTTTGCCATTATTTTATTTCGTTTATCATACATAAAATAGTTTTGAAAATTGAAGCAACAAGAGGGTAAAACTATCGCCAATGCTATCTAAATTTGATCCAAAATTTATATTTTTCTCACCTTTTATTTTTTAATGCTCTTTGTGTATAATCAATAAAAAGAGATATGAGTAGTTAAGTGTCATATTTCGACTGATTTGAGTCCCTATTGTTTGTTACATCATAAACTAAACTTGATTTTCATGTAAGCTCGTGTTTTCTACAAAAGAGTAAACGTACGTTAAGGAAGAGTCGTTAACCTGTGACTTCACTTTGATGCTTAAGTCGGTAAAACTTAGAGATTGATGAAAAACAATTCAAGGACTTGAATGTGTTGTGAGCATAGCTTAGGTATGAGAGATATCTACCTATTTGCATGAGAAGAATAGAATTCTAGTCTTAGTTAGTTTAGAACTGTTTGAGAGTTCTTGACGAGGTCGGTCAAAAGATAACCATTGTTAGTTAAGATTTTCCTATTCAAAGAAAAAGACTAAGTAGGAAGTACAATCCAAGTAGAAAAAAAAACCTTCGCATCTTGACTATTCTAAAACAGATGATGTATGCATGTATGACCTTTTATCGAGTCGTGTATGTTAAGAAGGAAATGAATGACACTTCCTATTGTTCCATGTGGATTATGTTGTTAATTTCATTGGGAAACAATATTCATTCTCTATATTAAAAAAATTATTTTAATGGAATTTATGAGGCCTGATAGGTGATAAATGACAATTCAATGTATCCGTTTGGTGCACCTGTTTCTGTTTCTTTTTTCCTGTTCATGTTCCTGTTTCTTGTTTCGATTTTCTCTTTGTTGTTTCCTGTTTCAAGATAAGTGTTTGACAATTTTGTAATTGCTTTTTGATGTTAGTATGTAAAAGAACTAAAATGTACATGTTTTAAATCACTAAATAAATTTAATTTTAAAGTGAACATAAATTGAAAAATAATGAAATAAAAATTGCAAAACGTAAGTATTTTACATTGAAATTTAAATTGCTAAATAAAATTATGTAAAAAAATATTACTTAATAATGGTGATATATTATTTTGTTCATTTCAAAGAGTATACGCGCAATCTAAGGTTTTTTTTTTAACGTGAAGTGTTTAGGGGTATTTAAGAGAAGAAAATAAATAAACGTAGAGAGGGAGTAGGAAAAGCAGTAAAATACTGCTTTTTAGAAAAAACAGTTGTTTTCTTGTCAAACAGGAAAATACGATGCTTTTTATTTCTAACCAACCACTTAAATATCTCCTGTTTAGAAATAAAAGTCAAAAAATAGTTAAAAAGTAGTAAAACAAATGTTCCGTAACGTAAAAATGAAAGGAGGTTTGATAATTATAAGGGTTATGGAATTAAAAATGAAATGAAGAGATCGTAATAATTAAAACGTGGACAAACAAAAGATGAAGGGATATGATATGGAGTTGGGCGGCGCCTAACAGAAACATATGAATATATAATAATTATAAATAGCAATTAGATGATGCGATTACACACACTTCACTTAAATGTTCAATGAAACTAGAAAGTGTATTTCTTAAAAGCAACATCATGCATGTGTGTATACATGACAATTGCTATTAATTTGTGCAACTAATCTTTATGTCCTAAGCTACAACTTGTTTATATACTTGCAAAACTTCACCCCCACCACGCCATTTTTATATTTTTCTTTCTATAATAATAATCAAATTCCAAAAACAATTCATCTTACTAGTGTTTTCAATAAATATATTTATTATCATCAAAAAAGAAAAAAATAAATATATTAATTTTTTCAAAAAATGAGTAATCTCTTTTCCAGTAGATGATTCTCTCTCACTCTATGTACCTTTTCTTGCTATGTTTCTAATTTTTATAGAGATTTGGATAATTTGATTTATGGGTAAATTACATTATCAGTATTCAAACTATACATTCTTTTTCAAATCAATACTCACAAACTTTTTTTCTATTTATGTCCTCAAACTATTAAAAGCATGCCATTTAGGCCCAGCTAACATGTTGGTGATGGTCAACGCTGGTTAACTCGAGTTTGACAAAAATTTTTTTTACCCTTTTGACTATCTTATGAGAAATGACCAAAATAACCCCCTTCTTCTTCTTTCTCTCCCTATTTTCTCTTCCCCTAACCTTCATAACCAAAATTTTTGATTCTCTTCCCACATTCTTCTTCATATTTCTTCTTCTTTCTTCCTCTTTCATTTTTCTCCCTCTTTCTATTTTCTTCTTTTTCTTATTTCCTCTTCTCTCCTCCTTTGACAGGAATATGGAATTTTCAGATTTCGGCTAGCGACCGATGGATCTAGAAATCTCAGTGACGGTTGCCGGACAGAAACTGGAGATTTCACATTCCTTTAGAAGACGTTGGGATCTGGAAAATTTCCAGATCCATCGATCACCAGCTGACATGGATCTAAAAGTTTTCTAGATTCGCGGTCGCCGACCGGAGACCGTCAGGATCTGGAAATTTTCCAGATTCTGGCAGGACTGGAGATCCACCGAATTCTTGAAGGGAAAGAAGAAGAACAAAAAAAAACGAGAAGAAAGAAGAGAAAGAATAAGAAGAAAAAGAAAACTTTTGTCATGGATTTTGAAGAGAAATAAGACAGGAAAAAGATTAAGAGTAAAATAGACATTTTAAGTCCATGATATTTTTGAGAATAGGTTTAACTTGGTCAAACATGTTATGACCTGCTGGTAACCTCTTGTTTACGCCTTAATGAGAAGTCACCAATAGTTTAGTAACTTGAATGAAATATTTTTTTTTTTAAGGTACCAGTTTGGAAAAGAGGGTATAGTTTGAGTACAATAGTGTAGTTTACCATTTGATTTATTGTCTTCTGTTTGATGTCATCTTAGAAATAGCTTTTTTGTCATCTATCCCAAACAACGCGGGTAAATGACATCAGCGGTATCCAAACTATATCTATAATCTCAAAGTGGTACCCAAACAAAATTTCATCTCAAAGTAGTACCCAAACTATCACTAACCTCTCATCTAAGTCCAAATAACCTCTTATAACCGGCCAACTCGCGTTCAATGCATAGTCAACGCCGGTCAACGCAAAATTGACCAAAATTTTGTTGACTCCTTTGACTAATATACTAAAATGACAAAAATGACCCCTCTTTCTTCCTCCTTCCAACTACTTTCTCTCTCCTCATTCTCTCACAATTTTCCACCTCTTCTCCTCCTCCTTCTTCTTCTATTTCTTTGTTTTTTTTCTTACCTTCTCTTTCTTTTTCTTTCTTCTTCTCTCCTCCTCATTTTTCTTCTTTTTTTTTTCTTTTTCTTTCTCCTCCTTCTCCATAGATTTAAGGATATAGCCCTCGAAACCTGGAATTTCCAGATTCCGGCCGGCCGGTTCCAGCCATGCCGAATTCTGGAAAATTCTAGATTCCGGAGGGCGTCCAGAAATGGCCGGAATTTGAAAATTCAAATTTCGGCAAGTTCGCCCGGAATCTGGATCGAAGGTGAAAACGGGTGAAGAATGATGAGGAGAAAAGAAAAAGGAAAAGGAAGAAGAAGAAGAAGAAGAAGTGGAGGAGTAAGAAAAAAAAGGAGGAGGAGAAGAAAAAGAAGGGGAAGAAGGAGAGGAGAAGAAAGAAAAAGGAAATATGGAAGAAGATTAATGGTGGAAGAGAGGTGAGAAAGAGAATGAGGAGAGAGAAGGAAATATGGAAGAGAAAGAAGATGAGGTCATTTTGCATAGAACAATTAATGGGTCTCTAAAATTTTGGTAAAACTTGCGTTGATCGACGTTCACTACGCGTTGACTGGTTATAGAAGGTCATTTGAACTTAGATGGGAGGTTAGTGATAGTTTGTGTACTACTTTAAGACGAAATTTTATTTAGGTACCACTTTGGAAAATTATGTATAGTTCGGGTACTGCTGATGTAATTTACCTCAAACAACTCACAATAGTTGAGGTCTGATTGATCTTCGATTCTTTCACTTTGTTAATTCATTTATAGATAACATCTAACTTGCTCTATGTATTTTTTATTTATTTTTTTGCAATCTCTGAAATCTTGTTAAATACTGCAACATATAAAACACAATGAAGCATGTTCAATGAAGCATGTCAATAGTAGAGACCTTACTTCGCAACTTTTTCAAATCATCATCGATCGAACCATCTATTTTGTTAGTATTACGATTCTTGCACCTTTTACTCCTTTTATAGAAATGTAAGGTCCTCTTGATATCACAACCCAAAAGCTCATGATTTAGCCTAGAATAAGATTCTTCATCGTATTCTCCTAGAATATATATAGTTGGATCCATAGAATACATGAGGTATGATAATAAATAATCTATACAGAGTATGCCACAATATACACCATCAAAAACCTGGCCGCACCCAAGACTCAAAGCCCATTTGTATGCTTAATTATGTGAAAGATCCCTCTTCATCATTTCAGGATGGATGACATCTATGATGAATTTGAATGTTATTTGTTTTGTCTGTATTAAATTAAAATATAAAATTCTATTAGAGCATTTCAAGGCTTCTCCCTATCATAATACCTAAAATACTATTAAATAAATAAATTCTCAAATTTAACTTTTTCGATTTTTGTGCATGCTCCAACCATACTTCCTATGACATTCTCTATTTCATTATTTTATTAATAAAAAAATTTAAAATTAATATAAACTAATGTGATACGAAGGAAAGATGAGAGAAAAAAGAATAAATATTAAAAACTTGGATAGAAAGCCTCTCATCCTCCTCAAATTTGAGGAGCCAAAATTCACTTTCTTAAAATTTAGAGAGCCACTTCACATGGTTGGAGAAACATTCTCCCTATCATGTCTCTATTTTAACTAAATGGTGATTTAGGGAGTCCCATTGGAGATGATTTTAGTTACTATATAACAAAATTTTCGAGGAATTTTTCAGATATCCTAATGTAGTATAGGAAAAAGTTTGGAATCTCTATGAAACAAATTAGTATTCCGATCACTTGTCCACATTTCGGTTTCAGAGGTAAAGTGTCATGCACCCTCATCACCATCTCTAAAAGTTTCAAGATTCCATGTGCCCATCAATTTGGAATCCTATAAATTTCGAGCTTTGTTGCCCCATTGCCACCCTTACCAAATATCATTATATCTTAGCTACAACTCGTATCAAAGGCTTTGACATAAAATAGTTGTGGATCTAACTAGGTGATTGACATATGAAAAAGAACGATTTAGCAAGTCATACATGTACTGCAGAACCTCACATATATTGGAAAAATTTAGACTGCTCTCAAAATGCGGTAGATACTCTTTAAAAATATAAAAGACAGCGGATTGGTACATGAATTATTTAAGATGTAATAAAAAAATATGAAATTCTATTTACAACTTCAACTTGAGGAGTACCATGGCGCTCAAGAATCTCTCAAGAGATAAAATTAAACTTTCCATTCTCACTATTTATTTAGAAAGAAAGGTCAGATATGACATTCACGACATCCTAAATTCATACTTGGAAAATTAATGGGAGTAAATGAATATAAAATTCTCAATTAACCTTGTTTGCGAGTTTTTTAAAAGATTAAATGAAAGTTAATATTTTATTTTCATTAACCTTAAAACCTCGAGAATTAATGGAAGCAACGAAATTTTTTTAACTAATTTACATCCAATAACCTTCCAATCAATTCCACCAACTTCCAAACATTGTTAATATTTAATTATCATTTCCATCAATTTACTTTTGTTCCGTTACTCCCATTAACCTTCCCTAGATTAACCTTCTCCAGGGAAGATTAATTTAGTAACATCTAATTATCTATTCTTCCAATCATAAACATATAAAGTGCAGAGTCGTATTCTTTATTTGCATGAAAACCATTCTTCTTAGGCTTTCGACTTTGCCATTTACATTCTTTGATATGCATATTTAGAGTCATCAATTATATTTTTGGTATTCCATTGCTTAATACAAGTAATCTAAAACCATTCCGCAAGAAATCGTAATTTCTATAGTACACACAAGCTTAAAACTAGGTGTTGACATAATAGTGTCATGCATACATTACACACTCAACCCTACGTGGATATGCAATAAAGATTTCTATACTAATTATTTGATTGCATTTGTCTTCCAACCGAATACACGAACCTAAAGAACAAATGCATCAAACAGAACCTGCAAATAAAGCAAAAAGAAGTAAATTATACAGTTCATAGTTAGCTTCAACAACAATTTGTATAGAAGAAAACTTCAGGTAGGTTGTTCATAGAAAATTTCAAAAAATCACTTATAAGTTATAGGTCAGTCTCCAGAAAACCCTGTTTAAGAATCCGATCAATCAAGATTTAGGTCACCTTTCCAGCTTCACAAGTTAGAACCCTATCAATCAAATATTGCATAAAGCTACAAAACTCCAATTAACAGCAAGGAAAAGAAGGAAGAGGTAAAATTGCTATTTGTACAGCCTTGCTATGTCATTTTCAGCTTGAGTAATAGTTAATGAACTGCAATTTTTTACGGTGCGTGACCTTACCTATGTTTTAATATGAAGCATAATGGATAAAAGGTCAGATTGATCCCCTAATATAGCTTATAGGATCAATTGGGCAAAAAATGAACTTAAGACCTGATTTAGTTCACAACTTGATATATTTGGCCATATTAGTCCAAAGTGCATGTCAACACACGATTGATGTTCTTCCACATTTTTGATCGAACGACAACACATTTCAAATTGACTAGGACTAAAAATGCCAAGTGATAGCAATGCCAAGATGAAAGGTAAAAATGACCATTTATTTGATGCATAACAGACTTCTTTGACCAAAATGTTATAAAGTAGAATCTGCAATTCGTGAAGTAATACCTAGCTCTAATGCATCTTGGAATGTCACAATATCATAATTAAGAAAGCAATCACATACTGATCAAGATAGTGGAGATCGTAACTACAATGAAATGTCAAGGACATAAGACTACACAAACCATTGTCAAAATTAAATAAGGGTTAGGCTTCCGGTAAAGAACTTAGCATCTACAGTTCCCGTGGGAAGTATTTGATTAAACATTGAGCCCTTCAAAACCGTTCCTACCAAACATAACCAAAAGGGATAAGACAAAAATATAGAGCAGATATAGTCTCCACCTACAAAACATTGCAATCTTAAACCTAATAGTTACCAGACATAGGATTTTCAGCTGCCCACATCTCGAAATAAATAGAAAATATTTTCGGAATTATGAGATTTGTAAAAAGGGATAGGATTAGGAAAGAATGGGAAGAAAGCCAGGAAAAGGTGAATGAGGCCTAAAGAAAGGGTGCCCTTCCTGGGCTCCCTTGGAAGGGGGTGTAAAGTCAAACGTTTGCCTTACAACATTAAGGCAAGATCGGCATGCGTTATATAATACTTAAAGCTCCAGGCTGGATTGAGAGAAGGTCAAGAAATAAAAATTAGAGTTAGTAGCCCTATGTTCGGATCGGACAATACCATACCATAATCAAAAGGTGCAACAGCCCGAGCAACCAAACTTAACATAAATGTAGCCACTGGAGCCATTCTAAAAAGGGAGAAATTAGCACTACTTGCAATCGAGGTTCAGAACTAAAATAATCGAGTTATGAAATTGAAGATTTGAGCCTGTGTTTTTCAACAAAAATCATAGATTTTAGCTAATCATATATCTAATGAGACTGTAAGTGCAATGTCAATCCTGGCTAATAGAAGATACGTTTGTTCCCCATGTGAAATTCATATTCTAGCCACCCGCCAATATCTAGTGGTTTCATCATCCATTAAGGCTTAAAATTGCACAGTTAATGAAAAACTCATATCCGGTTACTCGGGCTTGAAGTTGCACCGTCTAACATACTGTTTTGTGCAGCCCAGCTGAAAACTAAATCTGCTCATCCGCCGCAGTAAGGGTAGCAGAAAATTTGCACCTTATCCCAATAAAAGCACAAACACCCAAATACCCAATCATATTCAAGAACCCAGTTTTATACATACTTCATACTTTACTAGTAAAGCTGTGTTCTTTTTGGCTTAATTTCAACAAAATTAAGTTCAATTCCATTTAGCAAAATTCCTAATTCAGCCAATTCAACTAGTTCAGTTCAATTCAATTCAGCCACGCAAAAGACACTGCCTTTATAGCACAAACAAGCATATGAAGTTATAATATAATTTCCATAAAAACCAACCAAAATCAATTAATTAAAAACAATTTCATAACTTTTCCATTAAAGAATCAGATAAATTCCAATAACGGAATAATAAAATTTAAAAAGCTCACCTCCTAAGAAGCAGCGCGCTTTCCGTTTCCCTTACCCTCACAGTGAGGACTCTCGTCAAAATTAAAGGAAGGATATTTAGCAGTAACCATCCCAACTTCAAACACCAAATCATCTCCGCTTAACCTAATTCCAGTAATCGACCACCATTGAAAAAAAGCACGCACCTTTATCCCTTCCAGCTCACCAATCCGACCCTCAACAATCTTTCCGGATACCTTTTTGGAATACGTCGCCAAATAATTGTCAGGCGGGAGGGTGATTTTGCAAGATCCGCCAAAGTCAACGTAGAAGTCGCCGGAAGTCTTGTTAACGCTGTAATTTCTGACGGAAGCAGGAAGTAAGCCGATTGGGAAGCCGTATTTTGTTAGCTCGGCGTGGGCGGCGGTCGGCGGCGGTGGCTTCGGGTTCGGGTTCTCGGCGGTTGAGGAAAGGGATAAGAGAGAGAGGATGAGGAGAGAGATCAATTTCGCCATTGCGGTGTCGTTTTGGCGGCTGAGATTTTTTTCTGCATATTATCAAGACTAGAGGATGCTTAGCTGTACATGATGACGTCAACTAAGATTTTATTTGTTATATGGGCTGGTTAAGATACTGGGCCTTATTGGATCTTTTAGAACAAATCTTGCCAGCGGTGCTCAAACATGGATTGGTCGGATTATTTCGGTCCAATCCATGTCAAGAAAATATAAGATGGATTGAATGGTTGGTTTAAATGGATTGGATGGATTATAATGATTTTGTTAATGTGGTGTGTATGAAATAAAATTTCACAAATCTAAGAGACTATCAACACTTTTCAAATAACTATGGATTAAGTGGATTAAATGGATTGTTATATGGATTATTACAATTCATCCAATATACTTTTCATAGATTGAATGAGTTGAAATTGGCCTGGAAAACATTTTTTTTTAGCACATTCTCGTTTTTTTTTAAGATTGTTAACTTACATTCTCTACTTATTTAAAGACTTCACTAACATTGATTATCATGTCATGTTAAACAAAGGCCGATATTAGAATTAGCATTGAGTGTGGATCTTGCAAATTCTTGAATTCAAACGAATGTCTAAAAAATAAGTCAGAATTATATTAAATCATTGATTCTTTCTTTAGGACATAATTGAATTGTACTGTTGAAGAGTCTCTAGAAGTTTTCAAATGCCTACTACTGTTACTAAGTAAATGTGATGAAAATTCTAGAATCAAATTAAATACTCAATTAAAAAATCTAGAATCAAATTGAACTGTTGACTTTTTTTCGTAAAATGAAATTGAATTGCAATGTTGACTTTTACCAATACAATTTTGTGGGGTTTTAAATACCCAAATTCAAAGACCCATACTCCCTCCTAATCAGAAGCATGATAAATTAATGAATAAAATTGCATTTTGAGAAGATGAGGAAGGATAGGTGTGACACTTATGTTATTGTGAGACTGATTTTTATTGTGTGACAATAGGTGTCAATTGTGTAATTAAATGGAAAAGGATGACATAATTTGAGGGTAGGGGACTGATGATGTCAGCGCTCATGTCATTGCAGGAGAGAGAAAAGTCTTTTATTTCTTTTCTTTAAAATACATTTTTCCGATGATCCCGAACTCGGTTTTCGAAAATTTTTATACCGTTGGACTCGTATTAATTAGCCGGTCATTTTGAGATCCATTGTGGTCCAATAAAAACGATTTTTTTCATTTTGGAATACTTGGTAATGACTTTTGGAATATCAACATGTTTTGTTTGGGTTAGGGTCACAATGGATCTCAAAATGACCGGCTAATTAATACGAATTCAACGGTATAAAATTTTTCGAAAACCGAGTTCGAGATCATCGGAAAAATATATTTTAAATAAAAGAAATAAAACTTTTTTCTCTCTCATGTGATGACATCAGCGCTGACATCACCTTCCTCCTCTTCCCTTTTCATGCGTGTAAGGCTTTGTATATATTTACAACTTTGCCACCTTCCCCTAGTCAATTACTAAATTATCTCTATTGTCACACCGTAAAAGTTGTCACACCTAAGAACCTTGTCTCACTTGATCCACCCCATTGATAAGATAAACAAAATTTGTTAAGTAGTATTTTATGTTTGGTAGACTATTGTTTCATTATCTGAGTAAAGAACCTTAAAATGTAGGTTACGATTAGTTTTGGAGGAATTATTATTTTGCCCTCAACAACACCATTAATAACAATTCACACTGTGGATAAAGTGAAAAAACCTAATCATAAATATTTGTACACCAGTTGACTTTGATGCTTAAGAATCTTCAGTACTTAAGTAAATTTGGGCCCTAGTGTATAAGAAATCCAAAAATTAGAGAAGAGCTATCTTATAAATGCTTGAAAAACCTCTTAGAACAATTATTTTTTTGATTTACCTCTTGAACAAATTAAACTCAGATTAATTACCCTAATCTTTTCATGAAATAAAAACATGGATTATGGTCATCTACCTTATGTTAATTTCTTGCAGAATTAGTAAGTATTTACGAACTTTCCATAACAAACACACCCAGACAAATACAACAGAGGAAATAAACAAGTAAATATAATAGAATAGAACTAACATTAATAAATTGGAGACAAGAGAAGATGGAAAACATAAGCATATGCTGCAACATTATACATATATTATTACAATACAAGCCAGAAAAATGATGAGTTGTAAAGCAATAATAATAATAATAAAAATAATAATAATTACAAGGAAGAAGAATTCCAAAGCTGAGCAAATTTAATCTTGGAAACACTCTCTAATACTTCCATTGGAATTATGTCTCCAATCACAACCACCGTCTTGCTTTCCAGGTCTACTTTGTATGAGCTTACTCCTGTTTTATTTTATTCTTCTCAGATAATTCTTCATAATAATTATATAGATATATATATTTAAATATTATTTTCTCATATTTAAAAAAATATATAATTCTTTACTTAATCAATACCTTTTTGAAATTATTTTCCAACAATGAAGCCTCATAATGCCAGGTATACAGATGGAAAATAATTAAATAATCTAATATGTAATGTTTTTATTTTTCTTTGATTGATTTTTGCACATCTTTGTTAAATGAATATTGAATACTCAAAATCAAGAGTTTTTAATGGTGAAAAAGAAGAAGGCACAGGAGTAACTTTAATTACCTTCCAACTTGGAAACATGTTTCTCGATCTTCCTTGCACAGCCCATACAGTGTATAGATACCTTTAACACCACCATCTGCATTATTCATATGTCCCAAAACTTAATTACTTCAGTTTTTCCTAAACTTTTTTTTGGGCCCAATAAGAAACGGCAACAAGTGGAATGTGACTCTATTTTTCTTCTTATTTTGATCATAGTAAGAAAAAATAAATGATATAAAGAACATGTAATTTGACTTATTTGTATGGTTTAAATCTCAAAAGTCAAACATTCAGTCAAAAATTATGTTGGGGATATTATAACATTCAACACTTTTGAAATATTATTATGATTGACTGGTATATTAATGACTGTTTGACCATTATCGTATTATTTACGAAGATATTATCGATTTGGAAACTTTGTTAGCTATAACGGACAAATTTTGGTTTGCTGGTGATCTTATTAGAGGCAGTATTGACCCTCATTATATCTACAAAGTTATCGTTAGAAAGCTAAGGTGTATATATATATTCAAATGAAGCAAAGTTTTAACTTCATTTGACACGAAAAGTCCATCGATTCCCAACTTAGGGTAATAAAACTATGATTATGACCGAGTACTCACTTAAACAAAAAAATAAAATGTTGTAATTTCCTATGTAGAGTGTTTGTGACAAATTTGATGGAATTAGAGAGCATTAGTCTGACACTGATTTTTTCCAAAACCGAAAACATATTTTTTACTAAGCTCTTTCTTCATTGACCCCTCGAGTTTTTCTTTTTTTTTTTAGGTCAGTCACTCCAAAACAAATGTACAAGGGAGAATAACACACCGAAAAAAGAAACGGAAAGCAAAAAAGAGAGGACGAATTAGTACATACCTTGGGTTTCAGCTGGAAGGCCAAAGTTTGATTAGCAGAAACAACATCTTTCAATCTGGGAAGCTCTTTTTTATCAGTTGTTAGTAATGCTTTACTCTCAAATTCTTCGTCTTCTTCTTCCAAGTTAATACAAAAACATGAAGAGCTTGGGCATGATGAAACACAAAGGCAATCTAATATTTTGCCAAGCCTACCTAGCTTACCCATTTCTATACTTCTTTATTATACTCTTAAATTTCCCACCTATAGCATAAAATTTAAGATCAAAAGAAAATGCAAATCTGACCCACAAATCACAAAGTCCTCCTATGTGTATTATATGGAAAAAGAGAAAAGGCCAAAACTTATTGGGAAACTAAAAGGCAGAGAACAGAATAGCAGATATATTTAAGGGTGAAACAAAAATTATGTACAACAAAAGATGTAACCATGATTGATGACCCATTTTTCAATATAGATCAATATTATTGGTCAACAAAATGTGGAAAATCAAAATAAAAGAAAGAATGAATTGGGAATTTTCATGTGAGGAGAGTGAGAAAAAGGAGCAGTAGAGTGGAGTATGGAACTAAAGTTAGAGTATTTCTCATGTCATGTGATAGCATGCACCAAAAAGCAAGAAATACATCAAGTTTGCTCAACCATTTAATAGGTGAAGTAATATAAAAGACAAGTTTTCTTTATTTTACATACTTTATCCATTTCATTTGTCTCTTCATTATGAGCTTGCTTGACTTCTTTTTAGAGAAAAATTAATGCTTAAATTATACCTAGCCTCCTAAATTTGCTCAAAAAAATTACTTTGCTCTCCCAACTTCTGGAACGTCCTATTAGTGCTTTCAATTTGTGAAAAGTGATACCTTAGACCTCTCAACTCGTATAGAATGATGTACTTAGCTCCTCATGTCCTATGTGGCGATAATGTGGCAAAAATATTAAAATTAAAGAGAGAGTGAAGGGATGAAACAGAATAAAGAAAATATAAAAAAAAAACCCTTACATTTTATTTTCTTTAATTTCCCATATCCATCTTCTTTTTCTTTTTCTTTCTTTTCATTAAAAAAAAATCATAGAGCATTCCGACAGTCGAATTATGAAATTCCAGACTACAGTCGCCGGAAATTTCAAAATTCGGATGTTAGATTCTAGAATTTCAAATTTCGTCCACCGAAATCTGGCCCGCCAAACTCTGGAATTCCAGAATTCAGCTGCCGGATTCCGGTTTTTCGGTGGCCGAATTCCGAAATTTCAGATGAAAGAAGAAGAAAAAGGAGATGCAAAAAGGAAAAAAAAAATAAGAGAAAATAAAGGAACAGTTTTGTATTTTTTTGTAAGGATTAATTTTATAATTTTCAGAAAGAAAGTAGTTCACTCTCCCAATGAGAGTGAATATGGATAAAAATTGAGCTAAATGTATCACTTTTTATAAGTTAAAAGGGCTAATATGACGTCCCAGGAGTTAAGGGGGTAAAGTGACTTTTTTGACCAAGTATAGATGACTGCATATACTTTAAGCCAAAATTATTTGTACAAATATATATATGAGAAAGGCCACCGCCCTTAAAGTGGATATAATAAGTAATATTAAACAACCTTATTATATATCATTGGTGTGTCAATCAATCAGCTAAACTAAATATTTAATAAAGCTGATATGATCTTTCATATTAATTTTCGACACACATCTTCATGTGAATATCTTTTGCGCTTAAGAAATGCACAACACTGGGCTCATCATGCTATGTGTTTCTAGTTCACCAATAAATGAGATTGTCACGAATCGAACTCACGGTCATTTGTTCCCAAAAGCTCTAATTCAGATTAATTGACTGACTGAACTAAAAGTTTAATTAGCTAATAATTAAGATTCAATGACATCTTTTATATTAATATCCGACATGACAAAATATGTGAGGGGTATCCTAAGCTTTGTCAAGAAACCAATTGTTCGCCTGGACATGATATCTCATTAATTTTGTAAACTTACTTGGTTTAACACGGTTAACATTCTATTCCTAGATGTTAACATAAGAAGAAATTTGAAAAAATATTACTAAATTTTTGAAAAAGTAAATTTAAAGAGTCAATACGTCACTTTGAACAAATTACATAGTTAATAAATTATTTTATAAATTTAAAAGGTTTAAAAATCACTTAAATTCACGATAAATTAACTTTTTATTTTACGAAATCCAACCACTAATATGTTTTTCTAAAGAAAAGGACTAATTAATAATGTATCTAGTCTATATAATTAATTAATTGTAGATCTCATGGCTCGATCATAGTGGTAGTAAGTTAAATATATGTATAGGATAAGCATCTTTTTATAAGCATGCCCCATTAGTCAAATCAAGGTTAAGTAGCACAATACATGCCCCATCCAACCTGGATGACTTAAGATAACCAAATAATATTTAATTGAATGTGAATAGATTGATGAGGGTAGAGAGGAATCTTAATTCTTAATATATTATAGAGAATACATTTCACACTTTTTTTTCTTTTCTTTTTTTCTTATTAAATTGTAAAGAGTAGGATTAGAACTCTGAATTTTCCACTCACACATTAGTAAGTGTATCAATTGAACTACACTCAATTGAATCTACTGTTCACACTTGAACTTACGGTTTGTTTTTAATTCTAGATAAATTTTGGAACACTTACATTTATACATTTTTCACATCAAATCTTTCAAAAAAAATTCACTATTTCCTTTCAATAGTCATTTTTTTTTCCTTTCAAAAAAAAAATACCGTTCCCTTTCAATAGTCTTTTTCTTTTTCTTTCAAAAAAAAAAAAACAAACTATTCCCTTTCACATACCAAAAAAGCTTTAAGCTGTCGGGCATCTAAAGGCTCCATAGTCTCAAGGAAGCTCGTGACACGTTGCAGAAGGAGCGGATGCCATACGTACTACTTCATGGGCATATCACGACACCTTGAGAAACTAGTTAAAGCTATATGTGTTAGGTACCGCTTCAGGTGACAATCATCTTTAAAGATAAGAATGTGAATTTTTTCCCATGTCATTATACTTTTGTATGTTTCGTACGAAGGAAAGTGGGAATGTGTGGACTAAGTTAACTGTTATTTCTTTTCCACTTAAGAAAGGGCACAAAAGGAATAATGACACATTAAGGCAACATCTTTATCCTATAAATATGCTATAGTGATGTGATACAATAAGGTATTTCATTCTTTTATCCCTAACATTGCCTATTTTACGTATCAATTTGTTATTTTCCATATAAGTTTTCGCCTAAGATCCAATTTATTATGAGCCAGCCTTACAATCAGACACTCATCCTATCGATGTGTCTAGTCGTAACCGTGAGGCACAATGCAGGTGGACATAAGAACTAGCCACGACCATAGCATGTATGTTTTTAAACATCTTTTCGGACATCTGTAGCATAACAAGCTGAGGAAAGCAGACCGTTGGGATGAGTTACTATTGGACCCACCCATAGTCCCACCATATAAAAGGAGGCTCCCTTTCTTTTCTAGGAAAAATTAAGTCAGTTCTTTTTTAATGAAAAAACTGAATGAACTTAATTGGATTGAATTATTGACTAAAGCCCTGTTCATTTTGGTTTAATTTTAGTAAAATTCAGTTTAGTTTAGTGCAGACAAATTCAGCACAATTCCTTCTTCATTCAGCCAAAGTCAGCCAGTTTAGCCAATTCGATTTAGCAAATTCAGTTTGGTTCGATTTAATTCAATTCAGTCATAAAGAACGGAACCTAAGAGGCTAATGAATTTTCTTGAATTTAAGTAAAAAAAAAAACAGTGTTTAACCCCACTCCCACTTTACATAGAATTAGAAAATATATATTTTATATGTCCTTTGTCCCTCTCCCTTTCTAAGATGAAATACCAAATTTAGGCTTAATAGATTTTTAGCCCTTAAATTTGTCCATTTTTTTTCCCTTAGCCCTCTAACTGAATGTACAACCTATTAGTTCCTTGGACTTGTAATTTTTGTTTCATTTGACCCTCTCAACTTGTAAACTTTTTTCATTTGGCCCCTTCAACTTATCAAATGTGACCAATTTTGTCTCTTTTGTGTTGATGTGCATTAATTTTTTACTACCACTTATATTATGTCATGTCAGTACAAATGGTCAAAATGGATCACAATTGATAAGTTGAAGGAGTCAAGTAAACAAAATTATAAGTTCGGATGATTAATAGATTTTCCCTTAAGTTGAGGGGGCTAACTGAGAAAATGGACAAGTTCAAAGTTGTTGATATATTATAATCCCCAAATATACCACTGAAGTATCAATAGGGATGAATAGATGAAACGTGAAGCTCCTGCCACCCTCATCACCAAGTTCCACCATATGCTCATCACAATATACTTTAACTCTTTCTGTATCAAATTGTATACACAACTTTAACATAAATCAATATGGATTAAGCAAGTTGGAAGATTTGATCGATTATATGGAGGAAGATTGAAAATATCTCATTGATTGATGAAGAAAGAGTACAACAATCTTTATATATGAATTACAAGGAAAGAAAGAGGAAGGACTGAGTTGACTGTAAACAGTTAGCAGTCAACAAACTAATTGTTAACAGTCGATAGTCTTCCCGCCAAAAACATAACTGAAAATGACTCAGCATTTGAGTTATTAACAATGGAGAAATTACAACGTAAATCCCTACAACTTGCTTAGCTTCATATTGTAGTCCTTTTAGTTTCAATACACCCCCCACAGGATGAAGCTTCAAGCAACTTAACCATTCCCATTTTGATCATAGAAGGAGCTATAGTGTCATGACTGAGGGACTTGGTAAAAATATTTGCAAGTTGGTCAGCAGAGTAAACATGGAGTGTTTGAATGAATTCAACAACTATATGATCCCTTATAACATGGCAGTCAATTTCAACATGCTTAATCTTGTCATGAAATACATGAATGCAATGGCTATAGCTGCAAAATTATCACAGTAGAGATTGATAGGCTTAGGAAAGGTAATTTGGAAGTCTGCTAACAAGTAACTAATCCATTTTAGTTCACAACTTGTTTGAGCCAAACTTTTGCACTCAGACTTTGCAGAAGATCTGCTTGCAACACTTTGCTTTTTAGTTTTCCAGGAAACCAATGAAGATCCAACAAATATGCAGAAACCAATTAAAGATCTTCTTGAAACTCTGCAAGCTCACCAATCAGCATCACAAAAACCAGTAATTGGTAAACTCTCAGAATCTTGCTTGGGATAAAAGAGACCGTAACTGAAGGTGCCTTTCAAATACTTGAGCACATGTAAGGCTGCTTGAAAATGATGAACAACTGGTTTTTGCATGAACTGGGAAAGTTGTTGTGTTGCATAAGCAATATCAGGTCTGGTGAACCCGAAGTACAACAACCTTCCAACAATTCTCCTATATTGCTCTGCAATCTTTATAATCCTTTCTTGGTTCAGATAGAATAAGTCGAGAAGAAACTGGACTCAATGTAGGACATGCATCTTCTAATCATGCATCTTTAAGGATATCTTTGACATAGTTCATTTGTGAAAGGTGTTGGCCCAAAATATGACTGTATAAAGACTAGAGGTAGAGGCGGCAATTCGACACATAACACGACACGAACACGACACGGATTTTTCCGTGTTTGTGTTGAGCATATTAAGTAACGTGTCATTTTCAGGTCGACACGAAATGACACGCTAATTTCCGTATCGTGTTTGTGTCAACACGAAACTGAGACGAAAAATCTAATTACTTTTTTACCTTTAAAGAGTTAGGGTTGCAATTGGAGGAGGTATTTAAGTCATCATTATATAAAAATCTAATATCTTTGTATTCTAATGAACTTAGAACTTTGTGAAGATTGAGTGGTTAATTTTGTATATAAATTGCCATCTTTACATACGTCGGGTTGGATCGAGTCGGGTTGGTCAGGTCGTTTATAAATTATCGCTGTAATTTCCGTGTTTCCGTGTTTGGAGTAGGTCGTGTTTGGGTTTGGAATCTCGACACGAAACATTTTTCGTGTCGTGTTTGTGTTTAGAGTTTTGACACGAACGCGAAAGTTGACACGACACGAACACGACACGAAACACGGAATTGCCACCTCTAACTAGAGGGGGAGGTGAATATGATTTATTTCCTTTTAAAAATAAAGATATACTCTTAAAAGATTTGTCTATTAAATAAACAATAGTATAAAAAGTTTTTCGGAAGATACAGTTGTTTGTATGAGATAAGAGTATAAGCAGTTTAGAAAAAGATAATCACAAGCAAGTACAATTATTAATTAAAAGTAGTTCAGGTGATTAAATAGCAATAAGTAAAGAGATAGGCAAGAAAGATAAGACTCAGAGCATTTATCCTGATTCGGTCTCCTCGTGAGCCTAGTCTAGTCTCCAAGAGAACCTCTTGAGATTTTCCACTATTGATTTCTTTACGGGCAGAAATCAAGCCTGAAAGTAGTCCTCACAATCCGAGACCCTGCTTAGCAAATACCTCTCCCAGTATTTACTCTCTCGAAATTCCAAGTATTCGAGTAACTTCCTCTCAGTTTTTCACAAGCTGAACTGAGAAACTTATGGCACTTTTCAAGTCTGAGTGGTAACCTCTCCTAAGCTTACGGGTGCTTAAGAATTTTTTACACTTTTATCAGGATTTAGTGATAAATCTAGATTAAGCCCCACCGCTTAAGCTTATACTATATTTTTGAATGAAAGTAAGAACACTCACAACTCTTGTAGTGCGATTGAAGAAAATATTTAATCGAAGCTGCTTGAATAACTCAGTTGATAGTTTTAATTCTCAGTGTGTTTTCCTTGCCTTCAACCATCACACCTCTAAGGATTTTTATACTCAGAAATATATTCGTTGGCTCCTCTTTTGAATGAGCAACTTTGTAGCCGTTTGGAAGCTCTTGTCATTTCAATAACTCCTTAGAAAATGTACTTAGCATCTTTGTATTAGTAAGTTTCATGATGCCTTGTAAGTACTTGCACATCTTTTTCTTAACTCTTAATATCCACGGCTTGGTTTCATTTAGATCATCATGTACTTTCATTTCTTTAAGAAAGTATTGGCAGAATATGTAGCATAGGATCTATCTTTAGCAAAGTATACGATATGGTGAGTTGTCATTGAAAGGAATTTTATCTTTAGTAACCAAGTTTGCATCACAACCATTGATTTGACTAGAGTTTGTACTTGTGATGAGATGCATTCGTTAATCAAGAACTATTATTCATATGTATGCAGCAAACTTATGGATATCATATACATTTCTTGCATGGCAACACATGTTAACTCATGGTGTAAGGTTCCAGCAATCATATTGTCATTTAAAAATCATTAGAGGAAATTGCATGGAACACATATGTTTTGATTAAGAGTTTTTAACATGGTATAGTTCATCCGTATATGATATCATGCTAAGATTTAACCTTAATTGATATAGCAACTATTTGTAGTAAACATGGTTAAATACATGGCATAAGTATTTCATGGTATGCTAAGTAAGAAGATGTAAATATGGCATAGATGATGTAATCATGCTTATGATAAGAAAACTTTTAAGCATGGTATGATTGATATTTTTAAGAGCATACTTTTATCATAGCTTATAAACTTGAGCATTTCTATAGTTATATACTATATCAAGATGTTTCGAGATATAGTATTAATCACATTTTGCCACGTAGAGCTTATAATATAAAACCATAAACAAGTTTATCAAAATCATGAAGTTTGAAATAAGAAAAAGAAGATAGCATCTGGTGTTCTGGTGATCTCAATGCCTAGAAAGTACTGAACTTGCCCCAAATCTTTAATTGTGAAAAGATCATGCAAGTATGCTTTGACTTATTGAATATGATCTTATTGAGGACAAGTGATAAGTATATAATCCACATATATCACAATATAAGTTGAGCTAGGGATGGTAACGGGTAGGGTACTCGCGGGTAGTGACATTCTCATACCCGTACCCATGAATTTTGGCACTTTTCGTACCCGTTCCATTACCTTAACGGGTACACCTTTGCAATCGCATACCCTTACCCGCATAAGTAGCGGGTACCCGCGGGTACACGTACCCGTTCATACATAATATATATTAATAAATTACAACTTAAACAAAACACATAATTTAAAAAAAAAAAAACGTTCTTAAACGATCCATATATTAATGAACGATAATAATGTGTTTATTTGCAATGGGTTTCACCAAATAATGTATTATTATTATAAACATGTCTTACATTATTCAATAATATTTTACTATATATATTTTGTGAAAACAAATTGTATTAAGTATATATATTATGTATATTTTTTTAATAAGACGGGTACGGGTACCCGTTACCTATTACCCTCAAATATATCACGGGTACCGGGTACCCTAGGGGGTAATCTCATACCCGTCCCGTAACCGCCACGGGTAGTGTTTTAAATTTCATCCCCGTCCCGTACCCTTTTAGACTGGATACGGGTAAACCCATTAGGGGCGGGTAGTGTTGGGTATCTACGGGTAGGGTACCCATTGCCATCCCTAAGTTGAGCTGCCATCAATATTTCTCTTAATGAAAAAGCAATGATCATTGCGGGATTTGTAGAAGCCAAAAAGAGTTCAGTTTAGATGTTATTTCCTTATGTCATTGTCTTCCAGCTTCTTGAGGCCATACAAAGACTTGATTAAGTGACATACCTGGCCTTCTGGGCACTTCTTATACCCTGGAGGTGGTTCCAAGTAAATGTCCTCTTCAAGGTAGCCATGAAGGTAGGCATTATTCACATCAATTTGATGTATTAGCCATCCTTTTGCTGCTGCTATGGACACAAGTACTCTGACAGTTACACTTCTTGCAATAGGGTTGAATAATTCATGAAAATCAACCCCTTAAAGCTGGTTGTAGCCTTTAGCCACTAATCTGGCTTTGAATTTATCCACTTCATCATTAGCCTGTCTTTTAATCTTAAACACCCACAGAGATTTGATGACTCTTTTCCCCTTTGGAAGCTTGCAAAACTCCAATGTATTATCCAGATCAAGTGCTTCTAGTTCAGTATCCATGGCTTATTCCCATCTCTCATCTTCTTTAGCTGCCTGATAGTTCTTAGGTTCAGATTCTGAGGTAGCATTAGCATTGAACTCAGTAGTAGGAAGTGGAAGTTGAACACTTTGTAATTCAGGTTCTGCAACATTGTAGCAAACATAATCTTGTAACCAAGTTGGGGCTTTAGTTTGTTTGTGGGGTCTAGTAATGGGTGGTGAAGAAGATGTAGAAGGTGCCTTTTGGGGTTCTGAGGAAAGGACTAAGTCAAATGACCATTGTTCAGGAGTGGATTTGAATGGAAAAAATGGTTTCCAAAAAGTGAATGTCTCTAGAAACTAAAAATTTCTTAGAACGAAGGTCCAAAAGTTTATAACCTTTCTGACCTATAGAGTAACCAATGTACACAACAACAAAAGATCTGGCTTCATATTTGGTTTTATGGGGTTTGGTGTTGGTGTAATAACAAAGACTACCAAAAACATGGAAGTTGTGGTAGTTGGGGTTTTAATCAAAGAACACTTCATGAGGGATTTTCCAATGGAGCTTTTTTGTAGGTAGGACATTAATAATGGAGGCAGCTAATAGGATAGCTTCACCCTAATATGTTGTTGGCATGGAGGCTTGGAAAAGTAAGGCTTTGGCAACATTGAGTAAAACTGCATTTGTTTCCTCTCAACCACACCATTATGCTGAGGTGTATAAGAACAAGACTTTTGGTGTAATATGCCTTTTGTATTGAACAAAAAAGCACACTTTACATTTACAAATTCAGTGCCATTATCACTCATGATCATACAAATTTTGGCATTGTATTGAGTTTCAACACTTGTGATGGAAGTGGATATTGCATTGTAAACCTGCAACTTATTTTAAAGTAAAATCACCCATGTAAGCCTTGAGAAATCATCAACAATTGTTAAGAAGTAGTTGGCACCAGTACAAGAGGGAACTTGATATGGCCCCTATAGATCTAGATGAAGTAATTGCAACCTTCTAGAAGTTGATATCTCACTTAAACCAAAAACCATTCTAGTTTGTTTTGCTTGAGGGAAAACTGTACATTTATTGGAATGTAAATGACAATTAATGACATGAATATGTGATAGAGCAGCATCAGAGGCATGTCCGAGCTTCATATGCCAAATCTCAGCTTCTTTCTGATCTTCTTGAGATGTATTGACTTGATGATTTCTGGAAATATTGAAGGAATCCACTATGATGATATAGAGTTCTCTTGTGAATCTACCAACTGCTATGCATTTATGTGTTCTCAGGTCCTGCAAGTAACAAGTATCTGAGTGGAATAGTACTTCAATGCATGATTGCCTTAACAGTTGTCCCACAGAAAGCAAGTTGTACTGAAATGATGGTATATGCAACACATCTTTCAATGTTAGAGATGATGATAATGATACACTGCATGTATGCAAGACAAGCTTTGAGCTTCCATCAAGCATCAAAACAGGTCTTTTATGAGATATCTTATGATATTTGTTGAAAAAGGATAAGTGTGGAGTCGTATGACTTGTGGCTCCACTGTCAATAATCCAAAAGATATCTGTATGATTAGAGAAACAAGTTTCAGCAACATTACCAGAGAATCCTGAAAAGCCAGCAAAAGATGAAAGATCAGTGTGAGGATTGAAATGTTGCATTTGTTGAACCTGCTGTTTGCCTTTCATCATTTTGTACATCTCTTGAATAATGCCCTCAATATTCTTAGCTTTTGTGTCTTGTTCAGAATCACTATCAGCTGGAGTTTTCCAGCTTTCTTTCCAGTTTTCTTGAACAACATTGGCTCTAATGACTTTGTTACCACCTTTCCCTTTATTCTTGCCTCTACACCAGTTTGGATACCCCACTATCTTGAAGCATTCTGCCTTAACAAGACCATTCTTTCCACAGTGATCACATTTTTTTATCAGCATTAGGATTTCTGGAATTCCTATCAATATTGAATCTGTTTTGGATACTAGGTGAGGCAAAATTAGCTATCTCCATACCTTGATCCATAGTGTTTTCTCTCTGTTTTTCAATCTTAAGAACCATTACAAAAGCATTGTTCAAGTTTGTTAAAGGATTAAGCAATGTTGGATTCACAACATGCTCAAAACCTTCATTTAAATCACTTAAGAACTACATAATTCTATCTTCTTTTTCTATATCTCTTATGCGCTTAAAAGCATTGCATACACAATATTTAGCAATTCCACAATTACAGTCAGGCAAAGGTCTTAACAAGCTCAGTTCATTCCACAATTTCTTCAAGCTAGTGAAATAAAAGCAAACTAAGTTGTTACCTTGTGTAGTGAGACTGATTTGTCTTTCGATTTTGAACAGCATAGGAGAATTTTGATCTCCAAATCTCTATCCAAGCTCAATCCAAAGATCTCTTGCAGAATCAGCTAACATGAATGATTCTGAGTGGATCTTTGTGAATAGAATTCAAGATCCAAACAACTACGAGACAATCTCCTTCTTTCCGGGCTTGATAGCATATAGATCCTCTCTTTGGAATGATATCGCCTTCTTCAGGCTCAACATACTTCAACTTCTTCTTAATAGTTAAAAGATCGAACCATAGCATGCTTCTAAGTGAAGTAATTAATATTAGTGGGAAGGATGTTTACAATTACAGCTCTAGGGTTGTCATTTGAGTAGTTTCCGCTATTGTTGTTGTTTTCCATCTCTCCGTCTTCTTCAGTGAGAGGATGAATGGTGCTTTGATCAGAATTCTGAGTAGTGATCTTTAAGCTTCGATTCTCTTCTTCTTCTACAGGATCGTCGTCTTCTTCTTCTTCAACAATATATTGTTTCTTCTTCTTCGAGAATTTGTGCAGACGATAGATTGATTACTCTAGATCTTAAACGCCTTTCCCGATTTCGTTTACGAGCCATAGCTCTGATACCATGATCATTCTATGCATGAAGGTCGAAAATATTTCATTGATTGATGAAGAAAGAGTACAACAATCTTTATATATGAATTACAGGGAAAGAAAGAGAGAGGACTGAGTTGACTGTAAGCAGTTAGCTGTCAACAAACTAACTGTTAACAGTCAACAGTCTTCCCACCAAAAACATAACTGAAATGCTGACTAAGCATTTCAGTTATTAACAATGAAAAAATTACAACTTAAGTCCCTACAACTTGCTTAGCTTTAGATTGTAGTCCTTTTAGTTTCAATAAGATTACCGAGTCAACGAACCAGTTTAAATGAACTAATTGTTATTCTTTTGATACGAGTTAAATACTTGATTCTTTTTCCTTCTCTAGATCTTTCAGATTTCGTTATCAGTCTTTATTAATGTTATGAAATACATACAAATTTAGCATGTAGAATGTTGTATCACTATCAAAATTATCTAATTCAGAAAAACGAAAAGGTCGAAAACACTGGAGAATATTGAAGATGCTGAGAACTGTGTCAGATTATATAATGGTGGAAATAAGACAAGAGCTTATGAATTATTGGCTGCCCAGCTTAGAACAATATAGTGTTGAATTATTGACACATCTAATTATTTATTATTCTGGATAGGATTTTACTATTATTATTGTCACTCACATGATTTCTTTTTCTATATAACTATTATTATTAATTGTCAATTTCTCAACAGGTCGGTCCATGTGATGAATGATATATCACTTCTATAAGTTAGACGAGTATCTAAGAAAAAGTGGCAGTTCCATAATATGTCAAAGGAAAAATGATAGGTATACTATTAAAATAGGGTAATTTCCATAAAAAAAACCCATGTGTTTATAATTTTGTCAAAAAGGTGTCTGTGTTTATTTTTTTGACAAAATGAGGATTGTGTTTATCTCCGTTAACCAAAAAGCGGAAAAGTCATTAACGGTGTTAAATGTGATGACGTGGCAAGGGGTATTTTGGTCTTTATTTATGAGTTATGATATAAAAAAGTCACTTCTCGCACTTTAAAGTTGTAAACACATGAATATTTAAGAAATTTAAGGATTTTCGGTCTTTATTTATTCATAAATTTCTTAAACATCCATGTGTTTACAACTTTAAAGTGCGAGAAATGACTTTTTTATATCATAACCCATAAATAAAGACCAAAATACCCCTTGCCACGTCACGTCATCACATTTAACACCGTTAATGACTTTTCCGCTTTTTGGTTAACGGAGATAAACACAATCCTCATTTTGTCAAAAAAATAAACACAGACACCTTTTTGACAAAATTGATAAACACAGGGGTTTTTTTTGGAAATTACCCATTAAAATACATATATCTAGAAAACATAAAACCACCGCATAGTAATAGTTTAGTCGTTGCCATAGTGGAGTTGCACTTCCAATGTCGAATTTCACCATTTATGAAAGTCAATTTCTCAAAACAAAATTAAACATACACCCAACCGCTATTAAGTCCATATTTATAAGAAAAAACCCTCTAATTAACGAATTTTAAATACCAAAATCAGGAGAAGGTTGGATGAAGCTTTGGCGCGGTGGTGCTTGAAAAGGCAACCCGAGATTATCGACTGCAGGTGGAGTACTGAGAGATTCTAATAGTGTCGGGCATGGGGGGGCTTCCTTGTTAATAACAATGCTTAAATGGCTGAGCTGCGGAATAGTTTGGCTTTCCTTAAGCTTATACGGGTTATTGTGGAAATGGATTTGAAGGTGATGTTAAACTTCATGAAGAGCATCTCTACATAATCTATGATTTGGCTTATCAAGGGTAATCATATCTCTACGGTCTACACAATTCATGCTTTGGTCACATGATAGAGATAGAAAGTGTTTCATGTGGGAAAAAGCTTCCATGTAGAGCATGAAAAAGAAGTAAAAATAAGATACCATGTTTCTATATTGTATACTATCCATACATCCCCGATTTTTCTATTAATAACCTGTAATGTAGCAGTGACTGTAATATTAACAATTTTCTACTTTAACCCCAAGCGACATTTTGAGTATATCCCACTTCATCACTATGTCATGTAGTATAATTCGGACCATGCACAGCGACTCTGAAAAAAAGCTAAAAGATCACCAACCTATACAAAATGGAGTCGTTTGTGCATTTACTCAAAATCAAGATAAAACAGTGCCGCAGCTTCCAACTTTGTGAAGCTCAAAAAATGCTTTTCTCATCAACTGCAAAATGGACATAATATAAGCAAATCAATCATCGTTGCATTCTTAAAACTAAGTCAAATTTCCTTGAAGAAACAGTAAAATTAATTCAAGCACCAACAAGAAGCATCTAAATTTACAGTCTGTGAAAGTACTAAAGACAAAAGGTAATCAACATTAAAAAAGAACACCCTTTGATAATCAAGGTCATGCTTGTTTTTTCCACATTATATAAATAGGCGACAAAAACTAAATTAATCCATCCAGCAATTTGACCAAAAAATTACTTGGAAAGAGAACTTCTTAACAACTATTAAATAATAACTTAAAATAAACTACGTGTTCTACTTGAAAGACCTACTCACGGGCCTAGGTATTCACCTAGCCCGTTCAATGGACCAAACTTGGACAGTACAGCCCAAACATGCTAAAACTCCTGCCTAGTGAGAATTTGGAATTCATAAAAATAGCATTGGCCAATTCAACCCGGTCCAACATATTGCTAAAAACTTTTCAAACTTATATCTTAAATGTCTATTTCAAATATGAATTTTAATTTTTTCACTAAGTTATATGTTTTTAGGTGGCCTTATTTGGAGCGAGTTTGGGATTTTATTTTAACCCGAACTCATCTAAAATAACTATGAGTTGGTCTGGCACCATGAACAAATGAAAGTAGAAGTAGGTAGAGTTCAAACATACCGGTGAATGAAGAAACTCTGTACTGCAGTTAAGAATGGGTATCCAAAAGGAAAAGAATTCTGTGAGACATCAGAAATTTGAGTATATATATATTAGCAATTGAAAGTAGAAAACTTATCTTCAGACTTAAGAATTGACCAACCTGCTCACTCATACCACGAATTAATATTCACTTCGGTTTAGGGTCAAAATTCATTTTTGAATATCTGCAAAATAATTATCATCATGACGTACTCAAAATAATTATCAACCATTGGCAAAAAGAGTTAACTTGCCTTTGAAACTTGGACCTTTGGTTCCCAGATTGATTATTCACATCTTCTGCATTTTAAAAACTCCCATTAATATAAGCAGTACGATGGCAGCTCTTTGAGTATTTCTAGATTGAACATCAGTAACAAAAACTTCAACTAACCAGTTCCATTTTGAGTCGAGCTTCCTTCAAAGGCTTGGTTTGTATCTGCTTCATTACTGCATATTTGTCACAAAAAGGGATCCAACCCAAGTCAATTACAAAGCTGCTTTTTTTTCTAGTTCAGTTAAATCCAAGATTCTAGGAAACTAGATTACAGGAGAGGGTTTTCTATCGAATTCAAAGCATGAGAATTAAGAAAGTTCAAAAATCTATTTTAAAGTTTGCCTAAATTCTTCCGATATGGAACGAGCGAGTATTAAAATCTTTTGCAGGTGTGAAGTCGGTTAAGATTCTTTGGGAGAATAACACAGACACTTCTATCACGTCATGTACTTACAAATATAGAGGAGCCACTATGACTATCCATTGCCAAATATTCTAGTCTTGAGAATATTTGAGAAAATATATCCTATATGAATATTTTAAGTCAACAACAATTTTATTCCAATGTTTGAACATTGAAGCTCCACATAGTTAGTCCTCCCAATGAAAGGTATCTGCATTTTAAGATTCCTACCACATAGTACAAAAGCTAGTTATTTCTCTAGGCATAATAAAAGCAGTTCTCCCATTAAAGAAGAATCTTTTCTCCATCTAAGGATTTAGAAGAAGTCAAAATAATCAGAATGTACGTTTCATAACTTAACAATAACACGTTGTCAAAAAAAACTTAACAATAACACTTCCAACTCTTTCTTTTGAGCAATATTCGTAATTGGAAAAGAACAATATAAGTCATTGTATGCAGGAATTTATCTAAGTTATTCGCTGCACTATTTATAAAGCCATATTTGCCAACAAATAATAGCTTATCATCAGATGTGCCAAGGGTAGAAAGAGATTACGTTGTAGAATGATGACATAGAGAATTTGCAGGAAAAAACTGAAATTGCCACTGACCTGGCAATAACAGTTGAAGATTCTTGTACCAGCGGAAACATATGAGGATTGCCATTAGGAGTTACATAATGAGAGCTCGGAAATCCAACATCATCTGGCAAGGCAGGCATCCTAAAGACAAGCTTGTATTAGTGAACATAAAATATGCACTAAATTTTCTTATGAAATATCAATTAGATATTCTAACCTAGCAGCAAATTAGTAACAACCTGGTTTGATTGACAAACTAAACTTATTCACCTTCTAAGGGACTGCAATGAGCTTTAAAGGAAAGAAGAAAATAGCAGTAAATAACTCTAATTAATAAAAAAGACTACCGTACCAAGTCATCCCAGAATTTGTAAAACCCACACTTCTATCAAGGGCCCTGTCAGCATTCTGACCATCAACAATGTATTGGTCCCTGTGCTGCACAGCTACAGATCCACACATGTCAGAATCGATATTAAAAAAAAGGTCGTATACATCCATGATAATCATTGCTTAAAAAAATTTAAGGATCTATGTATTAAGGCTTTTTCTTTCTTTCTATATAACAGAAACAGCTTGAATTAAAAATTTGTAAGATGGAAATAGAACCATGTCACGGATATTAATTTCAGATGTTAAAACACGGAAGCAATTAGCTTGTGAGACTACTTGAAAACTAGCAATAATAAGATGAGGTGACGTAGATAACGAAATGATTTCTGCAGCAATTAGTTGTAGTTAAAACGCTATTGCTAAACAGTGCAAGGAATTAGAATCAATATACCATGGAAAGGTGGTCTAGTAGGGGCAACAACCTGATGGTCATCAGTTCCACCTAGTTGGTGACTTCTTCTAGAGCATTGATTAATCCAACTTTCTATTTTAGACAATGCGGTTTTTTCTAATCTTGGTCTTGCAAAAGATTCTATTGTTCTTAGATCTGTTCCACTCAGAGAGAAAGTTCCAGAGTTAATCCCAGAACCTGTGCTTAACCGCTGAGTGTAACCAGCAGGTGCTTGTTGCAGAACATGGTTGTTATTTGTTGGAATAACTTGATCAACATTGTAAAACGAGGGTGACTGATGAGCATTCGGAACTGGGCAACGAAAATTCTTTGTTCGAGTTTGACTCGTTGATTGGGAAGATTCCCCTCTATATGTGGGCATTGAAGGCTGCAAAGACCAACAAGACAAATAAGGTCCAGAGACTGGATTGATGGATTGCCTATCATTACGCCTGCTCCTCCCACTAGAATCAGCTATAGTCTTTCCCTTTCTCTGAAGATATTCTTTGGAAACAGCCATGGATGTGTTGTCACCTGGAAGTGCAGTTCTTTGGAAGTACCCTTCCACTTTACCAGATTGAACGCCCTTTTTCTTTGAGATGGACAAATTAGGATTGCAAGAACTTGCAGAATATCTCAGCCTCTCATGTGCAAGTGATGAATTCCGGTCTACTCTATCTGAATAAGCATTTGAGTTCACACCATGGAGCTTACTGGATACAGAAGTTTGGAGGAAATAAAAAATAATGATGCAGCTGACTTTAGGTAACTATACAAACATAAATTTTATATAGCAATTAGCTTACTCCTTGTTTCTTGCCGGCGGATATAGACCAGTGCTGCTCTCAAAAGGCTTAGAGATTTCCCCAGGGAGCTTTCGAAGGCTTGAAGAGAAAAAGTATCAGAATTATTGTTAAAATAAAATGAGAACTGAGAAAATGTGAAGAATTTTGCTCTAACTGCCAACTTACTCCTTGTTTCGTGGTTGTACTATGCAATTGTTACTGTTAAGAGGCTTATATTTTACAGGCCCTCTGCCTCTTACAATTCTTGATGGAACAATGTAACTTTCATAGCTAGCATTAGGTTTGAACCGGTTAGCTTTAACATCCTTGTCTCTGCCTTTCTTTATTGGATATCCTAGATTATAGGGGACATCAATCGTCTGGACCTGAAAATGTTTTCAAATAATGTGTCATAGCACTAGCTTCATAATCCCAATGCAAAACAGATTATTTCAATGGATCTTCCCACCAACATATAAAAGTTTCAGAAATCAGAAACGGTATTTAGGAAAGGGCCCAAACTTTGGTGCCGGCATTAAATCTCTGATTCTCTAACTCTTCAAACTTGTCATGCTGCCATTTCTCCTGATCTTTGAACTGCCACAAGTTCCTTCTGTCAGAAGTCAACCTAAATACACAAGGATCTGGTTAAGCACATTAAGAAATAATTTAACCATTTCAACTACCAAAAATAGATATGCAAAATATGATTCTAAATAAGATTAACGAGCAACAACTTAAGAAATATGATAAGAGATTTACACTTCAAGACTAAATTGTTGAGTTACTTCCACCCTGGTGGTAATTAGACTAATCTTCTATACAATAAGAGTAGGCAATGCAACGCAGCAACGACATTTCATCTTGTTTCATGTGCTTGCACTATGACATAAAAGGGTGAAAACCAAATAAGAACTTGCGAAACAGCATACGAAAATCATGTAAGATTTGCAAATCAGCATACCAAATTCAGCTATTCATCTTCAAAAGAGATCAAAAGCATCTACGATTTCACAAATCCTAAAGAAGTTTGGAATTCTTTAAACAATGCATCATAGTTCAACAATATTGAAACTAAAATGATTCAAAACCCTTCAAATTTATATTTCTCGACGTCGGATAATCTACAAATTACCCTGATACTGTTTAACACCTGGACTTAAATGATGAACCATAAAACACTACAAATCCGAGCAAATGCAAAAAAGGAAACAGAATATCGGATTATCATTTGTATATCCTTGAAAGAACATATGTAAACCATAAAATATTCACAAATAGATACAAATATCCCAAACAATCTAATAAGCAACAGCATAATGATCCAAAGAAATCCTCCCCTGCATTCGACAAGATGTTCCTGCGGGAGAATGATGAGTAACTACCTTCGCTCGTTGCCACGAGATTCAAACCGATCATCGTGCATGTAGAAGACACCAGAAGGAACTATAACCGCCTCCCTTTCGTCCGACTTCGGCTCTTGTTCACGTATCTGCTTAGCTACGTCAATCTTGGCCTCTTCTTCCTCTCTGAAACCCTCATTTTCTTCCTTGTCCTGAAACAACACTTGTTCTTCTTCAACGGAACAATAAAAGGCGTCTTCACCATCTTCTTGCTCTTCCTCTGTGAAACCCTCATTTTGTTGCTTCTCCTGAACCAGCACATCTTGTTCTTCGTCTTCATCATCAGAATAATAATAACAAGAGTCGGCGGCGGCGTCCTCCGGCGGTCGTCCTGCAGAGTCGGAATCGTCATCAGAAGTAGCAAAAGCTCTGGTACTAGTCCGTGCAGAAGTATCATCTCCAGTAGTATCTTCATCATCATCGTCGCTGGCTTGTCTTCTCCGCATGGACCATGGTGTCCAATAGTCGTCCGGATGAATGGCGTCGGTTTGCGAATGAGGCATTGTTTAGATATGGAAACCCTAAGTTGAAGAAGGAGAAAGAAAATGCGAGCGTAGAAGAAGCATTTCTTGATTTGGAAAATGATGAAAGGAAAGGAGAGGAGAGGCGTGGTTAAAAGAGGGACGGTTTTTTGTCTGTTTTGAAATGCAGAATTTGATTTTGTTCTCTCTTTGTTTTCGGATCAGATCATCTGCTGCTGCTACTGCTACTGTTGCTACGTCCTGAGTCCTGATTTCTGACACCATGAGAGAGAAGAGAAAGCGGGAAATTTCTTTTGGTTTCAGGTTGTTTTTGTCTTTTTGGACACCTAACCTCTCCCGCGTATGGATAGTGTCCACTATATTCACACTCCTATTTAAGTGGTGAGTTTGGAGAGTCACCGTTTGTTCAATGATATTTTCAATCTAATGGTCTATAATTAAGGAGAAATCAACATTAGATTGAAAACATCCATGATCTAAAGGTGACTCTCCAAATTAATGGTGACCCTCCAATGGAGATTGAAAACATCCATGATCTAATGGTGACTCACCCACCACTTGAATGGGACTGAACTATATTCATATTAAAATATTGTTTTTAGGATGTCCATCGTACAAAACCAAACCGAATCGAACGGAACTAAAAGTATTGAATATGAATTAGCATAAAAAAAAATCTAAACCGAATAATAACATAAGCTGGATCGAATCGAACTGTTTTCGGTGTGGTTCGGTTTTAAACCAAATTAACCAAATTAATAAATAAGTATAAAAAATAAATACTTTTTCAATCCTTTCAACTCTTAATATCACTTGCATATTTACAAATGAATCAAAACCACACTCTTCAAACTAGGGTCGGTCCTGATAATTTACGGGCCCTAGGCAAAATAAGTGAGAATGGTCCTTTCAATAAAAACAAATGAAATATTAAATTATTATTTTTTAAAAGACTAAAAACAATAAATTTGCCTAAATTTTCATAAGCATTTTTTGACCCGTTTAGGCTTATATGTACATCAAAGAAAACCCATATACACATATATACACAGACAGAATTTCAAATTTTAGGCCTCTTTGACCTTGGGCCCTAGGCCATTGCACTCTTGGCTTAAACCCAGGGTCGGCCCTGCTTCAAACAAATGGTGGAATATATAATACGTTTAGAAGTTATATCAATATGTGCATACATCTAAAATCTATCCATAAATTTCCAATTTATTTAATAAATAGAGTAGAAAGATGAAAAATCTTGAATTATTTGAATTAAGTTTGTAGAGAGATAAATAGTCTTTGTAATCTTAAATAGAAAAATGAGTATTAGCTCTATATTTTGTAATAATATCTAAATATCAATTAAAAAAATAAATAATGTCTAATAATCGGTTCGGTTTTTTAATCATTTTTTCAAAACCGAACAGAACCGAAAATCCATATACCAAAAATTCTAAACCAAAACCGAACCAAATTGTAATAAAACCGAACCAAATTTCAATGTTGTTCCGTTTGGTATTCGGTTTAAACAACACCGATGCACACCCTTAATTGTGTCCACTGTATTCATATTAAGATATTCCCTTCATCTTTTAATATATCTCGTTTTAAAGTTTTCTTACAGATTTAGAAACACAATTAATACATCTTAACTAATAAATTTGCATTGATTAACCTTAAAAAAAAATTCTCTTATATAATAGGAGAAATTATACTACATGTCGGGCATAACACGTATGATGGCTGATGTGGTATGCGATCTCCACTAAAATTAAGACAAGCGTATAAAATACCTAACAACTCATTAATAATATATTAAGTTAATTTCTTAAATTATTAAATATAATAGTTATAAGGAAAAAAATTTCTAATATTCCATTTTCATCGTAATCATCTGCAATAGAGTGTGTCAATTGTGTTTTTCTCCGACTGCTTCTTCTTTTTGCATCTTTAATGGCTGCACTTTTCATGAACTTTTTTTTTTGCTTCTCTCAAGCTCCATTCCTAATTAAGTTCAATGATCCAATCAACTCTACTTTGCAAATCCTTGGAAAATCTCACAAAATGCCACATTACTGGAACATCCATCTAAAATCACCACCAAAATCATGGCCCAAATAGGAAAGATACCTCATTCTTGATTACATTTGTGACAATCGAAGGAACCACGTCTCCATGGATGAAGAAAATAATTAAGAAAAAAAAGAAAAAATTTCAAGGGGCTATCGGTGTATGGTACTCCTTAAAAAAATAAAGCATGACAAGTTTTAAAAAATAAAGCATGACAAGTTGATACAGGACTATTTAGGGTATAATAAAAAAACATAATAACAATATAAAACACGAAGGATTGATACAAGGCTATTTAGGGTATAATAGAAAAACATAAAATTTTATTTATAACTAAAAGAATACCGTATTCTGAGAGTGCTATAGAATCTCTCGGGAAAAAAAAACAGAAGAGACATTAAAGACGCGAAGGAAATTGGGGCTAAATAGATGGTACTCCCTTCTAACTAAAAGAATGCCATTTCGAATTTTTGAAAAATTCCAGAAATTTGGAAATTTTAAGGAAAAATCTGAAATTTCCAGATTTATGTAAATTCCTAGCCAAAGTTTAGAAATTTGGAAATTTCCAAAATTATGAAAAATTCCAAAAAACTTCAAAAATTTGTTTATGAAGATTTCTGAAGTATTTTAAAAATTTCTAAAAAATTTTGAAAATTTGCAGAGTCATGGTTAAGCCTTGGGTCGACCCTGAAGGGTGAAACGAGGGGCGACCGCTTATGGCCCAAGATTCGAGGCGCCCCAAAATATGATATTTCCCTCAGTATATCTATATATAAAAACGAAAGTGTAATATGAACAATATAAGAGTTTGGTCCAATTTGTTAGATGAGTAGGAGTGGTCAAGTTTTGACTGTTGTTATCGCTGTTATAACCGCGAATTGTATTTCGAGATTCTCATTCTCATTCTTAAAGTGGGTGTGTTGACTTTGAAATATTTATTCTGACTCTAAGTTTTGAGATTCTGATTTCTTCAATTTCTATTTTGATTGAATTCTAATTGAGTTTCATAAGATTGTTATCCAAATGTTGCAATTGTATATACGATTTTATTGACTATACCTATAACCGAGCATCAATTGAAGGACGCTTTGCAGAGTTAAGTTAATAAAAACTTTTTTGAGATCATCAATATCTCAAAAAAGTAAGTTGAGTGGCTTGACAATTTTATCTATTGAAAAAGAAATGCTTGGAAACATTGATATTGCATTTCGTAATGACTGAAGGAATAAATTTTTTTGATTATTTGCATTTTTTTTTTTAGGACGCTAAAGATGATTTTGTTGGGTTGGAAAGTACATTTGCAATGAAGAATGATTACAGAATAGTGTTTAAAATACAAGAAAGTGGGACTTGCTTGAACAATTTCAATTTGTTAGCCTTATTTATTTTTGTTCGTTTAAAGTTTTCGTTCTTTCGGTTTTTTTTAATACAAGTTAGGTTTAGACGTATTTAGAGATTTGTTAGGGGTGCTAACCCAGTTGGGATTAGTGCTGGGCATAGATTCTTACGATTCAATTTTGGATTAAATATTAAAAAAAAATATTCATATTTATAACTGTTTTTTACTGAATTTAACCGAGTTCAGTCAAACCAAGTCAATAGTATAGTTAAATTCATGATCATTTTACTTGAATATTTGATCAAAATGAATAATTTAGTATTCGTGATAATTTAGTATTCGTGTCTTGCTCTAGTTGGGATATCCGATAACTTTTTTTCATTTATAATAAAAAAGACAAATTAAAATATATATAAAAGGCTCAAATATTTCACCTATCTTGATAGTTCTAAAATTTGAAAAACAAATTAGAGCTTAAATATTTCATCTCTCTTCGGACCTCTAAAATTTCAAAAACGTCCTGGTTAAGCTAATGAAAAAACAAGAAAGGGGTCCATTTTGCGAGGTCACCACTTGAAGATTAGACTAGAAATCAGACCAAAGTTTGAAAAGTAAAAATAGACTAAAATCCGTCAAAATGAAGACAAAGAGGGAGAGAGAAGAGAGAGACATGATTGCATATCCGTAGGGACAGGGTAGAGGGTGTACAGTTGACACCATATGTCTGAGTACACCATAATAATACCCATTTTCTTTTTGTTTTCTTCAAATTAATTACCCATCTTCTTCTCCTTGTCCATCTTCTCTCTCCGAAAAGCAAGCACACTTTCCTTAAGCTATTAGCTGTACAAACATAACATTAACCCTCTCTCACTTTCCAATATCATCTATCCCTCCTACACTTTCGATCTCCATTTTTGAACTTCAACTCATCTTTTAATTCAGGTCTGTCTTTAATTTTTTTTTTGTTTTCTTTTTCATTTTCTAGTTTATTTTATTGATTTCTTCTCCAAATTATGTTTCCTGTTAGTTCGATTCCTTATTAGATCCGCTTTTTAGATTTTTTTTAAGTTGAGCTTTTACTTAATTATGATTTGGATCACCCTAGATAATCTTTTTACAATCACACTTTGAATGTTCGACTACTAAATTCGATCTTAGTTGATGATTTACGTGTGATTTTGCAGTTGGAATAGGCGGTGGAAATGGCGAACCGAGTGAGAGAAGATGAGAAGAATGAAAGGATAATTAGGGGACTTCTCAAACTTCCCGACAATCGCAGATGCATTAACTGCAACAGTATGGTCAGTGCTTTCGTTGCTATTCCTTTTCCCGCTTATCATTGTTGTGTGATTATAGTGAGTCAATTCATAAATGGTACCACAATTATGATTGGTGATTGGCCCTGCTTAACTATGCTCAACTTATATTTGGAAGTTTTTAGTGGTGCTTGTTGAAATAAGGGAGGGACATCGATTTAGTTAAGCTATTCCTGTTTAGAAATGGAAGAAACTATGAAATGTAGGAATTTACAGTAGTTAAGTATATAAAGGTTATTTTCTAAACCCAAATAAGTGAAGGTGGTTCTTTTGTTAAGGAAGATTGAGGTACTGGCACAATTAAGAACGTCTTAGGAAACTAGCATATGTAATTGCAGTGATGAACCATTATGGTGCAATATGTAGTAATGGACCATTGCTACATGTTGAGGCCTTGGAAAATTGAGGACTTTTTTTCTAGCTCGACATTGACTACGTAATTCTTCTTCATTTTCTTTTTCAAAATGTTATTTGTTATTTCAATGCTGTTTTATAGAGATTGAACTGTCAACACGATGGGGTTTTCTATGTTGATTGTTTCCTGGTCCAGTAGCTTGTGGAAACTGGAAAGAAAAAGCTTCTAAATGAAACTGAGGCTCTGTTATTTGGTTTCTATCTTAACATTGGTTCAGCAGAACTTAGCTACGTATTTTTTCATCAATGTTGTACTGAGCAAAATATTAAAAAGAACTGTGAGATAAATTTGAGTCCTTTATGTCAGACTTCTTGGAGCTTATATTTCAAGATTTAGTTATACCAATTTCAAGCTTATATTTTCATATATAGTTTTGCTTACTAAAATTAAGTACTCTACCAACTCTGGGTAAGATCATCCATATATAATAGTTTTTCTAACTAGAATTAAGTCCTCTACCAACTCTGGGAAAGATCATCCTTTTGTTTTTCTATATAAAAAATGATGTGAAACAAATCTTCAATGGGTGTTTATGTTAAAAGATTTATTTTGTGCATCTGTTGAAGTGTTCATATTATATCACAAGAATACTAGTGCATGTGGTACCGTTCTGCTATTGATATCCAAGGTTTACTACGTTCTTATAGTTTTTCTTTGTCATTGGCTAAGCAGGGACCACAATATGTTTGCACAAGTTTCTGGACTTTTGTGTGTACCACCTGTAGTGGATTACAGTAAGTATGTTTGAGTATTTATTAGGGTTTCCAATTTCCTTTCATCAGCCTGTCTCTCTCGCTTGCACACTTATCTCTGTATTTGTAGTGTGTATCATGAGAAGTTTCCCAATTGCATGTTCTTATAGAGTGAGAAAGGTTAAGTTGTTTTCACTAACAAACCCTTATTTCTAGTCGGGAGTTTACACATAGAGTAAAGTCAGTATCAATGGCAAAATTTACTTCACAAGAAGTTATAGCTCTTCAAGAAGGTGGAAATAAGGTATGTACTGCTCCTGTAGGTTAGATTCTTGTGTACTATATTTTTGTGAATTACTCTTTGATTAACTTATTCTCGTATTTACAGCATGCGCGAGATGTTTACCTAAAAGAATGGGACCCACAGCATCAGTCTGCCCCTGATGGAAGGTTGTCAGTCAGTTATAGGTTGTCAGTTATATTTTTTGGCTTGTATGTTTAAGTAACTTCATACTTATCTGATTCATATTCTTGATTCCAGTAATGTTGTTAGGCTTCGGGATTTTATTAAACATGTTTATGTGGATAGAAGATATACTGGTGAGAGAAACTCTGGAAAGCCTCCAATTACAAAGCTGGTAAGATTTCTTTTTATGGTTGTTTACATTTATTTTTGATATTATTCTGTGTACTCTGGTGTCTGGCAACTCAAGCTTCAATATTACCAAATTCGTAAATTGTTCCAGTTATTAACTTTCTAATTGTCTAATTCAATGAAATGTCATACAGGGTGACAAAGAGGATACATTCCAAGGAGCGTCCCGAAGTCCACCGTATGAGGATGCATATGAGCGTCGCTATGGTGAAATGTCTAGTCCTGGTGGAAGAAGCGATGACAGAAATTCTAGATATGGTTATGATGAAAAAAGAAGTCCTGGATATGATCAAGAGAGTCGGCAATACAATGATTATAGGAAAAGTCCTGCTCGTCCTGATATGGTCAATGATTGGCGTCGGGAGGATAGATTTGGAAATGGAAGAAAAGCTGATGACCGTGGATCATCTGATGGAGATTCTAAGTTTGAAAGTAGGTCACCCGAGCGGCCGAAAGATTCAGATGCTTCCAGTCCCCCTATTGTAAGGCCTGTTAGAGAAATTCTGGGAGACAGTGTGGTGCCTCTTCGTATAAGTGAACCTCCCAAAACCAATGCTGCAAGGGCTGATGGCTTTGTACAGACACAGGTAGAGGTTCTGTTTCTTTTTTCAGTTGCATAACTCCTGAACTTTTTCCTTCTTTTTGGCTTGTATGCTACAGAGTATCATGCATTATTGCTTGACATTATTTGAACTTAATAGGTCAGCCTTTCCTCACTTCATTTTTCTCTAAGAACCTTCGTTATTCCTTACGAGTCATTTATAAACTTATTACTTTCAAAACTCAAATGAGTATTCCCTGTAGAACATAACTTGGAGCGGATCTATATCTTCTCTTTTTGTCTTGTTTGTTTCATGCAACTTCATGTTGGTATACTTGGCCATTTTTATTCCACACTGCAGCAATTGAATATTTGGAGAGCCTTATCAGTAAAGAATTTGGAAAACCTAAATTATCACATGTTTAAAAGATTTCAGCTAGGCTGTACAAAAAGGGAAAGAAAATAACTAAACTGAAATATCAACATATAGGTTTATCTGTTATTTGGTTGTCGGAAGATCTAATAATAAGATCATAAACTTAAATTTAGCAAATGAGCAAGGTTAAAGTTTCTCAAAGATACTTTCCATTAACATATACGCACGGAGACAAAGTTTGAACATCCACATGCGACATGAATTTTAATTAGGAAATCCCATAGTTAACAAAATTTTCCCACAACTGGAATTCCAACTATAACAAGAATGAAACTTCTGAACAAAAATCTAGAGTCTTTATCTTGTTTTGCATCACAGACTACGGTTATTCCACTAAGAATCATTTACAAGAAAGCAGATGGTAAAAAGAGTTACCAATAGTTCCTTGATTGGAATGTCAGCCATGTGCTTTTGCTGCTTGTAAAAATCCCCATGGAATGGTTATGGCTAAAAGCCAATACCTCACTGAGCTTCTCATGCCTGGATGTACTGTGGCAAAGGATTGACAGAGGCAAGTAACTGTGATTATCAGAAAACAGGTGTGTTATTGATTATTCATTTGCTGTAGGGATTTGTTGCGGAGTGGTAGAATTTAGAAGTTGATGAATGAAGAAGAGTGAAACAGTGGATGTCGAAGTACTAAGTGGACAGTTCGAAAAAATAATAATGAAGTTAGAGTAATGAGCAATGTAATGGCAATGGAGTCAGTTAGGATATAAAAGGGGCCCATTCAAAACACAGCAGAATCTAGTTTCCTCTGTGTTTTATATTTATTTTCTTTTTACAAATTTGAATTTCCTAAAGCAGATTGAGAACTGGAAAGTATGAATATTTTTCAACCATTGATCTAAAAAAACTGAAATATGTTGATTTTGTTAGCTGCTTTCTCCTGAATCTAAAGAATGCTCATCCATAATATGACTTACTTTCACATTAGGTCCTGACCCCGTAGCTGGATTGCATAACAGTTTTTGGCTTTTGCATTCTCATAAACTTAATGTATTTACTGTACAAGTCTTACTTGGGGCTGTAGTTGAAGTAGCGTATTTCAGTTAAGGAGTATTCTGCTGCTGTATTACCTTCACCTATCTTGACTCTAAGGTATTAGTTGTCTGTCACATATGTATGTGACTTAAGTTTTCACTAAGTGACAACTTAAGTCACATACATATGTGACAATGTCTGATTAATCCTCTCCACAAATTGTGCAAACAATTTACTATCAAGATAGGTGGACTGTATATAACTGATCATTGTATTTTGGCCTGGATTCGTATATAATTATTCTTGTTTGGACATTCTTTTATTTATTCTTCTTTTTTGAATACATTTTTAGGGATTTTTTTTTATTATGTGTGAAAAGTTGGAAGAGGGAATACATGGTCTCACAGTTTTTTGGCATTCAATTGCAGAGAACTGCATCTTCTAATAGCCTGGGATCCTCCAATGGAAATATAACGGAAGTTAAAGTAGATAATACTGCAAGTTTAATTGATTTTGATGATGATCCTGCACCAACTGTTACTGCTACAGTTCCTCAAGTACAACAAACTAATAGGAGCTCCGACAATGACTGGGCTTCTTTTGATGTTGTCCCTGGGAACAGGGCATCTCAAGCTGCTTCAAATCCACTGGAATCAGTTCTCTCACAATTATCAGTCCCATCATCTGGTTATATATCTGGAATTCCAGGCAGTTCTGGTGCCCCTGTGGGCAATCCGTCAAATTTAATAACTCCTACCTCTTCAGTGATGTCAGTTAACGGCTTCTCAAACTTTCATCCCACTGGTGTTTCTCTAGCGGCCCCTGGACAAGCATCTCCAATGCCTGTCAATGGAAATCATTTGTTCAAAGTTAATGAAGCTGGGCAATGGCCTAATACGCAGCATCAACAACCTTCTCTAGTTCTAGCTTCCAATGTTCAGTCTACTTCTCAACAATTTATGTCACCATTTAATGGAGCTCCAGGCAATCAGGTATAGTGTTTTCTCAGAACTTATTAATTGGGTGTATATATTCGATGTTCATGCTGTTGTGTTATGGTCCCGCAAATAGGATCTTGTCACAGGTCTTAAAGGACCTATATTGGATAAATTTTTAGCTCGTCAAAGGGAGAATGAAACCTTGAACCTCGTTAGAGAGAGAATCCGATCTCTTGAACAAACTATAAGTCAACGAATTAAATTCGGCCTTTTCTCTTTTATTAATGATAAAAGATCTCTTTATACAAGGCTAAAAATGATCATAAAAGGAAAGACTTCCAATATAGGAAAACTAGTACTAAGAGACCTGATTAAATATGAATCCTAAGGGACCATCTAAAACTAAAATACTAGAAGTAATCAATCTGAAATTAAACTAAATAGGAAGTATGGAAAATTGGGCAGCTTAACAAGTCTAATTAGGAAAACACATTGAATTGATATTTTGCCATGACATGTTGCTTCTGTGGCAGTCTTGGAATTCATCAGTGGCTCCTAATGTGCAAGGAGCTACAAGTACTTCTCCATTTGTTGGAGCCTCTCAAGTTGTCTCAACACCTGTCTCAGGGGTTGCTTCTGCTGGTGTGTCACAACCTTCACCTCCAGAAGTTAAACCAAGTGGGAGAGTGGAACTGCCTGCGGTAATGGTGATTCCTATCTTTTTTTGTGCGGGAATCCGTCTAATATTAAATGGTCTAGTTCTAACCCTCAATTCTTTGCAGGATCTTTTTGGTGCAGCCTATTCTTCTTTTCATGCTCCAGGTCCAGGTTGGCATGGTGGTCCACCTCATGGTATGGGATATGCTATGCCGTATATGAATGCTCCAGTGGTGTGTTTGCAACCCAATAGCAATAAGTCAATGCTTTCATTCTGCTTTACCTATTCTGTAGCCATTTCATGAAGTAGTACCTATGATTTTAAATTTCATTTTTCCTGCAGCCAATGCCAACTTCTATCCAGCCATCCAAGTCAAGCAATCCATTCGATCTCAATGAACCATCTTCATCACAAGTCCAAACTGTACGTTTGTTGATTTGATCTTAAAAGCATAACCTGACTTCAATCTTGTTAATCTTATGTTTCTTCTAATGGCTTTTCTGAAAAAAATGGAAACATTTTATGTTGTTGTTGTTGTTGTTTTGGTATAGAAGCTTTGTTTCCTGGAATATTTCTTCATTTTCTAAAATTTGGAACTTCGAAGAAAATAAGTTCAGTCATCAATGAATATCTTAAAAACCAGGGAAAATGACTTCCTGTTTCATGTATATGAAGTTAATTTTTAATTTTGGTTTAAACAGTAAATATTAAGCCATCAATTGGTTTTCAACCCTTCAAATTTAGAGAACTGATTTAGACATATTAAAGCCAAACAATGGAAAATATATTCTCAAGGCAAGTTGATCTCCATGAACAAAATGGCGCCTAAAAGTGTAATTAATTCATATCTTTACCACTTGTTATCGTATTCATTTTCTTCTAGTTTGGAGACCTTTTTGGATGTCATGAAATTTAACATCTTGACAACTTGATGTAATATTTGTTTGCTTGTAGTTTGTGGAATGAGCAATTTGACCTGTAATTTGTTGACATGAGAAGCAGCCGTAGCTTTCGTATGATTTAAATAGCAAACTTGTTGGTGTTGGAGAATGCTATGATTGATATTTTATTTTGGTGTACTTAATTAATCAATAACGAAGTGGAGCACTTGGTTTTTCGTTGCTTGACATTAATATAGATCGTATCATAGGTTTTCTGTTTTTAGTTTTCATAACTTGTATCATTTTTATGCAGTTTCCTTCTATGGGATCTTTACAAAGTGCCTTGCCGAATATGCCACCGTCTTCAGGATTACAGCATACATCTAGCCTTGGTGGCCCATCATCAGCATGGGCGCCATATCAATCAGTACCTTTTTCATCAACTATGCCTTCCCAACAACCTTCTTACGCGTCTGCTATGCCTCCAAGTAAAGTTGCATCTTATGTTTCTGCCAAATGGTCCCTTACTGTTTTCCCTTGGTGTGATTTTCTTTTGCCATGTACCTAATATTGCTTTGGATTCTCAGGGGGATACATGGCACCACAAGTATTAAATCACATGCCCATGCCTGGGTAAGTATTCTGACGAGTTTAATATTTGAATAATACTTCACAAGCATCTTTCTTTCTTAGTAAAGTGTTTTGCACCTAGTGGGTCAAACTTTTGAGGGTTCATTTTGGGTCATATTTGTTACTATTTGGGTTTTGTTTAGAATTTCCCCTAATTTCTTGAATGCTTTTGCAATATATATTTGGGTTAGTTTCATATTAGTGCCTGCATTATTTTCATAATTAAGGAAATGGTTAATTTTGCTGACATGGACGAGGGCTTTTTTGTCTTTAGGGTCAAAGGTTAGAAAACATTTTGTAGACAAAAATGCGTTTGTCAGTAGAATTGACCATTTTTTTTTAATTCTGCAAATTATGCATTTCACTTGTCTTCTTTTTGCTCTAAAATAAACCACAAAGACTCGTTCGCAAAACAGTGAAACCATAGTGCACTTATATGAAATTAACTCTATCCGCTTTTAATAGGATGAGTTTAAAGGCTTAGATTGGATTAGAAGTATGTTGTTATGCATACTTTAGGATTTACCCTATTCCATTCCAAACATTTTCAGGCATCAAGTAGTTGGTCAAGGAGTTGGATTTGGTGCATCGAACATGGATCAACAGGTGACAGCTGGCAGATTCTCAGCCCCGGCTATGCCTTCGCCGTACTCATCGGTTGGAGGAAACCCTTTTGGCTGAGTGCAAACCGAAACGCCATGCGGTTGTATTATTTAATTGAAGGAAGTATCAACTTGTTACTTCCTCCAAATTGCAGGGTACAAGTTTGTGTTCAACTGTCTGGATGAAGGCATCGAGTCAAAATTTGGTATATCCGAGTTTCTTTAGTGTAAGAATCAAATGTAAGATAAATTAGAAACCTCCCATGATGATTTAGGTTTATTTTATTGTTACTATTCTTTTGTGTGCCTGTGATATCAATTGGGCATGTATGTGGTCTAGGTAGAATCTGTAATCTATATCATTTTTGTGTGTTGTCTGTGCTTCTCGGAAGTCATCAGTTTCGTCTCGTTCTTGTATGATCCCGCAATTTTTTCTTTTTTCAGTTTGTATAATATTTTGATGATCTTTTTTATTATATAAAAAGTTTGGTATTTGCATTTTGTCACATTTTTCCATTCCGGATTGTGTTTTTTTTATCTAAGCTTGAGATCATTTTGTCATTACTAGTTTTCCAAACTTAAATTTTGCAGAACCCCATTTGGGCACATAAACAGTAAAGTCTTAAACCATACCTCCTAAACTTGTCCCTTGTCCATTTTGATTGCTATGTTCCCTGAATGTCTCCCTGTTTTGAATATAATGAAAAAGACTTTGCTAATGACATGTGACAGTTAAATAGAGTTTACACTTGCACTTAATTTTACATACCCTTGTTCATGTGCGAAATCAATATGCTAGCGTGTGTCTAACATCGGGTCAAATTTGTGTTTTAGAAGGTTTATAGATACATAGGTCATCTCTTAAATTGTGAGGATAAAATGGCAAAAAAAATAAAAATAAAACCAATTTTGAGAGGTTGTATGCTTTAGGTCAGCAGTGAAAATATAAATGTTTTTTTTTTTTTATTCTTTAGGAAGACTTGGACCCATGCTAGTTAGTTGTTTTCAGGTGAATGGTTTCACAATCAAAGTTTACGAGACGTGTTAAGATTTTCGACGTAAATATAAGCGTTAGACTCTTAACCTTAGCTATTTTAAATTTGAAATAATTATGATGTCTATTGATTATTTTAATCATTTAAAAAAAGAAAAAAGAAAAAATGAAATTGGTGCCTTTAATCATTCACATTTTGGTACATTAAAGTGGTGCTTTTGCACAAGTTTTGTCACATTCTAAATGTATCTATATTGAATATATTCACATAAAATGATATTATACATGTTTAATTCAGTAGTGATAGATAGTTACTTTCAAAATAATGTCATCTGTGTTATGACTTACAATTTAATATTGAACTGTCTTTGACATACATGCTCAATTAAACGACATTTAAAAAAACGCCATATTTAACTAATTAAGGCACCAAGAAATGCGAAACTAATAAACTAACTAAAACAAGCCTCATTCAAATTTCGAAAAGTTCCAACTTGAGATGGATTCGTTGACAATTATATTTAAAACTAATTTCATGTGAACAACTTTTAATGATGGTTTATTATATCATACTTGTCGTTCATATTATCTTTCAATGATACTATCCTATTAGCTTGACCATCAAGGTAAACCTATTCAAACTGTAATCTCCACTGTCGTACAATTTTTAATCAAATGATGGAGCCGGTGTTTTCAGGCAATAACGAAAACCTCATTTTATGCAAATTTTTTTTTTTTGGCATTTAACATATGATTTCACTTGTTTGATAGGACTGTTTTTAGGCCAAATCGCACTCTATTATTTCTCGTATAATGTGATTAGTCTACCTCTGGGAATCTGACATCTCCCAATTAGGAATCCTTTCAAATATTTTTTTAAAAAAACAACGAAATAAGTTAGGACTAGTTAGATTAAAAAGGTCAAAATCAGTAAGTTGTTAAATTCAGAGATACCCTATATTTCTGTTAACTCTAATCAGTAAGTAGGGTATGAACCTACCGTACAGGATACCAAGAGAGTAATAGTAGTAGAATAGTAGCATATTTACAGTTACAGGCATCCCAGTAAACTGAATTGTATTACATTCTCATCTCCCTTTTTCCCTTTAGCTTACTTAGGATTGGATTACAACATCAACCTTTATGCTTATGCATACGATCGGATTGGATTGGAACATCAAAACAATAAATAAGAACAAGACTGATCAAAACATACATGTATTTGCCTGTTCCTCTGGCAACATTCCGCGATATTTCTCCCGCAGCAACTGTTTTCGTTACCGTTTGAACAACCGATCAAAATCAATTGGAGATAGATTTCTGAATACAATTAAATCTGTTAAGGGGACCCTGCATTTTGTCTGTATTTCAGGATTATTGGAGCCACTAGCATCCACACTGCAAAATTATTTTTCACATCCAATTTAATTTTGTTATTTGCAATCAAACACAAATTTGGATTTCAATAATCTTTTACACTACTTACAGTATACACAAACTGCCAGCCATTCATTCACTATTTTCACCCATGTACTGGTCCAACCCACATCTATGGTCCACCTGCACAATAATTGCAAGATAGATTTATTATTATTAATATTATCAATTTTCTTATCTAAATTAGGATTAAATAATAATAATTAAGGCAGGGGTAAGATCACATACTTCTTGATAGTGTGATGAGTGTTCCAGCCGACCAACAACATCGCAAAGTACATTGCTCCCGTGGCAAACACAAAGTGGAAGAAACCGTAACCGTATGGAACATCATCGTCGCTGTCTTTTTCATCCTTCCTAAACTGCAGCCATTATTAGACAAGTCTTTGTTTCTGTTCCGTTTTTTGGAAAAATAATGATAACTACATTTTAGAGCTAGAAGAACTAACCTGAAAACATTGTGAATCAATACCCGTCGAAAATGTTGCAATAACTATTGCAAGTACTGCAATAACAAAGCTCTGCCAATAGATGAGAGATATCGTCATTTTGATGAAAAGGGTATATTTTTGGCAAATAATTTTCTTTTGTAACATTATAGTTTCCATGATTAAGCAGCTAAAGTTCAATTAGACACGTAAGCTTCGTTAACTTAGATGCAAGAAAAGCTCTGCTTAAACCAGAGTAACACTTGGCACACTTATACTAAAAAATACTACATGTTTGGCAATTAACATTCTTTGTGAGAATATAGATTTCCATGTTTAAGCAGCTAAAGTTCTTTTGAAATCAATTGGACATTCAATCTTCATTAAATTAAAGGCAAAAACGTCTCATGCTTTGCTGAAACCAAAGTACTACTTGGCACACTTGCACTAGATAATCCTATAACTTCGGCAACTGATTTTTTTCTTAAACACTAAAGCTTTCCATGATTAAGCATGTATAGTTCTTTCAATATCAATTGAACATGCGAGCTTCTTTAAATCAGATGCAAACATGTATCAATGCTCTGCGTAAACCCGAGTACTATTGGGCACACTTCTACTAAATAATAGCTTGAAATCTTAACGTGGGAAGAATTTATTACTATTATTGTAAGCCAGTCTGTTCTATTCGAAGCTTCAGCTTTCCTGTTGCAACTTTCACCTGCTGGTTCACTGAAAACGGCAAAAATAGACCAAAATTCAGAACTACACCAGAAATGCAAGTTTCCATGCCTCTTGTATATCAAAAGGGATGATGAAACTTACCTTCTAATCGCACACCAGCAAAGGAAGACCACGTATAGGCCCATGAGCCCCGGAGTCAAGTACCCAGCACTAATCTGTGTCAACCAAAGACTTAATTATTTTCTGATTTTCATTTTAATAAAATATTTCTTAATCGAATGGAATGATCGGTGGTGGTTACGACTTACTTTAGGGTGTAGGGAGACACTGGTCATGAGTTGTAGGAGTACCAGTGTCCAAGTGATGAAGAAAATGTTGAGAAAGCAGGACGTCTCTGGCGTATACCAAATGTACATCAAAATGATTCCGACTATGCAAATAACATACGCACTTGATGCTATTACCATCACATGGATATGGCTGCATTAACCGTACAATTATTATTCTACATTGGCTAATACAGTGATAAAAAGTGCACTATGGTTGACAGAGATTATATGATTGTTGAAAAATACTATTAGTACAAACTGAATGTATACTACTTTTCTTTATCAACTCATTCTTATCACGACATGGTGGGGAATTTGGTAAACTTCACATCTGCACCATTAATTAATGGTTGAGACTTTATGGTTAAATTCTAAAATGAATTCTTTCATTTATTAGGTAATGTGAAATTTCAACTATTTATTTTATAATTAACTATTCAATGTATCGAACATCACCAACTTGACAAAATTTAAACTTTAGAGAATCGACAAATCCTAAAATTGAACCCAACGGAAAGGGACAAAACATTGACACCTTAATCTTTTTGACTATCCTAAAAGTTTAATGTATCTACTTTAATAAATCGATATTGTAACCTTCTAAACAGGATAGTAGGCAAGTCCATTAATTCCATTTTCTTCGAATTGTGACCATATTAACTTTATTAATTTTATATGCACAAATTAAGGTTTCCAATGCACAGTAGGACGACTAAACTAATTAACGCACATGCATCCCATATAGAAAATTATTTATGTCAAGGCAAAGAGGTTTTTTAATGTTTTATTTTTGAAAACTGCATAATATATAGTTTTGTGAGTGGATTATTACCATCTTTCCGCATTTTCGTCAGACATGCAACAATCATTCAGCCACGTGATGAAACTGATTATACTTATTAATTGAATAAGGAGAAAGACCCTGTAAATAAATTGTAGAAATATTAGTATAGTAGAAAAATCAAGGGATCTAAAATAAATAATTAAAATATTGGACTATCTTAACATGTTACCCGGCACCAAAATGTGCAATCTCCCCTGGAATGTGAAATCAAGAAAAAAACAATTAAATTATTATAGTTTGTAGAAAAGAAAAGAAGCCTAATATAATATTTGATTGTATAATTAACAAATTCAGAAGCTGAACTAACCATAAATGTGAATAAATTCAGAAGGAACAAGGAAGGTCAGGATTGTGGATGCAATCCATAAAACAATCTTGGCAGACCACCATCCTGAATGCCATGCATCTCTGGGATCATGCAATTTAGAGGTTCCACCAGTTGAAAAAAACATTATTATAAAAAATATCTGTTTTAAATTCAGTCAAGGAGGTAACAGTATCCACACAAAATAATGCAAAAATCACGGAGTACGTATTCAAGTCGGTGATGTTCACCTCGTAGTGAAGTGAAATTTGGGTTACTATCATTATATCATCTCTAACCATTTACTTCATTTTGCAACGCTGCAATCTTTTGCAGCTCCAAGGGCCATTTAAGTTTTTTTAGAGTGCCCTTAAATATGCTTTTAGATTCGAAGTATCACAAATCCGAGATAAGAAGGATGAAACAACAGAAACACGGAGTTTACAGTTTGGTACATATATGATAATCAAATAATGCTTATGACTGAAAGGATACAGAACATCCGAGGCTAATGCGTAGGACTGCTTCAGCACCCGAGCAATCAGATTTACCAGAACACAGCCTCAGTCCTGCATTCAGAGTTTCACATCAGTTATTATCATTATATCCGGCCGGGTTTAATTAGCCGAAACAATAAAACAGAAAGGGTTTTTAGAAAATGAGGCATTAGTATGAAATGTTTGAGCTCAATCCAAGTAAAACATAACGAAATACGAAGAAGAGCGTACTTTCTAATTCTGATAATGCACCATGGCCATAGTCTCTAGCAGCCCAAGCGAGGAGATTGGCGAAGAGAAAGATCAAGGCATAAACATATCTGGCCATCCACGGATTCCGGCCATTTTGGAATTGGGCAAACCATGAAGAGTTCTTGTGTACAAGTGCAAGCCTATTGGTTCTGCTGCTTGTACTAGTACCACTCTCCATTTCTGCTTCAGACCAGCCTCACAATCTATACTTCTATTCATAGCATCAAGATAACATGTAAGGAATGAGTTTCATTTCAAATTCTTCTGGCCTGCAATATACAATTAGTACTAGTCAGAAAACAAAACAACTCAATAATACAGTCACCTAAATGTCAAAAAATCACAACTTGTTTCACATTGAAAGTCAGCAGCCCCCAAACAAGAAAAACAAAATCTTACCTCTTCAAATATCTGGGCCTATATGAACTAATTGGGCCTTAGATGCCACTCAGAAAATCAGTAATGCTATTGTATATCAATTCAATATCAAATTCATAGTTGCATACCAATCACACAAAACTCATTCTGCCATGGAAACTGAGATTTTCTTGTTTTCTGTTACGGTCCCGCGAAAAGGATCTCGTCACGCGTCTTGTAGGACCAATTGGGATAATTTTCAAGGGAGACTGAAACTTAGACCTCGTTAAAGAGAGAATCCGATCTTCTGGACTCACTATGAGTTTAACGTTTAAAATTATGCTATCAACTCATAAATAGGAATCCAAATGTAATAGGAAATAAATCAATGACCGTTTCCTATATTACTAATGAAGAAATGTTACCTAAGATAACTAATATGAATATCGTAATTAATGCAGCAAACAAAGACTCGAAAACAGCAAGACTACTAATCTCTAGTAATTAAGAACAAACGCCCATAACATTTCCATTTCTTATAAGATAAGCTCAAATTGCACATAAACATGAATGGCGTGCAAGAGTTAACGTATAGCATAGTGACCAAAAATGATTTTTAAAGTATTTTTCTGAAAGAGTACCGTAAGGTAATATTGAAGAGTCACGCTTTAAGACACAGGTGAAGATATCAAGACAAGAACACAGTAAAGAATCGTCTGGTTCTCTTGTCTATATTTCTGGCTTTCTTAATTACCTTTTGAATTATTTATTTTCCTCGTGAGTCGTGCAAGCAAATGATGAGTGAAGGAATCTTTCACTTCTTCCCTTGCAAGTCTACCATCTGCTTTTTTTACGATTTTACTCATCCATGCTATATTTGTGGATCAGAAATTCATGGGCTACTTTAGTCATTTCATTCACGTTGCTTATTTTCCTTCCTTCACTCATCTCTCTCTTTTTCGGTTCTTGAAAAAGGAGAAAGAAAAAGAGAGAAGTGAATAAAAACAAAAACCTTAGAAAAAGCATATATTCTCCATTAATTAATATCTCTATCTCTCTCTCGTTACATGAAATGGATACAGAAATATCTAAAAATCTCTCTGTTTCAGAGCAACGAGCTAGGATGCACTGACACTTCTCTTTACTAGCATACTTGTACTCGTATTTTACCGGACACATGTCGAATACCGTGCGAGACACCATTTTTAGGATGTTGTACGAAGATTATGTTTGCTTGGTATCTCAGCAAGCTCCATTTCATGTTTCTTTCTCAAGAAAATATATGTATATGATCAATCAAGAACCAAGAAACTTTTCCGATCTCATATTAGTCGTTCTCCCGGCGTCAACCGATCAAAACAAGTCGGGACATATTTCAGTAGAATTCAAAATGCCAATTAGGCGACGAACATTCAAGATTTCCAGTTAAAATCATTGACAAGCATGATCATATATCAACTAAATCAAAAAAACAAAATAAAATGATAGCCTGAAATTCAAAAAGAATGTACCTTGCAACAACAAGAAGCGGAGTAGATCTTGAACAGCAATGCTTCTTGACCTTTCGAACTCTGCCCGTCTCTGATTTAGACGGGCATGAAAGAGCGTCAGAAATTAATATAAAAGATATTAATCTCGACTATCAACTTGAGTTTTTAGTTCGATCGAAAACTGGTGATATGTTGAAAAGAGGGAAGACTGAGGAAGAAAGAATTAGAAGGAAGAGGAGGAGGAGAATGGTTGGTGGTGTATGGTAAGGTATGGTATGGGGATGTGGAATCGGTTAAATTTGTCTCATTAAATGATGATGATGATGATTCAAAACGCCTTTGTTATTCGGTGGATGAAGAAAGAAAGGAGGAATGGATGAAGGGAGATGCAATGCTTTTTTTTTCTTTTTCTTTTGCTTTTTCTTTTTTCCCGCCGTAAGCTTCCTCTTTTCGCTACACATCGTGTCTGGACTGTCACCCTATTAACCACATCTTTAAGCAATTCAACCCTCTTATAATATCATTACCATTAATTACTATACCTCTTTGTTTTCAACTTACTTTATGCATTTTTAATTCTTACTTTTCCGTTATTTTCCTGAGAGTTGAAATGTTAATGAAGATCATAGTTACAACTAAACTTTTGAGATGTGTGAATTTATAATTTGAGGATTCAATTAGAGACAACATAGATGTAAATGAGGTGAATTTTTTTTACCCACTACTAGTACAAACAAGAACGTAGAATTCTTGATATGAATCCATATAGAACAAACATGAGGATGATTTAATTCAAATTTAGATTCTCTAAGTTGAGACTCATTGCGATAAGAAGCACAAATACATGTATTTTTGTGTATATCAATTTTCCTTTATTTTCTAACAAAACATACGATTCACATCTCAAATTTTCAAAAACATGTATTTGCTAATATTTTTTAATTCAACAAACGTTGTATTGTTGTTCCTGTTTGAGTTTTCTGTTTCATTATGTTTTGTTGTTTGATTAGTTATGCTTGGTAAAATTACAATTGATTTTTGTTGTTAGTATATTAAATGACTAATTTGGAAATGAATAGATTTTTTATTAATACAAAACGCAAAAGACAATAAAAGAAAATAATATCAATATCGTTTTCTTTAAAGAAAAATCAGTATTTTGTTGTTTCCTTCCTAATTTCTAACCAAACATCAAATTAAATGCGTTTCAGATTGAAAAGAGCAACTGTGAAATGGAGAAACAAACACCAATTTTATTTCTTTATTTTATATACTTTTTCTAGAGAACCTTATTTTATATTTTTAAAAAAATTATTTTATTACCACATTGTGCAATTTATTAGATATACTTATCGAATTTTATCAAGATGATGAAAAAAATATACTAGCGGTTATCTTGATTGCCTCAATTGTTATCTTATTTCTTCGGCTCCATGCAAACATTTAAAGTACAGTTTCATGATTCCATAAACGTCGAGTATTGCTACAGTGGACAATGGTTTATTATTCAATATTGCCATGACATGATCAACTTGACAAAAAGTGATAAAGTTTAGAATTTAAGTAATTAAGAAAGAACTATAATTCCCAGTCGAACTCGCCATTTTGTATCCATTGGCCGGCTGGACTAAGTCTTGTATTCGAGAGGTTATATATTGGGGATGGTATGATGAGAAATACAATAGTGGAGTGGGAAGCATGAACACAATATTATGATTAGCTCAGAAATAATGGGGAGCATTTCACCATCATTCATCATCACTCATTAATGCTTTCCCCACTCTATAGTCTATACATGTGTTTGATTCAAGAATTACCAAACATTCAATTTTGTTACTTATAAATTCCAATTAAAACTTCCCATATCATATATATGGATAAAAAAACACATAGTACAAGATTTGGATACTAGAAAACATAGAGTACAAGATTTGCAACTCTAATTCCAATGAAGGGACTAACAAAAATTAATCCATATGAGATAAACAGGTTCGGACGTACCTGATTGAAATTACTAGTTGATTTTGCAGAGTAGCTAATCTTTGCACCATGATCTTGTACACCACTATTGGCAATCAACCACGCGACCTAGGCTGGAGATCAGTGTGTAATCCATAGACTTAAGCATGAAAAATGAGGAGAGAAAGAGATTACTGTTTTGCCCTTATCTTGGTTGGTAAAGAAATGACCGTTTTGGAGAATCTTTAATAAAAATAGTACATCGTCACCGTATCTGCCATGTGTCCTCATTCGTTCTCTTTTGATCGAAATATCTTTTGGGTATCTACTAGATATGGCAGATCTCATATTTACTATTGTGGGGGGCCTTAAGGGTACGCCTTTCCAACCTTGGCTTGCCCAAAGGGTTATCTGGGGCGGATCACTTCCTCATGGGCCTTTTGAATCTGAATATCGGTTTGGGCTAGGTATGCCGCTTTTTTAGGCTTAGCCCTTTTTAGTTTGTCGGGAGATTGGTGGATAATGTCCAGACGGATCTGAATATTATCACCACTCATTTCGCTTGTATAATATTGTGTATTTTAGAAGCTGAAATTGGAACCAAAATTTATCTACTCATTTTGATAGGCATACGAATTGACTATTATATAGTTGAAATAATAGTTTCTATCATTTTTTATTTAATGGATTGACATGTCATTTCTAGTTTTATATTTGACATTTTATGAGGTAGATGTGATTCTCATATTCGCTTACAATTCATTAAACATGCCTGATCTTCTTATATGTTCGCTTAATTATTTCTCTTGTAATGTAAAATGAAAAGATCCAGTTCATACTTTGAACAATATAAGTCAGGCAAGATATTTTTTTTCTTTTTTTATGTTTTGTTTAATATGATATAAGTCAGGCATGATATTTTTATTTATTCTCCTAATTTGTGATGTACACAACTTTGGGCTTCCCACTTTGAGTTGGATGGTGGCAACTCATGTAATCTGGCAACATTTTGGATGACATTCCCCTCATTTCAATTTATTACAAATGTTGAGTGCCTAAGGCTAGAAATGAATGCTTTATGCTATTAAATATAAGGTATATCATTTATATACGGTTTTATTTTATACTAATATAAACCTCCCTTGACCCTTTAATCCAATGTTTGCTTAGTTTTTTATTGGAAACTTTAGCCTAAAAATAATATACATTTTTAAAATCAGTCTAAAATGAGGTTTTTAATTATTATGAATATTTTTTTTAGGGTAAATTTCAAAGAAAAATGCTTTGTGGTTACAAAAATTGTTAAGTGATTATGATTTATTTTGTGATCAAGAAGTCACTTTGGTCTTTTGTTTTACCAAAAGAATGATTTTTTGTCTGGATACTATAAAAATAACCGTTTACGACCTCATAGATAAAAAATTCAAGAATTGAGGATGTTGTAAACAACTTTAATTTCATTTTAATTTTAAGGTCATCTAGGTGGAGTTTGGTGTAGAGAGAGAGTACATGTTCATGGAGAGAATTTCAAACATATTGATTCTGAAAACCAAAAAAAAATACGATTTTATAGTATATGATGAATTAAATAACTATAATTCTTTCAATTTTCTATTTTAATATCGTTATAGCGGTCATTTTTACATTATCTAAATAAAAGATCTCGTTTTCAACAAAACAAAAACCAGTCACTTGTCACTTTCTGGTCGCAAAATAAGTCACATTCACTTATTTGACAATTTTTGTAATCAAAAATTATTTTTTTAAAAAAATAAAATTTACCTTATTTTTTAATCATAATTTCATTCCTTAAAAGAAAAATAAAAATTCATGATATGTGTTTAATTTTTCACCAAATAGATTGCTTTATTTCAAAAAAGAGCGTGGACTTATTGGTTTAAATTTGTCAAAAATTAATATAAAAAAAATGTCGTTAGATTTAACTATAAGCTCGAGCTTTTATTTAATCGATTAAGTAACATGATATCAGAGTCTCTGCGATTGAAACGTTCTGAGTTCGATTCCTCACAACCTCAATAATTGTTGAATTAAATACACATGATGGGTTGAGCTGGTGTTATACATGCTTCAAAGCCTAAGTGACATTCGTATGAGGAGGGTGTGTCAAAGATTAATATAAAAAAAATGTTAGTCTTAACTATCAACTCAAACTTTTAATTTAATTGGTTAAAATTTTCTTAAAAAGAATATTTAATTAATATAAATTATTATTTTTTTTTGTAACAAAAAGTTTAGCTAAGGATAGGCCTACCCACTCGCAAGGTCAGGGCAAACCACATACCTCGATGAGAGTTTACAGTGGAGTTTACAGATTCACTACCAATAAAAGCTATATTTTGACGAAGCGGGGACTCGAACCTCAAACCTTTCAAGTAGAAGATGAAGTGTCTTACCACTTGGACCAACTCTTATTGGTATTAATATAAATTAATATAAATTATATAAATGGGAGATTTTTTAATGTTTATAATTAGATTTATAACTATTTAATCACAAGTTAAGAATAATTATAATTCTTAAAATAATTAGTAATTAAAATCGTAAAAGAGTATCTCGTTCGAAAAAGAAGCACGTAAAAGGCATGTAGTATATGTTCATATACAAAATAAACTTAAGTTCAAATTTGCAGTTATCGATTTGAAGATGTCAATTTAGTGATTAGCGAGATTCTCTTTAACCATTTTCTTTTAATTGATAAGAATTCATATGGGAAATTGCTCTTTATTAAAAACTTTAATATCCTTAAAAAAGAACAACTTTAATAATTTAACGGTAATTGGACTTTTCTTTATTAAAATCTTATTTATTTTAGTATTTGTTAGTGAGAATCCTCATGAGCAAGGTTGGTCCTTACAGAAATGTTCTCTCTTATCATGTTGTTAGGAATAACCAGTAATACACAAGAGATATTAGTCTCTTAAAATTGATCCCGATATATGCAAAGTATTTGACTGAAATTTGCTGTGCCATAAATTTGAGGATGAACTTTTTTAAACAACTATATATTTATAGAGGGCAACACATCTGATCAATTAAATGAGAAATACATATATCAAGCGGAACATTGATAATAATAAATAAATACTTACATATACGTATATAGTGTAAACGGATAGATGCATGGATCGAGAGTATAGTAAAATTTCTTTGTATAAATCATTTCAAATTTTATTTTTTAGTTATTTGGCTTAATACATTTATGGCCCCCTGAACTTGTCCATTTTTTTCACTTAGCCTCCTCAACTTAACGGACAACCTATTGGCCACCTAAATTTGTAATTTTTTTCCACTTAACCACCTAAACTTGTCAATTGTGACATATTTGCCCCTTTTATGCTGATGTGGCATGATTTTTTTATAATCACTTATATTGTGCCACGTCAGCACAAAGAGGCAAAATGGGTCATATTTGACAAGTTGAGGAGGCCAAGTGAAAGAGAGTTGAAAATGGGTCCTATTTTATGTGGTTGTCATCTAAGTTCAGGTGGCAAAGTGAAAATTAAGCCTAGTTATTTTGAATGATATCTATGTTTCCCTTGGTTTGAGTTGAAAATACTCTCCTAGTCGTAGACGTTCTTTAACCACATAAAATAGGAGGAATAAATATATTCAAGAAAGGATGCAAAAGTGGGCAGAGTCATGAAAGAGAGAACATTCCCATACCTTCTTAATTCCTTTTGGAAGTGGATGGATCATCGACATAGGGCATAACTAATAGTGGAGTAATAGCAAGAAAACATCAATTTAATTCAAAACAATAAGCCAAAAATACAAACCCAAACAAGGAAATCCACTAATAACCCAATTTTAAATAACTACTACTCCTGAATATTGTCAATGTTTGCCCCATGTGCATGCACGTGGTTCTTTTCTCAATAAATCTAGCTAGCTTCCTAATTATGGTTTATAAACTCTAATTACTTTGTTAATTAAATTTATAAAGCTTCATGATGTATGCTACTCCATTAACGTCAATCAAGGAGCCGTTTGGTTACCGCAATTTATACAACGTTATCACAATTTGTCCTTAAAGTCACAAAAAGTGCATTAATTAATTAATTGTGGCTTCGACTTTAGATTACATTACATGATAATTGATCAGGTTAAAGAATATGTTGCATCAACAACTATCATTAATAGTAGATTAATTGCACTTAAGAATGGCTCACTTTGGACTGGGCCTATTTTTCAAAAGAAAACAAAACCTAATTTCATATTGCAGCCTCCTTTTTTTTCAAAATACAACAACTCCTCTTTTCTTTGCTCAAGGATAGCTCGAAAATTATTTGTTTTTTCAGAAAATTTCAAGACAAGGGGAAGGTGCTCCCTACCCTTAATGATTTGTTAAATACGAGCATGTATATGGCTAGGTCATTTGAGACATGCAAACTCAATGTTTGTTCTTTGAAAAATGACCGATCGGAGAGATTTTATTGTGTGTTTGATGTACATATAACAGTACTTTTGATTATTAATACATCTCTACTAATATCATAATAACAACTAGTAATTAGTTAATTTTTAATTAATTATTTTAATATTTTGAGGAAAGAGATATGTACAACAATAAACTAAATAATATGAGAATGTAAGCTAATGATTGGGTCTATACTTTTATACCTCATGTTTGACATGTTTTGTGGAATAGAATCAATGATGGTGTGAACCCTTAATCCTTGATAGGACTCGTGGCCAGGGTCGGAGACAGCCCGGAGCTCGGGGGTGCCGACGCTCCCCCAGCTCCGACGAAACCCCTTGAGAGCTACTGTTCCGCCCCTGACGCACCATCGCTCCGGTGAAATCCATGGATGGCAGCTGCTCTGCTTCTGTGAATTTGGGGGATGAAGAAGATTGTCACTAGGCTTGGCAAATTTTTAAAAAATTGGGCCTTACTAGGGCCTAAAATTAGATATTAAATTAGAAGCCTAATCCCACATACAATACAAGAAGCCTAATCCCACTCTAATCCCACTCGGCTGCTCTGTTTCTTCATCTCTTCTTCACAGCAGTTCATTCAAATTTTTTATTGAACTTTTCAGCCGATTGTCTGGTATGTACATGAATTATTTTTTCTGGTCTAGGCTTAAATTAACACCCCCTACTTCCAAATCCTTGCTCCGCTACTGCTCGTGGCGCCTTGTGATTGGTCTTGCCTTGAGCTAAATGGATCATATATGTATTTGAATACGTGATCTTGTTGAGTTTAGGATTTATAGTGACGATTATATTATATATCTGAGGGGTGATCTATCATGTGAAATGAGTGAGATTGATTAGATTAATTGACAAATTTGATGAATGTTTTACTGTGATCTTTCCACGTGTCATCATACCATATAAATGGAAGTCTGTAATTTATAAATCTTGAACTCAACAATATATGACATATGTTATCATATTATCAATCCAATGCACAGAGAATATATCATAATTTTTCGATTTGATATTAAACATTATGTGACATGTTCTTACTTCTCAATGAATATCGTTACATGAAAAATTATCTTAAGTATATTCTAAAATCACATTCACACTTTAGCTAAGTTTGGTTCTTGTAGTGCTAATTTTAGATGCTGGAATTCCTACCCTTCTTTTTGTAATTCTTTTGTCTCGTATGACGTGTCTGGGCGAGAGTCTTTTCGCTTTCATTAATTCTCTCTTGTAATCTTTTTTTTTTCTTTTAATAATATTTTAAGTCTCGGTTGGGTTCTTTGTCTTAGAGGTGCCAACCTAGTTGGGATGTCTAAGTTTAGCACCTTACCTTACCTCTGCCTTTAATTTAAAATCACACTCACACATCAACGTTGTTTATCCCTAAAATATCTTCATTAGTTCTTTGCTGAAGGTCTAGTATTTCTTAAGATCACTAGGAGCAACATTTTCAAAGACTTTATCGTTGCTAGAAGTTTTTGATTTCCATCTCCTTTTGGTTTAGAATTCTTGTGACAGCACTTTGGAAACAAATACGTGCAGCTGACTGGTTGGCAAATTTCGTAGGCACCTTTGCCTTGGGTCATCACGAGTGTGGTGTGTCTTTTGCTGGCATCTAGGAGGTCCTTCTTGAAGATCAAGTTGGTCAGTTGGGTAGAAAATTAGTTAATTTTTAATTTTCTGTTTTTTGTTTCTCTTGTTTCCGGCTGTGTTGTCACTACCAAAAAAAAGATCAATATATGACAAATTTGGCTTAATTACACTTTGGAGCCCAATTAGAGAGTTCTGAACTTGGATTTTTGGGTATAGAATAGATGACAAATTGGGCCTAATTACACTTAGCTGTTGTCGACACAAGGCCTAGAGGCCTCCTCCTTTTCTGTTTACATCTGTTCAACACATTATTTTTCTTTTTCTCTTTTGTTATGAAAATACATCATTTTTCTTATATATTTGAGGATGAGAATACTTTTCTCCTTTTTCTGAAAATTAAATAATGAGCTGTAAAATTATAGTTGAAATGCATTAGACATCTTAAAGCATTTCCAACCGTTACTTTATCCCTTATACTTAGAGTAAATATGCACTTTAATGGTACTCTAAAACCTTACTCTATTTTTAAAGTAAAGGTGTTGATACTCTATATATGAAGTACACAATTTATTTACTCAATTTTCAGAGTAAGCTTCTATAATATTTTATTACCTTTTAGCAATAAAAATGTATTACTTTAACGCAAAAAGTTAATATAATAACAAAAAAAATATTATTTGTAGATTATAATATTGTTTTTCGAGTGCGTTAAAAAAAAATATTGTTTTTCGAGTAATAAATGGAGTAGAAGGTTGGAAAAGTGCTATTGTAAATTGAAGATAGATTAGATAAAAATGGAGTTGAAATAGAAAAAATAAAGTATAACCTTGGAGATGGTCTAATAAAGAGGAAGGAAGAACATCACACGAGTTTATCATCCTCCTATAAGAAAGAAATATGAAAGAAAATTTCAGGTGAACCGTCCAAATTTAGTTAAGGCTAACAATTTATTGGGCTCAGCGGCCCTACTCAAAGTATGAATTTATAAGCATGACACATTAATAATACCCATAAGATAAAGGTCCAATGTGGTCTCTAAGGCACTTTTAGCAAGTACAACTTGATTTTGTTTTAAAAAAACAGGAAGGGAGGAACAAACGCCAAACATCGTAACTAAGTTGACATCCTCAGATAATCAACTGCACACCAAGACTCAAATATCATTAAGAAGATCAAATGTAGCCTCTAAGGCCTTTTAGTAAGTACAATTTGATTAATGTAGGAAATGATGCAAATTTACTCATAATGATTCTTAATAAAAACTCATTTTATCCTTATAATATCAAAAATATGAATGCACTGATTGACATTCCAAATAAATTTGTAATTGAAACAAATTTATACATTTTGGGTGATTGTTGTTAATTGTATTGGGAACAAAATAAATTTTTTAAAAATTCTATACTCTAAAATGAAAACGCTAGACCCTAAAAATTAAACCCTAAACCCTAAATTATCAACCCTAAATACTAATATAGGTGACGTGTTATCGAATTATTGGTCCGGAGTACCACGTTGTCCGTACTTCATAAGTATTTTTAATTTCTCGCTAGTTAAATCATAGTTATTTGTCATATTTGTATAACATGTGAGTGAGTAAAATTGATCTTAATGGGTAAATTTACTTCATTTTGTATGTTAAATAAATAAGCACTTTCCCAAAAACGTCATAGGCATATTGAACCCTTATTCTCATTGTTATATGATTTCCTTGTTTTTTGTTTGATCAGTAAAGAAAGACTTTATATAACAACCCCAATAAAGAAAAGCAAGCTGATTTATGAAAATCATTAAGAAACATAAAATTTACCTTATCTGTTTCTTTTCTTTTTTGGTTAACTTATAAACGTCTCTTGTATTGCATCACAGAACATTTTGATCTTCAAATTTGTGTAAAGAATCAGGTGGTAATGCGGAAAAAAAGTTGATGAAAAGTTTATATGCTCTGATATGCTACCAAAATAATTGCTTGCATGATTTCTGTTATCATCGATTACTTGGATATATAATTGTAGTTATCGTTAAAGAGCATTGTCAATGAAAATGTCAATTAAAAAAGCAAAAATCTTTAAAATATTAAATCAATTCAATATTTCACTTTCACATATTTGTTTCTAAACATTAATTATCCTTCACGAAGATATGCATCTCCATTTACGTTGATAGGATTTCTTAATGAATTCACACGATAGTTAATTAGAGTATTAAATTATTGTTCCACACAATTGAAAGTTTTATTATCATCCTAATGGAATATTATGGAATGGTATTTTTAGAACATATACATGAGTTTCAAAATATACATAAACATATAATTCATTTGAGTCCTAGTTACTTAGGCCTTTGTTTTTTTTAACAATTCAATTCAGTAAATTCAATTCAATTCAGCAATTTTTTATCAGTAAATGCACTTCAATTCAGTATCAATTAAGTAATTTTCAATTTAATTCAATTCAGTAAAAAAGGTTGTATATAAACAAAACTAACCACAAATTTTAACATATAACAATTATTATATACGTTTGGATAAAGTTTTTTTTTCTATTAATTTTATGAAATTTTTATTATTTCAATACTCCAATTGTTCAATTCAAATCTTGGTTTCGACACTGCCAAGGTTGGCTCTAAGGGGAGTTGGCAAAGGCGGACACCTAGGGCCTTTCAATGTTACTAATTTTTTACGGTGGGTAGAGTGCAATGGACCCGGTCAATAAAAGAAATAAAACATATACCACCCCTTTGAGAAATGGTTTTTATAGAGAATGTTTGATTGATAAGGTTAATGATGACCATAATAGAATTTCTCTAGATATAGAGGTTTCCATTAAATAAAAAACATTCAATTACAATTGTTAAAAATTACGGTTATAAACAACTATTACTCTTCTTCTAAACAATCATCATATAGAAACAATAATTTATACAGTCAATTGAAATAGAGTCCAAAAACGACAACAATATTGTCAATTGTTTTTCGATGATAACATTTTGACAATAATGGCATATAGTATAAGGTCTTTATAGCTACATCATAACTTCTCAATTAACAACGAGGTAACATAAAAAAAAAAGTGTTTGATCTGCAAAAACAATCTCACTATTGAAAAACGTGAAAACTCAATTTTTGGTGTTTAGTTTAAAGTTAGATTGTGGATCACTTATTTAGGTCAAAACACATTTATCGTCTAATTAATTTAAAATGTCAAACTTTATATATTCTCTAATTTGTCACATTTTCATTATTTGTTGACGAAATGCATTCATTTGCAAAATGTACAAACTACAGTTTCTAGTTGCAAGTTCCTTAACTATGAGATTGCGATTAATATAGTTGGTAACTCTTTCTCTCTTTACAAATAGTCTTGAAAATTTGATATTTATTTGGGTTTTTTCTGTACAATGCCTTAGAGCCTAAAAAATGTTGGCTGTAATCAGTCCTAGTAATTTAAATTACCCAACAATGATATCAGAGACGAATCTAGGATTCGTATTTAGTGGGGGCAAAAAAATTAGTCGATAATGCGTATAATTTTAACCAAGTTGTTATACATGGACTTTGTTCTTTTTTATTTAAATTCAACAAAATTCACTTTAGTAATTTCAATTCAGTTCATGAAATTCACATCACAAAATACGCTCCAAATCAATTATGTTCATCAAACTTAGTTTCAATTCAGTTCAATTTTTTTTTATAAGTCAAGTAGCTATCGTTTTATGATTTGTTTTATAGAAAAACACACTTCCATCAGTTTCAATGGAGTATGCAGATTAGAAAATCGTCCTTCAATTGCTATAGTAATTATTTGAAAACAAATTATATGCAAATAGTAAAATTAAACTTTGATAATATGGGTAGAAGATTCCAAATAATTAGGAGTTGTAATCTAATATTTAGATAAATTGTGAAGAAATGATTAATAATTTAATGGATGAAGATCTTTGAATTGATAAAAGAAACTAACTAAACACATAAAATATTATTGGGAAGAAAATAATGCTTTTGAAAAAATAATTTATCGTAAATTTGCAGAAAAGGTTGTGCAAAAAAAAGAAAAGAAAAAAGAAAATTAGACAACAAAATAGAAAAAGAACTGAATATGTCTGATGGTATTTCATTTTGGACCATTGTCATGACGAGGGAGCTTGGACTTTTAATTTAACTCATGTTTTCAATAAGAAAACGATGCCGCTTCATTAAAAATGGAACGACAGCGTATTGTCTACACTTGAAACACAACAAAACCTATCTGTCTTCCTCAAGCTATTTAGTCATCTTTTGCAGCGTCAATGACGGTAAATAATAATATGTACTTACAAATGTTCTTATATGGGGGTTCAGAAATCACCAAAACTTAGTGGGAGCAAGTGCCCCAGTGCTCCCACTGTGAATTCGTCCCTGAATGATATACAATAATCTAATATTGCGGATTTAGATTCTGTTCTTTTTGAATAAAAGAGTTGAGCTGTAAAAATTGAATTGAACTGAATTATTAACTAAGTTCTAATGATTTTTACTCAATTTATTGAACTGAAATAAGTGCAATATAAGTAAAAAGACTTAATCTTCTTCAAAAGTTACCTCAAAAAGAAACGTTTATCCAATATTGAGTACTATAACAAAGTAATTGAGTATGTAATATATTATATGGATACTTCACAATTACTCATCTATATGATTATCCTTACATGTCACCCTCTCAAATAAATAGTGGCTATATATGAGAGTTATCACCATATCCCAGCACCTAACTTAATTATTTTTCTCTTTAATGCGTAAAAGGAGCAAAGTCAAGGAGTCTTAAAATGCTTTATTCCAAAAAAATTTTGAAGGAGCTTTATTCTAATTTTGTTAAATATTACTCCATACTGTCTATCTATTAATCAATTTTTAGCATAGCAAATTAGTTTGAATTTCCAGAAAAAAATTTCATAGGTTAGCGGTAGATGATAGACTAAGCTAGTAATAGGATAATAGTTCGAGTTTTATTATTAATATTGGAATGAATCTTTTCATATTATAATTCATTAAACTATTTTTCCAATTAGTCGGCATTTGTCGGATATTAATATAACATATGTGTTAGCCTTAACTATTAGTTCAAACTTTTGGTTCAATCGGTTAAATAACATGATATCAAAGTCTCTGCGACTGAAAGGTTCTGAGATTGAAACTTGACAATCCCGTTTATTAGTGAATTAAAAATACATGGTAAATGACATGTGTTGTGCACACTTTAAATCCAAGGGGAACATTCACGTGATTGGTGTTTGAGAAATTAATATAAAAGATGTTATTAGTTTTAACTATTAGCTTGAGCTTTTGATTCAAACGGTTAAGTAACAACATTAAATGTAGTGTACACAGTTGTAAACAAAATTCCTTTGAATTTCTGCTTGAAAATATAATATATATACACATTACAAGAAATATGTTATGTTGTGGCAAAGTTAATTTGTCAAAATATCCCATACTTTTGTCACAATTTATATTTAATGACAAAAATGCTTGTCACCACACTGGTCGCAATAAGCTCCTCTTAATATGTCTTTTGTGACAAAATTCCATTTCCTTGCAACAAAACATATCTTATTGTGTCAACTATAATTTCTCATGAATCTGCCTATTATGACAACATAGTTTCTCGCAATCTCATTTTTCTGTCATAATAGATAATACTTAAGATCCCAGGCAATGGGGTTTGTGGTGACAAATTATATACTACAACAAAAACTATATTGTCAGAAATACTGTATTTTGAGAAAGTAATTTTGTTATTGTTCAACAAAACGTATCTTTGTTTAAATTTTGTTTTTTTATATAAAATTTCTCACAATTGTAATTTTTAAGAAAATATTATCTAATAACATAAACTAATTCACAATTAAAAGAAAAACTAGGGAAATAGAATTTCACATTAAAATGCTTACTATATTATATTAATAATATAATTACAATAGTTACATTATAATTGTACCTTCATCCCCAAAATTTGACAAGAAAAAGACAAAAAGAAATAATCTTAAGCCATGTTTAAGATGAGAAATGACATCTCAGCAAGCTACCATCACTTTATATAATCTAGACTTGCTTCTTTAGAGCCGATGGATGAGCCAACATAGCAAGACACCAAATTTCATGAATTACTTGCACTATTTCCTCTACAAGAGTAGTTCACGATCCCCTGATTCAAGAAAAAAAGAAACAGATATTTCCATTATGAATTCCGCAAATAGGATCAACCCACACCACTGTGTTGATAACAACAGGACTAAAATTAATGAGAGGAACAAAAACCTTACTTAGCTTCAGCAAGAGCTAGGTGACCTTTCAAACATCCCCCATTGCCTTTGAGATAACACAATTTTTCTCTTGTCCATCCTTACCTTTTTGTATCACAAACCTTAAGCATAGAATTAGAAACAAAACAGTTAGGGCCAAACCATACTGAAATCTGTAATTTCTTATTCCGTAGTAAATAAAATCACGTAGGAAGTCAGCAAACTCTTCATGATTGGATAACTTGGTATATAGCAACGACTTATTGCGAATTGCCTTACTACTATTTCTAGTGAACTTTCAAATAAACATTTGCAAGGATTAGCATTTCCCAGCATACGAATCGTTTCTGTTGGACCCGTTATCTTGTGGAACTAAATCACAAAAACATAATGACATTAGTGAAAAATGCTTTAAGAAAAACACAGCATTTAGAATAATAAGAAAGCATTGCTTCTCTCTCCAAACAACAGTTACCTTGAGTTTTTCTTTTATTTCCTTCATCAACACATTCCTACGCTGCTCATTTTCATGTTCATACATAAATGAATATACTCAAGTTAACACAAATGCGTATAACAGCTCCTCAAGAGAAGGATAACAATTCGGCATCCTGTATGTTTTAGATACACACTGATAAGGAGAAGGCAACTTAGTAAATCAACCTACATTAAATTTAATTATATTGATCGCATCCAAAGACTGAAAGAGAGACATAGGGTAGAGTCCAAAAGTAATGTGAGAGTAGCACCTCGCTTGTATATGAAAACTGCAAGATTGTGAAGATCAAGAGAGGCTAGATTCAATAATATCTTGTTGTGAGAGGCATCCTTTGCGAAAGGAGGCTTGAAATGTGATAACTCCTGGAAAACAAATGAAAGTCACCAGCTTGTTTTCAGGGCTTAAACTTTCACATCAAATGTTGAGCAAGGATTTGTGGAACTTACAGAGCTAGATTGCATATTGACAACCTTAAGTTTTACTCAAGCTTTCTCCTTCCCAGTTTTCAGTCTCCATTTCTCATCTTGAAAAGCTCATTCTTTCCACTCTACATGCCAAAGGTTACAAATAAATAACATGGAAAGTCGGGTCCACACTTGCAAACATCCCCATGAAGTGAGACTAACATTCTTGATCCTTATGTCACTCAATATATAAATGTAGCCTATGGCAGCCTTCTTATATTAGGCATGTTGTACCAGCTTGATCCCAAAAGAAGCCTTCCAGTGAAATTTAAGATTAAACAGAGTAACAACAAATGATTTGATGCAAACCTCAATTGCAAAACAGAAGTCATCAACATTATCAACTGGTGATGCTCTCTTAATCATACCAGCACACACAATAGTCGAATATTTGAATTGAGAATATAACCAAGTAGCCACCCGTACCCCGTTTTCACACCTAAAGCAAACAAAACTAAAAATTAAACCCCAATTGGGAAAGTAAGGGATGAGATATTACTCAAAAGAAACCAATAAACCAAAAGAAGAGGACACCAGACCTGAAAAAAGAAGAACAATCAAGCGGAAAAAAACTAAAGGTATGTTTCTTCAAACATACAAGTCAAATGATAGGGATTGAACGAAAGTGATATTAGATGAAAATGAAAATTAGGAAATTGCGAAAATAGGGACAGTATTGAAGAGAGATGGAACAAAAAGAAACGAATAAGACAACAATTATACCTGGGTGTAGAAGTTCAGATGCATCAGAACCTTTTAAACTCCGAAAAATTCTTTCGTCGTTGATTCAAAAGCCACTACCACAAAGCAAAAACACAATTTTAACCCGAACAACTGATTGAGATATGGAGTAAACCACGAAGAAGATACAAGGAATTTGAGTGAGGATGGAAAGAACAAGAGTGGGAAGGAGACGTGAGAATTTGAGGGATAATTTCTCTTTTATTTATTTTTATCTTTATCTTTACCTAACCAAAATCTTCAATATTAGGTCTTTTTTTCAAGGACTCAATATTAGGCTGTGGTAAAAAATCATTATTTTACTAAATATAAGTTTGTAACAATAAGTTAATTAAAATTTGTGATAAACATTATTTTTCCATATGAATTTTTCTCACAATAATCTGGATGAATTTTTTTGTCAAATCATATATTATTTACGGTGACAAAATGTTTGCAATAAAATCTTGTATAATTGAAATTGTGACAAAAAATTTATTATGAGGAGTATATTTGTCACATGTATAATCCAACAACAGTTAATGGTGACGAAATATGGGTGACAAATAATTGTTGTCACAAAATTTATTAATTTGTATCTGTTGTGATAAAATATTTGATAAAATATTTTTTTGTCACAATTTTATATGATTCTTTTACATCTTTTTACCAATTGAAATTTTGTCGTAATAAGTATACTAATTGTGACAATAAATATTTTGTCATATAATTTTTTGTCACAATATCACATATTTGTTGTAGTGACAGTAGAGTTGAAAATATATATATATATATATATATATATATATATATATATATATATATATATATATATATATATATATATATATATACACAGTAGAGTCGATAGAGTAAGTTTAAGGAGCTGAGGGATATTAATATTGCAGCCTGTCCTAATTAAATGACATTTATTTTATGTCACAATTGAAATGAAGTCAACCAACTTATATGTTGAATTTAAACTATGCAGTATAAATTTTATGTGAAAAGCCTAAACAGCCCATGTGGGTATCATCTAAGTAGGCCCATTTTTGTTCTATAACTCTTGCCTTTCATTGGTAGCATATGCATCTTTTATCATTCGTGTGATATATCAAAAAGAATGAAAGCAAATTTCGTAAAAGAAAATATTAATTGCAATAGTAATTTATTTCATTTCAAATAATCCACAAATTATAGTTGTGGTGAGAAAATGACTTTGAAGGGCAGAGACCTATTTAAGGGAGCTAGCGAGCGTTAGAGTATCTATTAATTGTTGAATAATATTTAAAAATGAACCGTACTTAAAATTTATATTTAAAAATATAAAAACATATGTCAAACATCAAAAGCATTTTGTAGTAAGTTTTAAATCGATTGTTACAGGCATACTTTATTAAGCCATTTTGACATAGTAAGGAGTTATCTTTTTCAAAAGAAAATAATCAAAGTTAAGATTACATATATTATAATTTTATTAAAAAAAGAGTATATATATTAATAATAGTAGATAGTAAGATATAAATAATTTGGCCTGCTGTGCTTATTATAGTTTGATGCCTAATCTAATAATGGGATTTGAGGCTGGCTTTAAGTAGACGGCATCTTTTTCTTTTTCTCAAAAATACAAAAACATCATTTATGTTGTAACCAATCCCATTATTTTATTTTATTGTTAGCATCATACAAGCAAGTATATTGCTAACCAATCAAATTGCAAATTGCATAAATTTAAAGTTTCTACAACGCTGCTGGTGACGATTATACTATTGTTCATAAAATTAACTACTTTTTCATACATATCAATCATGCTACATTGTTCATTTAACTGTGTGTTATTCTTCCATAAAAATAAAAACTATGTGTTATTCTTCAATCCAATTCATTACATGGGTTTTATTTTAAGTGTTGGGTACAGCCACAATTTAAATTCTAGTTTCTCATTAGGTGAAGTTGAAAAAGTAATGTAAAAAATGTCATTTTTCATTTATCCGAGAAGTCATATTTTGGGCTTAAATTAATATGCAAAGCATAAAAAAGCCATGAGAATGATTTTATTAAGTAAACATATTTTATATTATGAGATTTTTTTAACTGTATATTATATACTTTTAATTAAACTATGGTGAATGAGAACAAAGTAGACTATATGGAATAGTTAAGTTAAAGTCGTGTTCCTTAATTATATCGTATCAGTAACTTATTCAGTTCAGTTTAATAGTATTAAGTTCAGTTCGGTAATTTTTCTTCAGTAAATGTACTTCAATTCAATTCAGTTCAGCAGTATTTATTTCAGTTCAGTCATAAAGAACAAGGTCTAAAACTGTATATGGGGTAAATTTAAGCAAAACACTTCCCCCACATTCCACATGGGAAAAATGAGGAGTTTTCCTGTAACGACCTGGTCTATAGTGGGTGGGGTCGGGGTGGAAAGGCATATACAAGAAGCGGCCCTAAGGAATAACGATAGGAACAAGAATGAACATAATCCATTTCGAAAATAGAAAGGAGAGGGTTGTGGTTTATATATAAGATTCAATATATGCATTACGCGTTTTAAAATCGTGCAGCCCAATAGTGACGGATTTTTACTATAACGGACAATATATGCATGATATTGGGCTTGAATGTTACATTTCTCCTGGTATATAAATATTAAAACTCTTCATAAAGTTTTTAAAATTTATTTGGAGAACGACTATCTGTTGCGTGTGCAAATCCACCAAATTGCAAAGACGTCTGGCTTAATTGTACGGTTGGCGATTTGATTTTTTTTTTCTATTTTTTTATTTTTTCAATTTTATTTTTTATTTTTTTCATGATAAAATAAGAATAAAATATAAAAATCTAAAACATCATTTTCAACAAATTAAAAAAGAGAGAAACAAATAGAAAGGGAAATAAAACTTAGAAAGTAGAAAAAGAAAAAGGGAAAAAAAAAAGGAAAATAATCTGCTGTTTCGGACTTCCTATCTCATTTTCCTATCCCCCTATAAGTTTTTGACATGTGTAAAAAAGATTCTACGACGGGTTAATTCGGGGACTCTTTAGGGTATAATAAAAAAACATTAGAATCTTTTTTACACATGTCAAAAACTTATAGGGGGACAAGAAAATGGGATAGGAAGTCTGGGACAGCAGATTTTCTTCCAAAAAAAAGAGAGAACATGTAGGAAATATTGCCTATTTTGTAGCATTCTTGAACGGTAATCTTTGACTGCATAATCTAAATTCAGTTCAGAATTTTGATATGTGGACAAGCAGTTTTGAAAGTTCAGAATGATAGCTTTGTAACAACTACTCATGCACGGAGCCATAACAAATACACAAATTTTCGAAGTTGATTGAAAAGCACCAAACTAAAATTGGTAGTAGTTTGGAAGTCCGATTTTTCAAATGTGTCGTCAATCTCGAGCCTCAAGTTCAACGACGTTTTTTCACCCTTGAGTGCAACAAGTTAGTAGACAAAGTGAAAAAGTAAATAGACGAAATGCTCTTCAACGACGCTGACATTGAACTCACATCCATAATGTGAAGTTTGTTTATATTTGTCCATTTTTATGTGTGTTTCACAAAATATTTCATCATGCATATTGTTTTATTCTTACAAACTTTGTTGTTTGCTCATTTTATTACATTTCTAAGTTGTAATCTCATGTTTTATTTCTTACACTTACAGTCCAAAAAGAATTAAAAAAATAAGTAAAAATAAAGAACAAACTTTTAAAAAACATACGTCCGTTTTTGTTGTTTTATCATCAAATGAAAGCAAGAAACATCTGACACCTCACATTTATATTTTTACAATTTTTAATCTACAAAGCGTAATAAAGTTGAAACTTAAAATATTTAGAAAATATTATCAACCACTATATTGATCGAGTTTTGATTTACTTTTATAGATACATAATTATACAATTCCAATTCTAAAAAAGGGATAGATCACACAAAGCATTAATTTTTATATAAAACAAAGTGTTGTGATCTCTAGATCATTAATATTCGTAATTTAAAATCTCCCTATTAATTGGAATGATTCTTGTTCTAAAAGGTTAATCCAACACAAATCACTCTGGATTTGCTCAATCAATTTGTGATGTAGATTGAAATTTGCCTTTAGATACGATTATGTAGTCTTAAAAATCAATTACTATAGAGAAAATTAACCAAAATAACAAATCATCGAGTTATTGCTAGAAGCAAATGTGATAGTTAAGCACATGCAGATCTAATAAGCTAGAAGAAAATAAATCTCAATTTGCCCAAAAATTCAAAGGAAGACATAAATATAATATAGAAAAATAAACCATATTTTTGGAAGAAAGAACCCATGAAAATTTTGTGCCCTTCCTTGCCTTTAAATTGCCAAACAAAAATCGGGACTAGTCATTTTAGTGGGACCTTACAATTTATCATCATTAAGAGAAAAAGAAAGGATTGGGTTGGGTTCCCCTTGATATATGCCTTCCTCAATCTAGAGGAAGATGCCAACTTGTCTATAATGGTATCATGGCCTTCTTTTTAACTTCTCCGGACCACAACTTCCATCCATGATGTTGCCAGTTTTGGTGGTGCCGGTTCGCGGTTTGCCCATGATGGTCTCCGGTAATTATGCTCGACTTTTTATATTTTTTAGGTGGAATAATATTTGATCAATCAAAAGAGAAATACATAGGAATAATTACACATTCATTGTTACCAAAAAATTACACATTCATTTGTTGGTAGAATGTAGTGTTCTACGAGTATAGTAGAATTTGTTGCGGTAACTGAATTAAATTGAACTATTGGTGGAAACTCTTCCCGACTGGGAATAGTATGAGTTCAAGCCACATGGAGTGTGGAATGAGAATTTTTCTAGTGCAATGGGAGAACTATTTTTTTTTTTTTAAAAAAGCAACAGTAAGTTTTTCAATGTGGCAGCCACTAATTCATATCCTCAGTGTTTTTTCTAATTTTATTGATTTTGCACCCATAGTTTTTACAAAAGTCACCCTATGAAAGAAGTGAATAGCACTAACTAATAGGGATACCCATAATGCTGATGAGAAAGATGCACCTAAAAAAAAGTTTGCACACACAAGAACAATCTGAAAGGGATTTCTAACCAATTTGACTTTATTTTTCCTCTCAACCTTTCAATCTTTTCATGAAAATCATTATGATAAAAGACTCAAGTTGAGAGGTTTAGCTAGATAGGGTTTAAAAGTTTAAAAAATTCCAAATCCACATTTGAGGGGCACATCACATGGGATGGAATGGACTCTTAATCAAAATAAGAAACCACACAAGGATTAAGATATATTCATTACCCACCAATCAAGCCTTAATTGGATGGCTTTTTTGGGTCCCTCCAAAATCTCAATAACTATCATCAGGATTCATTATCATGTGATCTTCACTTCACCCCATCAACTTTTTGTTTAACATCAAAATATTTTCATCTCAGAGATTAGGGGATAAATGAAATTTATTGTAACCTAAGACTGATAGATTTGGTGGTAGAACTTCATCTGACTCGAATCTAGACAAATATGAATTGGCAATCTTCTTTTATACTACATGGACTGACAAACATATTTGCTATGTTAGTGTTAACAATTACAAACAACCTAGAAAATGCACGAAACTACAAAATTATCGGAGAGTCCATCGGGACCAAAACGTTCACTATTTCATACATTAACGATAAATCAGAAGTTGAGACCAAATTTGAAATTGATCACAAGATTATATGATCAAGAGTTCAATATTGACTGCTGGAATTTTGATCTTCAATTGAAATTGAAACATCATCTGCTATCTGATATTCCTGGAACATCATTCCTCAAACAACTAATAGAGAAATTCTCCTGGAACATCATTCCTCAAACAACTAATAGAAAAATTCAATGTACAAACATGAAATTGCACTAGAAAATTGAAAAATCAAGACCGACGGTGGAAAAATGAGACTAAATTCTGCAAATTAATACAAGTAAATTGTTCATGATGATTATACTATAAAATGGAAAAGAATATAATAAAAAAAAGGTATGATATCGAAGAGATAATAACAATAAAAATGAAAAAAAGCCCGAAACCAGACGCAGTAGCCTGATTATGTTCTCCCATTCATCACTATACATACAACTTTGTCTGCAAACTACTCTTTTCTCTGAAATGTTTTATTTTGAGACTCAAATATTTCATAACAATCGAATAAATATGAAGAAAATTTCTCCTCTTACCTCTCATTTCTTGCTCTCTATATGCTTTCCACAATACTAATCAGCAAGATCATTTGCTTCGAAGGATAATAAAATCTGTGTGTAGTTGACCCATTTCAGAACCTCCTCCATATTCTATTCTGTCTGTGTGAGCGATGAGAATTTGCCCAATTTTTTTGTTTTTTTTCTGTATGATAAATTTCTCTGATGAAAGGTTAGAGGAGGAAAATTCTCAAAAGAATCAATAGTAGGGTGGTGGAGGAGGTGAGGCATATGATACTCCTGTGACTGGCGGCAATGGCCCCTCGTACACTGGAGTTGGTGGAGGCGGACTCCCATACACTACTTGTGGTGGAGGTGGAGAATTGTGATGTACTGGTGGAGGCGGGGAATTGTAATGAACTGGTGGAGGCGGAGATGAATACGTTACAGGTGGAGGTGGTGGGGATGGGGATGGTGGTGGTTTATAGGGTGTTGGAGGCGGTGGTGGTGGTGATTGTGGAGGTGGAGGTGGCTCTACACATGGAGGCGGTGGAGGTGGAGGTGGCTCTATACAAGGTGGGGGAGATGGTGGTGGGGGTGAATTGACAGGAGGAGGTGGGGAATAGACAGGAGTTGGTGGTGGGGGCGGTGATAAGTAGGGATATATTGGTGGTGGCGGGGAATGTGGCGGTGGTGGGGAATGTGGTGGCGGTGGGGGAGAGTGTGGAGGTGGAGGGGGAGAGTGTGTGGGGGGTGGTGGTGGGGGTGAGTTGTAGTAAGTAGTTGGTGGCGGTGGAGAGAATAGAGGCGGTGGTGGGGAATTTGGTGGCGGTGGGGGAGGCGAATTTGGTGGTGGAGGCGGTGGGAGGCGTACACATGGAGGTAATGGTGAAGGGGTTTGTGGAGGAGGAGGTGATGGTGGTGGTGGAGATGGTGGAGGGGGAGGTGGAGAGTAAACAGGCGGAGGTGGGGGAGATGGAGAAGGTGGTGGGGGAGAAGGAGGCGGTGGTGGAGGAGAGTAAACTGGAGGAGGTGGTGGTGGTGGGGAAGGCGGAGGAGGGGAAGGAGGTGGCGGGGGAGGAGAGTATACTGGAGGAGGTGGTGGCGGTGGGGAAGGTGGAGGAGGGGATGGAGGTGGTGGGGGAGGTGAGTAAACTGGCGGAGGAGGTGGCGGTGGGGAAGGCGGTGGCGGCGAAGGTGGGGGAGGGGGAGGAGAGTAAACAGGAGGCGGTGAGGGAGGGGGCGGTTGGTAGACTGGCGGTGGCTGAATGACAACCGGAGGTGACGGAACAGGAACAGGAGGGGAAGGAGGAGGAGGAGCAGGTATAGAAGGAACAAATGGTGTACATCTAAAACTGCCACAATCAACAGGCTTAAACGCCTGGCATTGTGCCGGAGACTTCTGAGCCGGTCTACCGGGCAAACAATTCCTTGTATCATCAAACTCCGGCAACCTCAAACACACAGGTGGCTCTCCACTGAAATAATTATTAGAATAAGTAAAGTTCTGTAAATTCGGCAGCTGACAAATACTCGCCGGAATACTCCCCGATAACATATTATAAGCCACATTAAGCTGCTCAATACTAACCAATCCTCCAAAACTCTCCGGCAAAGGCCCCATTAACTGATTAAAGCTCACATCAAAAACAGTAAGGTTTTTGAGCAAACCAATCTCCGCCGGCAAACAAGATTTGAGATGATTATTCATCAGAATAATCTCATTCAAATTAGACATATTCCCCAAGCTCGCCGGAACGCAGCCTCTGAAGTTATTATTAGCCAAAACAATGACGGAAACCGGTGAGTTTCCAAAATTATCAGGAATATCAAAGACGAACCTGTTATGATTGATGAAGATAGCATCTAAATCTTTATCAAACAGCTCTTTAGGCACACTTCCTTCAAACTCATTGAACCGCAGATCCAAGAATTTCAACTTGGGAAGCCCAAGAACAACAGTAGGAAACTTTCCGGCGAAGCGATTGTTGCTAAGATCCAGCTCAAAAAGGCGCTTCAACCTATTAAACTTGTGAGGAACAGTTCCACAAAACCTGTTAGAGTTTATATGAAACAATGCAAGATCTACCAGCAAACCAAGCTCCTCGGGGAGGTACCCGGCGATATCACCGTGGTTCAGGTCAATGCCGGCAACAGTCCTGATAGTTTTGTTGTCGGGTGCCGGAGCACAGAAAACCCCAGTATAGTTACACACATTAGATCCAACCCAATCTCCGGTAATATTCATAGGATCGGAGAGAATGGCTTCTTTCCAAGCCTGTAAAGCGATGTATGCATTTCTGATTCTATCATTTTCGAATACAAGAGAAGGGTCTACGGTGACTTTCTCGCCTCGGTCGCCATACTCATCTCTGTAATAAAGAAGCTGGCGCTTCTTTATAAACAGAGCCTGAGCATCGGTGAGACGGCCATGGGTGGGGATAGAAGGGATCTGATGAGCAGAAGCAGATAAAGAAGAGAAAGAAGTGAAAAAGAGAGCAATGAGAAGAGGGAGATGAAGAGAGAAATAGATTGTCTTCTTCATCTCACAGCAGACATCTGATAAACAAAATGCTGGTGTTCTTGAGGATTTTTAAATTTTTGTTTGAGAAAAGAAAAGAAAAAAAAGAATGAAAGAATGGAAATGAGTTAGAGGAGAGGAGAGAGAGAAGGGTTTTTTCTAGGGATTTAAGAGATGAGTGTGAAGAAGTGAACACAAGTAGAGAGAAATAATACATTCAAAAGGACAGCTAAAACACAGCTCAATGCCCACCACATTCTCTCTCATCTCTCCTTTCCTACTCCTTTCTTTCTCTCTCTCTCTCTTTTACTAGAATATTATTAACTTTATTCTTTAATTTGAATTTTATTATTACTATAATCTCAAATTCAATTGCACTCCCATTCTAATTAACCTTAACATGTATTTTACTTTTTACATTGGCTTATTAGGTTTATACTCCTTTAATCACTTAGCCCTAAACTTTCAAAAAATGTAATATTTTTTTAAAATTAACAAATAACTCTTTATTTTTATTCAACTATTACAAATAACTTATTATTATAGTTTAATTACTTTTAGTAATCCCTCATTTAAAATTTGACCATATCAAAAGGTGGAAACGATTGAAGATATCATTTATAAAATTTCCTATTTTTCGTATCATGAGCTTGATGCACCTTCTATAATTTACATGTTTATATATCAATTTTGAATTTAGGATGTTATTTGTTACTTTTGAACAAATACAATAAGTGATTTGCAACTTCTGACAATTAAGAGTAATAGTTAAATATTTGGAACAAATTCAAAAAGGCTATATATAATAAGCATTTTACATTGATCTCAATTAGGTCATGTTTGATATCCTTTTTTTAAAATTTATAAGTAGCTTTTTCATTTAAAAATACGGTAAATTAAAAATTGTAAAATACGGTAAATTAAAAATTGTTAAATTAAAAAAATTGAACCCAATGCTTATTCTTTCATCTAACTGGTTAAATAATATAGTATGGCCTAATATATTTTTAGTTATGTTTTTAAATTTTTAAGATATATTTTTAAGAATTTCACTTTTGTTGATATAAAAAAAAATATTCACTTTCGTGAATCTTAAAATTTCAATATAATAATTCGTCTTTTCATTTAAATTGTAGTAACTATTACCTAATTATAATTTTCAAAATTTTAAGTGGCAATGAAATTATAAAATATATCAAAATTATTTAAAAAAAATTATTTAAAAATTTTTTGAAAAATTATTTTAATTTTGAACGGCTAAAATAAATAAACCGAAAACAGCCCCAATCATATGCCACCTTACCTTACTATACATAGTTTAATAAACCAACCTAATTATAAAAACCAAGTCTAATTATGGTCCCATTCTTTTTTAAAAAAAAGTTGCTATAATGCAAATTATATTTATAAAAAGAGAAGAAAAGGGTTGTAAAAAAGAATAGTCGGTGGTACCAAATATTCCGACTAGGTTGACCATTAAAAAAAATAGAAAAGAAATAATGTTGAAATAATCACGAGATGGATGTGAAATTAACACGGGAATTTGTTAGAATGGAGTGGGTTTGGTTTGGAGCTGCAAATATGAATAATGTTTTGGTTTTATTTGTTAATAACCATGTATTTTTGGAAATCAATTAACTCATATTATTTTCTTTTCTTTTTCAACTTCTTTTTTACTGTCGTCTTCGTTGTCTTTTGTCTTTTTATTTCTTTTTTACCTTTTTTTCCGCTTCTTTCTATCTTGGGTCCATCTTGTGATTATTTAATGAATTTACGTGTTCAGTTTCACTTTCACTTTTCTGGGACTACATTTTGCGGATAATTAGGGGGGAGTATAATTAAGCTGTAATTGGGGGGAAATATAATTAAGCTGTAATTAGTTATGGGAAAAAGGTTAAAGTTGGATTAAATTACATTAACGGTACTTAAACTTTTCTATTGTTCATATTTTTGTACGTAAACTTCATTTTTTGTATAAAATTACTTGAACATAATGTGATTGAATGATTTAGTACGTAATTACGCAACAATTTGTAGTTAATTTCATTTTTCAATTTATCTCAAATCTCTGGGAGTTTTCTGTAATTTTTAAGAATTCAAACATGAAAAATTATTTTAGAGAAAAAATGAAAAATGAAAAGTGAACGCGACCGGATCTTGTAGCGATGTTATAGCTTTCTGTAAAAGCTACAAGAGAACTTGTAGTATTGTTGTAGCATTTCATAAAAGCTACAAAAACATGTAGCATTTTTCACTAGTACGTCATTGTTGTCGCATCAATAACTCTTTGTATGTGAATCATATAATTTTCACATATATGTATGGATTGATAGAGTGTATATATTATGATATTGGTGTAATTATGTTTCCACGTGTACTTTGTATAAATATTGTTATGATTAATGAAAGATTAGGTTTCACATATTCTTCATGGTATACATAGCCTCAAATTTTTTCTACCCCTAAAACCTAGCCGTCGATGATCATGTCCACATCACCAAATCACCACCTTCGTTGACTGCATTTCCACCATCTCCTCCGTTACTGCAACCGTTGGGGAAGCCCCTCAGTTCTCTGGCGGTAATTTGTCGTCAAGTCCTTTTATTGCTTCTATTCCAATTTCCACCATCGCCACCTATGTCCGCAAAACCACTACCCCATCAGTTTCTCACATTGATTAGATCAGTTCCACCTTAATGTCCACCTTACCTCACGTGAATCATGTTATTCCTCCTACCCAGTCGCTTCAAATTACTCCCACAACCCCACATCTGAATCTCCTAAGCCAAGTGACGGTGAAATTGTCTCCGAAATTTTTTATTTTATGGCGTGCTCAAATCACCTCGGTACTCCGTGGTTATGGTCTTTCTCATCACATCGATGAAAGAATTGCTACTCCCGCTCCCACTGATTTACTATTTCGAACGTGGGATCATCAGGATCATCCTTAGCTTGCTTCTCGTGTCTGTGACTGAACCGATTTTGGCTCAGATTGCTGCTTCATTGACTGCTTTGGATGCATGGACTCGATTAACTCGGGCCTATGCCGCTGAGTCTCAGTCTCATATCCACAATCTTTGATCACAACTCACTTCTTTATCTAGTGAATCAGATGATATGCATACATATTCATCAAAGCTAAATGTATTTATGATCAATTGAGGTCTTATAATGATCGAGTTACTGAGGAAGATTTAATTGATGTTATTAATCAGGGACTTGGTCAAGATTATCGATTATTTACTCTGTCCATTCAGAATTATCCTATCTTATTGATCTTTGATAACTTGTATAGGTTACCACTTACTGAAGAACAAGAGTAAGCACATGATAAAATCCTCGACCCTATTCCACCAACGCCCCTATACTTGGATGGAAATTGTAATTTCAATGCAAATACCAATGGGGGCAGCCACAATAGAGGCCATTGGAACTCGAATAGGGGTGGACGGGCGAATCGGGGATGGAAATTCGGTGCGAAGAATCGGCAGCCTTACCATGGCGGGTTCTCCGCAGTTCAGATGGCTTCTCGTGACAGACGGGTCCTTCATCCAACCGGCCCCATCTTACTTGCCATAATTGCAAAGGTCTTGGACATGTCTCTCGCAATTGCTTCTCCCTGCGCCTTTCTCGTGATTCGTTTCAGCCCCAATCTCACAACTCCACTAGTATCATGTCTCATCAGCTTTGGATTGTTGATTCTAGAGCTACACACCATATCACTTATGATCTGGGAAACCTGAACATCCTTTCTGAGTACTCGGGTCCTAAAGGTCTTCAAATTGGTAATGGTTCTAAACTCCCCATTAAAGCTATTGGTAGTTCTAATTTAAATATTGGTGGTTCTTATCTTAATCTTCATAATGTCATGTTAGTTCCGCAGGCTGCCAATAATTTACTTTTTGTTTATGCTTTAACTAACTATCATCTTGTTTTCGTTGAATTTTTGCTGATTGTTTCTTTGTTAAGGATTTAGAGACGGGGCAGGCCAAGTTCAAAGGCCAGAGTAATCGCAGGCTCTACTCGATGTGCTTAAATGCTTCTACAAATTTTTCAGGATCTGGGGACGAAACTGATTGTTGCTAGAGGGAAGTTGGTGAATGGATTGTATGTTATTGACTCCTCTGAAGCAGCTTCAAGAACAATTGCATGTACAAGCTCTTCTTTATTACAACGTCATCGATTTGGCCATCCATCTCTTACCATGTTGGAGAAAATGTGTCCTAGTTTTCAGTGAGAATCTTCTTTGGAATGTAAAGCGTGTCAATTTGCTCAACATCATAGAATATCGTATTCCCCTCGAACCAATAACCGTGTTGAGTCTTATTTTGCTTTAGTCCGCACGGATGTGTGGGGCGTTTGTCCCATTGTTTCAAACTTGGTTATCGTTATTTTGTGACTTTTGTGGATGGTTTTTCCTGCGCAACATGATTTTATCCTTTAAAGAATCGTTCAGATTTATTTTTCGTCTTTTGTACTTTTCATGCAGAAATTAAACCTCAATTTAACACATTTATCCGGATTTTGAGAATTGACAATGCAAAAGAATATTTATCCGGTACCTTTCAGTCTTTCTAGCATAACATGGCATTAATTATCAGACATCATGTATCAGAACTCCCCAACAGAATAGCATGGCTGAAAGCAAGAATCCCCATTTGTTGGAAGTTACCCGGGCTTTAATGCTTCAAATGCAAGTTCCTAAAGTGTTTTAGGTTGATGTTATTTTTAATGCTTGTTATCTTATTAATCGTATGTCTTCCACTAGTTTTAAAGGAACAATTCCTTACTCTCTCCTTTTTCCTTCTCAAAATTTATTCTCTCCAACTCCTCGTATTTTTGGTTGTACATGTTTTGTTCAAGATGTGCGTCCTCAGATATCCAAACTTGATCCCATAACTCTTAAGTGTGTCCTGGTTGGATATTCCAAGTTTCAAAAAGGATATCGTTACTACTCTCTTGAATTAGGCTGATATCTTATCTCTGCAGATGTAATGTTATATGAAGATACGCCTATCTTTGGTCATTCATCATCCCCCGACTCTGTCTTTTCCGTTTGTCTTCCACTACACCTCCTGATGACTTTATGATTTATATGGTTAGTGAGTCTTATGTTCCTCCTCAAGATGTTCTTTGGGTTGTTCCTTTTTCGGATGTTCCTCAGGATGTTGCTCTTCCTACACAACCAACCATTCATCAGGTATATACTCGACGGGTACAACCTGCAGTTGAAGCATCTTCTCTCGATCCTGAAACCAACATTGCTTCATATGTTTCGACTCCACATCCTGCATCGTCTTTTAACCTTGACCTTCCTATAGCTCTTTGAAAAGGTACATGTACATGCACCTATCTTGTTTCTTCCTTTGTATCATATAATTCCTCGTCACCTTTTTCCAAGTCTTTTGTAACTTCTTTAGATTATGTTGTTATTCCCTTCTCCATTACTGAAGAACTAAGCCATCATGGTCAGTGTGAAGTAATGAAAGAAGAACTCAGGGCAATCGAATATAATCAAACTTGGGACATTGTTCCTCTGCCAGCACAGAAGAAGAAAATTTCTTGTTGATGGGTCTTTGTTGTTAAGATGAATCTTGATGGCACAGTTTCTCGACTTTAGGCTCGTTTGGTTGCAAAAGGCTATGCCCAAACTTATGATATTGATTATTTCGATACTTTCTCTCTGGTTGTCACTTACAATTGGCCTCTTCATCAATTCGATGTTATGAATGCCTTCTTGAATGGTGACCTGTTGGTAGAAGTTTATAGGGAGCAACCACCTGGGTTTATTGCTCATGAGGAGTCTCGGAAGGTATGCAAATTACGGAAGTCTTTATATGGTTTGAAACAATCTCCTCGTGCATGGTTTGGCAAATTCAGCACTACAGTCGTGGAATTTGGATTACGACGAAGTGCATACGATCTTTCAATTTTCTACTTCAGTTAGAGTCTGGATGCATTTTACTGGTTGTGTATGTCGATGATTTGTAATTACATGCAACGATGTTGCTTGAATTAAAGAACAAAAGGAGTTTCTTGGCACTCGCTTCCAGACGAAGGATCTTGGCCATCTAAAATACTTCTTAGGAATAGAGGTCTCTCGCAACAGAAAAAAGGATATGCTTATCTCAAAGAATATATTGTTTAAATGTGTTGAAAGATATTGGTTTGATTAACAAAAAGACATGTGATGCTCCAATTATACCAAATGAGAAATTAAAGCCTGATGACGGTGACTTGCTCAAGGAAGCAGAGAAATACAGACGAATTGTCCGCAAACTGAATTACCTCACAATCACTCGCCCTAATATTTCATTAACAGTCAGTGTGGTCAGTCAATTCATGTCCTCACGTAAGACAACAAATTGGGATGTTGTCACTCATATCTTGAGATATCTAAAGGGAGCCACTAGACGAGGCTTGTTATATCAGGATCATGGACATCATATATTAGAAGGGTTTACTGATGCAAACTATGTTGGGGATCTTTCAGACTGATATTCCACGTCTGGATACTGTGTATTTGTTGGGAGAAATCTTGTCTATTGGGAAAAGTAAGAAGCAAAATGTTGTTTCTAAATCTAGTGCAAAATCCGAATATCGAGCTATGGTACATACTACATGTGAACTTGTATGGATACGTCTTCTACTTGGTGAAATAAGGGTTGGATAGACAAAACCTAGGAATGTGTATTGTGATAATGAAGGGGTTATCTATATGCGAACAACTATATGTTTAATGAAAGAACTAAGCATATAGAAGACTCGAGAGAAGTTGGAAGATGGCACCATCACAACTTCACATGTCAGAACATGAAGTGAATTAGTGGATGTATTCACCAACCAGGAACCTGAATCGCTTATATTTGTACCAAGCTGGACATGATAAATATCTATGCTCCAACTTCAGGAGGAGTGTTACAGATTGTAAGTAAATGCATCTATATGTATATAGGGACTAGTATTTACTGTTGTAATTAGTTGGCATATTAGCTGTAATGTGAGCTGTAATTAATACTGTAGACTAGCATTTTCTGTATAAATATAAGATCAATGTGCCTAAGGTTAACACAAGTAAATACACAGACATTTCCATCTCTCTTTATTTTCTCTTTCTCTTTGAGAACACATACAAATGTATCCATGGAAAGCGCCAACAACCAAATACACTTGATAATAAGTAATCATGAGATTTACTATTTAGAAGTTGGGTTGGATTATTAAAATGAAGCGGTTCGAACGAAATGTGATTAATGAGATAACTGGCAATGTCACATATGTCCTAAGTGTTTATGGAAAGTTGTATATGACTTAGAAGTGTTAAAGTATGCTCAACTACATGTTTGTGTTAACGTTTTGCAACACCAATTAGAGTTGACTCATTTTAACTCCAACTTACAATTTATGAAATATAATTTCGATATTTACGTGCAAAAAGTAAAAGGGTAAAGTATGAATAATGGTCATGTGGTTTGCACCATTCAAAAGCAAAAACATGTGATTTAAAATGGCATACATGATTGTTTATGGTATTAGCGGTTAGCAAATATAGTACCAAAAATTTAATGATGTTAAAAAATGAGCTAGAGGAACATATTTAACTTTCCATTGATGACATGAGTTTTTTTCGTCTTTTATTTGAACACAAAAAGCTATTGTTTCACAAATGCAAAATGGGCGTTTAAAATTGTAAATAATACATATAAAATTGATTAAAAGGTCGTGTTAATTAAATTTTATATATAAAATTATTATATCAAACGTTTAAGTAAGCACCGGTTTCTAATCCTATACTCGAATTGCCAATCGAAACGACTCACCGGAGTCATAACTCACTCCTCCCGTTAGCCGGGAACATGTCATTAACACCCTCAATTACACGTCAAATATCTTTCCAAGCCTCCTAAACAAAGATCTCTGCAACTCTGCTGAAAATAAAACTGTGTCTCATAGGAATCATCACATAGTCCCAGTTAGAGGCCAATTTAAACCCTCTTAGGCTCCGAATTAGGCAAAACTTAAAACACGAAAGGTTGTAGATCTACGTATTAGCTTTCCAAAACAAGTTTTAGGGGGAGGCGGGGGGGGGGGGGGAAGGGGTCAAAATGAGCTCGCATGAAGAAGTCATGACCAAAATACTAAAGTATGTCAAAACAGGACTGCACTTGGCTACGTCTGGAACTATATGGTCTCCTTTCACAAGTCAAGATCATACAGTCTCCATACATGAACCGTACGGTCTACCTACATTCACATACGGTCATTATCCTTATCCTCCACGTGTCCGAAAAATTCAAACGACTTATAATGCCCATACGGGCCTTCCAAAAAAGCCCGTACGAGATCTAGATCTAAAACTCAGACGGGCATTATGAAGACCGTATAGTCTCTAGCCGAGGATCGTACGGTCCCTCTTCAAGGACCGTACAATCTCCTCCAAAATCTATAAAAGGAGGCCGAATCCTCCATTAAATGCACCAACAGTCACTTTCGTTCTCCCCTCTCTCACTCGGTTCTAAGCAATTCTAAGTCTCGATAAGTTGCCTCGATGAGTTGCACCGAAAAGAAGAGAATTGCTTAGTCTTAAGCCCCAAATTTTCATTTCCCTTCCTAATCACATGCCTCCCCCAAAGTCCTCGCGACACAAATATCGCTCTAAGCATCCCGTCCCCGAATATCCTCGATATTCTGGTCGTACATCCCCATTAAAGTACTCACGGCACAAATCTCCCGACATCTTGAATATCGCCTAAGTCATCTCATCACTTTCATCCTCCTCGAGAATAAGTGCACCCAAGTCATCTCGACACTTTCATCTTCCTCGAGGATAGATGCATCCAAGTGATCCAAGTGATCCAAGTCAAGGTTCCCCAGAACCACAAAGTCTAAGTCTATCGTTAGAAGTACGTCCCCGACGCCTCTTCGACCCCGAATTTTTGTCCGTCCAGCTCCATTCTTGACGAGTACTAGCTTGTAAGGATCACACTGGCATGCTACAAGGATAAGCTTTTGAGGGGTTTTACCGTGTCACCCTACGATTTACCGTACAAATGTTTGCGCATTTTAATAATTTTGTGTGATAACCATAAATACAAGACAAAAGTGAGATATGTCACATTAAAGATCCTTTAGAGCCTAGAATGTCAGATTTAATAAGCTGTATCCACGAACGTATATGAAATCTCTGGTTTCCAAAGGCAATCGGTACATAAGCCGGTTCACACAATTTTTCAGTCGGTCGGGTGGCGACTCTAGTCAAAGAAGGCTAAAACCGCTATGAGCGCCCGTTTTCGCTCACAGTCTCACTAACCTTTTAATTTCGACTCAAAAGTTTTTCTTAGTGCTGTAACTTCTCGGAATATTTATTATAAATATATACCGCAAACCTTTATTTATACTGTTATAACCACGCAATATTATATGTAAATATTGCAAAATTTGGTCATTTTTCGTACTTTAACCTATTAAAATGGGTTAATCATTTGTCTGCATTAAAATGAGAGATATTAAAGCGCTCACAGAGTACAATACTTCTTTAGCTACAAATATAATTTTATGTTGTTATTATATCAACGATCGTGTTTTATATTTTGAATGGAATATCTTATTCCGTAAGGTGCCGTTTGGTTCGCGGAATAGCAAGGAATAGAATAGTTATTCCTTGCCTATTCCTATTTTTTTGTTTGGTTGAATTTTTCAAACACGTAATAGTTATTCCACGGAATAGCTATTCCTAAAGTGGATGAATAGTTATTTCTTAATTGAATGAATGAATAGTTATTTCAAACATAAAAATTTATATTCCTAACCAATTTCTATTTTTCTATTCCTATTCTATTCCATGGAATAGCTAGTCCATTTCATTTTATTCTATTCCATGAATCAAACGACTTCTAAGAGTTTTAGAATTTTTTCATGAAAATACTAAAAATCGCCGTTGTACAGTGTACTTTCTGGACGCATGCGTCACAATCTGCATGGCTGGATCATCGGCGTTTCTATATAGAATCCGCTTCTATGGGTATTTTTGACGCGTCAAAGTTCAGTCCAAGTTACTTTTTCTGTATACTACCAAAACTACCCCTCCACCGGAATACGGTTCTGTTTCTTTGCTAATTTATCCCTTATTCTTTTTAGTAATTTATCTGGCTATCTATCCTTAAACGCGTTTTCGCCTATCCTATTTGGAAATACTAATAATACTCGTAATAATTATTAGAAACAACCAATAATCCTGTCAAAGAAAATAAACAACCTATAATAATTATAAATAAATAATACTTTCGGTTGAATTTTGGTGTATTCTGTTAGAAATGATGTAATATCAATTATCATCTACTAGCTAGTATTTCTCACATCTTTTCCATGGTCCAAGCAAATTGTTTTCTCTTCTTTTAATATCCAAATGGAAAAATAAAATAAAATATTTAATGCTTTATGCTATGAATTGTAACTTGGTTTTTATTTTTAACCGATTTTAATTATAACTCTACTTAACAGGCCTCCTTTTTCTTTAGAACATCTTCAATGAAATTCCCTCCAAAAAAAAAGAAAAACTTTGTTTTTCTATTTTATTTATTCTTTTTTTTTGGTAACTCTATTTTATTTATTCAACTTACTACTTTTTTAACCCTAAAATAATATTCTCCACTACTGCTTTTATCAATATTATAATCAACAAAAACCAACTATATTTTATATAAACAAAAAACTAATATATAGTGTATTAAAATGATGATTTATTTAATTTAGAGAATGCTATAGCCAAATTTGGGGCTATATTATTCAAATCTCTTAATTTAGGATTAATTTCGGGGTGCATTGAAAATTAAAAATATGAAAGAATAGAGATTTTACGTTATATTTAGAAAGGATCGGAGATAGTAAGCATCTCATAGAAAATAATCTTAATTTACAAAGTATAATTGAAGTGTTCTATAATCATCAATAGCAAATTAGCAACTAAAAGAAGACAAATCATGAGTGCAAAAAGATAATACCTCAAACACTGTTTTACATAATTTTCAGTTTTTATCTTTGCTTCAACTGATATTCTTGAGCTAACTAAGAGCTTCAAGGACATAAATTTTTTGAAATTTGATGTTCTGATAGAAAAAATCAAATCAACATTATTAAACTAAAAGATCCCCATTTTAAAATTGATGTAACCACAAATACTTTTTTTTAAATGAAAACCCCACTATTCCTTATTTGAGTAAACATGTAATTTATTACTGTAAGAATTTTTTTATATATAATCTACCATAAATGCCTCGTTTGGCAATTAGCTGTTAGCTGATTTGATTAGCTGATTCGATTAGTTGTTTGTAAAAACCTGTTTGGTAAAACTTAGCTGATTGTAAATAGTTGTTTATGCAAAATGACAAAGAAGCACATTCATTATTTATAAATATTATTTTCATTTTTAATCATTAGGATTAAAAAGGTCGATCAAATAAATACTACAAAAAGCTATGGCCTTGTTTGGGAACGAGCTGTTAGCTGTTTACCTTTTTGCATTAGCTGTTTTGACTAGCTGTTTGTAAACATGTTTGGTAAAATTTAGCTGTTTGTAAATTAGCTGTTTGGGTAAAATGACAACTAAGGACATTGATATTATTGTATAATATATGTAGTTAAAAGCTTAACAAATATTATAAAGTCTTTAATAATATAGAAAAAGAAAAGAAAAATTAGGAAATAAATAACCAATTCATATTAAATTACATAATTGTAGCTTACAAACCACATTTCAAATAAGAATAAAGTTACGTAATTATGTCATTAATTCATAAACAAAACATTAATACATGTTTTTTCAAAAAAAAAATTCATAAATAGAAGTTGCTAAAAAATATTAAATCAAGTAACTTCAAGAAAGAGTGGAAATAGCTAATTTACAAAAAAATATTAAATAGAGAAGTTGTAAAATATTAAATAGAGATGTTGTAAAATTAAAAGGGTAAATAAGGGTATTTTAGCCATTTATAAAAAATATTGGAAAAAGCTAATACAAAAAACTCAATTTATGAGTTTTTTGGGCTCAAAAAGCTTTTCAAAAAAGTTCTTTGCCAAACACCATAAAAATTGTCCAAAATGCTAATTGAGCTCAAAAAGCTCTTTTTAGCCCAAAAGGCTCTTTGCCAAAGCCCCCTATATCAAAAAGCTCATAAAAGTAGCTTTTTCTAAATTAGATTTTTCATCTCAAAAAGTTATCTTAAACCTCTCTTTACCAAACACTTAATTAGAGTTTTTATTGGTCAAAACCTCTAAAAGAAGTCAAAACCTCTAATTATCCCTCAAAAAGTTGTTTACCAAATGGAGCCAAAATCTATTAACACAACGAGATCATAATAATAATAAGGGTTCCGATATTTACATGCCCTTAAGGCTGTAAATAAGAACCACATATAAAACCTAGTGACTAATTAATTTCACCAATAATCAATGCATTTAAGTTTCCAATGTCACTTGTCTTCTTCTTTTCTTTTCACTATTTCATTAAATCAATAAATAATTCACTTTTAATTAAAAAAATTAATAAATAAAAAACTCACATTTCTTTTAAAAAAATAAATAATTATTATACTTTCGTATAATATACTCGCTCAAATATATGAAACCAATATTTATTTATTTTACTATACCCTAAATAGCACAAACATGAATCCGTTGCACATGTATATAACACTCGCTCAAATATATAAAATTAATATTTATTTTTTTTACTATACCCTAAATAGCACAAGCATGAACCCGTTACACATGTATATAATACTCGCTCAAATATATGAAATCAATATTTATTTTTTTACTATACCCTAAATAGCACAAACATGAACCCGTTGCACATGTATATAAATAGATAATTAGTCACAAATTTAGTTTCGATAAAAATAATTGATGCATATATTTTCTTATGAAGATAAATACAATCATTAATATAGTGATATTTTCCTAATACAAATTAATGTTTTTCTTTAATTATGATTCTCTTTTTTATTGTAAATATAAAAGAGTTAATGCTTATATACAAAGCTAAGGGTTGTATACATCATTTGCCTAATAATAATAACAACAATAATAATAGTATTAGTATTGTTGTTATTTCACAAATTATAATTATAAAAGAATCTGTTTGAAACAAATTAATTGTGAAAAATTAAGTAGCACCAATAATAAATACAGTTTCTAACATCCGAAATATTTATCACTATAAATTAGAAGTTGATACAATTTTAGAAATTACTCAAATACAACCATTCACATATTTTGACAGCAAATGAGAAGACAATAAAAATGTAATATACTGAACAAAGAAAAAAGGAGATACTCAAAAACTATATTACTTTTTTAGTTGCTGAAAAATGTGGATTTGCACATATTGTTTGTACAAAAAGCATATATTAAAAAAAAAAAAAAGGAATTTAGGAGCGTGACTAAAAATGGTATCTTTGGTTCCAAGCTGTAACAGAAAATTCCTTTGTTGTCTAGCTAAGATTAAAGAAGAAAGTGGCTGCTAAAACACGGCGGTGTACACGTCATTTAGGAGCGTGTGGGATCCTCACTCCACGTAGGACAACAGCTGTATCTATTCTATTTGAAACGTGGCAGTACATGAGAGCGAAATATGTGCCATTTCGGGGCATATTTCACACATGGTCCCTCATGTCATTTCGTAAATTAAATTTGACTCCATGTAAATTTGAGATCCCTACAAAATTATGCTAAGAAGAGACTGTTGACCGGCGATTCATTCTAATGCATAAGCCAGTAAAGAATAGCAAACGGAGGAAATTTAATTTGAAAGCTCCAATGTTATGTGAACATACTTTTAGTTATGAATATACTTTGCTATAGGAAATAGAATCCTAATCTAGTAGAATTAGGATCTAATTAGGAATTTCTATCGAAGTCCGTCAATAAGGTTCTTATTTAGTTGTAATTTTTCTAATTCGAGAAGAATTGCCAAGTAGGAAGTAGATATCAAAGATGAAAGAGATCTTTTTGGACTTTTCAAACTTAAGTGATGTAACATGTATGACTTCCTGACTGAGTCCATGATGGGCGTCATAATCACCACAAATAATTCATAACTTTTCTGCAACAAATAATTGTAAACAAAGTAAGTATGGTTGAATCCAATAGATTAATACCGATCTAATTAAATTGATAATCAAGAAACAAATAAAGTAAAATTAAGGGATTTGAAAACCGATTTGAGAAACAAATAAAATTACAGCAAATTAAAACTAGATTAAAACAAAAAGAGACTCAAACTTCAGGTTAGAGAGATCTTGCGGCCAGCGCAATTAATTTGTATCGACTATTGACAATGAGAATCCTAATTAATCCAAACTCAACTGGTTATAATAGTTTCTTATTCATTTTTTAAATCTAATTCTTCCTTAATTGTAAAGTTAATCCAACTATTCCTAAAGACTTATCCTTCATCGATAGACATTCCCTTCATAGCGACTAGAATTTAATCTTATACCAACAACATTATTAATCAGAAAGACCCAATTTAAGTTAACCAAATTCTTAGCGGTTTCAATTTAAACTCAATTGCATATTCATACGCTTAATCGTTGTTATAACATTCAAATGATTACAAATCATATTTCTTAACATTGTTCATCGATTGAAAAGAGAAGAACCGGCCAAATTCTTACTTGAACTTTCAATGAAGGTTTGATTTTATAGATCAATAAACATGCAAACAACTTGTATTTAAAGTAACAATCTCAACAATCTTATAATAAAAAAATAAAAACTCGCATTTGATTAATCTTTTAATCGCATGACAAATTTTGACGAACATGGCTATGAACAAAACTAAAAAACTGATATAAACGCTGCGATAAAAACTCATAAAAGTGTAGGAATTTCTCTCTTGTTTATAAAAGTTGTCAAACCCTAAATAATAGATAAATCCTAGCAAAATAAGAAATATAAAAAGTATGAACTTCCAAATTCTAATTTTCCTTCCTGATTTGTAAGTTCAAAACTCCTTAATTAACAACTGAAAACGTGTTGGGAATGATCTGAGTAGGAATTAATTTGTTCGGAAAACTTCATGTCCGTCAAACCCTTACTCTTGGGCAAACTCAGTCTTCCTTTCAACTTCAGTTCTTCAAAACAACTCTGAGGTAGGAAATAAACTTGTACAAAGAGAGTTTCAAAGGCTAAGGCTCGAATGGCATAAAATCGGACAAGGTTGCAACTTCATTCAAACCAGCTCTAAAATAATCCCAAATTCTTCATTTTTCCAGATTAGCTCCTGAAGAGGTAAAATATAATAAACAAGTAAAATGCTCCTAAAATAATGAAAAATATCATGTTTTTAAATATAAAACGATATACATTTACATGTAAAATTAAGTACTCATCAGTCTAATATGCTAACAGGGGGAGAAAGAAGCTTCTCGAGAGTTTAAGTGGACATCATTATTTATTTATTATTCGCTCACCTACACCTTAATGACCAAACTATATTTTGGGGAAATTTTAGGGGACTCCAGGAGTTGCATGTGTCATGAAACTCCCACCATACAATTATTGACATGTGTATAGGGTCCCTACAAAATTGTAAAAAATTGTGGGACCATGTACACATGTAAATAATTGTATGTGGAGAGTTCTATTCCCAATTAAACTCCTGGAGCCCGAAAGAAGAACTCATATTTTGGTCATTTAACAATTAATAGAAATTTATGTTTTTTATATTATTCTAAATAGTTCTCGTATAAATCTGTCGTCCTTTATATTTTCACTAAGTACCAAAATTTGAGGACATTCTAAATATTTTTTTTTCCTTAATTATAAGATTGTAGAATAAACTCTAATACTTAATAATGAATTATAATTTGTCAATTTTGTCATTAACGCGTAGGATTGAGTAGTAACAACTGTACTTCAAAATTTAACATCATACACCTGAGTTTTATAATTACTTTCTAACGCTGACTTTTATTTACCATTGACTAAATAAAAATAAACATATAAATAAAACTTTTAAATTCATATTTTCTCATATAATCAAAATTTCAATTAAAATTATCGCTTTGAATTTTCTTTTAAAATAGCTATTTTATCCCTTTGATCAGTGTATAGTTAGAAAGATATTTAATAAATAATTCAAAAATAGAAAAGATTTATAAAATAATATTTTCAGAAATTTTAAAATACGTCTGATATATCACGTTATCTGTACGTTAAACTTACAATTTGATGACACGAGGAAGGATCAGGTGTGACACTTATGTTATTGTGAGACTGATTTATTGTGTGACAATAGGTGACAATTGTGTAATTAAATGGAAAAGGATGACATAATTTGAGGGGCGTACACGTGTATGGTGATGGAAGGGGGCTGATGATGTCAGCGCTGATGTCATCGCAGGAGAGAGAAAAGTCTTTTATTTCTTTTCTTTAAAATACATTTTCCCGATGATCCCGAACTCGGTTTTCGAAAAAATTTATACCGTTGGACTCGTATTAATTAGCCGGTCATTTTGAGATCCATTGTGGTCAAATAAAAACGATTTTTTTCATTTTGGAATATTTGGTAATGACTTTTGGAATATTAAAAGAATGCAATGACCCCATATCGGTTTTGTGACTGTTTGGTTAAATATTACTCCAACTTCAACAAGGCCCTGCAGAAACAGACATTTGCAATAGCAAACTATACACATCCAACTTCAATTGGTGTTCTCAGCTAGGAGTGATATATCTCGTACCGAGCTAAGGTTGTTATCGGAATCTACTATCTCCAGATTCCTAAAATAGCTCACTTTTCCAAACCCGTCTTCCGCGAAGTGACCCGAACCCATCTGAACCCATTTGGAATATTTGGTAATAACTTTTGGAATATCCGCATGTTTTGTTTGAAAATCAAAGAAATTTGAAAAAAAATCGTTTTTATTTGAACACAATGGATCTCAAAATGACCGGCTAATTAATACGAATCCAATGGTATAAAATTTTTCGAAAACCGAGTTCGGGATCATCGGGAAAATGTATTTTAAATAAAAGAAATAAAACTTTTTTCTCTCTTCTGTGATGACATCAGCGCTGACACCACCTTCCTCCTCCTCCCTTTTTTCATGCGTGTAAGGCTTTTCTATATATTTACAAGTTTGCCACCTTCCCCTAGTCAATTACTAAATTGTCTCTATTGTCACACCTAAGGACCTTGTCTTACTTGATCCTCCCCCTTGATGACACACTATATATGTTAACATTCGGATTCATAATTTAGGTGTAGGGTAATTTATTTTTAGGGTTTAAATTTTTTTATTTTAGGGTCTACAACTTTATATAAATAATTAACTAAAGATTAATTATTAATCAATTACATAGTGTTACATTAATATTGCTTGAAGTGCTACATGTCAGTAAATTATCGATTTGACATAACACTTCATCCGTATGCATATAGTAAAATCTCTCTATTAAAATTGTCATTTGATCGATGCTAAAGGTTTAATTGGATGGAGGGTAGGAAAGAGTTTAGAAGTGAAGAGATTTAGGAGGTTAAAAATCTTGCATTATCTAAGTGAAATATAAAATTCACACGAACAAACACGAAGTTTCCTTCCTTGCACAATCAACACACATGACCCAATAAAAGGGTATACATGTCTTTCAAAGTCAAAACATCATAGAATCTCTCTTTACCTAATCTGAATTTTACTTTCTACATAGTAATACTTTTCGAATTAGGAAACTTTTCAGACTAAACATGAATTTTAATTGGCCGACCTACGTTAGGATTCCATCTCTTCCATATATTGTCTGGTATATTTATATCTCAAGGTACGTTGTATATACGTTCGACCTCTCGAATTACCGACTTAGACATCTGAGTGAGATCGCCAATAATCGTTTTGGGTCGCCAATTAATGACTCCTTAACTTACGTAGGAAATTCTAAGCTTCCATGGAAGTCAGCGGCGGAGCCAAGGGGGGTCCGGGAGGGTCACCGGACCCTCCTGCCTGTCGGAAATAACCCATATGGGTGGTTTAATTTATGGCTTCGACACATTTCTGCCATGGTTGAGCTCTTCCAGCCATGATTGAGCTTGAAGAAGAAGGGGGTTTCTCCACCTAATTTCTTTTTCAAGTTTGGGTTTTGCAAAAATAGGGTCGTTTTGGGCCTTACTGGACCCAATTAAAAATATTACTTCTAGGCTCATTTTTTATAAATCATGTACTCTTCCATCTTGTTTACTCTTTTTTATTCTTTTCTTTTCCATTCTTTTTTTGGTAACAAAATTTTCATTCTCCTTTCGAACTCAGCAACCAAAATTGAGAATTTTCCCCTCTTATTTCGAGTTTCCTTTACAAAATCACGTCATTCCTTTTTCTTATTGTTCTTTTCTTTTCCATTCTCTTTTGATTAAGTAAATTAATTTGATTTTATTTTATTTTATTAGGGTTAGTAATTTGGTCGAATTTGTGATTTATGTGAAATTATATTTAATTGAATGATATATACAGTTTTTTTTTTCTTTTGTAAAATTAGGATTACGAATTTACAATGTTGATAATTTGAATTAAAATTGTTCATTTTATTTAGGAATACAATGCACAAATTCTATAAACCAGTTGACATGTTCAAATTGTCTGTCTTTATCAAGCTATGCATTTCGAAAGAATAAATTGTAGAAAATTTATGATAAATTTTGGGGTTTTGTTATTCGCTTTCTTTAATGTATTTATGTACTAAATTGTTGCGAAATTTAGGATTGAACTTGCTTTTTCAATTGTTCATTTTTTGTACTTGTTTTTTTTTTAATACACAAATGTGCCCCTCCGATTTCTAGATCCTGGCTCCGCCACCAATGGAAGTCAAGTTCAATTTACTGTGGCACCATGTTTGGGGGAAGGAGTTTGGAAAGTAAGAATGCGAGAGAGTTGATGGAGGAAAAAATTCTTACTTTTTTTCTATTTTTGAACCCACAAAAATGGAGAGTTTTGAAGGGTTTAATAAACCCTTCCTTCTTTTCTGCCTTCATTTTCTAACTCCTCTCTCTTCCTCCCAATAAAAACTTAAAAGGAAACTCATATAAAATTAAGTAGAAAGTTGGATGTTAGTTTTTATATTCATGTAATATTATGAAAGTAAATGCAGCAATTAGAGAGCATAAATGTAATTTAGCTGTCGTTATCAAATTTTGGTCATGCATATATATAACGCAGCTGTCTCCAACTTTGATGCCAAATGGAGGAGTTGAGAATGGAAAAGTATGGGCCCCAAAAGACTCATTCCTAGTTCTAGCTTCTTTGTTGACTTGGCTCCTCCACAAAATTACCGTTACGAGGTGGATATCAATTTTATGAGAAACTTATAGTGAACTCGGTCCATCATATGGTCCTAATGTTTAATCAATAATATTTCAACACTTATTATTACATTCATAAAATAATATGCAAAAAGTATAAAGTTAAAACGTGTTAAAATATGAAAAAAAGAAACATTTTAAAATATTATTGGCTAGTGATCAGTAAAATATAGTGGACTTGACTCAGCATAAGATTCCTCATTTTTATCTACAAAATTGGTCCAAGATTACGCAGTTCGATTTACACAAAATAAAGATAATAATTCTTTTAGGATGATTATAAAAATAAAACTGGTCTCATAAAAAAAATAAAAACAAAACTGGTGGTTTACGGAATTCACACGAAAGTTTGTAGTTTAAAAATTTATAGATAAACATATATAGCATAATGTTTTTCAAATTACATTATGATAATCAAATGCATTTATCTATTAAATTACTACGAACAAAATATTGTCACTCAAATTATAAGTCATCATATATGAACTTTTACAAATTTTATTAATATTTAACAGTAATTAAATAGACTTAAAATTAATTGATATGTAAGGGAGGGATTCAGTGTGACTATTTTTTATGGTGTGACAATGACAATTTTGTAATTAAAAGTCCAAATAAAAAGCCTAACAAAAAGCCTTCTCCACTAAAACCACGCATCCCAAGGTTCTTCCGCCACGACCTCAAACACCTCCTCCAAAAACAACCAGTCCCCGCCGGAATTCGTGTCACTGCCGGTTAACCGCCGGCGCCGCCGCACCAACATCCCCCGTCCACCTCCACCACCGCGCACTACACATTGTCTCTCTTCCTCTCATTAACAATCAACGGCTAGGAATTTCCTTGAGATCTTCCAAACATTTGAAATCGTTTTTAATAGCGGCAACAGATGGATCCGGTGATGTACGACTTCGATCAGATGGTAAAGCGGGGCCCTGTTCGTGTTCGTTCGGGGATCAAGTGGTTGGAGTTGGAGATGTGGTGGAGAATATTGGGTCGACGGTTGCCAATCGGAAAGTTGAGGTGGCGCATAGTTTATTTGGTACACTTGAATGGTGAAGCATATTTTGGTTATGATTGGATTCTAGAATGTTATGGAAAGTTAACGTGCAATATCCTCAAGATACTTGCTGATAATTGGTGAAGTGGTAATTGATCAGGAAATAATTGGTAGTTGCTGATGCTAATTTATAACTAGTTTCTGACCACTTTGTTTGAAATTCGAAATTATCTTGTTGTTTTGCTTCCATCAAATCGTTAAATATGATCCTTTTGCTGTTGTTGTATACATCAGTTGATTTCCTTCAATCTTTGTTTACTGTGCTGCATCTGTCATTGCCAATAAACATGGGGAGGAAACAAGGAAACGTACAGAGAGGGGAAAGCCTTGAAAAGTGTACTCAATTGCAAATTAATTTCAGTTTAACCTATATATTATATTGTTTTGGAAAATTAATCACAAATTAATCTTTTCTCTTTTTTTTGTCTTCAACAATCCCTGCATATTGTTTCGAAGTCTTTCTTGGTACTGCATATCCTCCTATCAAATGCCAATCCAAGCAGTACTTAACGAGGGAGTGTTTATAGGAACAAGTTTTGTTTAGTGTAAATAAGTTTTGGAATATCAGTGTAAAGTTTTGGAATATCGTTGAACAGTTTTGGAATATCGTTGATAAGTTTTGGAATATCGTTGTATAGTTTTGGAATATCTTTGAACAGTTTTGGAATATCGTTGATAAGTTTTGAAATATCGTTGAACAGTTTTGGAATATCGTTGATAAGTTTTTCAGTGTAAAGTCATTACCAAATATTCCAAAAGTCATAACCAAATATTCTAAAATGAAAAAAAAAATCGTTTTTATTTGACCACAATGGATCATAAAATGACCGGCTAATTAATACGAGTCCAACGGTATAAATTTTTCGAAAACCGAGTTCGGGATCATCGGGAAAATGTATTTTAAAGAAAAGAAATAAAAGACTTTTCTCACTCATGCGATGACATCAGCGCTGACATCATCAACCCCCATTCCCTCACCATACACGTGTATGCCCCTCAAATTATGCCATCTTTTTCCATTTAATTACACAATTGCCACCATTGTCACACCATAAAATTTTGTCACACCAAAATTAATTTGTTACACTTGAACCCCACCCTTGATATGTAAATGTAAATCTTTTAAACAATAAAATATTTTTAATTATCGCTAGACTTTTTTGTTTTTAGCTATTATGCTTACTTAATAACAAAAAACCACATACCTCGTGTGGAAAGAATCTATGACTTTTCTAGTCATGTTTAGTGTCTCAACATACCATTTCATCGAAAACTAAAAAGCAACATATTGTTTCTCTATATTCTGCAGAGGCTTAGTTCAAGTTAATCGCGGTTATTACGTGTGAGTTGAAATGGCTCAAGCAGTTGTTGGGAGAATTGGGTGTTAATTGTCCGAAGGGGATGTGATTAGATTGTGATAGTTTATTGACATAACAAAGAATCCAGTTTTTCATGATCGCAAAAGCATATTGAAGCTGATTGTCATTTTGTACGTGATGTGATTCAAGTTGGGGTCATTTCAGCGTCTTATGTTCCAACGAAGATGAAGCCTATGGATAAATTTACGAAAGCTTTGGGGAAAGTTATTTTGACTTTTTGTTGTGCAAGTTGGACATTTGTAAGTTGCATGCTCCAACTTGAGGGAGGGTGTTAATAAACTAATTTGTAATTATTAATTAGGACTCTTCTAATCACGGCTCTTCTATCTTGTACAAGAAGTTATTAATTCTTGTATTGTTTTCCTATTTTGCATAGGAGTCTTGGGTGGCACACTTTCTTAGCGCAATAGGCTAGAGTTTTGTAACACTTTATATACTTGCATTATGTGAATAAGAAAGGGACAATTGATTGACTGCTAAATTTATAATATGCTTAATCAACACTGTCATCTACTGTGTTTAAGTACTTACAGTTATTGGTTCATAATGATCCTATCAACATGAGATTCCATACAAGACTTAGATGTCAGAGAGTGGTCTCGAACGACGATCTTGAGCTTAAGCTTTATTTTGTTTTACTAGTTTATTAAACAAACCTTAGCCATTAAATAGCCAAGAACAGTTGCCACGCTATCACTCGTTAAAGATGGTATGTGATAGCCTGAAATTAAGAGAAAGTTTTCAGACGGCTGAGAATTCTGGTTAATACCTGTAAATAAGAAAAAGAGTCAGGCACAAGAATGCGTTGCGATGACCCTTCTTCGATGCGTAACTTAGTAAGGGAATGAAAGAGAAATCAAACGTAAAGAACTGTAAAGATATAGTATACAAATATGTGCATTATTTACGTCTTAAAGACCTCCCTATATATAGGAGATATAGTCGGTGACCTTATTCAGGTATGAATCAGACTATACTGGCAATTAGAGACTAACTAGGAGTCTTTAGCCAAGTAATCCAAGCTGATTGAGGAAACCTCTGCATCAGCCACGCTCACCTATTATATTTGGTCATTAATCAATTAGATTTCATCATACGACCTTATAATTAAGAAAAAACACTAGAATGCCCTCAAATTATGGTACTTCTTGAAAATATAAAGGACGACGAGTTCATACGAGGACTATTTAAGATATAATAAAAAACATAAATTTTTATTTAATGCTTGATGACAAAAAAAAAATAGTTTGGTCATTCAGGTATAGGTGAGCCAGACTGTGCTCCGTATAATGCGCGGTGTTAGCCTATTTAGGGTATGAGAAGGATTCTATCTCCTTTTAGAAGAAGGACTCTTAACCATGAGGGATATTAGACGTATCAAATCATGCCTACGTGGTAAAGGGTGGCTCAAAATCGCTACACGTATCTTGTATTATTTCATCGAACATTAATATGCAACTCTTATATTATTTTTAAGAGAAAATAAGAGACATGTTATAATAAGGCTTAGTACTTATTGGCCTCCTAAACTTGTCCATTTTTTTTTCATTTAGCCACCTCAACTTGGGGACAACTTCTCAGCCACCTCAAGTTCACTTTTTACCTACACTTACCACCCAAACGTCCATACTCAGTCTCACTCAGGAGAGTGTATTATAATCCACAATTCCAAAACTGGTCCACCTAAAATTACAAAATTGGTCTTTCTACTTTTTCTAATTTCTTCTTAATTTTCTTCTTCTTCTTTAAAAAAACTTAAATGAAGAATCCGCCAAATTTGAATTCGGACGAAACTGGAAAATTCCAAATTCCAGTTGAAATCCGAGAATTTTCCAGAATCCGACGGGCAACTAAAATTTTCAAAATTCTGAATGAAATCCTAGAATTTTCCATAATCCGACTAGAAATACTAGAATCCAACCAGAAACTGGAATTTTCCAAAATCCGACTGGAAACAGGAAAATTCGAGAATCCGACAAGAAACAAGAATTTTCAAGAATTCGGTTGGAAACTGGAAAACCCTAGAATCCGGACGGAAAATGGAATTTTCCAAAACCTGATGGGAAACTGGAAAATTCCAAATCCGGTCGGCAATGGGAATTTTCCAGAATACGATTGAAATCCTAGAATTTTCCGAAATCCAACCAGAAACTAAAATTTTCCAGGATTCGGCCACAATTTGGAATTTTCCAGAATTCGACTGGAAATTGTAAAATTCCTGAATAGATCCAGGAATCGGAAAATTCTTGAACCCGTTCGAAAAATGAAATTTTCCAAAATGATCGGGAACTGGAAAATTCTAGAATCTGATCAGAAACTGGAAAATTCCAGAATTCGGCCGAAATACTAGAAGTTTTTAAAATCCGACTGAAAAATTCCAGAATTTGATTGGAAACTGGAGCTTTCTTGGATCTAGCTGGAAATAGGAAAATTCCAAAATCCAGTCGAAAACTGGAATTTTCTAGAATTCGCTGGAAACTGGATAATTCCAAGATTTCGTTCGGAATCTGGAAAATTCCAATTTCCGACCGGATTCTGGAAATTTCCAGTTTCTGGTCAGATTTTGAAATCTTTCATTTTCCGGATGGATTCTGAAAAATTCCAGCGTCCGGCAAGTTTCTAAAATTTTCTTGTTTCATGTCGAATTCTGGAAAATTCCAAAATCTGATTTTCCAGAATTCGATCAGATTCTGGAATTTTCCAGTTTCTTGCCAAAATTTTAGAAAATCCCAGTTTTGGCTCGAATTCTCTTTTAGTGTAAAAAAGAAGGATACAAAAAAAGAAAATGAAAAAAATTTAAGGGTTTTTTTTGAAAATAAAATTATTTTGTTTTCACTCATCTTCTCTCTTCCACTCTTTTTCTATTTCTACTTTTTACCATATGAGTGTCACGTCAGCACCACATAACATTCATGAGGCTATAAGTGTTACAATTCTTAATTTGAGGTTGCTGAGACGTTGTCCCCTAAATTTAGGTGACAAAGTGAAAAAAGTTAACAAATTTAAAAGACCCAATAGGTATTATGTTATGAGTTAAATGCACCAATAGTCACTCAAATTTGCTTGTTGTCTCACAATGATCACTCAACTTTAATTTGTCTCAATAAAGTGACTCAACTTTGAGTTTTGTCTCAATTATGTCACTTCATCAACTTAAAAATAAATTAAATACCAAATTAATGATGTGGCTGCCATGTTGGCATAAGTCAACTGTTGACTGTTGACCGCCACGTGGCAGCCACCTAGGCGCCACATGTTGTAAATTTGTATTATACATCTAAGTGGATGCCACGTGGCAGTCAAAGTCAACGGTCAAAAGTTGACTTGTGCTGATGTGGCATCCACATCACTATTTTAGAATTTAATTTATTTTTTAAGTTGATAGAGTGACCTAATTGAGACAAAACTCAAAGTTGAGTGACTTTATTGAGACAAATTGAAGTTGAGTGACTATTTTAAGACAAAAGGCAAAGCTGAGTGACCATTGATGCATTTAACCCATTATGTTATGCATTATAATAAATTATATTCTCCACGGAATAATTGATTCGCAAATCATACTATCAACTTCTTAAGTTCTTTCTCTAGTGGAGTAAAATGTTTGTAATAAAAATTGATTAAAGTAATAGATAAGAGAGAAAATAAATTATGATATTTTGGGAAGGTGTGTGAGTGAGTTTTGTGAAGAAGAAGTTGTGGTCCTTAAAATACAAGTGTCCTTATGGTGAAGCCATGTGGTAGGTTCTTATGTTATCAAGAACCAACTTAGCTACCAATGCCATTCATGAGTCTTAAGACCCTCTTTTTATAAAGCTCTTCATTATCTTTAACGCCTTTCTTTTTTTCTTCTTCTTCTTTTGGCATTATTTATGGAGCCAACGGGGCTTTAAAGTTTAAAGGCAAATTCCAACGTTGACATTTAAACAAATGGCATATCACATTTGAAATTAAACGGTACAAGTCCCGAGCGTTTTAAGTAGCAGTAGTAACATCAGATCTAAACTACTAGTACTATTTCTTGTGAACAAAATAAAACTCAGACATAATGTATAGATTGTTCTTTCTCTTTTTCACCATCTAATTAACTGCCTAGCTTTCTTATACAGAAAAAAGAAAAAAAAAACATTTTCAGAAGTTCTTTTTGTTAGAAATTCTCTGGTGTGGATTTTTTTACCCTCAATGCCATTTTGAAGTACTATCTCATAAAAGTAATTTACCAGACTTGCACAGAAGATCTGTAATGCCATTTTGGTGGTAATATATAAAAATTGTTGGTGTTGGTATGATTAATGATTTCGTAATTTTATATTCTTCACCTATCCAAATCCATGCAATGCCACCCAATTTGAGTGAACTATCACATGAATCAAATTTGATTTTTTGAATGTACACAATGGAACCGAAAAGTTACAATAGGTCAAAAATAAAAATAAATTTTTGCAATAATTTATTACATGTTGTGAGAAAATCGCAATATGTAATAATTAACCCACAAAATAAACATATTTTACAACTTATTTTGCTCTGCGTCCAATAAAAAGCTCAATTTTACAACGAAAATTCATCTGCGATAATTCTCTTTATATTAATTCGACACTATAACAATGATGATAGGTACAAGAGTAAATATAAACAAACCGTATATAACACCGTGTAAATGTCAACAATGTCAATTTAATTTGTGAGGGGATAAATAACACTTTAAAACAACCATAAGTTTATAGAGCGCTCATATATCTTATATACTCATTAAGTTATAATTTTTTTATACATCAAATAATCCAAAATATCAATCCTTTTTATATGTGTATTTTAAAGAATATTATATTTTTGAAACACTCTACATTTTATCCTTAAAATAAATATAAATGGCAAACCAAGTAAGGAATTAAAATCTTTTGATATTTAAGTTAATGTCATACTTCTAAATCTGGCTAGGTGATGGGCATGCATTACGAGGCTAAGAATATTCAATTTTAGTAAAAAATAATGTTAATGTTAGGCCAAAAACACTATTGCAGAATAGAACATGAAACGCATAGCTAAGAAGCTAATAGAAAATCCTTTCGAAAAAAAATGCTAATGGAAAATGAATTTTTTTTTTTTTGATAAAAAATTTAAAAATAGCAAATTTACTTTCTCTTTTTACTTTTTCTCCCAAAGAAAAGACTGTCGGCATGAAAGGACAAAATATGTTCTATAGGGAACCTTGCTGAATATTTCAAATTCAAAATTCCTAAATTGAGAGAAAAAAAAACAATTCTAGTAATGATTAGGCGTTAACTAATCGTCTTAAGCATAAGATGAAATATTCCCAAATTCCAAATAAAGAATGTTTGATTAGGGGAATCTCAAATGATTGGTAATTCCTTTAACAAGTTCATGCACTATTATCTACACATACAAGTTATACATTATCTAAGAATATTATCTTATTTTTCTGTATTTTCTTTGTATGTAAGATATGCATAAAATAATTTGACCAAAGTAGACAAATAGCAAACCAAAACAGCTGGTTGTCTGATTGGTCATAAATTAGTTTATCCTCATATGAAATGAAAGGTATAAAAAGATTAAAGGTGCAAAATCTTAGTAAAATAAATAAAGAGAGTTGGTCCCTTTCTTCTCTAGTTTGGTTTTAGAAGTCATATAATTTGCAATCTGTAAAGGTACAATGATTCACGAGAAATTATAATATAAGAAGCATCCATACAAGTTGCAGTTTGCAAGGTTTGCAAGGACCAGTACATAGTAATTTATAAGAGACTTCCTTATTATTATAAAATTAATACCCACCAACAATGCTTTGATGTTTATTACATTCTGCAAATGAGTGTGAGATCATGAGTTCGAATCCTATGAATGCAAAAAAGTGAATACTTAATAAAATTAATAATTGAACTTTAATTATCATGCTTAAATTTTTAATTCAATTGGTTCAATAATTAAATACCAGAGTCTTTGCGAACTAAGAGATTCTGAGTTCAAATTTGACAAATCTATTTATTAATGAATTAAAAACATAAACTGGAATAAGCATGTGTTATACACTTTCAAGTTTTGCGACATTCACCTAAGGAATGTTTTTGAGATTTATACAAAAACAATAATTGCACCTTAACCATGCACTTAAATTTTTATTCCAATCAATTTTTTTGTGTTTTCCATCCGGTTTCTGAATCACATTGGGCCGACTAATTTGGATTCGGGGCGGATCCAAAGATTATGGTATTTAAATACCTCACAGTCGCTGTTGTGGGAGATCGAACCACATACCTCCCTACCAAATGCAGCCCCATGCTACCACTGTGTGAACCAATAATTGGTATTCCAATCAGTTAATTAATACTATAAAAATGAGAGGGAAATATAATAATGAAGTGGAAATTAAAATGAACCAAAAGAAAGCTAATAAGTGTAATACCCAACCCAACCCAACCCAATCCCAATGATAATATGAATTTTATTATAGGACCCACAAAGGGGGCAGGCGAAGGTGTTAGAATAAAAAGTGGGCCAACATGAGCCTTGTAATGGGCCAGGCCTCAATAAAATTGGGTATTTCAATATGTACAATATCTTAGGTACATGTGGCAGATATTGAACATCAAACAATTACTAACCCCTATAATTTTGAAAACTAAGTATATATATGAACCACAGGATCCATAATCTTTGACTATCACCAAACGGAAACAAGAAAATAGTTATGGTCTATTGGCCCCATACCACCTCCATATTATTATCTTATGACAAATAGTACTACCTCTCTGCAATACTTTATCTCTAACTAATATCCTTGCAAGCTCAACTTAAAATTCAAATTTTTCTTATTATAGGACAATTGTATCATATAGTAACTAATCGATAAATCGTATTCATAGTACTTAAAATCTTTGAGTCAATTATGTAAGAGGTTAGTTACCAAAAAAATTATGTAAAAGATCATTAAACATTATTTTCCTTCTGTAAAGTTTCTGTTTATTTGATTAAAATCAATCCAACTAATTTAAACAAAACATTAACCGAAATATTGGGAAAATAATCTGCCGTCCCGGACTTCCTATTCCATTTTCCTGTTCCCTTTTAAGTTTTTGACACGTGTAAAAAAGATTCTACGACGGGTTGATTCGGGGACTATTTAGGGTATAATAAAAAAACATTAGAATCTTTTTTAGAATCTTTTTTTATTATACCCTAAATAGTCCCCGAATCAACCCGTCGTAGAATCTTTTTTACATGTGTCAAAAACTTAAAGGGGACAGGAAAATGAGATAGGAAGTCCGGGACAGCAGATTTTCTTTCGAAATATTGACATAACAATAAGATTGAAAATGATTTATTTTGACACACGTCACAAGGTTAAAACAATTGAAACTAATTTAAATAAAAAATTAACCGAAATATTGACATAACAATAAGATTGGAAATAATTTATTTTGACACACGTCACAAGTTCAAAACAATTGAATTGAGTAGATAAAAAATAAAATTTTACCCATCAATCATATGTATAAAGAGAACAAGTTCAAAATAAGTTCAGTATTAGAATTTCATAATCAAGTAAACAATGTCACAAGGTTGAGGCATCCTGCCAATCATAATGTGGAGAAAACTCATTAATAAACCAACATAAAGAAAGTAAGTTCAAACTAAGAGAAGTAACCAAGACCACATAGCACAATAACTTGAAGAAATTACGGTACTTTCTTTTGTGACCTAAGATGTTGAGATGTTGAAAATATGGCGATGCATATGTGAAATTATCTATTCTAATTTCTGACTTTGGAGAACACTTGTTGGATGTAATTAATGAGCCCTTAAATTTATGTTATCAGAAAATATGCCAGCTCCATGGCGAGGCAACAGTTGAATTTCATTCAATTATAGTGTATAACAAGTAGGTTGAAATGGTTCCGTAGATCCACTATAAGGCGATTGCATCAATTCGAGGGGATCATCAGTTTCTTTTCCTCTTCCATTTGTAGAAGGAAGTATGTGATCCATTGAAATATACCTTTTGCGTGAATTTTGTGAAGAGTTCCGGCCAAATGGTTTAATATATCCATTCTTTTCATTTTGGATCCCTACAGAAATGGAATAGAGAATTTTGGGTGCGAATTGAAAAGTAGCCGTTGTTGTTTTGCCCACAAAAAACAATATGGTCAATTAAACGAGAAAACATGTTGTGGTTTTGGGTATTCTTCTTCCAAGTCTACTTGGACTGAGCCTATTTCTGGATGGGTTATTTTGTAGGCTATATCAAGTTGGGCTTGATGAATATTTTATTGGGCTTAATGTTTGGGTTGCTACATAATTTCTTCTTTGGTAATTATGAGTACCGGAAGGAAAAGAAAAAGAACAGAAAGACAAATCAACAAAACTATGAAAAACACATTCAGCGAAAGAATCTTGAACCATATGTATCCGCTAGAAGGAGATCTTAGAGGTCTATAGACGACACAACACACTCGTGATGACCTAAGGAAGCTCATACGAAGTTCGCCGTCTAATCAACAGTTCTATTTGATAACAACAAAAGCTCTTCCGTCTTTCACGAGATAAACATAAAACCACACATAAAAGGAGACAACAATAACTCTCCATACAAAGAGACAAACCATAACCATCCATATAGAGAGAAATATCTCTCGTATAAGTGAACAAACAAACAACACCAAATAAAAAGAAACTAATAACCCTAACATGGTCTTTATTTAAAGCGATTAAAAAGAAAAAACAATAATGCAAAGAAGGGACTTATCATTCGGCTAAAAGCCATAAGGATACCCCAAACCTGAATGATGAACAAAGACTTCTCCAACTATTAGGGTTTCTATTTTTCTCCCATGCGTCTCCCAAATGTTGTATACGTGATAACCAGCCAACAATGTTCATGAGACCAAATGCTGTAATCTCTTTGTTGCCGTCTACTTGTTCATTGTTCATTATCTCAAAACTCCTTCCTATTGCAATTCCCTTTTCTTTTTAATCACATTAATTATAGAAATATATGTTTTTATTTAGGGATTAAACTACTATTTGACCCTTTTTACCTATTCAAAAGTTAGTCTTGGATTGAAGTCTTATTTGGCCCAAAATTTTGGTATTTGATATGATTTTGTAATTAATTTTTAACCATTAATTGTTGCGGTGTGATTAGATAACATTTGGCTTCTCAAATTCTAATTTGTAACCTTGGATTATCATCTGGATGAAAATGTAGTGAATCGGTACTAAGCAAAATATTACCAAATCACAACATAATGCTCAAATACCACGCAAATTAGGATATCATGCCGCCTAATGCTATATATTTTACCACAATAGCTAAATGCTAATATTATCAAATGTCCAGAATAAACTTTGTAGGTTTATAAAAATTATGATATTAAACAATTATAATTTTTGAAATTTTTCAGTTTAAGGTCGTTAAACATGAGTTTTATAAGGTGAAACTAAAAGGTCAATTTTTAGAAAAATGTGAAATTTTAGTCATTGTTTCGAAAAAAAGTAAACCACAATCATTTCTCTGAAAATAAGTGAAACCGCGTGATATTTTTTGAACTTTACCTTAAAATGTCTAGGACTATTCTTTTTAAATAAGCCTATAATTTATTATATATTTTAGTTTCCAACATATTCATTGTGTAGTCAAAGACTAATTTACTTTATGATAAATGTGCTTTTTTAATATTTGTGAAATACCTTATAATTACTTGTATAATAGGATTGTTGGGATTAATTAAGATATGGATCTAATTAATCCGATCCGTCCGAAATGGAACGGGTCAAGCCCATCTAAGAGGAATAAGTGATTAGGAAGCCCATTAGGTTAGATGGAGAAATTAGGGTTTCTCCACCTATAAATAGGCTTAACCCTAATCACAATATAAGACAAGTAAGAAAGAGAGACGTCGGAGCTCTGCCTCTATACGACCGAGCCTCCCTTACCCATCTCTCTCGTTTTTCGCTCTTAGTCTGTGGATCAACAAGACTTCTCCGGTTAACACCGTGTGGTCGTCTTTATCCGGTGATACAAGATCGTGGTGCTAAGATCCGCTTCCGCTACCGCTTCCGCTATTCTGAGAAACTTGCTGGTTCTGCTATATAAGGTACGCCCGAACCCGTTATCTCATATGGATTAGTATGCCGGGCTAATCCCTTCATTGGTATCAGAGCCACAGATCTTGTATTCTGTGATTTTTGTATCCATAGATGAAGAAATCGTGGGATCATTCGAAAGAATGATCGATTGTTGCTGTGCTTATATGATCTTGATTGTGTTCTTGATATTTATGATATAAACATGGTACTTTGATAAGGTTTTAATCAGATCTGATAAAAGGCTTTTTAATCTGATAGAAAGTCTTTAATCTGACAAATGGTTTTTAACCTGATTCAAAAGTTTTATCAAAAAGTGTGTTTTTGATTCTCTGAAAGCGATTGAAACTCGATTGAATCCATTTTCTTATTGTTTTTCGGTATGGTACAGATCTGATCTGTGTTTTTTGACGATTAGGGTTTACTAAAATTGTATTCTGAATCGTCAAAATTCTTTAATTCGCCGAAAACGCTGCTGTAACTGTCTGAAAAACGATTTCGACACGTTGTTTGTGAAAACCGACTCCACCATCGTGCTCAGAGACCCTAAAAACCCTAGGTTTCATATATTTTAATAGGCGAACGGAGGTCTGGAAGTTGGAGCGTGGCTCTCACTCTCCTCTCTTCTTCTAGCGACTCCCCAAACCGCCCAGGGCGCGTGGGGGCGCGTGAAGAGGCTTCCAGAGCCCGTTTTCGGACCAATTTTTGGCAGATCACTTTAAAACATTATTTGGGATTTTCTGGAAATTTTTGGGAATTTTTGGACAGACGGTTTTACAACCTCTTCTTTGTCTCTTATCCCGAACTAGTCCAAAACTGCGAAAATTTGTTTTCTACTTTTCCAAAATTGAGAAAAATGAGTTTTTCACTATAACTTTTTCGTGATATGGATGCCCTTATCGATCAAAATGAGTTTGATTGTTGGAATTAGTTTGTGTATGAGTACGCTGACTTTTTTCCCTCTTTGTTGTATAAGACAACAATGGCGGGCACCATTTTCGTGCCAATAGTACCTAGGACCCAAGCCCAGAAAGCTGCCAGGAAAAGATTCCGCGACAAGTTAAATCGTTGCAGGATGGCTCCCACATCCAGATGGGATGATGCTGATGCTATTGTGCGTCACTTGGTTAGAGTCCAAAACCTGATGCAGTGTTGTATAAGCTACAACGGGCTCAAAGATAAAGTTCTTCGCTTTAGAGCGGTGGAAAGATCTTTGATCAAAGTCCCGAGGCTTAAAGAGTTGTACGTAGAATGTTATCGTAAGTCTGAAATGGACTACAAGAGATCCATTCGACTCTTTATGGATGACCTCGATGAGCTGGGCGTTTCCTACCCATTGGGGCGTAAGGGAATGGTCTTGAGATCTGGAAAGAAGATCCAGGTTCCTCACTATGGGAGAGGGCGTGAGCACTTGCATGGAACCTTCTCAAAATACAAATGCGTTATGACGTGTTTTGTACTTTCCCAAAGAGGGTTCGTAGAGATGGTTTTAACCCGAAGAATTATGAGTAGTTCTCTTCTGGTTTTATGGAGTTGTGTTTTGCAGCTAGTTTTTGTTTTTAGGATTCCAGAGTTTCATATGATAACTTTTGAGTTATATTTTGTTTCATTGCTTTCAGAACAAGTAGCTCGTTTTTGGTTTGTGGATTCAATTTTTGATTGAATGACAATTTTGGTTATTTTCATTAAATGGTTTTTGATTAGTTGGGTTCAACGAGCTGCTTAATTGGATTTATGTTTTCAATTACCGATGTTTGCTTTTCTATATCTTGCTGAACCTAGTAGTAGGACTAGCCTGAAAAGAAAACACTATGAACTCAAAGTCATCAAAATTCCATAATAACCACCTTTTGTAAAAAGTTACAATACTTTGTTACGCGAGGTAACATAAAATTCTCTAAGCATAAATATCTACCTAATAAGCTAACCATTAAAGTGTAAAGGGTAATTTGAGCCATTCCTATATGGTCTCATTTTCGATTTGAAATTTAATATTAACCTTTTTAGATAGATATAGGTTGCTAAGAGAATTCATTGCGTGTATTGAACCTTTTAGACTTCTTAATAAGACGTGCAATTCCATTGTAGATTTGTCAACAATGGCTACAGCTAGAAAGTCGATCGTAGCTGAACTTAACAAAGACCTGAAACTGAACGGGGACAACTATGATGTATGGGGAATTAAGATTAAGTATGTGCTGGAAGAACAAGAGGTTCTAGACACCTTGGAAACAGTCATGGTTGTGCCCGAGGAAGGCGTTACTGCTCAGCATCGAAGAGATAGAGAAGCTTATACGGCATGGAAGAAGAGAGATTCTACTGCCCGTATCATTCTCTTAAGTTCGATGCATGATGACTTCACTCGACAGTTCTGTAAGTTAGAGAATGCAAAAGCCCTGTGGGACTCCTTGCAAGAGAAGTTCGGAGGTGTGTCTCTGACTAGGCTCCGCTCTCTTACTATCAAATTTGATACTTACAAGAAGAGACATGATCATACAATGAAAAAGCATTTGAGAGAAATGCAGAACATGATCAGTGAACTCAGTGAAGCAGGTCATGTGTTGACCGAGGAGCAGAAAGTTCAAGCATATGAAGATGCACCTGACACACACCGAAGGTGTTACCACCTTCGATGCTGTTGTTCGCCACCTCGAACTCGAGGAGGATCGCTTCGCATCGATCAAGGTCAATGCTGAAGCTCACTATGTGGGTTCCAACTCCAGTGGGAGGCGTCCAAGGGCTCAAGGCCAGAAGCGTAAGCGCTCAAATGGCAGGGGTAAAGAACCGGTGAAAGAGCAAAGGAAAGCAGAAAGACCCAAAGAGAAAAAGCACAAGAACAAAAGGAAGACAAACGTTTCTTGCGTGAAATGTTTCAATTGTCAACTCAAGGGGCATTATGCAAACGAGTGCACTGCTCCCAAGGTACGTTCTAACTCATGTGTGAGTGAACTTTACGTATCTAGTACTGTTCTTATGACTGAGCATGATCCTTTGTGGGTCGTTGATTCAGGTGCAACAGACCACGTGACGAAAGATAGAGATGCTTTTGTCGAGTTCCGACGGATTCCAGTCGGATCAAGGTGGATCTATGTAGGCGACAACTCAAGAGTTGAAGTCCTAGGAATCGGCACATGTGAATTGCAATTGCGTGAAGGCCAAACCCTAGTCATACATGATGTTCTCTTTGCTCCCAAGATTCGAAGGAATTTGGTTTCTGTAACTTCTTTATTAAGGATTGGTTTCAATTTCCTTTTTGCTCATAACAGTTTAAGAATTTGTTTGGATGACCAATTTTATGGTCAAGGATATGTGCTGAATGGTTTGACAATTTTGGATATTGATCATCGCAATAAATATTTTTCCTATTCTACTACTTCTTCTTCTTCTTCTTATGTGAATGATAAAGATGTTAGTTTATGGCATGCTAGGTTAAATCACATCGGTCAAGACCGAATGAAACGTCTAGCTAAAGAAGGATTACTAGGCGGTATACGAAGTGTCGAATTACCACCTTGTGAACCTTGCCTAAAAGGAAAGATGCATAGAAAACCATTTGGTAAAGGTACTAGGGCAGAACTTCCATTACAATTAATACATTCTGATGTATGTGGTCCAATGAACGTGAGGGCAAGGCATGGAGCCTACTACTTTATCACTTTCATAGATGACTGTACTAGGTATGGTCAAATCTACTTGATGGCTCACAAGTCTGATGCACTAGGTTGCTTTAGAAAGTTTATGAACCTTGTTGAGAACCAACTAGACAGAAAGATCAAAGTTCTGAGAACTGACAGAGGTCGGGAATACCTCTCTGAGGAATTCAAAACTTTGTGCGATGAAAAGGGAATTGAACATCAGTTGTCCATTCCATATACTCCGCAGCAAAACGGTGTTGCCGAGAGGAGAAACAGAACTCTTCTCGATATGGTCAGGTCTATGATGACTCAAGCAAGTTTGCCCATTTCCTATTGGGGAGATGCCTTGCTAACAACCACATATGTACTTATCCGAGTACCCTCGAAGACTGTCACTTCCACTCCATATGAGTTGTGGACCGGCCGCAAACCTGACTTAAGTGTGCTTAGGCCATGGGGTTGCACTGTTTTCGCTCATGATACTTCAAGCAAATTTGGGAAATTAGGCCCAAGAGGCAAGAAGTGTGTCTTTATAAGATACCCTGAAGTATCCAAAGGATATGTCCTAGTGGGAGAAAACGCAGAAGGTCGAGTGACTGAAATCGAATCCCGAGATGTAGTGTTCTTGGAAAACGATTTTCCTGCCATTGGACAAGTGGACAGAGATCAACCCTTGTTTGAGGAACTTGATTCGAACGGACCTCTCCATTCGAGTGGGAGGAATACTGAGGAAAATGCAACTGATCCTGACAATGGTCTAGATCAAGATCCTATTCTTAATTATGATAGAGAAATGGATCATATCCCTCAGAATGTTTCGAATGTGACAGATCCTAATGCAAGTGGGAGCGAGTTTCTTGACTCAAATGAGAATAAGGAACTTAGCATAAGAGAAAGAATTCCGGGTTATGATGAATATATGAGACATGTTTATCAAGACCGAGAGGAATCGCGTCAAACAAAACGACAAAGGGTCAAGCGCCGTCGATTTGGTATCGAAGGCGAAGCTCTCCTTATCACCCCAAGTGATGAAGCTGAGCCTAAAAATGTTAGTGACGCACTCTCTTGTCCTGAAAAAGATAAATGGAAGAAAGCAATGGAAGAAGAAATGGATTCCATTAAAGTCAACCAAGTTTGGGAACTGGTTGATCTGCCCGAGGGAAGAAAAGCTGTTAAGAGCAAGTGGGTTCTTAAAGTAAAGCGAAGGGCTGACAACAGTATCGAAAGATACAAAGCTCGCCTGGTCGCTAAGGGCTTCACACAACAGGAAGGGATAGACTATGAGGAGACCTTCTCACCTGTTGTGAGGTTTACATCTATCAGGCTAATATTGGCAATTGTTGCAAGTTTAGACCTAGAGCTACATCAAATGGATGTTAAGACTGCTTTTCTCAATGGAGAATTGAACGAAGAAATCTACATGGAACAACCTGTAGGTTTTGTCGTACCAGGATGCGAACAAAAGGTTTGCAAGTTGAATAAGTCAATCTATGGCCTGAAACAGTCTTCGAGGCAATGGTATATTCGATTTCGTAATCAGATGATCTTGAACGACTTCAAGATACTTGAAGAGGACCATTGCGTATATATAAAACGCTCAGGTAGAAAATTTGTCATTCTGTCTCTATATGTAGATGACATCCTCATAGCAGGAAATGACATTGCTTTTGTAAACCAAATCAAATCTTGGTTAAGCTCAAGTTTTGAGATGAAAGATATGGGCGAAGCCGCATACATTCTTGGAGTTAAGATTACAAGAAATCGTTCAAAGAAACTGTTGGCATTGTCTCAAGAGACTTATATCAACAAAGTAATTGAACGCTTTGGTATGGCAGGCTGCAAACCCGTAGACAGCCCAATGACTAAAGATGTCACCCTAAGTACTGAAATGTGTCCCCAAACACGAAAGGAAAACGAACGAATGAAAACAGTTCCTTATGCAAGCGCCATAGGTAGTCTCATGTATGCAATGTTGTGTACTAGACCCGATATCTGTCACGCCGTTGGGATGGTGAGCAGATACCAGTCTAATCCTGGACAAGCACATTGGACCGCAGTTAAAAGGATATTGAGATATCTTAGAGGTACTGCGGATTATTCTCTATGCTATCAAGGCAGAGACCTGAATCTCAGAGGATACACGGATGCTGATTGGGCAGGTGACTTGGATGAGAGGAAATCCACATCTGGCTACGTGTTCTTGCTTGGCAACGGTGCCATCTCATGGAGTAGCAAGAAACAGACATGTGTAGCACTGTCCACAATGGAGGCTGAGTACGTTTCGTACTCGACAGCAGTTCAAGAGGCGGTGTGGTTGAATAGGTTCTTAAACCACATTGGTGTGACCAAATCCGCCGCTCCAGTCATAGTTAATAGTGATAGTCAATCTGCTATTGCTTTCGCTAAGGATCAAAGGTTCCATAGCAAGGCCAAGCATATAGAGATAAGGTATCACTTTGTCAGGGACTTAATTGCACGCAAAGAAGTCAGTGTGAAGTACATTTCCACTCATGACATGGTTGCTGATCCCCTTACCAAACCTGTCAAGAGAGATGTTTATGTCAAACATATTAGATCCCAGGGTTTGAGAAGGATCTAAATTGTACTTCTGTTTTTCAATGTTAAATGAACTTGAATTATCAATAAAGGTTTTAAGAATTTGTTTCCAATACACAAGTGCGAATGTTTTATTTGTTTAACATTTGCTGTTATTGAAAAATGCATGTTAGACAGAGAAGTAGCTCACTCACACGAGTGTTTACCCTTGTTCTGTCATATGAGACAGATAGAAGGATGAGGCCGCTTTTGAACATACGAGAGCATGTTCCAATAGCAGTAGAGGCCGTCTTGTAGAGAGGATGAAAGCAATTTCATCATGGTACAAGATAACCACATATACCTCGAGTATATGTAATAGATTAAGATGTAATCTGAAAGGCAAGTTTGTGATGACTTAATGCCTTCTGTCTTTACAGCCAGGAGCGATCATTACAAGTAATGAACTAAAGTCAGATGTTTTGGCACATCTGGACCTATGCTTCTGTATGGTGTTAGAATTGAGGTACATGCTCTTCCATAAGTGGAATTGAACACCATGGCACGTGTATATGACACTGTGTGCTTAGCGACCACAAGATGGAAAAGCGCAGATCTCGCCTTTTCCTAGTGTGAGACTTACATCTCGGAATTATGATTTCTTGAGAATAATTATCCTTATGACTTTCGGTTTATTCCAAGAAGTATATTCTGATGTAGCTACCTTGGAAAGGGTAATCCCGAGGTTGATGTGATAATTCCAACCAAAAGGAGCCAAACTGGATAAGCGAATCAGACTATGATGGAAGGAATAAAACCAGGAGGAAAGATATCCATGGAGTTCACATCTTGAGATATTCTGACTTTCACCGTCCGGACACTTGTGCTTATGAGCATATTTGTGAAATCAGATGAGCTGTTGAGATCAAAGTTATGACAGTGGATGTGAAAAGGAATCTGGGATAATGCATACACCATAGACGATCCATGTTCAAGTCTAAAGGCTACATGTCTCCAACGAGTATATAGTCCCAAGCTTGAAACATGCACATCGAGCAGTTATATATCTCCAACGAGTATATAGCACTTGAGCTCTCGATAGTATGCCGGTCGCACAGACTATTTGCAATACAAGATCTGAGATTGAGAAAAGATACTTTGGAGTTGGTTCCATTACGTACGAGTGGGAGATGTTGGGATTAATTAAGATATGGATCTAATTAATCCGACCCGTCCGAAATGGAACGGGTCAAGCCCATCTAAGAGGAATAAGTGATTAGGAAGCCCATTAGGTTAGATGGAGAAATTAGGGTTTCTCCACCTATAAATAGGCTTAACCCTAATCACAATATAAGACAAGTAAGAAAGAGAGACGTCGGAGCTCTGCCTCTATACGACTGAGCCTCCCTTACCCATCTCTCTCGTTCTTCGCTCTTAGTCTGTGGATCAACAAGACTTCTCCGGTTAACACCGTGTGGTCGTCTTTATCCGGTGATACAAGATCGTGGTGCTAAGATCCGCTTCCGCTACCGCTTCCGCTATTCTGAGAAACTTGCTGGTTCTGCTATATAAGGTACGCCCGAACCCGTTATCTCATATGGATTAGTATGCCGGGCTAATCCCTTCAAGGATGAATGGAGTAATATTTTCTTTACACTTTTGAAATTATTTTCTCAAAATACTTTCTGACATGAAATCGCAAAGGATAATACACTATATTTATATGGCAGAAAAACATTCTAACTATAGTAACAAAATCTATGAGTATTGAAAACCAAATCAAAATGTTTTGTTGGATTGACAAAATCATTTTCTATTCTCTAAATATTTCCTAGCATGAAATCACAAACGATATCTCAAAATTCAGTATCTAAAAATTAAGAAGATTACTATATATATAATACAATTAGAGAGTTTGTGAAGTCTTCTAATCTAATAAAGCAAAAGTTGGGTATAGAGATAGAAAATGAGACTCTCATTAATAATTTTATTTTCAATGTTACTTGAAGTGATTAGCCTTTGATCGGCTATCACTTGGGAACATGAAGATATCAAAAATGGAGCAAAAGAAGATTTGTTTTGGTATACAAGATTCTTCATTTTGTTTTCAATGTTTGAAATCAATTCCTCACGTAGCCGAAATTGATCTTTATGAGCTTTGTAAAGTTTTTCTTAAACACAACACATAGTAGAAGTTTGGAGACATACAATATGATTAAAACGTTGGTAAATCAAACTATTGACAAGTATGGTGAATCAATATATGGTGGTTGTTTAGATGATTTTGATGCGGCAAAAGGTGATCTTATGGACGCTATTAAGGTCTTTAAAGTTGGCAATTTTAAAGAAGTAGAATTGACTGTTAATGGTGCCTTTATCGATGGTGGAAGTTGTTTGGACGACTTTGATTATTCCGGACCGCCAATGCCAATGGATCATTCACTTCGGAAAAAAATTGAAAAATTTAAGAAGTTTGTAGCATGCTTGTAAATATTGCTTATATATTGCAATAGCTTCCATACAAATATTCTGTTTAAAATGAGTGGATGTTTTGTTTATTTAAAATGAATAAATGATTATGAAAAATAATTCATCTTTTAAATCTACATATGTTATTGAAGTATTTGATCCGTTAAAACTAAAATTAAGAAAATATTTGGTGAGACTATATTAAATTTAATCAGAGCGATCTCTGTTTGATTCCATGCCCATGGCAAGAAGCCCCCTTGAACAGTCGATATATCTTACCAAAGTCCATGGACTCCAAAATACAGTTCCGTTTTTCTTTGTTTGTTCTGGCATTTTTTAACATCCATCAATCTATAGAATCTGGATTAAGAAGCAACAACTTAACAAAGTAATGGAAGAAATTAATTGGTAAAAGCTAACTAATTAACCCTCCACCAACTGCATAATAATGTTTTAAACCATAATAATGTTATAAATAAAACATAAAATAATAATTAAAAGCTAAAACCAAATTCACTGGCAAAAATTCTTAAACTTTATTGTAATGATATTTCAGTAATAACAACCACCGTATTTTGTTAGTGTTAATTAATCTTAGATCGTTACCAAAAAAAGTTTAATCTTAGATCAATAGCAGAAAGAAGGTAAGTTAATTATAGCCATAGTTCATCAAAATAAAATAAAATGATAGCCGTTTTAAATTATGGCTGTTAATAATATTATATTTAACGGGACACATATTTACTCCAGTTAAGTCATTTTTAGTGAGAGTATCAAAGCTATCGTCATATATTTGGTCACTATAGACCGAATTTATGATACTTTTAGCCACTAAGTCATAAGGACTATAAATATTTTTTTTGAATAAAAGCTGAGAGTTTGGGAAAAAAAGGACCGAACGAAACCCCAACTAGATTGGCACCCCGAGCAAGGCCTTCGAAAAAACCCCGTCCCATTTAACTTTATTAATAAGAAAGAAAAAAGGATTACAAAGAAGAAGTTAAGAGAAACGAAATTGTTCCAAACTACTGAAATCATAAAAAATGAACGAATTACAAAAGGTCCGAGCGGAATTCCACCAAATAAGCTGCTCCAAATTGACGCCTTTTCGAGCTAAGACATCTGTCGCTCTATTACCTTCACGAAAGATATGAGTAATCACCACTTGCATATTCGAGCAATGAGAAAGACAAGTTAACCAATCCATCTTAACCACCCAAGGAACAGTAGTAGACCGAGATTTTAAGAGATTCACAACGTAAATAGAGTCACATTCAATCCAAAGTTTTGTCCAACCCTTTTCCCACACAATTTGAACTGCAAAAATAACAAATTTGAGGTTAGCTAAAGAAGCAAAAGCGTTACCAATAGGGAAAGCAAAACAACCCCGCGCAAATCCTCTCGGAGTACGAAAAATACCACCACTTCCCGCAAGACCCGAACAACAAAGAGCTGAACCGCCAGTGTTTACTTTTAACCATCCCGGAGGGGGAGGGTACCAACGAACAACAATAATATTGGGAGCCCGAGGAGGACGAATCCCAATGCGAAGTTGCCGAAGAATCTGCATTATTTCGCATAGTACCAGAATTGCAGCGGTTCGTGTCACGCAAGGCAGACCAGAGAGACCAAAGGGTAGCATGAATATTAGGCGACTCATTATCAAAAATCACCAGATTACGTGCACGCCAAATGAGCCAAATAACAGTTACAATTGCTGCTATCCAAAGAGCTTTCACCTGAGAGCAAAAACTCGAAGCAAGAGCATCAGTTAAAATATCCTTGATAGAGGATGATCAATTAATTGCTTTCCTGAAAAGAGACTCCACCGAATCCCAAAGAACTTTAGCAAAATTACACGTCAAAAAAATATGAGTAATTGATTCCCCGTTGGATTGACAAAGAGCACAACAAGAAACTAAACTAATACCTCGACGTTGCAGAAGGTCATGAGTCGGTATATAGCCGAGGAGGACACGCCAAGCAAAAAGCGATCTCGCCGGCAAAAGATTCTTCGCCCAAACTGCCTTAAACCAACCCACACTTTCCCTATTTTGCTGCAACGAATTATAGTAATCTTTAACAGTAAAAAAACCAGAATTCAAACCTGTCCAAACGCACACATCACCGACATTTAAACCTCTCTTTATCAATAATATACGCTGCTGGATTTCTGGAGGAATGTTGTCAATATTATGCCAAAAATCACTGAATAAATGATTCTCAATACAAGAGAAATTTGTACGTTGAAAACGAGCATCAAGATTCATTTGCTCAGCAATAGAATGAGATATCCATAAATCAGTCCAGAAATTTAAATTAGAGGAGGTGCCAATCCACCACCTCGAGTCTTGTCGGAGAGAGCGAAAAATCAACCGAATAAAGGACCAGATTGAAGAAGTAACAATCACAAACTTTGGCAGACCTGTTTTAGAAAGAAAACGCTGTCTAAGAAGTTGAAGAACAAAATCATATCCTTCAATAAAACTCTAAACCAACTTTCCGAGCAGCGCTTGATTAAAAAGAACTAGATTTTTGATGCCCAACCCACATTGCTTAAAATCCTTACAGCAAACCGACCACGAAACTGTAACAAGTTTACGATTATCCACACAACCCGTCCAAAGAAAGTTTCTAATGCATCTATTCAACCTTTTAACCAAAGCAATAGGCCATTTATAAATCAGAAACGAGTGAACAAAAGCCCCAGTGATTGAGGATTTTATTAAGGTTAATCGACCAGCCATAAAGAGAGAGTCACCCTTCCATTTTTGGAATTTTGCAATAAAACGATCGGCAAGAGGTCTCAAATATCTAGCTTTTGGCGCACCAACAAACAAAGGGACGCCCAGGTAAGAGAAAGGAAGAGCCTGTACCCGCATTCCAACTAGACTCGCCAATTTCAAAGCACGAGAGGAAGTAGTACGCCGTCCAAAATAAATTGCTAATTTGGCCCAGTTAACAATATGTCCAGAGATACTACCATAAAATTGAAATAAATCTTTGACAACCTTCATGTTTCGAACTGTGGCCTTTCCAAAAAGTAATATATCATCAACATATAAAAGATGTGAAGGGAAAGAAGAGTCACAAGTGTAACTCATTGGAGCGAAAATACCATCATGACCAAGCTTGGTTAACCAACGACTGAAAAAATCTTCAGCTATCCCAAATAAAATAGGCGATAAAGGATCACCATGTCTAACACTTTGAGAACAAGAGAAATATCCTCGAGGTGCACCGCCAATTATAATCGAGATTCGAGAAGAAGCAAGGATATTTAAGGTCCAATCTCGAAATCTTAAAGAGAACCCAAAAGCTTGCATGATAACAAGCAGAAAATTCCAGTTAATCGTATCGAAAGCCTTTCTGATGTCAATCTTTAAAGCCATGCTCCCGCCAAAACATTTTTTATTCAACATATTAACCCCCTCTGAGGCAGCCGTAATGCATTGATGACTACTGCGGCCTTTGATAAAGCCAAACTGATTAACAAATACAATTTTGGAGGCGACAGCTGCAAGTCAATCAGCTAGCAACTTAGAGATTATCTTGAAGCTAAAGTTACTCATAACAATTGGGCGAAAATGTTCCACCTGATTGGCACCTTCAATTTTTGGTAACAAAATCATTAAGTTAGAGTTCAATCCCGGGAGCACATTACCATTAGCAAAAAAGCCTTGTACCATGTTGCAGACATCTGGACCAATGATATCCCAAAATGACTGATAGAAATGACCCCTGAAACCATCCGAACCAGGAGCACTATCCTTATCCATGCTAAAAACTGATTTTTTAATTTACTCATCTGTTGGGCAACGGGTTAAAAAATCATTATCCGTTTCCGACACCGAAGAAGGATTAACCTGAGAAACACAATCTAAATTCACCGGAGATGCAATACCCTTAAAAAGATTAGAATAATAACTGACCACATGATCTGAGATAATCTCCATGTTGAAAGAAGTGTTTCCATTTATCTGCATCGATTGAACCTCGACTTGACATTTTTTCACCGCAACTACTTTCCTCATTCCTTCGATGTGGTGGAACATATGGAGGTGCAGACTGCATATATGATGGCACAAGCTTTGAGTATGCTTGTGCAGGCTGCGAGGATTCTGGCATAGGCTGAGCATGCTGACGTTGACCAGGCGCTGCAGAGTAGTGTTGATGTTGATTCTGGGGTTGCAAGTCGTAGGGACTCTTTTTGGGAGCCCATACGTAGCCTGGAACATTCTGGTACCCCCTCGTAGGGTTAAGAGCTAAGGGTCCATCTCTTTGTTGACGTTGGTGGTTGACGTTGGTGGTTGACGCAGTCTACGAGTTCAACTTCAACTGTAGGGGTAGGCTCCGTAGGCTGGCAATCAATGGTTCTATGGGCTTCTCCGCAAAAGTTGCAACAAAGGAGTGGAGGTGCCGATGAGACCAATGCCACAGGCTGCGGTTTGTGCATATTTGCTAATTGCTTAGTAATCTCAGCCATCTGGGTCACCAAGGAAGACATCACAGGGTCAGAGGTCGCAAAAGCCTTTTGTGTAGGCTGTGCAGATGTTAGCGTAAGCTGCAACTGATTAGATTCTCTCTGATTTTGTGTAGCCTGTGGAAACTGTTGTTGAGTATGTGTCTGAGTTGGTTGGTTTTGATTGTTGGCCCATGAAAAGGCCGGATGATTCCTCCATCCTTTGTTGTAAGTTGGAGCAAATGGATCATTCACTTCTTGTCTTGGATGCTTCACATAATCCACTAACTTCACTTCAACATTCTTCACCGGCTCTAAAGCTTGACAATCAACCGTTTGATGATCTTCTTCTCTTAACAAAGGGATAGATATAGCATCCACATGTTGTGCTTGTGATAGCTCTGCAAGTTGCTTGGTGATTTCAGCCATTTGGTTAACAAGGGAAGACATAACTGTGGCTGTGGTTGATGAAGCTGTATGCACAGGCTGCGTATCACTCCTATCAGTATGCCATTTGTAGCCTTGAGCTACCATTTTTTCAATGAGCTCATATGTCACTTTAGCGGTCATATTGTCCAACTCGCCATTAACCACCACTTCAAGTGTACTCTTACTTGAATCCATAAGCCCATTAACGAAGGTTTGAACTTGCATCCAAAGAGGAATGCTATGATTGGGGACTCTTCTCAACAACTCCTTAAATCTCTCCCATGCTTCTTGCAATGAAACATCCTTGACTTGAACAAATTGAAAAACTTCATTTCTCAACTTAATCATTTGCTTCGGAGGAAAGTACTTGGTCAAAAAGCAATGTTCCATCTCATCCCAAGTGTAGATTGTTCCCGGTGGAAGGCTCTTAAACCAACTTTTCGCCTTGTCTCGTAAAGAAAATGGGAACAACTTAAGCCTTAGCACATCATTGGCTACTCCACGGTAAATGCTAAGCGTGTTGCACAAGTTAAGAAAATCACAAATATAGCTATTTGGATCTTCACTTGGCAACCCCCCAAACTGAACTTCAACTTGTACCATCTGAATCATGGACGCCTTCACCTTAACAAATGTGTATCCATCATCCGGGATGACAATACATGAAGTATGTCTCTCGGAAGATGATTGCACGACCATGTCCATCCACGAACGGTTTCCATTGCTTAAAGCAGCCATATTTTCAGATTTTGGTGGCCAATCTACTGTTGGTGTTTCGTCCACATGTGTTTCTGGATCAAAAATTGAGTGCGGGAAAACAGCTAGAATTTCGTAGCCTGTTCTGCCTGCGTGAGGAGTGTCGCAGCCTGCATCTTCACTGTCAAAGAATAACTAACACACAAGCTGCACACTTAACACACAAATCAAACTCTCAAAGATAAAAACTTAGTAAAAAACAATGTATTGCCATTCCCCGGAAAACGGCGCCAAAAACTTGTCACGTGGAATACCTACGTGCTTTTTAAGGCAAGTATACCTATCGTTTCAAGTAATAAAGTGGATTTCTTTCAACCCGAGAATATCGCACCCAAGGGAATAGCTCAAATAATTTCACTAAGTTAAATCCTAAAAAGTCTAATTAAGTCACAGATTTAGAAGATTCAAAGTAACAACTAATAACTAAATGCAGGGTATGATAATAGCAATAATAAAAGACACACAAGCTACAAGATCCAGGATCTGGACAGTAGGCTACTGGATCTGGGTTTCCATAAATGGTAATAACTATTTCAACACAAAAGGTTCGGCCTTTCCCACAAATATCTCTTCCTAGCTCGTTTCCAAGCCTAGGGGTTGATAACTTAGTAGATCTAGCAAAGTTATTTGATCTAGATCTACTAAGGAGTGTGTTTGTCTTAGGGTTTCACTACAAAGTTTTCTTAAATAGTAAATAACCAACATACAAATAAAGCAAGATTTCTCTAAACTCTAAAAGCATGCATCTTTAGATCTAATCCATATAATAAACCACAAGATAACTTATTTCTAAGCTCCACTAATGATTTAGGAGGTTTGTTTCGAACCAAACCTCAAAAATAAGCATAGATCTAAGAAAACCGAGTAAGGAAATATTACCATAAGTAGAAACCTTTCACCGTACGCCTAAATCTTTCACCTTTCACTCATAACCCGTGGTAGGAGACTACTCACTCATGCTTGATGAACTTAAAATCTCCAGTGTAAAGATTAAAGCTTGAAATCATAAAGCTTAAGAAAGAAGAAGAGAGATTGGGATTCGGATCCCAATGTCTCATCTTAGAGAAAAAGCAAGAAAAGAAAGAGATAAAGAAAACTACTATATTTAGAACTAAGTAAAAAGAAAGTTGTTGCAAAGTTAAGGGTATTAAGAGTATAGAGTATTGAAAAAGCAAAAGAAAACATTGCCTTATATAGGGAGACAAGGGAGGCAACCCTAAAAGGCAAAAAGACTAAAATGACCCTAAAAGTAGAGGTCATAATACCCTTTACACAGAAATAAAATATATTCCTAAAGTTGATAGTAATAACAGCATTGCCATTAGGGCAAAGTGGCATTCCACCCCTTCACTTGTGCAGCCTCTGTTGTTCTTTACTGTAGCCTGCATCTAACACCTCTGGAACACAGCCTGCATGCTCCAGCAGTCCAACAACAGCCTAAAACAGCCCAAAAGCTCCAAAAGGCCTCAAATGCCCGGATTCAACACTTGTTCGCACGTTTAAGCGAAATCTGCAATAAACCCTCATAAGAATGACTTTCAACCATAAAAATATGCAAGAATAGAGGCTAAAAAGAGTGGAAAAACACGTAATAATTAGGCCTATCAACTACTCTACGAAAAAAAGCTGTATTTTTATCTCCTGCTTCAAGCCATTTCACTCTGCTTTTTTCTCTAGCCATTAATTCTTTACGATATAATTGCAGATCAAGATCTTCGTGAGCTAGACGCTCCTCTTCATGCAACTGACTTGTAAAACCATGAACCTCAATTCGATTTTGAATGTCAGCAATAGCATTTGCTGCTTCCCTAATATTGACATCAATTAACCCGAATACCTCTTTATTCCAATTGCACAACACAGGTCTAAGAGAGCGCAACTTAGTAGTTAACAATTGCATCAGCGGGAGATGGGGGTGAGTACCGTGCCAGTGAGCTTCTACGACGTCCCGTAAAGAAGGGTGGGTTAGCCACATGGAGAGGAAATGAAACCGTGCAACATTCGAGGACCTCATCAAAGAAGTAAAAAGCAGGGGATGATGATCAGAGAGGTGCCTTGGAAGAGTCGATCATGAAATTGTGGCCCAGTAATCCATAAAATTACCGTTAACAATTGCTCTCTCAAGTCTTTCCTCCACTCTAGCACGACAATGTCTTCCATTTGTCCAGGTGTACTTGGCACCTATTGTTTCAACATAAAAAAAACCACATCTATCAGTGCAATTTCGAAAATCAGAGCAAGAACAATGAGAAGGAGGGTCTTCTAATTTTTCATGCGCACCAATCACTGCATTAAAATCCCCAACAATCATCCAATTTCCATCAAAAGAAGAGTTCAATAGAATGAGATCTGACCAAACAGAACTTCGACCCGCAACAGTAACTCTACCATAAACAAAAGATAAACGTTGAATGACTCCTCCGGAAAGAAAATCAAGAGTAATATGTTGTTCATGCAAAACAACCTAGTTTATTGCTGAAATATCAGCCTTTGAGAAAACCCATATAGACAAAAGAGGCTTAAGATTACGTGCCACTAAGTGCAAACCAAAACCCCTCCAAAACCGATCCGGGATACGATCAAAATCAACCATAGGTTCAGAAATACAAACAAAGTCAGGATTATTGTCTCTACAAAAAAGCGATAAAGCGCACTTAGTACGAGGGTTGCTAATCCCCCTGCAGTTCCAATATAGAACAATTATTGATTATATTTCGTGTTTTTCTTACGGTCCATTTTGGGATAAGTTCTACCAGGAGTCACATTAACCACTTTCTGCTTAGATTTCGTAACCTCAAGGGCTTCATCACACTCATCTTCCCAAGTGAGGCGTGTTGTTTTTTGCTTTGAGTTATCCGACCCTGAGGAAAAAATCTCCGTAATATTCAGATCATCCACAACGCTAACATCAAGTCCCGAGAGGATATCAAATTTATTAGGCGTGACTATATCCGTAGATTGTGGTGAGTCAGGAAAAATAACGACGGGTTCCAAAGTCGGAGCTACTGTTTTCATTGGAGGGAGCCAAGTAACCATATATCGATCGTCTATTTGTTCCTCAAATTCAGAATCAGAATATGAGGAGCTACTCGCATCCTCCACAATTACAAAATCATAAGAAGTACTACCAGTGTGCATTGGCTGTTTGCTAACTGCCTCTTTAATAATATGAAAAATCTTCGAAATAGGAACCTCAACATGGTCCTTACCACTTACTTGTTTCCACACTTTTATTATGTCAGGCTTTTGGGTTCGCATGTTCCAGCTTCTTGACGGTGAGGATTGGCGGAGCGTTTCTGTGTGCACTGGGTGATCGGTTGCACTAGTCAATCGTGAACGCCTAAACTTAGTAGTAATAAAATTCACGGGCGCCTCACTATTGTGGGCCTTGCCTTCCTCTGCGATTTGCTTGCACTGATAAGCCATATGATCAATAGAACACTGCTTACAAAATTTAGGCAAATCCTCATACACAACTTGCAACCATAACATCTTGCCATCTCTTTCTACCCCAACTTGCGTTTGCAATTTATCGGCCATATCAACGTCGAGCAAAAGTCTCGCAAAGTGGCCATAGTCTCCCTCAAGAGTAGCACGGTCAATTCTAATCAAACCACCAAGACATCGAGCAATGTCGGAAAGAATAACTGGATCCCAATAAACCCATGGTAAATTGTATAATCTAACCCATACTTGAGCGTTCGTAGTTTTCTGAGAGTGTGGGTCAAAATCAGGAGTCCAAGGCTGGACGCGAAAAGTACCGAGTTTTAATGCTAAAACCCCTCGGCTACAAACTGATTGCTTTACATCCTCCGAAGGCAAAAGAATATGGTAAAAACCCTTCTCTAAAGAAATTAATCTCCACGGTGTCGATATCCCCCAAATCTTAGTAAGGGTGGAGTGCAAATCCTCCAGTTTCAAGGGAGCATCTCCTTTGCTCAAGCTCAAACGACCAATCAAAAAAAAAATACACATCTGAACTCTCTTTTCAAAAGCCGGTTTATTAATTTTAACTGACTTGTATTCTCTATCATCGTAAACAATCGCATCGGAAATCGGGTGAGCAATTTTTGGAGCTGAAACAGTATTGGCATAAGATATAGGGTTTTTTATGGTTGCAATTTTTTGTTTGTAGGAAGCGAACAACTCGGCTATTCCATGAGATTTAGTGTTTGGGCATGGAAGAGGGTTTTCGGGACCAGCCATGATGGCCTGTACGACGTTGAGAATGAAAGAAAACGACAGATTAAGGTTCCGACAACATACAAGTGTGTTGGAAATTGAAAATTTACGACGTTCGTAGCGGAATTAAAATTTTTCAATTTCTTAAACCAAGATCCGTTAGCTTATTGAATAACAATTAAGAAGATTAGTTAGATAAAATACCTCTAGGAGATTACTATCTAACGTTGTTGTCGCGCCCACAAGTCTTCTTTATTTTAATCTCGCGAGTGCCCAAAGTAGAACACCTCTAGCGTTAAGTCCACACGAGCAAGAACGAATAAAACGGTAAATCAAAACCCCAATTTTGGTCTAGGAATTTCGGCTTCTCTAGAGAGAATTAGATGTGTGTTACAAATACCCCATAGGGGGTTGTATTTATAGTGTTTAGAATTGTCTCTCCTAAATAAGAATCCTATTCCCAAAAGGACTAGGCCAACTCTTATTTAATTAATAAAAACAATTCTATTCATACTAGTATTCCTATTTAATTAAACTAGTAATTTATATAAATCCATATTTATTAAATTACTCAATTTAACTAAATAATAATCTCAATTATTATACTAGTAGGATTTAATTAATTAACATTATAACACATTATAATTTAATTCAATTAAACTATATATATCAACACTATATATACATATTTCGACCAACATTACCAAATACACATATTTGGTATATTTACCAATTTACCATTTTATCCTTCAATACTCTTAGTGTGTGACCCACTAGGTCCTTACCACAACCGGTCGTATATTAATCTAATCTCTATTAATTAATATAACATAGAAGAGCGTCGACTCAAATATGGAGATACTCTTCTAACCCGGAGTCATAAGGAGTCAAGATTAACAGTTGACTTCTTTTACCTGTCAGTGATAGTTGCAATATAATTCGGTCCCTCAACAATATTATCTTTAATGAATCATGATCACGGAAAATTCAATCATATAATTCATTATTAATTTACTTGTGCTCAAATAAATATTCTCCATAAATTGAAAACCATTTCCAATTTATCATATTACCTCGCGCAAGGATTTAGAACTATTTATTCACAAGAGGCCCAAGATAAATCTTCTAATACAGAAGTGATGATATCCTCAATCTAACATTAACTGCTTTGCAATTACTTTATGTGTTACCCAATGTCTACCCGAAGGACACCCGAATACTGGATCGTACAGATAGTAGAATCAAAGTAACACACTCTATAATTCAAAGTCACATGAATGAGTATTTGAGTTCTAGGACTACTTTATATCTATTACCACATATGAGTTAAAGCTAGTTGACATTTATGTATTTATTCCATACTAGTAACTCAAAGCGAGGTCTCCAATATATATAACATCATTATACATATCCATATAATTATCCAGATATCTCGTATAATCTAAGTTCGTGAGATCAACTTCTTATTCATGAATAAGGGATATATTATATGCAAGTCTCAACAGTATATATATTAATCCAATAATACAATACTCGACTTGGGATATTTTAAGTTTATTTAATCATTAAAGTATGTCTCACTTCATCTTGTATGAACACTTTAAGATTATCAATATAAACTATGGATTTCTTTTAACTAATAATTACAACGTAATATATATAAGATAAAAGATAAAAGCCTTTCATAAAATCAATAGTTTATACATTCTTTATTCTAAATAAAATATCCTAAACGACAATTGTCTTTAGGACACAAACTACAACAAAGTGAACCTCATACTTTCATCCTGGATCTTAGAGAGAGATATGAGGTACACCCCGACGTAAACCACTTTTCCGACAATCTTGTTAATATTCTCTTTCTGCTTAATTCTAGCAGCAATGGCCAACAAGGTGATTCTTATGATGATAGCCTCATAAAGGTAGCAATTCCAAGTTAGATGTTGGCGAAACGATTCCTCTTGGCAGTGTTTCGCTACCATAAGGCCTGTTTTCACATGTTTTTGATCTTTTGCCCTTCAAATCGTCGCTCAAAGCCCATTCTCTAAGGACTATAAATATCAAAACCCTATTGAATCAAATGAAACAACAGGATAAAATGAACAAGGTTGCAAAAGATATGCATAAGAGTTATGTGTAACAAGTTATTACAGTCCAAGTAATTATAAATTATAGTAATCCTTTAGTATATGGAATAGGAATACCAAAACTATCTAGCCATTTCTCGCCATCTATAAATCCAGAAACTGTAAATTTATTTGCTATGTTCTTTTCCAAAATAGAATGTACGCCTGTACATTTGACTCGTTTTTCTACGGCTGCTCCAATCCCTGAATTATTGAATTCCCCGTAAAACAATGTTTTTTCAAAGGCTTCATTCAAGTGTAGCCAACCCATTGGATTTATCACCTCTGTCATGTGAGATTACATAAAGACAGTTGTAGAATTCACTTTCCACGGCCGACCCAAGTAAGTTACAGTTGGTGATTTTGATCCAATCAAATCTGTATCACCCGTAATATTACACATATGAATCGAAAATCCACATTTTTTTATGTATTTTCACAACCATTGGCGGTTATAGTATTTGACTGTGTTGCTTGAGCTTTCCTAGCTAATATCCGAAAATTTTGTAAAACAGCGGCACCTTCTCCAAATATGAAATCTACTGTCCCGTATATATCAAAGTCACGATAAAATTGTGGACCTCTCTTTATATATAAAGAGTATTGGTACCCTTTAATTATGACTTGATAATATGCAGATCGTGCTGATCTTGAATGAAGTGCCACCACTTGATGATTTTCTGACCTGGCAGTATTTTTCACGGTGAGCTTTGTTGCAAAAAATCCATCACCATAAACTGTTGACGTAGCTGATTTATTAGTTTTGTAGTTTGTGCCATTACTTCTATTACCAGATATTACAGTTTGTTGTTTTCATGCACCAACAAATGTAATGTCTGTTTTTTCCTTCGGAACAATCACATGCTCCCAATATACACCGGGTTTGATGTATATTATATAACGAAACAAGCTATTTTTTGGAGCTGCTTCTATTGCTTTATTTATTTCAGAATAGTTACCTGTATTGTTGCTGCCAACAGTGATATCAGGATCTAAAGTAGGGGAGCAGTCACTTGGTAGAAAACAAAAAAAGTAAGAAGGACCAGAAAGATATTCATTTTGAAAGCAGCTTGTGTAGGTCAACGAAAGAAACGAAGTTTTCTTCTATGGAAATTAACTCTAGTTACAGGTTGTATTTTCGGTGTGAAAATGTATATTGAACTGAGCAATTCAAATGAGAATAGAGAAAATGAAATGTCTTTCACACTGTAAATGAAGAACTTCTAAGGAAATGAAATGGTTAGAAGACTAGAAACTTAGAGAAAGAAAGACTAATGCAATGATATATAAATGAGTATATTTTATATGAAAAACTTATAAGGTTTATATAACATTGATTGACTGTCTAATATATATATATATATATATATATATATATATATATATATATATATATATATATATATATATATATATAAATAAGAATCTTGATGTCATTGTGAAATAAAAAGAAAGAAATGTAAAACATTTAAAAGACATTGCATATATAAATTAACTTTTACATTTCTTTTATAAATTGACTACTCTTTTTGAGTCAATGATATGTTGTCTACCGAGTTGAAAAAAAGAAGATCTAACTTATAAACACATATGTCGCAATTTCTTTGAAAAAATGGCTTTTAACTTTCCATTATATAAAACATAATGGTAAGAACTCATATCTAGTCATTTCTTGTGCATATTTACTCCTAATAAATTCTTTTATTGAAAATGACTTAAGCTAATTGTATTTTAACTTCTTAAAAAAGATTAAGGTCATACCAAAATAGGTGAGAGGGTAAACACTTGATTTTTTGGATTAGTTTGTAATGTTATACCCCAGTAAAAAAATTACATTAATTAGCCTTAAGCAGATATTAGAGTTAGTTAAAAGTTGTACTCAACCAATAGAAAATATCTAGATCCTGAAGTATTATATTCATTTTTTTTATGGTAGAAGTGTGGTACTCCTTGAAAGTACAAAGAATGACATGTTGATACATGTGCTATTTAAGGTATAATGAAAAACATTAAATCCTATTTATAACTAAGGAAGTATCATAAGAGCGCTTTAGAATCTCTCCAAAAGATATAGCAAAGGTTTAGAGGCGTCTAATATTTTATACATACCTTTATGGAAGCGCCTATTAAATTTGATAAATAAATGAGGGTAAGATATGATTTATTGAGAGAAAAAAAAAAAAACTTAGTATTTAAAGTTTATAACATTTTATTAAATTAATCTGTAGATAATATTTAAATTAATTTTTGAAAATATTGACATCTTAGAATAGCAAAAGACAAAATAACAAAGGAAAATTATCTTGCACAAATCAACAACCGTATTATATTAAGTTTAATGTGTGTAATAATATCTTTTTCCTTTCTCTTTTTATAATTATGGTGTCACTTAATTTACCTTGTTTTTTCTTTATTAGTCAGATTATTTTAAGAGTTGCAATTTACAACTTCCAAAATGATATTTAAGTATAAATTTTCTTATTATCAAAAAAAGTATAGAATTTTCTTTGTCTAAAAGAAAAAAAGGTATCGTCGTTTTCAATTCGAAGTTATTTCATTGTTGGTCTTAATCTTATTACACCTATTTAGATGGCAGGTGGTCTTTGACAAAGTCATTTTTTCTAAAAGGTAGAATAGAGACTTCTCATTATGAAACCAACTTTAAAAATTTGCAAACTTTGCCTGATATTATGTTGTGTTAGCAAAATTAATTATTATGAGCGCAATGTGGAAAAATAGATGATCAGAGACATATTCTTTAAAACCAATGAGCTTCAAAGGCGTGATTATGAGTTCAATAAAAATGAACACAAATAGAGAACTTGACCGTATTTAAAATGGAATGATAAAAATTATATCAAGTATAATTTGAGAGAGATAACATTTAAAAGATGTAAAAACAAAGAAGGTTCTAGATTAGCATAAATATTAATTATATTGACATTTTAAAGCCGAACAAAATCTTAACCGCAATCTTCAAATCGTCGGAACTAGCATCTTTCTAAACCATGAGTCCCTCGACCCAAAGATCGATAATATGAGCAATATCGTGCATCATAATGGTCATCTCACCGAACGACATGTGAAATGAGTTAGTATTCGGCTGTCATCGCTTCGTGAATGCTGTAAGCAATGGCCAATCTAGAGGACTGAGCATGCTATCCTGCAAGTGCGTTAACCCAGTCCCATCAATCTTTTTTTACACATACACAAATTCAATAAAACAGTTCACACACACACACACATGTATTAATCATAAATGATATAAATAAGATAACTTACCTCTTCCGACATCTTGTCATACCAATCTCTAAGTTTCTCACAAACTTGAGCTCTACTACGGACTTTCCAAATCGTTTCTATAACTTTATCGTCCTCTCCCCATCATATAATAGATCCTCTGTGTCCAAGAAAACTTGGTATCGCACTATCGTTTGTTGGCCCTCCGGTCACATACTCATTCACTAACCAGTTGTCATCAACATTCTGTCTAGATGCTCCTGTATTTGATTAAAAAATTTAAATTATAAATTGCAGAATTCAAAATCATCTAATTCAAGTAATTACAAGGTTGATTTTACCTGATGACTCTCCAACAGTCTTGAACCGACCATCACTTCCATGCATAACGGCGACATTATGTGCCTTACGTACATGAGACACACTAGCACACACATTATCAACACTCGAAATGTCTTGTGTATCCGTCGAGTATCATGATCATCCTGAAATATTGTTTCCTCGTGTACATCATCAACAGTCTCCTCACGCACATCAACCTCCTCGTGCCTGCTAATTTCTTCGGGAACACGACTCTTGTCCCTCGCCCTTCGAGCAGATGCGTTAACACCGCGTCTAGTAGTTTCTCGCTCCCTAGTGTAATATCCGGGTCTATCCGCACACCCAAACTTTTTTTCAACCGTTTTAAAACGGTCAAACTTTTTCCCCTTCCTTTTTTGCCCGACTACGTACCATCCTGAACATAACGGGTTACGAATCACAAAATTAACTCTATTAGCATATTAGTGAAACACGTTAATCTACAAAATGGAACTCGAAACCCTAATCCTAAATGACCGTGGAGGGCGTTTCTCGTCCACGGTGGCTGTTTCTCCATAAGGAGAAACGCCCTAGGTGGCCATTTCTCCATAGGGCGACCGTTTGTCCCTACAAAGGACACCCGAGATCGAAAAGTGCACACCTTCTGGAATTTTTGAGAAAATTAACTATTTTCGAGTGTATTTTTCAAAAATTACGTACCTTATTCGTGTTTTTGTCCATAATCGTGAGAAAAAAGTGCGATTTTAGAGTTAGAAAGTTCAATTTTGAAGAAGAATGTGTTGAGAGGTTTTAGTATTTCAAAATCAAGAAGAAAGTTATGGCAAAAGAATTTTGAAAAAAAATAGGTTGTATTTTGAAAAAAAGTGGGATGTAAATAACAATCCACGTACAATAATTACATTTATATCATATTGTATTAAATGGGTGACACCTTTCAAGTGAAATTTCACAAACTCATACTTGTATGCACGCTTGTCATCGTTATTCAGAATAACCAACACACACTATTATATATAACTTAAGCATATAAATACTCGTTCATCTTATTTTTTTCATAAAACTTATTCCCCCTCCTTTATTATAAAATAAAAGAGAAAAAAGCACATTAAAAGATTAAATTACATGATTTATCTTGCAAAATGGGAATCATCTGATCTATCAACTAAACTATTGTAATCATACAATGATGTAAGTTACAAAATAACATCAATATACAATCATATATAAATCTCTCTATATATCAAGACTCTTGATTCTTGTCGTTTGCGAGTAAAAATGTACAAGCCTCAACAGCATCTTCGATGCATAAAAACATATATTCTTTCCCAATCTTGTCTACAAAGTGAGCCCTCATCATTTTCTCCATCACCCCTCGTCTTGGGTTCACAATTGCCATCTACATCAATACATAATCAAATATTAATCTATGTTATCCGGAAACAGATACGGATAAGATGTCGGACACAGATATAAGAATACGAAAAATGTTATTCATAAAACCCAACTTTTAAAAATAGCCTTAAAATAGAAATAATCACGAAAGTAAACACGCGTCGGAGACAAATATGGGTACGTTAGTAACAAGAAATGTTCGCGTAACATCATTAATGCATTTCAAAAAGCTATTTCGCCTCTGAAATGAAATAGCAATACATACCTTAATGTTTTTCGCTCCTAATGTTTTATGTATTTCGATTAACGTTTCGATGCCTGTAGAATCGATGGAAGTGACACCTATAAGAAATTAATTAGGGGAATTAGATATGATAGATTAACCACTTTAATTTGTACTTAATGTCCCAAATTTGTAATGATGTACCAGATAAATCTAGTAAAACATGTTGGATAACTTCTCCCTGTGTATCCGTATTTGCAAGGTCTTCTTCATCTTGAATCCACCGGAAAATCCTAAATTATTTTGAAGTAAAAAGTTTGATAAGGTTTGATCATAATTAATTTAGATTGAAACTAATAATAATAATAATAATAATAATAATAATAATAATAATAATAATAATATACGTACCTTTCTCTTATGTAATTGCAATTAGGGAAGAAAATAGGAGAACCAAGTTGTAAAGCAAGGATTCCAGGGAACCTAGTCAACCCAGAATATTGCTCAGTGTCTCGATACAATATTGAGTTTGGGATTTTGCCGAGTCTACAACTACTTGGCCTAGCTGCATATAAAATTGTCCTCAACAACGCAAGCCCAACCTGAATTTCACATCACACGAAAACTATGCTATTAAATCTAAGGAGGGTCATTGAAATTTGATAATTGTCTTCAATTTATTTGTCGACTTATAGTGTCACAATAAAATCATTTAACTTTCAATTAAATCACTTTTATGACCACAAGTGTAATTCGGTGACAGAAGAGTGACATGGTTTCCACTAAAAGTTACTTTTGACCACAGTTTTGATTGTCATGTGTGGTTGCTAACAATTCAGTGGATTTTTGTTAAGTAATTTATAGAAAAAAAAACAATATTTATTTAATCAAGCTACACGTGATAGTTATGTTGCTTAGGTGGCAATCACGTGTTGGTCAACTTTGTGATCAAATGTATTTGGTGATATGACTACTACATCAACTCTTTTGGCGCCGGAATTCACTTATAGTCGTAGGAGTAACTTAATTAAGAAAAACAGAAAAAGTTAGATGATTGTATTGACACATTGAAGTTATGTAACCAATTTAGAAAGACTATCAAAATGCAATGATTAACGGTGCATTTTAGCCTGAGATGAAGAAGGGAAAATGATGGAGGCTTACAGAAATAATGAGGCCGTAGTCCATGCTAATGAAGGCAACACCAAGGAAGCAAGACATGCAAATGACGAAATCGAACTTATCAACCTTAAAAATGTGATAGATTTCCTCGTACTTAATCAGCCCAATCATGGCGGACATGATAATGGCAGATAGAGCAACCAGAGGAGTATAACTGAAGACCGGAGCAAGAACTAAGAGAGTGAGCATCATGCATATTGCCATTACTACGTTTGACATTTGTGATTTGCATCCTGCGTTATAATTTACTGCCGTTTTCGAAAATGGCCCTGCATTTCCATTTCATCATTTATTTATTAGTTATGAAATCTTCAGTTATATTGAAAAAAGAAAAGAAAAAAAGAAAATACCAACCAGTAGTTAAGTAGCAAGAAAAGAAGGAGCCAACAATGTTCATGAAACCAAATGCTGTAATCTCTTTGTTGCCGTCTACTTGTTCATTGTTCATTATTGCAAAACTCCTTCCTATTGCTATTCCTTCCTGTCATTGCAATTCTCTTTTCTTTTTAATCATATTACAAATATATGGTTTTATTTACAGATTAAACTACTATTTCACCGTTTATACCTATTCAAAAGTTAGTCTTTGATTAAGGTCTTATTTGGCCCAAAATTTTGGTATTTGATATAATCTCGTAAATTGTTGCAGTGTGATTTAATAACATTTTGGCCTCTCAGATTCTAACTTGTAATCTTGCATTATCAACTTGATGAAAATGTAGTGAATCCGGTATTAAGCCAAATGTTACCAAATCACAACATAATGCTAAAACTGCACAAGTTAGGATATCATGCAGCCCAATGCTATATATTTTACCACAATAGCTAAATGCCGAACATTATCAAATGTCTAGAATAAACTTTGTGGACTAGAATTTAATACAAAAAGTGCCAAAAGAATAGTAAAAGTTAAGTTGTTACGGATAAAGAAACAAGGCCAGTGACAAGGCCCGTTTTGATTGTGGAAGGAAGATACTTTGGGTCGAAGTTCAAATCTTGAATGGACACTGGGCTTAGACCTCTATGGAGGTGCCCCACCTGACATAATCCATTACCATATTATTAGTGATTAATCCACTTTCTTGAGTAATTATAATAACAAATTAGCAAAATAATTTAAACTTACAATTTGGATTCCATGCTTCTCAGCATGTGCAAAATAGGCGAAAAGGCACCCAATTACGATAAGCACCATTGGAGCTATAGCTGACACCCAAAATAGTTTTGGCTTTCTCTTCTTCTGCTCAAGTCAACAACATCATCATTACCTACTTTACTTTAATTTTGTTGATTAGTTACACTAATTATATTAATTTTGACGTGAACGATAGTATGTTTGTTCAAATTTCTTTCCAGATTTTTGACTGATTAGGTTAGAGTTTAGAGTTAAAGTTCAACATTTTATATGGATAAAAAATGACCTCATCCATGTTAATAGAATTGATCATTTCTTTACTTCTGTAAACAACGCAGTTCATAGTCATCTTTTTCAAAACAAACCACAATAATTGATTTAAGAAAAAAATGAAACCAGATCCTTACTATTTTCATATTAAAAATAAACGGATTTTAAAACTTTGAGTTTATTAGGGCTCAAAACAAACTCAGTTGACAAGAACTAATTAAACAAGAAATAATTTTCGTATAAGAAAACAAAGAGAGATATTTTCTTCAAAGTTCTAACTAAATAGGTCTAGATAGTGGAGGTCTTAAAATATATAATTAGGACATATGTTTCATTTTCTCTTAAAATTATATATTTTGGTCTGTATTCTAATTTCGTGTGGGACAGCTCCAAAATATTTGCTGCTTTGGAGAGTAGCACCCAATTTTGAGCATTTATATACTCATTTTATTTTCTTCTATTTTTAGATTTTCAACTTGTACATATACTATTAATCAGCCACGTGTTTTTTTTCTACATATACTCATTGGTAGGAAATTATTATTTCTCTACATGCATATATGTAACTAGCGGTTTCGTCGTAATATATGAAAGGAAAGTTGACAGCACAGCTTAAGTAAATATATTTTCATATTTTCGGTAAATTACATAAATGAGTTAATGTTTTCTTTTTATGATAAAGCAATATATGTAAATAATTTGGACAAGAATCTCTCACCAGGAACCGAGTGAATTCCAGAAAAATAAGGAACACAACTCCTATCACAAAACTCTGCCATTTCCACTGTCAAAAGCCACAGGAATAAATATGATGATTATTGATAAACTAAACAATAGTATAAGAGAGTTCTATTTGATTAAACCGAACAACATGTTAAAGAGAGATTTTATTAGATATATACACCGGACAATATGTGCTCACATGATTATAAAAATAGTTTGTATTTAACAACTCGTAAACTCTTTACATTATTAAAGTGCACGATATACCGAAATATTATATAATTTCTCCACAATAGGATAAATGAAAAATGTGTGTAGCTGATAAAAATCGATTGATTGAGTATGGGGACTAGTAAAATTTCACCAAAAATGGTCACATCTTTCATTGTCCACATGAACTGTTTTTCCTATTTATATGCTGAATATTAACTATCCTAAGATATATTTAGATTTCAATATGAACTTTTTGGGCTAAAAGATAATCTACTTGTTTTGACTTCTATTTTTAGAAAAAAAAAATACTATAATTTGCAAGACCAAAGATACATTTTTCTAATTCTGTTGTGTGGATAATGGTAGGAGATTTGAATTGGTTAATCAAATAAATTTAACGAAAATAAACAAGGTGGTATCGTATTATCTCTAGTATAATCTCTCTTGAATACTCCTTCGACTAATAGAAAAGGACGATATACTACTTAAATAACAAATTATTACCTCTTTTTTATTCTCGAAAACGGAGCGTAAAACCGAAACAACATCAGTTTTATGGGTGAAATGATTCAATCCCAACATTCCTTTGAGTTGTTGAAGGCAAATAAGAGTTGCTGTTCCAGCCATGAACCCCGTTATGGTAGAATGCGACAAGAAATCCACCACAAATCCCAATCTGCACACATGAAATCAAACTATTTTAATCAAATGTATTTTTTTACGTAAATATGATTGTTTTTATTAACAGAAACATATATGAACAAAAGAAAAACTAAGAAAGTAACCTTAGGAGACCCATGAGAGTCTCAAATATTCCAGTGAAGAAAGTTGCAGTAAAAACCAAGTTCATATATAATTGAGAATTGTCATCAACATTCTCAACCTGGGATCCAAGCATATCGGATATCAACAATGAACATGCTGCTACATTTCCTATTGCTACATGCTTCGAGCTTCCAAAGACCGCGTATACCAGAGGCGGAACGAAACTGCAATCTGCGCAAATTAAATCATTCCAATTAATTGAGACATAGTCTTGGTCACTGGAAGAACAAGAACCAAAATCTAGGGGTTTGGTGAACAAAAATTTCGTTAAACAGCTTAGATTTTAATGGGATTAAGAATCAGTGACGGAAATGGTCGAACTGACGACCAGTTTTAGTATACTACACAAATTCCGTCGGTAAATCTAATTTTTCATTTTTTTCACGGATAGTGGAAGGCGTAAAGTAAAATCTCTCGAAATGAATGAATGAGTAACGTACATAGGCCAATAATGGGAGGGAGATTGGCGAGTTTAGCATAGCTAATGCCTTGAGGAATAGCAAGAGTGGTAATGGTGATACCGGCGAGTAAATCATATCGAAACAACCTGAATTTATAATTGGGAAGCCAATCAAGAATCGGGATGAAGTATTGGGCCGCCTTTTTCGTCTTTCCAAAAGCCGTACTCTCGTTTCGGAACTGCCTGAAGGGATCATCAGGGAAGAATATTTCTTTACAATTTGATTTGAAAGTTGAACCAAAGCTTCTTGGCTCTTCAAAGTTCACTCTATGGCTAGGATTTTTACTACCCATTTCTAAATATAATTGTAAATTGTACAAGTAAAAGAGAAAAAGGAGAATATAAGTGTTAAAATACTAAAATAGAGAGAGTAATTATAGGGTATTGGATGGAGGGGGTGAAGCTTCCATTTATATAGATGTAACTTAGTGGGAAGTGATACAAGGATGACAAAGAGAGGATAATATGAATTTTACGTTAATTAAATTAATCATTTTCTCAATCACCACATTTTCTATTTTTATGCTTTTTCTTTCAATCAAGCACACTAACATTTTCATTTATTGGCTGAAAATTTGGACAAAATGGTAAATGTTAGACTTAATTCAAAGTTTATCCAAAAAATATATGAGGTGACGCGGTAGACCACAAATATAGTAGTAAAGTTTCATCTAATTAGCAGTAAAAGATAAACAGCATTCATCCATTAAAAATTTCACACATGCATGATGGTCGATTGGGAATATTTGGATAGATACTAATTCAAATATGACAACTAGGATAGGATAGTCAATCTCCTTTGATAATTAGCAAGAAGAAGATGAATACAAATTTATTTCGTGAACCTAACCATTTTTATTATTTACTTTCTAGATTTTGATATGGTAACTACAAAAATTATTTTGAGTAAATTTGAGCTGTCATATATGCAAAGACTCTATGCAAAGACTAAAGGGTAAAAGAAACCAGCTACTTTTCACACCAAATTAACTCCAAAAGGAAGCCTCACGATTATTAGTATTTGTTAACACACGTCTTGGCTAAATGATTTACTATTTTTGCTTCTGTTTTTTTTTTTAAACAACAGGAAAGTAGTTACCATGCATATAGAAAGTGACAACCTAAGAAACATGCATGTTTGAGATGCCAAACCTGATGCAATTGCCTCATGCACATTGATAGGTTAGTAAGTAAACTCTGTGATGTATGTAGAAGTTTCAAATTAATCAATAAATAAATTATAAAAGATAATGATAACTTGGCATTCAAGTTTCTTCGAGATCAGTGGCGAATTCAAGAATCGATGAAAGGGAAGTACCTTTTTATGTAATTTTATATTTTTGACATACAACTTCAGTTTTGCATGAAAAGCATCAAAATTAATTAACCGCGACTCAAGTTCATACTAAAGAGAAAAAAAATTGCAATCGGTAAAGAATAGGTAAAAAAAATATAAATTTGCATTTGAATTGAAAAAAATAATTAATAGTAAGCTAGAAAATAAGAATAATAATGTTAAAGAAAAGAAAATATGGAATGAGATAATAATATTTAAAGAAGAAGGAATTTTTTTTTTAATAATGCGCATAACATGTTGACCTCCCAAAGTAGTGGAAACAGTAATGGAAGCGGATCTTTATATCACGATCTTATACTACCAATGATAATCAGCCGACACGATGTTAGCCGCAGATGAATATGTAATCCATGGACTAAAAACAAGAAGAACGAAAATTTGTTCTCTCGTGTGTTATCTCTGTCCTGTTCTGGATGCTTAGGGTTAAGATTCTATATATATGGAGCTAAAGCCTATTCTCCAATCACTCTAGAAGGGCCTGACATGTTCCATTTCAGACGGGTCCAATTAGTTCGATACAGAAACCCAAATAATTATAATAGAGAGAATACGACAAATTGAATAAAAGGATATAATCTTTCTTATGGGCGCGGTATTTATCAATCCGGTTTTATTGTTATTAATATTATGGTGGAAACGAACACATTCTTTATATGGAAATTTTTTAGAATACATTTGTCGTACCACATCATCCATACGAAAGACTAATAATTAATGACACGTCATATATGTTAGCATTTAAAGTTTATAATTTTGAGTTTAGAATTTATTTTTGGATAAATAAAAAAAAATTTAAATAAAGAACTGTGGTTTCACACTTTATTCAAAATTGTAAAAGTCTATGTTAACGATCCAAAAATGAAAAATTTTAAGAATTAAAGTTGTTATATCATGTTTACCATAGAATCACATTTACACTTTTCGAAGATCATCATTTTTTAATCTCTCTCTAAACATCGACTTTCTCTCTCATCGTCAAACTCCATCTAAATGATTCCGAAATAAAAAAGTTGAAGAATTAAAGTTTCTTAAATATTGCTATTTATTTGAAGAATTAATTTTTAAGAATTAGAGTTTGATTTTTATAGCTAATGTTTTACATAATTAATTAACTAAGAGTTATATTTTTAATTAATTATAAAGAGTGAATATTCTATTTTTTTACAACAGAAATTAATATCCTACAAGTTGAAGTGCTACGTGACAACTATATATTAGTTTTGGGTATGACTTCATCCGTATGCCAGCCAGCTAAATGGTAAATAAAATCTCTCCCCCCATATGTATGACCATGTCCAAACTATTTTTATAATAAAGCTGTCGCTTCTTTTTTTTACTGATAAGTTTTCATGGCAACCTAATTTTTTTGGTTTTAGGAAAGCCTCTTTTTCAGATGGCAATTTCCATTGCCTTCATAACATGTTTCGTATAAACTTGTTATGTTTTGGATTATTATATAGAATTAATCACTAACATATTACTTGAAAACTCAAAATTTTATTTATGTGCAAACAAAACTAAAATGCAATAATTGTCAAGTTCAAAAGATATTAGTGTCATAATATATAAGTAATTAATGTAGCTAGGGGCGAGTACATGTCTATTAGTGCCGAATATTTGAAAATCTCTGGAACCGAATTGAAAATTGGGGATATGTAAAATTCAATTTCTGGAACTAGACCCGAACAAAAAAATCTCCGAATTGGATTGTCTCGAATTTTTGAGAAATTTCGGGACGAGAATTCAGAGATTCGAAAATTTAAAATTAATTAAATTGATTGCAAAATATTAATCCTTAAGAAAATCACTTAACATATATATGCAATTATGTATCACTAACTAATATATTAATATATATATATATATATATATATATATATATATATATATATATATATATTTAAGATTCAAATAATAGATACATATTATTAAAAATTATTTGTACACAATTTTGAAGATTAAAACATAATTAAATAATGAAATTGTTAAGGAAGTTCGGTTCTTTGGGTTCAATACAATACAATTCAGTTCTTCAGGTTTTCAATACGGGTATTATTAAATTTCCAGAATTATACTGAAACAAAGTCAATGGTTCGGTTCAATACGGTTCCGTTCAAAAAGTCAACGGTTCAATCAAGTTCTGGATATTTTTTTTCTAAATTCGCGGTTCAAGAATCTCTGAGATCCACGCTCAGCGCTAAATGTAGCCATAAATGATTGTGTTTTTTGGAAATTCGTGTGTTTTTGCGTTTTTGCAAATAAAAGACTGTGGTTTGACTTTGAGCAAATAAATGATTGTGGTTTACTTTGTTTGCAGAATTAAGGAAACAATCGATTTTGTTGACGTAAACGTGGATTTTTTTTACTCAAATATTTTTTCAAACTTTTGACAGGTCATGTAAGAGTTAAGTTCAATGGTCAGAAACATTTTCTGGACAAAAAATGTCTTCGTTTACGTCAAAAAAACCAATTGTTTCCTTAATTTTTCAAACAATGTAAATAACAGTCCCTTATTTGCTCAAAAGCAAACTACAATCCTTTACTTCCAAAAACGTGAAACCACATGATACTTATTTAAAATTAACCTACAAAATAATGTAATTGACGTAAGGCATGTTAATTTCAAGCCGCAATAAATAACTAAAGTATTAGTAATTTTTATGATATTTCAATTCTATGATATTTTTGAAAATAAATTTGACTCGGTCAAATATGGTCAAATGGGTTATGACTTGCTGGTGATCAGTTGTTTGGAACTTAATAGAAAGTCATCAATAGTTTGAAAATTTGGAGGAAATGTTTTTTTTTTGTTGAAGTACCAGTTTGAGAAAGAGAGTATAGTTTGAAACCAATGATGTAATTTAGTCTAAAAAGTGAACTTGAGGTGGCTGAGAAATTATTTCCTAAATTTAGGTGGCTAAGTGAAAATAATGAACAGATTTACAAGACCATATAGATATTAATCCTAATTTTAAGTTGTAACAAAAAAATTGAAAACAAACTTCCCGTCGCAACGAATGAGTTTTCCACTAATCAAGAAATATATTAAGCCAAAATCATTCATTCATTGGACATAGAAGGGAAAAGAAAATATTGTAATGCGAAGGCATAAATGATAAATTTGTTGAAAATGTGGGTCAATAATCTGGGTCTTACTTTTATATTAGATCATATATACGAGAAAAGTGTAATGATTATAGAACAATTAAATCCACCAAACCATATAAAGCCTCCCTCAGCTGCCAAAAACAGCCACCTCCACATCAACTTCACCTTAATCATAATATTCAACGCCAAAAGTAGAACAGGATATAGATTTTGTAGATTCTTCAACTCGAAATCGAATTGAGCTACTAATATTTTTATTTTTATTTTGAATCTAATTGAATGGTATTAGTTAGGCTTAATACATAAAAAAACCCTCTAAACTTGGTCAAATGTTGCAATTGTCTCCCCAAACTTTCAATTGTAACAAATTACCTCCGAAACTTGGAAAATCGTAACAAATTACCTCCTGAACTTGGCAACTTGTAACAAATTACCTCCAATAATGCATGAATTTTTAAACATCCCATAAGATCATGCCATGTGGCATTTTGACTTTTCAAACACCCTATAGAATCATGACACGTGACACTTTGACTTTTCAAATATCGAATAAGCACATGACACGTGGAATTTGACTTTTCAAACTCAAAATATGGGGTTATTTGTTCAATTTGCCAAGTTTGAGGGATAATTTGTTACAATTAAAAGTTCAGGGGGGAAATTGCAATATTTTGCCAAGTTCAGGGGGTTTTTTGAATATTAAGCCTATTAGTTATTTATATTAGGTATGACTTTAGAAAAATTTCAGTTCAAAATATTATTAAGTAAATATATTAAAGATTCTGAAATCACTATGTAAAAAAGAACAAGAATTACATTGAACCACCATGTATTTTTTGCATGAACCAAACTGAACTGAATTTGTTGAACTAAATTAATTGAGTTTGATTGAATGAAAAGTGAATTTTGCTGAATTTAGCTTGGACTGAATTTGGTTGAACTGAACTGAATAAAACTTATTGAATTGAATTTTGCTGCAATTGCACAATTTTAAAAAAAAAAAGTTTGAAACACAAATAAATACAATGTTCGCCATTTCCATTTTGAACAGCGCATAGGCTAGCTACCCACATCGATCTAGTTCGCTTCTTAATATTATTCAATGCAGTATCCCACTCCAAATATAACTACATTACATAATCTATATATTAAGCATAAAAAAGTAAGAGAAACTTGCTATTTTTTTAAAAGGAGTGGAGAAGTCTCAATCAAAACTTACCCCATCTCGTTTAATATTTTTGAGGTTTATCGATGGTTGAATCATTTCAGGAACCATCAATCAAGATAGGAGAGTTTATAAATTTTTGTAAGATATTATTATATTTATTAAATCATTAGTCATGCATGATTTGATATTTACTAGCTACATTTCTTAGATGATAAAATCGGCACCCCAATTTGTATGCGAGCCAACTAATATAATGATATATAAGGTTTATAATTTAGGGTCTAGAATTCTATTAGTTAGAAATAGAGCTCTATACTTATTTACCTTTATATTTTCAAGGATCAAGGATCAGTGCAACAAAAAGTATTGAAGAAGTTGTGGCTTCGTATGGGCATTATGAGATATTAGATAGAATTGTGCGAGCTTATAGTCTAAACTTGCCCCTATGATCTAAGTTTCGTCCTTGCATGTTTCCCTTCTCAAACCTTTTTAGGGAAGTGAGTTAAAATTTCTCATTTTGTACAATTTAGTAAGGGAACATTACCCATTGTCGAGCCATTAGCAAAGACTAGTATTAAAATGATTACTGAAGATGGTCAGACTTAGGAGTAGGGCTATTCGGTGGCAGGGGTTGCGTATGGAACAAGTTGATGTAGTGCAGAATTAAGACGAAGAATTTGGAGTGTTAGTTTAGCGTCAAAAAAAATAGGAAGGCAGCAAAGACAATCACCTATCAAGAGAAGAATGGAAACATTCAAAAGATGTTGGTGACAGAGAAGAAGCGTATGTTGTGATGGATGTGTGACCATACAAGAATGAATGTAATAATTTGAACTAAAGTAAGGGTTACATGTTTTGAGAATAAGATGAGAGAAAATTGTAAAACCTTTTATGATTCCATTAAAATAGAACTGAAAGTATAGTTACAGCAAAAAGATGAAATCATTTACAAGAATCTAGAAAGATCAATGATCAATTGATGCATAGAAAGGTGAAGTAGAGTAATTTGTATATATACAACAAGTAGTTAGAGTAGTTAACCAACTGTGATAGTTGTTACCTCCCTCTAATTGTTTCTATTATTATAGCAGTTAGCTCGGTAGTGACTCAGTGATGAATAGTTTGTGACTCATAAGCTAGTTTTTACACCCCCTCCTCATAAAGTTGATGAAATACGGTGTTGTTATGAAACCTAATGAAATGTGTTCCCTGATGAGATGACAATCTATGTTGATGTGTTTAATGTTGTCATGAGCCAGTGCACTAGCTGACTTGCTATCACAGTGTTGTCATGATCTTCAAGTTCTTCTCCTGGATCAGTTAGCACAAGTCTATGTGTTGTTATGGCATCTTTCAATATATCTGAAATATATTTAGTCTAAGTGAGCATGATTCAGGCACTTGATCTTGACAGTTTTATGCTAAGAAAATATTTGGCATACCTGAGATCTTTGATAGTAAAAAGTTCATATGCCTTCACCTCTTCTATACATTACTCTAGCTCTCCCATGATAAATATGTCATCAACATACATTAAAAGTGCAATGAAGCATGAACTATAATCAACTAGTTTTACAAATAAGCAGTGGTCATTTTAAAATCTGGTACTGAAGCCATAGCTGAGCAGTTTCATAGAGATCTCTTCGCGCCATTGTCTTCCTGCTTGCTTAAGTCCATATAATGACGTCACAAGCTTCTAGGCTTGCCCCTTGTTTTCTTTTGAATACCGCAAATGAGGTTGTACATATATGTCTAATCCATTGAGATTTGCATTCTTCACATCAACCTGATGTATCTGCCAATTGTATGTTGCTCCAATTGCAAAGAATATTTTGATTGTTGTAGGATTTGGAAGTGTTTGTAGAATCTATAAACCGAAAAGGGTTTTCTTGAAAATGCACATCTCTATTGATCACAATCTTGTCAATAGATAAGTTAAGGATTTGATAACCCTTATGCTGAGAGTACCCCAAAAATATGCCTCTGTGACCTTAGGATCAAGTTTTCCATTATGTGGATTAACATAGGCATAATAGCATTGACAACCAAAAACCTTGAACACATTGTAATCTAGTAACTTGTCATATAAGACTTCAAAATGGGATTTTCGCTTGCATGCACGAGTTGGAAGCACATTAATAATAGCTATTGTCATTTGAACAACTTCTCCCCAAGAAACATTAAGTAATGAAGTCTTGAATAAGAGAGCCCTTGCTATTTCAACTAAATGTCTGCGTTTTCGTTCAACAATGTCATTCTGTTGAGGAGTGTACACACATGTTCTCTGATGAATGATACTAGTTCAACAAAGATCTGTGAACATTATATGTTAACAAACTCTTTTTCATTATCAGTTTTTACATTTCTCTGTTGACTAAGGCCCTGAACTGAAATGAACTAAACTGAATTGAAGTGAACATGTTGAACTAAACGAAATTAAACTAAGCTGAATGAAGTGAATTTTACTGAATTTTATTAAAAAAGAATAGGGTCTAAGGTGGTTTGACCATGTAAGATGAAGGTCGTGTAATACACAGGTTAAAGGGCTTGAAGAGTGGTAAAGGGATAAAATGGTAAGGGTAGGGTAATACCTGAAAAAAACTATTGGAAGAATGAGTATGACAAGATATGAATCTATTAGGAATTGAGAAAATACGATACTGAATAGGACATAATGGAGAGATGATCCGCTTGAAAGGGATTTCCAATTTTGTTCGTATGACCACCTTCTTATTAAGTCAATCCCAACCGATATTTATCATGAACGAATCCACTTATATCATGTTTATGCTTTTGGAGAAATAATTTTTAGGTCCCTAAACTATTTCATAAACTTTTCTTGGACTCACAATCTTGTAATATATTAATTTAGAACTGGATCAGGGTTTTAATTATGTGTTAAAATAATTTAGGGTGAGCGTATCGCCTTCAATTAGTTTGGTGGTGAAATAAAAGGTGTGGAATGGAACTATTCAAAAAAGATTAAAACAAAAAGAGATACTTAAAAGAGGTAGAAATACTTTAAGAAGAGTCATAATTAGATAGGAAATGGAAATAAACGTGGCTTCCATTAAATTTATATTAAATGTCGTAGAAGATGTTGTCACCATTATTACTCACCAACATAACGACTTCCCTTGGTGCATTTTGGTTCAGTGGTTTGTTTTTGCTGGTAACAAATATCAATTTGGCTTATTCTGCAGTCAAATTTAAGTTTTATTTTTATTTTTTTTACATAAACTCAATAAAATTAGTTCAATTAGTTCAGTTGAGTAGTATAGTCATTTCAGTTTAGTAAATTTAATTTAATCTAGTCATTTCAATTTAAATGAGTTCAATTCAATTAAAAAAGAACCAAATCGAGTTCTAAATCAATTTTTAAATTAATTCGTTTTTTTAACTTGATATTCGAAATAAAAAATAGTTCAAACTGTTATGTGCTAATATTAATTCAAAATGAAGCTTGAATGTCATTTTGAGCTATTTGATTTTTGATGTCAAAGTTGAAAGACCACATTATCTTTAATTATACTATTAATCAACGAGAATTTTTTAAAATAAGAAAAAGAACAATAAGGGAAAACAGTTTTATCAATATGTAAATGATAATTGATTATTTTTAGAGATGGTTGAGGTAGAGATTTTAGAGTGTTTTCGAAGTGCAATATTCCCTTAATTATAAATAAAAATCTTATGTTTGTTTATTATATCCTAAATAGTTTTGAATCAACTCGTCGTGCTTTATATTGTTAAAGGAGTATACCATATTTCGGAAGCGATCTAATTTTTTCTGACGTAAATATAATATAAATATTTAATTGCTTAACAAATTGTAAGAAAATAAACATGCTTAACACATTAAATAAATAGTTTACACATATATAATACCCAGTTTTTTGTGCAAGGTAATAAACATGCTTAACACATTAAATAAATTGTTTACACATATATACTACCCAATTTTTGTGCAAGGTGAAATATTTGCTTTTTAGTGGGCAAATAAAATTAAAAGGTTGTCTAAATTAGCTTGATGATCTTCTAAAGAAAATATTACCGAATGTAACAACCAAATGCATATGTAAACTGGCCTTTGTCCTTTGATGGTTGAATTTCTGACCTTGACCTTTGGCAGTTGGAAAAGTCAAATTTCTTTCTAATTTTGCTTTGTTTCAGTCTAACATTTTCTTAATTTTTGCAGCCTCATAATTGCGATTTAGTGCTTTATCCAATTGATAATGATATAAAATTCATCTTCATTTTGCAATTCAATTTATGAAAAATAAGAAAATTTATGCTCAGTATTTTGAAATTTAATGTGTGACTAAATAAATTATGATACTATTTCATTCAATATTTCGTGATGCTCGACTAGATAAACTATAACACATGAACATTGGCAAGTCTTAGATCATGATGTGCTATATGAATTGTATAACCATGTACTTCATTGTTCTTTATTGCATGATTCATTATATACTTGTTTATTATCTTCTGAATAAATCTTCTTTTATTATTTTGTTTGCAATGATCCACTCATTATTGGGCTGTAATTTCCATTTTCTCAACATGAAGAGAGCCTTTTTCCTCCTCCATTCCTCCATCAGTCTCAAAGCTTGCTTGTTGAAAGGCCGCATAACATCTTTGTGCTAAAATACAATGTCCTCGAACAATTGCTAATCCTTGATTTGTGGGTATTTTCCACTAGAGGTGGTGAATGGAGCTGGCTCCTCTAGAGGCACCAATAAGTGGTCGCCCTATTTTATGTGTTATATGGAAGGGTTATATTGACTACAAGTAACTGAGACTATGATTTCCATTTTAATGTGTCATCTCCTATTTCGATGTGTAGGACCGCCGTGCCCATATAAGAGGGACATTATGTCCACCAATTCATGCGAGGGATGTTTTTTAGGCCATAAGCCTACTCTCCTCTATTTCTAATATCTCAAAGGCTTTGTTGGTTATGAGATTGGCGGTGCACCCTATGTCTACTAAGACCCCATTGTTTGGTGAATTTTACGGCTAGTAATTGAATTACTAAACCTCCATCGTTTTGTTTCTTTAGAGATGTCCTAATCGAGGGTGAATCAAAAATATTATTCCTCCTCTGTTTTTCCAGGAAAAGCATGTTTGCGTTTGGAACTAGAGTTATCCATGTTTCGTGGGAGCATGAATAAAGGAGTTTCTCACTACGCCAAAAACCCCTTCAGATGACGGGCAAAAACCGTCATTTGATCGTTTTTTTGTCCGTCACGGGGCTCAGCGCCATCTATCGAGCCTTCAGACGACGGTCAAAAACTGTCATGTGAATGAATTTCTAATGACAGTCAGCAAATAGTGGAACCTCATTGTACATTGTTTCCCATGACAGTGTATTTAATTTGTCCGTCATTAGAAAATAAAGAAAATGACAGTTTTCATTTCTTTTCTGTCATTTGATTCTATCAAGATGACACTTTTTAATTTATATTGTTGTTTAAATTATTCACCCAATAAAATATAATAATTTGGATTGAATGGAGCTCTCCTATATAAATTGATGACCTAAATTAAAGTCATAGATAATGCAAGTAGCAATATGACCCAAATGCAGAAGCATAAGAACATGCAAATGCAAGTTTAGCATCTTCTAATATAGACATTGAAAAGGCATCTAAAGAATTAAGGCTAGAGCTAGAAATAGATAATGTTTCCAAACAATTGAAATGCAAGGCAGCAGAAGAAGATGAAGTTCTTGCTTCAGTTGCCATGTTGCTCGTGTTTCTGTTCCATTGCAAATACTCCATATCCTGATAATGCCAATTTTATTGCAATTCCTGCATAAGTACATTCATAAATTAATCATTTTATAATTACGTATTAATTTATCGCTCTCATACAGAATTTAACACGACAAAGTAATCTAATCAAGCTTCAAAAAAGGAGAATTAATAATAAAAATTACCTTCAAAAACAAAAATGCAGGTTTCACCATAACCATGGCAATAGCAAACCAAAGCCTTGGGAGAAGTCGTCTCCGGTAACCAGCTTTTCGAAAATATTTCTATTCCTCTTGAATTCTTTTCATATGACTATATACATTAACATAACTGTTTGTAAGAGATCAAAATTTTATTCCATAATTATTAATAGACACACACAAGCATATATATGTACCTCCTCTATCTTGAGTCCTCCAAAAGGTATTTGCATCACCAACACAAACATACATGATATCACTCACACACTTTCTAAAAACAACAATTATGAATGAATACATATCATTCTAGACTGACAGTCCAGACTAATCGATCCAGATTCGAGTAATAACTTCATTAAGCAGTGATCAATCTGAAGCTGACTGGGAAGAAAAGCATCTCTAGCTAACCTTATTTGTTTTGCAGAATACATGTTTAGTTTCTTTGGTTCATGTGGAAGGTAGTTGTATCATTCAAAGCTCCTAATAAATGTCTTTTTTGCTTTAGTTAGCAGGAATTTGTTACTATCTAATTAAATACCATTTAGGATGGGAAAGCTACTTCTACTAACCCTAACATTTTTCCAATTGAGCAATAAAACTATAAAACAAAATCTCTAAAAGCCTACAACTATGCACAACAAATATTTCATGTTTGATACCCATCTATCTTCAACAGATTATAAGTATACACAATACATAACAGGCATTACATATTCGTTTGTCAACAATAACCAAAGGATAACAAGTCAAGCCAACAACTACACATAACAGAAATCTACAACACAAACAACATCAGTAAGAAAACAAAACTTCCCATCAATCTACAGAGAATTATAACACAAACAACACCAGTAAGAAAACACCACATGAGTAAGAAAACACCACATAAACACGTGAAATTACTCACAAGATTATACACAAACTAAATCAAAACAGAATTTTCCCAGCATTCATGCTACCACAGGTCAGTTATCAATTAACATATACAACAACTCATAATTAAAAGGGTAAATATACCTTCTTCTTGCAGCCAGAAGTAGCAACAGTCCCCTCAGCTTCCGCCTTCTAATCAACCTTCAACCTCCACGATACTCTTACTCTCAAGATCCCAGATCTTGATAGCCGGACTTTCGCCACGTACCCAGCTCCTTTCGCACATTATAACTGCTCCGACGATGTACCTTAACGGACTCGGCGGCTCCACCTCTATCATTTTCCTGTACTGCATTCTCACATCATCCTTAACCCTAACGTTAATTTTAATTCCATCAATACAAGATCTAGATCCATATAGACGAGAAAGAATGGAAAACTTACAGGCATGGCTTTTAAGTTGTTGTGGTTTCGTCTCTGGTGGATCAGGTGACGGCGGCGACTTTTAGTACTGTGTTGTTGAGGATCTGGATTCGTGATTGTGTTTGTCTAGTATGAAATCGACACCGTGAGTTTTGTGCAGTCTTTTCCGAGAATTCCCTGATTACTGGAAAGAGGCGGAGGAGACTGAGAGAATGGTGGAAGTAAAATCTAGGGTTAGGTTTGTTAGGGTTTCTGGAAGGTGAGGAAGGGAATGAGAGGGTTAGGTCTGGAAAGTAAATGATAGAGAGATGGAAAGACAAAGAGAAAAAATAAGGTTCTAATCTTAGCCATTGATTCAAATAATTTGATCTCAACCGTTCAAATCGCACGTGTTTTTTTTTCAAATAATCTGTGCTCCGCTCGCTTCAAATTTGAAAATTTCATTTTCTATTGTTAGTTCACATGACAGACATTATAATAACTGTCGTCTGATTAAAAGTGCATTTTGGCACATTTTGTTTACATGACAGTCAATATTAAAGCGGTGTCATGTGAAAGCTATATCAAATTTCATTCTCTGATTCAGATGACGGTTTTTTAAAAGCCCGTCACAAAAAAACAACAGATGACGGGGAAAAATTTGTCTGTCAAGTATCTAGTGTCATCTATCAAGGAAAATGGCGTAGTGTCTAGTCCACGTTCACCGCACCAATTTGATAGCTTGTGAGTTGAAAAACTATCATATAGTTGAAGTTTCTCCTTCAACATGTAAAATAGATAAAGCCAAGCTCGAGGCCGTTGGACTGCGACCCCTCTTTGATGCTTAAGTCAACGATCTTGAAAGAAAGAGTAATTGAACTAAAGCACTAAAGTAAAGTAAAGCGTATCTTGACTTATATGAGATCCTCTAGTTATACAGTGAAATTAGTTTGTTACCATGTTTCATCAAGATTCAACTATCCATGAAGTAATAAAGTGATTAGGAATCTAATTATTTCGAAAACCGAGCTGAATAAGGAAAATCAGGTGGAAACACAGTAATGAACCAATTTTGAGATATACTAAATCCAATAAGGTTTTGTGATTCTTTTTTAGAAAATGGCTCTTTAGAACTCGACATGACTAAAGAAGAAGTCAACACGGTTTACATGACAGAGGTGAGGCTCTACGATGATGTCACATTCCACAGTTTATTTCCTCAAACATCACAACCTAAATGAAAAATAATAAAAATGGTTACGCATAGTACGAGGACGTGTCATTCCTCCATACGTGGTCCAACAATGATTGGTGACCTTGATAGAAAAAGGCAAAAAGGATAATAATAATAATAATAATCTATATATCTATATAAAAGTGGAGCTAAAACAAAGCTCTCACAAGATGCCACCTCATCACAAGATGATGTGTAATTTAACAAAGCTCTCACAAGATGTCACCTCATCACAAGATGATGTGTAATTTTTATAGAATTTTGAATTTTTAAAATATTTCTCACACTTTAAATTCTCTTAATTTCAATTAAATTTTCAAACATCTACCTTTTCACATACTCTAACTCTTTTATTTTCATTAAATATAATAACTCTTACTATTAAAATGATTTATTGATAAAGAATATCAAAAGTTGCTATATGTTACTCTTACCTTCTTCCCTTTAAATATGCTTGGTGTTGAAAGCATGCATGACTACATATTTTTACATTATGTTGTTTAACTCTTTCAAAGGTTGGATATTTTAGATTTTGATGAGGTTAAATCTTTTCTACTACAATTATATCACAATTGTAAAGTTTTATAGTGCTCTTGTGACTCTTATACATCTTTTTATGCATTTGCAGGTTGATGATGTTAAATAGTTGGAAGTAAACAAGTTCAAGTTCATCAAGGTAGCTTCACTCAAATTTGAGTTTTTTTCCTCTATCCTTTATTTACATTTTTTTTTTGCGAAATAATATTCTTAGATTTCATAAGAATGATTGTTTTGATGAAATTTAATATGGTTTGAAATTAACATTTTATTTCTGTTTTGATCTTCTTCTATGAGATCGAGTTTTATTCTTTGGTAAAGATCTATTGTATATACTTGCTATGGAGTATGAAGTAACTCTATTTAGGAAGAATAATTATTAAGATGTTATGTCTTTCTTGAAATTAAATTAATTGTTATTTTGTAAGCAACACATATATTTAAACAACAAAAAAAGTTTTTTTTGAGATAAAAAAGGTTGAATTCATCAAAGTTCCAAACATAGCAACACATTGCATCCTTGAAACATTTCCAATAAACTCAAATATTTTTTTAAAACTTTTTCTAATCTAATAGAATTAAGAAAATTTGAATTTTTTTTCAATTTGTTCGATCTATAGAATATATTTTTTTTCACAGTTATTTTGCCAAATTTTACAACAACAAAAAAGTTATTTTGCCAAATTCTACAAATATTTTATTTTATCATTGCAAGAAAATTTATTATCATAACTACTTTTTTTTATTTAATAATATTATATAATAAATTAAGCTTTATAAATAAATAATATAAATTAAATTTTATAATGTTATATTAATAATCCGTGCACCGCACGGAGTCTATGACTAGTAATAATAATAATAATAATAATAATAATGTGTAGGTTAAGTATAGTTTCTTGTAAGGATTATGTTAAAGATGTCGAGGACAATGAAGATAGCTCTCAACAAACGAGAAGCACAAAACAGTGTCGTCTCAACAAAAAAGGTGCAACGCCATTTTGAAAAGAGCACAAGTCTTCATAAAATAAATTGGATTTCGAAATTTAGACTAAAATTAGAAGTTGCCGATTTAGTCAAAATAAAGAAATAGTTACATGAATCTGATCACAAACTTCAACTATTTTCGAAATTAACAATTTAAAATATTGCATTTTTTTATATAATTTTTATTTGATGATAAATGAATATTGCATTTTTAATATAATAACGAATCTAACAAAATTAAAAAATTTAACGACTTTATAATTATTTTGGAAAACACAAAAACTTAATAATTGATTAGAAAAAATTATAGAAACTATGTATTCATAATAAGTCATAAAAAAGGATTGGACGGACTTTAGGAATTATATAAAAAGCCTGTCAATTTGAAGCCCCAAAAATAATTAGTACCAAAAAGTGCCCCAATGGGCTTCTTTTCTGTTATTTTAGGGCACTAACGTAAATCATGGGCCAGATTGCCTCTTGTTTCTATTTAGTATACTTCAGGATGTTTCTGGAAACCCTGGCTTCTTTCGCCCATCTTCCTATCTTTGCCATGTGTGTAAGGGTGGGTTAGAGGAGCCTTCTCAAGTGCTGCCACCTCAATTTTGCTTATTTTAATAAGGCTTATTAGTTATTACATCGTAATTTTCTTAAACTTATAAAGTATCTCATCAACTTCTTGAACTCACTTAAAATGACACAATTGGCTCATAAAGTTCATGTGCAAAATAAGAATATTTTGAAAATTGTAAATTGTGATTTTATACAAGTTCAAGACACTCACACATTAATTTAAACAAGTTTGAGGACTGACGGATTATTTTATACAAATTTATGTGCCAAAGAAACCACTCTCAACAATTCTAAAAGGAGCTATCTGGACACTCTCAACAATTCTAAAAGGAGCTACCTGAACACGTTTTGAGTTGAGTTCAAGAAGTTTCTAATATATTATTTTTTATTTTTTCGACATTAAGAATACTAATAAATGTAGGATTAAAGAGATATATTTATTATACTCTGGCATATAAATAACAAGATTTATTGTATAAATAATTTAAGGGGTTTTCTATAATGTGCCCAAGAGACACACTATAGTATTGAATATTGCATACAATAAGACTTATCTATAATTGAGTTTTTAATTTTAATGGCTCAATTAAAGGAAATTTCAAAGTTAATAATTACCTTAATTTATGTACATTAATTACATTTTTCTCTCACATTTTATATTTTTCTAATTTAAATTTAATACTATAAAAAACGTTAGTGATATTTTTGAAGGGTATGTAGACTAAATTTCAAAAGAAGAGAAATCTAAAGCATTCGGAGCTTCTTAAAAATATATATGGCGACGGGTTGATATGAGACTATTTAGGGTTCAATAAACAATACAAAGCTCTATTTATAAATATTTCATACTTCTTTAGATAAGAGAAAAATGTAATTAATGCGAATAAATATTAAGATTCTTTTTATTAAGGAAATGTAATTATGAACTTTGAGATTTAAAAAGCAATTAAGAATTAAACTTATCATATGCAATATTCAATACTATAGTGTGCCTCATAAGGCACATTATACCCATAATTTAACACCAAAGTTTCCACATCCCAAAGAAAAGGTAATAGAATATCAGCAATCAATTGTTTACATTTTATTTTATGATTTATATAAAATCTTATACTTTAAAATGGATCATCTTAAATAATAATCTTAGATTAAAACACATTGACTGATATCAAATTATTGATCGGACAGATATTTTATCGGTCCATATAAACCTTCCCATATTAAAATAATTTGATAGAAAATCTCAAAATCGAAGCACAAAAACCGAAAATTTATGTTAGCGCATAAAATGAATTTAGCAAATGACGCTATATAAAAAAAAAAAAAAGCTAATTAAACTAACGCTTTATCTGGCAAGCTCCCATAAATGTTGTCAATTTACCATAAGAAAACCAACAAATCGTACAAAAATTGTCCGATTGGTCTTTTTAAAAATGAATCCAATAGTTGAAATTTGTGTTGATTCCACTATGAACTCCAATTGAATCCTTTATTTTGAAAATGGGCCACTCCACTTTGTGATAGATTCTTTTCCAGGGAGCCTGGAGCATATAGCTAGCATACATCTTACAGCATTTTATAAAGTTCAAAAGTTGATTTTATATAAACATTATACCAGCCTAACAAATATCTTTTGCCTCTACCATTTATGTTAAGATTCTTTATGTTATTTTTTTCTTGAATACTAATTTGTCTTTAATTTATAAAATAGTAAAAGTTTACATCTAATACTTTGAGTAAATAAAATTGATTTTACATTGCTCAAAATCTAAGATGTCAAGAAACCAAATTTTAATAAGCTTAAACCAACAATTAGCTTCGAAAATATAACACTTCTATATATATTTATATATCATTATAAAGTAGGAGTCGCATTCTTTTGGTCAATGACTTATCAACTTGTAGTTGATCAGTCACCATTTAATCTTAATCAAAAGGTCTAAAAGAAAGTGGGTCCATTAATTATATGTCTTTTAGACTTTTTGATTAAGATTAAACGATAACTGATCAAGTCATTGACCAAGGGAATATGACTCTATAAAACAAATATCCATTGACCTTTGTAAGAAAACAGGTTCCTAGCTAGTAGATTTAGGGCTCTTCATATATACATCTATCTAATTCACTCATTATAACATCAAAACTTTCGGTCCGTGTTTCAATTCTACTAAGTCATTAAGTTCAAGTTACCTAGATATACTAGATTTCTGTTACTCAAGTATATATTGTATGTTATTGATCATTTATTAATACGAGTAGAAGTTATTTTCGAATGGTAGGTTTAAACACTAACAAGTATGGCTAATCTCAAAGCACTTTGACAACTTATTTACCTTCAAAATCTCCTAGCATAGGTGTGACTTCCATGGTTGGTCGAGTGAACAACATGAAAAGTCATCTAAAATTCTTTCCATTAAACTTAATCAGCAGCTTTTTTTAGCTTTTGCAAGCAATAATTGGTTCTTACAAGTGGTCAACTAATTTCTCATATAAATGAAAGATTTATTTTCTTTTACCCACGTATAACAAATTATATTAGATCTCTCGCCGCTTCTGAAAAAAATTGTATCGAATTGGTTGTTGATTTTTTTTTTTTTTGTTATTAAGGATTGGATAACAAAAGGTACTCATTCTCAAAGACAAAGTAAAGATGGACTTTATTAACTCTCGTTCTAGAGAACAATAAAATCTGGTTTTAAAATGTCATAAGGATAACTTGTATTATTCTCTAGCACCTTATCACGGTAAATGCCTTGCACTTATAAAGTATGTGCAACACATAGTCATCCTACATATATTAAAATTCTAGGTTATTTCGAGTTTAGAACTCTTAACTTTGATATAAAAACTCTGATATCATATCACAAAACCAATTGAACTGAAACCTAATTAAGACTCAATAACAATTTTCGTTATCATCTCGATGACCTTTAATTACACAGGTAAATTGAACTAATCATGTTGTTTTTGTGCGATATCGAATCTAATCATGCATTTCAATGACGATTGTCAATTTTAATGTCATAACTTCAAATCCATGACACTTAACTAGCATTACAAAGTTGAAATTAGCAAGTTTTAATATCAAGACAAAATATACCCCAAGAAAATTTAAAAATAATAAAGAAAAAGTGCAGAAAGAAGCATATAGAGTCTGCGTAGATACCTAGCTAGATGCATATATATAAAATTTTATTGATCGAAGTTCCATTAACATAGCATATTCCAACCCTACTGAATCATAACAATATATTCCTTCAGTATCACTAAAAAAACACAGAAATATGGGACCTAAATTTTTGAGAATCGCACATACTTAATCAATCACTCATCATCACCTTGTAGAAATATTACAATATTTCCCTAAAGTCCAATGCTACATTTCTGATTTATGCATCCCTTTTTATGTATATTTGGAAAAACCAACCAACATTGTCAAATGAAAATAATAGTGGCGAATCATCTAAGATTTTAGTCTGCAGAATCACTTGGGGTCGGTTTTTGTCTAGTTTAGAAATAAGCTTACTGCGCATGCATTTTTTTGTGTTTTGATTTATAGGGTAGCTATCTACTAGATGTATTTGACTTTATTCTTATTTGGTCTCTAAACTTTGTTCAAAAGTCTTGATTGATGAACGCTCATATTTGTTTCGACTAACCTTTTAAACTTGCTTAAGACAGTATTCAACTTCTTAAATTTGTTCAAAAGCATGCCTAGCCCCTTGAACTATCAGAACATTGTTTTGTAAACCCCTTAAACTTGATTAAAATGTTATAATTCAGTTGATCGTTAAACTTATGTAAAAAGCTTTACTAGCTGTTTTAGATTACTAAACTGCCACAAACAATAACAACGACGACAAAGCGTTAAACCTGAAATAATTCTAAATCAGCTAACATAAACTGTTACAGTCAACTGTGAAATTAAGTCGCATAAAAAACATAAATTCTCTTCATGCACTATGTTTTATCAACTATCATATTTTTCTCAATTATCAATAAACTCATATCACTCTAATAGATTATCTAACAATTTATATAGCAAATCAAGTTTTTTTAATTGGAACAAGAACTAATGATGTATTAAACCTATTTGTTTTCACAATAAAAATAATTTGTATGTTAAGATTTACTTTGTCTTATATATTTTCAATCTTTAGTGATCCAAAATTATTAACTTTTGACCAATATTTAATAAAGGTTATTATTTTACATATTTAATAAACGTTTTAATATGACTTATTAACTGTTGAGAAACTTGTCTGAATTGACTTATTGTCTTCTAACACACACCTGCTTATGGAAAATTTTTAGGGGGTCTAGAATTTCTAATTTTGTTTAAGGATCCGACATTGGATGTGTAACAAGTGTATTGCGGAGCTACACAAATATAATATGTGTGAGTCTGCATCAACTTGTCACACATCTAACGGGGGATCCTTCAACTTTTTTAGAAATCTTGAACCTCCTAATAGTTCCGAGAAATTTTAAAATACTCATGGAGTACGGATGACGTAGTACTCCGGACTAATAATTCGATAACACGTCACATATGCTAGTATCTAGGGTCGATGATTTAGGATCTAGGGTTTAGTTTTAGGGTCTAGAAATTTATATAAATTTTTAATTAATTGCACGCTGTCAAAATCTTATTGGTTGATGTAACATATGTCAATCATTTATTAGTTTGGAGTACCACGTCATCGTGCTCTAGGAGTATACTAAAATCTCTCAATAGTTCCTCTGCTTACAATAATCTCTAAACATTTTGAGCTTTTTTTGGATAAAAAGCAAAGGACGGAGAGCAATAAGGTTTAAACACCCGACTAGGTCGCATACCTAGACACTGAACCGAGCGCCCGAACTCAAAATATATAGAAAAATATCAAAAGATAACAAAAACCTCATTTTTAGCTTACGACCATCTCCAACCATCTATTTCGTGCTGGCTACTCTAACTTTATTTTTCTTTACTTCATCTTCAAATATACAGTTTTTAAGTGAAACTTCTCCAACCATCTACTCAATTTCTAATCTTAAAAATAATATTACTTTTAATAAATCTTATTTTAATCAATTAATGAAAATAAAAAAAAATGAAAAGAAGAAGGAAAAGTAAGAAAGTGGGGTTGTTAGTATTATTTAAATGATATAATTGGAGGAGTTTGATTTTGAAGCATGCTTGCATACTTTATATTTTATATTTGAAGATTCAATTCGTTTCTTCAAATTTCAAGTAAGCATATAGAGTACCAATGAACATTGAAATAGTATTAATACTTCAAGTTTGAAGTGCCATCGCCTAAGAGTAAGAGTACACATTTCAATTTATCTTCAAATCTTTTAGCTCAGCTTTCATATGGATTTTAGAGGTGGCAATAGCTGAATTTAAGGGAATAAATATGATATTTTAAACTGAATAAATAAAATATTTTGAAAATATAGGGTTTTTTCTTTAGAGGGGATTATAGATTTATTTGCCTTTTGAATTTGAGATTTTTATTTAGGAAATTTTAAATTTTAATGTATCATACGAACATATAAGAAAGGATTAAAGAAAAAAAAGGTCCACTGTCTCTGAGTGGTGAGATGGGCCTTATTGTTGGGTCCTTTGAGATTCGATGTTTAGACCACAGTCCAATTCTGAAACAGCAAAATGAGCATACTCAAATTTCATTTTTCCTTCTATTTTTCGTTATAATAAAGCAACTCGAGGTGGATATAATATTTTCGGCTTCAATTTTTGGGAAAACAATTTTTTACTTTTCGATGAGCAGGAAGGCTAAACGCATATGTGGTTATTGATTATAGTTGGTAAAATTATTGCATATGTTTTTATTGATTATCAGACCGCATCGTACTTTATGACTGAATTGAATTGAATTGAACTGAATTGAACTGTATTAAAACATAAAAACGCGCAGTCATAAAATTTATATTTTAAAAATATACATTTCTTCCGAACTGAAGTGTACAAATTTCCTTTCAGGATAGAACAAAAAAGTAAAGTGCTTTTGGTAAAAATATCTAATAGAAATATCAGTTAGCTGCTTCTTTTTCTAATGGGAAGAAAATATCTCAAATATGTAGTGAAAATATAAATCAAATACCTCTAAACTTATGAGATTTTAAGTTCTCGACAAGAGACAAACTTATTTGTAAACAAGACTCTCAAAACGAACTAGTGATTTTATTTGCATAGAAATTCCAGTTTTAAATATATCTATTATATATGTACCGAAATAGTATGAATGCATACAATAAATAAATTTTCGAAAATGCGTTGCTTTTTCTACTTACCGGATCTTATGAAATGGAGAAAAAATTGGAGGATGTTCCAAGGGGATCTCTCTCCCCTATCTCCATATTATGTGTCTGATCGGTTGTGGAAATCTGTCTGGGCTTTTTGTTGTGGAAACTTGTCCAGACTTTCGCAAACAGAACATATTTTGTCTTATATTTTTTTTCGATGATATATTATTTGATGTCTGACGAAATAACTCATGACACGTGTAGTGATCCTAGAGCTTTGTTCCACCATGCACGTAGGCATAGTTGACATCTCAGGAATCTCTCTGGAATAGGAGTTTCATTCCAAAAAAGAAACAGAATCCTACTCGGATCTAAATTCCCTAATCTAGATGTAACCGCGTCATAGGTGGAGCTTTCCTTATATCGCTCAGATTATGTGGCTCATCCTAGTTAGTCTCTAGTTGTCCTAATAGTCTTAATTTTACCTGGATAAAGTCACCGCCTATATTCTTATATATAGGAAAGTTCCTAGGTGATACGGTAGACACATATCTTTTTATACTCTAGCTCTTTGTCAATTCCTATATTCTTTAATAACCCTTTACTGACTTGGACATCGGAGAGAGGTCGCCGCAACACCGCTTTGCCCTAACAGTTTCCTGTTTCGCAGATTACGATATGACTTATCAGCTGTCAAATAGCTTACTTTATTTTTCAGGCTATCATATTGGCGCGGTAAACGTGAACCAGAAAAACTTGTATACTCTTGCACACAAGAAACATGGAAAAATCTTGTTCAAAACGAAAGCATGCCTTTCCAAATACGGCAATCGGTGAAAGCTCTTTCCAATTCCTCCCGGATAACAAATTGTAAGGTCATAGCGAAGGAGGCTTGATGGTCAAGTAGAAAGTTTCACCATGTCGAGTTTTGGTTGACACTGGATGTGTAACCAATCTTATCACCAACAGAGCCTTTGAGGTAGTAAATAGTCATGACTAATTCTCACGCTTAATTAGACTATTACAACAAGTAATATAGCTGTAATATTACTTTTTTATCTTTATTTTCGGTAGAAAAATTCTCCATTTAGTTCTTTTTGGGTAAAAAAAGGAAAAGGGTCTTAATTTTTGTGCTTTTGAAAATAATATATAGTTTGAAAATTTGGTTTGTGTCTGCTCTGTATTAATTATGGCATTTTAGATCATTATTTTTTAATTAATGTGATTACTCGGTTTGGGTTACTCAACACCCTTTACAAAGTCCATCTTCCGATGAAGATTTTCTAGGTGTACTACATGTCAAATCTGGACTTTTTTAAACGCCCTAGAAAAGGTAAAAATAGCTAATGTTTACGGTTAGACGATTTAAGTACCTTATCGTAGGAAATAATGATTCCTTGATTGATCTATTTCCCAAAACTAGTGGGATTATATACAGAATATACAAATCAATCAACCTTATATATTTGGTAATTAATCAATGAGAATATAATGCAATAAGTGAATACACATTATACAATTATTCTAATACACCACCTCAATTGAAACTGGGAGGACGAAGAACACTAAGATTGTCTCGAAAGTCATCAAAAAGGACGGACGAGAGGCCCTTGTTGAAAATATCCCCGATTTGATAGCGAGAAGGGACGTATAATACTCTGACTTGACCCCGAGCAACCTTTTCACGAACAAAATGGATATCCATTTCAATGTGCTTGGTGTGTTGATGTTGAACATGATTGCCCGATAAATAAATAGCCCTAACATTATCACAGTAAACAAGAGTAGCTTTATTAATGGGACAATGAAGTTCGAGCAAAAGGTTATGCAACCAACAAGATTTCGAAACCACATTGGCCACAACATGATATTCGGCTTCAGCACTGGATCGGGAGGTTGTCGTTTGGAGGACCATGAAACCAAGTTATCTCCAAAAAAAACACAGTATCTAGAGGTTGAGCGTCGAGTCTCTGGGCACCCACCCCAATCAACATCTTGTAGGAGATGAGAGAATCAATGGAGGATGGTGATTAATGAAGACCATAATCCAAGGTACCCTGAAGATACCGGAGAATCCGTTTGAGAGCATTCATATAATCTTGCATAGGCGCGTGCATAAATAAACATATCTACTGGACTGCATAAGAAATATCAGGGCGGGTGAAGGTGAGATATTGGAAGGCCCCGGCAAGACTTCGATAGTTAGAAGGATCATCAACTGGAGTACTTGATGTGGCACTGAGCTTGGGCTTCGAGTCAACTGGTGTGGAGACTGGTTTATAAGAGGACATATCATCCCTTTCTATTATCTCAAAGGCATTCTACGTTTGAGAAAGAAAAAGACCATTAGAGTGACGAGCAACCGAGATACGCACCCAAAAAAATAGTTCAGGGGACCAAGATCCTTTATAGCAAATTCAGTGCCAAGAAGTGTAACGATAGTTCAACGAAGTGAATCAGATGAAGCTGTCAAAATGATATCATCAACATAGAGTAACAAATAAGCAGTGTGAGCACCATGTCTGTAAATAAAGAGAGAATGGTCAGATTTGCTATTAGTGAAACCAAGTTGAGAAACATAGTCTGCAAACCGCTTGTACCAAGCCCGATGAGCTTGTTTGAGCCCATATAAAGATTTCTTGACCATACAAACATGTTCAGGATATTGTGGATCACGGTACCCCATAAACTGATGCATGTAGACAGTTTCGTTGAGATCCCCATGAAGAAAAGAATTTTTTACATCCAATTGGTAAAGAGGCCATGCTTTTAAAAGTGCCAGGCTAAGAACAATACGAATAGTAGCTGGTTTGACCACCGGACTAAATGTCTCACCACAATCCATGCCAATCTGTTGTGTGCGGCCATCACCTACAAGACGGGCTTTATGCCGCTCAAAAGAATCATCAACACATTCTTTATGAGAAAACACCCAAAGAGAACGAATGATATTAGCATTAGTGGGTCGGGGGTACCAAAACCCAAGTCTTATTTGTCATTAGGGCATTGTATTCGTCATCCATGGCCATTTTCCAATTTGGGTCACGAAGGGCAGCTAGAGGTGTGCGGGGTAGGGGAGATTTGGTTGTGTGAATGTGGAGGCCGTATTTAGGGTTTGGTTTGAAAATACCAGGTTGGCTGCAAGTTTGAGGGCGTAATGGTGGAGGCGGAGGGGGAGGGGGAGGGGGGGATGGGCGGATCAGCTTGAGATGTTTTCTGATAAGAGAGGTCCAGTTGGGCTGGAGAATGGGAGGGGGGAGGTAACGGGTAGAATAATTGTATAGTGTGTATTCAGTTATTCTAATACTTATAAAAAGATATAAATACCTTTTTATTTCTTAGAGTTCTTTTTAAGAAGACTTAATTGGTGTCAAGCCCCTAAACTTGACAAACTTGAGCAACTAGCCCTTTCAACTTTGAAATGTAACAAAATACCCTCTAAAGTAGGCTAATTGCAACACATAACACCAAATTTTAAAATGTTATGATCTGAAAGAGGAGGTGAAATGATTATATTTGTTTTACTGCTTTAAGGCAATGATTCAAAAGGGGATGTAGAAGATTTATTGGGTTAAATGGTTGTTTTCTTAAGAGAATTTGTAAAGGACAAATTTTGGTAGCTGTGGCAATGAATTGTAATAATCAAATATCCTCAAATAGCATGGGTTGTTATTGATGATGCCGCAAGTACACATACATGGGTTGTAATAACCAAAATTTGTCCTTTACAAATTCTCTTAAGAAAACAACCATCTAACCCAATAAATCTTCTACATCCCCTTTTGAATCATTGCCTTAAAGCACTAAAACAAATATAATCATTTCACCTCCTCTTTCAGATCATAACATTTTGAAATTTGAGGTATGTGTTGCAATGAGCTTACTTTAGGGTGTAATTTGTTACATTTCAAAGTCGATGGGGGCTAGTTGCACAAATTTGCCAAGCTTAGAGGGCTTGACGCAAATTAAGACTTTTTTAAAAAAAATGGAACTTAAACTAAAGTTTCTTAATGTCATTAGCACTGAACATAATCTTAATTAATAGTGCATTCTCGATTTGATTGTCTAATTGCATTAAATAAAATTTAAAATAATAAAATAATGGACTTAAACCATATGCATCTCCCTAAACTTTGTCAAAAACATCGCTTTGCCCCCCCCCCCCCCCCCCCCCCCCCCCCCCCCCCCAAACTCTTAGGACATCCTATTAGCCCCTCAACTTGTGAAAAGTGATACACTTAGCCCCCTCAACTTGTATAAAATGATGCACTTAGCTCCTCATGTCCTATGTGACGCTGATGTGGCAAAAATTATTAAAATTAAGGCTTAAAGCATATGCAACCCCCTATACTTGGCCAAACAAGTCAACTTTGCCCCCATAACTTACGAGACGTCCTATTATCCCCCTCAACTTGTGAAAAGTGATACATTTAGCCCTCTTTTCATCCATATTCACTCTCATTAGGAGAGTGAACTACAATTTCTTGAAAATTACAAAATTAATCCTTACAAAATTACAAAACTGGTCCATTATTTTCTCTTATTTTTTTCTTTTTGCATCTCCTTTTTCTTCTTTCTTTATCTTCTTCCATCTGAAATTTTTGAATCCAGCCGCCAAAAATCCGGAATCCGGCAGCTGGATTCTGAAATTCCAAATTTTGGTGGCCAGATTTCGGAGGCTGAAATTTGGAATTCTAGAATCTGACAGTCGGATTTTGAAATTTTCGGCAACTAGAATTTGAAATTTCAGAATCCAGCCGTTGGAATGCTTTTTGATTTTATTTTTTTACGAAAAGAAAGAAAGAAAGAAAGAAGATGGAGATAGAAAATTAAAGAAAATAAAATTTAAGGGTTTTTTTATATATTTTCTTTATTCTTTTTCACTCCTGTACTCTCTCTTTAATTTTAATATTTTTGCCTCATCATCGCCACATAGGACATGAGGGGCTAAGTGCATCATTTTATACAAGTTGAGCGGGCTAATAAGACGTCCCAGATTTAGGGGGGTAAAGTGAATTTTTTGGCCTAGTTTAGGGGGTTCATATGGTTTAAGCTAAAAATTAAAGAGAGAGTGGATGGATGAAAAAAAATAAAAAAAAATATCAAAAAGACCCTTGAATTTTATTTTCGTTAATTTTTCATCTCCATCTTCTTTCTCTATTTCTTTCTTTTCTTTAAAAAAATCAAAAAGCATTTTGGCGGCCAGATTTGAAATTCCAGATTCCAGTCGCCGGAAATTTCATAATCCGGCTGTCAGATTTTGGAACCGAAATCTGGCCGTCAAATTCTAGACTTTCAAAATCCAGTGGCCGGGTTCTGAAATTTCAGATGGAAGAAGAAAAATAAAGAAGAAAAAGGAGATGCAAAATGGAAAAATTAAGAGAAAATAAAGGACCAGTTAATTTTGTAATTTGCAGGAGGGTGTAGTTCATTGTCCCAAATGTGAGCAGATATGGATAAAAATGAACTAAATTTGTCACTTTTCAGAAGTTGAGTGGCTAATAAGACGTCCCAGAAGTTGAAGGGACAAAGTGACTTTTTTGACCAATTATACAGGACTGCATAAGGTTTAAACCTAAAATAATGGTATATTAAAATAAATGGAAGCGCTAAAGAATTAACAAAACAAAACTAAGGACTTCATAATACATTTGCTATTTGAGTAATGTAGCAAATGAAAACTACTCCCTCCATTCTAAAATAAAAGTTTTTTTACACAAAAAAATTTGAAATAAAAAAGACTTATAAGTACTATTATACCCTTATTAATTATTCATTTCATACTTAATGTACCTATTATTCTTTCCATTATTACTAATTACAAAAATATATTTACCATATCTCAATATTCTCAATTCCTACCCATCATGGGTAGCTCAGATGGTCAAAGGAGCAGAGAAGGTGAGAAAGGCACACAACAGGTCTCAAGTTCGATCCTCATGAATTGCAATTTGGTGATTTAATACTTTGTTCCCTGATGTTCGATCCTCAGTGATTACAATTTGGTGATTTAATGCCTTGTTCCCTGATGGCCCTACTGGACTGCTCTAGAAGCTTCTGTTATAGCCTGTGTGAAGTGGGAAGCCCGCATTGGTGGGGTTACGCATGCTAGCTTCCTCGGGGTATAAGCCTACTAACTCCGAAGGGGTTTAGTAGGGTTCCTCGTCATCAAAAAAAAAATATTCTCAATTCCTTAATTGGAAAATAATTGAGAAAATATGCAAGACACCATTTTTTTTTTTTTTTTTGACAGGAGCAAGACACCATTTAATTCAGACAATGTTAAAATTGGAAATAAAAAATAGTCAAAACGACTTTTAATTCAAAATTTCTTTCATTGTTTAAGAAAAACTTTTATTTTAAAATGGAGGGACTATACAATATAGTTAGTTCAAGGCATTAAAGATGATGTCTTCATTTTTGTTTCTAAATATATTCTATTAAGTGTTTGGGCGTTGTTAATTTACATAGTTTTTAAATCGGAAAACTGAAACATTAGAAAATTTCATTAATTAATGAATTATATACTAGTAGTATATAATTTGAGTATGAAATTAATTTTTGAGGGTGCCGGTGCAACGCGCTATTTCCTTAAAGAAATGTGAAAAGAAAAAACAATTTTTCGTCTCAGAAAAACCTTCATTGGAAAAAGATTTATTTAGTTACATGATCAAAATACATATATAAAATAAAATAAAATTGCATGATCCGAAAAGGAAAGAAAGGCGCGTGACAAATTCAAACATTGTTGTTGGTAGCATGAAACAATTAATTAGGTTTTGTTAATTAAATGCAAGCTGCATCTTCGAAGAAATCCCTTAGACTGCTTCCTATGATAGGAAATTAATTGCTTACTGTTTTAGCTGTTTATTTTCAGCTTACTATTTAGTAGTTTTGATTAAAAATATGAAGTTAATTAATACAAAACTAATGAAAAGTTTGATAGATTTGTAAAAAATAGAATTCGAAATTTCGGACAGTAAATTTAGCTACAACAAATTGGTAGAATATACAAATATTTAATATGTGCATATTTTAATTTAGTTAAAAAATGTAAAAAATATATAATACTAAATTCTTAAAAATAATTTAAGGGTATCACTCTTTCCGAACTACAGTCCATTTTGACAAATTTGCTCTTTTCATTATAGACAAGTTATAAAAGATAAAAGTTGAAATCTCTCAAAGAACTTATTTTTGAAAGTCGAACATTAGAACTCTGGAATTTGAGATGTCGAATGAGCCAACAAATTCGGAATGGCATAATGATGATCAATTATTAGAATATGAAATACTCGAACATTAAAAACACGTTCAAAATATTTAAAAGTTGAATTTTTCCGGAAAACGGCTGTTTCAATCTAAGGAAACGTCCTCTATAGTTGTTTCTCCATATAGAAAAACAACCTCCAAGACCGAAAACGCTCTTTTTTTTGGAGTTTTTTACAAAATTAACTATTTTCGAGTGTGTTTTTCAAAATTACGTACTTTATTCGTGATTTTGTCCATAATCGTGAGCGAAAAGTGTGATTTTGGAATTAGAAAGTTCAATTTTGAAAAAAAGATGGTGTTGAGAGGTTTTAGAATTTCAAAATGAAAGAGTGAGTTATGGCAAGGGTATTTTGGGAAAAAGTGGGATGTACTTCGAAAAAAGTAGGCTGTAATTAGCAATTCACATAGAGGAAACCTAATATTAGTAACGTAATAATCTAATCGAGAAATAACTTAATAATCTACCAAAAAATAAATACTTCATCCGCCCCATAACTATGTGCGCAAATGAGTTTGCACACTAAATAATAAAACATTAAATAGTGTTTTTGTTTTACTTATATGCCCTCAATTAATGTAGTGTTTTAATGGAAAAAACATTTAATGCATTTATATTAGTAAAGTGAAGGTTAGTTGGTAGTAACTAGAAAGCTCATTTAATAATCATGTATAATATGGCATTACAATAAGAAATAACCCCTAACGAGTGGGTCATTATTGAATAATTACCAAACAATTGAATTCAACTAAGAATGTACTTCGCCATAGTCCTTGACTCCTTGATTTAGCTTAGAGCTTCACGAATAGAGAGAGCTTCAACAAGAGAGGGGTCTGAACAAGTCATTACACCTTTTTTTGCCACAATAAATGACACATTATCATCAGCACCATTTGCCTATGCCCAGTAACGTGCCGACTTATGATGTTCAATCTTACGACATTGTAAAGATTCCTTGGTTGTCATTTGGAACTGAACTCCATTGTCTGATATAGTCGAGTGAGGAATAACATATCGAGAGAAACTTGGACATTTTTGCTGCAGTTATATTCTTAAAACACTCTGCCTCCGTCCATTTATAAAAGTAATCTACTCCCACAACAATGAACCAAATGATCGTTTGAAGCGGAGGTCTTGACTTCGCCAATGATTTCGATTCTGCAAGAGGAAAAGGGCCATGGTGAGACAGTGTTGTGTAGTTCAAAATGAGGTAGATGCGAAAAAAGTCCCCATGTATTTGGCATCCATGACACTTTGGGAATAGATTCGCAAAATCAAATTGCATCGTCCGCCAAAAGTACCTTTGTTGAATGATATTTTTGGCCGTGCTTATCCCGCTCATGTGTAGTCCATAGAATCTTATGTGTACTTCGGACATAAGAACTTCAGCTTCTTCTTCCATTAAACATTTGAGCAGCAAACCATTCCCGTTCTTTTGTATAAATCTCCTTCAAACACCCAGAATTCTGTTAGAGTCTGATCAACGATCAGAGACGCACAGCGGAAGCGAGAAAAACGATTTAGTTCGTTGATCAGAAAAACTTGATCTTAATCAAAGTCTCAATGTATTTTGATTATAACGTGATAAACTACTTTAGTCACTCACATGGAATCCCTCTGAGAGAGATGGACGAACCGCACGATCGGAGGTTCCGCCAAAATCACGTGCACAACACTTCAGACGACGAGTCCTCGATTCAGGCACGAAGAACGATGAACGAAAGTCTCCGGGATCACTCTAGGGAGTTCAGCCGGCCACCAGTAGAGGGATTAGGGTATCTTTTTCTGTGTCAGAAAGTCTAGGGTTTCAATCTATTGAGATTAATTTATAGTGTGTCGACTAATTACAGTTTCAATACATGTATTAATTTAATTAATCTGATTGTACCCAATAGACTACAATAGATTCAATTAACATCAATTAGGTCATAATTAATGACACATTAACTCCTAAAGAAAAATAATTAATCAATAGCTTAATTAATTAACCTGATGAGCAAATTAGGTGAGGCCTAAGATAGCATAACGTCTGGTTGCAAACTCTATTTCACGTAGGTAGGAAGCAGCCTCGAAAGGACATGACATGAAAAGGGGACTTACCTTGGGCATCCTGCTAAAGAGCGGTAATCCAGCGATTAAGCCATTTGTGAGAGTAGAAAAACGACTACCTATTTGACAGGGGCATAAATTTCCTGAATCCCTTACTATAAACTAGTAACTATAAAAGGGCAAAACTCCATCAGGAAGCAGATCCAAAACCATCTTATGTATAGATCGACGAAATTATCTATGCTCCTTACTTTGATCTTATACATCTTGCTTAGCATCTTAGCTCGGTCATCCTCTTTCTTCTTCATTTCATCAGCTTCTAGAACTTCCGGGGTTGGAATAGTCATGTAGATGTTGACGGGCTTCAATAATTAATCCCTCTAAACAATTAATTAACTTGTTTCAATCAAAACAAATAATCAATCAACATTATTAGTTAACAACTAATAATCATAAGTTCATCATTAATACAATACATGTATCAATTCTTCGAGTACTAGTCTCAGTGTCTAGTGTGCACGATCCTGTGGGCCACAATCAATTAGTTCTATGGCTGATAGAGAGTTGCCTAGACCATATTATTCACCAATTAATTACAGTGTAAGTCCATCTCACACAGATAGATTACCCTGTAGAATTCTCATATATCTCTTACCATGCATATCTATATATCAAGCATGAGGCACGGTGGTAGTCATCCTCTACAGCTTGAAATATTTCTCGATTCTTGAGTTAAACCAAAGAACAGACAAGTAACCAGCTTGTCTGAGTGTGGCCACATATTTCTCAGTTCAACTCATCGAGTGGCCTAGTGATATCATCTCACTTATACAGTGAGTGGTAATCCCTTCACTTCAACTATCAGTATGAACGAATTCACTGATCAAACCAATTATACCCGTATTTGGCATCCTTTTACAAACTTGTTAGGCGTATGTCAAATCTAATCAGATTCCTTATTCAATACTATAATGAAATCAGGTCGACAGATAAAAGAGATCTACATTGATAGAAGGGCAATGACACTCCCACCATGTGCCTTCTAAAGCGGATCGACCAAGTCCCGTATTGGTCATACGTACCTACAAACATATCATGTACAAGTGTACACATCCTGTTTGTAAAAGCCTACGTTCTATTCATTCCCATGAGTAGAGCTAGCCTCTGGTGATTTATGATTTACAATCAATGGATACTTCATGCAGTACATATAATACAAGATATATCAACTAAATGAATTAATGCCTTTATTCCATAAATCAAAGTATACAGTACAATAAACAAAAGTACAGTACTAGAACAAATAACTATGCCTAAGAACTAGGGCACACCAACAAATTGTGAGGCCAATCGTTGGAGAGTAATCCTATCGTTCTCATCAGAATCTTCGCATGCCTTCTTCAATCAAGCACTGGGTAGATCGCTTTCGTTCTTCCTTTGTCACAAACACTTCAGATGTTTGATGGTATGGAACTATGGAAGTAATTACGACAATAGGGTCTATTGGGGCTTTCTCTAGCCCATCCCAAATTGATGATAAGGTAGCTGATAGGGATGAAATATCCCCTTCTTTTCGGGTTATTTACGATGTAATTAAATGTTATTTTATTACTTTTAGTATAGTTTTAAGTCTTTTTTATTATACTTTGTGAACAAATTAATTCTCAATCACTTAGTTTGAATTTATCTCCGTAAAAGCACTATTTTCACCGGAAATCGTCAAAGTAACTCATGTTTATTTTGTTTATAGGTTTTACTTCAAAGATAAAAATTATCCATGGTGAAAGACAACTTCCAGACATGATTAGAGGTGTTTTTGTGCTAATAAAGAGCTAAGAGACAAGGAGTTTTGCAAATAATTCAAGGAAAAGTCAATCTGCCCAGAAATTGCTCTTGACACGGGTCGTGTCAAAGTTCCACACGGTCCGTGTCAGGACAAAAATGGTCCACACGGTTTGATTTCAGGGGCGTGTAAATGGTGTTCACACGACTAATGGAGGACACGACCCCGTGTCAAAAGGGACACGATCCGTGTCACAAAGGAGACATTTAATTTGCGCGGCGTTTTAATTAGCAAAAATCCAACTTGTCGAGTAATTAATGCGACACGACCCCGTGTCAAGGGACACGCCCAAGGACACGCCTGAGCTGATTAAAGTCATTTTAATGCATTGTTGCCTTGACACGGCGTGTCAAGTGGCCCACACGACCCGTGTCAAGCTTTATTCTGCACTTCGATGAGATTTTCAAGCATGTGTTTTGAGGATTCACACTTGTTCACAAAGCCAACTTTTCTGTATAAATATGGGGGTTCTCTAGCCAGAAAGGGGATCCCTCTCCACTTGTGTTTAATCCCTCTTTAGTTATTTTTAGTTCCATTTAGTTGTAATTCTCTCCATTTAGTTGTTGAAAAGAGGCGATCCAAGTACGATCCATGTTCCATTTCACCTCTTTTGCAAACTTGTAATCCATTTTCATTCCATTAATACAAAGTTACTTATTATTTCCTTCATCTCCGTCCATTCTATTCAAATCTTCAAGTTGGCAAAGAGATCCTCTCCGAGGACATAAGCGACGATCGTGTGTCCGCTGTAGTGCGATAAAAGGGAGTAGCTAAACTTTTATCTTGCTAAACTAGTTGTGACCCGTCTATATGCTAGACTCGGTAGTATCATATTGTTTCCTTACATAGTTTATACAATAGTTTTGTATAAATTAGTATATTTGATTCATCATCATCATATGCTTCTCTTATGTTTATTTATGAATACTTGATATGAACTTGACATTTCTACCGGATTTATATAGGTGTTGCCCCCATCGCAAGTGACGAGCCGGAAACCGTAGATATTGACGACATCACGGAACTTAAAGGGCCCTAGTTTCTAAGTCCATTGGAGACACTTAACCTTGAAATTATAGGATTAATTAAGTGTGTACCTACGAGTTCATACGTGTTGATAAAACATCATAAAAGCTAGCTATGATAGTTTGAGTAATCTTAAGGCTATTTTATCTTTATTATTGTATAAAACTTACCATCACCATTTCATGCTAAGGAATATGGAAAGTATTTGTGTGTTGTAGTATATGAGTAGTTAATTAATAAATCCAAAACTCTAAAGTATAAATTCGCTTAGATAACAACCCGAAACCAAGTAGTTTGATACTTATTGGTATAAATCCCGTGGATTCGATACCCGGACTTAAACCCCGGATTATTACTTGACAACGATAGGGTACACTTGTCCTCTAATTGTAGGCCTTTTTGTAGCACTAGCTCGAGGCCGCATCAGTAGCTAGGGCATCAGCCATCATATTTTCTTCGCGGGCCACGTCTCTTAAAGTGCATGCGCCAAATTTTTGTTTGCGCAGTTGAGGTAGTTCTAAATAAGGCTTTAAGATCTCCTCACTGACTTCCTATTCTCGTATGCCTGTTGTATTACTAATAGGTAGTCTCTGACTATCTCTACTTCATTTTACCCTAGGTGAAGAACAACTTTCATCTCGAAAAGACAAGCTTAGTATTCTGCTCCATTGTTCATCACCGGAAACTCCAATATCGTTGACAAGGGAGTAACTTCTCCATTGGGTCTAGCTATAACAACACCAATCCCAACACCTTTCTTGGTCATTGTGCCATCAAAGAACGTCATCAATTCTTAATCTTAATTACCTTTAGTTGTTCATAAGGAAACTAAAACCTTCAACATAATCATAGTAGATGGTTGGGATTGAAGCTAGGAATTCAGAAACATCGCGTCCTTTAATGACCTTTTTTGGGGACGTACTCGATATCAAACTCGGACAAGAGCAAAAGGCGCTGAGATAATTTCCCAACCAATGAGGGCATTTCATACAAATACTTCATAGGATATATCTTTGCAACAATTTAACCGTATATGATTGGAAATAATGCCTCAATTTCTTGGTGAGCCGTACCATTGAAGCACATGTGTAAGCACTGGTTTTCGTACTCTATGATGAAAGCTATTCGGGCTCCTCGAACTACCAGCCGAATAAAGCTACAGTACATGCAAGAGAATAGAACGACTCTTCGAAGTCATAATTCACTCATACTGCATTTCGAGGACATGAGATTGACACGTAAGTCCCATATCAAAGTGCCCTTTCACGTAGACACCATACGGCTTCCTATGCCTGAGCCTAACCGTATGGTTTCATATGCCTAAACATTAATCCTCCAGCTTGTGTTGGTGGTTTTCCGTATGACCCCTATCCTTATATGCAACGTATTAGAAAAATTCAACAGACTTGAAACGAGTGAAATAAGGCAGCCTTGACACCTTGCAGTATTTTGGCTATAACTTCCTCGTACAAACGTATTTTCGGGCGTTTCAACTTGCATTGGAAAACTAAGACATAGAAAAACAACTTTCGTGTTTTGAATTTTTTCCAAATTCGGAGCAGAAAATGGTCGAAACGGGGTTCAAAGTTGGAGGACCATTTCTGGCGCGACGAAGAAGCTGATTTTTGGATTTCTGGCGTTTCTAGCGCGACGGTTTCGTCTCTGCCGCGACGGAATCCGCCCATCTTGCCCTTTCATGCCAAAAGTCGCGTTCTATCATCCAAATGACGTCCCGGATCACCCAATGGTTCATCTATTCATCAAGCAATGTAATCCTTGGGATATTGGCGATAAATACGCCATTCTCCAGCGAAAGAAAACAACATCCAGATGGATTATCTCTTACAAGAAATCACATTCATAGTTATTCCCATTTGTTCCACCGAATTCCCTTCGGGGAATTCGTAAAAACCATACACCTTACCGTTCATTCAAGATTCCATGGCATTATAGTGTTGGTTGAGAGATAGACTTCTTTCATTGGTTCATCGAGGAGAAGATGAGAAAGAACGCCTCGAGGCTTGACAAACCTCACGAGGAATAGTAAAAGGATTGACAACCCTCTTTCCCTTCTTAGTTACAGTTCATATTCTCTGAATTTCCGTTTACATTTGTATGAATGCTATGACAATTACAATATTATGAAATGAGTATTCTTCATATATGTTCATGTTATTGAATGATTAAATTGTTCATTACTTATGTTTTATTAATCTAGGATAGGTCCAGTTAGTAAACCATAATCAATCTAACTTGTGTGATAATCATTGATCTAATAAGGTTGTCTAAGATAGGTCCAGTAATCTTGTTAAGTTAAAGTCACATAAGGATAACTTGATCGCAAGTATCGAGAGATCGGGTTAAGTTATGTTCTAGAATTGGTTGAGTATATATGAATAAATTGTCATGGTGATCATTGTGCTTAAATGAATCGTTGTCTTTGCTTGGATGATGAATGTTGGTTGAAGATGTTAGTGTAGGAATAAATGTTAGTTTAGGAATTAGTTTAGTTTAATCAACAACAATCCAAATCATCGCTTTTCTATAAACCTCGAGAAAACGAATAAAGTAAACGATAAAAGTAAATGAGTAATTAACGTTTCCCTGTGGGTTCGATCTTTTTATTACTACATGAGTGACTCCGTACACTTGCGGATATCGCCCAACACTCTCCCTGAAAAGCCCATATCATATCCAGATTTAGATATGATACGAAACTATACTTAAGACGTACGGCCTATGTAACGACCCGGTCCGGAGTGGGTGGTGTCGGGATAGGAAGACCTGTACAAGGAGTGGCCCAAAGGATGACGATGGGGACAAGAATAAATTGAACCCCACATCGGAAATAGAGAGGGATGACTGAGGCTTATAAGTGATATGTGGACCCAATATATGCATGGTATTCTGTATTACCTAGCCCAATACCATGTGTCGTGGCTCTCGAACAAGGCATGTGTAGTTTTAGTGGCGCATGTGGGTGTTTCAGAGGGTATGATGTGATGAAGAACTTTGTGGGAGTGGGCATGAAGCTTGAACAATTTGGCCCAAGTAGAATATGAGACGTTTTCAGTTAAGGAGGATAGAAACATGGTTCTTGATGTAAGAGACACCAAGAGAGGGGTGATATTTGTTCTCGACCATGGCAGTAGGATCGTCAGAGAAGAAGAGAACAAAAGAATGAGAAGGAAGAGAGAGAAAAGAGCTAGTAGAATTGTGAAAAAAAAATTGATACAATCTAAGATTGGGTTATCTATTGCGTGTCTCATTCACTAAGAGTATATATATAGCCCTAATAGCACAATCTAAGGTTATACAATAGGGTTTTTTTATAAAAAAAAGGATTAAACACCCTTTTGCCCCCTGTGCTATCCAAAATGTTGGCATTTGCCCTCTGTGGTATTATTTTGTCACATTTGCCCCTTATGCTATTCCAATTCGTCATATTTGCACCCCGTGGTATTCTAATTCGTCACATTTTGTCTTTCACTAGATGCAAATATAGAAATTCTGACACGTATTGTTACGTGTCACTATTTTGAGACATACACATACTATATGAATGTTTAATTTTAACAAAAATGATAAGTGTATGATCAATTGACATCTAAGTTTATTTAAAATCTATCGCAAAATATTAATTTTTTTAAAAATTGAGTTGTTACGTGATATATTGACATGTGGAACTGTGACATGTGACAATCGACAACAAGTTTTGTATGTTTCCATCCATTCAAGGGCTAAATGTGACGAATTAGGATACCACAGGGGGCAAATGTGACGAAATAATACCACAGGGGGCAAATGTCAACATTTTGGATACCATAGGGGGCAAAGAGATGTTTAAGTATGCAACAAGTAACAAGATCATACAATAATATTTACCAAATATAAAGATATATTTAGATGTAAACTCTAACAAAGAGCCCAACAAAAATGGCCCATAATTCATAGAAAGGCTCACTCTATGTAGGATCCAAGTTCTACACCATCACCGTCTCCTTCATGGGCAAAAACATAAACTCATCGATTAAAATCCCTACAAAAAGGTAAATTTTTCTCTCTCACTCAAGAAAGAGTATATTTTTTAGTTTCTATCGCAAAACAAAATAATTAAGCTCTTATTAAATCGTACCAAAAAACATGCGTTGTAATATTCTAAGAGCAAAATCATTTCTATTATGGATAGAAATGAGTCAGAAGTCTTACCGATATGTTCTAAGTTCGTTTCAATTTAACGTTCAGTTATTATAATATTAGTAGCTCCAAAATCCAATAAATGTACTTAATTCGTCAACTTTTTCGTAATGGTAAGTAAAAGTAAAACCATTTAATTCAACAATTCACAATTTGAAAGAGGGTTGTGAATGCACCTATTACTACTTGTAGAAATCTCAATTGGTTGAAGAAAGAATACATGACTACCCGTTTTTGGAATCTCCATTAGAAACAATTGAATTCAAATTCCATTAAATGGGATGCTATTATTACGAAAAATAAATTTCTTCTCACGCTACTGAAAGAAAATAAAAGACAATATAAATATGTTGAACTTGTCAAATCATGATTATAATTTGTACTAATTTTAAAAAAATGTTAATGTGACGTTTCAAATAGACATGGTAAAATAAATGGTTTTTTTGAGAGAAGGTAAACAAATGCAGAAATAAATAAATTCCTCGAGTGTGCATTACCGATAATGTTAGATGAGGGTAGAGAAGTAGCTGTAGCAGACATGAGAAGAAAATAAAAAAGAAGAAATCAGATAATAACATAATTATTAAATAAATTGCAAAAACTACCTTAATACCCTCATCATTCCATTTTCGGTATATATTAATCTCTGATTTTTTTTCATTTGAACATATTAACCTCCAGATCTTTTGTTTTTAGTCACATTAATTGTCTCTAATTTCAAATTAATTAGTTGTAAATATATAATCCGATTATAATAAGAGCATTAATCATTAGATGTATCTCTCAAATTGTATTTTTTTTATGGCTCAAAAATCAATTTATGTATAACTTGGACCTATATTTATTTTTGATATATTGATTCTTTGATCTGACATGTGTTAAAAGTTGCAAAACGTTAGTTAGACAGTATGAGACTAGTCAGGATTATAAACAAGTAAAAGACAAATTAGACGTTGAGCAATTAGATGGGTCTTAGTAATCCAATTAGTCCAAATCAGATTCTCGATTTTGAATATGTAATTGGCGTGACGGTCTTCGTTTAAAACAATGTCAACATATTAAACTCTGAAATATTATATTTTAACATTTTTAGTCTATACTTTTGGAATAGTTAATTGTGAGCATAAAAATTTCATATGAAAGAGCATTAATTTTGTCAAATATTGGTGGAATTATATTATTCAAGGATTGAAGTTTGCTTCTAACTTCATGGAGTTAGAAATGAAAATTCCAAAAGCTAATAAAATAAATATTGATAACATTGTAATTTTGTCATGTCAATATTTTAAATTCGTGTCATCAACATATTGGTCTAGCGTATGACATCCTTACATCCGATGTATCAATATTTTAAACTCTAGGTGACATCAATATATTGATCTAGCGTGTCACGTCCTTACACCGAGCGTATATTAAAATCCACGGAAGAGTAAGGAAGAGGTGACATAAATGTATTTATATGAGAAGGAGAGGTATTGGGTTGCCTAGTAGAAATCTACAGAATTGTGCAGAGAGATAGCAGAGAAGAAAGAGCCTTGAGTTTTAAGGCCATTCCTTTACTTTCACGCCTTCATTTTCTTCTTCCCTTCCTTCCTATCTATCTATCTATCTATTCTATCTATCCATCTTCATTATTATTATAATTTTCTCTCTCTTTCTTTCACTTCTCATAAAAACCTCTGTATCTTCCTCTCTGTTTTCTATGCATTCCAATCACTCCACCTTTTAAATTTCCCTTCCCCTTATTAATTCCCCACCGCTCCCTTTCTTTCTATAACTTTCACACTTTCAAGAACAAAAACTCAAGTTTGAAATGGCTGTTACAATGCAAAAAGAAGAGGTTATGATAATGAAGAGGCATGTAGAAAGGGTTAAAGGTCCTATAATCATAGGTGCAGGTCCTTCAGGTTTGGCAGTATCAGCTTGCCTTATTAAAAATGGAGTCCCTTCATTAATACTTGAAAAATCAGAGTGCATAGCTTCACTTTGGCAACTAAAAACTTATGATCGTCTCAAACTTCATCTGCCCAAAAGATTCTGCCAACTTCCACTAATGAGTTTTCCATCTCATTTTCCAAAATACCCTACCAAGCAGCAATTCATTTCATACATGGAATCTTATGCTCAACACTTCTCTATCCAACCCAAATTCAAACAGGCTGTTCACAAGGCGGAGTTTGATATCCTATCCGGGTTTTGGACCGTTCAAACCCCGGATACGGATTACATTTCCCCGTGGCTTATTGTTGCTACTGGTGAAAATGCTGAGCCTGTTGTGCCTGAAATCCCTGGTATGGATAATTTTAAAGGGAGGATTATTCATACTAGTTTGTACAAGTCGGGTTCCGAGTTTAAAAACGACACCGTTTTGGTTATTGGATGTGGCAATTCTGGGATGGAGGTTAGCCTTGACCTTTGTAGGAATAAAGCTATTCCTCATATGGTTGTTAGAAACACTGTAAGTTCTTTTAGAATTAAGAAATTAAGATCTTGAATATAATCATTATGTTCGTTATAAATGTTGATTAATTAGTAACTAATTATTTTGTTTTGTTTACAGGTACATGTTTTACCTAGAGAGATGTTTGGAATGTCAACATTTGGAATAGGAATGGCACTGTTGAAATGGCTCCCTTTAAGATTAGTTGATAAGTTGCTATTATTAGTGGCTAATTTTACTTTAGGTAACACTGATCGGGTAGGTCTCCGGCGACCTAAAACCGGACCACTTCAGCTTAAAAATGTCACCGGAAAGACTCCTGTGCTTGATGTTGGTGCATTGTCTCAAATTAAATCCGGCAAAATTAAGGTAATACATTGACCTTTACTTTGTTTTTATATGCATATTTTGTATATCTGCTCTCAAAATTGTACTAACTACCAAACCTAGCTGAATGAGCCATTAATCTTAATTTATTGCTCTTGTAATAGTTTTTTTTTGAACCTCAATCTCATCCGTACAACTAACCATTCATTTAATATTACGCTATACCTTATCATATTAAATTATACTATCACATTCAACATCCATAGCTACTACAAGTGTAATTAATCTTAACAAATTTAGTGTCCAAATTACTTGTGTATGCTTAATAAATTGAGTGCATTTTTTCCTTCAGTTTCATATAATTGTCATATTAGAAAAATGTATCAAATGATTTGTCTTAGTAAATTGTGTTATTGACACTACTAATTAAAAATTTTGGTTATATTGTTAATTCAGATAATGAAAGCAGTGAAGGAAATAACGAGAAACGGCGCAAAATTTATCGATGGACAAGAAAAAGAGTTTGATTCAATAATATTGGCAACTGGCTACAAGAGCAATGTGCCTAGTTGGCTCAAGGTAATTTCTTTGAGAAAGACTGAATTTTGTTTTTTAATTTTAGTCTTGTTTTTATTTTATCCCTTGTAATACTGAATCATCCATCATTTTCTTGGGTTGGACACATGCACAGAACCCTGCAAAACTCTCTTATTTTTTTCTCTGCATGCAAAAAAGAATAAAATCAGTTAGGTTCTGTTTGGGGTTACTATGCTTTTTTGGATCGTATCCATATATTTTTTATTTTACTTTTAATTCTATTTTTCGTATTATGACATGTTGCTTTCATGATATATATGTACATTGTGCAGTTTGCTAAGATCACATAGGTAGAGCAATCTAATGTCGTTTTGTAGAGCAGAACTGAAAAAGGGTATTGAAAAATGGTTTTTGGTTTTAATTTTGGCAGGGGAGTGATTTTTTCACCAAAGATGGGATGCCTAAAACCCCCTTTCCAAACAGTTGGAAAGGTGAGAATGGATTGTATACGGTCGGGTTCACACGAAAAGGGCTTCTGGGAACGTCTTCCGATGCTCTTAAAATTGCTCAAGACATTGCTCAACAATGGCAGAATTCGATCAAATCTCAAAATTCCCATGTTATCCTTCTCGGAAAAATTTAATCAAATAAGATAATCATATTAAGAGAGGATGATTGGGTAAATTTCCATAGGTGTTTGCTTATGTATCTAGTGTGAGATTTTAATGTTCGATAGACAGAAAACACTATAGACCCGACGTACCAGCTCATCCATGCACGTCTAACTTTATTTCTCCTTATTGCATTTCTTTATTTTTTCTTTTTCTTTCATCATTTTGTAAATTATCCAATTTTGTATCAAAGGGTTAACACATCCACCTCTACCTTGGCATTGTACAAAACAGTTTCATAAATAAAGTTTTTAATTCTTTCAGCATTTAATGTATCACAAGCAATATTTATATTTTTGTTTGTGGGTTTGATTATTTATATATTATTTAGTCTTAATTTTTTTTTCTTATAACATTATGTTTAGTCTCAATTGAAAACAGCTAGAATTTTCTTGTTTAAATAATTTTGTAAGAATAGTATATATTTATTCTGAATACATCTACTCATCTGTCTTTGACCATCATCTGACTTTTTACTCTGCATAAAAATACAACAGTTTTAATATCAGTAGAAAAGAACAGATTTAGTACAAAAGATAATTTAAATAAGGGTATTAAATTAAAAAAATGTAAATTAGTAGAATTATTGCACGTGTATTATCAATCAGAGTAGAGATGTTACACTAGCTAGTGTCTCTGACGGTAAATATCTAGTTCACTGTGGTAACAGATATGTATATTCATAAAAGCTGCATCATATGAGATGAGATGAGGTGAGATGAGGTCCTCCAAACGAGAATATACTTTGCATTTTCCAATAATAAACAAGTAATTAATTATTATCCAATTCCTCTTTTTTCACTTTTCAACCAAAATCGCACCATAATCTTTTTCACCTGTTCATAAGGCATGCAGCAACACACAACACTTAAACTCAGCTCTTGCATTTATGAACAGCAATAAAGACTTGTTATTATTTGACAGAAAGAATAAACAAAATGAGTTCAAAAGAAGATTTATATACGCAAAAGCAATATTTAAGACTATCTTGATTTTTTACTTTTTTTATTTGAATTTTGGATACACAAATTTATTTATTTTTTGGTGAGGAGGGTAAGGCCCGAACAATCAAAACACAAAAGAAAAAGAACTACAAAGAAACAATTTGCCTAGTCCTGTATTTTCACAATATGCATTATATGAAGGACGTAGTATTTACTAAGATGTAATAGTAATTAATAGATGAAAACTCCATAAAATTGCAATAAAAAATGTATGCATTATATATAGACTTCATTGTTAGACATTTGATTGTGTAAATTTATACTTGATGAAAACTCCATAAAATTGCAATAAAAAATGTATGCATTATATATAGACTTCATTGTTAGACATTTGATTGTGTAAATTTATACTTAAATAGGTAGTATATATCATTGATCCTACACTTTTCTATTTCAAAGTTGAGGTTCTCTAAATTGGTTTATTATTCAATTAGATATCAATAATGTTTTCCTCAATGATAATCTTGACGAATCTGTTTTCATGGAACAACTTTATGGCTTATTTGAACGACCCGTTCATATTTGCAAACTTCATAAGTCTGTTCATGGTCTTAAAATCGCACCAAAAAGGTGGCATAAATGCCTCAATGACACTTTGCGTGCCTCCAATTTCACGGAGCAAAATCACATATATCTTTGTCCTATTATCATCAAGCAAGGTTCTATTTTTTTTGTCTCATCTATGTTGATGATATCATTTCTTATTAGTTGGTATGACTGCTCTAAAAGTTCTAGTGTCTCCGTTACAAAAGGAATTTCATCTCCGTGACTTAGGCCGGCTAAGTTATTTCCTTCTTGTTCACATTGGTCTTATTGTTGCTTGCTCCTTCATCAATCCAAATACATTCAAGAGCTCATTGATAAAGCCAAAAGTATATATGCACGGTCATATGTGCCACTCAAAGGTTTCCGCTTAATCTTCCCACTCTATATCGCAACATTGTTGTGGGACATCAGTATCTATCCTTCACTAGGATGAGAATCTTATTTGCAATTAATAAACTAGTTCAGTTTATGCACGCCCCAAGTTGGTAGGGGGTAAGACGAGTTCTTCGTTATCTGCAACATTATAAGGATAAACGCGTATTCTTTCATCGTAATTCTCCATTGTAGCCTCATGATTTCACTGATGCGGATACTACAATTTTAGACTTTATCTTGGGAAACCTTTAATCTCTTGGAGTGCCAAAAAGCAACATTATGTGTCTCGTTCCTCAATGGAAGCCGAGTACCATGTTCCAATCACGGGTGCCCTTGAACTCGGTTGGATTCAAATTGTTCTTAGTGAACTTGGGATTCACATGTCTCGGCTCCTAAGGTTACTTTGTGATAATCTCTCCACCATCTAACTCACTCTCAATCACGTTTTTCATCAACAATATTGAGGTGGATTTTATCGTGATCGGGTCTTCGAGAAACTGTTGCAAGTGCAATATATACATACGGCAACGCATATTGCGGATATTTTAAAGACACCTCTTGACAAAAATAGTTTCCGCTTGTTACGTTCCAAATTGAGCCTTTGTTTTATGTCGGCTCAATGCTGTTTATATATATGGTTATTATATGTTTTATTATTATTACATAGAGATACCTCATTATTCTTTAGAGTTAACCTGTTATGATTAAGAGAAAGAGGAGAATTAAAAGAGACAATTGGAAATGAAAATGAAAGCTAAGAATCATAAAAGGGGATTGATTTGCCTTTTAGCAGAGCTTTTATTGATGTTGTATATGATTGGAGAATCTCTCAAGTATGAGTCCATGCATTATAAACTTCACCTAACCATCAGTTTCTCCATAATATAACATGAGTCTGCCTGCATGCTATAGCAGAAATCTATGATAAATATTTGTGTATCCTTTCTTACCTTTTATTTCAAAGCTTTTTTGCTTTAAATAATCAACAAGTTTCCATGTAGAGAGGGTTACAGCTTTTCTAAAGGGTACGTACTTAATGAGACCTACCTAAAGCTAACCTAAGCTAAGATTTTCTTCTGTCCTCTTTCTTCCACAATTTGGCTTTTACATCAAAATTAATGCTTCTCTCCATACCAAAATTGATAGTGAAATTATCAAGTATCACTTTCGTTTATTTATTATTTTTTCTTACAAAAATTATGATGAAATTATAGAAAAGAAACTAAGGTCCTCCTTTTTTGTTTTTCTTTTTAACTGAAAAAAACCGAACTGAATTATTAACTGCATGTTTAATGAATTTTGACTTTAATAACTGAATTTTAATTAAAAATAAAATAGAACTTAAGAGTGAGAGCTACACTAAAGTTTATTATTTCTGATTATCACCACCAAGCATCAAACATAGCCATATTGATCAGTTAGTTGTTAGTAAATTATCTTTTTGCTTAACTGATTTGACTAATTATTTATAAAACTATTTGATAACATTTGATTGATTGCTAATAGATGTTAGCATAACAAGATAAATAAAGAAATTCTATCTCTTTAATATAGAAAAATTCTATTTTAAACAAAAAAATATTTGAAATCTTTATTCATTAACAAAAATCCAAATAAAAACAGAAAATACATATTTCCAAACAACTAAAAAAGTTCTTGTTAGAAAAAAACAACTAAAAAAATAATTTTACAAAAATGCTAATACGACGTATCACTCTCATCAAATTAGAAGTAATGTTATTATAAACATTGTCATTTATTTAGCTCTGTTAACGATGCATTCAACATCCAATAATATTTTCTAAAGAATAAAATCTTGAATCAAGAATGTGAGATAATAAAAAGAAAAGATATATTTTTATAATAAGTAATTGTAATTATAAAAGAAATTAAAGTTCTATAGTTATTTTTCTTTTCTGTAGGTATATTAATTCTGAAAACGTTATCTAAGTTTTAGGGTTAGTTTCAAATAAGTGTTATGTAGTTTTGCAGTTTTTTAAATAAAGAATTGTGGTTTAATTTTGAGCATATAAAAGATCGTGGTTTGTATTATTTGCAGAATTAAGCAAATTGTCGATTTTCTTGACGTAAACGATGATATTTTTTGGCTAAATATTTTGTCAAACCTTTAATTCGTTATGTAAGAATTAAGGTCAAAGATCAGAAAACGAACAGTCTTTTTACGTCAACAAAAATGACCATTTCCTTAATTCTGCAAATAATGTAAATTACAATTCATTTATTTGCTCAAAAGAACAACACAATCATTTATTTGCAAAAACAAGAAACTTCGTTACAGTTATTTGAAATTAACTTATTAGGCACGTGGCTTTTTCATGGTTTGCAGCAGAAACTATACTGGGCCGGGCTTTGGTATCACCATTTGAACCCAATCCATTTTGATGAACCAGAAATATGGTACTTTCATTTTCATGGCCTATAGTTGGCTCTGAAACTTGAATTCCACATACATAGATAACTCAAATCACTTTTGTGCTTCTAAATGATAAGAATGGGTTTATTTTTGTATTCTTTTTAATACTTTCAAATATATATATACATGTTTTGAAAAGGCTCAAGTACTTTTCAAGTGACAAGTCAAGGATATTAAATAACTTATTTCACAATTAAAAATGTACCTTCTTGTATAATTTAAAAGGGAAAATTGAAAATATATTATATGGTTTGATGCTTTGGAAAATTCTCGAAATTCTTGTTATTAGAAGGTACATGGTGTTTTTAATGTTTGAAAAATATTTATAAGTAAAAATGGTGATGTAGTTTGTGGGAATGCAATGAAAAAAAATATTTATTTCATTTCATAGAATATAAAAGAAGAGAATATATATTTCTGAAGAATATATATTCATTCTTTTGAAAAAAAAACAAATCTATTCATTGGTTTTGTTGGTAGAAAAGTGATGAATATTAATCTTAATAGGAGTAGAAATAACTCTTTCATTGAAGAGCTATTTCATAAAATATCAACCAAAGCTAAAAATTCATTTCTTGTGTATTCCGCAAATCAAACGAGCCATAAAACTCATACAACAATCTTGCTCGGTCACTTTTCATTATTTAGTCACACAATAATTTGTTTATATAGATAGATCACTTCAAATTGTTCGCATTAGAAAGTTTAAAAAATTAATAGTAGATATTGATTTTATTTTGTTTTAAAGAAATTCCATATCTTTATGTTTTCTTCTTTTTTTAAATGTATTTGATAATATTAGAACATGTCCAATAGGATTATATGGCTCTTTAAGTTCTGATAACTTGTGTTTTCAAGTCTTCTCGATCGTCATCGAAATGGTGTTGGTCGGCGATTCACCACTTAATAGCACTCTGACGATTAAGTTAGTAAACATAGAGAGATAAAGTAAAGCTAGAGAGAGTGTGTGTAATTTTGGAGAATAGTAGAAAGTGTACCATTTCCATTTCCATTTGAGGTTTTTATAGTGATATTATCTCAATCCTAAAAATGGATCTGTTTTCCATACTAGGGCGAGTCCAACGTCATCCCTCGTGGGTTGAACTTGTTTGGCGCATTGGCTTGTCGGTCCTCAACCCATATTCAACCTGTCAGCCCCTTAAAGACTAGCCGGAAACTTAGGATGACGACAGATACAGATTCGGATGTTATCAAGTTCTTAAATTTGGTTAGTTATTTAGTAGAGAGATACATTATAGTTCTCAAACTTATGTTTTATTCACATCTCTCTCTCGTATTCATACGTGAATCCTATGACCCACGTAATATTCATTTTTAAATAAATATAATTTTTTTTTTTTTTGATAACTAATATAAATTTTCTTATGAAAGCGGGATATGGAACAAGATGCCAATTTGGAGACAACAAATTATGTCCCCCAAATTATCTCCAGCAACTAAGATGACTCGCTCTCTGTATAGCCCTTTTCGTTAGATGCCCAAGTGGTTTCTTAGTTCCTTTTTGTTTGTTTTGCTGTGTTTTGTGGCTCTTTTGCTTTAATTTTTTCTACCCAAAAAAACTTGTGACTATCCCATTTGGTTATCTATTTATATTTTCTGATCATTCTTTCCTTTTTTTATTGGTCTTTTCTATCTTTTTTTTCTTTTATTCATTTTAATAATAAAATTACCAAATAAAGAGTCAAATAGCTAGAAATAAATACATATATATACTTGAATGGCTAAGTTTTGGCTAGTTGACATTTTATATTAATTTACATAGTAACATAAATAGATGCTCTTAGCAATATAAAACAACATTTGTACTATGTTCTCATTAACTAGATAGTAATTTTGAGAGTTCTCTCTTGATTTAATAATGTGATCAACTTTTGTTATTTAATCGAACAAAATATTTTAGCTTATAGTTAATATCTTTTATATTAATTTATAGCACACTGTTTAGCCAAATGCTCTTTGAACTTGAAGCATGCACAATATAAGTACATTCTATAAGAATTTTTCCGTCACTGAAACTTTAATATCATATTACTTAATTGATTTGAACTAAAAACTCAAACTTATAGTTAATAAAATCTTTTATATTAATAAATGACGAACACTATTCCTAAAAAAAATCATAATCTTCAAATCATCATGTTTGTGGGCTTTCAGTTACTTAATCTAATTAATCGGTAATCATTGAATTTGAGTTGAAATGAGTGATTGGAAAATCTTAGAAATGAATGATGATTACATAATTGGAAATGTAAAATGAAATATGATCACGTGACAATCCTTATTGAAAGACGTTTAAGTTGATTGAAGAATATGGTAGTGAAAAGAGCAATGCAAAATACAAAATTGAATCTAAGAAACAAAATGAAAATATAGATAGACAGAAATGAAGGCATTGAAAGGTCTCTCTCTAATCAAAGATAGAAAAATAAAAATAAAAATGATAATAGTAAGTAGTTGTTTCTAGCAATATCTGAGATGAAGGCATTGAAAGGTCTCTCTCTAATCTAAGTAAAAGCAACTTAACACTGAGATTAAGTGGGGTCCAATGGCATAGGAAGAGTAGCAAAATTCTCTTATTTCATCATCATCTCGTCATCCTGCATGCAATCTGCCAATCTGCCTGCCACACTTCTTTTCTCTTATTTCATCATCATCTCCTCATAAATTATACAATCATAAAAACACTCCACAAAATTACAAACCACGTATCAACCACCAATATTGTTCTTTGCCTTTTTTTTCTTCTAAAAATGCTAAACTAATTGTTTCACATCTTGGATTTATGTATTCTCTCATTTGTTTGCTATAATACATTTGTGTTCTCTCCAATTTGACTAAAACCAAATTCATGACACCCAAATTTATGCCCACTAATAAGATCGAAACTGCTCGACGGGTGGGTGTTGCAGTTATACTCCCTTATGCCTTTGCATTTGAGGGCTGATCTCCATCCGGTTTTTCAATGGCCGAATTCATTGAAAGTGAGTTGTGGATCGTTCAATTATGTAAGGTTTAATTTAATTTTTCTTTTTCATATAAACTTTTCTAACTAAATGAAGCATTTAAGATATGTGAAATTGTCTTTTCGAAAGGTTAGGAAACAAGAGAAAACTGTTTTCATAATAAAGAAAAATAAAAACCCACAATTTATATCATTTGGAGACAAGTATCACAATTTTATTTGGGAATTTATATTATTTATTTAACTTAATTTCAATATAGATATTTCTATATTTTAATGTTTGATTTAGGACTTTTTGTTTTAGTCATTAAACACTTTTAAAGAAAAGATTTTTATAATATTATTTTTTCTCATAACTTTTTCTTCCCATGACAATGTCAATCTAAATTTAAGTGCATAAAACCTCTTTCACTTTGGGCGCTGCACCCATAACTATTTTTAATAAAAAAAAATTCCAATACTTCGATAGTATTACACCAAACAAAACTCGGTGTAAGAGAATTAATAGTGGTTAAATTAAAACTTGTTGATCAATGAGTAAGTTGATCCAAATCGTAGGAAACTCATTTTCTGCTTGAAAAGTTTGAGGTTCGAGTTTCACTTCATCAAAATATAGCTTTTATAAGTAGAAATTTTATAAATTTCACAGTAAACCCTCCTCAAAATTTGTGGTTCATTTGACATTAGGATTAAGTAGATCTACCTTACATAAAGTTTTTGTTTTGCTTAAATATGATAAAGAGTTTCACATGGATGATGCCGGAGACTGGGGGCTCGATCCCCCCGAGCTCAGGGTTGGATCCACCCCTGCCGTCCATGTTTTATTATTCTTATCTTGTCTCTTTTATATCTCACCTCCTCAAAACTCTATAGTATGTTCTTAGAATTTAGAACATTATCATGAAAGAACAATAATTGACAAACATTTCTTATGGTTTCCATTGTTCTTTTGTTACTGAATAAAACCAGTAAACAATCCTATAATTTCAAACTAATACACCAGATTAAATCAAGAGATATAACAACTGAACGAGTTATGCTTACATTTTGTTTTTTAAATATAATTTGGCTGCATTGCATTGCAATGCATGGATCTCCAAAAATAAGAGCTATATGGCATGCATGCAGAAAACCCAGATGTTTGATGAGTACATTTGCATGCCATGTCATGCCAACACTATTCTACACTACATCTCGAACCCTAAGTACGTTTAACACAGAAACCCAAATATATCCTAGCTAGCTAGTAGTGCAGAGAACGCGCCACCAAAGCCTAGACGTAATCTACTAGTTTTAGATGGCCAATATATAGAGAGTGACATCAGTAGAAGAAGAAGAGATAATAAAGAATACAATCTAATCTGCCTTGTGTTGTGTATGTATGTATGTATTCTGATTTCTGATACACTCACAGACACAGAGACACAGTCCTATCAAAAAAATTCATCAGTTTGCAAAAGAGTGACGCAAGAAGAACGCGTGTGAAGGCTTATTTGGAATTCAATTGGACTTTTCTTATGGCGGCACAGACCTCTCCTCTCCTCTCCTCTGAATGCTTCGTACCATACTCTATATTGTAGACGTCAGAGCCCCATCATTGTCTCAATTATTTACCACTCTCTCTCTCTTTTATTTTATACTACTACTACTACACTACCTACTCTTCTTGCCCTATGTTTCATAATGGGATACCAATTTACTAGACTTCTAAATCATGGGTCTCGTAAACTTCAACTTGTCACCACCAATGTACAACTCAATTCGTAAATTGGGTAAGCTTCATTAAGCTGAAATTCGGTTTGTATGAGAGTAGGTTTCGATCAATAGCCTTGTGAACAAGCTCGATTATGATGTTCACAAAGTTTGTATGTAATTGTGTAGTAGTTTTATTTTAGGGTAAATCGTGTAGTAGATACCGTCCAACCATGTAAAAGTTTTCTATCTATTTTAACAATGTGAATTTTGGTAAGATTAGTTTCGGAATGTTAAATTAATTCATACTTTTCGAATGGGCAGATAACATTACTGTTTCACATGAAAAATAACCTTTCCAATGGGAAGGATAAAATTGCAATAAATCATGATCCTATTTAGTAAAAAGCCGATTGAACTAAAATTAATTAAAGGTTTGGAGCTTTTAGGGGTTTGACTAGTTAAAACCGCTAATTGCAGTGTTTGGTGGAAATAAATCAAACGGTAAAGAATGTAGACAAGTTATTTGCCATGCTTTGAAATTCTAATCAATATGTTTTTATTATATAGAAAAAAGATATGGAGAGAATGACCCGACAATATTTAGGATTTGAAGTATATAGCACACAGCTAGTTTATAATAATAAAAAAATAGAATTCAAATTAATTACTTTTTGTTATATCATTTCCATTTTTTTGAAACAATATCATTTCCATTTTAATTATATATTGAAATAGTCAATTTAATTATACATTTATGATCTACTAATAACTCCGTAGTAAGTGGATAGTTTTTTTTGGTAAAGAAAAATTTAGCTAAGGGTAGGTCTACCCACCCACAAAGTCAGGGCAAACTACAGACCTCGATGAGAGTTTACAGTGAAGTTTACAGATTGTCTACCAATAAGAGCTAAATTTTGACGAAGCGGGAACTCGAACCTCAAACCTTTCAAGTAGAAGATGGAGTGCCTTACCACTTGGACCAACTCTTATTAGTCAGTAAGTGGATAGTTGAACTACATAAAATTTCAGTGTGAGTTTCGCTATTAACATTAAGAGAAAGTTTTATACATTCATCTATCAAATATATTTTCTTAAAGTTGAATTAGTCATCTACCAATATGTCTTCAAAACCTATTGGTATAAAAATTATACAATTACGACATAATATTATTTGGGTTTCCATTTTTTGTTTCACTTATTATTATTTAGGGTAAATTTTATAATAAATTCCAAAATACGTATTAAGTTTAACTCCATTACTCAAAAAAGTGGAACTATATTAAATGAGATGACGTGACAATAAATTTTTTGGTGTTAATTTATCAGTAAATTTCAAGTCATGTGTCACAACTTTAAATTGTAATGAAACTTTTTATATCATAGTCAATAAATTAAGACCAAAATTCTCATTGCCACATTATCACATTTAACACCGTTAACGATTTTTCTCATTTTTAGGGTAAACAAAATCTTTATGTTTTTTAAAAAATAAATAAATAGAGACACCATTTTTGAATGCATCATATGAAAATGTTACTGCCCTGGTGACAGTTATTGGGTCCCTGCTCACAGTTATTGGGTGCTTCTTGTGGGCTTTTGTTTTAAGTTCTTCTTGGCCCAAATTAATAGACCTAACGGGCCTAAGCTCGGTCATATTCTAGTGACCCTTTCCAAACCCATAAACTATAAGACTTTGTGTCTATAGTATGTCGATTAAAGCAATATTTATTTATTTTTTGTTAACTGATTAAAGCAATATTTGGACCTTAGATATATTCAACAAATTGATTTTTAGACCATGACAAATATGTCAAAATATCTTCGGATCAAAATTATTCTTAAAATGGTTAGATGAACATTTTATATAATGACTAAATGAAGCTGAAATAACTCATCCTAGCAACATCAAGGTAGCACTAACTCCTCCATTGATTAACTCTTCTGTTTTTTTTGTCAATTCCACTCTGGAATTCTTTCCTTTTTCTTGGGCCTTTTGCACTTCTTCCGACCCGATTATCATCAAACTCCCTGTAATCATTAGTTTTCGAACCTAATGACGAAAGCAATTTTCGAGCTCCTCGTTTCGCCAATCACACAAGCCTCAGTACTCGTCAAGGAACAAACCAACTCTTCAGAACCATAACTCACTCCTCCCACGTGTTATTGACACATTCAATGACATGTGAAACAGCTTTTCGAGTCTCCTAAACAAAGGCTCAACCAACTCTGCTCAAAATAAAACTCAACCACACAGGAATAAGCACATAGTCCAACTTGGAGGCCAGTTTAGACCCCTTTAGAGTCCGAATTAGGAAAAACTTAAACCATGAAAGTCGTAGATTTACATCTTGGCTTTCTAAAACGACGTTTTGGGGGTCTAAAAGAGCTCGTATGAAGAAGTTATGGCCAAAATACTAAAGTATGTCAAAACAGGACTGCATTGGGTTAAGTTTGAGACCATACGGTTACCATAACCCTAACCATACGGTTACCATAACCCTAACCGTACGGTCATGCCACGTGACATACGGTCGTTTATCCTTATCCGCCACATGTACGCTAAAAGGCAAACAACTTTGGCCGTGCTTTCCAAAAGGCCCGGCCGGGCTTTGTGTGACGCTTGTTTGAGATCCAAAAACGGATCTCAGACGGGGCTTTCTTGACCGTACGGTCAAGGAAGGGTTGACCGTATGGTCAAGGCATGCTTGACCGTACGATCAAGGCCTATCCCTATAAAAGGGGTCCGAATTCTTATTCCAAATCACGAACAATTTCTTTCATTCCTCCATCTTCTCTCGGTTTCTGAGCGGTTATTTGACCCGATATAAGTTGCCTCTGAAGAGTTGCATAAGATTGCCTCTAATATAAAATAATCGCTCAGATATCGAAGTTGTTGGCCCTAACAAGATCAGAATCACCTAGAGGGGGGTGAATAGGCGTCTAAGTTGAAAACTGATAATTTTAAGTTTTTAGAGAAACTTAATTTTTCAGAGTCAAATTTCTTCAGAGTCAGAGGCAGGCTTAGTGAAGTAGCCTCTGAGAGAAATTCTGCCTTCACGCAGTTTAACTGCTTTCAGCAACATAAGCTCTGAGTTAGAGAACTTCTGGACAGTCTTCTGAGCAAAGACAATGATATAAAGAGTAAATATGTTTCAGCACTAAACAATAACAAGTACACAGAAGCAAAATAACAAGTATAAGGAAGGGAGAAAGAGATTCAGGAGGTCCTGATAAACAGTTCGATTTATCCAGGTTCACCACGGAAGTCCTCTAACTACGTCCTGTCCTCTGTGATCGCAGTCACCAGAGATTTTAAATCCACTATTCAGAACTATGGCAAGTTCAGAAGCTCATTTACATCAACATAACTTAAGCTAATTTCTCAATTAGTTATGACTAGCCTAGAATGAGTTAAAGGATTTCCACCATAACAACAACAACCCTGTTTTCTGGAATTCTTACCCAACTCAAACCTTAACTAGATTTCTTTCAAAATCTAACTGAATATCACAAACGATATCAGTTTACAAGATTCCTATTATGAACTTATGTTTTCTTCACTCTCTCACTATTACAAAGTCTAAACTAAGAAAGATTGAGAATTGAAAATGAGTTGCTCTGTTTTGCTTGTTAAAATAGTGTGTTAAGATTTTATCTCGATAATCGCGTGTATAAATGCAATGGAGCTTGGCTACTACTTATAGTGCTTTGTAGATGACCGTTGTTTGAATTTGAATCTTCAATTGATGACATCAGTTTGTTGTAGCCGCTAATCTGTCATTTCTTCAAACGGTCTTCAAACACTTTGATTCCGTTAACCTTGTTCTTTAACTTAATCCGGTTAATAATTTGAAATCAAAGAAAGGTTGACTGGAAATTTGAAATCAAATAAACGTTGACTGGAAATTTGGATCAACAAAGGGTAGACAAGGAAATGCTGGTTTTGTTTGTAGTAGACATGCGCGCTCCATCAAAACAACTTTTTGAACTTTTGGCGCCTTGCATTAAATGCAGGAGTCAGAGCTTTAAATGCATAGTAAGACCCGTGACTAGCGCTTCTGAGTTCCTTATCCCTTTGGTCTAAACTTCTGATCAAATGGAATACTTCTGGTTGCTTCTAAACTTCTGAGGCGAGCTTTAACAATCTTTAGAAAATCTTCAGAGTGGACCATCCAGCTTCTGAGCTTTATCTTCTGTCTTCAACAATTCTTCTCTTCTGAGTCTTCTAGGCAAATCCAGAGTTTCTTCATTCAGCACGTGCTGAGAAAACTTATACAATACTTAACAAAAATTGTTAGTCAACATTGCAAAGTATATAAGTGAAAATCAAAGTACATCTTCTGAAATGTTTGGACATAATCAAAACACTTAAGGTTCATCATAAGTTCTGCCTGTAAAATATCTCAGCTCCCTAAAAGTCCTCACGACAACTAAATTATCCTTCCAATATCCAAATTATACCTAAATCTAGTCTCAAAAGTCCAAATTCTAGCACTGCTCTCGGCCCTGCTAGAGCAAACGCAGTCCTTCCAGTCCGGAAGATTCCCCCGGAATCCTTCCTTTCCAGTCACTCGGAGTACGCCCTACGCACCTCCGGCCCTAAAGTTCCTCCATAAGGCTCCGTTATTCAACGGGTACAAGCCTGCAAGCATTCTACTGGCACGCTACGAGGGTAAGTTTCTGAGGGTTTTTACAGTGTCACCCAACGGTTTACCGTACAGTTTTTACTTTTTTAAATGCTTTTTGTGTGATAATAATAATACAAGACAATAATGAACTAGGTTGCATTAAAGATCCTCTAGGGCCTAGAATGTCGGAACTAATAAGTTGTATCCACGAACGTAAATAGAATCTCTGGTTTTCAAAACAATCGGTACATACATCGGTTCATACATTTTCCTGGTCGGCCGGGTGGCGACTCTAGTCAAAGAATGCTAAAGCTGCTATAAGCGCCCGTTTTGTGCTCACACTCCCCTTTAAATAGTAGCATGTCTTAACCAATTCATCCTTATACAATAAAGAAGTGTATTTAAAACTCAAACTAACGAGTTACGGTCAGCATCAGCAACCGATCTCAAAAACAGAGGAGCTGAATTCCAAACAGATGAACTAGACCTATCAAAAGATGCCTTAGCTAGACAGTCGGGAACCATATTTACTTGACGTTTAACATGATTAATAATAACATTATAATATTGTGATCGAAGACTACGACATAAACTAATAACTCCGCCAAACTCAGAATCATCGCGCTTATCGCTATTAACCACATCAACCACCCTCTTTGAATCAGATTCGATAAGCACGCAATAGAAGCTTGTATGACAGAGCCAACTTAGAACTTCCTTCAAGCACAATGCATGAGAAACCTCCATACTCCATCGGGCTTGAAAATGCTTCATCCAACACTCGAAGCCGACTAAGCTATCTTCCACCCGTATTGATGTCAACTTTCTTATTTATCAAAACCTTAAACACAAACAGACACAAAAAATATTTCGTGTCGAAATTTCAAACCCAAACACGACATTCTCTTAACACGGAAACACGAAAATTACAACGAGAATTACGAGCGTGCCAACACAACACGACACAACCTGTATGAAGAATAACAATTTATATATAAAAAAACCACTCATTTTTCACAAAATTTAATAAACTACAAAGATATATAAAAAGAGCATCATACAAAGCCACCATAAAAGCATTAAAGTCAAACTACAAATAAATTTCCTGTCGTATTCGTGCTTTTCAGATGGACACAAACACGACATGAAAATTAGCGTGTTATTTCGTGTTGACTCGAAAATGACACGTGATCTATTTTGCTCAACACAAACATTTAAAAATTCGTGTCGTGTTCGTGTTGTGTTGTCGTGTTCCTTGTCATATTGACGCCTCTAATATATTCTTTTATGACTTAAACCTTTTTATTTTATCGAAAAAAAACTGAAATGAGTCTTTATTTGTTTAAGTAGAAAGCCCAAATATACCTAATTATCCATGTAATTAAACTGATCCTCTTAATTGATGTTGAAAAATTTGGTCTGAAATCTATATATCTATATAAAAGGGGAATCAAAACCCATTCACCACATGTTGCCACCTCACCAATATATGAGGTGTCACTCCCTCAATTTTTTGAAATTTTTTATTTTTTCTTTTAAATTTATATTTCCAAAATTTATAACCCCTGCTCTAATTTATTAATTCGCAACCTTCCTCATTCTCAATTTCCTTCCGTTACCAAGATCAGTTACCGAAACTTTAATGAATTGAATAATATTTTCTTCCATTTCCTCCATCAGTTACAAAAAAAAAAAATCTATAAATTATTTTCTCTCTAAAGAATTGTTCATAATTTCTAAGCCCCCTATGAATTAGCTTAATTCCATTTTGGTTCTCCTTGAGATTGAAGTGTCTCAATAAGTAGTCACCTGAGGTTACGACATCTGTGGATTTGAGGTCACATATGGAACTTTTTGTGTGCGGTGAATTGTCGAGTGGAAAATGATTCAGAGATGGCATATCCATAGTTAAATGCGTTCTATGGAGGGTGCTGCTTAATCAAGTTAATTTAGGAACATATAGATGTTATGCCCATTAGGTGAGCTGGGTTGGGCTTCATTTGAGTTGTTTAGTGATATTTTAGCCTTTTTTTTCTTGAGAGGGATGTTTTAGCTTTCTAGCATTTCTTTATCATAATTTAATTTCATTTTTTATAAATGGTTGGAAACAAAATATATAGTACATCGGTATTTATAGGGTTAGGGTTAGGATCTTCTAAAATATTTCCCACATAGATTAGAATTTAACTAATTTTATGAGATTTGAACATTAGAATGTAAACCCTATTTATAGTATACATTATAACATAAGTTACATCCAGTCCACATATAAAATTAAAAATAAAGGGATGATTATTGGTGATTGAACTCTGGAACCATTGGATTCGGAATAAGAGTAGAAATATCGATTCCTCATTTTTCTAATACTTTTCTTCAATAAATTAACTACTTTCCAAATTTTATCTTTATAATAATGTATGCTATAATTTTTAAATGATAAATTACATTTCCTAATTATATTTAATTCCTCAACTAATTATGAACATTTTCCCAATTTGATTAATGTTCATTCTCTTTTATAAATATAAAACTCTTATATTTAAAACAAATTTTTGAGCTACAATCAAATTCGGTGTGTGAATATGACATTTTAAATATCAAATTCTATCACCTTTTTTTTTATCATAATGCAAATAGTAGAAACAAAAAACATACATGAATATAATCCACATTAAAATGCTTAAACGTTATTTTTTTCTATTACTTAATTAACAATCAAAATAAAATTACTGTTATTTTGTAAGTTGAAGAATTATGATATATAATTCCATTAAATGAATAATATAAGGGATTTCGACTAGTTTTTATTTTAATAAAAAGCATGTAGAAACTGATCACGTGATAAGCATGTGTTGTACTTATTAAAATGATGTCGTTGCATGTTACACTAATACGGTGTCGTTGCTCGTTGACTGAGGTTAGACTCAGTTTTGTGTATAAAAAAAAAATTTGTAATCCTTGATTCATTAATGAAAGATCTGATTTACAATCTTCTCATGGTGTTAGAGCTATTTTGGTGATTGATTCATTGAAATTCCGAAAAAGAAACTTATCAGTTCATGTTAGCTAGAAGAACTAGATCGTATGCAGAGATCGTTCGAGTGAGAGAGGAGACTGAATCGATAGAAGAGATTGAATCAGATTCAAGTTCATTCATTGAAGGAAGTAGTGACGATTCAGAGCAGTTATCGTCAAGATCATCAAGTTTACCAGACATTGAAGGAGAAATCATGAGTTCTATGCAGAATCTGAATGATAATCCAAGTTTGATACTTGTATCATCTGTCTTAACTGGAGGAAATTATATTCCATGGAGTCGATCTATGCTACTTGTTATAAATGCTAAGAGAGAAACGTAATGAAAGGCCACCAGATCTAGGTTCAGATGAGTATAGAAAGTGGAAAGAAATTGATGATTTAGTCTTTTCATGGATTCTTAATGCTCTATCCAGTGAACTATCCAGTGAACTATCTAGTGTATTCATGTATGATGCATCTTTTAAGTCACTTTGGGATGACTGAAGAAAAGATATGTCGTAGTAGTGGTTCAGTTATTTTTCAGTTTAGAAGAGAGATTAGCAGGCTTAATCAAGGAAATGCTCATTTAGTTGAGTTTTTTAATCAATTGCAAAAGAAGTGGGATGAATATGCAATTGTAAAACCTGCATGTAGTTGTGGTGGATCTTTAAGAAATTCTCAAGCACAGATGGAAGAGAATAAGTTCATGCAGCTAGGGCTGGACACAGATCTCTGCGATTCAATCTTGAATATTAAAAGAAAATATTCATCTTTGTAACTGTTTTTGACCGAATTGGACCGAATTCAGTCAAACCAAGTCAATAGTATAGTTAAATTCAGGATCATTTTACTTAAATATTTGATCAAAATTAATAAATTTAGCATGCGTTTCCAGCCCTACATGCAGCTATTATCTGGTTTACATCCAAATCTGAATCATGTCAGAGATCAGATTCTTCTTACTGATCATCTGGTGGAGGACAAACTAGTAGAAGTGATACACAGACAATGGGAGGAAACAACAAAAATGGTGGAAATTTTGGAAATTCTGGTAATGCAGTGACATTTAGAGGCAACAACAACAAAGCTGGTGATGTTAGCAAGGAAGAGAAGTAATGTACTCACTGCACAAGAGATGGTCATGACAAGTCAGGTGCTTCACACTCATTGGCTACCCTGAATGGTTCAAGAAGAAGGGAGGAGGAATCAAACATCAAGCTAACATAGGTAGAGAGAAGTTATCTCCTATGGAAGATTATGCTTCTGATGATATAATCATACTCAACTAGATATGGTGCAATTGCTTATTCAGAGAGAAGTGCAGAAGGAAATACAAAAGCTGATGAAAGCAAGACAAAATCATGATCATAAATCCACCAGTGACTTCTAAGCTTTTGTAGTAGTTTGCTCTTCAGGTATACCTAATAACTCTATCTATACTACAACATGGATTATATATTCAGGAGCCACCATACACATGACAAATGAAAAACAAAATATGCCAAACATTTGTAAGTTGAGTGAACCTATGCCAGTATTTTTACCAACAGGAGAAGTTGAAATGGTAAAATACATAAGAGATATGCCTATTACACCTCACTTCACTTTGAAAAATGTCTTGCTATTACCCCAGTTTAAGTATAATCTCTTGTTTGTGAGTAAGCTTTTACAAGATCAAGGTTTAGTGGTACATTTTGCTGCTAAACACTTTGTTTTGCATGGCCATAATGGTGAAGGGCCAGTGGCAGTGGGGTTGTTACAAGATGGCTTATACTACTTAACACCTGAATCTTTTAAGCCTCATATCATAAGGAAATATTGTAATGATGTTGTTTTAGTAGCTTCAGAAAATGATGGAAAAGAGGATGTAGATAAGAATGCTTTATTGTAGCACGAAGATTAGGACATATTACTTTATCTAAACATGTACCTCATTTGAATACATATAGAATAAATGCAAATTACATTTGGATTACTGTGATGTTTGTATTAGAAGTAAACAAACTAGATTACCATTTGCAAATAGCAGTAATCATACTAAGGATTTATTTGATTTAGTACATATAGATGTTTAGGGGCCTTATAAACAATCAAGTTTAAGTGGGGATAAATATATGCTCACTCTGGTAGATGATTATTCCAGAGCTTTGTGGATAGTGCTTTTTAGAACTAAGGATCAAGTCTCAACTTTGTTGGAAAATTTCTTTGCCTATATCTACACACAATTTAACACTCATCAAGAGCATAAGAACAAATAATGGTTCAAAGTTTGTGAGCCACAGAACTCGGACATCTTTACACTAAAGAGGCATACTACATCAAAAATTATGTATATACATACCCCAACATAATAGGGTGGTGGAAAGAAGACATAGGATTTTGACAAATGTGGCCAGGGCTCTCCTTAAGTAGGGAAATTGGCCTATCACATTCTGGGGAGAAGCTATGATGCATGCAGCTTGCATTATCAATTTATCTCATGTCCAACAACTTCAGTGGAAAACACCACATGAACTGTTATTTCAAAAGGCACCTTGTTATGATCATCTAAAAGTTTTTAGATGCAGTGCTTACATGCTTAATACTTCAGTTCAGAAGGGAAAACTTGATGATAGAGCTCAATGTTGCATATATGTTGGTAGTCCTGTGGGGCAAAAAGGTTGGAAGCTTTACAATCTACATGATCACAAAATTCATGTTTCCAGAGATGTAAAGTTTAATGAAGAGTTCTTCCCTTACATACATCATGATACACCTACACCCTCTGCCTCTACTTCCCGAATCCTTCCCATTTGTGATGATACTATGTCCCATACATATTCCACAGATGAGTTTTTCAACACTATACAACCTGTCCTACCACCTTCACCCCCTATTGAGTCACCCATATCCCCACCAAATGTCCATATTCAACCTACACTTTCTCCTCCTAACCAAATAGCTACCAGAAAATCCACTAGAGTCGGTACCCTTCCCAAATGGACAAATGATTTCATACTGAATCATGTGTCTGCAAATGCTTTCACTTCCCCATATGAACTTATCCATACACCTCCTTATTATTCCTTTCTTAGTAATATTGACAAGATTCCTGAACCCAACGCTTATCTTGAGGCCAGTAGAGATCCTATGTGGGTACAAGCCATGGATAATGAAACTTAGGCTTTGGAGTTGAATGGAACCTGGATTTTGCAAGACTTACCTCGTGGGGAAGAAAGCTATCTCATCTAGATGACTTTTTAAAGTCAAGTATCATGATGATGGCTGTGTTGACAAGTACAAAGCCATGTTAGTAGCTAGGGGATATAACCAGAGATGGGGAGTTGACTATCATGATACTTTTTCACCTGTGGCAAAGGTGGTTACAATCAGGATTTTTCTTGCAATTGCTGCACATCATCAATGGGAGATATACCAGTGTGATGCGAATAATGCTTATTTGCATGGTTACATTGAGGGGGAGCTTTACATGGTACCACCAGAGAGATACACTAAAGCAAATCCAGGGCAAGTTTGCAGGTTGATCAAGTCCCTTTATGGTCTCAAACAAGTAGGCATGCAATGGAACAAACAGTTCACTACCTTACTTGTCCAACTACATTTTATCAGATTAATGCATGACTATTGTCTTTTCACAAAGACAGAGGGGACATACTTCATAACATTGCAAATTTATGTAGATGATGTGTTACTCGTAGACAATTTTGTTCAGCTCATTAATCATACAAAATAAGCTTTGCATAAAGCTTTCACTATCAAAGACTTGGGGACAACCAAGTATTTTTTGGGAATTGAGGTCTCAAGATCAGAAGAGTATGTTGCTAGAAGCAGGACTAAGTGAAGCTAAATAAGTCTCTAATCCTTCACAGAATGGTATTAGACTCTGTGATCCTAGTGTCCATATTCCAAATGATGAAGATTACATGAAGATAATTGGCAAACTTATCTATTAAGGCTTTACAAGGCCTGATATAGGATTCATAACACAACAGTTAAGCCAATTCTTGCAACATCCTACAGAAATACAATGGAATGCAACTCTACATGTTTTAAAGTATCTCAAAGGCACATCTCATTATTTTATCCTAGTCAACCTGAGTTACAAGTTAAAGCATTCTGCAACAACAATTATGACAACTTGGTGCAAGAACAAGAGAGACAGATGAAACTTTGTGCATACAGTGATGCAAACTGGGCTAGATGCCAAGAAACTAGAAGATCAATGGGTGGATATTGTATTTTTCTAGGCAAAGCATTGGTTTCATGGAAGGCAAAGAAGCAATCAACAGTAAGCAAATCATCTGCTGAGGCAGAGTATAAAGCTATGGCAAGTACCTCTTGTGAGGTGAAATGGGTCACTTACTTGCTGAAAGAGTTTAAAGTACAAGTCCAGAAGCCTATTCCTTTGTATTGTGATAATAAAGCTGCAATGCACATAGCAGAAAATTCGGTCCTTCATGAAAGAATAAAGCATTTGGATATTGACTGTCATGTGGTAAGGCAACATATCCATGCAGGGTTACTCAAAATTGATTTTGCTAGTTCCAAAGATCAATTGGCAAATATCCTCACAAAGCTATTGAGTTGTCATCAAATGCATGTGCTCAAGGAAATGGGAATGGTGGAACCACCTTTTATAATCTGATGTAAATGGTTTTTCATGTTTCATGCTTGTTTTCTGGGTTGTAATGTTCTTAGAACATGCTTATTCGTGAAGATGGGATGTAGAAACTGATCACGTGATAAACATGTGCTGTACTTATTAAAACGATGTCGCTGCATGTTAGACAATAAACTAGTTTTGAAGGGAAGAGCAATTATCATCTCTAGAGTTTGTTAGCTGTCAGTTGTAGCTCGTTGACTGAGGTTGGACTCAATTTTGTGCGTAAAAACAATTATGTAATCCTTGATTCATTAATGAAAGATCTTATTTACAATCTTCTCAAAGCCCAAACACTATTAATTTATATTCATTTAATTAAATTATACTCTTCTTCTTCTTCTCTTTGAATCCGACCTTTACCTCTCTACTGGCAAAGAAAAAAAAATGTAATCAACAAGCCTTAATTATTCTTCATATTTTTTTTCTCAAAATTGGAATCAATTTTCTCATTATGATCTTCCTCACTTTAATATTTTCCATCTCTTCTTTTCCCAATTAAATGTATTATCATCTCAACTAATCCTAATCTGCCTATTTCATATTCAAAGGTCATTATTCACATATCAAGAAATTTCATCTACAAATTTACTTTAATTTTAGCTAGCTTAGAATAGATTGATTTAATTAGAGATTTTGCATGTAAAAAAGTGAGAAGAATCGTAACTTCTTAATTATGGGTATTATTATTTATTTTTATTTGTTGCATTCACACAAAATTATGATTATAAATTGTAGTTTATGTATTTATATAGTTATGTAGAATTTATTTTTTCTGAAGTAAAAGCTGCCGAAAATGTTGAAGCCCCTTGCTAATTTTTTCGCCGAGCATTAAAAAAACCAATCTTTTAATATATTATGAAATTGTAAGAAAAAGAAAATGTAAATAGAAGAAAATGCCATTACAAAATAACAGATTTTTTGAGAAATTTATGAATATTTATATTATCTATAAATTTTAGGAGAAAATTAGTAATACAGAGGTGAAGGAGAAGTTCATGATATCGTTATGGGAGATGATCCAGAAGTTAAAAAAGGCAAGCCATCACCTGACATATTCCAAGAGATTTGAGGTAAGTATGTTGAGCATTGCTCTATTCTTCATAATTTGCAATTGATGGCAGCTTGGCTTGTATCTTTCCGGTTGATTCGTTTTATTAGCTTTTCCAACATATAAAAACAAACTCCAATCCAATCTTGTTTTTGAAGATGCACCTTCAGGTGTTCAAGCAGCTAAGAATGCTGGAATGTAAGTACACTGTTTAGTTCATCTTCCGACTTATATTTGGTGCCTGTTTTTCGTTAGTCCGTGTGCGTGTATAATAAATATTTATTCCTCTTCTAAGTTTAGTCATTGGAAATCTTTGTCCAGTTAATTATTATATTTTGATATTGATAGAACTGTTTAATGCATTGGATTGAGGTTGTGCTTACACGTATTATTAATTTATGTTATGTTCTCCTGCAGGAATGCAGTGATGGTTCCAGATCCAAGACTGGATAGTTCTTATCTCAATACAGCAGATCAAGTTCTGGGCTCACTACTCGATTTCAACCCTAGCGAGTGGGATTTGCCTCCTTTTGAAAATGCAGATAGCTCAACTTAAGCGCATATCTGCAGCTTAAGACAGATATCTTGGATTTTAACAATACATAACTATGGATTTTTGGATGGTGTTTTAGCTGCATCCGTTACTGGGAAGTGTGATTCCATTTTGGTCCCATTGATATTCTTGGAGGAGCCCAATCCTGCTTGACAAGGAAAGGCATGGTTTTTTCTGATCGATTGGTTACTTGATCCATAAACATTATTCAACGTGGATCAGATTCTTATTGTTGCGAGTAGAAATCTTACATCTCGGAACATATATAGGAGCAAATTATGAACTTTCTTTTATTTTAGTTCTCGACTTTTAGTATGTGATTGTTCGGTACTTATTTACAAGTCAACATTTCCACAGGTTACATAATTTACATTGTTTACGAATGCGAGGCGTATTAAGTTTGTAATTTGTTTAATACAGTAGTCCTATAAAATATAGTCGACAATGCTGGTGCAAATTGTTTCAGCCCTTAAGAGTACGGGCTGACCATGTCAGTCGCAGTAAGGTTGATTTGAATCTAAAGGATTGTGCAACCACTTATCCGGAAGGGATAACAGATTCCGAGCGACTTAGTACCCCTACGTACAGATAGAGTTCATGGAAATTTATTTGTTCACATTAAATTCATTTTACACCTTAAATAATTGGTTTATTTTCTATTTTACTTGACTGAAAGTTCTAAATATGAACATCTTTCTCCTCGTACTCATACCGTGCCATTACGGATACAAAATTTTTTTATATATATAAAATGTGATTGCAAATAGAAAACTATTAGGTTCGTCTGAGTTTACTATTGCGGATTTTAGACTTTTATCTATCGTAGAAATAGAGATCAAAATGTTTTCATACATTCATATATTACTACACATTCACATACTCAAAAAAAAAGGACTATAACATGAAACAGAGCTCAAAGTGTGAAATTGAGAACTAATATACAGATGTTTCAAAGTTTTGGAACTGCATAGTTAAATGGTCCAAACCAATCGGTTCAACTGCATAGGTATCAAACCCACAAAACAGAAATCATCAGCTTACTTCAAAAGTCGAAAAACAAATTCATCCACAATAATCTGGAAAAATGAACTATCTAACAGTAAGCCATCATCGACAGTAATCTATACCGTATAACTTAACATGTATATATTTTCAAATTCATCAATGAATTTCGACGAGCACTGCATCTCCAAATTCAAGTTAACATCATACTAATATCTAACACATCATTTCAAGAAAATTAAAAACATTCAAGATGGACAAAATTTGGAGAGCCATTAATCTCCCTATGAATGGGCAGCAGTTTCAGGAGCCTTGCTTGATCGCTTCCTTTTTCCCCTGCTCCTAGTTCTCGCACCGTCTTTTCCTGCATTATTTTCCTGCACAAAATTTTACCAGCATTGATTTCACCTCAAAACCACATTTAATCATCCCAGGGTCAACAAGTACTTATTGCAATGCTACTCAAAGAGTTCTTAGAGATGCCTAATTCTAGGTCCTCTACTATTCCATAATACGTGCATACTCAAATGACGAAATCAACATTTTCTCTTTTCTAGGACCCATCAAAACGTAATTGATGATAAATTTGAACTCGTATGGTGCAAATACATTGCAGGTCTCGAGCAATGTAAAGTAACAAGTGATGATCAAGATCAACTGTACATTTTTCCATCTCATTCAATGAATAGAGTCAACAAAACTTCAAGTGCAGCGATCTATATCAAAGAAAGAACTGTGATTTTTCCTCGCTATATGCACTAATTAACACTGAAAGAGCACACCTTTATCATAAGTCAAACAAATTAAAAACTAGGAGCAGACAAGGTTATATACACGCACCTTAACTGATGAAGATGGCTTTGGGTTGTCATCTTTCTTTTTCTTCTTGCACGAAAGTGGATTTGGTCCCTGGAAAATTAAAGAACACAATGCTCAATGTGTGACGCTCAAATGGGGCTGCAAATGAATAAATCACATCAACCATGTATATTTTCGTTTTCAATTGATCCAATCATGTAAAAAAATATCAAATATTAATAATAAAAGATCAGATGACGCTGCTTCTCTGACATCTAATATGAATCAAATTATCATGTTGGAAATCAAAATGTAGCTCAGCTGGTAAAGATGGATAATAGTTTTAGATGCATACTTTTCAATTCTGAGTTATCGTATATGCATAACATGCTTTGTTTATAATATTTTCACCTTATAAAATCCAGAAATCTTTTAGAAAAACTTTTTTCCTAATAAAAGCGACATGAAAAGTAATAAATCTGCTGTCTTAACAGCTTTCCACAAGGTTGAAGCAGAAATAAAAAGTAAAGACTCTGGAACAGAAGCAAAGATGATACCTTTGCTCTCTTCCTTTTAAATTGAACTTTATCCTTGGTTTCCATTCCCCGTTTTGCTTTGTGCTTCATATTAACTGCCGGCGTTTCTGAAGCTTGATTGCTGGAGTCTTCATTTCCACCGGCAGAATCATCTTGCTTAGTCCTTAGCTTTAACAATTTATATTCTCTTTCAGTTGCATGTAACCGTTCTTCCTCTGATTTTTTGACAAACTCGTGTTGAAATGAAGATGGTGGCTCAAGTAATAGCGCATTTCTCAGACCATACATAAGAGGGACACCTGGAACCTGCACAATAGCTATATTTTAGGAATAACTAATCACAAAAGGGAACGCAAAATTTTCTTCATAGTAATCCAAAACATAAAAACCAAGATGAGGTACACATACCTCCCAAAATTTCTTCCGCAACTCAAAATCCTGAGTGGCAACAAAAAAGTGCTCCGAATTACTCTCTCCAATAACATCCCGTATGCAAGCTTCAGCACTCTTGATTTTTTCATGATCACATCTGAGATTGGCCATTTAGGAAATATAACTAGAGCCTACGAAGTCACACTCTCTGATTAAAGATAAAATAATTTAGAGAGCGAGTAGACCCCATTACCTGGCTACCATGAGTTGTTGAGCTGCCTGAAGAGATTCAGAATAGGACTTGCCTAGTCTTTTGAGCTCTGCAAGAGCACATCTACAGAACACAAAGACATATTACATGGATTGAAAAAATATTTAACGAACATGCGAATGTAATGAATAGAAGTAATTAAAAAAAGACCTGGTGGTGAATAATTTAACTGGGCCAGAGAGGATATTGGAGACAGCTTTATCAGCAGGTGCAATTTGAAATGTAATGAGGTGATGTACAAATGTTCCATCACATAGAACCTTAAATGGCTGCCGGAATCCGAAACAGGTCCTGTAGAATCTAACTGCCCTGTGATGTCGTTTTTGCTTCTTCAATCTCATCTTTTATCTATCTGATAATCAGCATAACAGATATATATGAGAAAGTAAGACCTTTGATGGTTCAACTTACAATTCCCAACTAATTGATTCTTAGCCATAAACTAAATACTATGAAGCACCGACACAGGTGCGGACATGGGACACGGCATTTTTCAAAAACATGAGATACTGACACGGCGGGGACACAGGGAAATTTTAATATTTTTAATTTATATAGGCAACACATAAAATTCATAACAGACATAAAAATTAACTAAATCCACACAAATAACATCCATAACAAAAAGTCTAAAACACAAGTATAATCCAAAACAAATAAACATTCAATTCAAACTACTTAAACTACTCCAAGTTAAACATTATTTCCTTCATCATCTTCACTTCCTTCATCGACAAACACTAGTGAATCAGAACCTCTCCCCCTTGATGTAGGCTTCGAACTAACACTAGAACTTACAGAACTTACAGAATTTGCAGACGAAGAAGATTCCGTGAAAGATGACAGCAAAGAAAAAAAACAACACCAACCTCTGAGAGAAGGGAAGAAGTCGAATTGAAGAAGAGTAGCAGAATCAAATTCGAGTGAAGAAGTTGAGGTTTTGAATTGAAGAAATCGCGCATGGAGAAGGGATTTTAGGTTTACGTATTTGGGGATTCTGTTCTTCAATATTGTGCAGACAGACAACTTTATGTTTTTTTGTTGAAGATGGGTTGGGCTGGGCTTATGTTTCTATTTTACAGAAAAAAACCCTAAAATTTTAATTAAAAAACATTTATTGCCAAGTCCAGCCGAGTTCGATCTGGTTTGACCGAGTCCGACTCACGGGACACGTTGACTGACGAGTCCGGGCCGAGTCCAGACGAGTCCAAGCCGAGTCGCGAGTCCCCGCGAGTCGGACGCGGGTGCGGCACCCTCCTAGACGTGTCGTGCTTCATAGACTAAATCATAATAGAACGATGATCTAAACCAAAACTTCAATCAATTATAAAACTAAGTTGGCAAAACTTAACAGATATATTACGAAACATTAGTTTTTGGGTAATTCCCGTCCCACCCCCATCCCTATTGAATATGACATCCTTAGATGGTTCCGATAATTTCCCAATTTCTTCTGTTTCTGAATCAGATCCGAAGTTGGATGCTTTTCATCAGTACTATCTGCCTCAATCATCTTGCATTGGTTTGGCATTATACAAGCCTTTACAAGGCCTAATCTTTATTTGTTGTTCAGATTAAACGAACCTATGACAGTTAGAAAATTGCCATCCCATTTAGACTCACAAGCAATAAACAGAGAGATCTAGCCAAAGCACCAAACTGTATTGGAATCGTATTAAACTGATTTTCATTGACCCACAGATTTGTCCAGAAAAAGCTTGCAAAACAACCAAAAGAATGTAACAAAACACACATGCACAAACAACAACTAGACTACTTTCTGTACATGAAACAAACAACTGCCTGAAGCTATGACTACCTCTACGAAGGTGAAGCATGGAAACTGTACTGGTCTTGGCTATCAACCGCATTGGCATTGAGAAAACGGAGAAAACACACAACAACAACAACAACAACAACAACAACAACAACATGGAAACTGTACTGGTCTTGGCTATCAACCGCATTGGCATTGAGAAGACGGAGAAAACACACAACAACAACGATGAAATCCAGAATCATCAGCTGCTTCAGAGAGGTTGGGTACTTTCTCTACTCACTGAGCTCGGATATTTTATCTGTACGGTGACCCCCAACAACAACGATGAAATCCAGAATCATAGGAGATCCAAAGTTTACAGTTTACTAGGCTATTCTTACCATTTCGAAGGTGACCCCTTACTAGCTAATGGAATCAGGTCTGGCTGTGACCGAGTCAGGGTCTGGTTTTGAACCGCTAACCTTAGCCCGCAGCTTTAGGCTTACCTTTAGAGATCGTGAGCCTTGCAACCCTAAATTCTTCACCGCTAAAGTGAACTTCAGTGAAAGTAGAAGGCTTTATTCAACTACCTCGGATAGGACAAAGGGATTTTTGCTGTATTCCTAATGGGCTAGGAATGGGCTCAGAAGGAAGCAGAATATCTTTCGGTCAAAAAGTTTATCGATCTCAAGGAGTGCAGATCCATAATAGGATTGTTAATTTTATTAAAGGTAGCGGGCAAGAAAGCTATCTCGACAAGCTTACTTCTGTGGTTCGCCCTGTCCTTCCGTTGCTAACAGGCCCAAGTCATCAACATCAAATAAGGCCTCAAACCGGGTTTTTTCCTAATGTAGCACCTTTTTTTTGTTCCAGCCGTGTACTACCCCCCGTTTCCCTTCTGGTTAATTCACTTTTAACTCTACGAGACAGGTTCAAGCTAAAGTTCTTGTTCGAGTGAGTCGGGTACTTAACTAAGATTAAGCTATTTTATTTCCCGGGGGACGAGCAAAGCTTTGAAATGAGTTGAAAAGATCATGAAAGGAAGGATCGGGGTCTAGTCGGATCTTTAGCTGGCACTAACTGGCCCCGTCTCAACAAGGATTCGTAGAACGAAGGGAGTGTACAACTGGGGCTTCTTAAAAGCGCCACGGTCAGCTGTGTGACAACACTACAGAGAAAGCGATGCTTTTGTGTAAATCCAAAAACCAATCCACGAGGAAAGGTGTGAGGGTGATTCTAAAGCAGACAGGGAAGAGTTAACGATAGCTTCATAAGTAGGCGCGGTAACTAGAAGGAAGGGGTGGCTATAGTAACGGGTGTGGAAGAATACGGCTCACGGCTTGCATGTCTGGTCTTCCAGCAGCGTAAGGTAGTTGGCCTTTCCCGTCTCAAATTTTTATAATTCATTCACTTAAAGGCTGGTTCTGAACGCCGTGTAACATGATCTTCAACCAACAACAACAAACAACAACAACAACAACAACAAACAACAACAACAACAACAACAACAACAACAACAACAAACAACAACAACAAAAAACAACAACAACAAAAAAACAACAACAACAAACAACAACAACAACAACAAAAAAAAAAAAAAAAACAACAACAACAGACAACAAGAAACAACAACAACAACACCAACAACAACAACAACAACAACAACAACAAACCAACAACAAACAACAAAAACAACAACAACAACAACGACAACAACAACAACAACCTGGTAGGCCCTGTTCTTTATGACTTATAAGTAGTTCAATTCAATAGTTTTCAGTAATTTCACTTCACTAAATGCACAGGACCGTCCCGAAACGATTCGGGGTCGGCTAACATGCACAATCATAAAGAACAATGAAACTCAAGTCGCAGGTGGCCTAAGCTATGACTAGCTCTACGAAGGTGAAGCACAGAAACCGTACTAGTCTTGGCTATGCACTGTATTGGCATTGAGAAGCTGAAAACGGAGAAGATACAACAACAACAAAGCCTTAGGCCCTGTTCTTTATGACTTATTGGTACTTATCAGTAGTTCAGTTCAGTAAATGCACTTCGGTGAAGTAATTTTCAGTTCATTAATTTTCAGTCATAAAGGACAAAGCTTTAGTCCCGAAATGAACTCTCGGGATCGGCTAACATCAAACACCATAAAGAACCGTGAAACTCAAGTCGAGTCAGCAACATAAATTCCTAACACACTCACATGCAAAAGCTTTGGTTTCAAGAATTTCAGCTATTTTCAAAGCTTTCAAATTCAAATAAAAGCTTCCAACAATTTTCAATGTTGTAATATCTAAATCGGAGCCGGAGTGAGGGACTACCTGAGCCAGGCGGCGGTGATCGGAGAAGCGGCGGCGGAGGAAAGCTTAGCTTCTACCGGAATATGATCCTGCCGATAATGAATTGCTGGAGAAGTAGAATATGGGAGTAGGGTTCGGCAATCAAAAGCATAGAACGAAAGAGAGAGATGGCGACTACGTCGTTTTGAATAGTTTTTACTTGAGCCTAATATATATTTTGCCCCCAAACTATATATTGTTCTATTATTGTTTCAGAAGTCTTGTATTATATTTCAATTACTCTTTAGGTCCAATTTAACATTGATTTATCACCGGTTAAAAGCAGATTTTTTAGTTTAAACCAACACTTATTAAATGCAAAACTGCTTACTAATCATAATAAAACGATGATCTAAACCAAAACTTGAATCAATTATAAAACTAAGTTGGCAAAAATTAACAGATATATTACGAAACATTAGTTTCTGGGTAATCCCCGTCCCACCCCCATCGCTATTGAATATGGCATCCTTAAATGGTTCCGATAATTTCACAATTTCTTCTGTTTCTGAATCAGATTCGAAGTTGGATGCTTTTCATCAGTACTATCTGCCTCAATCATCTTGCATTGGTTTGACATTATACAAGCCTTTACAAGGCCTAATCTTTATTTGTTGTTCAGATTAAACAAACTTATGACAGTTAGAAAATTGCCATCCCATTTAGACTCACAAGCAATAAACAGAGAGATCTAGCCAAAGCACCAAACTGTATTGGAATCGTACTAAACTGATTTTCATTGACCCACAGATTTGTCCAGAAAAAGCTTGCAAAACAACCAAAAGAATGTACCAAAACACACATGCACAAACAGCAACTAGACTACTTTCTGTACATGAAACAAACAACTGCCTGAAGTTATGACTACCTCTACGAAGGTGAAGCATGGAAACTGTACTGGTCTTGGCTATCAACCGCATTGGCATTGAGAAGACGGAGAAAACACACAACAACAACAACAACAACAACAACAACATGGAAACTGTACTGGTCTTGGCTATCAACCGCATTGGCATTGAGAAGACGGAGAAAACACACAACAACAACGATGAAATCCAGAATCATCAGCTGCTTCAGAGAGGTTGGGTACTTTCTCTACTCACTGAGCTCGGATATTTTATCTGTACGGTGACCCCCAACAACAACGATGAAATCCAGAATCATAGGAGATCCAAAGTTTACAGTTTACTAGGCTATTCTTACCATTTCGAAGGTGACCCCTTACTAGCTAATGGAATCAGGTCCGGCTGTGACCGAGTCAGGGTCTGGTTTTGAACCGCTAACCTTAGCCCGCAGCTTTAGGCTTACCTTTAGAGATCGTGAGCCTTGCAACCCTAAATTCTTCACCGCTAAAGTGAACTTCAGTGAAAGTAGAAGGCTTTATTCAACTACCTCGGATAGGACAAAGGGATTTTTGCTGTATTCCTAATGGGCTAGGAATGGGCTCAGAAGGAAGCAGAATATCTTTCGGTCAAAAAGTTTATCGATCTCAAGGAGTGCAAATCCATAATAGGATTGTTAATTTTATTAAAGGTAGCGGGCAAGAAAGCTATCTCGACAAGCTTACTTCTGTGGTTCGCCCTGTCCTTCTGTTGCTAACAGGCCCAAGTCATCAACATCAAATAAGGCCTCAAACCGGGTTTTTTCCTAATGTAACACCTTTTTTTTGTTCCAGCCGTGTACTACCCCCCGTTTCCCTTCTGGTTAATTCACTTTTAACTCTACGAGACAGGTTCAAGCTAAAGTTCTTGTTCGAGTGAGCCGGGTACTTAACTAAGATTAAGCTATTTTATTTCTCGGGGGACGAGCAAAGCTTTGACTTAAAGGCTGGTTCTGAACGCCGATTTCCTGAACGACAATTTCCTGAACAAAAGCTTGTGAGGCATGGCAGATCATTAAGTCCCAAGTATTCTAACTGACTGAACCGAATCTCATATTTCACCTCGTGGGATGCAATGCCTACGATTTCTTGCATCATATGACAATCCTTCACATTCATTCTTTTCAGCTGCACAAGACTCCGAGCTGTTGAGGCAGTCACGAGATTTATCAGCCCGTCACACTTTGACACTTCTAAATTTGTCAAATTTTGAAATGACACTGTGGAAGGCACTAGAATCTCCAAGCTGCTGCATTTAACTACTTGTAGATCTTCCAAAATTTGGAACAAAGGGACTAGTTATGTTTGGTATCATATCGTATACACATAGAAATCAAGAATTCAATTAATAGTGAAGGACAAAAAAACATAAATATTTAACAGAAAAAGAACAATATTTTGATGAAGATAAAATCTGTGATTGGTTTCTTCTTCCACTTTCCCAAACCCAAATCAGATCATCACCCGACCATTAATTGCCAAATGTTCAACTCTGCAATAAATTTAGATATTTGTTTAGTTTGAGGGTTTTTTTGTAAATACAAATAACCTACTACAGTAAAAAGCATTTAAATAATAGTATCACACATTTACATAAATCCCCTCAATCACTTCAACTAATAATCCATAGCAACTCATCAGAAACAAGGGTAGTTTAGTCATTCCAATAAAAAAGTGGGAATGTACCAGTGGCTTTGAGTTAAAATTTGAGGAAATAGGAGGGTTTCTTTAGTAAATTTACACTACAAAAGCCATTATGATATCTGTAACAGCAAAGAAAGCTACAGCAGAAACAAAATTCTTGTAAATCTTTTATTTTTCTTAATTAATTTTATTTTATTTCAAGAAATTCTCAAAGAAAGAATTAAAAAGTTTTAAGTTTGCAGGTAATTTTTTATTTTTTTTTTGTATTTTTTCAGCTATTCTAGTATTTTCTTAATTTGTAGTGAAAAAAAAACATCTCACTTTGTTTCTTTCTGTTTTTCATTTCCATAAGCTAAGATTGAGCTTCTGTTTTGTCTGCTATGGTGATTTCTGGGTTGCAAGTTTAGAGTGGAAGGAGCTTTTATTCTCTGTTTATGTCACCATATTGATTCATTTAGCAAATATGTCTCAAACCAACTGGGAAGCTGATAAAATGTAAGTTTTATTTTCATTTTTGTCGTTCTTGTTACTATTTTCTTTGATTTATTTGGGTTTTACAGCTTCTTTGTAAAGTTTTGTTCTTTTGGGCTGATAAAATGCAAGTTTGTTTTTTCTTTTTTTGCATTTTTCTCATTCTTGCTACTGTTTTCTTTATTGGGTTTCTTTGATTTATTTGGGTTTCTACTCAAGTTCTGTTCTTTTCAGCTGATTCTTTAATACATTCACATTGTGGTTCTAGGGTTTATGTTTAAATTTGTTTAGGTTTTTGTTGATAGTGTGGTTTAAATTCCTGCTAATTTTAACTTTCTGTTGTCTTTTTTCTCAATAAACAACAGGTTAGATGTTTATATCCATGATTATCTGGTCAAGAGAGACTTGAAGGCTTCTGCTCAGGCTTTTCAAGCTGAAGGAAAAGTATCGTCCGATCCCGTAGGTAAGCATTCGAAATTTTTATTAAAGGGCAAGAGATATGCATTTAGATTATAAGGTTCATTGTTTGTTTTTCTGTTATTATTATTATTATTTTCATTTTTCGAGTGGATTTGTTTGAATTTTGGGCTTGGGTTTCCATTTTCCAGCTATTGATGCGCCTGGAGGGTTTCTCTTTGAATGGTGGTCGGTTTTCTGGGATATATTCATCGCTAGAACTAATGAAAAACACTCAGAGGTTGCTGCATCTTATATTGAGGTTGGTTTTCATGTCTTTTTCTATATAAGTTGTTTATTTGCACATTATCTTTCAGTGGTTTAGGAGTGACAGAGAAGGGGATTATGATGACTTTCGTTTGACAAAGTACTGATAATAATGGAAGGACCTATAATCTCCTTTTAAAACTTTCTAATGTCGTATCGGAATGTTTATTACTCAAATGAGATCCTCTGTCCTCCCACATAAAGAATAGCAGGAAAAGGACAATTATTGTTTGTTTTTTTTCCTTACCATGAATGCATAAGGACAAAGCTATGTCACCTGATTGAAATACTTGCCTTCAGTCCTCCAAACATTTGAACACCTCTTCTCTTAGCTACGACTAAATGTTCCTCTAAAGTGCCTTTCATTCCTTATCAAGTCTAATTTTATAAATATGTTTTGGAGTCCTTAAATTATTTACAGTTGCAATGTTATCTGAAATTACTGAAATGAAAACCACTTTTCTTCTTTGTAGGAGGTAATAAAACTTTTTAATTTGTAAAAATAGATTATATTTTCTTTTAAGGATGACCTTATGATATATTTTCAGTCTAGAAGAGATGTTGATGTTTTCATCTGGTGCCACAATGTGCACTTCATCTTAGGTACTTCGGTGTATTCTGGGTGTGGTGTATGGCTTAAGATATGTATTGTTGTTTAGGAACTAAGCGTTGAGCTTTACAAGGGTGTGCCTTAGAGTTCCTGGATGTAAGATAACTTTGATACCCACATTTACAAAGTCGCATGTTTCAATTCCAGACACAGATGATTAAAGCACGGGAACAACAGCAGCAGCAACAGCAAGCTCAACCACCACAACATCAACAACAACAACAGCAACAGCAGCAACAACAACAGCAACTGCAGATGCAACAGATCTTGATGCAGAGGCACGCTCAGCAGCAGCAGCAGCAACAACAACAACAGCAACAACAACAACAGCAGCAGCAGCAGCAACAGCAGAATCAGCAGCAGCAACAACAACAATCTGCGCAGCAGCAACAGCAACAACAACAGCAGCAGCAGCAGCAGTCTGCTCAACAACAACAGCAGCGAAGGGACGGAAGCCACCTACTAAATGGTACAACAAATGCCTTGGCGACAAAAATGTACGAGGACAGATTAAAACTCCCTATTCAAAGAGATTCTTTGGATGATGCAGCAATGAAGGTATATATGTCAGCTCTTTTGCCTGACTAACTTTTATGTTTCAAAGTTTTGTAGATAGTTGGGTTAACCATTTTTTGAACTTGTTACAGCAAAGATTTGGGGAGAATGTGGGGCAGATTTTGGATCCAAATCATGCCTCAATATTGAAGTCTGCCGGGACTGGACAGCCATCAGGGTGCCCTTTTTTTTCTTATTCATTTTACCTTTAATATACTGATGTAGAAGAATGTCTTGCAAGCAGCTTTTTGGTACATGTGTGTGTACTTTCTGTAGTGATTGTAGATTTGCAGTCACTAATCTCGGTCTCAATAGCTAGACCATGTTGGGTTTACTTTCAATCTTGTGGCCAAAATAATCCCTCATGCGATTTAGGCTTGTATTTTTGCAGTCTGATGATTGATTCAGTGATCAATATGAAGCTTATGTTATAGTATCGTTTGAATTCAGGCAAGTGTTGCATGGCGCAGCCGGTGGAATGTCCCCGCAGGTTCAGGCTCGGAATCAACCACTTCCTGGGTCCACACCAGTATGTCCTTCCCCAAGCAATTGCAATTTTTAGTTCTTGTATTTTTCGATTGTTTCTAAATTTTCTGAGTGATCAGGACATAAAGACTGAGATCAACCCTGTGCTAAATCCCAGAGCTGCTGGTCCAGAGGCATCATTGATAGGGATTCCTGGTACTAGAGGCTCTTAAATTTATCTTTTTAGGCATCCGTGGCTAACCTATGAGTTTTTCGAAACCTATTATTTGACTTGTAGACAAATGGTTCTTTCTTTTCTGAAAGCGTGATATAGTAAATTTACCTTATGTTTTTTGTGAAATCATGTGGCTTAGAGATTTCTTTGGCAAACGTTTTACTTGTTCAGGGTCAAATCAAGGTGGTAACAATTTGACTTTAAAAGGATGGCCTCTCCATGTAAGTATTCTGCTATTCATGTCTCTCAGTTTCTAAGTTTCATTATCACAATTTTAATGCGTTGATTTTGGATGCCGAAGAGGAAATAATGCTTGTGCCATGACAACTTCACTACTTCAGTGTTTAGTCTAACCTGTGAACTCCCATGTCAGGGATTAGATCAGCTTCGCTCTGGGATCCTTCAACAACAGAAATCTTTTATTCAGGCTCCTCAGCCTTTTCATCAACTTCAGATGTTGACACCACAACATCAACAACAGCTTATGCTTGCCCAGCAAAATTTAACATCACCATCTGCTACTGATGAGAATAGAAGATTGAGAATGCTCTGGAACAACCGTAATATGGGGCTTGGAAAGGATGGGCTTACAAACTCTGTTGGTGATGTAGTTCCAGATGTTGGATCTCCTTTACAAGCTGGTGGCTCCCTCTTACCTCGCCGAGATGCAGATATGCTGATTAAGGTCCCTTTGGTTATATCGATTTCCATTTGCCTACGGATATATGTTATGTTTCTTTTATTTGTTTTTCCTCTTTAAATTTAACTCCATGACTCTATTTTCTGCAAATTTTTGTAGATAAAAATGGCTCAAATTCAGCAGCATCAACAACAGCAGAACAGTAATGCACAGCAGCAACTTCAGCAGCATGGTATTTCAAGTCAGCAATCTCAGAATTCAAATCACAATCTTCATCAACAAGATAAGATGGGTGGTAGTGTGGTTGTAGATGGTAGCATGTCCAACTCCTTTCGAGGAAATGAGCAGGTATGTTCTCTCCCTTGACTCGAATACATCTGTGCTCACACACGCAATATGATATTAATGTCTCCCGGCTCTGCTATCCTCCCTGCCAAACACCCATAAGTCATTATCTTTTCAATGTGGTTTCGTGGTGTGAATAGGAATAAATATACTTTCTATCTGAGTATAGTATGGAAATATTAGTCATCATACCCTGGCAGGTGAAGGAGCAAAGGATGTGTTTTTCACTTTATTTAAAAGTTATTTAAAAGATCAATTATATTGCATTTTAGTTCATATTGTTAAAAACTGGGCTTCTTATAACTTGCTTTCTGTTTAGTATGAGGCAATGTGCGTAATCTTTTTGAAAAATTATCGTCTGTAGCAAAACAGTTAGCTGGATAGGTTTCTAACATGGTTTTCCTTATTCCAAGTTAAGGTTTCAAAAAATCAGACTGGGAGGAAGAGAAAACAGCCAGTATCATCTTCAGGTCCTGCTAATAGCTCAGGTACTGCAAATACAGCAGGGCCGTCCCCAAGTTCCGCACCTTCTACGCCTTCAACTCACACTCCTGGAGATGTGATCTCAATGCCTTCTTTGCCGCATAGTGGTACTTCTTCTAAGCCTCTAGTGATGTTTGGCACTGATGGCGCAGGTACACTTACATCTCCTGCAAACCAGTTGGTGAGCATTGGTTTAATCTTCATGTTCCTCTTTTCTTTTTGAGTGTTGGTGAAGGAATTGAAATTCCTTGCTAGAGTTCTCATTGCCATTCCTATTTTGGCAGTGGGATGATAAGGATCTTGAATTGCAGGCTGATATGGATCGTTTTGTGGAGGATGGATCACTCGAGGATAATGTTGATTCTTTTTTATCTCATGATGACACTGATCCTAGAGATACAGTTCCTCGGATGGATGTCAGCAAAGGTGTGCACATGCCTGATTAAGTACTTATCTAAATCATTTTCTTAATTTTTTTCTTTTTCAAAGCCTTGCTTATTTATTTTTGTATTTTCTTGGATGAGGTTCCTGGAGAACTGAAATGATTATGATATTTTTTTTTCAATAAGCTGTATAATGCCCGAATTTATAAACTCAAGAAGCTCTGGTAATAAAAATCCCTTGATGAAATGATGCCATAACTACAGAAAAAACATGAAATGATTCCCTTGTTTCATCCCTCTGAAAATGAAATATAAAGATTCCTTCGATAGCTGTAATTTCCTGAATTTCAATTTTCTCATTTAAGAAATTACCATATCTTCTCAGATGCCCCCTCAAGCTGAGTTTATATAAACTCAAGATGATCAGAGGCTCTCCTAATGTAAATCCCCTAATGAAATGTTCCATAACTACAAAAAAATTAAATGACTCTCTTATTTCATCCATGAAAATGAATATGTATATATTCCTTGGTTTTCTATATTTTCCTAAATTTACAATCTACTCATAGTCATTAAAGTCGCGCCTTAGCCAAGGCTCCAGGCTTTGCGCCTCGGTTAGCCAAAGGTAGGCGCAGTCGGGCGCCTTTGCTCTGAAACAAGGCACGTGCCATGGCTACATTTAGCCTTTTTATGGTTTCTTTTGGGTTTTAAAAGTTGGTTTTATGAGTTTATGATTATGCCTTAGTAATTAACTAGAACTTAACTCATGCATCTTGTGGTTTCATTGTTGGTATTTGACTATTTGTGAGTGTTTTTGACTAGTATTATGAATTTATGATTTTCTTTTTTTGTATGCCTCATGTCACTCGGGCGCGTGTCTTAAGTGCGCCTTGCGCCTTAAATAACCATGAATCTACTCATTTAAGAAATTACCATATTTTCCCATATGATCCCTTGAGCTGATGGTTGGGTCTTGCAAATAGCAAGGTTGCTAGTTATCATTTGTAGTATCACTCCACTTTTGTCCATTGGTGAGTAAATCTGGAAGTGGTACTTCTGCAGTAATTGGTAATAAATCAAGTGCAAATCAGACCACAGTCAAGAAAAGTACAATCATCTGATATTGATATTTAATCAACTAGGGACTCTGCATAAATAGCATACTATGTGGGCTTCATTCAAGATTCATTTTTCTCCTTTTTTAAAAAGGATTTCTTTCCATGGAGTTCCCTTGAGGCATTGCATTGTGATTAAAGATTAAAAAGTGTTGGATTCTGCATAATGTGACTTGCAATAGAAAAGGTACTGGTAATGTCAGGTCTAGTGTATGAAAAGTAAATTAACCTCCCAACTAATCTTAGCCAGGTACATCAGATATCTTAAAGGGCTTCCTTGAATTTGGGAGGAACTTCTTTCCGAGTTTCAACAGCTTTACATCCCCCAGCTAACTAATCTTAGCTAGGTATATGAGACATCTTAGCATGTACTTCTGTTGTAATAAAGTATTCCATGCAACTTGAATTCCAAGAGGGTATTTCAGGCTCAGCCTACCAAGCTCTTTTATTCCAAACTTGTTGATCAGACTCTTCCACCATGTTTCCTCTTCCTTCCGAATTGTTCCCTGCTGCTACGATATCATCTTCAAATACAAACAAGGCAGTTACTCCTGATTATGAGTGCTTAACAAGTATCGTACCCTGCCACATAACTTGGTCCTGGAATTCAGAGTGTGAAGATCTATTGTGATTTTATGTATGGAAAGAGGCTGGATGATTTGGAAACATGAAGGACGGAATCAAGTTTCAAAGTCTGGTTAATTTGGGCTCCTGCTTGGCCTGCATCTGCAACGAATGTAGCTTTGTCAAGCCTCGGAATAAGTTTTTCTAACAGCATTCAGTATCTACTTTTAATTGGCAAGGAACATGCACATGTTGTGATCTGTAGTAGCATTGAATTACATTACATATCCAAAGCATTACCAGAATCTGCTTCATGACAGGCATTAGAACTAGGATCTCGTGCTTTAGGTGCTCTACCAAGCGACTCAGGTTGCCTTTCCTTTTCAGAAAAGTTTGAATGATATATCACCATTCAAATTATTCTTTCCATTTGATCAATGTGCTTGCTTTATGTTTAGTAAGTGCACATAAGATGAAGAAGATTGAGATCTATAATTCCACCGGAGATAATGGCAAGAGATAAATTTAGAGGGAACATGAAACCAGAAATTAAGGGTCTAAGAATTAATAAAACATTTAAAAAGCACCGCAATAAAGGCTGTAAGTAAAGAACATAATGCTGGGTGATAGAGGTGACCAGCGGGAGAAAATCTCGAAAGAGCTCAAAGCTCTGATACAATGTGAAGAAGTATATGCTGTAGAATTCCTGAGTTTGTAAGCGCAAGAGGACTTGGAAACTCCCTAATCTATATCCCTTGATTAATAGATTTATCATAACTGCAAATAATACGATATAATACCTCAATTGATCCTTTAAATCTTAAGATTTTCCAGTTCTCTAAATATATGATTTTTCTCATTGAAGAAGTAACTGCATTTTCTCACTTGAATCGGTAATAAATTTTCCTACTTGATTCTGTTATAAGCAAAATTAGATATTTGATTCAGTAATAAGTAAAATTTAGACATTTCAATACCACTGGTTCTTTATTATAATGATCTGTCCTAATTTTGACAGCTTATTCTTGTTTTCTGGGGGCTGATAGATATTTGTGTCAAAAAACCTCATTATGAGTCATGAATGCATTAAATGGCTTAAAATCATATGAAATTCATTTTGTGCATACATGATGATTCCCTGAGCATAGATTTCATATTTGATATCAGGATTCACATTCACGGAACTAAGTTCTGTTAGAGCAAGCACAAGCAAAGTAGTCTGTTGCCACTTCTCCTCGGATGGAAAATTACTTGCTACTGGTGGCCATGATAAAAAGGCAAGTACTATTACAAACTTGATGAAGATGTAGAGTAAAAACATTGTTTTTTTGTTTGAAAATTTATGCTGCTGGAATGTTTTTCTGTTAAGAGTTTTTTTTTTCCTTGTGGAATTTTGCACTATTTATAGACAGATGAGGGAAATATGATGTGCAATAGCTTGTGATATATAATTGCTACCAAAAGCTGTATGTATTTTTTTAACCTGGTGGTTTATTATACAGGCTGCACTGTGGTATACAGATAATTTAAAGCAAAAAACTACCCTCGAAGAACATTCATCATTGATTACAGATGTTCGTTTCAGTCCAAGCATGCCACGCCTAGCAACATCTTCCTTTGACAAAACAGTCCGAGTTTGGGATGCTGACAATGTTAGTTGACTTTATTTTTTCTCTTCTTCTTTCAATTTAAGAATATATATTATAAAATTCTTTGCATGGGGACATATATTCTGAAGGATATTGACATGCACATGTCTCTTGAAATTTATGTAAATAAAGGCAATTGGATGGATGAAGATCTGATGATGAATACGGCTATCCTGTTTATAGGATTAGTTTCACCTATATAACCTGCTCTGGTAGGTGTGATTGTCAATATTCTCCTAAAAGTTCATTTTTCTTTCTAATCTAGGATAACATTATTAGTTTTGATTGAGTTTTTGTAGAAGTTTGCCTTTTTTTTTGGCACATATTAGTGAAAAGTGTATTACTGAATTAATTGAAAAAAGAAAGGAATGATATTAATGTTACAGAAGATTGATACGAATTGAGAGATAAACTAAAGCTGAAGGGTATTACTGTGCGTTTTATGCTAACTTCAAGGGTGATGTGTAAAACCTTCCATCTTAGTTGCTAGATAAAATGGAAGCTAAATTTTTAAAATAGCTGCTGCACTTTGTTGTGGGTTTGGGCATCCTTGCTTGTTATGTGCAATGTGCTTAGCAACATTCCGTTGAAACAAAATATGTCGATAATTTACAGAGTCAATAGTTAGAGAGAAAGTCATAGGTCCTGTTATGATGTTGATGACTACAAAGTGTCCCCATTGGAGCTTATGTGTAATTACCTATTTTCTTGCAATGTTCCTGAGACCCACAATTCAACTATGAATCCATTTTGGTGTTTAGTCATTAAGTCTTTCCGTTGGATTGGTTTTGCAGCATGGCTACTCGTTGCGTACTTTCACGGGACATTCTGCCTCTGTCATGTCGCTAGACTTTCATCCAACTAAGGATGACTTGATCTGCTCATGTGATTCAGACGGTGAAATACGCTATTGGAGTATTAATAATGGTAGCTGCTCAAGGGTATTCAAGGTAGATTTGTTATTTCATTTGTGCCTTAATATTGTTGGAATAGTATTACTTTTTGTATTTTTCTTTCTTATGAGCATAGGCTTGATGATTATCTGACTGTACTTCATTTTTCTAATGGATTAGGGTGGAACGGCACATATGAGATTTCAGCCTCGTCAAGGAAGGTATCTTGCTGCTGCTGCTGAGAATATTGTGTCCATTCTGGATGTTGAAACACAAGCTTTGCGGCATTCTTTACAGGTTGGTTGAAGGTTTTCTGGCATCTATGTTGACTTGAATAAAGGCTCTTGTTTAAGTTTTACTCATGTTTGGTGTCTACTTTGACGATAGAACTTGATGGAATCTGTATTTTTAACTGTAGGGACATACGAAGCCAATTCATTCACTTTGCTGGGATCCTACGGGCGAGTACCTATCATCTGTGAGTGAGGATTCTGTCAGAGTCTGGAGACTTGGATCTGGGGGCGAGGGGGAATGCGTTCATGACTTGAGCTGTAACGGCAACAAATTCCATTCCTGTGTCTTTCACCCTACTTATCAATCCTTGCTAGTCATTGGCTGTTATCAGGCAAGTACTATTTAACAGATTGTGTCTGCATATTACATTCGCTCCTGGTTGGTGCATTGAATAATACATGTGCATGGGTGAGTTTTCCATGGTTGATTACATAATCAGAGGATTTAGTTTGACCGCACACACACATACACGGCATACAAAAGTGTTCTCTAATTGTCGAATTTTCGGAAAAGATTAAGCAGTCTAATGTCCCAAAACTGAAACACGAGGGTCAAAATGATTAATTGTGCCAAGTTCAGAGGTCAATACTTAGCTTTTTGCTTTGTAATGAAAGTTTGCGTTTACAGTAATGACACATGTGATCACAGTATTATGAAGAATTGTCTCTGATATTGGTAGTTTGAGTTTACAGTCTTTGGAGCTGTGGAACATGACGGAGAACAAGACAATGACACTTTCAGCTCACGAAGGACTTATTGCAGATTTAGCAGTATCACCTGTGACAGGGATAGTTGCTTCTGCCAGTCACGATAAGTATATCAAGCTGTGGAAGTAGCACCATTCTATTAGTTTCCACTAAATGCATTTAGTTTGTTTGTGTTGGATGTCGGTAGAACCCCCTAGACACTAACCACCTTTGTTGTTTGTTTGTTATTGTTGTTGTTGTATCTGATACGTGACTGCTGTGTTGTTAACTTAAAGATGAAGCTTCATGTGCAGTTTGTAATGATCTCATGTATTGTATGCCTATGGCTTAATGTATTGCTTTTCTTCCATAGAATTTGCTTCAACCAACTTATTTCGTCATTGATTCCAATCTACTTCTGAAAATGAGCTCCGACCGATCAAATTCTTACTGGTTTTCATAAATGATTAGAGAAAATCAAGAATCTTTGGTTCTACAAATCAAGACTTGCAATCATGAGATGCTTAAAGGGTGCCAGGATATCGTTTGATTCAAAGTTTTATACGTTGATACCTGGAAATAAGTCATTCTTCCTAAGGAATTGATACTAAAAAGCAGCAACTAAAATCAAACCCCAAGTTAGAAAAAGGGTAACTTTTTTTTAAATTGGAGTATTTTTGACTTTTATTTTTGTTATACAAAGTTTAGCTAAAAGCAGACACGAGCATTTAGCATTTTCAATGGTAAGTTTTTTCATGTCTTTCAACAGTGAAAGAAGAATTAAAACCATTGGAGATGAAGTTCTTAAGAGTTCTCAAGGTCAAAGTTCTTTAAATTAAGAACATGCTGTAGCAATATAATAGGATTAAATAAAAAGAGTAGATTGGGAATTTATGGGTCATGGACGGGCCAGATTTGCTCAATGTGGCATGTGTGGTCCAAGCGCCAGAAACTGCAAGTCTGGCCTATCCAGACAAAGCTTATCCCTTTATTTAAGAATTAAATTTTAATCATTCTTTTTTGACCTTTTAAATATTTTTCATTTATTTATTTAGGTGGGTTCCATTGTAAATTTTAGAGAACTTTGTTCAAGTTCTCTCCACTGCTGATGCTCTAAGAACAAGTGAAAGCAAATATTTTGACTTTTTGTTCCTCATGCTGAATTAATGTAGTTGACATTATATTTTCACGTGGCACAAGTTTTATATATTTTTGTTTAATAACTAAACATTGACTTATGGGGGTAACTTCGACGTTCAAAAGTCCCAGACTACATGATGTGCGAGTATTTATTTTACTTAATTTATTTATTCAAACAACTATTTTATTAAAAGTTGACATGTTTGCTAATAAGAGTATATTTAAGTGATAAGGCACTCCATTTTTTACTTGAGAGGATTACAGTTCGAGTTTCCACTTTATAAAAAATTTAACTCTTATTGATAGATAATTTGTAAATTTCATGTAAACTTTCATCGATGTTTGTGGTTTGCCCTGATCCTGCAAGTGGATAGGCCTAATTTTAACTAAATCTTTTGTAACAAAAAAAAAAAAGTAGACATGTTTATAATTCAAAATAAATAGAAATTAAGGAGAATATGGAAACTTAGAGGGCAGCAAAAGCAGACAATTGTTTGGCAGAATCCATGGCTATAGCCTCTGTAGTAAAAGAGAAGTTTAAGAAGTCGAAATAATCAAAGTCTTTGAGAGTACGAGGATGATGTTGATCAATGAGTTGTTTGGGTGGCTTGATAATGGTACCCTCTTTCGGAATTAGAAATGCTGCAAAAGAATATCTATCTTTTTCTGATCCCTTCTTCATCACCACTCTATGCTTCACCGCATGAAATCTTCCATTGCTCCATGCCTATATTGAAGCGCATTTATTAAAGAGAAATTTAAATGAATCTGAATCGTAGTGAACTGAAATCAATTCATGACATGACATGACATGGTTTAGGAAGTGCTACTCAACATATGAATTATCTTTCTTTTTTTTCCACACATCAATTTATGATATTGGTATGTGACATTGTTTAATTAGTTTGACCACAATGATAGGAACTAAAAACCCAAATCAACACTCCAAGTTGCATTGAATTAAGGGAAAAGTACAAATAAAACTCTCGTGTTTTCATGGATTTGCAAATAGAGGAATGTGGTTTCATTTTTTGCAAAGAAAGCATGTGGTTAACAAAATTGACAATTAAAGGAATATCACTTAAGGTGTTAGTATTTGATGACATGAAATATTGACTTTAATAATGTGTCATGTTGACTTATTGACTTTGATGATGTGGCACAATAAAATATTATTTTTTTTGATGACATGTCAGGTTGACTTGATGACGTGGAGGGTTGACTTGATGATGTGGCATATGTTGTTAGTCAAAATCATTTATTTGTCAAATATGTAAACCACATGCCTTATTTTGCAACAAAAGAAACCACATTCCTCTATTTGCAAAACATTAAAAGCACAAGAGTTTTATTTATACTTTTCCGTTGAATTAAATTCAAAATGCCCATTTACATCTTGATGTCGCAATTAAGTTTGTTGTAATAACTAAATTAACGAAACAAGAATTTGAAAAGAGAGATTTGACTATAATTTATGGTGACAGATCTATAACAAAACTCTACAAATGATAGAGTAAAACTTGTTTTGTCATCACTTTGCCGACCTTTTAAATAAAGTTTCTTTGATTTAAACTTGTGATACTATAATTTATTTATTTTCTTTTATCCTCTAAAAAAAATAAAAATTAAAACATTTACACTAGATTTTATCATGATATCACAGCACTTAAGAAGTACTATTGTCCCTAGTAATTTTCACGTGGTCAATGACTGATCAAGTTAATTTGATCAGTCATTGTAATAACCATTAGATCTAACATCATTACACAGATCTAACGGCGACTGACCAAATTAACTTGGTCAGTCATGAATCATATGAAAATTATTAATATTGTCCCCGATTTATGTGATATTTTAATTTTTAGTCTATATCTACTTTTTATATATATTTTTGAAAAGTCATGATATGTTACCTAATCTCAATAGTTTAGTCATTCTATATTTTTATATAGCATGCCGTTAAGTTTTCCGTAAAAGTCCTTACGTTAAAGTGTTGAATTTATTCAATATGAAAAGAGTAAACAATGTGTTCTGTAAACTAAACAACATATCAGTTGGAAGTATAAAGAGTCATAAATTGTTTACCTATTAAAATATGATTCTTTACCTTTAACCCATCAAAATTGCTGAAATCTCAACTGACGCTGATGTTGGAATCAATAGTTCTATTAATTTTTTTCCTTTAGTAAATTAACTTATTTCACATGCGTCAATTTTGAAACTGTCAACTTACTTACCATATATGGTTTGAGATTTCACCAATTTTATAATTTCTAGATTAATTTGATCATAGGAGAATAGAGTCAAGTTCAAATGAGACAAGAGTTTAGGATGAGACTAGTTTTTATGGTGAGACAATGAGTATTTTTGTAATTCAATAGAGAAATGTGGCAAACTTGTAATTAAAGGAACACCCCTTATGCGTGAATTGAAGGGAAGGAAGAGGAGGTGATGTCAGCGCTGATGTCACCTCTGGATAGAGAAAGAGTTTTAATTATTTTCTTTAAAATGCATTTTCCCGCTCTTTCTGAACTCATTTTTCAAAAAAAATTATACCAGTGAACTCGTATTAATTAGACGATCATTTTGAGATCCATTTTTGTTATTTATAGACGATTTTTTTATGGTTGTTCCAGCAGAATACTATATTTGTTCCACTGGACTACTCCAATTGTTCCACCAGAATACTACATTTCTTTACACTCCCAGAGTGCAATTAAAAAAAAATAATGAAAATATTCTGCTGGAACAAATGTAGTAGTCTGGTGGAACAAATGTAGTATTCTGCTGGAACAACCGAGTATCCAATTTGGAACAAAAATAAAAAAATAAAAATCGTCTATAAATAACAACAATGGATCTCAAAATGACCGCCTAATTAATACGAGTTCAGTGGTATAATTTTTTTTGAAAAATGAGTTCGGAAAGAGCGCTAAAACGCATTTTAAATAAAATAAGGCTTAATACACAAAAAACCCCCTAAACTTGGTCAAATGTTGCAACTGTCCCCCCGAACTTTTAATTGTAACAAATTACCCCTCAAACTTGGCAAATTGTAACAAATAACCCCATATTTTGAGTTTGAAAAGTCAAATGCCACGTGTCATGCTCTTATTCGATATTTGAAAAGTCAAAGTGACACGTGTCATGATTCTATAGGGTGTTTGAAAAGTCAAAATGCCACATGGAATGATCTTATAGAGTGTTTAAAAATTTATGCATCATTGGGGGTAATTTGTTACAATTTGCCAAGTTCAAGGGGTAATTTGTTACGATTTGCCAAGTTCAGGGGGTAATTTGTTACAATTGAAAGTTCAGGGGGACAGTTGCAACATTTGACCAAGTTTAAGGGGTTTTTTGTGTATTAAGCCATAAAATAATAAAAACTTTTTCACTTTCTAGATGTGACATCAGCGCTGACATCACCTCCTCTTCCCTTCAATAATGCCCTTCATGTTTTTAAAATTTCAAAAATGCCACCACTTTTTAATTGTCTCACACTAAAAAAAAGTCTCTCCATAATAATTTTGTCTCACCTGATCCTATCTCTAGGGGAATAATCGTATATAGTTTTGGATAAATCACAACCTAATGATGCTTTAAATCTACCACGATTCGAAGTTTAAAGGCCGTAATGTTATTAGTAGCATCGATAAAAGCTGGAAGATAAGGATATATAGTTACCATGAGAGGATCACCAACGATAAAGATGAAAGAGTGAGGAGAAGGAATCCATGGAATCCATAGAGCATCATCATCCTTGGCTTGAAGTTCAAGTCCAGAGCATTGATCTTCACATATAAGAGTGCAAAATGGTTTATCAGTGTGGGCATAGAGCCCAATGTTATCATCCTCAGCCTCCTCGGGTGGAGGACGTTTGTATTTCATGACACGTACTAAACTGTCACACGATATGCTTGAATCTGTCTCGTCAATATCATAACCATCCATTATCAGCTTCTTGATTGTGTCATGCAGTTCATCCACTGGCTTCATCATTCTGCTGAAACTTTGACTTCCATTTCATATATTCATTTCAAATATTAGTTCATTAATTTCTTATATGTTTCATGTAACTAAACATATAAAAGAGATATCATATAATAAAAAAGAGTAAAAAGAGGAGAAAACAACTTACGAAAAGTGAAGTTGGGAAAGGGGATCAGAGATCAAGAGTTGAGCAAAATGTTTGAGAGATTCATAGTTTGAAGCATCTGGAATTCCAAAGCCTTCATATAAACGAGGCGGTGGAGTTAAGTTTAGGCCTGCATAGCTATGATATGGCTTTGGATTATTGTTCTTGATTTTAGTCTCTAATGGAAGCTCAAAAAGGTGTCTTATAATTGAGAAAACATCATCTTTTAATAGGGTTGAAATGGGATCATAAACAACTTCAAAACACCCATAATCCTCACATGCCTCTTTTACCATTTTGGAAACAGCATCCCACTCTTTGCTTCCTCTTTCCATCTCTTCTACTGACTTCTTTGAAAGGTCTATTGTTGGAATCTGTATTTCAGTTTCAGACCCCATTTTTGTACCTCTAGAGATTGCCTCTTCAAAGGTGTTGGCCACTCTATTTATATGTTTATTTCTGATATAACAACTTTAAAATTATATGATTATAATATTTTTTTTATTATTATTACTTTTGCTTTTTTTTTTGGTATAACTATCTTTTATCGTCGACCTACAAAAATTCAAGCTATTCTAAATTCGAGTCAGGAAATTTGTTTCGGGGGGCAAAGCTTCAACTCTGAGCGTGTTTGGTAGGGGGGGATTTATGAAGTGAGATGGTAATAAAAAAAATAAATAAAAGACTTTTCTTTTGACTTAAATTTAGTATAATTCACTTCAGTCTCGCAATTTCATGGTTTAGTTCAATATAAGCTGTAAATTATTAAGTGTCTAGTCTATGCGAGGAAGAGGAAAAAGAGACAGATTTTTTCCGGCGACAAAGAAGATTGAATTTCACCAGCGTTTTATTAAAGAAATGTTAAAGAAAAAGAAAAGTTATGATGTCTTTCTCTCTCCTTGACTATTTGGTTCCTAATTTAAGGAATTTAATAGATTTAGTTGAATTTTTTTAAAAGGTAATCAACTAATTTGTTATTTTATTAGCTAAGTATATTTGGACATCAGATTAGAAGCGAGCCTAATCCTATGGTTGGATGACCATAAACTCATTTGGTCATCAATGGCCAAAGTGAATAGAATAGATTAGTTGAATAGTTAAGCTAATTTAGTACCTTAACCATTTAGAACACGGTGATTTAGTGGTGACTATAACATTATGAGCTAGAAAGTCAAACATCTGTGCATTCATCAAATGCAACTTAAAGAATTTGAGGGATTTTAACACAAATGCATTAAAATTCCATGAATGTTACCCATGGAGGGATTTTAAATTCAATTGGAAATTTATAAATAGAGATATGAGGATGGACTCGTATAACCTTAATGGTCTCTATATCCCAAATCATAATGATAATATATATACAATACAACAATATGATGCAGTTATGGATCGGGGTCAAAGATCAAGCCATTTACATAAATGTGTAATTGCAAAACAATAATTTTGATAAAGTATCAATTTTCATATTTTGGCATTTATGGACCCAACTTCTATTGAAAATGAACCGACGACCAAAACGCATTGCGATTTCGTATATGTTGCTCAAATTCCAAAATTTAGGAGCTCAAAAACGCAATTTAGTGATTCACTGGAATAATTTGCAGTCCCTGTTTAATATTCTTTTTACACTTTTACAATTCGAATAAGGATTTTGTAAGGCTTTTGGTAGCTTTTAATTGTCAATAAGAATATTTCAGTTTCATTCCAATTGTCAAGATTCTTTTGAATCAACAGTAGTGTTTAAAAGTTAGTTAATGATATTGATATTTCAGAATCAACATTACTTAACAATTATATATTTTCCTAAATGAATCATTATTGAAATTAAAGGTAGTTGATATCATGATATATTGTAAATAATGCCTAATATTTAAGTTGGGGTTGTGATGTCATTCATTTAAAATTAGTTACTTACTGCAAATAATTGATAACTTTGAAAATTTTATTTACAATAAAATATTGGCATAATGATATAGTCCACAGATCCGTTTATCAGATACGCATAGAAGGTTGCTGAAAGGGTGTTTTGTCTATATATGAATGCATAATTTCAAGTACTGTATTGCTCATCAATTGTTTCAACTACTGTATTGTTTGGATCAAACTCTTAATTAATTATTTACTTCTTACACCATTTGTTCACTTTAACAAAACAACTTACATGAGTTCATGCTAAAACTGATGCAAAGAATCCACGAATAATTTAAAAGAAGTTTAAAAGACAATAAAATCTATTTTTAATATATAAAGATAAATGAGAGAATTCAACAGCGGATCGAAAGAAATGAATTATAAGATTTTTAAATATATTTATATAGCTTTTCTTTGTACTCTAGTATTTTTTTTTTATTTTTTTTAATATTCAGGTTGGTCGTCTTGTGGTTTGGTGTTTGGGGGTGTCAACCGAATTGCGATGTCTCTGACCCCTTTCCAATTTTTCATACCCCATATAATTCAAAAATATGGAATGGTATTAGGAAAATACCACTGCTACCAATTGAAGTTGGATCAAACTATAAGAATCTATGGTAAGTTAAGCTAAGTTTTGAGTTCGATTATTTCGTTTGGAAATAGTGCTAGATCATTTCTTGTATATTATTAAAGTTTTATTTTATGTCGATTTAAACTTTTGGTTATATCTTTAATTTGGTGGTGTTCACATTATTCGTTAAATCTAAACTTATTGAGTTACACTTTTGTCGATCTTGAGATTCGAACTCAAGACTTCATCCCACACTTTTTTTTAGTAGTGTAGTAATCATTAAATTGTTGATTGATGAGTTGTTAAATCTAAACTTATTGGGATAAGGTATCAAAATAGATTTAACGTTTGCACAAAAGCATCAAAATAGGCTTAACGTATAAAATAGTACCAAATTAGGCTCAACGCTTAGAAAATTGCACCAATTTAGGCTCAACGTTTACAAAATGCCTTCAACTTAGGTTTCGGTAACAAATTTTAACACGTCATACATGCACAATATATGAAGATAATTTGTCTGTTTTTACACAGTAAATATATACTGGAAGCAGTGTTTTAAAAATCGCTAGGCGCTATCAGGACGGCGGAGGCTCCAAATGACTAGGCGGGGACTAGTCGGGGCCTAGACGGGAACTAGTCGATTTGCATTTTTCTATGTTTTTAATACTTATTAAATACATTAAATATATAAATACAATTAAAATGTGAATTATATCATAACAAAATATTGTAAAAGCATAATAATATAATTTTATGATAGAAAAACATAAATTTTTTATTAATTCTTACATGTAGGAAGGGTAGAGTATAAACAAAAAAATCTCTCGAATTCCATGTTTTTATAAATTAGTACTTGTGAATGACCAAGAGGTTACATGAATCTAAAAATAACTGTTAGTGACTTAAAAGATGAAACCTTCCAAAAATAAATGACATATTAAACAACTTTAATTCTTGAACTATTCAATTTTGAGGTCATTTAAGTTGAAAAAATCACACTAGTTGCCGACTTAGGCCGCCTAGGTCCGCCTAGAGCCGCCTTAAGCCGCATTGGTCCGCCCAGACGGAAATAAATCGGTCCACCGCCTAGACTCGTAAATCGCGGCGGTGTTATGAAAAATGGCGCTTAGACGGCCGCCTTGACCGATTTTTAAAACACTGACTGGAAGTAATATGACTGACAGTGTAAGCTGGAGCGTCAAATTTCGTTTCTGAGTCCTATAATGGTACCATTTTCTAAACGTTAAGCCTAATTTGATACCATTTTTACACATTAGATCTATTTTGATACTTTTGTGCAAACGTTATACCTATTTTGATACCTTATTCCAAACTTATTAGATCTAAATTTTAATCATGATCCTAGAATTATATATGCCTAAATTTAATGGTTAATGCACAAAATTTATTTTTTTTAAGTAGAGAGGACAGCTAAAAGCTGAATGCACAATTTTATTAGTCAGTCATTACAATATGGACACCGGTCACAATCTTTTCGTACATCATTGGGGAAGGCAACATATGAAACAAATATAATTTTAATTAATTCATATTTGCGGTACATTTATATGAATATAGCTTGATGCATGAGCTGAATTTGATAAAAAAAAGGTGTATTCCCTCTCTGAATTTGGGTTTTGATTTGCTCAACAAAATTGCTTAAAACCGCATAATTAACTCCTTAAATCAACATAACAAAATAAGAGTAAATTTTGACAAATTGTAAATTATATCACTTCATATGCTAGTTGAGGGGATGCATATATGAGAGTAATTAAACAAATTTGGCAGTCCAACAGTTTATTCTAAATAAGGTTAGTTGGCCTATAAATCACTACTTTAAACAAGTTTAAGAAGCTAAACAGACGGTCTATAATTTTAAGGAGTATTAGGCAAAAAATAAAAATAAAATAACAACTTTGCAAATCATACTATACTTTTTTATTGCATGCAATATGTGTTATACTTAAATCCCAAGGAATGCAAACAATTGTTTTGGTGAATCTATAGCCATTCCCTCAGTAGAAAAAGAGAAGTTGAGGAATTTCATAAAATCAAACTCTCTGAAAATCTGAGGATGATTTTGATCAATTAGTTGTTTAGGTGGCTTAATAAGTGTACCCTCTGTCGGAACTAAAAAAGCTTCCACAGAATATCTGTCTTTATCTCCCTTCATCATCACCCTATGCTTCACAGCATGTAATCTTCCATTACTCCATGCCTGCACCCACCAATTAATTAAGTAACACTTTAGCCTAATTGAGTTTAGGCAAAATCAAGTTTTTTTATGAACAAATTCAGAGTGCAAATGATGTATTAAGATCAGTGTAAAAGTTGTCAAGCGTTAATCGGACAGCCACGAATCTTTGAAGTATACTCGGAGATTCATCGGAGAATTAGTCCGAAACAAGTTGGATTTTGAGAGAGTTTAAGCGGTTCAATAAGTCCTAATTAAATTCCCAATTTTGTGTGCTTAAGTTGGGCTATCACAGAATAATATAAAAGATGCTTTTAGCTTTAACTATCATCTGAGCTTTTGGTTCAATCGGTTAAGAATCTCGAGCTTTTAGTTCAATCGGTTAAGTAACATGGTACCAGAGCCTCTATGATTGAAAGATCCTGAGTTCGATTCGTAGCAACCTCAATAATTTGTTGAATTAAAAAGTGGGTTAGCCTGTTTTGTGCACGCTTCAAGCCCAAAGAGCATTTGCATTTGCGTGAGAGAGTGTGTCAAAGAATAATACAAAAGATGTTGTTAGTCTTAACTATCAGCTCGAGCTTTTTTGGTTCAAACGGTTAAGTAACAGGGCTTAGACAACGTCCTTCGTTTACAACAGTGTTTAAGGGTACATAGTATTATATTACTTACCATGAGAGGATCACCAACCATAAAGAGAAAGGAGTTAGGAGATGGAATCCATGGAGTCCATTGTCCATCAATATTTTTCTTAGTTTGAATTTCAAGTGATCCTGAAACTTGGTCTTCACAAATGAGTGTGCACACAAGTTTGTGAGTGTGAGCATATAGTTGAAGATGATCCTCCTCAGAAGCATCAGATGGAGGGCAACTGTGTTTTATTAGACGTAGGAGAGTGTTGCATATGGTTGAGCCAGCCTGGTCTCCAACTCCCAAACTGTCATGAATTAGCTTCCGGATCATATCATGTACCTCATTCACTGCCTTCACCATGTTGCCCAACATTTTGCTGATCAACATAAAAGATAGCTATTACACTTCTCATCATTACATAATAGTAGACAGTGCTTGAAACTACAACGTCTTAAAACACACTTCAACCTATAGTTAACTTTAAACTCTATTTTCTCATATGCTTTTTGAGTTTGAAATGCATGTGTATGTGATCAGAGGCTCATCACATGTATTTTTAATTCAACCAATACATAAAGTTACTAATGCTTGAACTTTCAACCGGTTGATCTAAAAAGTTTTGATACCATTACCATGTCAATAAGGCAATTGAACTAAAAGTTTAAAGTCTTTTATATTAATCCATCACAATTGTTAAGAAAAAGAATAAAAACTAACCAAAAGTGAAGTTGGGCAAGAGGATCAGAGATGAACAATTGAGCAAAGTGTTTGAGAGCATCATGGTTTGAAGCATCTTCAATCCCAAAGCTTTCATATAAAGGACCCATTGGATTTAGGCCAGCATAGTCATAGCCATGATAAGGCTTTGGATTGTTGTTCTTTTTTTTAATCTCCAATGAAACTTGGAAAAACTGCCTTATAATCAAGAAAATCTCATCTCTTAATTGGGTTGAAATGGGATCATAAACAACTTCAAAACACCCATAATCTTCACATGCATCTTTTACCCTTTTGCACACATCATCCCACTCTTTGCTTCCTCTTTCCATTTTTACTGAGAGGTCAATTTTTGGAATCTGTTTTGTTGATTCTGAATCCATTTCAGCAATCCTTAATTACCACTAGTCAAACTTACTTCTTTAAATGCTTGCTGGTGGTCTCTCTATATTTTGGCCAGAAACATGTATATGCAATAGATAAACAATCAGTACCATTAACTATAATGAAAGCTTTGTTTTCATCTTATTATTAAGTAATTAATTTAATAATTCATTAGATAATACATAATTTACATCAATTAATCACCAAATGCAATTAGGCCGGCGACATAAACTAATCCAATATTTAATAATTTGATTTCAAGTTAGCTAATACCACTTTGGATTGTAGTTTCTTGATTTTACACTCTTGTGGAAGCACCAAAAAGGTGCGGAAGAAATTCTACAATGCTCGTAATCTAATACACCCGACCAATAGCTCGAAATTTTAGTTTTGTACAGTTTGTACTCAGTATAGGATTATGGGTGTGCTATAGTACGCAAAATATCTTTTTGTATATAATGTGAGCAAGAATTATCTTGGTGCTGTTAACAAACCCACTCGAAACGAGATTGCTACGGTATTCATGACATACTTACAAACCTAAGTTTGCTAAGTGTTTAAAGAATCTAGCTAGTTCCAACTACAGGCTATACGTGAATTAAATTTCAAAGACATTTTTTCTTTTGGGAGCTCAAAGAAATTCAAAGACTTTTGATCCAGAGCCTGTAACATGGGACTGCTACCTTCTCAACAGACCACCAAAGCTTCCACAAAACACAAAATAATTCATGTATGTAATTAGTGGTGGCATAGTCAAAATTGGGGTCACACTATAGTTAATTAGGGGGCAACTTATTAAATAGAGTGGGTTCAAAAATATTCAACATTATTAATATTTCAATTCAATTAGGGGAAATATGAGATATGAAAGAATGTTTATTTCTATATACACACTATTGATATTGATGATGAACAATAAGGCGGTGGACCTTAGGATGGGATGAGGTTCATGTACTACTCTTAAAAGGAAGGCCTCTCTAATTTTAGGACACAATAATTAAATTATTATGTCCTTGCGAAGGACCTCAAATGAGAAAAGAACCAACACCCAGTATAATTTTGGTACGTTTTTATCCAAAAAATCCTAAAAAGAATGTGTTTGGATTCTGCATATATGGTAAGCTGTATTAATGATGAATGGAATCATTATTCCTCTATGAAACAATATGGATTTAAATCATAAAAAATCGTTCGTAACTTATATGGACACCACAAATTTTTTGTATGAATGCCAGCTATATATCTACCAGATAAATGCATCTGTATAATATTATACCTATTTTTTTTTTAATTGATGAATTTCAATGGTATGATGACACGTGATATAAGGTAATAAATTTAAAAACAACTAATATATGTATTGTTGGACTTAATATGTCTTCATCTCTTTAAACATAAAGTGATTTTACTATGCGTCTGGCGTACAAATAACATGATATATTGAGTCAATAATTTAAGGTTACTTATAGTATAACAACCAATGAGAAATTAACAATATGTAATGTATTAATGATATATTTTTTAATCAAATAATTATAGAAAAATTCTAAATATTGAAAGTTAAATTTTTATAAATCGAGGTACTAAAAAACACACCATAAATTGCATGTTATTATATTGTAAATTTAAAATACAAATGACGTGACATGTCAAGCGTATTTTTTTATTTTTTTTTTAAATTTATCATAGAACCCAAATATCTAGATGAACTTTAAAAGTTCAACTATAATGTGTGTACTTCTTTAAGTGAACATTTTACCCTAAAATTTTAGGTGGCAGCAAAATTGATGTTAATGTGACAGATGTTCATGTGATAGGATGCAAGTTTAGAGAAAAATAATAAGAAAAATAAAGTACAATATAATTAATAGTAAAAAAGGAAAAAAAAAAAAATCATTTCCCCTATAAAGAAAGGAAGAGCTAGCCTCGGTGATTGTTTAAGGAAATTCTGCTACTAAGTAATAGTAATGTTGATCATACATTGTGTTTGTTTGTTGGTTCCTAATAAGGTATGAATACAGTTGTATAAGAAGGAGGGTGAAACAACAATGGTAAAATTATAGCCAATTAAATGTTGGGCTTTGAAAACTAATTGTATTTAAGTCTCTTTTCTTAGTGGTTAGAGATTTCCTCGGTAGTTTAGAATTTACTTAGTGGTTTAGGATTTCAATTAGTATAAATGTAGCTCTATTCCATGTAATTTGTACTCCATTCATCATTATACAATATCATGGTTTGGTAATGCCTCCAGACGTAGTCATTCATATTAGGCTTAATACACAAAAAACCCCCTAAACTTGGTCAAATGTTGCAACTGTCCCCCCGAACTTTTAATTGTAACAAATTACTCCTCAAACTTGACAAATTGTAACAAATAACCCCATATTTTGAGTTTGAAAAGTCAAATGCCACGTGTCATGCCCTTATTCGATATTTGAAAAGTCAAAGTGCCACGTGTCATGATTCTATAGAGTGTTTGAAAAGTCAAAATGCCACATGGAATGATCTTATAGGGTGTTTAAAAATTTATGCATCATTGGGGGTAATATGTTACAATTGGCCAAGTTCAGGGGGTAATTTGTTACGATTTGTCAAGTTCAGGGGATAATTTGTTACAATTGAAAGTTCGGGGGGACAGTTGCAACATCTGACCAAGTTGAAGGGGTTTTTTGTGTATTAAGCCTTCATATTAAGTGGCGAACTGGGTAAACAATTCGTGTGTGTTTTGTTTGTTTTCTGTTACACTAATTGCATTCGATCCTAACATTAAATTTTTTAGTTGAAGTTTTCCTTTCGAAATCCTAACTCTTTTCTTTCCTAGGTAATAGTTAGCTTCTGATAAGAGTTTATGTTTCAGTCAGAGATTGACTTCGGCACAAAGCACTAATTCTTTTGGAAGCTTTGAATTGGTTTTTTCTTATTGTACAAACTTAATAGTATTAGCAGACATATATTGACAAAGGTAAATATAACCAAGTAAAACAATCAGCAGTAAGTTAAAGCAGACGGAAGGAGTTCAGAGGAAAGAAATACTCCACAATTTATCTATGTTCGCCACACTTGTTGTGCCTCCATCCTGTCCCCAAGATTTCTTCCTTGAGATTTTAAATCCGCTTGTGATTTCTTTCAGAGGCAGAAATAAGCCTTTACAAAATTCAGCATATTGTACGAAGTACCATCCTTCTAACAAACTCAAGCTAATTCTCACTTTCACTCCTCTACTCATTACAATAATTAACTTTGTACAAAAAAACTAACACCTAGAACTATATTTCTTCTACTACAAAATATAAACACTTGGTATATGTTCTATTATGAAAAAAGTAATCTTTTAAGAGATCGAAAATAAAGTTCTAAACTCTCAAATACAAAAGAACAAAAATGAAGAACTATAGAAAATGAGATTCCTTTATTTTTCTTTCAAATGTTTTTGGCTCATGTGGGCATATTATCTTGAGATTTTATTCTTGAATCTTCATCTATTTATAGGGATGGAAGATGACATTTGCTTAGTTTGAAAAAGTATATGTTTGAGCTTCAATCGGAAGCAAACTTAGTTCTGTTGTACGAAATGTAGATGGCAATCGATATTTTTGATATCTTAAATTTTTAATTTGATTGACAAATTCAAGCTCCTTTAAATTCGTCAACAGGAAAGTGCATATTTTTGGCGCGCTCTACAACCACTATGTCCCTTGTGCACTTTGCATTAAATGTTTGGTCCCACCACATTAAATTCTCTAAGAAAAATCTTACTAGCTTCCGAGTGTCCCTAACTTTCATTTCTTGTTAACTAAGATGCTTCATTACTTCATCATCTATGTTGCCTCTAATTCACTTCTACATTCTTCAGCAGTGCTTCTGATTCAGTAATCTTTTGAACACTCTTGTGCTTTCTTGAAAACTGTATTTTGAAGATCTTCTAACATTTGCTCAGATATTTTACTTCACCTGAAAGGACCTTCATATTATACTTAGATAAAATATTAGTTTACAAAAATTAAGTATGCATATTGTGCTTTCATGAATTCCTCTCTTCTAATCAGTTTTGGACATATCAAAACCTAAGAGTTCATCATTCTCCCCAATTTTAATACTGGGAAAACTCTAATTCAGAAGGGCTATGGAACGAATATTTTCTAAATAAGAAAACCTCTCATTGTAACATCTGGTTTGACTGCTTCTAAATGAAAATTCCCCCATAAGAGTGGAATTTATGAAATTCTGAACCTATTTGAACTTAAGGTACTTCTCAAAATTTAAGTTAGTGCATCATAAGTTCAGTTTTTATTATGAGAAATTTTATACAATAAACACAAGTTTATACCTCACATCTATATGCTTTGTCCTCTCATGATGAACCTAGTCCTTGGCTAAACAAATGGCACTCAAACTATCACAATATATCGTAGCCAAATTGATAATAGGCTAAAACTGTTATCATGCCTTATCTCTAAATAACAGGCCCAAGAAAGGTAAAACATACCACTACAAGCCCACCAGAAGCTCTGGTTATATTAGCCCGCGAGGAACGGGTGGGCCATGATCCAACAACAAAGATGTTCCTCTATAGCAGGTGCTATACAAAGATAGTAGAAAATGGAAACGAGTCCTAATAGGAATTAAACTCGTAAACCTTAAGCAAGTCCGGGTATATATAAGGAGTCATTACAGTACAGTTTATGTTATGTTCACATTACTTGCAAAGCAAACTATCCAAAAGACTAACTTTAGCATCGGAGAATTTCCCGGTGATCTCGTTGTCGGCATTGTTTTGCAGGTTCCAGCAGGAGAGGAGCATCTCAAGATTCACAAAGTTATCACAGATCATAATGTAGACCGAGATCACTAACAAGTCCTTTCAACCAGATCCCCTCCTTAGCAACTTTTGTAGTAGACAAATTCACTATAGGCTACAAAAGTAGCTTTCCAACTACAAGAGAACCACCAAGAGTGAAAACATAATGATGAGCTCGAATTTGACTATAATAAACATGTAATTATTTACTTATATTTGGGCTAATTAGACTTTAATTGTAATCATAATTAGCCTAACAAGTATTTATTTTTTTTCAGTTTTTGTGAGGCTTCATGGATATTAGCTGGAAAAGCATCATGTGAATGAAAAGCAACAGTCAACTCAAGAGGAAAAGGACTGGTAAATCCGGCGGTAGCTTGGGAGCTGGACTGGAAAGCTAGAGAGAGAGTATATCCACCTTTTGCAGGTTGCCAAGGACAAGAACAATTGTTATTTATTAGAAATATATTTTCTACACAACTAGAACAGTTTACCTAGATGTACTTAATTAGTATTTTAAAGTTTACTTTATTGCTTTAAGTAGTGAACTCGTTTGAGGAGAGAAGGACCACCATCTCTAAGCTCTGGATATTGTTTTCATTACCAGATTTCTTTTCTCTCTGTATTAATTAAGTAGTTGAAGCTGCATTAATGGGAGTAAGAATTGTTCTTTTGTGATGAAGCTCAATATGAGTGAGTAGTCCTTTTACGATTAAGCCAACTGTAGAGCTGGTGTTGTAAGTCTCTTTATCTCTATATTAATGAATGAAAGTTTGCATTTTCTAAGGTGTTTAATGGAGTTCATTTGAAAACAGGCCTTCATAAACCTGTTTCAGTGTATGTAAATGACATGACCATTGCTTTTATGTGCATTTGTTGTTCATGTACACATATATATATCTGATATGACCATTTGAATGATGTATATTGAGGGTTTTCGTGTAAATGGAATGTTACTTTGTACTTACTCAAGTATCAAAGCATCTTGAAAGGCCTTTAAGGTGTGAGTATTGCTTAGTAACTTCAGGATCTGACCATTTGAATCAAGTTAACTTAAAATAGAAACCTCAACCATATGTTTGTATGCATTCATGAGTTAAGAAAGAGAGAAGAGAGACTGCAATAATATATATGTGCTAAGCTTAGCTTGTTCCTTTTAAATATTGTGTTAAAATACCATCTACCATCTTTTTACTCTTTAGATCTGCCTCATTTAGAGTTTAATATCTTAAATAATAGACATCAAACCCAAAATCATGATAAATGTGTTACTTGTTACGTAAACAGACTGTTACTTAGGAATTTTTAATAGAGTTTTATTTCAATCCTTGTGGGAATGACACTTATCCATGCTACATAAGGGACCTAATAACCTTGCTAGAGTCACATCTGAAGGACAACACATAACCAATCATAGATATTCTAATGTCAACATCTCCAGGATAATCAGAGTATGAAAAACAATCACTAAACACTATGTATCACCTTCAAAAATGAGAACAACATCAGATGTGTACCTCTTAGGTTCACAACTTGCCAAGATCACCTATAAACCTTCTAATAACACTAACAGTTTGTGCAAAACATAACAGATATCGAGCTTTCTACTGCACTAGCATAGGGATTCGAGACATGTATTGTTTCTCTTCACTTGACTTAGGTGCAAAAGCAATAGACAAATTTGCATTTGTAGCTTTTGGAGTATATATGGGCTTTGCGGTAGACATGAAAAATATAGCCTTTCTATGTCAAATAAACATTCCTTTTGCTTCTATACCTATAAATCTCAATTCTCATAATTTTTCAGAGTTGCACCCAAATCTTTCATCTCAAATTCATTTGAGAAGACCCTTAAACTTCTAAATGTCATGCTTCTTCCTTACAACTATCAACATATCATCTAGATACAACATTAGATAGATAAAAGACTCATCTTTCAGCTTTTAGTAATAGACGCAACAATCATATGAGCTCCTAATGTAGCTCAACTTCATGATGTAGATGTCGAACCTCTTATACCATTGCCTAGGAGACTGCTTAAGTCCATACAAGGACTTCTTGTAAAAATATTTCTCCTTTTGAGGAACCTGGAAACCATATGTTTGAGTCATGTGTATCTCTTCCTCCAAATCTTCCTGCACAAAACTTGTCCTTACATCAAGTTTCTTAAGTTCCAAATCCCGATCTGCAACCATCACTAGCTACCAACACTCTAATAGAAGTGTGTCTGACCACTGGTGAGAATATCTAATTAGAATCCACTCTGATTCCCTGATTTAAAATTTAGACTTGAAACTACCGTATTCAATCACGAGTGAAGCATTTAATAGGTAAAAGATTAAATATGAATCACAAAAGAAATACAAAAAAAAATCAAAAACATAAATTAATTAAAAATAAATATTAAATCTCAATTTTGTTGTCCTAAATGTTTTAAAAAGATTTTTGTAAAAACTTTAGGTGAGGGTATAGGTCTACCCACTCGCAAGCTCTAAGGTTTCAGAGTGAAATTTACAAATTACATATGTGGTGTCTTACCACTTGGACCAACTCTTATTGGTTCATAAAGAGTTATTGAGCTCATGAAAAAGCCATGAGTTTTGTTTGAGAATAGAGTATAAAATCGCATAAATCTAAACAATTTTAATTTTTTATGCATCATTCACTTAAAACCGCTCTTTGCTCAATACTTCATATCGCGTGGCGTCACCGATTTCGGACCGGTTTGTTATTGTTATCCTATCAATGTTTCACCTATTATATTTTAGGTCAAAATATGATTTGAAGAAATAATTGCATATATATAAGTTCTCTAGCACTAGTAGAAGTACACTTAATCCAGGGAGAGAGAGGGAGAGAGAGAGAGAGAGAGAGAGAGAGAGAGAGAGAGAGAGAGAGAGAGAGAGAGAGAGAGAGAGATGAATAAGGCAGAAATAGCAGTTATTGATATAACAAGTAGTGAATGGAGAGAAGTGTGCATCAAAGTAAGAGAGGCTTGTGAGATCCATGGCTGTTTTCTTATTACCAACAATGAAATCATCACTCAAAAACTACATCAAGATTCGATAATGGGAATAAAATCACTGTTTGATCTTCCAGAAGAGACAAAGAACAAGTACATTAATCCTAAGCCATATCGAAGCTACACTTCAAACTCATCATCATGTCCTAATTCTGTCCCACTCTTTCAGAGCTTTGGCCTTGATCATCCTCACCATTTTGATGTTATTCAATCTTTCACTAATCTCATGTGGCCTCAAGGAAATCCTGCCTTCTCGTAAGTTTTACATTTTCTTCATTTTCTACACCTTTGTTTTAATATGGTTAACTTTGAATAGCCGATCCCGAATCATTTGGGGACTATAGCTTTGTTGTTCGGACTAATATATCATTATTATTTGTTGAAGACCAACATACTTTTGAGAAATCTTAGGACTGACTTTACGAGGCACTAGAAGCTTATCATTAATTGATATTATTGTTTTGATTACTTTTCATTTTTGTTTACTCATGTGTTCACTGGCTGATCTACTGGGGGACGGGTCACGTTCCCCTTGCCGCGAGAAAAATGAGAACAAAATACATTTTCGAATGAAAATAAGGACAAAAAAAATTCATTTTTTACCTAACAAAGCACCTCCTGTATCTAGGTATAGCGCCATATAGCGTATCCTTCATATAGAATTAAGAAAGGCTTAAAGTATTGTATGAGTTTGTTTCTATAAACATTTTCCCACTTTTCGACACCGTTTGATATATATATGTTTGATCTATTATTCATATCAATTTTGAAATAAAGGGTATTGAGTTTCAAAGCTTTAAAACTTTCATTCACTTGATAATTGCACTCTTAGAATAATATTACCCTCTTAATAATGTTCCCTAAAACCATATAGTATAAAATATTCTTGAGTAGTACTTATTATTAGGCATTCAAGAACTAAGAAATTGGACCATTTTATGATAGGTTCTTCCTTCACAAAGGGTAGCTAGTAAGCCATCCATCCCAGCGTTTCACATGTTTTTTATCTGTTTCCCAACCTCTCTGTAATACACTCACTATATTGCCAGGTTGTGCTTTATTTTCGGCCAATCAATGCACTTCCCTATTTATTACACTACATTTATTATGCTATGGTTTTCCTATTATTTGTTTGTTTTGTCAAAAATTAACTAAACTACATGCTTAATTATTTAGCACAATATATGCTTTGCTGTACCCAAAAATGAGAAAAAGATAAAGGCAATTGTACTAAAAATTAGAGTAATTTGTATGTTAATTAGTAGAGATGATAATGGCTGCTACCAAACACTCAGACTAGCAGCCAATGTCCAGTTATTATTGAGACAGATAGAATTAATTGTTGCAGTGCTTTTTTTAAATGAAGAACCAGATTCAATTTAATGTCAACTGTTTGATTTTTTAAAAAAAGTTATTGAAACTGCACATGTCGTTGCAGAAAAAATATCAAGTCAGTGAGATATACTAGCTAGAGACTGCGTCAGCCTGTCTTTCTGTTCCTGCAACACTTCCATTTAAACCTATAGCTTTTTATTATGGATAGATTATATTTGCACTTGGGATTTTTTCGAGAAGGAAATTTAATTCCTATGGTTGAAATTGTACAATTTTTACCCTTTGTGATAATTACCAGCACTCGAACTCATGGCATTTCGATTTTAGAAGTTATTATCAAGTTAATGAATCGATTAAGCTGAATAGTTAAACTAGTTGTAGTTAAAATCCAACAACATATCACATGAAAATGAATAAATAATGTTATTTGAAATAAGTTCAGTGAAAGAAAATTAAGAGATTATTATTGGTTCAGCTGCTCACTAATAGGAAATTTAGAATACTTCAAGAGTATCGTATTTCTTGAAAAATACGTATACAATGGGCTAATGTTAAAGCTACGTATACACATCTATTTATAACCAATGTAGTATATACTCTGGACGTATATTTAAATTTCTAAGCTAATAGTTTGGAAAAAGAAAAAAACTGCCAGAAGTTTTTGTGAAAAGCTTTGCAAATCTACTGTTGTTGAGATCTAAGTGTTGAACATTTTTCTCTAGAAGACTGAAACAATCACCCCCTAAAAATGTTTCTAAAAACCCTTGTGCACAAATTAGACCTAATTTCTTTAATAATTGTCATTTTAATTTTCTTTGCAGAAATTCATGAAATCCAGTGGTGCATTATTATTATTATTATTATTTTGATAAAGAGGAGGGGTTACGAAATCTGAGATTATTATTATTATTATTATTATTATTATTATTATTATTATTATTATTATTAACTACCGAGTTTAACTAAATGAAAAATGAAATTGCAATGTTTTATAGTGAGAATTTTCATAAGATGAGCTCGAAGATGGTGGAAGTGAATTATCTAGTGTTGAAAATGATATTTGAGAGTTTTGGAATAGAAAAGCACTACGAATCCCATATTAAGGATAGCATTAGCCTTATGAGGATAATGAAGTACATAGCTCCGGCAAGCGGAGGCTGTAGTGACGGAGAATCGGTGGTTGCTCTACCGGCTCATACAGACAAAAATGCAATAACCGTATTATGTCAAAACGAAGTTCAGGGGCTCGAGCTTCAAACTGAAGACGGCCAGTGGGCTCAACTCTTTGTTCCTCAAAATGCTCTTCTTGTCTTTGTCGGTGAACCACTCAAGGTACATGCTTATTAACTTCTACATATTCACTTGAATTACTTGCTCAAAAAACTCATCATCTTTTCGAGAAATTTTATAATGCTTCTAGAGTATAGTGCTCTTTCAAAATATATGATTAAAAGGGTCGATGCAATGGTTATTTAGGTTAAGGTATATCCAAAAAGTACAGAAATTGAGATAGTATCTACTCTAAGACCACTATATAATCCCTCTATATTTTGGCTGCACTTAAGGTGACTACTTCAACATTTTCTATAAAATGTATGAGATGGAAATGAGAAAGCAACTCGGAATTGGTATTGGGGCGGGAACACGAGTACCCACTATAACCCGTTACTATGGAAGTTAAACAACTAGTACTTCTTACCAAAAAAAATAAAGAGTTAAACAACTACTACTTCTTACCAAAAAAAATAAAGAGTTAAACAACTACTACTATAATATTAAGTTCAAAAACTTGTTCGAATTCAATAGTTAGTTAAATAACTTACTAGTTTTTTCTCTTTATTTTAGGATTCCCATTGCACCCCGTTACTCGGGTATAAAATTAACGACCGGGATGTAATTATGTGTGTACAGGTATGGAGCAATGGGAGGCTAAAAGCAGTAAGACACAGGGTGGTAATGAGGGGGAAAGAAGATAGGTATAGTTTTGGAGTATTTTCAATGCCAAAGGAGGAATCAAGAATTGAAGTGCCTCTTGAACTTGTAGACAAAGACCATCCTCTTCTTTATAAACCTTTCATTTTTTCTGATTATCTTTCCTACTTTGTCTCCAAGTTGTCTGATGATGCTCTTGACATTTTTGCTGCTCTTTAATTTCACTTCACCCTTTATGTAATCTCTTCCTTTAATTCCATCATCAACTTTTATTATACATTTCACAAAATATATGTCCATATAGAATTTGATCACCAACTAATTGGCATTTAGACAGAGTTTCTTTTCTTTAACTTAGTTATTAAGGATCGGTTTGATTCATCTATTAGCAGTGTTCACAATCTTGATTCATGTTTTATCGCTACATTACCTATAAATATTTTGTACTTTGTTTCGTAAAAAGAGGTTTAGGCAAAAATTAGAGGTTTCAAGCACTTTTGACTAGTTAAAATCTCCACTAGTGGTGTTGGGTGTCTGGTTTGAAAAAGCTTATAGAGCTCAAAAGGTCAATTCTGAAAAAGAATAAAAAATAATATTCGTGTTTTACTTAATTTTTCAAATAGATGTATGTAGTTTAACTGTTTGCAAATATTGATATGTAGAATGAAGTTTTTTTTTTTTTGGCAAGATTATGTATCCTATTACATCTTTACATTTTAATGATAATAAAGTGCATTTCGTATTTTTTACGAAATATTACATTCACATATCGATAAAACACATTGTTCACCCTCGCAAAATCAAAATTATAAACCATATTACAAACATTTTACATGTTTGCTTAAATTTGATAATCTATGAACTAAATTGATGTGTTTAAATTCATTTTAGAAATTTGCAATTCGATCTAGAGGTTGTTTAAAAGATAAATATATCATCAGAACTCAATAATGTGATTTCAAATCTGTTTTGTAAAAATATTCATACCACATACCCTTACTTGCAAAAAAAAAAAATAAAAAAAATACCACGAACTCCTAATTGAAAATTAAGTACTTTTGATTCGTCATTTTTCATTTTTATTCAAATTATAAAATCAAATAAGGATTTTCACAATTCGTTTAACTAAATAATACTTTTTATTTCATTTTAATGATCCGTAGAAACTTTTTTCATACACGTGTTTTATAATTTTGTAAGTTTTTACTGTTTAAATATATTGTTAAATTATTAAAATGATTAAATGTCTTTATTTGACATTGTACAGCAACAACATTAACTAAATTTAGCTAACAAATTTTACAAATCACTAGTCAAATTGTTGATCAAATAAGTTACAAATAGTTAATATAATTAGATAACCGCTAACCGCTAATTAACAAACAAGATCTTGGTAAAACATGATTATTTTCTTTCTATCCAAATAAATTTATTAAACTTGTAAAAAAGTGAAACAAAGTTCAAAAACATGAAGCCAACAAAACAATAAATTCGAGTTGATATACCTCAATTATGTTTAAAATGTTTTGTTAATGGTACCTCACATTTTAGGAATATACAATTCATTTTTAACAAATTTGCTCTTTTACTTTTTTTGTTAAATCTTTTTTGCCCAATCAATTTTGAAAATCGTTTCTACTATTTTGAGAACCGATAGGTAAAAAGAAAACCCTAAATTATTTTTTTGGCCCAATCAATTTTGAGTACCGACGTCTCTACATCAAAACCGATTCCGCAAAAAAAAATTGAACTTTTTTTGTCTAAATATTAATTATTGTTCTTCATTTCCGAAGTATTTGACACCCCGACATTATTACTTTCCGAGTTCTAGATTAATAATTTGGAGAAGTGTATTGTTTTAGTTGAGGGGAAATTAAAAACTTTTGTTTTTACTTTTAATACAATTGTGAGAAAGACAAAATTGTCAAAAATGAGCTGTATTTACCTAAAAAGTGGGTTGCGAATAACTCTTTACTAAAATAATAGAGATAATTTGTTAGTTTTAAATTTATTGTCATTTTCTAAAGATTGTGAATAAACGGGGGGAATTGATTCCTTCATAGGTATCCATATGGTATCTTTAAATTCTTTTATAAAGTTAATAAAAATTGAATTAACCAAATCTCTTTTTCCCAACATAACGAAACTAACACTATTTTAAAATATATTGTTAGTACATAAAAATTTCTATATAGAAATACCCCATATAAGAATATATTTTTAATTGTTTACAAAAGTTTGGTCTCGAGTGCTGAGTGTTTTTTATGTACCAACTTTTGTATAGGAATAATATGTCAATTGTTATACAAATAGTTTGGTCTCGAAGTATTTCTATGCAGAGGTTTTAGGACCAGAATTGCAATTAACCACATTTATTGGCAGAATCCAAAAGCGACATCGTTTGAGTTGGTTGAGCAATGTTTTCAACGACAATTCCCGACGGTTAACATTTTGATGGAGCTTCCACAATCTGGAGTAGAGCTGAAGCTCGATGAGCACTCTATTAATGGAGAAGACACCGAACAACTTCACAATGTAAGATCTTCTGTTCAGAAATTTCATAAAGAGGTCACCAATTTCTACTTTTGAGATTTTTTTGAATTTTTTTCTTGAATTTCTGAAAGGCGAATCTGTTGCAAAAAATTCAAGAATTACGTGACAGAATTCAGAAACAGGAAGGAACTGATGCCGCTGTGCAGAAATTTCTTCCACTTTTGCAGTCATTGAAGGCTGTGGAAAGGAATGAATCTGTTTGGCGATCTAATTATGAGGCACTCGAATCTAATGTTAATCAATTGGAGGATAAACTAGCCGAAGCTCGGGACGATCAAACTCTATCCGAGGATCTTAATGATGCATTGGCTGCGGCTACCGACGATTTGGATTCAACAAAAAAGGTCATTCATAATATATGTTGCGGTTATTTGATGTCTTTTTATTGTGGATGTTAATTTGGGGAATGTTTTGTTTGCTAGGATTTTGCAGGACGGCTAAGAGTAATAGTGTCGGTGAAGAAGCGGATTGATGACGTTCCAACCCCGTCTGAACTTATCCAGTAAGTTCGTCGTGTGTTTGAGTTTAATGCATCAATTGATAACTTTTATGAAGTTGCATTTTGTTTCTGTCAAACTATCACGTTTGAGTTAACAATTATATGCTTCTTTCGTTGGAATTAAATCATTCAGCATATCGGAGAATTTTATTGGTACAGAAAATACTTAAAAGGTAATTGAAATTGGTAAAGTATCACTTTCAGTTCCGGGATACTTATTATATCAAACCAGATAACTCTGCTTGTTCTCTTTTTTAATCAACTCCCATTATGATGCTATCCTCTGCATTATCTTAATGCATATTGTTCTATTCACCTTCTTGTCTTACACTCTTACTAGTGCATTGAAATCAATTTCTGCCTTGATGCTCTGTGTTGGTAGTGGCCTTCTCCTCGTCAGAATGATAAATGCATAATAAGTAATTACTTTATAGCATTCGTGAGCATGCTCTTTAGTTCAGCCTTTTGTTAACCGACCTAATATCTCTCATTTGCTTAGTTATTAAGCATTATAATGCTTAGTTTGTGAACGTTCAAATACGTAACCATTATTTATTGAAGCCTAAAATAGTCTTGGAGTTCCAGAATCAATGTATGCCAAGAGTTTGAGATTGATTGTAATAATATTGAGTGTGAGAGAGAAGTATAGTTAGAGAGTGTGATTGTATCTCCTAATATACTTCATAGTGAATTCTTCTAGAATTGCCCGTGGTTTCATGCAATTTGCTTGGGGTTTTCATGGTCAAGCTGTGTCTAATGTGTTTCTTCAATTTATTTTCTTAATTATTTTAGCTACAATAACTCTATCCATCATCTAGTAGTCCTATTTTTACAACAATTAATCATATTGTTTCATTGCTTCAATTGTTCAGGTATGAACGGCGATTTTCAGAGTTGAATACTCATATCCAGGTTTAATATGGCATTTTGTACTCCTTCAGCCTTAAGTTTGAAATTTATGCTTCCTTTTTGTGTTTTTTTTATTGACAAGGTCTAGTATTCTCAGGAAAAACATCGTCAAACCCGCAAATATTATGCAACTTATAATGCTCTTCAAGAAATGAAAGAGCTGATGCTGAAGGAAACTTCCCTGTTAAACTCAATAAGTTCACAGGTATAGTTAAAATCGAATAACAATTTGCACTTTTCGGTAGTAGATCCTTTTGTGAGGTGAAACTAATTTCTTTATCTGTTAACTTTTTATAGTTTCAGAATGCAATTGCAAGCACTGATGGTCATATGAAGTTGATTGATTCCATGGATGCAATTATAAAGGGCAGCAAGCAGGTAATTATAAATGTGAATTTTTTTGTATTTTACCCCAAAAATACTCAGAGAATTCAAGCATTGATCATTACCAACTTCTTTTTTTCTAATTAATATTTACCTGCATTGATATTTGTGTCGGTCGTGGCCATCCCAGAGGAAAATGTGTGCGTTGATATGAACATGCTTGACAATTTTCAGATTTTTGATTATTTATATACTCTAGATCATTGTGTTTGTTTAATATTACGTGCAACTTTCTAAAATATCTGAAAAAAGAACATTGGAAGATTCTCTCTCCGATTTTATTCTTTTCTTCTGTTTTCATGTTTAGTGTTATAAATCATTTATGTTGACACCAACAGGGTTTCTGGTTGACACATCCTTAGGGCCATTCGCAATTGATACCAAATATAGAGTTTATACGTTTTATACTTGAAAAAAATTACAATGGTGGATGCTTTAGCTGAAGTTTTGTATTCTTTTTTTCAGTAGCTTTAATACGTAAAACTATAGAAAATGAGGTACAGTGTTGGTATGAAAGCACATTCTTCGGTTCGGCTTCGGCTTAATTCAGTTTTGCACAAACATAAATACCTTTAGGGATACCATCGAGCCGAGCTGAGCTTTGGTCTGCTGATGCTTGCCTCATCAGAAAATTAATGAGCTTGAGCTGATCTTTAAACTTGATTCGAGCTCAAAATCTTGTCCGTGAACTACTCGTTTATTTTGTTCATTGCAGCTTGTTAATTTTGTTCTATTACTTGGTTCGCGAACGATGCATTTATAAGCAAAGCTTGTGGACAGATAAACAAGCAACTCATGAACAATTTGTTTATTGTTTGTTTCATGTTCATGGACCTAATAGCAAATGATTCAATATCTTGTTTTGAAACCTACAAAAGTAGAGTTTCACATAAACCTACAAACCTACATTGCGGGAGATACGCTCTTGATTGTTCTATGGCATAGTTGCTGATCTGCTCAATTTCATATTGCAGAAGCTACAAAAGGTCCAAATTGCGCTTGAGGACGAACAGAAAGGCTGTGATGCTCTAAAGAAGAGGTATGCTGCAGCAATGGCAGATCAACGGCGCTGTTATTCTCTTTTAAAAGCCTTTCAGGTAATGCGTTAAAAGTAACTAAGCAGTCTAATGCTAAACATTAGTTTACATAGCAATGGTGATTATTAGTATTGGAAATGCAGAGACTAGACTACCATCAGAAGTCATGCGTATACACACGAAAGAAGAAATCACTGAAACAATGAATTTACATTTGATAAATTTGCTTAGAACAATGAATTAGACTTGTCAATTGGTGTTTCACATGAAAACATGTTGATGTGGTCTCTCAATTTGTAGGAGGAATGTGCAAGAAACGAGAGGCTTGAGAAAGAAATTTCTAACCAAAGCAAAGCTACTGCATAATCCTAATGATTATCCTGTATACCTGGGAAACTTGGTATGCTCAAATCACCTGGACTTGTATATTTTTTTCTTTCTTTGAGCTGTACATATAGCTTATGTTTGTTTTTATACAAACTATAAGGGTTCAAAATACCTGAAAGCGCTGTTCAAAAATCAAAACAAGCTCAATGGACGGACATTTAACTCTTTGAATGCACCAAAAGTCAAAACTACAAATGTGAAGTTAACCTAACAAGAAAGCTTAGAAAGATGAAATTAGCGAAATCTTATTCCTGCGAATGAAATTATGAAAATCTTTATATCGGATACGATTAATTTCTATACTTTTGCATCGCCTCCCGCTAGATTAGGCACATTTGTAAAGATTCATCTTGCTCAGAGTTGCCATCATTTCAACACCTGTCAATGACTTACTTGGTTAAGAAATTAGTAGTTTGACATGAAGAAGAAACATATGGTGTTTGAAACTTGCTAACAGATGCTCAAGAGAACTATATATTTAGAAATCAATTTCCACATTTTTTATAGTATACATAATAATCTCTTTAATAATAATTTAGGCTTCCGAATTTGAGCCTTGTAAGTTGTAATAACTGATCGTGTCGCTTTAGCAAACTTAAGCCTTGTGCCTTAAATACTATGCATAGAGTACTTGCGAGTTGTTTGTTTAGAGGGATGAGATGGAAGGAATGAGGATGAAATGGAAGGAATGGGCTAATTCCATGTTTGTTTATGAGATAGGAGAGAGGATTGGGGATTGAAGCCCGTCTCACCCCTTTAATTCCATCTTAGGGGGGAGGGGTGTTATAAGGGGTGGGGATGGAGAATAAGAAGGGGAAGGGATGGAAATGACTAGAATCATTACTAAAATGTTTTGCTCCGAATATCCATGACTCTCAACTTGCTCTACTTCCTACCCCGACGGTCACTTTTCCCTTGATTACTGGTACTCCTACCCGACAAACCAAATAGTCTTGCTCTTACTCCAAAATCACACCCATGCCCTCATTGACACTCTACCCAGTCCCCTATACGCCCATACAACCTCCCCACCACACTGAAACACACCACTCCGCCCATCTCGAAAATTGACCTAGTCTTGCCTGCCTAAATTACATTCATATGTAGGCTCCGTTTTTTGTGACTGAACTGAACTAAAATGGATGAAACTGTGAGGGATTAATATATTAACCAGTTATGAGCCTTAACTATTCAGCTCGAGCTTTTAGTTTAATCAGTTAAGTAACTAGTATCAGAGCCTTTGTGCCCAAAAGGTCTTGAGTTTGAATCTTGACAACCACATTTATTAGTCAATTAAAAACACATGGTGGGATGGGTATTTGTTGTGGACGCTTCAAGCTCAAGTGGCATTTGCGTGAGAGGATGTGTCAGATATTAATACATCAACTAGTTACGAGCCTTAACTATTCATCTCGATCTTTTAGTTCAGTCGGTTAAGTAACAGAAACTCAACTGAATTGGCCGAATGAAGAAGAAATTTTGTTGAATTTGGATGAACTAAACTGAAATGAAATTTGCTGATAACTAAAAGGAATAAGGCCATAATTAAGATTCGGTATACATAAATATGTATCTTCTCATCAATAATATTCAAAGTCGGCTTTACCAATCTTTGCATAACACATGTCATTCACCTTTTCGGCCATAGTTAGTGATTTCTGAACTTGTTTTAAAAACTCATCCTTTCCTTAATCAATTAGTGTTTGATGTCTTTTTTCTTCTTTTTTTTTTGAGAAAGTTTGATGTCCTTTTTCAAATGTAGTTAATTGCTCTTTGAGTCGAGATAATAAACTGTTGGCCAATATATAGTGTAAAATTTTAATTTTTACCACAAAAAGACCATGACATTAAGTAAAATGAATGAGATAATGGAAAAGGAAAAGACAAAAAGAAGTGAAGGAGGTAGGTAGTCAACATATTTGAATTGAAAACAAAAACTGGAAATGAAAAGACAGATCAAATAAATTGCATATAGTTAACAGATGCAGTTAAAACTCCTTTGGTAAAGACAACAATGGTGGGTCAGGAACTAAATTTCAAAACCTAACCTAACCTGACCTAACTCGACTCGATCCCCCATTTCTCAGACGCATTTCTTCTTCATTTTGATTTTGTTTTGCTTCACTATTTAATCATATACATGACAAATCACATGATATTCAATCAAAATCCTCATAAAACTTGTTCCTCTTTCTTCCTTTATATATATATATCTCTGTTTTTTTTACTCAAAAAACTGAATACAATAAAATTACTGAACTAAAGTACATTAGTGAACTGAAATATTCAACTGAACTGAATTTAAGTTAAAAAGAAACAAAGCCTAAATATCTCTCTCCTTAACGTGCTCATTGCTCAACTTGCTTTCATATAGATATATGCACATTATACATCTTCTTATTGTTTAGAAACATTATGCGTAAACTCATAAAATGCATTTCAAATGTTTTCTTCTCTCTGACAACATTGAACTAAATACATGCATTCATATGTATGAAGCCGAATATACCTAATTTGATATGTTAAAAAGAATGTTTTATACGATTGTCACGAAAGAGAGGAATAATGAAAATTAAAGTTGATAGTAAACCTTATGTAATGATTGATATCGGTTTGGATTCTTGAGTCTTAAGCTATCAAATCCTGGAATGAAATAGACATCAAGCTGTTAGAGACGGTGCCGCCGCCAAACCCGCTCCGACGATCAAGTCAGATAGTGATTCAAGGGAAAAGGCGGCTTAAGAAAGTAAAATGAATGTGAATTAGCACATGTAGACTTCACACTGGCTAAGGATGAACAATTTTGCAAGGGAGAAGCTTCTAGGAGCGTGCAAGCATGTGCAGTGGAGAGCTTTTACTCGTAAAGATGACACGTGTCCTTTGAGTGAGGCGGTTACTGATGTTGCCATTGTGATGATACCACGTACATACGGTTAGGAGGAAAGGTAACTTCCGCCATGTGCCAAGTGCATCTTTTCAGTCACGTGGCTCACACGTTGACCTTGGCATATTTGTTTGGATATCTATGACATTATACATATCAATTAGGGACTTTACAATAACAAAATTATTTTAGCCCTTGCATAGGAGTTGAGAGATATTATGAGAGGTAATGGAATGGAAGGGGAAATGATAGAAATTAAGGCAATGGTTGACAAGTTTACATTAAGTTTCGAGGTTAATATAAATCTAATGTTCGCTCCATTGAGCTTCATTTACTCCAAAAATACTAACAAACAATGTTCTTTCTGGCTTGTTTTCGACGAAATTCAGTTCTGTTATGTTCTGTTCAACCAAACTCAACAAAATTCTTTAGTCAATCAGTCAAACCAGTTTAGTTCTGCAAATTCAGTTCAGTTCAATTCATCCATGAGTAAATTAAAAGTTCATGTTACATTACTAGATATTGCCACACAAGGTAGTCCTTGGTTCCTTGAATTTGTATATCTTGTATTAGAAGTTATTATTAGTTAGGCAATTATACTTTTACAAGATTATGAAGTCTATACAATGCTAGTAAGCATTTGGAAATTTCGACTCATGTGGGATAATGAAGGTATGTTCCAAGAGCTTGGTTATTATATAATATAGTACTGTTGATAAGAGTGTTGGTGTTTTCATCAAGTCGATTGCTCGTGGGCGTTTTTAATTTCTTGGTGACCAGCAGACCGTACATTCACGCATCTTCAGTTTTCGGGGGTCATAGATATTGCCCCAATCTAGTCTTTGCTTCCTTGAATTGCCTTTTTCGAATTAGAAGTTACTATTTGCAAGTAATTTGACTCCCAAACAGAGATTGAGCAGTCTAGCATCCTATATATATGTGTGCGCGCGTGCGTGCGTGTATGTGTTTGTTTGTGTTTTACTCGTTAATAATAATACAATTCAGTGTTGTAAAACTCATTCCATGTGATAGTAAATTAATAGGAAATTGAAAGAGAGTGATACCTCTTTGAGGTGATGAAACCCTAGCTCTGCCTTGCTCTACTTTCCTGATGATGACCGTCGACGCACCGGCTCGATGTCGCATGCCAATGTCCCTAATCATTTTCCTCTTCCCATACCTCCACTCGAATATCCTAAGCCTGCAGAACCTATCGCACTTGTTTAGTTGCTCCTCTTTTATTCAAGCTATGAGTAAGGCCACTGTTGAGAATTCTGTGGCGTAAACCCCAGCAAAACATACACAATCATCGGCCTGGAAAATAGATCCAACGACTTTCCCTATTTTATAGGCAACAATGTTTATTAGCAATGCGGAAACTAAATTTATTGATCACCTTAATGATCATTCTACTATATCCGATACTGGTAGTGGCTATAAAGCCGCTAAGAGTCCTCAAAATATTTACCTTGAAAGGTTAAATGCCTGTCAATTCTCAATCAATTGTCGTGTCTCTATTTCAAAGGGGGATAGTCCTTGGAATGAAAGTGAGCTTAAGCAGAAACTCTACAATACTTTTGACATTAAGTTAGACTGGAAGCTAATAGCTTTGGGTAGAGAGTTTTACCACATCATAATGGCGTCTTTAGAAGCTTTGAACATGTTTGGACTCGAGGCGCCCTAGATTTGAAACCTGGGGTTATGAGATTTTTGAATTTATATCCCCAGGATTTAACCATACCACCCATAAGTCATCTACTGGTCAGATATGGGTTAAATTACATATCCTCTCATATACGGCAAAAAAATTCTTTCTGACAATGCAAGAGGAGTTAATATTTCTATAGATTTTGACAAACGAACAGTTTTTGGTGAGTTATGACACTTTACGCGTGCATGGTTGATATCAACCTCATGAAACCTTTAAAGGATCATGTTCGGGTTGACACAGATGATTCAATGATTTGGATACTGGTAGAGTATGAAAATGTTCCCATGATTTGTGAGACTTGTAAGGCCATTGAACACATCCTCAAAGTGTCGTAAGAATTTAACCACCGACCATCAAACAGGGGTACTTGAAAAAGAAAAATCTAAGCAGAAGGGTGAGGGTCTGAAGCGAGGCCGTCCTAAGCACCATACAATATGGAGAAAAAGAAATTCACCGAGTCCTTCACTGGAGAAAAGAAAATTGCTTACAACTAAGAACTTGATTCGGGCAGTTGTAATTCATCCAACAGCTGCACGTGCAAACTCCCCACCTTTGAACATTAGATCCCTTAATGTTTCATATGAATCCCCCGTCATTCAGCAAATCGGTTTTAGATCTATAGACAAGGCTACGAGCTCTCCTAGATAGATCAATTCAGATTTAATTCAGACTTGGAGGAGATTGACACGGAGAAAATTGAACAAATGTGGCGTTCAAATAGAAATATTCATATTATAGAAAAAAATTAACTTGTTCTTAGGAGTTACGTGGTGCACAATCTTACCCTGAGGGGGTAGTACACAGTGAAAAGACCCAAAAAGGTAGATGAAACCGTTTTTACTTAAGGGTTTGTTCGTTTTTACTTAAATTAAGGGCTTGTTCGTTTTTACTTAAATTCATAAAAACTCAATTCAACTCGGTTCAATAGCATTAAATTTAGTTCGATAAATGCACTTCAATTCAAATCAATTTAGTAGCATTCAGTTAAAAATATATAACTAAGACATGAAAAACAAAAAAGGATAAAATATCCAAAACAAAATATTATATATAGCAAATTTCCAGAATATATGAGACAAGGAAAAAGATTGAAAATAATGGGATAGATAGATAGGGTATTGGCCATATGAAGAGTGTTTATAGGAAGGTGGTGGAGAAAGAAATAGAAATGGTAATGCGAAGTGAACCACGTCTTTCTTTATCACACTCAACATCAAAATTAACGCCCTCGACAAAATCACTAATTGCCAATGAGGCAAGACATACAAAATAACGTTTTAAACAACATTAATGTTAATACCCAAAATAAATTAGAATTTTAGAAATTGAAAATTAGAGTGTAGTCAAAAGGGAAGTAAACATGATATGATGAGGACAAGTCCATGAAGTAGGCTGTTTCTGTCCTTTTTACTTGTATTTTTACTCTTCGCGGAAGGCTTAATGTACATATAACCTCCTAACTTGTATCTTTTAATTATTTTACTCAGTCAAGTTAAGGGATATTTCTTTTACCTCTTCAACTTTTCAAAAGTGGTACTTTGTAACTCCTAAACTTGCATCTTTTGATCATTTTATCCCCTCACCTTAAGAAGTTTGCCTTTTACCCTCTCAACTCGGGTAAATTACACCAATGGTGTACCAACTTTGACCCTAATCACACATTAGTATATGAACTTCAGTTTTGCACATAAAAGTGTACTAACTTTAAGACGACGTCTCATCAAAGTACACGGCGGGAAAACACATGCCGGTCAACGCCGGTGAACATGCCACGTCATCAACTTTTAATCCACCTCTTTAGAAAATACAAATGGAAGAGCGAGAAAGACATGTACAAAAATGGAGAAAAGAAAAAAAGCAAGGGAGAGGAGAGATGAATACGTGGTGGGAGAGCAGAAAGATTATTTATATGGAAAATGGTATTTAGTTGGGGAAAATTAATTAGGGTAATAAGGTAATTATAAATGTGGAGGGTTCCATTTTTTAAAGAGATAGATTAAAAGTTGATGACATGGCATGTTGACCGGCGTTGACCGGCATGTTTTTCCCGCCGTGTACTTTGAAGAGACGTCGTCTTAAAGTTGGTACACTTTTATGTGCAAAACTGAAATTCATATACTAATGTGTGATTAGGGTCAAAGTTGGTACACCATTGGTGTAATTTACCCTCTCAACTCTCCAAAACTACTACTCCCTCCGTTCTCGAATGTAGGTCGTTTAAGCAAGTTGAAAAATTCACAAATGTGTGTCGTCTTGTTATTTCTTTCCTATTTTAAATTTTTGTTGTCTAGCCCCCCTTTGATTACGCTAGAGAAAAAGAAAGTAATACAATTACCATATATATAAGACATCATTTGCTAGGTTTTAGAAAAAAAAAACAAAAATTTAGGAGTTATGGAGAAAAAAAAAACTTATTTATTGAGATGCTAAGGGTATATTAGTATTTTACACAAAATTCTTAATTTTCAGTTTTTTGCTTAAAGAACATGCATTCGATAACAGAGAGAGTATTATGGTAGGAGTTATATGATTTAGAGAAATGCAATAGGGAGCATATGTAATGGTTTACAATAATCTATTGTAATATTGTGTTTATGTTTTTGTCCTTTTAATTATAAATGCTTATATGTTCATATTTAAGGTGTTTTTAAGTTAATCAAAAGTGTTTTTGTCCATTTAATTACAAATGCTGACATGTCCAATTTCATTTCCACATATCTAGGAAAATTCAACTACTATAGCACGTGTTGTAAGTTTCTTTTTTTTCCGTTGAGTTGAGAAATGTAGGGCACATAGTACCACTTTTGGACAGTTGAGGGGGTAAAAAGAAAGTCCCTCAAGGTGATAGGGTAAAATGACGAAAAGATGCAAGTTTAGGAGTTACATAGTACCACTTTTAAAGAGTTAAAGAGATAAAATGAATATCCGTTAAGATGAAGGGATAAAATAACCAAAACATACAAGTTTAAGGGGTTATAGGTACATTAAACCTTTCGCAAAACTTACAGTATGTTACCATAATGTTGTATCTGGCTACCCTTTTCTTATCTTTCCTTCAAACTTTCAAGAATTCTCTTTTTGTTTTTATATTTTGTTTGAACAACTTAATATTATTATGTTGATTTCTCCTTTGATCACAATTTTAAAAGTAAGGCATTATTTTTCATAATTAGTTTTAGTAATTTCACTTTAATAAATACATTTAGTGTTTTAAAATTTGCCCGAGTTGATCGATTCATCAACAATTAATCGGTAAAATTAAACACACCGCACTGTTTTTCGTAAATAAGTCGTTTAAAATCGGCCAACGAACTTATGCCCGAATCATGAATCTGAAATAGAAAAAATCGGCCCGAATCAGAAAAAGTAAGCCCAAATAAAAAGGCTCATGTTTTTAATTAAATAATTAATTTTTAGAAATATCAAAATAAAATAAAAATCCTATAAAACTAAGTAGTATGCAGAAAATCGAAGTCAACAACAAATTGAAAAAAAAAACATTGAAATACTTATATTTTTCGACATTTTGGTATATTTATTATTATCATTTTGGACGAAAATAGTTGTTGTTATTATTTTTAGGTAGTTTAATCGATATTTTTTGTTTCTAGCATTGGTTTTTCTGTTTTTTTCTTAAATCTTAAATTAATTTCTGTAAAATAATTAAAAAATAGAAAAATATAAAACCGATTTATCCCCAATTAATTTCCGATTCATCGTTTGGGGCACTAGCCACGCTGCTCCCGCGTAGCGATTTTTAAAACACTACATACGTTTTAATTTAGTGATTTTCAGCTCAATATGGTAATTTTGCAGCAATGAAAGGCCTAAATATCTTTCTTTATACGTAAGCTCATTCGCCCGGTCAATATTTTTCTTTTTCTTTTTTAATTAGAGTTACAATACGAACTTATTTTATTTAGGAATAAGTCAAAACAGACCTAACATATAAAATGGTGTCAAATTAAGCTCAATGTTTAGAAAATGGTACCAATTTAATTTCAAAGTTTACAAAAATGCACCAATTTAGGTTTCGGTAATAAAATTCGACATGTCATACATACTCAGTTGATGAAGATGATCTGTATATTTTTGCACAATAATTATATACTAGAAGTAATATGAGTAACAGTGTAAGTCGAAGCATCAATTACTGAGTGCTAAATTGGTACAATTTCTAAACGTTGAACCTAAGTTAGTGTCATTTTATGTTAGACCTATTTTAATACTTTTATACAAATAATAGACATATTTTAGTATGTTATCCCTATTGTTTATTCAAGGCAATCAAATTTCCACCTAGACTTATATGATCAATATTGTTTTAGTATCAAAATGTTCAATGTTATATGTACAAATTTTTATTTTTATTTAGGGTTTCTTAATTAAGAAATAATCCATGTAGTTTTATTACTTTCGAAAAAAGTGTTTGAGCTTTTTAAAAAAAATAAAATTAAAAAGTGTACCTTGTAAAAACTTTTGAAAGTAACTACCGGTCATATATTATTGTAAGGAAAAAAAAAAAACTCACAATGGTAATTAAGATCATGTTTCTTTCAGGGGCGGACCCAGTTAGGGGCTCGGATGGGCTCGAGCTCCCCAGTTTCGGCACAATCCTTAGAAGAGTAGCGATGTTATTCCGGCTAGCCCCCCCAAAATAACGTATATTAACATCACAGATGACAAAATGGACAAAGTGAAGGAGTATGAGAGTTGGTAAGAAGAGTGTATTTAGATTTGAAGAACATGGTTCAAATTTCACCATCTACGAAACCTTTTCTTCTAATATTATTAATGTTTTTCATAAATTTTTAATTTTTTAATGTTAGTTTGATCGAAAACTCTATTTTATTTTCTTTTTAGAATTTTATTAACAATGTTTTATTAGATCATTAATTTTCTTCTCCTAATTTTATCAACTCTACTTCATTTTTGTATACATTTATACATAAAAAAATAAAAATTTACGGTACGACCAAAATCAGCCCTCCCAATCTTTAAATCATGGGTCCGCCCCTGGTTTCTTTTATTTAATTCATCAAAATTCAATTCACCTTAACAACTTCAGCAATATTTATTAGGTATTATTCAGTTCAATATTTTTCAGTTTAGCTCAGTTGGGTTTTTTCAGTAAAAAAGAACATAATCTAAAACACTATTCTTTATGACTGAAATTTAATGAACTTACTCTTTACCAAAAAAAATATTAATGAACTTACTAAATTGCATTTACTTAAGGGAACTTATGGTCCGTTTGGTGCAGTTGTTCATGTTTGTTGTTTGCGGTTTACTTTCTTGTTTGTGGTTTGCTGTTTCGTTTTAGGTTTGTTGTCTGATTATTGGTGTTTGGTAAAATTATAATTATTTATCAGTATTAGAATATACAATGACTAATATGGGCATAATTAATTTTTTAAAATGTAAAATATAAAACACAATAAAAGAAATTAAAATCCATAGAATTTTTTTAGTGGAAAAAACAGCATTTTAGTGCTTTTTCAAAAAACAATTGCTTCTTTTTCAAAAAGTAACAAGCGGCATTCTCTAATTCCTAACAAACCTCTAATCAACTGTTTTTAGATTAAAAACGCAAAAAGCAGTTGGAAAACGCAGAAATAAACACCCGTTAATGTTTAATTAGATAAGTATTAGGTTGGAATTATATATGAGTATCATATTACTAATAAATACATTTAATGTTTAATTTAGATAAGCATTAGGTTGGAATTATATATGAGCAAAAAAGGACAATTTGGACTAAATGGAGTTGAAAGAAACTAGACTTTTTAAAACACAAAGACCAGCCTTAAGGATTTTGTTTTATTATCACAGGAAGTTTGAAATTTGAAACCATCAACTAATTAAATGTCTTCATTTGATTCCAAATTTGATAATGGGTATCTAATCTAATCTTAGTTTATTCCAAATTTAGGATATAATCATGACTACCATGCATGCCGTAAAATTACATATAGTTTATTTTTTTCATATAGAATATAATTTTCGTTAGAATAAGGAAAAAAGAGATTTTATTTTATTTATTTATTTCATTTTAGGAGGGAGATATCGTTGGTGGAGCAACTACTAATTATTATGTTATTAACTAGAAATAAATTATCTTCACTAACTTAAAAATATTAATAGGGGATTAACATGAAGTTTTTTTATAAGACAAAAAAAACTGCATGATGGGACTTTCAGCCAATCCAATTTGGAATGTAAATATTATATTGACCACCACATTTCATGCTTCTCAATATACATTAAAAAAAATATTAAGAATAAAAGATACAATAACTTTTGGCTACTTATGTGAATTTAAACGTCATTTGTGCCCTTTAATATTACTATAGGATATTAATTCTTTTTTTTTTTTGAAAGAATAGGATATTAATTCTTTATTATTATTTTTTGTAATATAACACGAAACGTGATATGGTGTAAATTAAACTGTATAGTATTTGCACTTATATTGTATTAATTTCAATTAATGGAATATCTTCCCCACTTTTTATATTTTTTTCTATAAATAATTTCTACATCAATTTAGGTCCTGTTTTTTTTAAAAAAAAAAATTCAGTTCAGCAAATTCAACAAAATTCATTAGACATTTAGCTGTTAATTCAGTTCATCAAATTTTAATTTAGTTGATCAAACAAAAAAGCATAACCTTAGTATAATTTTCGTTAGCACTATAGTTGTTTGGAAGGGACATCAGTTTTAAGAAGGAAAGAACATATTTAAGCTAATTTACAATAATATTATAGTATACATAAAACCCAAGGTATATATATTTTAATCCAAATATGTACGTCTAATTAATCTGGCACATTCATAAGGAATTAATATTATTCAGTTATTCGATAAATAATATACAAGTAATTTCATATATATAGACATATTAATTAGCAGTATTATAATAGAAAAACATATAAAGTATCAATTGATAATAACAAAAAAGAAGAAACCTACAATAATCTAATGGAGGAGAGTGGTTTATCAAGATTTTTAGCCTTGATCTGAAAATACTCCGACACAGATACTGATTTGTAAAGAGGAAAACTTGAAGGAGCAAAAGGAAAAACATTATAATCAGAGGGAGGACTGTAAAAATAAGCAGTAGACAATCTTTGTTTGATAGACTCTTTCATAACCACACGATGAAGTACGCTTACATATCTACCGTTGGATAAGATGTGAAGAAAATCTCCAACGTTCACTATAAGTGCTCCTCTTTGACTTGGATTGACTGACACCCAGCTGGCTTGTTGTTCATTCCATATTTGAAGACCTTGTGTTGTGGTCTGGTGCAGTATTGTGAGCAGCGAAGTGTCTGTGTGAGGGGCTAACCCCATGGCTCGGTCCGGGTTCGGACATAACGGGTAGCTGTTTAGCTGTAAAGCTGAGCTTGAACCTTCCATTTTGTGTTCTGATAATCCTATGTACTCAAGTATTAGATGCATTAAGGTTTCTGCTACTTGCTTCATTTTCTTCTGGTATTCTTCCATTACGTTACTGTTTCCATTGGACATCAGAAATTCATCAGAACGACAGAAACATCTTTAATATTAAACTTTGACGCCATATATAGGCTAGATTAATGAGTGTTATAACAAAAATACGTATAACAAAAAAAAACATATTATATTTAAACATAGTGAAAAAATATTGGATCATTTTCTAATCTGGATTCCAAGTTGTCACTCTCCTAATATGTCCCCTATGTTGATCCTCAAAATAATAGATATTTGAGATGTATCAATAAAACCACAGTTAAAGAAATATTCGGAAAATCCACTTTTTCGAAGAAGCATATGTTGTTCCTGAGAAGGCGCAATGTCAAATTTTCCGGTGAAAAGATTATTGGAAAACCTTTAAAGGAGTTTTATGCATACATTTTCAAATTTGTTATTAAATCAAATAAAAAAAATTTGTTACCTTATATCATTAAGTTAACATATAAAAACTATCTTTATGATCAAGAAATATTCTAAGATGGAACGAGCCTAGTACTAGTAGTACACCGTAAAAAGTCTAAGCTATGTTTGGATGGAGTGTATGATGGGTTAATAAAGGGAGGTTAGGGAAAAAATTTCACAGTTTTGTATCCAATCTTTCCTAACACTCCAATTTGGATTGTTGAGATTTAGAACAAAAAACTTCCCATAAAACTTTATTAACTCATACCCTCTCAGAACCTTTCTTCCCAAACATGAGTTAGTCTTTAAACTTTACTTTATTAATCCTTCTCGACCCTCCTTCCAAACAAAGCCTAGTTTCTTTCACCGCAGTCCTTTGTGATATACCCAATTATTAAGAGACTTGTATAATTTTTGTTTTTATTATTTTTACATTTTTATTTACACTCTTTAATTTTATTTTATTTTTCCTCCTTTGAGAGAGGTTGATTTTCATAACTACTTTTATCATTGTACTCTATAAAATGTCTTATTTTAGACTTCAAATTGCTTAGTGTGCAAGATATTTTTGAAACTTTCAATTAATTTGAATGGATAGCTGAAGAAGTCTCTTCATACACAAGATTATTTTTTTTATTTTTTAAACAAAATTAGGCTACTAGATTGAACCGAGAATCGAACTTCTAGGGAAGTCCAAGCCCAGAAACATCTTATGGATATGAATTGATCAAATAATACATAAATGTTTGATTATTTACTTCGAAATGATCTTATATAATTAGATGAAGTAAAGTCTAAAGTCTCCAAATTAGAATACGTGCATGGAAGTGCATGGACATACCAAAAATTGTGATAATCAATAGGCCAAAGCTCTCTAGCATGAACAATAGGTGAACCCATCATGGTAAATCCTTCATGCCACATGTACTTGTTAAAGAAATGAGATATCCTAGCTATGCCGTATCCGGTGGCTCCACCCGGGGCTCTTAATGCCTTCAACTTTTGCGTCGCCGGAAGAGAGAAAAGATGTCGTGTCTCGGCCTCAACCTCGTCTAATAGCTTCAATTTAACCCCGTGGTTAATCACTTGAAACACGCCCCATTTCTCACAGGCATGCCCTATTAGCTCGGTTGCATCCGGGTCCAAAAGGTCAATCGTCGGTATCGATAATCGATCAGTGATGTCACCAGAATGCGGCCAAACATGAGAATCCGGTACCACTCCGACCGAATCAAAGTCTATTGGGATAATTTGGTTGAGATGGAGAGGGAAGTTTTTGTAGACTTGAGAGAGAGTAGTCATTAGCTCGGAAAATACTTTGTTTTTTTTGGTGGGTATGATTACCAAATAGACATGGAAATATATAAAGACAAAATTTGAATTAGTGGGTAATTATTATAATTAATAAAAACATGACTCGGGTTAAATGGTGGAGGTTGAAGAGGGAGGCATAGTTGGACATTGTTATGTCGATTAGTGAATTTGGATTTTTGGTTGAATAAAGACAAAATAAGGAACAGACAATATATACACTATGCTATGTTGTGGCATATCAAAGACTTGTTTTTTTATTTATTTGATGTTGTTGTTTTTTTTCCATGATAAGGATTGATGGGGCATCCTTTTTTGTTAAAAAAATAAAGCAAAACAATGGTTTGTCTTTTCCACAATTAAGTTGGAAAATTAACTATGTTAAGTGCATCACGGTTTTATATATATGCTTTTACTTTTTGGGGGCATGTAATATTCGTGCTTCTAACTATAATGATAAGTTTTATTTTGATTGATATATGGTTTAGAAACAAGTATCTATGACTTGAGACAATAGTGTTTAGATGGGGTAAAAGTATATATACTATCACGATTCCTAATTTTTGTGTTTAGTAGGTAATTAAAGTATTATTTTTTTTTGTATATGTATGTTTTTTAGAATGGTATATAATTCACATACACGAAATTATTATTTATCCTCACATATTTTTGAAAAAATTGAGATTCATAACACATCATTAACAACCAATTGTTAATGAGCATTTGCATATTTCGGGTGATTCGGTGTCAAGTGTTCAAAAGGTTTGGTGTCCTCCTCCTGCCAAAGTTGTTAAAATCATTTGCGATGCCACATGGGAGGATAATGGTCTTTCCGCGAACGCAGGCATAATTGTTCGGGATAATGATGCTCAAGTCCTTGCCTCGGCGGGTATCCCGCTTAATCCTTGTTCTTCGATAGAAGCAGCTGAGTTACAGGCTATTTTTGAAGGGATAAAGTTTGCAAGAGATTGTGGATTTCATACCATCTGTGTGGAGTCTGATGCGAAGTGTGTTATTGATATTCTTGCTAGTGGCTCTTTATCTCATTCCTCTCTGAGATTCGTCTACTTTGATGTCTTAAATTTTGCTAAGAATTTCCGGTCTTGTAATTTTGTGTGTGTGCATAGAGAGGGTAACATGGTAGCTCATGAATTAGCAAGGTGGGCAAAACAATTAACTTCTCCTATCATGTTGATGGAGGATTGCCCAAGCATAGTTTGGAATTATGTTTGTACCGATGCTTCTAGCCTCATTCATTAATTTATTGGTTCTTCCTTCTCAAAAAAAAAAAAAAACAACCAATTGTAATATATATAGAGTACAGAGACCAAACCTACCATGCACCTGATTAATTACAAATATGTCACATTGTAAATATAAACTTACTAATCCATATCACCTTTCGACAAATTAAGTCGAGTGAAGACACATGCTCAACTTGGAATATAACATTTGAAAATTGTCTTTTCAAAGAAACAGTAGCGTCTCCAGGAGGTTTTCGCCTAGGCGGTGGCTTAGGGTCTCACCTTTTTCTTGGGGCTTAAAAACTCTTAGTTTACAAAAGAGGAACAATAATGATTTGTTAGCTTTAAGTGATTGTTATTTAATTTTGTTTGTTACTTATATAAATTCAAGCTAATAAAATATACATTTTTATTTATTATTGTTAAATTTAAATGTGTGCCTTTAAAATGTTGCAGACGGTCCTACAAAGAGATTTGGTCAGAATGTATGCAAGTTGGTCAAATATAGAATATTTTGCACTAGAAGGAGTCTTTTGAAAACTCGATTTCGAATAAAATAAAAATCAACCTCAATGTGATTGCTATATAGAGAAAGGATCAAGTATGACAATGTGCTTATGGTGTGACAACCCACTTATGGTGTGACAAGGGAAAAAGGTGGGGTAATTTTGTAATTGAACATGGGAAGGTGACAAAGTTGTAATTAAAAGAAAAAGTCTTATACGTGTAAAATGGAGGGAAGGAAGAGGGGGTGATGTCAGCGTTGATGTCACCCCTGGAGAGAGAAAAGGTTTTAATTATTTTCTTTAAAATGCATTTTCCTGCTCTTACCGAACTCGTTTTTCAAAAAAAATTATACCACTGAACTCGTATTAATTAGGCCGTCATTTTGAGATCCATTTTTGTTATTTATAAACGATTTTTAATTTTTCAAATTTTTCTATGGTTGTTTCAAATTAATATTCGGTTGTTTCAAAACATTACCGTGTTGTTTCAAAACATTACCGTGTTGTTTTGAGATCCATTGTTGCTAGATTTTTATTTTTTTAATTTTTTCTATGGTTGTTTCAAAACAGTACCGTGTTGTTTCAAAACATTACCGTGTTGTTTTGAGATCCATTGTTGCTAGATTTTTATTTTTTAAATTTTTTCTATGGTTGTTTCAAAACATTATCGTGTTGTTTCAAAACAGTACAGTGTTGTTTCAAAACATTACCGTGTTGTTTTGAGATCCATTGTTGCTAGATTTTTATTTTTAAAATTTTTTCTATGGTTGTTTCAAAACATTATCGTGTTGTTTCAAAACAGTACCGTGTTGTTTCAAAACATTACCGTGTTGTTTTGAGATAAATTGTTGCTAGATTTTTATTTTTTAAATTTTTTCTGTGGTTGTTTCAAAACATTATCGATGTTGTTTCAAAACAGTACCGTGTTGTTTCAAAACATTACCGTGTTGTTTCAATTCCACAACTACAACATATCATTTCATACAAGCATGAATTAATAAATACAAATCTAAGCTTAAATTCAAGCAATGAGAAAATGCATAAGAAACACAACAGAAACATGAAAACAAGAATTTAACACAAGAAATCTGAAAAGAAAAAACAGAATCCTTATTATCTAAGGCACAAATTAACAAACCCTAAATGAGAAGAACAACAAAAGAGCTTGCAGTATGACAATGATACATTGATGGGGATTCCATCAAAAGAATCATGGCAGCATAACTGCAAGCAAGTTAAGCAATTAAATTTCAATAAAATCCACCATTTTCTATTCTCGACTGCTCCGGCGACGGAGGTGTGCTCCGATGGCCCTGTTCGCGGTGGATCTGAGTCGGATGAAGATAGAAACATGTCAATCGGCGTTATAACGTCGCCGGAGATGAAGGAAGAGAGAAGATGGGTTTAATCAGTGGGTTTCAAGAGAGGAATTAGAGGGGAAATGCATGAAATTGAGAGTGAAATTGACATTTTTATGATGGGTTTAAATTTTACGAGGTGTAGTTTAGCCGGAGGTGATTTTGGTGGTGGTCGGCGATGAGGGAAGGGAGAGCAAACGGCGGTGAAATACCGGCGACATCGTTGCAGGTGGGCGACGGAGGCAGCAACAATTTGAAAAGAAGAAGAAGATGACTTTTGAGAAGAACACGAACAAACCTGGAAAAGTTACCTTTACATGCCTGATTAATTACACAATTGGTCCCTGTCACACCATAAGAGTGTGTCACACCATAAGGAGGTGTCTCACCTGAACTTGACTCTGATATATATATATATTAATGAAATAATAAATTTACGCTATGATGAACCATATATTTTCCATGATTATAGTAATTTAATTATATAACTTCCTAAACTTACTTAAAGTGTGTATCAACTTATCCTAAATATATTATTGTTTTTCTATGTATATATATTTTAAAGGGAAAATAAATTATTTTCAACAAACTGAAGGTGTAAACAAAGCATATTTCAAAATATAGGTAGACAGGTAACTCAACAAGTGCATGGGACAATGAAGGTATTAGGGCAACAAATAAACTAAGACTCTGTTCTTTATGGTTGAACTGATGAAATGAATGAAATTGAACTGAATTTGTTGAATTGAATTGGCTGAATGAAGGACAAATTTTGCTGAATTGAATTTGGTTGAATTAAACTGAATGAAACGGGACTAAATTTTGCTGAAATTCAGCCAAAAAGAACAAGACATAACATCTACATATATATGATGAAGTTTTTAACTCAAACTCGTATGCTTAACAGTCTAGTTAATATATAATAATAGTGGAGAACTAAATGCAACCCATATTTTATAACCTAGCCCGCGGAAAACCTTTTACCTTCCTTCAAATTTTGAAATTCCAAAATATAAAATAAAACAAAGTCGTCTCAAACTTTAAATATGAAATGATAACTTTCCTAGCTAAAATATGGACAGTGGAAGAAGCGGACACGGACAAGATCGAGAAAAAGCGCCTATAATTATTAATCATTTAATGTTTTGTTAATTATTTGAGGAAAAGATATGAGATGGGAGCAAGCATTAGAATTGTATTGATTGTAAGAGTATATATATACACAAGCCCTAGCTAGATACATTTACATATCTATCCTTTACATACTCTATTACCCTCCCTCAATTTGAGTTGGGGGTTTACAAAGACTCAATTTGGAACATAAATACAAGAATCGAGCTTTGGTAAGTGGCTTAGTAAAAACATCTGCAATCTGATCCTTGGTGGGAATGTAGCGCACTCGGAGTAATTTCTTGGTAACACGATCTCGTACAAAGAAAAAATCTACCTCAATATGCTTGCTTCGATGATGAAAAATCGGATTGAGAGTAAGATAAGTAGCAGAAATATTATCACACAATAATCGCGGCGGATGAGAAAGATGAACACTTAACTCTTGAAGCAAAATTTGCAACCATCCAATCTCCGAAGCACCGGTGGCAAAGGCTCTATATTCCGCTTCCGTGGAGGACCTAGCAACGGATTGTTGCTTTTTAGAATTCCAAGATACAAGAGAGCGGCCCAAGTAAATGGCATAGCCAGTGGTGGATTTCCGATCGTCTAAGCAGCCGGCCCAGTCAGCATCTGTGAAACCGTGAAGGTAGACCGGCGAGTTCTTGTGAAAGAAAATACCTTGATCCTTGGTATGTTGAAGATATCGAAGTAAGCGTTTAACGCCTTGCCAATGAACAAGAGTAGGGGCGTGCATAAACTGTGCCAGTTTATTAACAGCAAAGGAGATATTCGGCCTAGTAAACGATAAATACTGAAGACTCCCTAAAATTCCCCGGTATAAGGTATGATCGTGAAAATTTTCTCCTTTCCCCAATCGAAATTCTTCCTTGACACACATAGGGGTCGAAATTCCACCACAATTAGACATATTAGCTTTGACAAGAATCTCAGAAATATATTTCGTCTGATTCAAAAGAAGACCATTCGGCATCCAATGAGCCTCAATTCCCAGGAAATAACGAAGACGACCAAGATCACGGAGAGCAAAATGAGCTTGCAATTGTTGAATAAGAGATCGAACTACCCCAGAATCCGAGCCAAGCAAAACAATATCATCAACATACACTAGACAAAAGACAGTGATTTTACCCGTACGAAGATAAAACAGGGAAGAATCGGCCTTGGAGCTATGAAACCCGAGACTAGTCAACACTTCAGTTAATTTTCGATGCCACATCCGGGGAGCTTGTTTGAGGCCATAGAGAGATTTCTGTAATTTGCAGACATAGTCAGGATATTGAGAATTAACAAACCCCGGAGGTTGCTCCATGTATACATCTTCATCAAGAGTGCCATTGAGAAAGGCATTCGAGATGTCTAACTGAACAATGGGCCAATTTTGTGAAACCGCAAGAGCTGTCAGTAACCGGATGGTAGCGGGTTTGACGACCGGACTGTACGTCTCAAAATAATCAACACCGGGTCTTTGGGTATATCCTTTGGCCACAAGTCGAGCTTTGTACCGTTCAACGGAACCATCAGGATTCCGTTTAATAACAAATATCCATCGACATTTAACTTCATTAACATTCGTCGGTCTCGGAACTAACACCCACGTGTTATTACGAATTAGAGCATCATACTCCTCGTGCATAGCTTTCTTCCAATTAGCATCTTTGGAAGCAATGATATAAGAATTAGGAATACTCTGAACGGTGGAAGTCAAGGCTTTGGGTTTATAATGTCCGGTTTTGGATCGGGTTTTCATGGGATGGGCATTACAGGATGGCGGAGGTGAATAAGGAGTGGGATCAACGGCTGACTCAGGGGCAGGAAGTTCGGTTTGGAATTGTGGAGGGGAAGCAGGAGGTTCGGTATTTAATGGAGAAGAGGAAGTAGGAGATGCATGTGTGGAACATAAATTGGAGTTGTTGTCTTGCATGGTTTGCATGGGAATTGGGGTTGTTACTTTGGAGGTATGTGAATGGGGAGAATTAATGGAAGGTGAGCTGGTTGGTTGGGATAGGCTACTGGAATTTTGGGAAAAATGGGTAGATAAATTTGGGGGAGTGTGGCGTTGGGTATTAGGAGAGGCAGTGGGGAAGGAATTTGGGGAATTAATTTGGGGAATTAAAAACGTAGGAGCAGTAGCTTGGGAAGACTGGATATTAGATTTTCAAGCATCATGGTCACGCATGGAGTTACCTGGAAATACCTGTTCATCAAATAAGACGTGGCGTGAGATAAAAACTTTCATGGAAATAGGATCAAAACATTTGTATCCCTTATGAAGTTTACTATAGCCAAGAAAAATACATGCACGGGAACGAGGATCAAGTTTAGACTTGGAATATGGGCGAAGCCACGGGAAGCATAAACAACCAAAGACGCGCAATAAATTATAATCAGGTACCTCACCAAATAAAAGTTGATACGGATTAGCATATTGTAAGGTGACATTTGGTGTTCGATTTATTAGGTAAGTGGCGGTGTCAAAAGCATAAGTCCAAAATTTAAGAGGAAGTTTAGCATGATGAAGAATAGCTAACCCATGTTCTACAATATGTCGATGTTTGCGTTCCGCCATACCATTTTGTTCCGGAGTGTGAGGACACGACATACGATGAGAAATCCCATGAGTACGAAAATATGATGAAAGTTTAATAAATTCTCCTCCACCATCGGATTGAAAACACTTGATGGACCTATTAAAGAATTTTTCAACAATGGTACGAAATTGAACAAATGTATCAAACACATCAGATTTTCGTTTAAGAAAATATATCCAGCTATATTTAGTGTATTGATCATGAAACAAAACATAGTATTTATATCCATCCATGGATTCAATAGGCGAGGGGCCCCAAACATCAGAACAAATCAAGTCTAATGGACCAGAAACACGATGAGAAGATAAATTAAACGGAAGCTTATGACTTTTACTCACACAACAAGAAGAACAAAGAGACATATTATTATCCGAAATAGCAATATTATTCAAAGAAACAAATTGTTTAATAACAGGAAAACTAGCATGGCCAAGTCTATCATGCCAGCGAGATAAACTAGCTAAAAAAGTTGAACACTTATTTGGTGCAAAAAGACAAAGCGAGTACAATCCATCATTACTCCGGCCTTGAGCACGAACCTGGCCCGTCTCCAAATCCTTCACCAAAAACCGATCAGAAAAGAATTCAACAGACACTGGATTAGAGTTAGTTAAAGCAAATATAGACAAAAGATTATGAGCAGATTTAGGAACATGAAGAATATTACGAAGATTGACACTAGAAGACCCAATAGACACATGTGAATCACCAATTCGAGTAATAGGAAGTTTAGAACCGTTACCTATCTGAACTTCATCAGGACCAGAATACTCGGAATGAACATTTAGGTTTCCCAGGTCTGCAGTGACATGGTGTGTTGCTCCAGAATCTAATATCCAGGGTTGAACATTTGGGGTAGCGGTGGCAATATTGGATTGTGGTGGAGGCTGGATTGGGATTATCATTAGCTAGGGTTTCAGATGGGGGGATAGCTTTCGAATCAATGTGATTCGAGAGGCCACTGCCTCGGATAGCAGTCAAAGCCTGCGCACGCCAGATGATAAAATTCGAGGAATTCAATTTCACGGTTAATTGGGAATGAAGTGATGGGGAATGAGATTGATAAATTGGTGGTGTGGAGGTTTGAGAGTGAGGAACCATCTGATCATTGGTGGTTTTGGGAGGATCTGTAGGAGCCATGACCGGCAGCCTAGTGTTTGTGCAGGAGAAGCGAAAAAAATAAAATCGGCTAGGGTTGTGTGTGTGGCTCTGGTACCATATGAGATGGGAGCAAGCATTAGAATTGTATTGATTGTAAGAGTATATATATACACAAGCCCTAGCTAGATACATTTACATATCTATCCTTTACATACTCTATTAAAAGATTGGATAAAATCCCACGACACGGTGAAACAAAAATTTAACTCACTTTTTCCACTCAAAGAGTAAAATTGAATTTCCCCACACTGAAATAGGAAAAGTGGGTTGTGTTAAATGTCCACTTTTCTATCCATTAAGGGTACTAAATTATTGTCTAGTTTCCAACGTTTTACCTAATTAATTATTTACTCTATTGTTTAACTATAAAGTCCTCCAGTTTTCTCATATCCAATTAGTTTTTCATTCCATCCAAAATTTCTCCTAAGTCCATTAAAAATAGTAAATTAGCACTCATCTTCTCTCATCTCTCTTCAATTTCTGTTAAGTTGATGAAAAAATTTAAAATTGAAGGACCATGGAATCTCGGCTTCGTCCTTAATCGCAAGTTCTTGGAAAGGAAAAAATCCATCAATTGGATAGCACCAAGCCCAATTGTAATAACCCAAATAAACAAAAGACTATAGATGGATGGGTAAAGAAAAAGAATTTATGGTTGTGTAGGTGGACAAGCACAAATGCAACTTCGAAATGATGTTTCTCATAAAGAAAAAAAAAATACTGAAGGAGGTGAAGGTGAACAAAGAAGAAGAATAAGAAGTGGTGAAAATGGATGGGAAAGCAAGGCGAATTTTGGGATTTTGAATTATATCTATTAGCTTTTAGCGTTAACGAGAGTATAAAGACTAATGGGTTTAATCGGAATCAACAGTTAGGGACTTTATAATTATTTTAAAAAACACAAGAACTAAATAATTGTTTTATTAAAATGTTGGGAATTAAGTCAGTTTGGTATTGTTTTTTTCCCAACTGTCAAAATCAGCTTTTCCATCCAAAAGTAGTGTTTAGTAAATGCAAAATTGTTTTTTTGGAGAAGTGAAGAAAACATTGGAAAGTCGCTTTCAGCAAATGCTAGAATTTTTATCTTTTGGGGAAAGCAGTTGTTAGTACTTGTGTAAAAAGCTGAAATTTGTATTTTATTTTATTTTTACTAAAATGGGCTAACTTTCAATTTATTTATTTTTTGCCAAACACTTCACAACTTTTGGTAGCTTTCTCCGACAGCGCTTTCTCCCATAGCACTTTCCCAAACAGCCACTTCTTCTTCCCACAACAATGTCAAACTAGCTTTAAATAATTGATTACCCTAATATTAAGGCCCTGTCTTAATGCTTTATATCAGTAACTGATTTCAGTTTAGTTCAATAGCATTGAGTACAATAATTTCCTTTCAGCAAGTGCACTTCAGTTCAGTTCAGTAAATTTCAGTAACAAAGAACATGTAAGGCCCTGTTCTTTATACATTATCAGTAGTTTATTTCAGTTCAGTTCAATAATTTTCCTTCAGTAGATGCACTTCACTTCAGTTCAGTTTAATTCAATCATAAATAACAAAGCCTAATAACCGGTTACCACTAGACGAAACATTTCTTTCTTTTTTTTTCTTAAAAAAAGTCTATTAATTTCTTTCGTGTATATAATCACAAAAAGCAGATAGATCATAATTTGGAGCACCCGTGTGCAGAATATAGAGTGAAATTTACAAAATAAACTGTGAAATGATATTATCTGTTAGATATAATTGAACGCATATATATATATATATATAGCACCACTATAGTCAAATGCATAATAAATTAGTTAGTGAATTAAAATGCGGAACTTTATTGGACCCTTTATATAGTGGCAATGAAAAGAAAAACGTGGAAGTTGACTAATTTTGTTATTATGAGATTATACCACTAAAATTTACATATAGAATGATGGTTAAAGAGTCATAATGCATGAAAGATATTGTTATATTTATTTGTTACAACCAATACCACATTGAATATCGATTAATCCATTTTCGAAAGTACAGTTTAGTAGATTAAGATATAAATGAGAGTTATTATAAACCGAGTGCAATGGATTCGACCAATAAAAATTGGAACCACTTGAAAGTAATTGATGTAAAGAAAACATGTGTACATTTGTCATGTATCCATTGGACTAGAACTATAATAAAATTTCTCGATATAAACACTCTTTCAATGTTAATTTTAGAATTTGAAACGTTGTCCAGTTTCTAGCTCAGTCCACCATCTACCGAGCTAGCAGTTATTTGTAGTATTGTTATATCGATCCCGCTAACGAGCGCCCCGGGGCGCTAGATAAGATTAGATAAGACACATATGTTCTATAATTGTCATTAATGATGAAATAAATAACATTCATTCTTTAATAATAATAATTTTTTTGTTAATTGAACTTAAATGTTTGTGCAAACATTAATTATGAAATTTCAAATAAATATTATTCACCGACTCTAAATTATAAACTCTAAACCCGAACTTAAATATAACCCTAAACTCGAACCTAAACATAAATCTAAACCCGAACTTAAACCTTAAACATTATCCTAAAAACCCGACTCTAAACCCGAACCAAAATCATCAACCCGAACCCAAAACCAAAAATATTAACCCAAACAAAAATATAAATCTGAAATCCAAACGCAAACCCGAACCTAAATCATCAACCCGGACCTAAAACCATAAAATTAACCCATACCAACATATAAACCCGAAAATCTAACCCTGACCCTAAACCCTAACCCTGACCCTAACCCTAACCCCCTAACCCTACCCCATAACCCTGACCCTAACTTCAAACACTAATCTTAACCCTAATCCGAAATCCAAATCCAAACCCAAACCCTACTAAACCTAAACCCTATACCCGAACCTAACCCATGAACCCAAACTTAAACCCTACCGAACCCAATCATAAACCACAAAAATCCATAATAATTACCATAAAAAATAATTAAATAATTAATTTATAATTACTCCACTTTATTATTTCAATCAAATAATTAATGTTCACTAAATTCTATAAAATAATTAATGTTTAAAGTCATAATGAGTCCACATATTTATTATTTATATGAAATGGTTAATGATCGTTATATGCTTATCTAACGCTCCGGGGGCGCTCGTTAGCTTTTGCCTTGTTATATTTTACTTGAATTAAGGTTTATGTGAATGGCTCATGCATTGTGGCACGTGTTCGAATCCCAACAACAGTAGTGAGTGTGTCTTTTGTTTTCCTTTTCATGAATGATACATTGTATTTGTAAAATTACCACCATTCTCACCTAAAGCAACACTTGACATGAAGGATAATAGGTAGTGTCTCCTGGAATTAAAACACAAGCAAGTATGTATAGAGGTTATTATTTGTAAGAAAAAAGAGAGAGGGGGGAGCTTCCAGTTGCTAAATGAGCTTCAGTTTCAAGCCCTAATTTTAGTGTGCGGGCTTCAAATAAATCAGCCCTCTTTTAGTAAAGCCTAACTAATCTCAAAAGACACCTTACGGTGATAGAATTGATTATTATATTTAAGAAGCCAATATAGCTTCCAAGTTAATAAATGTGGGACATTCAGCACTCTCTAGTTTTTCTACATCCCTACTTGAAATTAGGTGTAGGGAGGCTCTGCTTCAGCGGAATTATAAACACGGCAACCGCTGGTACCACACATACTTAGGCGTGGCGCCCGAGAATGTTCTAGCGGAGTTTAGATATTTTTACGTGACAAAATAAAGTTTAGACAATTTGTGAACAAATCTAAATCTAAGTAGCCTTTGATTTAATTTACCCATTGTTCATTATAAATGTGTTTTCCAACCCAATGTTTTTTACTTCAGTGTTCCAAAACTTGTTGAAGTATATGTTATCTTCATTATTCTCTTTTTCATATTTAATATTCAAACTCTTGTATATCCAACACAATGGTTCGACCTGACTTCGAAGCTATTGAAACTTCAAATTCTTGTATATACAAGACAATGATTCGCTGCAATAGCAACCCTTATGGGATGAAAGAATGTTCTTTGTTCCCATCCCACCCCGTCTTTGAGGATTTTTTTTCTTTTTATCTCCCATCTCCACATCACGGGAAAAGTTAAATGAGATTCCTCTCCCCATTACGGATCCCCGATGATCAAACATCCCCGCCCCAGTTGCAATCCAACTGCTAGAGGTAGTACTATAAACATATATGTATCAGAGAAAAAAACATGAACATTAATAGTACCACAAGTATCATTAAGCTAACTTTCTCCATTTTTGTTTTGTTGAAGCAAAATTACCTTTCCATCCTCCAGAATAATGCCATTGGCTATCAAAAATACTACAACACCAAAGCTAACATGTTATACAGCCCAAATGATATTACAATATTAATAATGGAAGGGAAAGGAATTCTCATTGAAAAAAATGGAAATCTACAAGTGTTCATCATAAATAAAACAATTTAAGTCCTGTATAAACAAGATGAACACTTTTACTTGAAGCCTACCTCTCTTTTCTTTTGTCTTCCCCACTTGTTTCTCCAGCCTGAATTTTCTTTCTTTTCTCCTCACCTATTACTATGCTTCCATGATGAACTCCTACATATCACCAGTAATCATACCAAATTAGTCGGTTTCGTAGCTTACTATACTTATTATCTTAATAAGGTTTCAAGAGTTACCACTGCCCAGTAATCTCCCCCGTTGAAACGCTGCTGCGTTTGTCGCAATGCTTGCTTCCTTTTCTCCGCTGGTCATGTAACTTTCACCGCCTGGCCTCCCCGTAGGCTTTGAAGAATATGTTGTTGACCATGATCCCCCGTTTGATCCGGCTAATGCCATTATAACATCTGCCTGAAAATACATCACAAAGAGAGGTTTTGTTCAGAGAAATCCATCCCACTTGAGTAAGAAATTCACTATGCGCCATTCTTTATGATGAGGCTTTGATCACCCCTTATAGGAGGACTTAGGCTCAAGTTCCTTAAATAACAGAATAATCAATCTAAACAACAGACATGATTATCTATCTTTGCTAGTACAGAAATAACTAGGATATCCCAGCAGTGAAAATTAATATAACAAGCCAATAATAAACTGCAGAAAGTTGCAAAAGTTTAGTGCAACTTTACCCTCCATGCGATCGTGCAACTACACAGATTTTTCGCACTTTTATGCAGTAACTACTCGGCCAGTTCTCAACTTGATTAAAATGAAGTTAAAGTAGGTAAGCATCTTAATATTCTAAAGATCCCAGAGCAAGTGAATAAGAGCAGTTTGCTAGAACTGTTGTATGCATTTCACCAGGTAAAAAAACAAAACCTTGACGATACATAAACTAATGCAAGAGGATAGAATAAACAGATGTAGAGAAGACACGAGGATCACCCTGATGAACTCAAAAAATTAACTCGGCTGCTGAAAAGCATTACACATCAAGAATAATGATTAAACAAAGGAACCATCAATCACAAATTTGCTTGGGCAATGACTTACTACGTTGAGTGCTAGAGAAATAAAAACATAACAAGCAACTCTCTGTAAATACTGTAGCAGACTGGCAATATATGCATGAAAAAAGACAGTGGTAGAAAAGAAGCATTGTGTTTGTGAAAAAAACTTTAGAGTTCAGATTTAAATGGGGAAACCAATTTCAGTGTCAAAATAAATAAAATTAGTGCAGCTAAGAACTGCTTCACAAGATTAGGCATTAGAAACCCCCAACCGCTATCATTTAAAATGCAAAACCAAGTTTCGATAGAAAATAATCAAAACCCGTAAGACTTCATAGAAAAGATATGGCACATCCTATTCATTCACAAATCAGAACCCCGAAGACTTGATAAAAAGATGGCAAATCCTATCCATTCACAAAGTAAAACAATCATCCTAGTAGTTGAATTAAGCCAATTCATATAAACTTCATAGTGCAATTTTAATCTCAATACTTCACAGACAGCACATGCCTCAAAGATCAATCGATCCATATCCTAAACCGAATGAATACTGGACCTTGTTTCGTAGCAGAATAGGCCAGTTTAGGACCATTCTCCTGTCATACTATAGATTTCCAAGGGAATGGGTCTCATGTGGAACAATTTGTAGTGTTTTGTTCAAAACATTATTTCTGATGAAGCAGCCAGAGAGAAAAGACTACTAAACAAAGTATCATGTCAAAACAACGCCTACAATTTGTCAGATAACTACATTCTAATGCATACGAAAGATCCGAGAGGTTTACATGTGCAAGAGGGCAGACATCAGCAAAGGCGCTTAACTGAGATAGTTTCCCCTCGATCATACAAATAAAATGAAAAATTACACACTACTACAAAACAACCAATGCAGCTCAGCATATAGATCCGTGAAGCCTAAAATAACTTTTTTGTAACAACTAGAGTAGAATGGGAACTTGTACTTAATTTAAACTTTGAGGGATGCTCAGAAAACATAATCAAGTAACCAATATCACAGTAAATGTAGATCAGATTATCTAATCACTAAGCAGTGTAGTGTGATTTGGGTACTCCTTGACCATGTTACAGAAGCTATTGAGCACAATCAATAAAGGATCATTTAGATTAACAAGAACTGCATTTGAAGGGAGGGTGAGACTTTTAGAGAAGCAAACCTTGTTTGGGTGCACATCATCAAAAACATGAGCTTGACCACCATAAAATATTGTCATCTGTCGACTCGCAGACGTTAAACCCTGTCGACTGCCAAAACAGTTTATCGTAAAATGTAACAGCAAGTTCTCTTCCTAAAAGCCAAAACTGTTTTTAGGAGAAAACACAAGAAAATGGAAAAGAAGAAGAAATTTACTTTGGAGGAGTTGAAGATTCTGGCTCCGAGATATGAATCCCAGACTTAAGTTTAATGCCACTAGGCAGTGTCCCTGATGCATTTTTCTCAGTGGTGCCACTTCCCGCATTTATGGAACTCAAAATTCCAGAGCCTTTAATTCCAGTTCTAGAGCCTTCATCGGCAGCTGATTGAGAAATTACTGAAGGACCAGCATTCATGTCTCTGAACTTGTTCAACGGAACTTGATGTGCAAAAGGAACAAACTGACCCGCACGAGGTGGATACTGCATGCCACCTCCCATAGGAACTGATCGATCCCATTTGGAAACAGTAGAATCAAATCTACCCCCAGTTGAAGATTGCAATATATGAGATGCAGAAGTTGGCCTCATCGATTGCATACCGTAGAAACCCTCATCATCATTGGACCTTCTCGGACGTTCTGCCCCGCCTCCACTCTTAAGCATCTGAATTCACAAGGAATGAGCAAACGCGAACCAAAAACAATCCATAAGGAAGACCAACTAAATACATGATAAAGCTTGCCTTCATCATATGGAGGCTCTCAAGTGAATCATGGCCAACTTGCGGAATCCCGTCCCTTGTAGAGCCTGTAAAGGCAGAATCTGAATTGCTCCGTTTACTTCCTACTAATCTGTTGCTTATTTCAGGACCAGATATATCGCTCCTCGGACCATAAAACGGAATACCCTCAAGATGATTTCCAGTCTGCCTTTCTATTGAAATTGATGAGAAATCAAACTTAAATTACAATCAAAATTATCATATCAGATTCAGATGAACAAAATGCAAAGCAACCAAGTACCAAAACAATGTGATAAACCTTACTGAAGGGAATAGAAGACCACATTGGCTAAACCTTCAACTAAATCAAAACAATAAATAAAGAAACCTTAACTAACCTATTTAAGAGGAATAATTAAATGAAACTGAAAAAAGGGGGAAAACTTGAAAGCAGAAAACCTATAAAAAAAAAGCTACCAAACCCAATACTGAGCTCACTTAACTAAACCATTACTTTTTTTTTTAAAAAAAAAAAACCCACTATGCATAATCAGGTGATGATGATGATAATTAATCACTTTTACCCTTTAAACACAGCACAAATAAAGAGAATCCAATCCCCACATCCCAATACCAAAAATCAAAACTTCCCAGTAATCAAGAAAGAGAGGAACAAGAAGAAGACAAAGGGAAAAAGAAAAAGCAACCACATTTCTACGTGAACTAAAGCATTGTTCTTTACAACACAACTGAACTGAATTGAAGTGCGTTTATTAAAGGAAATTATTGAACTGAAATAAATTCCTGATAAGGCGTAAAGAAGGAGGCCACTATGAGATTCCATTTAAAATTGAACAAACTATTAACCTAAAAAGATAAAAACTTGAAGAAAAATCCAAGCCTAAGACATACCAGAAGCTATATCAGAGGCAGTGGAGAGATGACCACGAGCAGCAGCAGAGGCGGCGGGAGAAGGAGATGCATCTAAAGGCTTAAGCTTTGAATCTGAAGAAAGAGGCTTCATTCCAAGAAAGTCATGAAACATTGCTTTGGATTCTTTAGTAGTACTATTATCATTAATCAGAGAAGTGGGTTTTGTTGCATTTTTGTTATTGAGTTTGATTGGGTCAGCCATTTTCAGCACACACATTTCTTCATCTCCTCCATTATTATTTCTTCTTCTTCATGCTTCTGCTGCTTCATATCTGCACTTTTTTATGCTATACCCACACACACACACAGGGGAGAGAGATAGGGGGGATTTTTCAGGAAAGAGAAAAGAAAACAATCAGACTTTATTTTTTCAAGACAGCATTAAAAAGCAAAAGGTTGAGCCTTTCTTTGAAAATGGTTTTTTTTTTTCTGTGTCTGAGCCATTTTGGATGTTTTGTACTAAAGGGTATAACTGTTCTGTTTCTCTCTCTGTCTTCACTGTCATTTTTTGTTTTAGAGAGAAAAAGGACTGATTAGGTATTTTTCCACTTTTTCTGGTATTCATATTTACAATCTTCATATTTATGGAATCGCCCCGGAAAGACATTGTTTATCTTTGTATTTTTAATAACACATGATTTTCACGGATTAACCGGTAACTAATGAATAGGAGTTGTAGGGTGAAGAAATGACGATCGCATAGCTCAACTATATCGTATCAAATTGTACCCTTAGATGACTAGATCACCACCTTCCGTTGCGATTAAACTCGTGTATAAAGGAGTAAGGGATGATCTTTAAGCTCATCAGGACAGTTGTAAGATGAAACAATCTTTAAGGGGACAAGACACATCTTCTTCCAATATAACAATTATAAGGTTGAAGGCTAATTATATATCCCGCTATACGGATGATAAGTTAACTACTAAGGCACAACCATCAGAAAACCACAAACTTCAAAGTCACCTCTAAAGGAATAAATAAATATCTTAACTTAGTCACAAATATTCAGCTTGTATAATATTCTTCTTAGAATGTCATCTGACTTAGACATCAGATGGAATCAGAGGCACCTAAGCCTCGGCTGGGTGAGCTCCAACCCGAGTCCGCTCCGTTAAGGAAAAAAAATTTATTTGTATATATTCTTTTATTAATTAAATGTTTTAATTAGTAAATTCAATCAAACTACTCCTCTTTAAATTTAGTTCTAATCAAATGATTGTCATCGTTTTTTAGTTTGGCGGTTTAAGTAACGAGTACGATCAACCGAATTCGGTAAATTTTCAGTTATTCATCCAAGTGTATTAAATTTAGATATTTTAATTCTCATTGTTTGTTTATCTTCTTTTCTTTTTTTGCTTAATATATCATCAAATCAAAACCGAAAGAAAAAAACACTTTTGTCTTTTTTCTTTTACGCCAAGTAACAATGTGCAAAAAATTTGTGATACCCCTTCCACACCCTCAAATACAAACAATACAAATGTTGCAAATCACATTCCTCCTTCGAATTATCAAGAAATTTGACTTGTTCTCTTTAAACTTTTTATATTTAATATTTTGGCCGCATGTAATTTAATATATGAAAGTTAATGACAATTTTTTATTGAAGTTTAAATTTAGCCCTATGCACGAAAAAATTCTGAATCCGCCCCTGGATGGAATTATCTTGTCATTGTCACCCTCCAACCTGTTGTTTGTCTATTTCAAGCGAGAGTGGCAAATATACTTTGCAAGACATTAATATATAAAGAGTGTTTTATTCAACAAGTTAATCCATCAAACCAGTTAAATTGCTGATATACATTTTAATTATTATTATTATTATTAATAAGTATAATTACATTACATGAACATTAAAATGTTATTTTTTTATTTATAATTTGAAACTAATAATTTGAATACTAAAAGTATCTTTTGAACTTTTAGTTGTAATATTTTCAAGTTATATTTAGTAAAGAAGAAAAATAAATTTTATAAACCGCATATGAATCTCAAAGTTTGTTTTAGTAAGAAATAATGGGTAAAAATATTTAAGTTTAGGTGTAGAAGTAAATTTTATGTATTGAATTATAACATGTTAAAGGTATAGGTGTCAAAAATATAATTTGTTTTGCCCCTAAATAGAAATGATAAATATGTAATTTAAAAGGATCAAATGACTAAAATGTGAAATAAAACAAACGTTAAAGCCTTATAGTAATATATAATTAAAAATATAAGGACTATGCCGTATATTTGCTTACACTAATTATCAAATGCCTTTCTATCATTGCTCTTATCCTTGTAAAAGTGAAAAAAGTTAATAGTCGCATTTAATTCTTTTTCTAGTAAGATTAGTTTAGGAAAGTGAGTTCGTTGTGTTGTTAATGCTTTCTCGTACTGTAATTAATCTATCTTAATTTAATCATTTAAGGAAATTCATAAGTGTACTATTAATAATATAACATAATTAATGCACTACACTTCAATTCTCATTAAGAACAAAGTTGATTTAATATATGGTTGCAAACAACATGTATAAGTTTAATCAAGACAAGTCTTTTCCAGATATATTAATAACAAAGTGAATATAAACGAGCCTTCGGTGGGTCACCATAGGCTTTTGTCGGAGTGAGTGTCTCCTCCTGTGGAATGGCAGGCTCGAGGTCTGAGAATCCTCAGACGATCAAATTATAATGGTACTTAGAAAGAGAAATAATAAAGTAGTAAAAGTGTAGTGAGAGAAAGTAAATGTGCCATCAATTATCACAACAAGATTATTTATTGGAGACATGTTGTCTAATCATTGTGTGGACCCCACTTTGATAATCATTAGTATTAGTCGTTGTGCCCGACATGGTCGATTAGATGACTGTTGACCCCTCCTTGTTTCCACTAAAGACTGTGACTATGCCAAACAGATGGACAGTGATCTTGACCGTCAGTCATATTGATTTGACTTGGTTAACATCATAATCCTAAGGTTATGTCCTTAATTTGAAGTATTTAATGGGCTTTTGATGGACTTCAGTTCAATTCTCACATTCCTCATCATATATGAAAGCCCTAAATCCACCAATTATACATTTCTCTAAAAAAAAATACAGATTTTACATTAGTCATAATCAAAAACAATGCTTAGATCTTAGTTAAACAATCCCTCGATCTTCATTGTGGTAAGACTTTTAACCTAGTTGTTGAAACTTTTTCTATAACTTTTTCTTCATGCATGAAAACAATATTGAAAGAGAGTTCATTTCTCTGAAGCCTTGGAGATATGTGGGATTATGTTCAAAAGAGAATTTGTTGGGATATCTCCCTAGATCTCACGTTGGTTAAGAATGTTATATAGGAATGTTTCAATCTCTTATCATGCTTAGAAAAAAAAATGTAAAAGAGGTGTTTTCTTATAACTAAGCTTTAGTCTTTAGTAGTTAACTAGGAGGTGTAACTTTGAGCTTTGAGTTTGTGAGAGAGAGAGTCTAATTTTGTTCATCCAAAAATTGTAAACGTGTTATAGTGGAGATTTAAGTGGCTTATGGGTCATGTGATTTTACTCTTGCTGAAAAGGTTTTCATGCTAAAATCATTACAGTAGAACCTCTATAAGAATACGTTTGGGACCGGACTATTTGTATAACAATTGGGAGGGTATTCTTATATAGAGTTCGTTACCAAAAAGAAAATCAACACTTGAAGTTTACAAATGGTAAATATTATTAGTTATAAATGACAGTGATTTAGTTTCCAACATATAGAGAATTGGAAGAGTTTATGGGAAAAAATGATAAATATTTATAGTATAAGTTGGAATTTGTGCTTCAACTCATACATAATTTCAATAAATTTTTAAAATCTTATAAGTGTTGTTTCCTTAATATATATATATATATATAATTATTCTTATATAGAGGTATAGTTTCTAAAGGTGTGACTTGAATAATGTATAACAATTAACATTTGAGAGGTTATTCTTATTTACAACCGGCCCAAGTTGGGGCCAAAAATTTTCATAACAAAATAGAGGTTATTCCTATATAGAGGTTCTACAGTATATGTTTTTATTGATTTTTCTCTATTATTTCTTTGTGTGGTTATGTTTTATGCATTTGACCCTAACTAATTTTACCTTTTATTATTTCAGTTAACAAGTTCAAATGTAACACAATGTTCAATATATAACAAAGATGTTTTCACATTGATAACACCCAGATCCTCCTTGGGCATCATTCATGGGCCTCTAGCGGGTCGCTCATATAAATGGTGAATGGTGTAATAGGCTTGGCTCATTAAGAGGGCCCATTAACAAATTTTGATTCGCCTTCATTATGGCCTCATACGCCCAAAAGGATAGAACGACGATCCAAGAATGACACTAGAGCACACCTCATAAATGTAGATCAGTCCCAAATTTGTTGGGGTACGCCCCAAAAACGTATTGATACGCCTAAAACATCCAAAATGCTAAAAGGACAAAGGTGATGACATGGTATCTATCAAATCTTCGTACAAAGTACGAAAGATTTGGGAAAGCGGTTATTCTCTTGCCCCTTAAGATAAGGGTAAAAATGAATAATAGGATCATCTAGGAAAATATTTCTAGGCACTATATATACTCAAAAGAGGGTGTCACTCAAGGTACAATCACTTTTTATCTGAATATTCTCCTTTCTTTACATCATTATTGACAAATTCAAGGCCTACGACTATATTTTTAAAATTTACATTTCAAACTGAATCAATCTTAGAAACTCTCAGGTATAATATTTCTCGAAGCATTCACGCATATTTAGAACTGAAAGTTGGAGCGAGAGAGTGGAACTGGGAGTGGAATTTGTGAATTAGTTATCGAATGGAATTGGGAAAGAGGAAGTGACAGAGAGCGAGAGAGTAGGAGTTGGAATGAGAAAGAGAAAGAGAAACGCCTATGATTTCAGACTAAGATGAGGATAGGTAAAATGAAGATGAAGATAAAGATGAAGAGTTGAGCGATTGAAGGAACAATAACAGACCTCTCGCCATTACAAATGTCATGGTTGAGCTTTTTGAGCCTCTGGAGATGAAGGAGTTGAAATTGAAAAATGACGTGCTCACCATTGAAGAAGATGAAGAAGGAGATGAAGAAGATGAAGAGGAAGAAGAAGATGAACAAATGAGATGGCGAAGATGAAAATGAATCGACGTGCTCATCGTTGAAGATGAATAAAGGAGATGAAGAAGATGAAGATGAAGAAGATTGAGGGACAAGAATGGAAAAGTAATGTGAATGAAACCCATAAGAGAGAAGGATGGGTATGTAAAAGAGGTTATGTTTTTGTATAAGGAAAGGTAGTTTTTGTCCTGAAACCCTAAAACTGTCAAGTTTTGCAAACGTAAAGCAAACGTCTCTAGATATATAAACGACCTATTAAAAATGTTATAAATTTGTAAAAGTTCTATTTTTATGCCACTAATCATATAAAAAATATTATCATTTTTTGAAACAAAAATATCAAATGTAAAATCCATGTCATACAAACCAAATTTGAAAACAATAACCTTCTTAGGTAACATGAAAAGTTTAGTTAAGGAAGGGCTACCCACTCACATAGCTAAGGCAAACCATATACCTTGATGAGAGTTTACAGTGCAATTTATAGAATGTCTATCAATAAGAGCTAAATTTTAACGAAATGGATACTCGAACCACAAACTTTTCAAACAAAAAATAGAGTAACATACTACTTGAACCAACTCTTATTAGTTAAAATCAATAACCTAATAATTCAATAGTCATGATTTGCGATCGTCAAAAAAATGACATAATTTACAATTATGAATGTGGATAGAGGACATGATTTTAAGGAGTAATATAAGAAGAATAGATGTTTTTGAATTTTTGAATTTTTTACATTTAGTACTTTTATTTTGAAATACACATTTAAAGTTTTATTTCTTTTCATAATTAATCATTTTTTCTTATGTTTGCTTTTTTAAATTTATAACCGTCATATAAACAAGACATGACAAAATTACATAATCATTTTATACGACAATATAAATATCGTTAATGTTGAAATAAGTTATGTTAAAAATTTAAAAAATACAAAAAATAAATACCAAAAATTTATTATAATAAAAGATAAAACAAATAATAAATAGAAGAATTAAACAGTATACTAGGAGAAAAATTTAATAATTTTAAAATTATTTACTCATAATAATAACAATAATAAAATAGTAGGTGAGGAGATGGGTGATTAGCATTAATTAAATAAGAAAGGAGAGTGATAAGATGAATATAATAAAGGCAGTCACATCCTACAACCCTGGAACAAACTCTAGTGACTTCCTTATTTGCTTGCACACTTCAAATATTCTATGTGGAGGACCACTTCCTCAACTTATGTTCTTTTCTCAAGGTAAATAATTTATGAGTTACCATCTTTTTATTTAACTATTCTCAATTTTAAAAACTAGTTGTTCTTTTTTATCATAATTAACTTTCTAATCTCTTTTATTTACTTTTAAATTTGTTCACGTGTTTTAACTTTTAAGATATTCAAATTGTTATATAAAATAACTATGTGATTTTGTTATATTATGTTTTTCTTAAATATCGAAATTTAAAAATTACAGATCTAAACAAACTAGATAAAAAGACCAAACTATTAATGATGACAAAAGATTGAAAAATAATTAAAAATATTAAACTATTTAACCTTCCAGGGTGTATCAGAATTGTACATTGAAATCAGTTTAGGTATCAATATTAAATGCTCCATTTTTTTATCATATAACTTTCCGAAAATTAATTAATTATATTTATTGAAAATGAGGATTGTAAGTTTTTATGTACAGGGCTGTACATGTTAGCACCCTATTATTATTATTATTATTATTATTATTATTATTATTATCCCGATGTTTACCCTAAATAAAAACCAACAACATCAATTAAATGTTATTTTGGTATGAGTTTCATTAATTTTAAATCGATCCCGCTAACGAGCGCCCCGGGGCGCTAGATAAGACTAGATAAGACACATATGTTTTATAATTGTCATTAATGATGAAATAAATAACACTCATTCTTCAATAATAATACTTTTCTTGTTAATTGAACTTAAATGTTTGTGCAAACATTAATTATGAAATTTCAAATAAATATTATTCACCGACTCTAAATTATAAACTCTAAACCCGAACTTAAATATAACCCTAAACTCGAACCTAAACATAAATCTAAACCCGAACTTAAACCTTAAACATTATCCTAAAAACCCGACTCTAAACCCGAACCAAAATCATCAACCCGAACCCAAAACCAAAAATATTACCCTAAATAAAAATATAAACCCGAAATCAAAATCCAAACCCGAACCTAAATCATCAACCCAGACCTAAAACCATAAAATTAACCCAAACCAACATATAAACCCGAAACCCTAACCCTAAACCCTAACCCTGACCCTAACCCTACCCCCTAACTCTGACCCTAACTCCAAACACTAATCTTAACCCTAACCCGAAACCCAAATCCAAATCCAACCCCTACTAAACCTAAACCCTATACCCGAACCTAACCCATGAACCCAAACTTAAACCCTACCGAACCCAATCATAAACCCCAAAAATCCATAATAATTAGCATAAAAAATAATTAAATAATTAATTTATAATTACTCAACTTTATTATTCCAATCAAATAATTAATATTCACTAAATTCTATAAAATAATTAATGCTTAAAGTCATAATGAGCTTATATATTTATTATTTCTATGAAATGATTAATGATCATTATATGCTTATCTAACGCCCCGGGGGCGCTCGTTAGCTTTTGCCATTTTAAATTTAGTTTTTCAAAATAATTAATAATAATGAATAAAACCTACGTTAAAAACAAGTAAATTAATTCCACTGCATATAAATTTACGCTTCTTTTTTTTAAAATGAAAGGCGAGATAACGACTACACAAGAGAAAAGACGAGAATTCCAACTAGGTTGTCATCTCTGAACGATTTGCGTTATTGGACTAAAACAAAAATACAATTAACTTTAGAGAAATTTTACACTACACTGAGAGTACATGCTTTCTTGATTATAAAAGTAATTTTCATTTCATTTATTCACCTACAAATTATTTTCATCCAAAAATTTGCATTTTCATACATAAAATAAAGAGAAAATTGAAGAAAAGGATTAGAGAAAGAGTTCACAACTACATTTACATCAAATTCAATGCAAATAGGAAACCACCATCTCTAGGCAACTTTAGATTGTGTTCAATAATTTCTTGTAGTTCAGTTGCTTCAACCAAAGAGTCAGGACCAGTTCTGAAAGTTCATGGGCCCAGCCAAACTACGAGTTAGAGGGCCTTCTAGTATATAAAAAAAAGGTATGCAAAATTTCAAAACATAATTCAATAAATAACTAACGAAAAGTATTTCATTAAGTATTGTACAGTACTTATTACTACTATTTAGACTAAATGCCTTTGTTCAGTCGACATCGCAACAATATTGCATTATTTCTTTACATTTAAATCACTTTCATTCTAAAATATGAATAATAGCTCGCATGCTATAATACGAATGAATTGAAACGACCAAAATAATACAATAGCAATGAATTAAAAAGGACCACAATTAGGGAAGAAAAATAAGGGGAAATTTGAAGAAGAAAATGGTAGAAAATTAATTAAAGTTCATATTATTGGTTAGAGAAAGAAGATTTTTTATTTTTTTTCATATTATTGATCACTTTGAGTTTTCAATGTAAATATTTCCTATTTTGTCCTCACTAATTCGCTTAATATTAAATGTTCATTTGCCTTATCAAAATTTCAATGTTGATAAGTGGTGTGTGTTAAGTAATTTGCATTGAAAATGATGATTATTTATAGAGAGATAGATGGCATCTTCTTACTACAAATCAAAATCTATAAATTTAATGTTTTTTAATACACGTTGTTTGTTCAAATGTGTACAAATGAGAAATGGAGAGGTTGAAATGAAAAAGATGAGAAAGAAACAATTGATCAGAATGCATTATGGGATTTATTTTTTTCCGAGAGCGATTATGGGATAAAAAAATATTTTAGAGAGTCTAAAATATTGTATTTAATTATTATTAACATAAATTAAGCGTGGTTGACAAAACTAGGAGAGTATTCATTAATTTGATGAATAAAGGGGTGACATGACATGCTTAGAAACTCTTGAAACTAATACTCGATAAAGTAATAAACTCTCTATGATAATAAATTTGTCCAGTTCCAACTAGACCAGTTGAAAAAATTACAAAAAATTGATAAAATAATAAGATGATTAATTTTTCAAGAGACTCGATTGGCAGAGGATTGAACCTATACTAATGCATTTGAGGGCACCCATGATGAGGTAGACATAATCTGTCTGGTGATCAAGAAATTTTCACTGCTAATGGGAACTTGACATCATCTGCCAAAATGAGTAAGGATTCAGAATCCATGTTTGATCTATTGAAGGATAGAAGGTTACTTGTCAACATTAACAAGTTTCCAAAATGGTTTACCCTTGCCAAGCATGGGGTAGTTGTTGACTTACTTGTTGCGTGGATGACTCAATCCTAGACAGCGTAGGACCGATTGATAGCTCGGCTGAATTCATTTCTTATCTCGTCAAAAGTGCAATCAAGAAACCAATTGGTGTATTCTTAATGATGTTAGAACAAGTTCAAGCATCAATGAAGTATTCCAGTTCTGTCATCGCTACACTCTTGAGGACAAGACTGGTTTGAAGGGGTGAATATTGATAGCGAATATGCTAATAATGGGAATGAGGGGTAATTTGGCAATTGGGAACACAAGTTTAGGGTTTTTGAGGGTTAGGAGGTCTTAATTATCATATAGGGCAAAAGTGAAAGAAGAGGGGTATGAGGACATTCCCATTGGCTATGTTCTTTGAGCATAGAGGGATGTTCATCTTCCTATGGGGCTTTGAGGACATTCTCAGTTCATTCTATCTTTTCTATTTTGTATTTCGGTTTCCATTCATCTATTCTAGTGATTAAAAATATGAATCCAATCCCATATTTTCTACCTCTTTCTGTCAACTGTTTTTTTTGTTTCTATCAATAAAAAAAATAGAAATTGGGTTCCTGTACAATCAATTTTGTAATCTTGCCCATGTTTACTTATTGATTTTGTATGATGTGTGCCCCCAGAGTAATGGGGTTAATGAAATTCTTTTAACAATGTAAAGTATATGGCCTCTCTTGCAAAAAATTCTTCAACTTGCAAATGAACCAAACTATTTCTTCTGTACTTTTACGTCATGGTCATGAAGCTTTTAGTTTCAGAAGTCTAAATAATAATTCCATGTCGATGTCAACAAGAACTATGTTAAGTAAATTTAGACACATGAATTAAATTAAAGTAAAATGATACCTCTAGCTTCCCATTTTACTTTTCTTTATCAACCTCCGGGTTCGCTTCTCACCCCAAATGCAGTAATCCAGCTTGTATTCTTGCTTGCTTAGATTTGGAGAGGAAAAAGTTCATATGGATCTGAAAAATAAACGCATGTGAGAAAACAAATTTGCGTGGATAGAGTAAGATGTTTTAATTAGAAAATAGAAACAACTGCATTTTTCTTTATGTTAAAATTTGAAGTAGAATAAGATGTATAATGTGTTCAAGGTTGAAGAAATCCAGAACGATGCAATATAGGTCAACAGAGACTGTTACCAAGGTTAATGCAGATCTTCTAACCCCTTGAAACCTAATCAAATATGCAATGCTGAGTGGTAGAAACTTTAATAAATCCACAAGGAAAAGCTTTAAGGTCTACCAAGCTAAATGTCTGCTTCTGCGAAATATCCCAATTATCCTAAAAACTAATTCAAAACCCCGAATTCTCCTGCAAAGTATGCAATAAACAATTACATCAACATGGTTCTTTGACCCTTTGTCACAATATTTAATGACTCGCTCCCGCGCTAAATTCTATGAATTCCTCTTAAACAAACCTTTGAGCGTTTTTCCTTGAAAGAGTACCTTCTTTGCTCAAGTAGGCATTAAATTACTCACCAGACCATTATTAGGGTTCTGCGAACTTCAAAATCTGGGAATATAGAGCATACATGCAAATGTTGACAATTTAAATTGTCAGCTCCTATTTATACCCTAATTTCTGATCATTCCATCATAAATGTTTCATTCTAGTAGGTAAGTTATCTAGCCCACATACAGTAGAGTGATTAGAGAATCACCAATCCTACGGCAAAAACCCAAGTAGAGAAGTTTGACACGCATTCATCTCAACCTCAGAAACCTATCAACTGTAACAAAAAGAGCACAGAGAGAGAGAGAGAGAGAGAGAGAGAGAGAGAGAGAGAGAGAGAGAGAGAGAGAACCTGTAATGGTGCACACTCGTGGTTTGATGGAAAAGCTGTTGCCCAGACCAGAGGCAGAAATGAATACCCTGATGGAGTACATAGAGTGACATGCCAATATTACCGAAGAGCAAGTGTTTCCACCACAGCGAGTTCCTTTTCAATATGAACATAAAAATGGTCCATTGAATATCATCACTTCACTTCCCCTACAACCCAATTTATAATCTCATGCCTTTCCAGCTCTTCTTTTGATATCCTCAATCAACTGACTTGCAACTGATACAGGATTTTCAGATGAACTTCTTTGTTTAACAAGTTCTCTTGGATCATTACAGTGCTTCAATATTTCAGACATTGCTTCTGCTTTTTTAATTATAGATGTTTTTCTTGCACGCACCTTATCATCTTTTTCTACATTGAATGTATTGGGCAAGTTTGTTGAATGAGGGACTGAGGACATCATATCGTTTAGTTTCCACGCCATTTGAGTCATTCCTTGTTTCTTTAACCCATAATTTAATCTCTGAAAAGTAAGATATTGAGGAACTATACCCCTCCGCAACATATCCTCAAACTCAATAAATGCCTCTTCAAATCTATCCATTCTGCACATCAAATGAACCAACATGGTGCTAGAATTCAAGTCCATATCATATCCTCTGGCTCTCATTTCCTTGCTAATGCTAATCGCCAGATCAAATCTTTCATTTTCACACAACATCTTCAACAAAAGATGGTAAGTACGCTGGTCCGGGGTGTATCCAGATTCAATCATCTTGGTATAGAGGTTCATTCCCTCCTCAACCTTCCCAAACTTGGCAAAATACATAAAAAAATAATTGTAGGTTGAAGGCATTGGGATAAAACCCCTACTAATCATAATCTTTAGTATATTACTAGCACCTTCAAGATCTTTAGCCTTACAATAACCCTTAACCAAGGAATTGTAAGTGAAAATAGTAGGGCCCGATTCAGATTGCAAAAGGTACTCCATCATCCCGGATGCCTCCTTAAACCTACCTGCTTCCGCTAAAGCATCGATAATCGCATTGTACACTATCACATTTGGCTCGATACCTTCCCTTCTCATTTCATCCAACAGAACAATTGCCTGTTCAACACGACGCATCCGGCAATAACCTTCTATCAAGGTACCATATGTTACCACAGTTGGTCCCACATTCTCGTCCTTCATTTGCAACCAAAGTGCTTCCGCATGTTTTAGCTTTCTCGATCGAAACCATCCATTTAACATTATATTATACATCCTAACAGACGGAATCCAACAAGGATCCAACTTCTTTTTCGTATCAAAATACTCTTTAGCAGCCCTAACCTGACCTTCCTTACAGAGAGAATCCAGCAAAATCTCTAATAATCGCACTCCGTTATCAGAATCACAAATCAAACTTAAACTGTTTGCATACTCGTAAGTCCTAATTGCAGGTTGAGACATTCCTGAAAAAACGCCAATAACCAGATATTTCAAAATTGAATAGAATTAAACCCTAAAATCATTTCAAACAACTTACCTGCACGAATGTACCTTCTGATCAGAACTGCGAAAGTATCAATTGAAACAAAATTCGGTCCCTCAAGTCCGCCAATCCGATCAAGAATCAGACACCAAGCAGAATCAAAATCCCTAGCTTTTCCAAGCGCGTTAACGACAGAATTGAAGAGCGGAGCAGATGATTGAAACTCGGGGTTGGTTTCAGCCCAGAGAAACAATGAGTGAAGCAATTTGGGGGAGGAATCAAAGCGATCGAATAGCGCTAATAACAGAGAAGCCTCCGGTTGGATATTAGTCCGGGCCAGGGCGGACACGAGGGAGTTCCCGGGCCTTATGTTGGGGTCCCTGAGGAGGTCGGAGAGGATAGAGAAGTCAGTTTCGGAATAGTTAGGGTTAGAATCTGAAGACGGGAGTTTCCGGTGCGGCGGCGATGTGGCAAAAGGTATTCGTAAAGGCGCAGACCGAGTCGGAGAGGAGGATGACAATGAGAAGAAACGGCAAGTCGTTTGCACAAGGGTTCTGGGTTTTACTACGTACTTCATTTCTCCTGTGGAATACTGAAAGGACTAGCAACTCTCAGGTGGCCAAATATATAGAGCACAAAGAAATTTAAAAATAACAATCAACAATTTTAAAATGAAACTTTTTAATATTTAGACTTGTTTAGAAATGCTTATTGTTTTCTTTAATTAACGACGTTAAGGTTTCGTTTGTTAATCATATTGTAACTTTCTTGTTAGTTGGAGTTGCTTATTTTATGTCATGACATATGGAGTGGTATATCACTGTGGTGATTTCATTTGCCTAGCTTTGTAGTGTGGTTCTCATTAATATAGTTTTTTTTTTCGAAGAGAAAATATTTATTTGATAACTTCATAATCACTAAGTTCAACTATTAAAGTTTCTTAGAGCATCTCCAATAGGGCTTCTTAAATCATTATTTAGTTAAAATAGAGAGCGTGATAGGGAGAATGCTTCTCCAACCATGTGAGGTGGCTCCTTATATTTTTAGGGAGTGAATTTTGGCTCCTCAAATTTGAGGAGAATGAGAGGTTCTTTATCTTATATTTTAATATTATTTTTCTCTTTTCTCTCTTTTCTTCCCTTCTTTTCATATTTGTTCAAAGTGGATTTAATATTTTTTTTATTAATAAAGTAATCAAATAGAGAGGATGATAGGGAGTGGTTGGAGCATGCACAACAATCAAGACAATTGATTTTAGAGAAATATTTGTTTATTACTCCCTCCGGTCCATATTATTTGTCACATTTGAAGAAAAAGTCTTGTTCCATATTATTTGTCATGTTATGTTTCCAATGTAAACTTTTCCCACTTTACCCCTATTATTTAAATGTTAGCTTTCCAATGTAAATTTTTCCCTCTTAATTAATAAGGGTATTCTAGTCCAATTTACATATATTTAATGCAAACCAATCATTTCCTTAATACCCGTGATTTAGTCAAATGTGACAAATAATATGGACCGGAGGGAGTAGTATTTTGGAGAGTAAAATAGGAAAGATGGTTGGAAATGCTTTTAAAGTATCATTTTGTCATATTGTCACCAACTATTTAAATAGTCATTTTTATTGGTACTAAAGTGGTTAATATACGAGTAAAATGTATAGTTGGTTATCATAATATGAAACTTTCAAGTTTATGTTAGTGGATATAAAGTTCAGGGACTATGGGTGTAATTTAACCAAAAGAAAAATCACATACTGATTTACGAAACTACCCCTGACCATTATAAAAAGGATAAGAGTTTTAAAATGACAGAAAGGGAACCAATGGCAGCCATGAATATCGCCGGTGTATCAATGCGGCTGCCGGAACTGTCTTCCGGTAAGCCTAACACGTTCCGGTACTCGTTAACGCCGAGTAAGAAACCTGTCTCCACCGTATCGTTAACAGTCTCAGCAAGCTCATTGGATGTTACAGCAGAAAAACCCGAGATTGAGCTCGAATTCATTGGGGTAGGTACTAATCCCTAATCCTCATATTTAAATCTCACTTTCAAAATTAGCATTGTTTCGGTATATTAAGCTACAATTTTGCAGCCCAAGGCGGATGATCCAGTGGAGAAAGCTAAAGCAGTAAGTGGAGATAAGCTATTGAGGAGCATCATGTTGGATAACAAGATTGAACTTTATGCCCCATATGTAAAGCCCCGTTCTTTATGCCTTATCAGTAATTGATTTCAGTTCAGTTTAATAAATGTCGGTTATGAAGAAGAGGGCCTAAGTTCGCCTTTTCTTTTTATCGATTGAGAAGATAATTTAGACAGAGATGTTCTGAAATGCAGGGGAAAGTAATGAATTGTGGAGGAGGTGGAAGTTGTGGAACCTGCATTGTAGAGGTCTGTTTTTTTATTTTTACTCGGGAGAATATTGCAGTTTCTTCTACAAATATTTCAGATGATGTTTTAGAATTGATGCGTTCTTGTTTCTATATGTAAAATTAGAGTGGTTACATGTTCAAACTCTAGTTTTTGCATTGGATGATTGCATGTCTTGGGGTAATTGCGGAAAGTATGAGAAATTATAGCAGGGGAGCACTTGTCGATGCTTGTTCTCTTGTGCAGATTCTTGATGGAGAAGCTCTTTTGAATGAAAGAACTAATACTGAACTTCGTTACCTGAAGAAGGTACTCTCTCGTCCAAATAACAAGTGGTTTTAATTTAATGCTTAACTAGGCATTGCTTCATCAGAATTCCTTTTAGAAAAGAACAGTATGAACTAATTGTCAAAACCAGTTGAGGGAGGCAACTTAAGCTGACAGTTAAGACGGACATTAGCGTATATTATTACCTTTCGCATATTACTCGCATGCAAATGCCTTTGGTCTTGAAGCGTATAAAGCACACACATGCCCGTTTTACCATTTTGTAACGAGTTAAAATTCCATTAACAAATGGATTCGAACCACTTTGGTACAACCATTTTACATTAGACACTATAATAAATAGCTTTTATCATATATTTTTTGTTGTGTGTCAATGTCAAGTAAATTTGTAATTTGATTGTTTTGATTGATGCTAATGTGCTATCTAATTGTGCAGAAACCTGAATCATGGAGGCTTGCTTGTCAAACTATTGTTGGAAATAAGGAAAACGCTGGCAAGGTATGCACCTATTCTTCATTGCATGACATTGACTATGCTATCAACTTCTCAATTTTTTCTGATAAGATGGTGTCTTTATTGATTCCTTCAACCTAGATGTTGAACATACTACTTGCCATGTTCTTTGTTTAACATATTGAATGGATATCCGAGCGTGGCAGGTTGTGGTTCAAAGGTTGCCCCAGTGGAAGAAATGATGTATACTATGAAGACAATCAAGGCAACAAACGTGAATTGAAACTAGCTGGATAAAAATTATCATACAAGTCAAGGTAATTACTCACACCTTTTCACGTTAATGTATATTATCGGTATTTATGTGGCTTCACGTAATTGTTTTCCATAGCCGAATTAGTCTTTTAGCACTTGAATCTTGTATGTAAATGTTGTAATATCATCTTTGTATAAGTTGGTATTGTATATCATATTTTTCTTTTAGTTCAGTTATTCTATTTTCAGCTGTTATCAAGAATTTGTTGATCTCATAAAGAAACTGTTAATAACTTGTTAATTGTCTGATGCAGTACCTTACTGAAAGATCTTGATACAATATGCACATTTCATAAGTGAGTGTTTCAGTTTCAGCAACTTTATCAACAGATTTTCCTGTAATTTGATGATCTACTATCTCCCATGTGATGTGAGTGAACAATTTTTCTATACACAATAAGTGGATTAGGGATATATTAGAGGATTTAGTTACGTCTTTGGTCCCCCAACTATTAGAATTGAAACAGAAACGTCAAAACCTGAATTTTTTTTAACAAAGTCGCTGTGTTTAACTTTGATTTCATCCATGGTTCTTTTTTTCGTGTTGATAGCGAACACACTTACCGGAAAACTCAGAAATATTATAGGCCATCAAAAAAATCATGTCATAAATGTTGGGTTACAGTTTTTTATGCGCATGTAGAAGACCAACGGTCAGCCTTTTCTAGGGGCTGTTAAAATCACCTGATAACATCTAGATCCGTATTGGAATAAAGTTATCAAAAGTCCCAGGTGCATCTTAAGAGTATTGTTAATTTGGCGTCGGGGTGTCACCAAGCTATCCCAATGCCGACTACTTTCCACTGGTACAATGAGACTTTGGAGCCAAGTTATCAATATATGTGTTTCTTTTTCGTCATTTTCGGTTACGGAAATACCACCTTCTGATTAATCTACTGCTACTATTTATATCACTTGCAATTTTGAAATCTTGAATCCATAGGCTTGGATTGAATCAATATTTGTATACAAAGAATTGTGCTTCTTCAACAAAATAAATTGTGAATAGTCTACTTGATTTTTTTTATTTTTTTTTTTGAAGAATACTTGATCAATTTTAGTTTCCTAGAATTGAAAAAAAGGGAAGAAATTTTATTGTATTATAATAAAGAATTATCTTCAATTAGTTTTTTCACAAGAGAGATTGAACGATTAAATCGTGTTAGTAATTGAGAAGAAATTTTTGACTAAATTGGATTATAATAATTCAACTAGAGATTTTGCATATACAAAAGTAAAAGTAAAAAAAAATTCGTAGCTTTAAGTTATCTTTTTTTCATTTGTTTGTATATAAAGTTTGATATATAATTAAGACAGTATTGTTCACATGCTCATTAATGTGCATACACATTCATCCTAAAATTAATCTAATGGTTTAAAATTAATCTAATAAAATTTAAAATAAAAACCATAGACACTAAAAACTAAACCCTAGACCCTAAATCATCAACCCTAGATACTAACATATGTGACGTGTCATCAAATTATAAGTCTGGAGTACCACGCCATCTAGGGTCGATGATTTAGGGTCTAGAGTTTAGAGTCGATGATCTAGGGTCGATGATTTAGGGTCTAGGGTTTAGTTTTTAGTGTTTAGGGTTTTTATTTTAAATTTTATTAAATAAATTTTAGACAATTAGATTAATCTTAAGATGAATGTGTATGCACATGAATGTGCATGTGAACGTGATTGATAATCAAGAATACTAACTAATCATATACATATTTTACTATTGTTGTTAAATATAGAAGTTGAAAAGAATATAAAATTATCTCTAAGAAATACTAGAAACCACCCTATAGCTCATTTATAAAGTCGTATATTGCATGTAGGTGCAAAAACAAATAATGACTATAGTAAACATGTTCAAGAACTTGGATGGTATAATTCTATATTTAGCCCGACCCGGATCAAGCCCAGGTGGCCCAATACTTTCTGATTTGGGCTTGAAATGTATTATAAAAATCCATCTCAATCCAACTCGACCTGTCATAATACATGATCTATTTTTTCTATATTATATTATAAACATAAAATGAAAATTTTTTTTACACTAACTAGTTAATTTAAATGACTAAACTTAAATCTATACCATCTTTCGTAATATATGTCCCTAATTTACATGACAATCTCCATACTCTGTTCTTTGATTTTTTAATTCTCTATTGTGTCCTGCCTAGAAATTTAATTGTTCTTATGTGTGTGATTCCTCCAAGCATCAACAATAAAGCATCAAAGTATAATTATTCATTTTATTTTTTTGTAATAAACTGTAACATGAATAAAAGTTTCAGTTTTTTAAATTGTTAAAAAATACTTGTATGGGCAGGGCAGTGTCGGGCTTGGGATTGAGGTTCTCTAATCTAGCCCAGCCCGGTCTGAACTCGAAAAACATGTAGTACGAACTTAGTTGGGCCTGGGTAACAGATTTTACTTATAGGCCTGATATAACCTTGCCCGAGCCCGAACCAGCCCAGCCCATGAATATCTACACTAAAGTAAGGTGTGGAGTAAAAATGCTACAAAGTATGTAATATAGGCATGTGAAACAATTTGTTTATTTTGAACTTTATAACTAGAACATGAGTTTACCCTTTTCATTCCACGTTACTTGAGGAGCCAAATGTTTATTTTTAAAATTCAGTTTGAAATTCTTCTTAGCATCTTTTTGAATGGATAACTCAATAATTGCTATTGGAAAGAAAAGAAAAAAAAGCACTATTGTACACTTGTTGCTCACGTTACATGCAAATTATTCAATTAAGAAAAATTAATTCACATTTAAATAACATATACGAAATATTCTTCTCCTTTTTTTTTTCTCATGAATCTAAATTCAAAAGAATGGATCTCGGTTCAAAATTCAAAATACTACTTGTATTTTGGTTTTGGTGCCTTAAATTGTGAATGATGTTTATTTTAATATACCAACCAACCTCCATAACATTGAAATAAATAATAGTCTTCTTCAAAATCCAAAATTGTTGGATAAAAATAATACTACTAGTAAATAATATGATCTGTAAGGCTGTGATTTTTGAGTCCCTATGAGAGGACCAACTGAAACAACTACTTGTATTCATTTCCCTATGCCTGCTCATTGACTGATTGTCAAGTCTTTATCTCTTTTCATAAAATAATTCACCAAATTAAAAAATTAGTAATATTAATATTGGGTTTCATAAAAATAATAATATTAACATTGGGTAATATGCTTAGAGATGAGCCAAGATAAAGGGGACCATGTCCTTACTTTGGCTCTAAGTGATGTTTCATTACTTTTTTTTCTTTGTTTTTAAATCTTTTCTATAATTTTTCATCAAAATGAAATATATATATTCTATTTGATGAGTTGTGATTTTTAAAATTTATTTGAACATACGCTTACAAATAAATTATTTAATAAGAGCTTTTCTTTATTCGTTAACTAACATACTTATTAGAATATAAGTTGTTAATATGTTCTTGTCAAAAAGATGTTAAGATTTTGAACTTAACATTGGACCTCTTAATTTTAGGATGATTACTATGATTCATCAAGTAAATATAAACTAAATGAAAATATGACAATTGTACGTTTTTCTCTTTACACCAACCATTTTTCAACCATTTTTCATACATTTCATTTTTCATTGGTAAGACTTAGTGAACTTCTATAATTTTAACTTTGTAAACTCAACAATCTCTATATTTATTTTGGTTAAATTTAGATCATATATCACTACAAACTACAAAATTGAATGTGCACAATTTTTTATTTTTTTTTTGTGAAGGGCTCTATTTCAATTCATTAAAATCTCAAACGAATACATAATTCAAGGCCATGTTCGTTTTGACTTATGTTCAACACATTTTAGCAATTTCAGTTCAGCAAGAAAGAACAGAACCCAAATATCTATTACTATTATGCTTTTCATAACTTCTCTTTCTCATTCTAAATAGTAGTATGCAAATGCTAAGTTAGTTTTTTTTTCTTTTTTTGAATGTTCACTTTCTATAATCATGAAATTTGAACCTGTAATCTCACATTCCGTAATGTGAATGTAATAGCAACCAAGACATTGCTTGATGGATGCTAAATTAGAATTGAAAAATAATTATTATAAAAAAGAAAAAAAAAACAACTAACTTTTATTAGCTATAAACAGTTAAATGAAACAAACAAATTCTAAAAATTTCAGGACCTCGGTTGCCTCCGCTTGTTGGTTCTTTTGTTTCCTTTACATAGAAACTTTTATAAAAAAAATAAAATGGTGGATGGAGTTATAATCTTTTATTTATATGATCCTACTACTCTCTTTCAATAAATATGAACTTTTCATCTTTTAGTTTTATTATAAACATTGGATTGGTTGCCACGTCAATGTCGTGCATCATTTGAAATTGATTATTGTTTGATCATAAAATAGATCTTTTTTGGTTGTAAATAATAGTTTTTCAAGTTGTTATTTTTGTCACTTTCAAAAACTATATTAGGTTGGGTTGGGCCACTACAGGCTCCTGTTGGGTCAACTATGGGCCTACTTGTAGTTAAAAAGGGTTTGGGCCCACCCACTCTAATTCAAGACTCTGGATGCTCTCCTTTCATTATTTTCTGATACGCCACGTGTACATTTCACAATTGTCTAGCTCGAATAATTTTTTATTAGATGATGACAATTTAATTATAATTTTATGCAAAAATTTTGAGAAGTGGTAGATGTATTCTAGAAATTTTCTCATCTTTTAAATTAAGACATTTAGTTTTTAGCTAGCAAAATGTACAACTGTAAAATGGCTATATTTATAATATTAAATTGAAAATGGTAAAAGTGATAAACTGATTGTTAAAACTTAAAACTAATCCAACTTGTGAACTACACAGTTAAAATGGACATAAACTTGAAAAACAAGCAGACACGAGAGAGAAAAAAGGCCAAAAAATAAAATAAATGGAAAAATGAAGAATAATCGGAGAAGAGAGGGGGCGAAAATGGAGACAATTTTCAAAAATAAATTCAAGACATTCATTTGAATCATTCAATCCACACCCTCCAATACCAATCAATATATCCACTATATTGATAAAACTATAAGAATAGAAATATATTAATTTGTTACATATGCAATATATTTTAGACATATTACAATTATTAAAGCTTGAAATTGAGAGAAATAATTAGAGAATTTAAATAGTTGTATTGTATTATCTGAGTACTCCCTCCGTCTTTATATGTTAGTCATTTTCGTGTAGTAATTTTTTTCATAAATGTTAGTCGTTATTTTCATTTTTTGTAACGATTGTTAGGGTTTTATCAGTTATGCTTCTATGCTTATATAGTTTTAAGGAAATAAGCAAGACAAAAGAAATTAAAAGGATTACAAATCAGTATTTTGAATGTTATAATTAATGATATCTTAATTTCTTATATTTTTACAAAACGACTAACATTTAAAAACGAAATGAGTATTATTTACATATTGTGATGAAGTTTAAATCAAAATATAAGAGCTTGGTTTAGAAAAATAAGGAGAAAATAAATGAGAAATATTAATAGATCTTTGACATATTATTATTGAAGAGTCGATATTTGTTTTGATTTGGATATCTTTGGGAGAATTAGTTAGTGGTATTATCGACCAACTCTAACACCAACCCCGCCCCCTCCACGCAATCCCTATGGTGAGGTAGAATTGTTAACCCGGGAAACTGCTAACTCGATAAGGGCCTGATGAGAAAGGGCCTGGTGAGAATATTTGCGATCTGGTCATTTGTTGGAATAAATTGCACATGTAGAAAACTTGTTCATGAGCGAAGTGGTAACCAAGTTCAACATGCTTAGTTCGTGCATGAAATGCCAACTGGACTATTAGCTAGATTTCTCCGACATTGTCGCACCAAAGTTGCATTGGTCGTGGAATCAAATTTGCCAAGATCCATGAGTAGAGATTGTAGCCATAGTAGTTATGCAGTTTCATTCGCCATAACCTTATATTCGCTTTCAGATGATGACATTGACGAGCGAGCTATTGTAGGCTGTTGTGGGTGTTCCACGGATAAGATTCTTGCCTAAGAAGACACAAAATGCCTCGGTGGACCATCGATGTCCCACTCCTTGTCCCCGTTCACATAAAATCTATTTTTTTTTTTTTTTGTGATAAGATGTGCCCACATAAATATTAATTTTAATAATTAAAATTAAATTTGTGTGCGAAGGGACATAGAATGAGACATCCATCGTGGGACAACAGATTTGCATCCCCCCAATCGATGTCTGAATAACAGTGTAAAGTAGTACTGGTATGTTAGACAAAAGAATACCATGATCTTCGGTGCCTTGAACATACTAGAGAACCATTTAACACTTTTCCAATGCTTGTTAGTCAGAGCGTGTAGGAATTAACACAGTTTATTGGCAGAGTATACAATATCCGGACGTGTCAATGTGAGGTACTGAAAGGCCCCAACTATGTTGCGATATTTGTTTCCTAGAGCTAATGGATGTCCAAGTTCGCGAGAAAGTGGCAGCGTGGTTTCCGTTGGAGTCTTGCAGACCATTAAATTAAGAATTTGTACTCACTCGAAGATATCTGCAACATATTTGGCTTGGCATAAATGGATGTCTTTATCCAGATACTTGATTTTGATTCCAATGAAGTAAGGAGACCGACATAGGTTTTGAACTGGGAACTCTTTTTCAATATCATGAATTGTTTATTGTGGAAAGAGTTTGAAGCACTAATGACAATTATATCATCCACATAACAAAGGATGTAAGTAATGTCATTGGTAGATTTATGAACGAATAAAGACTGTGATGAACCATATGTGTTTTGGTTAGTCCAAACAGTTTTAGAAGATACTAAATACATTCAAACTTATTTACTTATGATTATTGACTAACAATTTTCTTTAAGTATTTGTATAACTTTTTCTCAGCAGGTGCTGAAAGAATAGAAGACTGTTTTTATCTTGATTCAGAAGATCAAGCTTCGTCATCCAGAAGATTGCATCTCAGAAGCTGGGAGCCCGGTTCTGGAGGTGTCTATCAGAAGATGATCAAGCTTCAACTCAAGATCAACACTCAGAAGCAAGTCATTCCATTAAGTTGTTCTGAAATTATCAGTTAGTGAAGACAAAAGGAATCTTAGTGTTAACGGTTTCAAAGGACAGATCACATATGTCCTAGAGCATTTAATGCACATGTCAACTGCATTTAATGCTAAGCGCCAAAGTTAAAAAAGTTGTAATTAGCGCGCTTATACTGTCACTAAACAACAAATTGTTTTTGTTTCCTGTCTATCCTCGGTTCAACTTAATGAAGAATTTTCTAGCTATCCTTATCTACAATTCAAATAAGATATATGATTTGGATTAAAAGACAAAGATAACGGGAATCAAATCCTGTACTTGAAGATCGTTTGAAGATCAAGACAAAGTAACGACTACAACTCTATCTCTCCTCAAATTCAAGATTCAAATTGAAGCAACGGTCATCTACACGTCCTATAAATAGTAGTCATGCTCAACCACGTGTTTACATGCGAGTTTTGAGCATTCTTAACGCACTGCAATCTTTAGAGAAAAACATAGCATTCCATTCTTTCTGTTTTCTTATTTCATATTTGTAAAAGTGAGAGAGTGAAGAAAATACAAGTTCATAATAGAATTGTAAACTAATATCGTTTGTGATATTCAGTTAGTTGAGAGAAATCCATTTGAGGTTTGAGTTGGGTGAGAAATCCAGAAAACTGGGTATAAGTTTTCTGGTGAAAAGCCTCTAACTCATTCTAGAGTGGTTAGAACTTAGTAAGAAATTAGCTAGAATTCTGTTGATGTAAAAGAGCTTATGTACTTGCCATAAAAGTACTGATTAGTGGATTTGAAATCTCTGCTGAGTGATCTCATAGGGGACATGAAGTAGCTACAGGAACTCTGTAATGAACATGGATAAATCGACTGTCTACACAGAACTTCTGAACCCTTTTCTCTCCTCTTTATTTACTTGTTATAATTGCTTTTGTGTACTGTGCAACTTGTTTAAGTGCTAAAACAGACTGACTATTTATTCGAAGTCTGTGTTCAGAAGACAAACTTAGTGGATCTGTCCCACATAACCTTTGTTGCTGAAAGACATAAACTGTCTAAAGGCAGAATCTCTCACAGAATCGCTTCCCAAAGGCTAACTTTTGAAAGAAGAGATTGGATTTTGTCCAAGTTTTGTTAAACTTGTATTTGGACGAAAAACCTATCCCCCCCCTCTAGGTGATTTTGGACTTGTTTGTGCTAACATAGTGATCTACTTGAGACATTTTGAAACTCAAAGTAAGAAAAGAAGATTTCAAGGAGGCAAACTATTCACTCGGTGCCTACTTTAAACCATATAAACTCTTCTTTATAAGGCACACATGATCAAGATGATCTTGGTCCACAAAACCGCATGATTATTCCATATATTCCGAAAGGGTGCCATCGAGAAACGCATTTGAAACATTCAATTCATTGAGAGACCAACTATACGAGGCATCAAGAGCCAAAATTGTACGAATAGTTGTTGCCTTGACAACGAGACTAAACATTTCTTTGTAATCTACGCCGGATTGTTGACTAAATCCAAGAGCTGCCAACCGGGTTTTAGATCAAATATCGAACATTTGCATGAATGACGTGATACAAATTAGTATAAAAATTATTCATAAATTTCAACCATTAACTTTGATCTTTTAGTTCACTTGATTTGATTATGGAATAAATGCATAAAAATTTGATTATGGAATAAATGCATAAAAGTGTTCTTGTTTTACGAATTTGATGTTTGTTTTGCTGTTTTGAGCAAATTTTTTACTGCTACTTAGTATCGGTTATAGGTCCGAAAACGTATCAAAAAATATCAAATTTAGATATTTGTAATATACTAATATGTATAATTATAATTGGGCGATATAAATAATTTGTCAATCAATATAAATTAAAAACTCTACGTTTTTTCTTCAGATTAAAATGAAGAAAAGCAAAAGTGATGCATTATGAAAACTCCACTAGAACATTTTGTTATAGTTATACAGAAATTAAGATTATAATAGTATATAAATTTTTTTTACTTAGCACGTATGACAACAGCTATATATAACATCTTCAAATGTTAAAACACTTAAATCAAATATTTGACTAAGATCTTTCATGCATGTATATATGATATGCTCATTTGGCACTTACTCGTTTTGTCAATTTCTTAATTTGGTTTTTTTTTTTCAAAATTTATATTTAAAAAATTTAGATTTTCATACCATATGCATTTTTTACTATAGTGTCAAATAATACAGTTGTAAAAAAAAAAAGAATACGAAGGCGAAAATTAGTAACAAAATTATCAAAGCCCTCGATCAAAAAAAAAAAAAACTATCAAAGACCAAATGAATTTTTATTTTTTTTATATAGTGAAGAAATCAAATTGAGCTACTATTATCTCATATTTTTTTTCTAACTTTACTTATAATGACTTTTTGTATCCTTATTTGGGTCGACAATATTTTATTTACCAATTTTGGATTAATTTGATATAAATATTATTTAATATTAAAAATATATAAGAATAATAGTTATATAGTGAAAATATACTTGAGAATCCCAGTATTGTTCGCAACTCGGATGTAAAGAGGTCAACTATATCGACGATCACAAAAGTTTCTTTTTTTTTTTTGAAGAAAAATGTCACAAAAGTTTCTCTTTTTATTTTCTTTGAAGAAAAGATCACGAAAGTTTTTTCATATTCAATTCCTAGTAAATTACAAAACTTTAACTCTATCTCAATAATGACTATCTTCCGACAAATGTCTCATCATAGATGATAGTGTCGCATTGTTTTTCATTTTTTGTATGATATCTTAGCGTCATGTCATTCGCCATGTGGCAATAAGATTACATTGAGGTGTCATAAAAAAAATCACATCACCTACAGCGTGGAACTAACCGAAATTATGACAAAATTAGAGTTTTATAATTTTATTGTGATAATTAATTTTTATAATTGTTCGTGGAGAATAGATAAATTTTGTAACTGTTCGATACAATTAATCTGGTTATATAGTTGCATTGCTCCCTTTTAAAATATCTCTTCCAATCAAACCTGATTAAAAAGATATATGTTAGATTATAAAAAAAAAAACATATATGTTAGAAGTATAGAAATTAAAATTGTATGCTCGACCCTTGTTTACCATAATTAAATGCATTAATTAATAATTTGATGTCAAACTGAAAAGAAATAAAATATGTGTATATTTAATCATGATTCCATAATTTACTGGTAATGTTTCTTTTAGGGCATGGAGTAATCATATGATTCCATATATGATTAATCATATATTTTCCAACCGAATTACAGCTTGAAAGAGAGATAAATATGTCAAATATTCAAATGTGTTGCTGACCCTTAATTACACTTCATTAACAATTCCTAGTTGTTGGGCATCATTTATTCAAATATAATGTATAAGGCCTCATTTATAATTGTATATTTTCCTTTTACTACTATTAATTAATACTGCAAAATAATTTGTTTACCGCCGCCAGCACAGGTTCATAATATGTAGCATCATAATCTTCTAAATAACACCTAGCCCTTCCTTTCTTGTTCTCAATTACTACTTTCAATTAACATTTTTTATATATATAATTTTAGGTAGATTCTATAGTTATTTTGTTTTTATATGTCATGACTCATCGGATGATTTGTGTAAAATTATGACTTTAAAACAAAATAACCATAACCTACACTATAATCTTATACATATATCTGCATGCACCGTTATTATTCTGAAATCAAAATAACAAATTCTAATTACATTGTTACTAATTTCTATTTTTTTTTTTTTGTGAACTGGAAAAAAACACAACATAGGACAGAACAAAAAAGAAAAAGCGAGGAAGGGAGCTATACTAAATAACTACATTTATGGGGAGGGAAACTCCTTGTTGATCATCTCTAAGTAAAGAAATGATATCTGCAAGTGCATTCAACAGAGGACATTAGCCAATAGGTAAGCTTGATGCTTTATTTGCAAGGAAGTCTGCGCACTTAATCATTTCTCGAAAGACGTGAGAAACTTTGAAGTACTCTAGCTGAGATAGCAATTGTTGAATGATACGAATAAGAGCACGTGCTGGATGATGGAGCGGACATACATTATTAACGAATGACACAACCTCTGCACAATCGGATTCCACTTCGAGCTTTTTAGCCCCAACTTCAAAAGCAGTACGTAAAGCTGAGATAATGCCCCCATAATTCGGCTTCGAAGGAGCTTCCTGCTCCGATATTGTGGAGAAATCCCCTGATCCAGTTTCCGTCCCCATCACGAATTAGACCTCTAGCCGTAATTTGATTCAAATCACCTCTTCGAGACCCATCATTGTTAAGTTTCCATATGTCTTGTGGTGGTTTACGCCAATGAACCCATTTCTCCGTTTTAGCTTGGACCCCTCGGTTACCCTCAAGGAATTGCCAGCATCGATTATTTTCGTCGAGCTTCTACTTGATGGTTTCACCCTTGTAAGTTGGAATACTAAAGTCAGCCTAGAAGAGTTCTTTATTCCGCCAATCCCAGAGGGTAGAAGCTGTAATAATGAAGGTGGTATGCCAATTAGTTAGATCGAAAGCACCGTCAGGGAGTTTAAGGCACTTTGGAAACCAATTCTCCTCCTCCATCGCGAAAAAAGCGTCCTAATGATCCCTTGGAAATAATCTGTCTCATTACTAGTTTTACAATCTCGAAGGGAGTGAGAGATATACTCCTCCACTCTATGACATTTACTGCAGGTAGGATCATTTGTAAGATGTCTCCTCTTCCTCTCGATATTGGTAAGGATTCACCCATGTATACTAAGCCACCCAAACGATTTATGTCTCTGAGGAACTTTTAATTTCCACAATCTTTGGAAAATCTGAGTATCAGGGTTGTTACCATCAATGCATCAGGAAATCATGAGCTGTTTTGCAGGTGAAGATCCCATTTGTAGAGTTGCGCCATCTAGGCATGTCTCGAATGTCCAAATCGCGAAAGGCTTGTATAGCATGAAAACACAAAAAGAATGTGATCTTCAAAATAATGTTCCAGAATATCCCACATCCAGCTCAACTGGTCATCCATCATGTCTGCAACTCGTGCGTCTGCGATTGAGTCGTCAATAACCTTGGTGACGATTTTGTACATCACGTTACACAAGCTAATAGGCCTGAGTTGTGCAAAAGAGACTGGGCTCGGGATCTTAGGAATGAGCACAAGAAGAGTTTGATTGATGGCATTGATGTTTTCAGTGCCTGCAAAATTTTTAAGAATATAATAAAAAATGTTAGTTTTGACAATATTCCAATGCTTCTGAAAAAAGATCACCGGGAGGCCCTAATCCCGGAGCCTTGCTGGGAGCCATGTCAAAGAGTGCAGCTTGAATGTCATCCTTTAACACTGGCCGAAAGATGCATCTCAAACAGTCTGAGCTGACAGTGGGGAAAGTAGTCGTGGTCTGCAAAAAACCATCACAATCTTCCTCTTCTTTTTTATACAGGGCGGAATATAACTTCAAAGCTTGACGCTTAATGGCTTCAATATCATACAACCAGTCTCCCACCTCGTTTTGAATGGCTTCAATTTTATTCCTCTTCCTGCGGATGATAGTCGAAAGATGGTAGAATTTGGTATTTATGTCTCCTTGGGAAATCCAACGATTCCTCGATTTTTGAAACCATAAAAGCTCTCCTTGTCTTAGGACAACCGTAAGCTCATTAAGGATGGACCGCTCCAGCTTCACAAAACTATCCTCTCGGTAATTAACCAAAACTCTTTGAACCCCAGCTAGCCGCTTCTTGAGATGATTTTTACGCGCGAAGATGTTTCCGAATACCTTTTTGTTCCAGTCAATGGCTTTCGTTTTAAATGCATTCACAGCTTGAATTGGGTGGGTAGAAACTTCCCAAGCCTCACTAACCACATTTTTAAAATCCTGATGTTCTTCCCATGCCAGCAGATAGCGAAACGGTCGAAGCTCTTTCTTGCCAATCAACCCATTTAGTTTTAAAAGGACGTGTGCATGGTTTGAGTGTCTAAACGGAAGGTTTACGACAGTGGCTTCAGGGAAGTTAAGACGACATTGAGGATTTCCATACACTTTATCTAGGCGCACTGATAGAAGCTGTCTTCTCCAGGTGAAGCGAGCTCCTGAGAAGCCGAGATCCTAAACCCCACAAGCATACATACAGGCACTGTGATGGATTGCTCTATTTTTATACAAGTTGTTACCACCCTTTTGATCTTCCATATGGCCAATGTCATTAAATTCCCCTATCAAGAACCAAACACTATTAATATACCGACTAAGTGAGATCAGATTATTCCAACGGATGTTCCTATCAGTGGCACATGGGAAAGCATACACAATTGGAAGGAGACAGACCAACCGACTGTTATGTTTAACCTCACAATGGATAAACTGATGGCGATTCTATATCTAAATATTAATCTTACCATACTTGCAAAAGTATTAGATCCCACATAATTATATCTTTTTCTCGTGATATTTGGCTAATTTTGATTTGTATATATATTATTAGTCGCACTTAGTTCAAGTGGATCATATTAAATAGATAAGATTGTCGAATTTCGGTCTCTACACACCGCATAAAAACTTAACATATATATAATTTTACTATAGTTATAACTATTGACTATTGAATCCACTTAAATATTAGAATATGTTATTTTCTTAAAGTAGATCCCATATTAAGAAGCAAAAATAAAACTATGTCTCTCTCTATCTCTCTCATGTTTTTATGAAAAGTCGGATTACACGATAGATACCTAACGCAATCAAAACGTTTTAAAAAAGAGAGTAAGAATAATATATAACAATATTTTTATTTTTACTAGTCATACAACAATTTTATCTTTAAAAGTAAAAATATACTACTATTCAAAGACGAAAGTTCGCAAATTGAAATAATTTCAAACATTATAAAAAATATTGTTTCGTCAATTGTGAATCATTACAATTCCACCACACATTTATAATATGTTTTCACACGTTCGTAACAAAAAACATAAATATGCATGTAAAAATTAGAAAAACACTACATGGATTCTCCAGTCGAAATAGATTTTCTCATCAACAACAAAAACAAAAAGGAAACGAAATATATGTACTTTTTCTCGATGTATGAAATCAACTCTTTGTTTTTCTTCTTTTCACGGTTAGATTTATAAGATTGAAATAAAATTATACAGTATAAAATGTAAATTGTTTTCATTTTTTGGTGAAAATGTATATTACCCCCATATTTTGTTTGAAAAAATAGATATGTTGTTTCCCTTTCAGCAAATTTATTTCTTAGTTGATTAGAAAATCGTCATACACCTACCATATTAAAAACAAGTTTCCAAATTCTAACAACCCTCCTGATGTCGTTTCACTCTGAAAAAGGCGTCGTTTATGGAAATAGCAAAAAAAAAAAAAAAACCAAGGGGTGCTGGAAACAATTATAAAAAAAAAAAAAAACTTTTAGCAAGTTCAAATTACACCTCCGTCCCGCTCACGCTCCTCCTCGTATTGTATATTTATTTATTTTTTATAATATCAACCAAAGCAAAGCACCTACACGCCTCACTCATTTCACTCTTCTTCTTCTTCATCTTCTTCTCTGCTGTCCTTTTCAAAATCAAATTCTCAAAAGCTCCTTTTTTTTTGTTCTTTTTTTCTCTTATGTAAGCTCTCTTTTGTGATGTTTTAATGTGTTTTTCTTTTTGAATTTTGTGTTCTTGATGTTCTTGTTTGGATCGGGTGGGCAGAGCCTTCAAATTCTGTTGATGTAAACTCTGATTTTATTTGTGGATAGATCTGTGGCTATGCCGTTTTCTTTTTCTTTCCTCAAATACGTTTCTTTAGTCTATGTTTTTGTCGTCAAAAAAATCGGTGTTTTCTTGATTTCTTTAAGGTGCATTGCGTTTTTTTGAGCTCCTTCTTTCAGGAAATCACCCAATTTGATGCTTCATTGTTGTTGTATTTTTTTTTTTCGTTACAAAAGTTTAGCTAAGGTAGTCTCTCTATTCTCGAGACCAGAGCAAACCACAGACTTCTGCGAGGATTTACAGTGGAATTTACAGATCGCAAGATAAATTTTAACGAAGAATTTGAGTTTGATGTTGTAATTTGAGTCTTAAAGAATTCTGTTTTTGTTATTTCTTTATAAAAACTGGTTTAAGAGATCCAAGATCTTACTTGAAATTTGAAATAATTCAAATAATTACAGTTTGTGGTATTTATTATCCTTCATTATAATTATCAGATACTGATTCTTGACTTTAGCATAGTAACCGATTAGCTCATTTTGATTATGTGATCTTTTAAACACTTCCTATCTAGCTCAACTTTTTCATTTGATGATTTCTATATACAAAAGAAAATAATGGATTTATCGTTATCGAAAAATTATATTTCAAGAGATGTGATGTGATGTGAATTGACAAGTGCTTAAGAATTTCAAAGTTTGTGTTTTTGAAACAGTAATATTTTCATTAGTATGTGCATCCTCTAAAATATTACGACTTTGCTTGTAGTTTCCATGAAGAACAGCTCAATTTAAAACAAGAATTGCTCTCCCTGAAGCCAAGTAAATATGGACAAAGAAAATACAGTCCAAGAGCCTACTGCCCGCATTACACGAGCACGGGCTAAGACTTTGGTGAATTCCGGAGGATTATGTCCTGCTCCAAAACCTTCGTACAAAGAGGAGCACAAGCGTGTTCGTAGAGGCAATGTAAAAAGAACTGCAGCAGATGATAACAAAGCTTTTGTTTCAGGAATTTCTGGGGTTCAGTTTAAGAGGAGAGCAGTACTTAAAGATGTTACTAATGTAATTTCTGATGATTCAACTGCAAAAGTTCAGGTACGGCATATGGGTGTGGGCTTTCGAGTTCGTGTTCAATTACAACGATTTCTGATATGGTGTTACTAATCGTTGATATGTTGTTCTCAGACAAGCAAATTTACTGCAAATGTGGCTGCTAAAGTTCCTATGGAAATTTCAGAAGTTGGCGAGGACGTTAAAGCAAAATTGGCTGAAGAATTGTCCAAGATAACGGTGGTGGAAGCTCATGAGATCACTTCATCAGTAAAGACCGAAGAAATCCAACAAAGTGAGGGTCTTAGCATAAGAGAAGTGGTCATGGCAGTGTCAACGCTTCCAATGCTGGCTCCTGAAGGATCTGCTGTACGTCAAATTAAAGGTCTCATTTTTACACGCGATATTTCCCTGAATGTATTTCAGTTCATGTTTCAGTTCACTTAGCTTATTGGGGAAACATGCATGTATTTCACATTTTGGTGGCTGATTCAATTGCTGGTTCACATGGTTGATCTTTGGTGAATATTTAATTTTAGACAGTAATAATTTGATTAGTGGTATTGTTCTGTTCTTAATGAATTGCAAATGAGAATGCCCTTTTAATTGAAATGTTGCAGAAGAAAACACTATTTGCAAGAAACTGGAGCCTTCAAGCTGTCCAGGTGTGGTAGACATTGATTCAAATGATAAAGATCCTCAAGTTTGTGGTCTGTATGCCTCTGACATATACAAGAATCGTCGAGTTAAAGAGGTTGGTGCTGAAAATGAACTCTGGTAAATGATGTAACAGTTCTTTTTCCAGTTGATTAAAATTCATACTTAAACAGTTAAAAAAAACGCATAGGTAATTCTATGAATTTGTTATTGTTCAGCTGAGCTTTTGATTGTGATATTTTCTTTTACATCTCGTGGAAGCACCATAGTTGCTTGACGGCAACTAGGCACAATTTCACATGGTAGGATCTGTGCAGAACTGAAATCATAATTAATATTTTTCTCTAATTAACAATTTAGCGCCACTCAGTATATATTGTACCTCAATTTAAAGGTAAAAAGGAATCAAAATGAAAAGATCACTAGTTTACGTTTAAATTCAAATTTACACTCAACTGGCAGCCTACAGTTCATGGTTTATCAACCAACATATATGGATTGGTGCTGACTTTGTTTTATATCTCTACTTTGGCAGCTGGACCAAAGACCTTCAACCAATTACATGGAAAGATTGCAGCATGATATCACTCCAAGCATGCGAGGGATTCTGATTGATTGGCTTGTGGAGGTCAGTATATGAAGCTTGCCTATAATCCAAACTGCCATCTGTGACATACATTTTAAAATAATTATAGCAACCAAATACGAAACAGGATGCAAGTTTTCTTACAAGAGAATTTGAATTTCCATCCGATCTTTCCTAGTTAAGTTGCACCTTTTTTGCCTACCAAATTGTGTTAGGTACTAATTTGTTGTGTGTTCTTTTCTCAATCGTAATTCAAATTCTCCAAGAGTGTGATGTTGACTATTTTCATTGTCAATCATAATTTACCCAAGATAGTGAATGATAGCTAAGTTTATAAGTAAAAGGGAGTCATGTTTCATCAATAAATGAGCAGCTGGAGTCTTTCTCAGTAATTTAGATACACCATTTCCATCATTTATGTACTAAATGTAAGTAATTTGTTTTGTTATGCATGGCCAGTGTCTAGCTCCCTCATGAGAGGTTGACCAGTGTCTGCTTGGCACTTGTGCCAATGATTTATCTTTTCACATCGATGTCGTGTTAGATTAAAGTGGATTGATGACTGATGATTCATGTCCCTTTCCAGGTTTCGGAGGAATACAGGCTAGTTCCAGACACACTTTACCTCACAGTTAACCTCATTGATAGATTCCTCTCAGAAAATTATATTGAGAAGCAAAGGCTTCAACTTCTGGGTGTAACTTGCATGCTTATATCCTCGTAAGTCTCATGAGAGGTTCTGAATCTTATGGAATTCTCTGCATTTCTTCCTCTACTAATTTTGAGGTCAAAATACAGTTTGTAGGAGTCTATAATGATCATGAATGATGATGACAGGGTGTCACGTATACGTATGGAACATGATTCATTATGTTCTGTATTTTACTTTTGCAAATTCTTGATGGAGTGTTATTTGGAAACTATATCATGATACTTTCTCATTTCTGACAAACTGTCTTTGTTCCTCCCTTCATACTTCTTCATAACTTGTATAATGCTCTGGAGTTGAATCTCATGCACATATTAACGATGGAGATCTGTGCAAGTGCGAAGTTTTTTATGTTTGAAACATTTTGAAATGATTTGGTGGTATCATTATATAGTTTATCATTGATATGCAAATTTTTTCACACAAGTGACTTCATCAATTTTCTAAATGTTATCCTTTTTGCAGAAAGTATGAAGAAATTTGTGCACCTCGTATTGAAGACTTCTGTTTCATTACAGACAATACCTACACAAGAAGAGAGGTAAGGCTGCATCAGTTCATTATATATGATTCCATGCATTGGCGGGCCTTTCTAATCTTTCTTTACGTTTTCTTGTACTAGATTAATTGTTTAGAGTTTAGATAATGCAATGGCTGTTAACATTTATTTGAGAGACCCAGGGACACTTTGAATTTTAGCAGCTGACCATAGATAAGCCACAGAAACATTATTCAGTTTTGATGAATTGCCACCCGAGGTGCTTCCTGTAAAGGAATATACGATTTCTGTACAGTAACTTTTTTATTTGGATGGCGAAGTTCCTCTGAATTAATGTGTAATGGCTAGATGCTTTTGGGATATTGAGTAGCTGCATGCTGATGAATAAGGTTCCTAATACAGTAATATAGCAGGTGTTGAAAATGGAGAGACAAATCCTGCATTTCTTGTGCTTTCAGATCTCTGTACCCACCACAAAAACATTTTTGAGGTAAGCCATTCTCTTGCACTGTTGACCAAAAAAAAAACCCATCAATGATCGAGTTACCTGACCTTCCTTAACCTACATGATAATTTTCAGGAGATATATTCAAGCAGCACAAGCTTCTTACAAGGTATATTTCAAATGGGAGTTGTTGCTTTGACTATAACTTCTAGGAAATTATTGATCATTAAACTAAATCCCATTTTCTCTGTTCGAATTTAGCTTCCACGAATCGAACTGGAGCTGTTGGGAAATTATTTGACAGAGCTAACTCTCATTGAATATGACTTCCTAAAGTTTCTGCCTTCCCTGGTAGCTGCATCTGCTGTCTTCCTTGCTCGATGGACACTCGACCAGTCACACCACCCATGGGTATGTCCTTATGTTTCTGTTGAGGTCTTAGTTCTTTTTGTGTAACTTTTATCAATTCTTCATTTTAGAAGTGTCTGAAGGAGATATGACTTGCAGAATCCAACTCTAGAGCACTATACAAGTTACAATGCATCAGAATTGAAAGATACAGTGCTTGCACTTGAAGATTTGCAATTGAACACAAACGGGTGCTCCCTAAATGCTATACGCGAAAAGTATAGGCAACAAAAGGTAACCAATCAGTACCATATCACATATTATGCATAGTTCATCCTGTTTCATCTGACAGTACATGAAATCAAACTTTTAGCCAGCGTGTGAAATAAGATTCTATGTCTTCGTTCGCATTTTATTCAAACTATAAGTGAAACAAACATTGAGAATCATCATATTTCCTTCAAAATACCAAAGATTTATTCCTTGTTCTCAAGTCGAACCAACCTAATATTAGCCTTTAGTTTACTTATATTAGACAGCATAAGTACAATTCAGCTCTGAGTTATGCAAATGTCAATAGGTAAGCTATTTTTCATTAATTGTGGTTACTGTCACAGTTCAAATGCGTGGCAACACTGACGTCTCCCCAACGAGTTTCATCCCTTTTCGGAAGATGAAGATTGACTGGCCAAGTTTAACATCAAAGCAATCATTCACTTTGAAGATGACCCTGATTCTCTTTCCGATCAGTTGTCTTTCTCGCTAATTGTGGTAACATCTAATCTAAGGTCTGGTACTTCCAGACCAGAATCACAGTGACCAGTAATTGCAAGTGTAACAACACACTAAGGAAAGAAAATTTGTATGCGGTAAGCATAATAATGTCTAGAACTTGCTGGAGAATGTAGGAAGTTCTAACAGCAACTAGATTGATTGATTTATTTACTAGGTTGCAACTCTCTGCATCCGGCAATGTACCTAATTCGAGTTTTACGTAAATGTAAAAGTAAAACCTTGTGCATTATATTCAAGGAAAAAAAAAAAGAAATACTTGGATTGAATACTTGTGTTTGGCACCGTTGTGTTTGTTTCTTTTTTTTAATTATCCTTGTTGAATTCATTGACTACAGTAGCAAGCAGTTGTGAGAAAAAGAAGGTGCAGTAAAATGTTTTTTCATTGTTCAGTTGGATGAATAAGAACATGGAAAGTAACCTTTTAAAAAAAAAACAATTCCCACTAGAATTGTTCAAGCGAAAGTAGCTCATCTAACATTGACTTTTTTTTCTGTTAAAAAAAAATAAAAAAATTTGACTTTTTGGGTTACTGGAACTGAATATATTATCCAATTATTGTTATTATCATTCATTAATAATATCAAAAAGTGAAAAAAGGAAGCATAAATAAATAGTTGGGTTATTATTATGTTCTAAGAAAGCAGTAATTGCACAAAGTCATCAATGTGACTGTGTTTCACTTTAATTTCATAAGCATAGTCTAAGTCCAATTCTACACAACTTTTGTTTGCTAGATTCTAATCTTACAACATACAAGTCATTCATCAATCTAAAAGCATAAAATGTTACAAAAAGTCAAGGTTTTTAAGTTATTCGTTAAGTGTATTTGAAGAAAATAATATGACAGGAAACTGATACTAACGTGATTAGGTTCATACGATTTGTACACGAAAGTTGGATTGCGTTTGGATTTATTTATTTTGATACGAACCCAAACTAGAACGACACGAACCCGACAATTGACATATATATCTCCTAATCATATCCATACGAGTATATGTCCTATTTTGTCAACTCTTGCATATTTTCTGTGATTAATTTCTACAATTATGAAACGTAAATAACAAATAACATTGATCAATTTCCCTCTACTTTTTCTGTTAAAATAAATGGATGAAGAATCAAATTGATGGATTTTTAGTCTTAATTTAACATATGATTGACTTTTAGTCTTAGTTTAACAAATGATGGTTGAAGAATCCACGGATTTTTAGTCTTAGTTTAATCTTTCAACTATGTATTTTGAATTAAGTTGATTCAAAATGAGATGTATCCACAGGAGACTAATAACAATGGCTGTGATTACTTAGTATTATTGTTATTAATAAGTATTACATAATTATCACAGTTGAATTGTTTTCATATGAATAAGTCAAATACTAGAGTAAAATGGTACTCCATCCACTTCGTATATACATTTCATTTTAATTCTATCTGGTTTGCTATTTACAGCCCACTTATGCTCAAAATAACTCTTCCATAATTTCCTTCTTAATTTTGATGTTCAAAACCTCTTAACAACCTATTTTTCAAGATTGAACTTTTTAACATCAAAATCATACTTTTTGCTCTTAATCATGGACAAAAACACGAATAAAGTACGAAAAACAAATTCAAAAAACAGTTAATTTGATCAAAAATTTCAAAAAGTGGATTGATTAGGGTTTGGAGGCCGTTTTTATGGAGAAACGGCCATGGTGGCCGTTCTTAACAACCTATTTTTCAAGATTGAACTTTTTAACATCAAAATCACACTTTTTGCTCTCAATCATGGACAAAAACACGAATAAAGTACGAAAAACAAACTCAAGAAATAGTTAATTTGATCAAAAATTTTAAAAAGTGGATTGATTAGGGTTTGGAGGCCGTTTTTATGGAGAAACGGCCATGGTGGCCGTTTCGCCTTAGGGCAAACGGCTTCGATGGCCGTTTTTTAAAAAAAAAACAAAAAATTCAACGTTTTTTTAGTGTTCGAGTACCTCGTCTTCTAATGATTGATCATCACTATTTCATTCCGGATTCGTTGGGTCATTCGACATCTCAAACTCTGAATTTTTAATGTTAGAGTTTCAAAATTAGGTTTTTTGATTTGAGAGCTTTCTATTTTTATCTTTTTTGACTCGTTCATAATGAAAAGGGCAAATTTGTCAAAGTGGGCTGTAGTTCGAAAAAAGTGGGCTGTAAATAGTGATACCCTAATTCTATATATGCATATTAATAGGTTTTTACCAAATGGCTCATATTTAAAGAGCATTTGTTGCAAGACACAAGTAGAATAAACAAATTACCGTTTATAGAATTCTAAACCTAATGTAACCGCCACCCACTCTTCTCCTCTTCGATTTTATATTTTCTATAGCTTTCGTCATCCGATCTTTGCGCCGATGTTATTTTTTATTACGTCTTACTGTTAAGTACGTCAATTGAGTTTTATGAGTTGTTTTTTGTTGAGTAAGAATGTCTCCCGTATGAGGAGTAAGAATGTCTCCCGTATGAGGAGTTAGGGTTATTGTTTCTTAAGCCGTTTTTACCATATTCGATCGATTTCTTCATGTGATTCAATTGATGTGTTTGTTGGTGTTGATCTGATTTGTTGTTGCCGTTGTGATGGGAGCAACAAATGATATCTTAGAGTCGGTATTCAGCCTCTGCATGCTTCCCCCTCCATAGGTATGTGTTTGGTTCAGACCCGAATTTGATTGAAGCATTTTCCGTTCGGGAAGCCCTTAGCTGGATAAAAAACTGTAATCGGAAGGAATCAACAGGTTTTTCTGTTCAAGAAGCTCTTAGTTGGATCAAGTATAATATTTGGAGTAATGTTGCAGTCGACTCAGATTTCTTGATAGTTGTGCAATTGATGGCCCGCCCGTTAGAGGTTTCTTTACCTTTTAACAACATAGTCAAAGATTGTAGGTTGTTGCTTAACGCGCTTTCTAATTGCTCTATTGCGTTTGTTAAACGCTCGACTAATATTGTCGCTTATTTATTTGCAAGTAGTTTTTACATTTCTAATTATCGGGTTGAGTGGTTATATGTACCTCCCGACTTTATTTATTTGTTGCTTTTGCATTTTTCATTTTAATAAAGCTTCTTTGGTTATAAAAAAAAAAGAGCATTTGTTTATTTTGGAAATTGTAAAAGTAATTAAAGTAAATGTAACAAAATCTTTTATACTAGTAATATTGTACGATGATTTCCTAAAATAATCATAATCCTTAAACCCGCTCCGAATTCGGATTAATCGGTCCAGTGTGGATTCAAAAACCGGATGGAAAACCAAAAAGGAAAAGTAATACTGTAAGGTAATTTCCTAAAAAAAACTCATGTGTTCATCAATTTTGATAAAATGATGTTCGTATTTATTTTTTCGACAAAACAAAGATTGTATTTAGTATCATTACCCAAAAAGCACAAAAATCATTAGCAATATTAAGTTTGATGATTCTTTCAAAAAAAAAAAAAGTTTGATGACGTGACACGAGCTATTTTGAGTCATAGTTTATTGTTTATGATGTAATTCACATTTTAAAGTTGTAAATACATGTTTTTTAGCCACCTTGCCACATCATCACATTTAACGCTGCTAGTGGTTTTTCCACCTTTTGGATAACAGATCTAAATATAATAATTATTTTGTCAAAAAAAATAAACACAGACATCATTTTGAAAAAATTGATAAACACGAAAAGTGTTTTAGAAAATTATTCATACTAATTTCTTAATTTTTATACACTAACTTTTAGACGGCATATATTGTGAAAGTAACGATTAAAATGTCAAATTAGAGGCAAAAAAACAAAGTGTGTTCCAAAATTCAATTTTGTGTGGAACAAATTTACCTTTATCCAATGAAGTTGTACGTGGAACTAAGAAATGGTCAAGATTGCAAAAACAGTGAAAATTGAATATAAAAATCAGAAGTAGTGAGTGCAGAAAGTGAAGGATGTCAGAAATAATACAATATTGAACATCTAATCCAACATTAATGGGTTTTCATTTCTTCATATATACATAAATACCTTGGATTTCGTATAAAAAGAAGAAAATGTGATGTGACTGTCAATGCTTACCTGTCTCATTCATAATTTTAAAATACAAACTTTTCAGCTTTTTCTTCACAATAACAATTATTTTTATTTTTATTTTTATTTTCTGAAACTTATTAAGTTATTATTATTGCCCTTCAAAATTGGGATGCTCTCTTTCCCGCCCATGTAATGTAAGCATAATATATTGAGGAGCAATTGACAGATAGACATAGATAATATAGATAGATAGATAGGGAAGCAATGGAGGTCATTTTCTTACACATTTTTTTGAATTTTGAAATCTACAAGACAATCCTCCCTCTCTGCTTTTAACCAAATTTACCCCAATCATTTTTGGAATATTTAATTTTTGCCTATAATGTAACTTTCGTTTCACTATTTTCGATTAATATTGATTTTATCACTACGTTATCAAACTGATTGTTACTCAACTAGCGACACACTCCATCTATTTTGGAATATAAGTTACTTTTACTAGGATTAAGGTGCACCAAATAACCTTGAAACTAATAAAAATAAATTGAATGGTTTACTCTAATTTAATATTGTTTTAAAAAGACAATGCATAAAACTTTAATCTAGTTTCAAAACGATAAATTTAATACACTTTCTATGTTCAAATGCACTTGAGTTGTAAAAAAAAAACTTAAATTGTATTAATAATGTAAAAGGAACAAATAAAATACAATTTCAATTTTAGTTAAAATTAAGAGATACGGAAGAAATGGAGTAATAAATGGTTTATATATAATGTCACCAAGAGTATGCTTCTTGTTTTTTTTTTTTTTTTTAAATGGCTAGAAAGAACTTAGCGATTTTGGAACGTTGTTGAATGTTCTTGGCACAAAATAAAGATGGTTTTAATTAAGAAGGTTAAGAAGTTTCGTGGCCTGTAGTCATTCATTCTCATGAATGACTAGCTCAAGGGGCAATGTACAAAAATTGACCATACAGAATGGGCATTTGCATTTTTATAGTTTTTGAATTACATGATACTATAGTGCACCATTTCAACATGTGTTTTCTAAAATACCATATCTTACATAAACATTTCAAACGAAGTGCAAACAAGTCAGCAATTTCTATGAAATTTATCATCTATTTAACATAGAAAAGGCCGGAAAGAAGACAAGAAACCTAGAAAATAATACACTCAATCGTAAGGTCCCATGAATTCGTTGATTTAGGATTTCATTAATAGCATTTAGGTTAGAGTTTATTTGAAAAGGTAGATCAATGTTAAGCTAAGATCAAGTTGAAAAGAAAGGAATAGAAATGAATCCCATTAATGTTTAAGATTTTGTGTGAAAGAAAATCCAATATTGTTTTATGAAGACCTTAGCCTTAGTTTCAAGATCAACCACATTACATAAATTTTATGGGCTCATTTGTTTTTGTTATACTATGATGTTATTTTGGAGGGCCCACACAAAAGTTGCGGTACCTTTAAGTCATATCCACATTCAGACTAATCTTTATTTGTTGATTTGTTGTCACCTCTTTAGGTGGAATCGTTGTCCAAAAGATGTAAGGATTTTCCATGACCAAGTTAAAGTCGAACATGACCATTGGTTTATGATGTTATTGTGGTAGGGGAGGTTCGATCGTGTTACATTCATTTGATGTAAAAATTGATGTACAAAACGAAAATATTAAACTAAGCTTTTAATGATTCTTTCTGATTACTTTCAAAAAAGCATGATTCTTTGCGTATTTAAGTCTAAGCAAAAGAAATGACCTCTATAAGGAACTAAAAAGCTATGTCAACATTTGTGTGAAGTATATTATCGTTTACTCAAATGAAAAAATAGTTCAAGCAGATCATATTTATTAATCATCTCGTAAAATCAACATATCAAGATTATTACCCACCTACGGTATGCAAATATAGATCCAATTATTCAATTTTCCTTGCATTCAATATTTTCACATGGGGGTTTTGTTGGGAAAAAATGTTAAAAACGAACAATTTTTATTGTTATTATTTGTCAATTTGAGGTTTATACATAAAATGCATAATGTGTTAAATTTATACCAAGACAACAAATATCTGCATAGTACAATACCAAGCTTGCATTTAATCTCTAATTCATATTTAGACTAGTTTTAGAGAGATAGGTGTACAAGCAATTAAATTAATTAGCAAATTAGATTAGATATCAGATGGAAGAAAAAGAAGAATTTCCCTTACATTTTACTATATGTAGCAGTAACTGAATTTAAGTACATCATCTTACAACATACAACCAACTCAACCGCCAATCGAAACAAAAAACTCAGGCAGCCGATTCTTAACAGGCAATTGACGTTGCAAAAGGCGTTACCAAAACAGCTGTTGTATTTCCTGTTATCGGCTTCAAGCTTGCTGCATTCTCCAGCTGTCGCCATGCTTCTTTCCGCTTCTCATCTAAATACCTTAGCTTTACTTCATCTTCCTTAAACTGATCCAGGCATGATAGAAATAGAGGCTCATCCATCTCCGAGAACATTTTTCGGATATTTAGACTCAAGTTCAGCACTGCCTGGTTCCAATGTGTGTGCACATTCTTCTCCAGTGCCGGAAATATTATCGGTAGAATCACCTGCCGGTTATGTGCTATCAAGTTCACTATTTGGTCGTTGTTCCACAAAAACAGGGCTCTTTCTGCTACCTGAAAATGGAAACATGTATCAACATCAACATTGCAATGTGTTTCGGAATAGAGTATAGGAACCGCATCACAAAGTCTACCGGAAACCCTCATTTGCCTCTTTTAGGGAAAAAGTTCAAATTTATTGGCACAGTTGGTCATTTTAGCTCGTATATTTTTACTTGGACACACTTGAATCCTATACATCATAAAACCTAACCATTGAAAGAGAACATGGTTAACAATGTATTGCATGCAGGCATTCTGTACATGATCAAACTATTCGCTCTGCAAATAGAATTGTTTGCCAATGGACAGAGTTCCAATTTTGTGGACAAAAAAGTTTGAAGTAGAAGAGTCAAATGTGCCAAAAATTAATATTTAACTGAAGGGGCTAAATTGACAAATTGTACCATGCAAAGAGGTTGAATTTTAGCTTTTCCTCAAATGAAACAAATTGCATTTCTCGTTAGCAAATTTAGATTTCACTAAAAACATCCAGGGAAAGTGTTGAGGTGAACAGAAGAAAAATGGAAGACTGAAACTACGGAAAAGGATGAGACTAAGAAATAGAGGAAAGAAAAGAACTATTGCATCTTAAGTCTCTAAAATAGTATGATTCCCTTTTACTGGAAGAGGATGATTCCACAATCAAAGTGCTAACATGATCTAATTCAACTCGGCTAGCAGTAATAATATGTTATACAACAGACCATTTGCCAATGCAGTCTGATTCTTGGATCATTTTTAATAAATTCAAGATCAATAAGCAATTCATGGAATACACTCGCTATAGTGATACGCATATTCTAAACGCCCTTTTTTCCTATTACTCTCGTGCAAAATTTCACCAAAGAAGCAATGTTTTCTCTCCCATTTATCTTGCATCTAATATAAAGATCAATAATAATCTCAAGAGTGCTTGACATAACAATCGAACATATAAAGTCATGTACTTGTTTTGTGACTTTCACGCCTACACTTCTCAATGATAGACTTAATCCATTGAACCAATTACAACAGACTTAGTCCATTGAACTGATAGACTGAAACTTTGTCAGAATCAAGAATGAAGCTAGGCCACCCGAAAACAGGATAAGGCATTCAACTATACACAACCGAAGCTTTTTAAGCATACAAATAACTATACCATAACCATTTAAGTTCACAAGTAGCAAAACTGAAAGTTCCAAGTGTTTTACAGCAGGCAGCCTGCAAAACGGTCATCTCATCTCATCGCAGCGCAAACCACACACATGTCCACCATTATATATTCCAAAATTGACTCAATTTGAGATGATCAATGAAATCATGTCAGGAAACGTATCAGCTCATCTATGGAGGGTTAAAAAAACAAAAAAACTAAAGACTCATTTTACTGTGACAATTGACAAGTCATACAAGGCTTAAATTCACACCAAATGAGAACCAAGCAGATGAAGAAATGTAAAGAATCAAACTATACCGAAACTTGAGCATTTAGAGGATTAAAAGTACCTGAAAGTGGAAACTGGTAATGCAGCATCCAATCCGCCAGAACAATCGGACCATGACCTTTTGGAACTCCACCATGTTAATGCCTTCCAAAACCTCTTCCAACTCACCCATAAACATCACCTCTTTCTGGCTATTAGTCACGGGCCAGTATTTCAATATCCCCGTTATCACAATGCTAGCCAATTTGGGCTCCTTCTCAATAAACTGTGTTATGCAATATGATAGCTGTTGAAAGTAAACCCCAACGGATTTTGGCTTATGCAAAGGTATCAAAACCCTCCACAAGAAAATCTTATGCTCCTCTTTTAATGGCAAAGCAAACCCACTAATAACACTCCCAAAAATCTCCAACAGCTCTGCTATCCCATTATGCTTCTCTGTCTCAAACACAAACCTGTAGAATATATTGCTTATCGCCTTCCGAACAAACGGTCTATGAACCATGAATTTCCCATAAACCCTATGCAATATAGTCTTCAAACATTCCCTTTCTCGAGGATCCTCAGAATCAAACAAGTCCAGCAATCTCACAATAAACGAATGATCTATATACTTCTTGGCTAACTTCGCGTCTAAGCAAGTAGAAGTGATAAATTTAAGCAACAAATCATACACAATTTGCAAATGTGGCCAAGCAGGATCAAACATTGGCTCATCATTGTCATCATTTTCACTTACACTAATCGAATTAGACCTGTAATTCGGCGGAAACACCCTAAATAAATTAACAGCACACATTCTACACATTGCTAAGATAGCAGGCTCACTAAATTTCATAGACCCGGATGCCACGAAATCTAATAGCTCAAGTAAAGTCTGTCTCTTTACATCTTTTTCAAGAGTATTCTTAGTTGGGTCAGTGAAATCAAAGGTCACACAACACAAACTAACTTTACTTACAAAAAGGGTCATTCTTTCTGCACTTGGTACATCCTTAAAGGGTACCAAAGGCTCAATCCCCGCCACCACGCTAGCCGGAAATACTGCAGATGAGGTCCGTTTTGGACCGTTAGATTTCGCTCCGGGGCCCGGATTTAAGCTGGCGGAGCGCTGAATGGTTGGAGAATCAACCCCAGATGACTCATTGAACTCAGGCTTCGTTGATCTTTTGGGAAATTTACTCAAGATTTGCTTCAACATGGTTAAAAATTGAAACTTTATGCCTTTTTTTTCTTCAAAAATGGAAGAAAAGTGAACAGATCATAGACATTGAAGGGTGGAATTGAAAATTAGTGAGACATATGAAGATGGATCTGAGAGATCCAAAGACATTCTGGGTTTTCACTCAAACCCATCTGAGATTAACACATGTCTGAGAATCTAAAGATGTTTTTTTTTTAAGGAAGAATGAAGTTTGGTGGTTGGATGTTGATAGATGATGTTAATGTCTGAACAAAATCAAGAAGAAATAATCAAAAGAGATGAACAACTAAAATGGGTTTTATTTATTTAATTTCATGTTTTTTTTTTTCTCGGATGATGAGAAAACTTCGGGCATTATCTCGGAAAATGCACATACTTTGGAACTTAAAAAGCAAAAGGAAAATAATTTCAAAGCAAAGTTTGAAACTTGTGGCTTAGTCCCTTAACTTGTCATTCTCTCTCACTTAACTCCCTAATTCAAATGGACATCTATTACTTTCCTAAATTTTATATTCTTTCCGTCTCATGAATATATCATGAATGAAATTTGTAAATTGAACAAGAAAATATTAAATTTTGTTGTATTTTACTTATATATCATCGGTTAATGAAATGTTTTAATGAAAAGAAATTATTAATATAAGCCATTAAAACGCCCTCTCAAAATCAATTTTTTTAACGTGTGACGTTAATCTCTGCAAGGTTGTCATCTTTATACCATGGTTTGATGTTAACAAATGTCTAACTACCCTCCGTCATTTCCGCCAAGCCAATTGAGTCCGACGAAAGGAGCGATGTAATTAAGTCGACCAGACAAGTTGGGATGGGAGCTAAATAGCTTTTGGCTAGCTTTATCGCAAACAAAACAAGAAGTCCGGACTTCAAGCCCCATGGTATGTTAAAGGGTTATGATGGTCCATATATTTAAAAAATCAATTAGATTTCCTAATTTAGTAATATGAGATTTAACAGTTTTCATTTTGTACTGATATAAATGAAAAATTGTTATTGTCAGTTATGTGTAATTGAAAAATATATATCACATCTTACGAGATAAAGAAGTACATACAATTTCGAGTAGCTGATAGGTTGACCATTAAATAAATGAAAGTAAATGTCAAAAATAAATAAGTTGAAGGAGTGTTTCTGTATTAATACATTTCTTTTAATTGTGTCTTAATTGAAAGTATAGTATTGAAGAGGGTACGATGATGAGTTTATGATTTTGACCATTGGATTCCATTGGTAGATTGATTGATTGATTGGCGATCTACAATAAATAATTAAATCTTTTCTCACAAAAGAAGCAAATAGTTTACTCAATAACTGTTTCTCACGAGAAATTATAGTATACCATCACCATGCCAACTAGGATATCTTATTTGGTCCATCACACCAATTAAAACTATACATGTGGCCTCATTAATACAAATCAACAAACCTTTAAAAATTGGAAATTAATTACCCACTAAACATTAAACTAATCTGCCTTTCTCCTCTATCAGCAGGAACCTAATTAAGTTGCCTTTCTCAACCAGCCTTGTTCTAATTCTTACTTCACCTCCATTAATCACTTCATATTTTTCTCTTTTCAATTTTTATTCTTCTTGACAAAGGTTGCTATCAAAAGATTAATTAACTGGATATTTTTTTACAAAATCTTGTGTTTTATTTTGATGTTTTTTTCTGTTTGTAGAAGTCATAATAAAACATTGTGTTATCACCTAATATTTCGTATGACACGTGGACCAATAGTCATTTAGCTTTCAACCACATAGGACGGTTAAAACTATGTTGAATAGTCTTAATGTCCACGTAGGCGTGCGTTGAATAGTCAAAGTAAGGAGAATATTTCTCCTACAAAGAAAGTATTTCTCTTTAGGTCTTCTAATCCAATTAGGATAATTCAAGCTAATTGGGATTATAATTCTAAGACTAAAGAGGGGTAATTCAAGTAAAGTCCTAGTTCGACTAGGATTAGGATACATGATCAAACACTATAAATACATGGGACTTACTACAATCTAAGGTACATTATTTTCTAGACTCATTCTCTGAGTTACATACTTTTCCGATCACAAGTTCCATACTGACTTTAGCATCGGAGAGGGGTCGCCGATCAGCGGCCTCCTTTAGGCTAACGTTTGCTATTTTTCAGGAAGCTTGGCTTACGTGGATTCAAGTTACGGTTTTACGGTAACAAATTGGTGCGGTGAGCGTGGAATCTTTAAAAGATTCTATCAAAGAACATGGTAATCTTAGAAGAAAATCAGGCCACTAATGCTCAAGAAGAAGACATGGAACATGATGAAGACACAATGGCTCTAGACGAAGAAGTTGCTTTACACCGAATGTTCGAGTGGTCAGGAACTGTTGATCCAGAGCAAAGAAAACGGATGGATAGAGTCGCAGCCGAGGTGGCAGTTAGAACAGTTAATGACCGATCGACCATAGATCGTTTGCAACAACAATTAGAGGATTTGAGCAAACGAATTCCCCCAGATCGACCACGAAGCGAAATTCGGGGTGTAAAACGATCTCGGAATTCAGAGCATTCTCGAAGTTATACAGCATCTTCAGCTGGAAGAACTCGAACCGCGGATCGCGAAAAAACTCCAGTTCGAGGAAGATCTGTAGAACGATCTCCAACTCCACCGAGGCGCAAACCTCGTATAAAGTCACAAGCAAGAAAAGTCTCACCAGGGATTGTAAGGAGACTGTCTTACGAGGATAGATCGGCGCCTTCGAGGAGCTCCTCGGGAAGTAGAGACCCTAAACATCGGAGGTCCCGAAGAGATAATTCTGAGGTTGAGGAACTTAAACGTAAACATAAAAGACTTGTCGAGACGTTCAATAGGAGTTTAGCCGAAGGAATTGCTAAAGCTCTTAAGGAGCGAGATGAGGCTACGGGGACTAAGAATGTGGGGTCCAGAGAAGGGAGGAGACACAGGAGAAGAAATCGGAATCGGGATTATTCTGATGAAACTTTACGGGGCGAGGAAGGACCTATACAGGATAAAGACAGTCCACTCTGTGCTAAGATCCTGGTAGCTCCTTACCCGAGCAATTTTAAATATCCCAATTTTGATAAATACTGTGGAGATTCCGACCCTGTGATGCACGTCAAAAGTTTTGGAAGGGCGCTTCTTGCAAGTCCGGTTAACGAGGCACTTATGTGTAAATTATTTCCAACGACTTTGAAAGAAACGGCGGCACAATGGTATGATTGTCTCCCTACTGGTTCAATCAGGAGCTGGAATCAACTTTCAGAATCCTTTAAAGCACATTTTGTCACGGCCATACCAGAGAAAAAGACGGTCGATGATCTGATGAGGGTACGACGAGGAGAAAACGAGACCTTAGAATCATACCTGCACAATTTTAATAATGTGGCTTTAAAAGTTGAACCCTTGATTGTATCCTCAGCACGGAAGACACTGGCGGAAAATTGCCGAAATCGGGATCTTCAGATGAAACTTATGACCGAACGCCCGAACGACTTTCATGCTTTGATGACCATGGCAAAATCGTTTGTGGTGTGGGATGAGCACCAAGATGATCCCACGAGGAGAGTAAAGGCAATCAAGTCTGAAGTGCAAGAAAGAGATCGAGGCAGTGGCCGGAGCTCGGATAGATGGGAAAGGAATCGTGAGGTTCCAAGGAAGCCTTTTGATAAAAGAGATCGTATCCCATTGCCTGCCCCTCGTGCTCAGGTTCTTATGTGGGTTGAAGAACAAAAGGAGCAAATCAGATATCCACCCAAAGGTGGGAAGCCAAAATTTAATGGCAAGTATTGTGCTTTCCACAAATTGCAGGGTCACGATACAGAAGATTGTGAACAGCTGGCTAAGGAATTGGACAAATTGGCAGCTAAAGGAAAGTTGAAAAACCTCTTCGAGAAATATAAAGATCAATTCCCAGATCGAGAGGGAGCAAAGACTCCTCGGGGTGTCATTAATATGATTATGGGAGGTTCTCCCATTGACAGGAGCGTTAAAAGGAAACGGGATTTCGCCGAGCGGGTACGAATCGAGCAGATTTCAAAAGTTTTTGACTTCGGGTCATTGAAGGGTCGTCCGAGTGATCCACATGATGATGCCTTGGTTATCGATATGCATGTAGAAGGTTTTACCGTTAGAAGAGCTTTGCTAGATACAGGAAGCTCAGTCAATATCATCACGAGAAAGGCTTTCGAGGCCCTCGGCTTGGAACAGGGACGTTTGACACCTTCCGCGTCACCTTTGGTCGGTATAAGTGGACATCCCGTACTTCTGTTGGGAGAAACCCAGCTCGAGGTCGAAATAGGGAATACCATGAGCAAGTGGAGAACTATTACTGATTTTCTAGTAATTGACACGCCGATCGCTTATAATTTGATAATAGGCAGGCCTTTGATTTCAGGTAGTCGGGGTGCCATATCCCTTTATTATTTAGCTTGGATGATCCCGACGGAGCGAGGAATGGCAGTGGTGCTTGGTAGTCAATCGGTTGCGAGGCATACGTATATGACCTCGTTGGAAATAGTTCCTCAAGAAAGTGTCTTGGTCGAGGAAGTTAAGGAGCGTGGCGAACCAGTTGATACAATTGAAGCCGTAACCTTGGAAAAAGGAAAGGTCGTACAGGTTTCAGCAGAGTTGCAAGAGAATTCGAAAAAGATCGTTATCGCAGCACTCGAGGAGAATAAAGATGTCTTTGCCTGGACATCGGCAGATATCGTAGGCGTCTCTCGTGAGGTCATGGAGCACACGCTAGACATTGACCCAGAATACACTCCTGTGAAACAGAAGAAGAGAAATCAAGGGGCGGAGAGGCAGCAGTTCATCAAGAGCGAGGTTGAGAAGCTGCTTGAGTTCGGGAGGATCAAGGAAGTTCATTACCCACAGTGGATTTCAAATGTGGTCTTAGTCAAGAAAGCAAATGGAAAATGGAGAATGTGCGTCGACTTTTCCGATTTGAATAAAGCTTGCCCTAAGGATTTCTATCCTTTGCCATGTATTGATATGCTGGTAGACTCAACGGCTGGTTACGAGGTATATTCTTTCCTCGATGCAAAGGAAGGTTTTCATCAAATCCCGCTAGCAGAGAAAGACATGGAAAAAACTAGTTTCATTACACCAGAAGGTACCTATTGTTATCAGGTAATGCCTTTTGGTTTGAAAAATGCTGGAGCCACCTATCAAAGATTAGTCAACAAGATGTTCAAGGAGCTCATTGGCAAGAACGTCGAGATTTATGTTGACGATATGATTGTAAAAAGCAAGAAGGCAGAAGAGCATGCTCGAGACCTCGAAGTGGTTTTCAAGATTCTGAGGGAATATAATTTGAGGCTCAATCCTGAAAAGTGCACCTTTGGGATCAATTCTGGTAAATTTTTGGGTTTCATGATCTCTAAACGAGGCATCGAGGCGAACCCAGACAAAATCAAGGCTATTATTGATCTTCAGCCACCAAAAAACGTGCGCGAGGTGCAGGTTTTAAACGGTAAGATCAATGCTTTGGGTCGTTTTATCTCTTATTCCGCCAAACGATGCATGCCTTTTTACAAAAGTCTTAAAGGGGTAAAGGACTTTGTGTGGACTGATGAGTGTCAAACCTCGTTCGAGGATCTCAAGAAGTTTTTGTCCTCTCCACCTCTCTTAAGTCAGCCGGTGAAAGGAGAAAATTTGTATTTATACATAAGCGTGGGAGAGGAGTGCATTGGTATGGTTCTAATTCGAGAAGAAGAGGAAGGAAAAGTTCAATATCCAGTTTATTATGTAAGCAGAGTGCTTCGAGGGGCAGAATCGAGATACCCTAAAATGGAGAAACTGGCTTTCGGGGTGTATATTGCTGCTCAGAAATTGAGACACTATTTCTTGAGTTATACCATCGTAGTTCGTACAGACACCCCACTCAGGAAGATTCTTTCACGACCTGAGGCCTCGGGGAGACTGACGGAATGGTCCATAAAACTCACGGAGTTTGATGTAAGATTCGAGCCAAGGCCATCCAAAAAGGCTCAAGTTCTCGCTGACTTTTTGATCGAGGTCCCACCTGAAGATGACATTGAGCCAGTATTAAATACTTGGGAAATCTTCGTCGATGGGAGTGCCAATAAGAGTCAATCCGGGATTGGAGTTTTTTGCAAAAGTCCAGATGGGTTGGTGTTCAGGCACGCTGCGACTTTGGGCTTTGATTCCTCGAATAATGCTGCAGAGTACGAGGCAATATTGCTCGGGCTGCGTTTGGTTAAACTGATCAGGGCAGACAAGGCCATCATTAAAAGTGATTCAGGACTAGCAACCAATCAGATAAGAAATTCTTGGGAAACCAAACACGCTCGAATGAAAAAGTATCACGAGATGGTAAAGCGTACAATTGAGGAATGTGAGCTCATGGGATGTAAAGTTGAGATCGTACTAATCCCGCGGGAGGAAAATATGGAGGCTGATCACTTGGCAAAGCTAGCTTCTGATCCTACTAACTTAAAGTTGTGTCCTTGTGATATACAGGTTATTCCATGCGCGAGTATCGATTCCAAAGAAGTGTTTGCGCTCGATCGAGGAAACGAGTGGTACTGGCCGATTTTTGAATATCTTTACGAAGGAAAATTACCGGAAGATAAGTCCCAACACACGAAGATCGTGAGAAAATCGAGTAGATACACAGTCGTGGATGGAAATTTGTTCCGAAGATCGTATTCCCAGCCGTGGCTCAAAGCAGTTGGGATCGAGGAAGGAGCCAAGATTTTAGAAGAAATCCATGAGGGATCATGTGGGGCTCATGAGGGCTGGAATGTTCTTGCTCGAAAGGCGAGGTTATTAGGTTATTACTGGCCTCAGATGAACAATGATGCTGCGGAGTTTGTAAAGAAATGTGCTGCGTGTCAAGCTCACGCTCCAGTTTTGAAAAGCCCGGCCTCGGGATTAGAAGGTATAAAAGTGGCATGGCCATTCGCGACCTGGGGAATTGATATCGTAGGACAGTTTCCAATGTCAACTAATCAAAGACAGTATGTTATCGTAGCAGTCGATCACTTTACAAAGTGGGTCGAGGTTGAAGCAGTGTCCTCGATAACGGCCCAACAGATTGTGAAATTTGTCAAGAATAGCATTGTATATCGTTTTGGGGTCCCCAATACGATAATCACAGACAATGGCAAACAGTTTGATAGTGTTCTGTTTAGACACTTTTGCGAGAGAGAAGGGATCAAGCTAAGGTTTAGTTCTGTCTTCCACCCCCAAACAAATGGAATGACTGAGAGGACTAATCGAACGATCATGGAAGGAATTAAGAAGCGCTTAACGCACCTCGAGAAGTTAACGAATTGGGTCGAGGAGCTGTATCATGTATTGTGGTCGTATCGAACGACGCCAAAGACAGCTACAGGAGAAACCCCATTTTCTTTAACTTATGGAACATAAGCCTTTATTCCGGTCGAGATTAAGGTACCAAGCACGAGGGTTCTCCATTATACTGAAGAATGGAACGAACTGAACTTACGAGACAACTTGGATGATCTTGAAGAAAAAAGAGAAATGGCGCTTGCACGGATTGAGGCGTATAAAGCTAGAACAAAAAGAATATATGATAAAAGCGTACGACCAAGACAATTTTTCAAAGGGGATTTTGTCCTTCGTAGTACAGCAGCATCAAGCTCGAGACAAGGCAAAGGTAAACTAGGCATTAAGTGGGAAGGACCATTTCGGATCATAGAATGCGTCGGAACACACACTTATCGTTTGCAGCATCTTGATGGCACTGAGGTTCCGAGGACTTGGAATGCAATCTCTCTCAGGAAATATTATTTTTAGCTTTTATTATTTTCTTTTACTTTTTGACGACATATAAACTCAGAATTCAACTTAGGAGTTATTATGAATAAAGGCCCACGAGGCATCGTTTTCATCTATGACTTTTAATTCAGATATTACTTAGGAATTATTTGTTATGAAAAATTCGGGTCACGAAGAGAATTCACGATTAAAACTAATTGTTATTTTGAAAGTTTGTTCTAAGTATTCGACACTGGACAATTTGGTTAGAACTTAAAAATCAAGCTTATGCATGCTAGAAGGCTTCGATTAAAACCAAATCCATGAACGTCGTGGTAAGAATCCACCCTACAAGGGTTAGCCCGACCAGAAAATAAGGGGGGGCTACTACGAGGGCTGCGAACAATTAAAGTTCAAACATATTGAGATTAGTACGAGAATATTAGGAAATTGAAGCATGAACAAACTTTAATGAGTAAACTTGCACACAAGATATTAGACGTAATATATATAAAGGCAAAATAGGATAAAATTTTGTCATTTCATTGAACGATGATTACAAGAAGGGAGCGAGCTATTCTACAGGATCAACTGGAGATACTGGATCAACAGGGATTCCTTCCTTGGGAGAATCAGGCTCGGGAAAGGAATCATCGAGGACATCATCTGCTTCTTCATCGTCCTCGGGAGGATTCACATTCACAAAGAATTTGAGATCTTCCAAGGAGATGTCAGGGAACCTTTCTCTAATGGACTTTACGAAACGAGTTTTGAATCTGGACATACGCCAAATCTCGTTCTCTTCCATTTTTGCGATAGTTTCCTCGTGAGCAGCATCCTGGTCCTGTCTGGCTTTCTCGGAAGCTTCGAGCTGAGATCGGAGTTTTTGAGATACCTCCCGACCTCGAGCTCTCCAGGTCGCCTGATCAATTTTCTCCAAGGCAAGTTGGTCTCTCGCCCCCTGATGAAGACCTGCTAGAGCAAGGCAGGAGTCAAACCACTGCGACTGAATCTGGTCCTCGAGCTCTCGTACTCGTTGCCTCGAGGCCTCAAGGGCTTTGTTTAGTTGAATGCAATCAACCTTCAGTCTCTCGCACTCAAAGGTTTTTTCACGACCAATGTGTTGAGCAGATTTCAGGATTTTCGTTTGGGCACTCAAAGCGTCTTCGGCCGTTTCAAGTTTGTCGGAAACTACCGCCCACTTGTGGCGGTAGTCTTCGAGAGACGCAGATTTCTGGAGATAGCGGTAAGACATGATCTCCGTCGCAGCCATGGCCTGTTTAAATAAAGAAAACAAGGATGAGAAACAGGTCAAGATAATGCGAAGAACGATGCTAGGACAACTGGTAAAGTTCATTACCTTAGCCTGTCTGACATGTACGAGTTTGGCCAACTCCTTGTCAGTTAACTTCTCGGCAAGTTTAACCTCCTCGGGGACGAGGCAGGCTTGAGCAACATCTTCAGCAATCGCAGGGACGCTGAGAGAAACTTTGGGAAAGCGCTCCGACCAGAACTGTTCAAGATCAAGCAGTTAAAACAATGAACACACCTTAGTTGCGATGAGGCAAAGTGAAGAGACTTACGTTATAAAGAGAATATCTCTCGTAGCCGTCCAACGAGGCCTCAGGTGGCACCCTTCCCTTGGCGTTCGTCATCTCGGGGCAGTTGGTATAAGGGTGCCAATTGGGGTCCCAGGTCGAGGGATGAGGAGGTGAGCTCGTGCCCTCGATCTCTCGAACGCGTTTAGCACGGGGACCTTCAGGATTTTCGGTCTCCATGGCATTACCGTCCTCGAGATTCGAGGCGTCGATAGAAATGGAGGAAGCTTTCCTCTTCGAACAAGCCTGTATTGGGACTCCTTGATTTTCAAGATTTTGGATTATGGGTTCGTTAGGAACTGGGATCTCGGGATCTTGGGTCTCGAGATCTTCTCCCGATGAGATGTTTTGGATTTCTACGTAGAAATTATAAAGGTTAGCTTAATAAGCAGAACAAAAGGTATGAAGAGTTCTCGTTCAAAAATAATGAGAGTTACCAGGGTCCTCGTTCTGTTGTTGAGGCTCGGGAACGCGCGTTTCCTCTATTGGCGTCCCCTCGGGCTCGCGAACCTCAGTGATGGCAATATTGCCAATTGATGAAGCTCGGACCTTCTTGGTCGTGGTCCGAGGACCTTTTGTGGGCACGAGAACAGAAGGAGCTGGTTTATCACCTTCTAAGGCCTTCAGTCGGGCAGCTGCAAGGCGTTGTTTGTAAGATAACTTAGGAGCCATGATAAAATGCCTGCAAATAACAAGTTGGTAGTTAAAATCAAGAAAGCTTACAAGGATTCTTTGGAAGAGAAATGGGCTCCCCGAGATGAGCCCGATTAACTTCGGGAGAAGGGTAATAAAATATAGTTCCATCCTCCCCCACTGTAGCAACAGGCATGTTGCCTCGATAACGAGTTAAAAATTGCTCGAGGGAGATGGGATTGGAAGGTTTGTATTTTTGGAGTTTTTCGAGGGAGCATTTTTCCTCTTCGTCGAGGACCACCGTCTTTGTAGGGCTCCTCCATGTGCTCGGATCGGTAGGAAACTCATTGAAATCGATCCTCCACGGCCATCGGAGGTTGCCGTCCTCAGGACCAACCCAGACCCATCGTGATCGATGACCACTGTGCGACGAGGGTTTGCCACCAACTAAACCCTTTGGCTCGTGGACCTCCTTGAACGAGACGCACGGGTGTTTTTGAGCCTTGATAGGAGTTCGGAGGTATTTGAAGAGGTTCCCGGTTAACAAAACACCGAGATCCTGGCACACCCGTACGAGCGCAAGCATCTCGACCCACGAGTTGGGAACAATCTGTGCAGGGCAAAGGTTGAACTCGTTGAGGATATCGTTTACCACCTCGGGAAAAGGAAACCTCATCCCATATTCAAGAACGGCCACCTTGTGGATTTTTCCCTTAAACATCCTGTCTTCGGGAGTGGGGACCGCACAGTCGAAATCCTTGAGGCAGGGGAACTTCTTCTTCAAATCGCGGAGAGCCTCGATTGTGTTGATCTTGGTCGCTTCGTGAGGAAGGGCAGTCTTCCAAAGACCCTGTTGAGGGTGTGGGGCACGTGTTGGCATTTGGATCGGAGGGTTAGGGTTCCTAGGGTTTGTACTTCGAGTGGTGCTAGGGTTTTGATTTTGTGGTCTTGGTGGGGTTAATTCCTCTTCGGACCAATCCATAATGGTTTGGCGACGACGATGATTTAGTTCTGGATCTGAGTTTTGGGAAGTTTCTCCCGAGGAAGTAGGATTTTGCGATGAAGAGGTCATTTCGGATAGCGGATTCGGAATAAAATAGAAGGAAAATTAAGGATTACTTACACTTCGCAGAAATCTGGAAAGCAGTTTGCTGAGAGAGTTATGGATTTTGGAAGCGTAAAGTGATGAAATGGTTTCTGTGGATATTTATAGACAGACTTGAAGTTTTCGAATTGCAAAACCCTTTCACTTGCTTGGAGGGAAGTTAAGTTTGAGACCACGCTTGATGACAAGTGTAGCAATTTGAAATCAGCGTGCGATATGGGTGGTTGGTCTTGATGGTAAGCTAATGGGCTGACAGCCGAACTTGCTACTTGGGCCTGTGAGCTGGGCCATGAAAATTGTCTACTAACTTAAAGATTGTTAATGTATAAGTCCTAAAGGAGCTTGTTTATCCTTTTGGGGGGGCTTCTGTTATCACCTAATATTTCGTATGACACGTGGACCAATAGTCATTTAGCTTTCAACCACATAGGACGGTTAAAACTATGTTGAATAGTCTTAATGTCCACGTAGGCGTGCGTTGAATAGTCAAAGTAAGGAGAATATTTCTCCTACAAAGAAAGTATTTCTCTTTAAGTCTTCTAATCCAATTAGGATAATTCAAGCTAATTGGGATTATAATTCTAAGACTAAAGAGGGGTAATTCAAGTAAAGTCCTAGTTCGACTAGGATTAGGATACATGATCAAACACTATAAATACATGGGACTTACTACAATCTAAGGTACATTATTTTCTAGACTCATTCTCTGAGTTACATACTTTTCCGATCACAAGTTCCATACTGACTTTAGCATCGGAGAGGGGTCGCCGATCAGCGGCCTCCTTTAGGCTAACGTTTGCTATTTTTCAGGAAGCTTGGCTTACGTGGATTCAAGTTACGGTTTTACGGTAACACATTGATTAATCAACAACAACCCAGCTAAAACGCAATAGAGAAATCATAATCCTGAAACACAAACGTGGAACCATTAATTTCAAAAAACCATTAAGAAAACTCAGGGCGTGAAGGGGAGAAACTATAATTTAAAAATTGAAAAGGGATAAACCCTTGTTGAACAGATGAACGAAGATCGCATATGGAAGAAGATCGAAGATGGAAGAATAACAACAATTAAAAAGAGAAAAGGATGAAGGGGTTATGGAGGCTAGGTTTTGACAAGAAAAATTGCAAAGATGAGAGGAGAAAGATAGATTAGTTTAATGTAGTGAGTAATTAATTTCCAATTTTTAAAGCCTTGCTGATTTGTATTAATGAGACCACATGTATAGTTTTAATTGGTGTGATGGACCAAATAGGATATCCTAGTTGGCACCATGATTGTATACTATAATTTCTCGTTTCTCACCCACAACAATAGATGATGTCGTTTTACAATTTTAGAAAATTGACTTTCATAATTTGGATACGTAACAGTCGATATGTAAGAGTCTAAATAAGTTTAAATTGACTTTCATTACTTTCATTACTTTAATGAGAGAAAAGAAAAAAAAAAGCAACTGTAACCGTAACTTAATTTTAATTTGTTAGATTATTTGGACTCGTAAATTTTTATGGCCGATGGAAAACATAGGATAGAGGAAATAGACATTTTCGTTTATCTATGAAAATAAGTGACATTTCTTTTTGTGTGCACTTGCGAAAACACAAATTGTCAAAATTACTCGTTTCCAAATTCAGGAAATTTTTTTTCGTTGTTCTTTGTGAATCAAAGTGATCAAACTACTTTGTTTGGAAATTCTTCAAAAGGTATTTACACTCTGAAACTTTTACATAGTTTTTCAATTATCGTTGATGTGATTATGTAATTATGAGGCATGTTATTAATCTTTGGGTCAATTGAATATGTTCAATCCTTATTATTTATTCAATTGGTTTTAGAGCTAGGTTTGAATAATATTAAACGTGATTAGAATTCAAATTTGAAATCTAAAGAATTAAGTTTTAGATTTTAAATATTATGGACTAGTCATTCTTCAAATGACCATAACTTTCTCTATGCTTCTCAAATCATGCATTGTTTATATCGATAGAAAGAGGAGATCGATATAGTCCTTTAGTTTGATATGTTATGCGCTCGATTAGGGGCCAAAAATTTTGTTGGCGCTCCGTGAATGATAACGCATTCCAAAATGGCGGTGCTGTTGAGAGATATGAGAGGGACACTTTTGAAGCTTTCTTTTTAGGAAGATGAACATGAAGAAAAATCTTTAAAATATTTATGTTGTTTTGATAATTATAAAACCATTCAAAAGGAATCATGGTATTTAAAGTTTTATCCCTAGAATCTTAAGGACTAATATTGCCTTTATGGTGTAGTTTCTAGTATCAGAAGAACAAAACAAAACTCAGGAACTAATCTGTCCTGAAGTGCTCAACTATTCGACATCCATATATAGGAAGGCAATATTCAGAAGATAAATCTAGTATCTCAATCGCTTAGAAGCTTAGGTTAATAAGAAGTCATCCAGAAGCGGAGAAATTTCAAAATTAACTAAGCCCACATACAAAAGAAGATAAAGTCATAAATGCGCTAAGAGCAGTGGCGAAGCCAACAATCAAATTTAAGGGGGGCAACAATATAAGAACTTAAAAAATGAGAAAATCTAGAGCGCCTCTAGAGTACGGTACTCCTTGATAATATAAAGGACGGCGGATTGATACATGAGTTATTTACGGTTAATGAACAACATAGAACTCTATTTATATCTAAGGTCGAGTATGCAATATGAGAGCGCTCTAGAATCTCTGGTAAAAAAGAATATATTTGCTCCAGAACTTTCGAGTGTATTGTTATCTTGCAAAACTTATTTAGAGTGATATGATTACCCCATAAGTATGCAAAAGATGCTAAAAATCTTCTAAGAAAGTTAAAATGTATATCAATTTAAGCAAGTTAAAGAGGATATCTAGATAACTGAAAACAAATTCATGAGCCAATAGGTCAATTTAAACAAATTAATGTAACCAACGAGTTAATTTAAGCAAATCGGAGACTAATAAAACATTTTATATGTTCAGAAAACCAAAGTTTTATACAAGTTCCTTAGACCTTTGATATATTAAGCTTAAATAATACTATAGTTATATATCTAAATACATTAAAGATCACTAATAATACTTTAAAAAACAAAATAATCAGTTATAATTTATTCACATTTTATAATAAAGCATGCCAGAAAAAACATTATAAGAAATCCAAGGTACAGAATGTATATAATAACGGGAAAATTTCAATTACAGTTAAACCTCTTTAAAGTAATACTCTTGGGACCGGAAAAAAATATTACTTTATCGATAATGAACACTGATGAATAGACTAGTCCTAAACCGACAATAGCAATAGAATCACCTACAGATGAACAAATTTTTGAGTCGGTAATGAACATTGGTGAAAGACTGATCTTGAACCAAACGATAGCAATGTCATCCCAAGCTTGTCATCAAAGAAAGCAGTTCAAGCAATCAACACTTTGAACAATTACTTGTTACAACACGAGCAAAACATACCAAGAATTATTTATGCTTTACGTAAAGTTAATGATGATGTTAATTTTAGTTTTGGTGGAAAGAAGAAACAAGATATTATATATTCATATATAAAAAAAAATTGAATTATGTAACTCACACATATTATATATACGTATAATTCTGGAATTATTACTTTATTCATATATAAAAAAAAATTGAATTTTGTAACTCATACATATTATATATACGTATAATTCTGGAATTATTACTTTACATATTACTTGGGTCCTTCAGGACTTTCAAATTTTTTATTATCTTATGCTTTTAGCGAGAATATTACTTTATCGAATATTACTTCATCGAGGTTTAACTGTATTGTAATTTAATGATCCAAAAATACATATAATTTCTTTATTGTTTTTAAAAAATCTATAGAATTGTATTGAAAGTCGGAAATTATAAAAATATGATTTCTGAAATTGTATAGGAAAAAATATTTCAGGATTGGATTGTGTTGAATATTTCAGTACAATCCAATCAAGGAATTCAGAAATTTGAATATAAATATAATACGTTTTTTTTATTTAATTAAAAAGTTAAATTATAATTATTAAGAGTTTAAATTTTTATTGCATACAATATACTTATATTGATCACAATAAAAGTATATAACATTAAATATATTGTGGAAACTATATAAACTAAAGGGATATTCTATGGTCACTTTGTTTTTCACAAAGTCACCATTACTTTGTTTTGTCAACCATTGGATCATGGGTTAAAAACTAATCCAATGGTGAAAAAGACAAAGTATAGACAAAGTGAGAAAAAAACAAAGTGACCATAGCCTACACCTAAACTAAAATATCTATCTAAATATTAGAATTATTTTATAAACATAAAATATAATACATTAAAAATTCAATTTTTTCAGTTCAAACAGTTCAATTTTGTTTTCCGTTTCAGATATTAACTAATCTCCATAATTGTACCAAATGAAATCAACAGTATAATCTAATTTAGTTTTAAAAAAGTAAACGATTCAAAACTATTCTAGTTATATTTTCAGGTATTCGGTCCGGTCGAAGAATCTTCAAGATCCATGTTCAACCATATATTGCACACATGTGAAATAGTGAGTAAGAGTGCAAAAATAAACATTTTGGACAAGTCACATGTTATAAAAAAAATGTAATAATATATCATTCGAAATATCAATATTTTAGATAACTCAAGCATCGCAGATGTTTTAAGTTTTCCAATTGTAAAAAAAGTATAATCCTTTACACTGATATTTGTATATATTAAGCTCTCGATATTTATTATGTGTCAAACAATTATTTGGGATTTTTATATGTTCGTTCCAAATATAATTTGTCAAGCTAGGAATATGTTTTATGACGATGGTTTCAGTTTCTTTGTGGGTAGTAAAGTTTAATTAATGTAGAATTCATTTGAAATATGTCCATTTTCTGGGTTAATACCCAACAATAATCATACTAGCTAAAATTAATATAAACAGTTATAGCTTAAGTCAGATATTTCGAGTTGAAGTTCGAGCATATAAAATATAACCTAAATACGTCCGAGCCTCTAACCAATTATTCAGACAAATTATTCTAAAAAAATGTGATTAATTTGTTAGTTGGAGAAATCTTAGATGTCACCAAAGTTAGAGAAATTGAGGCAACATAAGAGAAAAAGAAAACATATCAACTATATTTGTACATTAGAATATAGAGAGGCCATGCTAATTATATTAGTAGAAGCCAGAGAAAGAAAGATTAAAATTGCATAGAGAACACAATTAAACAAGTACCACACAAATGTTGGAAAACAGAAAGAATACAAAAGAAAGCTTTAAGACCAAACATTTGAATTTTGCGTTATTTTAGGTTACTAAATCCTATATCAAATCTACTCAATTGAATTTTTTATGTCCTAAACAAATAAATAAATATAAGTACAATTTTCTAATAATATGAAATCATAGAATAGCATAGAATAGAATAGATTCTGTTTCTACGTATTCACAAAGAATTGATTTTTTTTTTTGTCTCAAATCAAAGTCTTTGTGATTTTTCTTCCTTTGTAGAAACAGAATTTCTCTATTTCCCAAACAAATTTCATTTGTGCAAAATTAAGGATCTTGATTTGAATGCATTATATGGTTATTTAAAAAGAGAAAAAAAAGAAAAGGGAATTGTGTTAATTGCATTATGATCTGGGTTTGTTGAATTGGAATATAATTGAACAACAAAAAAGAAAAAATGGGGCTAGATTATTATAGCATATTGAAGGTGGAGAAGAATGCATCAGAGGATGATTTGAAGAAATCATATAGGAAACTGGCAATGAAATGGCATCCTGACAAGAACCCTAACAACAAAAAAGAAGCTGAAGCCAAATTCAAACAGATCTCTGAAGCTTATGAGGTATCTTTCATTTTCTTTTCTTTTTTCCCTTTACTTTTTCATTTTCTATACATTAAGTCTTTGTCACAAATTAATATAAAAGATGTTGTTGGATTTTAATTATCAGCTTAAACTTTTGGTTTAATCTAACTCTTGATATCGTAATTGGTACCAGAGCCTCCTGTGACCTTGCGGTCCTGAATTTGCCTCAACCCCAAGAGAAATTTGCATGTTGGGTGTATCATAGAATAATATAAAAAAATTTGACATTTAACTATCAACATAAGTTTTTAGTTCGACTTCAATTGGTTCCTTCACCGACTTCATCTTTGAATTCCAACAGATTAAAACCTTAATAAGTTATCATCATAATGACAAAACAATTAGCTGTGGATATCAAATTCAATTCATTTCCATATGTCAATTTGTGTAGCTAGAAAAAGAAGTTTTCATGCATGTTTTTCTATAATGAAGGATATCAGACATTTTTTCAAATCGCGTTGTTGTGTCAGAAATGAACTAACCGAGCTAGTTTTTGCAGGTATTGAGTGACCCACAAAAGAAGGCAGTATATGACCAATATGGAGAAGAAGGATTGAAAGATGTGCCACCAGGTGGATTCAGAAGTAGTAGTAATAACAATAATAACAGTAGTGGAGGAGGAGGAACAAATGGATTCAACCCAAGAAATGCAGAAGATATATTTGCAGAGTTTTTTGGGAACAGTCCATTCAATTTTGGGTCATCAGGGCCAGGAAGATCAATGAGGTTTCAATCAGATGCAGGAGGAGGCATGTTTGGGGGTTTTGGTGGAAGTGAAAATCTTTTTAGAGCATACAGTGAAGGTGCTAATCTCCCAAGAAAACCTGCTCCTGTTGAGAGCAAATTGCCTTGCAGCCTTGAAGAATTGTATTCTGGTTCCACCAGAAAAATGAAGATTTCTAGAACTGTTGTTGATGCCAATGGGTATGTATCCCTTCATTACATTCCTCCATTTCACTAAAAAATATTGTTTTAAACAACGCTACTAGTAGCTAAAAATTAAGAATTCAATCTGGACTGATTGAACTAAATGGACCACAGAGAGCCAACTAAATGCTAAAAATCCGACTTCTTCCAAGATGAAGAAGATAGTTTTACGATTAGTCCTCAAAGATTCCTAGCCACCCTACTAGCACCTAGCGCTTTTTATTACATTGATAAAAATAAAATAATTGATTGGCATCCTTAACTAACTTAAAATGATATGATTAATCCAATGTTATTGTGTGGCCAATTAAGATGAGAATTTGGACAACTTGAACATGCATCATCTTAAACAAGTTTAGGAAGATAACATGTTATCATTTTAAGTAAATATAAATGTCAAGATGTCAATTTAAGTAAATTTGAAACGTGAATGAGGCATTTTCAAAGTTTATGGTGTCATTCTATGTCAAATTGAGGATGTTAATGTATGTAGTTGTATTTTAAAAAGAATCATGAGATCTCAATTTTTTGTCACATTAAAATTACCCAATAACAAAAAATAGTCAACTTTAAACATATATTAGCGGTTTTTATAGCTCGAAATAAGGATGTTATATTTTTCTCAATCGCATAAAAAATATAAAATCTACTTTCAAACCGACTAAACCGAAAACTTCGAATTCGAATGCAATGGATTACGTTATGTAAATGAGATGTAAATTTGACTTTTCTATTTTGATATTTTAGAACATAATAAGACACATGCATAAGTGAAAATGTTATATATGTAGCCAGGCTAACTTGAATGAGAAATGGAACAGGAGACAAGTGCAAGAAACAGAGATATTAAGCATAGATGTGAAGCCTGGTTGGAAAAAAGGCACCAAAATTACATTCCCTGACAAAGGCAATGAACAGCTCAATCAACTTCCAGCTGATCTTGTCTTTGTTATTGATGAAAAACCACATTCTACTTTCAAAAGAGATGCCAATGATCTTATCATTAACCAAAGAGTCACTTTAGCTGAAGCACTCGGAGGTACTACAGTTAACCTCACGACCCTTGATGGCCGAAACCTGTCGATTCCAGTGCACGACATTGTTAGTCCAGGTTATGAGCTTGTTGTTGCTAGAGAAGGTATGCCCATTGCCAAGGAACCCGGCAATCGGGGTGATTTAAGAATCAAATTCGAAGTCAAATTTCCCACCCGCTTAACTCCTGAGCAACGTGCAGGACTTAAGCGTGCCTTGGGGGGTTAAGCCAGGATCTTTATTATAGCCCCAGTCTAATGTAGAATTTGTTGGGCTAAATGTACAATTCCTTACATTATTGGTACACATAATGTATTATAACAATTTCTAAACAAAAAAGGATCTTTAAATCAGGAATGTGACGATTCAGCAACTAAACTCTAACTGCTTTTCAGATCAATTTATAGCTCAGATGTTTATATTTTTTCTTTCTTTGTAGAAGGTAAAAAAAACACTATTCATGCAAATAATTGAATCTATAACTAAAATTCATTCGACAAATTCAACTTGAAATTAATGAATTAATTTTGTTTACAGTTGGAGGATCCAAGTTCGAACCTTGGATTAGATAGAAGGATAAAAATATATTTGTATTTTCGTCCATCCTCCTACCTTCTTTGAGAAAATAAAAAAAAAAATTTAATTTTTTCTTTTAACACCCTTCTCCAACAAAAAAAATTACAAGTTTAGTCAATTCATCTAAAATTTTCAAATCCAAAAAATTTCCCTACCCTTATGTATACGATACTTTCTTAGTTATAAATAAAAGGATTAAACACCTTTTTGCCCCCTGTGGTATTTAAAATGTTGTCATTTGCTCCATGTGGTATTATTTTGTCACATTTGCCCCATGTGGTATCTCAATTCGTAATATTTGCCCCCTATGGTATTCTAATTTGTCACTTTTGGTCCTTCATCAAATGAAAATATAGCAATTTTGACACGTATTGTCACGGGCCACTATTTTGACATATGAACATGTCAATTAACCTATTTAATTCTAACAAAAGTCTAACTGTATCTTCAATTGACATCTCTATTTGTTGAAAATCCATTGCAAATTATCAAAAAAACAATCAAATTGAGTTGTTATGTGGTATGTCCAAATGTCAAACAGTGACGTGTAGCAATAGATAACACATTTTTTATCTTTTCATCTATTCAAGGGCTAAATGTGACAAATTAGGATACCACAGGGTGAAATGTAACGAAATAATACCACAAGGGGCAAATGCCAACATTTTGGATACCACAAGGGGCAAATAGGTGTTTAAGCCTAAATAAAATTTCATGTTTTTTGTTATACACTAAATAGCCTTCGTATCAACGTATTATCTTTATATTTATTTTGGAGCATTCTAGATTTTTTCAAGATACTTTTAACTTGATTTATCTACTTGGAATAAATAAGTTCTCCTGAAATTCCAAATGCATTTTATCATTTGCTGAAAATTCAAATATTATTGATGCAAATAAATATTTAACTCATAGAAAGTCTAACTTATCCATTCAAAAAAACTAATGGATTGCTGATGAGTCCGAGGTCGAAAATTTAGATAAATTAGTTTAAGGGAAAAAAGGTGCTTATTATAGCTTGAGTGAGAAAAGATAAAATTAAATTAGAATATATAGTCTTGAGAAAAAAATTAGACAATTTCGTATTACGTAAACAAGATTGATCTTTCTCAATAATGCAAGGGAAGGGAAGTTAAGTAGGTGTTTGGGAGAGTGAGAAAATTGAGTGACTCAAGACTCAAAATGAACAAGGGAGGTTAGCTGTGAGAGATGATGATACTTTCAGACTTTCTTTTCTCACTCAACGTGATATGTCAAGCCTATAATTTGTTAATACGTGATTTTAATCAATAATAATCTAACACAGTATGATTAATTAATAATATATTTTTTAGTTAATTATTTTTACAAAATTTTATATCTTAAAATAAAAATGGTAATCCCTAAATAATAAACTTTATATTATAAATCATAAACTCTAAATGCTAATATATTGGACGTGTGATCAAATTATTGATTCGGCCGAGTGACATAATGTGTTGAGCGTATTCTCAAAAATTTCTAAATCGTACTATAAATCGATTAAGAGTTAGTAAACCATGGTACTCCTGGCTACCCACGCTAATAAGTATTTTATAAGCAAGTAGATACTTTTTAAAAGCTCCATACCTCGAAAAAAGTTAAAGCGGGTGGTGCTCTTTAGAAATAGAGACTTGAGAGTATCCAAATCCAAACTTTATATTAGTTATATTTAGGCCCTGTTCTTTTTTACTTGTATTCAGTATATTTTAGCAGTTTCAGTTCAATTCAGCAATTTCAGTTCTATTCAGTAATTTCATTCACAAATTTCAGTTCAGTTCAACAATTTCAGTTTTATTCAGCCGTTTCAGTTAAGATCAGCAATTTCAGTTCTGTTCAGGTTTTTTAGTTCAGTCAAAAAGAACAAGACCTTAAATACTTGATAAAACTAAGTATGTTTTAAATTGATATTGAAATATTTTATTAGTTGATATATTTGGACTCCACCCAGATAAATAAATTAGTTACAAAACTACATGTTTTTTCTTTTGTTAAACCAAATCACAAATTGCGCAAAAACGTAAGAATGTATTTTCCATTTCCCCGTATGTTTTCTTGTGGATTAGTTTCAACTTATGTTAAGTGTGGTTAAGCAAATGAGGCAAGTTGAGATAATCACACTTGGCTGGGTTACTATGATAAGTCCTATTGAGTGGGTCAAATGAACTACTTACGAATAGACGTGATGGGCCGGGATTGGGCGGGTCCGGGCCGAGCCTAACAGACTTTTGCTGAAATTTACTAAGTCCAAGCCTGCCCAAGCCCGTGGTAAATTTAGGCGGGCCGAGCTTGGGTCGGGTTCGGGCTTAAAATTGAAATTCCAAGCCCGCCCGCCAAAGCTCGTATCTCTATTAAATTGTAATATATAATATATAATTATATTATTTTAATTATGTATTTATATTTTTCATAAATAATTATATATAATATTTTAATATTTTAAAAATAATATAATATAAACGGACCGTATCTACTTGAGTTCCTTTCCTAAATATGTATTTATATTTTTCTTAAATAATTATATATAATATTTTAAAAATAATATTATATAAACGGGCCAAGCCGGGCCGACCCGTGCTAATTTACCCTAAACCCATAAATCCGTCTCATTTATAAACGGGCTTTCACGGGCTTGGGCCGGATCGGGCTTGGGCCGGATCGGGCTTAACATAATTTTTGTGTGTCCAAGCCCGACTGAATGGGCTTGGACCTGGGCGGGCCGGGCGGGTCAGGTGACCCATGCTCACCTCTACTTACGAAGTAAGTAGAGACTTTCTTTTATTTATCTATATATATACTATTATTAAAAGAAGCACGTAGATGACACGTGTCAAAAATATAGAGCATTTGTTTATGTGTCATTTTCTCATTTAATCAATATTTATACTATTAATTTTTGAAAAAATTAGTTATCTGCAGTAGAAAATATCAAAAGCCATCATTTATCTTTTTAAAAAGAAAAAAAAAATTATCAATTATATCTCTAATTCAAAATGCATGTTCATCTAAAAGATATAATCAACCGATTTTCACAAACATTATCTATAAAATTAATATACATTTAAACTCATCGTTGGAAAAAGATAAATAAAGGACAATATTGTTTTGTTATTATCTTAGATATTTTCATTAGATTTAAGATTGAATCCATAGTAAATGTTAATTATTATTTTCATTTTTTCATAAAGTCCTCTTCGAATTCAAACAAGATTGATTACCTTACGTATTAATTAAAAAGTTAAATAATATTTAAATGCTTAAATTTTAAGTAATATTTTTATATTTTTAAAATAAAACCGTGCATTGCACAGGCTACAAACTAGTATATATTAAAAGGAGAAGCAAAATATGTCACTTGGCAAAATAAGAGAGATTTAGGGGTGATGTGGCTAAATGAGAAAGTTTCTTGCATATGTGTCATTTTCATAGAATTTTGAAGTTTTAAAAAAATCAAAAAAGATAAAATAAGATATTTTAATGAGTTATCTAATAATAGATTAAATGTAATGTTAAGGTTATATTTGTAATTATTACAGGCTAGGGCTTGTGTATATATATACTCGATCCACTATCAATACAATTATGGTTTCCTATTCTCTCATGGTACCAAAGCCTTCTACACTAACCCTAGCCGCATACAGCTTTTCCATCCGCTTCTCAATCGCTGATTATGGCTCCTTCTCCATCGAAAACCAACTCTCCCACCGATCCCAACGACAACTCAATTGCTGCTACGCCCATATCGCAAATCCCCTCGCACTCACCTTCTCTTCACAGCCAATTAACAATCAAGTTGACCTCTTCGAATTTTAATTTATAGAGAGCTCAAGCTCTTACTGCTATTCGGGGTAGTGGTTTGTCACACCACATAGATTCTTCTGCTATCACCTCATATTGCCTCCGCTAACACCGCTCTTGAGGCATGGACCAAGTTCACTACCACATATGCTTCCGGATCTCGATCTCAGATTCGTATTCTTCGTGCTCAAATTGGATCTTTAACTCGTGGTACGGATGATGTAGCTACTTATATGCTTCGCGCTAAGGCTATCTCGGATCAATTGGCGATTCACCAATTCTTTCTTCTGGAAGATGATCTTAATGAAGCGATCGTTCAAGGTCTCGGTGAGGATTTCTCTAATTTTATCCGGTATTTTAATGGCACTAAAGATTTGATGTCTTATGATGAATTATTTGGACTATTACTCTCGGAGGAAAGAAATCTCTCCCGTACTGTTTCACCTAATTATGTGCAGCCAACGGTTTTGTATACAAATCGAGGGCAAAATTCTGGTTATAACCGCGGTAATAACAACGGGAATAATTGTGGTAATGCAAACCGTCGCAAAGACATAAATCAGCATGGAGATAGTAGAGGTGGAGGGCGCTATTCTGGACAGAATAATTCTGGACAATCCGGTCAATTTTATTCCAACCGATCAGGTCTGCCTCCTTCCGGTCGTGGTTATTCCGGACAGAATACCGGTCATTCTGGATATCCCGGATATTCACAATCCTCTCCTTATGTAGCTGCTAATGGTCGTGCTCATCTAACGTGCCATAATTGTCATGGGATTGGTCACGTTGCTCGAAATTGTTCGTCCCCGAAGATACATCGAGATAACAATTTTCAACCTCAGTCGAATATCGCCACAACTACTTCAAATATGCAACCATGGGTACTAGATTTGGGAGCTACTCATCATGTAACTGCAGATTTGGGGAACCTGAACATCCATTCTGAGTATTCAGGTCCCGATGAGGTTCAAATACGTAATGGCTCTACTTTACCTATTGCTCGCATTGGTGATTCTAATATTTCAATTGGTTTGTATCCAGTTAGTTTGCGTAATATTCTTCATGTTCCTAAGTCTGCTCATAATCTTTTGTCCGTTTATGCGTTAACTAATAATAACCCTGTTTCCGTGGAATTTTTCTCTAACTATTTTTTGGTGAAGGATTTGGAGACGGGCATGATCAGAGCACAAGGCCGGAGTAATGGTGGACTATACTCACTTTGCTTATCCGCTCCCACCAAAGTTTCCGCCAATTTAGCTAGTTTGTCTCGCTGGCATGATCGTTTAGGACATGCCAGATTTCCCATTATTAAACGTTTTGTTGCTTTGAATAATATTGAAGTTTCTAATAATAAAGTTTATCTTTGTTCTTCATGTTGTGTTAGCAAAAGTCATAAGTTACCATTTCATTCCTCTGATAATAAGTCATTTGCTCCTCTTGATATGATTTGTGCTGATGTTTGGGGCCCAGCGCCTGTTGTTTCTATGGATGGCTTCAAATATTATGTGCTTTTTCATGATCATTTTACGAAATATAATTGGGTATTTTTTCTGAAACAGAAATCTGATGTGCATGGCACTTTCATTCAATTTCGTGCCTTGGTTGAAAAATATTTTAATAGGTCCATTAAATGTTTTCAATCTGATGGTGGTGGTGAGTTTATCAAACTCACTAAATTTTTTCGTGATAATGGTATATCCCATAGAATGTCGTGCCCTCACACCCCTGAACAAAATGGTACTGCAGAACGTACACATAGGCACATCGTTGAACATGGGTTAGCTCTTTTAAATCATTCTAAATTACCTTTGAAATTTTGGACATTTGCCTTTGACACTGCAGTTTATCTCATTAATCGTACTCCAAATGCTACGTTAAATTATGCCAATTCATATCAGTTATTGTTTGGTATTCTTCCCGAGTACAATTTTTTACGTGTCTTTGGTTGTCTATGTTTTCCGTGGTTAAGGCCATATTCCAAGTCCAAGTTAGATCCTCGGTCTCGTGCATGTATATTCTTTGGATATAGTAAGCTTCACAAGGGATATAAATGCTTTGACCCCGTGTCCTTTAAAATCTTTATCTCACGTCACGTTTTGTTTGATGAGCAGGTGTTTCCGAGTTCGCAGTTATCTGATAATGTCGCTTCCACATCTAGTACTCCGAGTTTGCTCTCAAATGTATCGGTAGTTTTTCCACAAGCTTCACACCACGACAATCAACCACCCCCTCATAGTGCACCCCCTAATTTACTACAAAATGTGTCCAGTAGCACTCCTTCTCCACCCACTCAAATTCCCATGCACACCATGTATACACAAAATGTGTCCAGTAGCATTCCTTCTCCACCCACCCAAATTCCCATGCAAACCATGCATACACAAAACCCCACATCACCTCTCCATACGCCTACACCTCCTGTTTCCCCCATTCCACATTCATCATCCACTCCAAATACCAACATCCCACCTCCTCAACCCTCCATTCAAGTGGATTCCTTACCTCACGCTACTCCAAATAAACACTCCATGAAAACCCGCTCTAAAACTGGACATTCCCGATCTAAAGCTCTTACCTCCATTGTACCCCTCATTCCTCGCACTCACCAATCTGTTGTCAAGGACCTCAAGTGGCGTAAAGCCATGGATGATGAGTACTCTGCTCTCATTCACAACAAAACTTGGGTTCTTGTCCCTTGCCCTTTAAATACAAACATAGTTGATTGTCGGTGGTTGTGGGTCATGAAGTTTCATCCGGATGGAACTGTGGAACGTTATAAAGCACGCTTAGTAGCCAAGGGATTTACACAAAGGCCCGGGATCGATTACTTTGAGACGTATAGCCCAGTTGTCAAACCGGATACGATACGCTCTTTGCTTGCTCTTGCTATGTCTCTGGGTTGGTCTATTGTTCAATTGGATATTTCCAATGCCTTTCTCAATGGAACGCTTGATGAGGATGTTTATATGTCACAACCTCCCGGTTATATTGATCCTCCTCATTCGACCTATGTATGCAAATTATAGAAGTCTCTTTATGGCCTCAAACAAGCACCGCGAATGTGGCATCGTCGTCTTACTGAGGTCCTTACTTCACTTGGTTTTCTTGGTTCCAAAGCAGACACATCTTTATTCTACATCTGGACATCTAAAGTCACTATATTTTGTCTTGTCTATGTTGATGACCTTGTTTTCATGGGGTCCGATTCTTCTGCCATTCAAGCTATTATCAGACAGTTGAAAAGTCACTTTGCTCTCCGTGAGCTTGGCCCTCTTTGGTACTTTCTTGGCATTGAAGCCCATTGGACCTCCTCGGGGCTGCTCCTCAATCAAGCTAAGTACATTTCCGAAATTCTTCATAAAGCCAACATGGCTACGTGCAATGGTATCTCCACTCTTATGTGTGTTAAGAAGCAATTTAAGTTGGGCCATGGTGAGATTTTTACCGACAACACCCTTTACCGAGGTATATTGGGTAGCTTACAATACTTGTCTCTCACCCGTCCGGATATCTCCTTTGCGGTGAATAAACTTGCCCAATTCATGCATGCGCCTACGTTAATTCATTGGCAAGGGGTCAAGAGACTTCTCAGATATTTACAACATACTCGGCATTTAGGTCTCTTTTTTCACAAAAAGTCACCTATTCTCCTACATGGCTATACCGATGCCGATTGGGCCGGAAATCTCGATGATAGGAAATCCACCACCGGTGATGCTATATATCTTGGTCGGTCCCTCATCTCTTGGGCTTCTAAGAAACAACAATCTGTGGCTCATTCCTCTATGGAAGCCGAGTATCGTGCTCTTGCTACCGGGGCGTCGGAGATTGGATGGATACAAATTCTCTTACACGAATTGGGCCTCACTCTTCCCCGAGCGCCTCGCCTCCTTTGTGACAACATCTCCGCTACATATCTTACGATCAATCCAATTTTTCATCATCGAAGCAAGCACATCGAGATTGAATTTTTCTTTGTCCGTGATCGAGTTACCAAAAAGCTTCTTCAAGTTCAATACATTCCTACAAAGGATCAAATTGCCGACATAGTCACCAAGCCGCTCACTAAGTCTCGCTTTTTATATCTTTGTTCCAAGTTGAGCCTTTGTAAATCTCCGGCTCAACTTGTGGGAGGGTAATAGATTAAATGTAATGTTAAGGCTATATTTGTAATTATTATAGGCTAGGGCTTGTGTATATATATACTCGATCCACTATCAATACAATTACGGTTTCCTATTCTCTCATCTAATACTATGAATATCTATTTATTAAAAAAAATTAAAATTATATATTATCAACATCTATTTATCTCTAATAGAAACCTACTTTACTAAAACTCATATTTGAATCTTATATTTATCTCTAAAATATCAAAAGAAAATGATATGTGTCATTTCAATCAAAAGAAAATGATATGTGTCAAAATGATTGTCTTTATAAATTGTATTGTCATGTTAGAAATTGACAGCGTTGATTTTATTTTATTTTAACCAAATAAATATAGAATAATTAATAGATGTTATAATGGAATAATTTTAAAATGTATTAATAGATGGTAAAAAGCATTCTGAGGCCCCTGATCTTTCTCGTTTCGGTGCATTAAGTCCTTGATCTTTTATTTGGATACATTAAGCCCTTGATCTTTTATATTTGGTTCTATCAAGCCCTCATCTAACAAAATTGGATGATTTGTTAACTTTCACAAATTAATAAGACCAATTGAAATATTGCGTCACCTAATTAATTACAATTGATTGAATATTCAATAAATTATTCAACAATTTTTTTAAAAATGAAAAAAATTCAGTAGTTATTGTCGTTGTTTTGCTCATTTTCTAATTATTTCGAAAGTGAAATCGAGGAGAATGAAAACATAGATGAAATCTAATGAGTGATGTTTGACCATGTTCTTTATGCCTTATTAGTACTTATCGGTTGTTCATTTCAGTTCAATAATTTTTTTTCAGCAAAAGTGTTTCAGTAATTTTTGAGTCATAAAAAATTGCGCCTTAATTTGTGGGGCCGAAATTGGAGAGAAGAACTAAGATGAAAAAAGAAGAAGAGCAAAGATGATGATGAAGAAGAAGAAACGATTACAGAAATGAACTTGAGAGACAAAGAGTACTAATTTCGAGAGACAAATAGAAACGTTTGAGAAATAAGGTGCGAAGTTACTACATTCCAATAGGCGGGAAAAATAATTGTCAAATTCAAAAAGACAATATTGTCTAGAAATGAAAGTAGAAAGCAAAGTAAATCACATATATTAATGAACCCTACTAAACGGGCTATATTTGTAATTGTGCCACAATATTTTAATCTTATTAATTTGTGAAAGTTAACATATCATCCAATTTTGTTAGATGAAGACTTGATAGAACCAAATATAAAAGATCAAGGGCCTAACGTATCCAAATAAAAGATCAAGGACTTAATGCACCGAAAAGGGAAAGATCAGGGGCCTCAGGATGCTTTTTGCCTTAATAGATTTGACAAGATTAATACGATCAAGAAAATCTGGAGTCAATTTCGATTTCATCTGACTGATGAAGAATTGATTAATCATCTCCTAATGGGAAAGATACACGATGATCATAAAGATAATAATGTTACAATTCCTAAAATTGAAGTTTGTGATTATGAACCTTTGGGAGCATCCTGGTAATCTTTACATATCTTCTCCAACTTTTTGTCAACTTTATGTACAATGTGGGATGAGCCAATTATCATTTTGTGTTGAATTCACTGAAGAACAATCTCGGGAAACCCTAGCCTACTTTTCCTGATGCTTCTTACTCCGGCTGTCATGGAGAGGAACAGCCTCATTTGATCCCTCCTCATGGTTATAGGAAAATCAATGAGATGTTTGCTACATATGCTAAAAAATAAAAAGTCACAGAATATCCTAAGGCCAAATTTTACGCCCATGTAGTCTTGCATGGAAATTCCTGCTCCCAATTTTTTATGCAACTTTCTCTGATGACAAAGAATATAAGTCTATGAAGATCAACCATGCCGCTTTTGAGAGACGCATTCAACTTTGTTCTTTTTCGTTAATTGGTCGACTGAAGTTGAATATATAGGATGCCCCATGGAAGCTCAAGCAACTTCATTCCATATTCACTAAGATATGGAGACTTAAGATCCGGTGGAAATTAATCTCTTTAGGGCGAGACTATTATCATATATTGTTGCCTTTATAAGAAGCAAAACAATTCATTCGAATGAGATGTGATATTGGTTTGAACTTGGAACTTTTAGGTTTCAACCCTGGACACCAGACTTTGATCCATTTAGCCAAAAAGTGATGTGTGCTTTGATTTGAATTTGTTTGATTAACCTTTCCTGAGTTTACTGGGATCATATTATCCTTTCAAACATAGTTGATGTCTTAGGGGATTGATCCGGATCGACAAGACAACTTTAGAAGGTGATTATGAACATTATTCTAGCCTTTTGTTAGATGTTGATATGGCAAGCAAATTGGAGACTCAAATTGGCTTTGAGCATGGATAAAAGATTTGGATATAAGTCATGTATGAAGATTTACCAAAATAAGTTAGCTTTGTCGTTAGTCACTATTGAAATCAATGCAAGCAAAAGGATATTGCAGACGGGAGAAACTAAAATCGCTATTGTTGCGAAGGAAGAACAAACTAAAGGAAATGACACCACTAGACTTGCTACGATACAACAAAGACTTATAGGGTGTTATTTCACTCCGAATTGATTTTGATTACTTGATTTAATATACGGTTTTTATATTATACTATATATATATATATATATATATGTACTTGTGACAAAATGACTTTATTATATACTTTATATGCTAAGAAAGTTTTTAACTCTAGAAATGCCTAAATGAGAATTATCATCTTAACTAGAGTTACTTTAGTTAAAGTATATAATTAAGTATGTATGTATGCATGTCATGATCACATCTATATAGGTTTCAATATCATATGCTCACATAAATATATGTTTTAAAGAGATGATATTTATGCCACGAACTAAAACAATATGCCATGATCAAACACTTCTCTTTAATCTATGGATTATGGTTTTATATGTGATCACATGACATCTTGCCATGATATCTTCTTAAAAAGTATTATGATATGAACTTAACATAATATATATGTTTATCATAAGCTATGCCATGGTCAAAGATATCATTATACATACAAACTATGTTATGTCATCATCTATTGATTTTATCATCGATCATACTTATGTGCTGCCATGTTAATGATGATAAATGCATGTGTATGAATGTGTTATACACGACTAAGACATACATGCTTAGATGATGTTAATAGCATAAGTTTAATGGTGATTGAAGGAAAGAATAAATGAAGGGCTAGGATACAATCTCACTTTATGCCATCTTTTGATCCTACGGCCAAGATCGTTTCTTCATCACCAAGATAATTGTCTAATCAAAGACAACTCATCAAATCCTCCTACACCACAAGATTTCGGATTTAAGATATGGATTTGATGGTTTTGTTGTACTTTGATACTACTCTTACACAAATCTTATCTTATCCTAAAGTTTTTACTAAGTAAAGAAATCTTATCTTTTAGATTTGATGGGACAAGACACAAATTGGCTCCTTCTTCATCTCTCTTCAAGATTTCGGCAAAGGAAGGTGGAAGAGCACTAAAAAAGGAGAAGAGGAGCAATGGTTGAAGGTAAGGAAAGAAACCGAGATTCAAAGCTATCACACAAGATATTCAAGCAACCTTTGATTATATTTTTCCTTCAATCATTACAACGAGAGTTTGAGTGTTATATTCTTTCATTCAAATCATTGTAAAAGATTAAACGGTGGGGTTTAATCTTGGGTTTTACACTAGCTCATTATAAAAGTGTAAAGGAGGTTCTTGCTTAGCCTTGAAAAGCATATAGGTTCTTAAGCACCCGCAAGCTTAGGAGGTTATCACTTAGCCTGTAAAAGTGCCATAAATTTCTTAGTTTAGCTTGAGAAAAACTAAGGGAGAGTTGCTCAAACACTTGGAAGTTTGAGGGAGTGAATACTGGAAGAGGTGTTCAGCTCTAGTAGTGTCTCGGATTGTGAGAACTACTCTACCGGCTTGATTTCTGCCCTTAAAGAAAGCCTTAGTGGAAAATCTCGAGAGGTACTCTCGGGGATAGGACTAGGCTCACAAGGAGACCGAACCTAGATAAATGCTCTGCGTCTAATCATTCTATCCCTACTCTCTTTATTATTGTCTTTTAATCACTTGCTTTACTTTAAGCTTTATCTATAATTGCTTGTGATTAATCAGTGCTAAACTTGACTATTTTCTCTTATCATCTAATCAACTATTTATTCCGCAAAATCTTTTATAGTTGATTATTTAATAGGCAAAATATTTTAAAGAGAAAATAATTGTTTTTAAAGGCAATAAATCCTATTCAACCCCCCCTCTAGTCTTTATATAGTCATAATTTGGGCCAACAATTGGTATCAGAGCCAATCTCTTTTGCCTATAAAGACTAACATCTTTAGAGAGATTCAAAATGACTAATAGAGCTATTAATTTTCCAGGGAATATGTCCACACAAATGATTCCTGAGGGACAGTCTACAGTTAGATCGCCCCTATTTTATGGAGTAAATTACTCCTACTGGAAAAATAGGATGAGAAATTTTATTCAGTCTTATGATATTTTCGTTTGGAAAATCATCAAAGATGGATCATCTATTCCCACAAAAATAGTTGATGGTGTCACAATAAACAAGACTGAATCTGAATACAACGATGATGATTGGAAGCAATTACAGTTAAATGTTAAAGCTATTAATATCATACATTGTGCCTTAGATACTAACAAATATCATCGTGTTTCAGGGTGTACGAGTGCCAAGGAGATATGGGACAAGCTTGAGGTCACATATGAAGGAACTCAAAAGCAGAAGGATCTAAGGGTAAATTTGTATATGCGCGAATATGAGTTATTTAAAATGGAGGTAAATGAAACCATTTCAGAAATGAATACGAGGTTTACCACTATCATAAATAATCTAAAAACCCTTGAAAAATCCTTTCAAAATGAGGAGCTAATTAAAAAATTAATGAGAACAATGCCCTCAGCTTGGGATCCTAAATTGACAGCTATTGATGAAGCTAGAGATCTATCCACATATGCTTATGATGAGTTTATTGGATCTCTACTTACTCACGAGATTAAAGTGTCTTATGTCAATGATAATGAGTTTATTGGATCTCTACCACCATCAAATGCATGTGTAATTAGGGATGGCAATAGGTAGGGTACCCACGGGTAATGGCATTCTCATATCTTTACCCGTTTGTTTTGGAACTACTTGTACCCGTCTCATACCTTAATGGGTAACACTTTTGAAATCTCGTACCTTTACTCGCTTAGATAGCGGGTACCCACGGGTAACCCGTACCCGTTTATAAACTACATATACTAATAAACTACGCAAAAAGAACTATTTGGCCACTCATCTTTGTAATTTGGTGAACTTTCAACCTTATTATGTTAATTGACATTCCTATATTTGTACTATTTAGCTATTTTTTAGTTTTTGTATCAATTCTTTATTTGAAATAGAGTAATTTTAATGTTTAACATTATAATTTCCTTCTAATTTTGATAAAAAAAAAAAAGTGTGAAATTTCACTAAATTCTAGATCAATAGCCAAATATGACTAAATAAAAAGTCAGTGGCTTGATAAATAAATTTAAAATATGTGAGTGGCCAAATAGTGTTTTCACCAATAAACTACAAATTAAACAAGATAAACAATTTGAAAATGCATTATAAATAATTCAAATACAAATTTAATACGCAGTCTAAACAATTTGAATTTCTTCAAACTAAAAAAACTAACTATTGAGCTAGTGTCATAAAGTCCTTGATTTGAGTCGAGTTATATGTTGTGTATATAATTTTGAATGGGATGAGACAGGTGATGGGTACCCAATATCCGTCAAATATATGGAGGGTAAAGGGTACCGAGTACCCTACGGGATAATCCATACCCGCCCCGTACCCATCACGAGTAGCTTTCTAATCCCATACCCGTCCCGTGCCATTTTAGACTGAGTACGGGTAGTCCCGTTAGAAGCAGATTTGTATTAGGTATCCACTGGTAGAGTATCTATTGACATCTTATGTGTAATACTGAATCACTACTTGAAAACATGCATGTTGCACAGGCTTATAATCTCTTTATTCAATTTTATATTTATTTTTATTTTTTGTGTGAGAATTCACTTTCTACAATAATGAGATTTGAACTCATGACCTCACACTCCTTAGTGGAATATAATAACCACCAATTCATTTCTCGGTGAATGTAACTTACTTTTTTTTATGATAATTTTAAGATTTTTCACAATAGATATTTTAAAAAGTTTAGAAACTCAATTTCTTTTTAATTTTTTTTTGATAAATTCACATAAGAAAAACTGAAAATTAACAAAAAATCAAGGTATTAAAGCACTATGAACTCTAAAAAAATTTGACAATTAATAATAATCATGAAAAAACTCTCATTGGATTACTGCTCTTAAGGAGCCATTTGGTTCATAAAATAGAATGGAATAGATATTCCGTGGAATATAATAGAAATAGATAAAATAGATATTCATTAGAAATATAAATTTTTATGTTTAAAATAACTATTCTTACATCAATTAGAAAATAACTATCCATCCACTTTTGTAACAGCTATTCCCGTGAAATAATTATTACGTGTTTGAAAAATTCAAACAAACGTAGGAATAAGAATAGGCAAGGAATAGCTATTTTAATTTCTGCTATTCCGCGAATCAAACGGCACCTTAATAGCTGACAAAACAATATCTTATTCTAGTAACACAAGTTATTCAGAGAAGAAGCAACCAGGAACGATCAAATAAAGAATCGCTTTCGAAGAACAAGCAGACACATATTGCTTGTCTTTGATTTTGAATCAATTATTTTCTAACAAAATCTAACAGGCAAAGCAGCTTCGGAACTAATTATCTGACAAGCCAAGAGCGAAAAACAAAAAAAGGATAGAAAAGAAGCACTAAAATATCTACTGTACAAGTTTTAAAAGGAGAAAATACAAAATGTCTAATAGCCTCTACTTGTAGGAGCATCTCTCTATCTATGCCAAGGCTGCCCATTATTAGCCTGATATACAGTATTGGGGGCCATCCACTGTCCCTGCTGCTGCTGCTGCTGCCATGGAGCTTGAGGCATCACATTTACTTGAGGCTGCACACTCAAAGTTTGTGCTTGCGCAGGCATGTGCGGATACTGTGTTTGCTGCATCACATGGGGTCGCAACATTGGCTGCTGCTGGATGATGCTATTATTACGCATGAACACACCCTGCGCCTGCAACTGAGGCTGATGCAAAGGCTGCGGTGGTTTGGTATCTTCCGGATTCCACTCGGGCATGTCATCATCGTCATCATTCCATGACTTTAGCACTACACCTCTTGCAGTGTTGTTAGTTTCGGGTTGCCCATATTTATGTACAAGCTCCCTCATTTGATCTACAGGACGCAGTAGAGATTGAGAATGACTACTGTGGGAAGGTATTCCATGACTCTGAATACCACTCTTTTTTACCAACTGTGGCCTCGGAGTAACCGGACCACTTGAAAAATTGAACTCTGGCAAGTCATCCTCATCTTGGGCGGCCCCACCAGGAGGGCCAAACCCAGGAGGAACATCATCACCATCATCCTCATCAGGTTGAGGTTTACTAAAGCTATAAGGTCCATCAGCATGGTGTTTAGAAGTTACATTCACATCAACATTCGCATCTTTTTCTTGGTTTCTCCTAGAAGTGGAGTTTTGCTTTTTTGAATTATGTTTGGGTGATATTGTTGACGTTAAATGAGGTTTTCTCCATACAATCACACCAATTAAACCATTATCAATAGAATTAAGGGCATCAAGCTGGTCCTTTGGTAGGACCTTGGCAAGCATCTCTCTAGTTTTCGAATAAGGTGGGCAGACATAGAGTTCCACACCGGAAGCAGGTTCAGCAAAACCCACCCTCTCATCCACTATATAAGAATCAGCCACCTGCACGATCATGCCACTTTCAGTTAAATGACGGATTCCCAAATCCAAATGAAAGCATCCATTCAAAGTTTGAGTTTTTTTACCTCTTTGAGACTTGCACGCTCACTTTCTGCAGACCCCTCCTTGCAAACGAATTGCACAGCCTGCAAAACACATTTTCAATATATGCAGTTAGGGATTTTCAGCTTCATGAAAATATGTACTGTGATTGTCATCTTTGTGACAGATAACACTATCAAATAGCATAACAATAACTTCATTTATTTCTGCAGTTATAAATCTAATCAAGCTTTTAAATTTCACAAAATTATGAGCCACTTTAAATACTTTTTGGTGTGAACCAATATCTCAGTCAAGAAATCAACTTTGCATCTAGAAAAGGAACAGGGAGATTTGGCCCCCAAGTTGATTTCAATGCTCAATGCAACCTGCCTGAGATGGTCAAGCATGAGAGGTTTATACCATATGAATTTTTTATATCCACTTAAACACATTCTGCTTTGCTCGCAAACTATGAACAATTTGAGCTAACCGAAAATATGGATTAGTTAACAGTTCCAGCTGATATCGTTTTCTACTTAAACTTATTTAAAAGATCAAATCATCATATTTGTTTGAATCAAATCAAGTATGATTTTCCATCAAAGTAAAACCTTGACTCCAAATTTTCTCTTTTGAAATGTAAGCACAAATTCTGATTAGCCTAGGATATATGCCACTGCCAATGCTTGATAATACCCCAAATGCATTCATAGCAAACTGCAATAAGCAGAGATGGGAAAAAGCACCAACTCCTCTTTTTTGAAGTGTAATTACAGAATCCAAATCTAGTACAATTAAAAAGAAATTGAGATACCATAACAGCACGACTTCTGGACATCGGCAGCTCTTGGAGGAATTTCTCAAATGCATCAAGTCTAACTCTCCCCTTGATCTCTACGAGGCCAGGCCATGCTTTTGCAAATGCTTTCTCACCACTACAAAATCAAAATACACACGGACATAACTAAAAATATTCTTTTAGATGAAGAATACAACAAGTGATTTCATACAACCACTGACACAAAGTATCTCCATCTAGAATCATCAAAGCATCTCTATTTAGAAACAGAGTCACAATACAGATTTACAAACATCTCATCTCCGCATCATCAATACTCGGAATGATAGAGCTAAAAACAGAGAGAGGTAAATAAATAAAACGACATAGGAGATTCTTCAATAAATGATATCCAGGAACAACTTTATCAATGTTTCAATGCGTTGAGGTACTGACCTTTTAAAAAGGGCCATGACTGAGGCGGAAGATGATATATTCAGCTGAAGTAAGCCTTCCCACACAAGTTCACCCTTTGTTACACTAACAGAAGGTGCCGTTTCTGATTTTACAAGTTCCCCAGCAGATTTTCCATCAGACTCCACCTTCTCGCTCACCAAGTCCAATGTGCCTGGTTTTCCAGGCGTAGCATCATCAGGAGACTTGGCTTCTGAACCAACTCGTGAATCATCCTTGGCAGAGACATTGGTTGCTTTTTCAGCGTCCACTGGTAGATTTTCAAATGGATCTTCAGCATTAAGTGATTCCATGAACTCATCGAGGGAAACAATTGGAGGAAGAAACTCTGCATCCTTCAGTTCATCAACCATTAGCCCTTGCATAAAATCACTCGCATCACTGGAAGGAATCATTATAACGTTCTGGTTCTCTGAACTACTCTTTTCTCCTCTGTTTTTCTTTTTATCAGGTCGTGAAGCAGAAGAGTCATCTTTTTCCTTAGGTTTTGGTCGCATCCGAGTAAGTGAAGAAGCCCCAATGGCAACCTCCGCAGAAATGTTATCCTCTGGTTCAACTTCCACTTGGAACTCGCCCTTATGTGTTTTCTTCACTAATCTCCTCATGTCACCTGAATCAGGCAATACCACCATCTGAGCAAGCTCCTCAGCTTTGGCCATTCGCCATTCAGAAAGCTCTTTAGATGCAAGTTCCTCTGCAGTCATCGCGCAGAGACGGTCTGGGGCAATATCACCCGACATTACTTTTTCTCTTAGTTCAGGATTACTGCGATCCTTTAAATTAAACAAAAGAGACCTTCCTTTCTCCTTGTATTTCTTGTTAACTCCACCATATAACTTGTAAAGCTCTGCTTCAATCTTGGATGCTAGAACCTCAGGTGGCTGAGTATATTGTCCTCCACCAACTATGCAAGAATCCTCCATGCCAGGCTGTTTTTCAACGGTTTGAGCCTCCCATTTCTCATCCAACATATTAGATTCTAATACCCATGACAGCCCATTTCCCTGCAAAAGTTCATCTTTAATAAATAACCCATCACTAACTGAAACACTCTCATCAAGGGAACTAAAAATTGACTGGCGGTCCTCGCCATCAATTCTTGAACCTTGACCACTTCTATCTTCGGTGGAAGTACCACCTCCTTTGTTAGGCAAAGACTTATTGTTTCCCTCACTTGCATGGTTAAACACGCTACCAGTAGCAGGACCAGAAGTTTGAGAATTCCCCTGAGTGCCAGTGTTTTGAGATTGCTTGTCAACATTTGAACTTTTATCTTGCTCTTCACAAACCAAAGCTAGTGCTGCCCCCAATGACTCCCTTAGCTTTGACCTCACAGACTCAGATGACTCATTTTGATATTTTGGAGACGGTTGTCCACTTTGATTTTTCTGACCTGATAAATGTTGTGGCCCAGCTTTAGTAGATCCTGATCTTTTCACTTGTGCCTGTGGATGCGGGGAACCAGATGCATTGGAAGTAGACTGTGTCTGGGGACGTGGAGAACTAGATGCATTAGAAGTAGCTTGTGATGACGATTGATGCAGCCAAGGCCTGTTTTCAGCGTGTGCAACTCGCTTATTAGATACCAACTTTTGCAGCCCGTGACTGTCCATAGAAGAATCCATTGGCACCTTCCGCTTACTCAACACTGATGACTGCTGTCCCACAGTGTTGAACATGGTTTCCATTCCTCCCACGAGATTGTATGAGTGTTGACCCATCTGCCCTGTTTGCAAGTTTGAAACAGATAATTTCTGCAGAACATGATCACTAGGCATATAACCATATGGTTGTGATTGGTGGCTTGATACTGGTATCTGCTGTGATGATGCATCAGTGGAATTTGGCCCCATCATCGCCATATGTATTGACGAATCCAATTTGTTAGAAACAGGTTCCAGCTGTCCCATTTGAATGTTCTGTATCGACATCTGCTGTGAGATAATGTTGTTTGACATGAGAGACTAACTCCAACAAACATGTGCATACATAACCCCTGCACAGCAAATTAGCAGTTAGTATAATACAAAAGAATATATCTCTCAAGTTCAGAAGATATAGATAGCCACTCAACATAGATCCAACACCATGACCATGGAAAATATCAATATACTGAAAGACAGGGTGACCATAAGCAAGCATTCAAAAGCTAAAAAGATTTCAATCTTAACAGTCATCAGTTGATCAAGCAAAATAGACAAGCTAACTTAAGTAAATCTTTCAAAATAAAATTCAGAATTTAATGGTTCAGGCTATCTGCAATCTGCTAATGCACACCTGTCACTGACATTTCGATTTCAAGTTTCAGCAATTTAACTTTTCAATTACACATCACTACCTACTTTTAACTATAACAAGTATATCTACCTTTTAAAATATTAAGAGTCAAAATAAAAATAAAGATCCTTATTTGCCCAGTAACTACGCTGAATACAAAAAGACTTTTATTATTTTCCTTAACAATTGCAGTAACCCAGAATTAGAATCAGTTTAGCTGAAAGTTGATATGCTATAACACCGTATTATTTGTGTTATTAATGATTGCCAGACATCAAGTGATAATCAAAATATATTTATTTTTGTAATATTCAGACTCATGCATCTGTACTCTTTTTTTTATGGAAATTAAACCAAAAAAATATATATCCTGATAAAATTTACGGCCAGAATACATCCGCATCAGACTCTAACATCGACATAGTTATTTAATCAAATTAGAAAATTGGTTACATCTGCCAATTATCTTACAGCAGCAGAGTTATTTAATCAACTTAAGAAAATGTTCACAATTGCTAAATGACAATTATTCCTCTAGAGAAGAAGCAGACTGCCCCAAGTAACCACATTTCTACTCCAATTGAAACCCGATGACAACATGCTTATTTCGTCATTTTATTGTAATACACGTGGATTCGAGATTCCATAACATTCAGAGTTAAAATTACTGTGCATTCAGTACAATGGTTACTTCGTTTCTCTCTCAATTAACACATGCAAAGATGTGTTTACGCAGCAAATGGACGCCATAAACGCTGCCGTAGGAGGTAAGGATATAACAATTCACAAATAAGACTTTCAGCTACGTTTTCACAGAAAGTGAAAGCCATCTCAATTACCATAGGTAAATATTCTTACACAACGAAAGCCATGAATTTAAAGTAAGCTTCATCTAAGCAGGGTTCAAAAAGGGTCTTGAGACAGTCCTAATCTTCAGCAATTTGCATGAAGTGGGCTGATTTCAAGACTTCACCCACGCATTTAGATTTGGCATCTCTTGGTTTTTCTACTGCACCAGATAACAGCTCCAAGATTCATGCAAACTGGATAAAGCACGAGTATCAAAAACAGTATGTGAAATACTCTAATGTTGTTGAATTTTCTAACTGAAAAGGAGAATTACCGCAACAAACATTATCGATACAAATCCCCTTTATATATAATACAACGAAATCTACAAGCATGCCCACGTATCCTTATTATACACGCAAGCATCCTATTTCATGTCATATAATCACAAATAAATTGAAAAAAAAAATCTGTCCTTTCAAAGTATGGTAACCTAAATTGATGGATATACAGAAATAAGAAATAACAAGCAAGTAAACCGACAAAACCCTAAATATGTATATACAGACTAAGATACATATTGAGCAAGAATTACAACTACATATCATATCAATAAAAAAAAAAACGTTGAACAGACGATTCGGGGTGCAAATAAATGAGATAATAAAGTAATTAAGTAGAGAATTGAATTAATCGGATCTGATGCAATGAATAGTAATGAATCTAATAAAGCAGAGTCGAAACCCTAGTAAAAAAGAGAAAGGGAAATAAGAAAAAAGAATTAGGGTTTGTCGGTGTGGGATGAGATAGATATACCTAATCGGAGATTCGAATCGACGGTGACGGAGTTAAAGAGTAAGGAAGAGAGCCGGCGAGAGGTGAAGAAGAAGATAAAATCGCGGGTGACAGTTGAACACAACCCTAAAAACCTAATCCCACAACTCAAAGTATATATCGAATTATATACGACCGCCACGCGTCAATAATGATATTTCTAGAAAGAGACGACAAGCCGTCTGGTTTTTTTTACACACTCACTCCCTTGAAAATATACCTAAAATTCATTTGGATACACCTCATTTGTAACTAATTTATATATTGAATACGGTTTTCAAATCCAAACCGGTCAAAGCATCGAAAAAGTTTAAAACTTAAAGGTTTAAGATTCAATCGGAATTTTCGGTTAAACTGAAAGTCTGTAAATTTAATAACAAGTTAATAATTTTAATTTTATTTGGCCCTCGAATATAATAAATTTATAAATCTAAAAATTAGTAATAGCAATAAACTTCAAACTATTATATATAAAAAAAAAAAGATTTGTGTCAAAAAAGTTTAAATTAACTGAATTGTCAACATATATAATTATAAGTTTTTAACAGTGTTTTAAAAATTGCTAGGCGGTACCAAGACGGCGGAGCCTCCAAATATCTAGGCGGGGACTAGTCGGGGCCTAGGCGTGGACTAGTCGGATTTGCATTTTTCTATATTTCTGATACTTATTAAATATATTAAATATATAAATACAATTAAAATGTGAATTATACCGTAACAAAATAATATAAAAGTATAATAATAAACTTTTATGATAGAAAAATATAAAATCTTTATTAATTGTTATATGTAGGAAGGGTAGAGTATAAAATAATCTCTTGAAATTTATGTTTTTATAAATTAGTACTTGCGAATGATCAAGATGTTACATGAATCTAAAAATAACCTTTAATGACTTAAAAAATGACACCTTCCAAAAAATAAAGAGATTTGAAACAATTTTAATTCTTGAACTTTTCAATTTTGAGATCATTTAAGTTGAGAAAACCACAATAGTTGCCGACTTAGGCCGCCTAGGTCCGCCTTGAGCCGCCTTGGTCCGCCCAGGCGGAAATAAATCAGTCCACCGCCTTATACCGCCTAGACTCCTAAATCGCGGCGGTGTTATGAAAAATAGGGCGCCTAGGCGGTCGCCTTAACCGATTTTCAAGACACTGGTTTTTAATATAAAAAGTAAAGATAAATGTCATAATTGTTTGAATATATACCAAGTAGGAGACGGATCAGTTGTGACAAGGTTTTTCAATGTGACAATTTTTATGGTGTAATAATGGGGGACAATTTAATAATGGGTAAATTACAAAAACATGACATGTGGTTTCAAGTTTTTACAACAACCTGACCTGTGATTTCAATTTAGTAAAAAAAATACCTGTGGTTTACAACTTTATCAAAATTAAGGAAAATCAACTAACACCGTTAAGTGTGCTGACGTGGCATGGGCAAAATGGTCCAAAAATTATGGTGGCAAAATAAAAGTTTGGGTAATTCAAGTTTTTACAAAAAAAGAACTTGTGGTTTCAAGTTTTTACAAAAACATGACCTGTGGTTTCAGTTTACTAAAAAAAATACATGTGATTTACGACATTATCAAAATTAAGAAAAAGCTACTAACATTGTGGTTTACGACGTTACCAAAGTTAAAGAAAAGCTACTAACATTGTTAAGTGTACTGACGTGACCATAGGCAATATGGTCCAAAAATGAAGGAGCTTTTATTCAACCATCATAAATTTTGGACCATTTTGTCTATGACCACGTAAGCACAGTGTTAATAGCTTTTCCTTAATTTTGATAACGTCGTAAACCACAATGTTAGTAGTTTTTCCTTAATTTTGATAACGTCGTAAACCACAATGTTAATAGCTTTTCTTTAACTTTGATAACGTCGTAAACCACGATGTTAGTAGCTTTTTCCTTAATTTTGATAGCGTTGTAAACCACATGTATTTTTTTTTACTAAATTGAAACCACGGGTCATGTTTTTATAAAAACTTGAAACCACAAGTCCTTTTTTTGTAAAAACTTGAATTACCCGAGCTTTTATTTTGCCACCATAATTTTTGGACCATTTTGCCCATGCCACGTTAGCACACTTAACGGTGTTAGTTGATTTTCCTTAATTTTGATAACGTTGTAAACCACAGGTATTTTTTTTACTAAATTGAAACCACAAGTCATGTTTTTGTAAAAACTTGAAACCACAGATCATGTTTTTGTAATTTACCCTTTAATAATTAATTAGGGAAATGTGGCAAACTTGTAAATAAAGAGAGAAGCATGTCCCGCATGAAAAAGAAAGAAGGAGGAAGAATGTGATGACAACGCTGATGTCATTACATGATAGAGAAAAATATTTATTTCTTTTATTTAAAATACATTTTTCCGATGATTCATAACTCATTTTTCGAAAAATTTTATATTGTTGGACTCGTATTAATTAGGCAGTCATTTTGAGATCCATTGCGGTCAAATAATAACGATATTTTTTCAAAATTTTTTGATTTTTATCCATTTAATTATTTTCATAATTTATTGAGACTAAACTGTGCAGAATTTGGTTTTAGCCCGAGAATTATAGTTTCTTAGAATTACAATATACATTTTTTGGGATTTTTCCAGAATATATTGGGCAATTTTTGAATTTTTTTAATTTTTATCCATTTAACCACTTTCATAATTTATTGGGATAAAACTGTGCGGAATTTGACTTTAAACCAAGAGTTAAAATTTATTAGAATTACGATATACATCCTCTTAGAATTTTTTCAGAATTTTTTGGGCAATTTTTGGAATAGAGTATTATCTTGGAATATCAGAATATTATTTTGGAATATCAGCGTAATTATTTTGGAATATCATAGTATTCTTTTGGAATACTCTAATCTTCCAAATTAATACTCTGATATTCTAAAAAAATACTGTGATATTCCAACAAGAATACTATGATATTCCAAAATAATACTTTGATATTCCAACAAGAATACTCTTATATTCCCAAAGAATACTCTGATATTCTGACAAGAATACTCTAATCTTCCAATAAGAATACTATGGTATTTCAAAATAATACTCTAATATTCCAACAAGAATATTATGATATTCCAAAATAATACTTTAATATTCTAAAATAATATTACCAAAAATTGTCCAGAAAAATTAGTAACCAAAAAATATATAATGTTTCACTTATTTTTTAAAGACATTTTTCTTATCAATTTCTTTTTTTTATATATTTCTTTTTTTTTTAAATCTTCTTTCCTCTTCTTTCCCTTACACATCTTACCATTTTTTTATATTTCTTTTGTTATTTCATCTTTGTGTTTCTTAAAAATTACTTTACTTATTAGAGTTTTATGTCATTTTACTTTATTTCTCTAAATGTTTTTGTTAATTAAAAAAATAATAATATTTAATTTTATATTAATGGAGCCCTCATTCTTTTATCTTTTTAAATTTCATTCAACATAGTTGCTATATATATAAATTATTACAAATAATAATATTTAATTTATAAGAATTAATCCGTGAATTTATTCTTTTGATATGTTTTCATTTGATATGTTTACTATATATACAATAGAGTCAAGTTCAAATGAGACAAGAGTTTAGGATGAGACTAGTTTTTATGGTGCGACAAGGGGTATTTTTGTAATTCAATAGAGGAAGGTGGCAAACTTATAATTAAAGGAACACCCCTCATGCGTGAATTGAAGGGAAGGAAGAGGAGGTGATGTTAGCGCTGATGTCACCTCTGTAGAGAGAAAGAGTTTTAATTATTTTCTTTAAAATGCATTTTTCCGCTCTTTCCGAACTCATTTTTCAAAAAAAATTATACCAGTGAACTCGTATTAATTAGGCGGTCATTTTGAGATTCATTTTTGCTATTTATAGACGATTTTTTTTTTATGGTTGTTCCAACAGAATACTATATTTGTTCCACCAGACTACTCCAATTGTTCTACCAGAATACTACATTTTTTTACACTCTCAGAGTGCATTTAAAACCGAGTATCCAATTTGGAACAAAAATAAAAAAATAAAAATCGTCTATAAATAACAACAATTGATCTCAAAATGACCGCCTAATTAATACGAGTTCAGTGGTATAATTTTTTTTGAAAAATGAGTTCGGAAAGAGCGGGAAAATACATTTTAAATAAAATAATAAAAACTTTTTCTCTCTCCAGATGTGACATCAACGCTGACATCACCTCCTCTTCCCTTCAATAATGCCCCTCCATGTTTTTAAAATTTCAAAAATGCCACCACTTTTTAATTGTCTCACACTAAAAAAAGTCTCTCCATAATGACCCTGTCTCACCTGATCCTATCTCATATACAATATTATTATAAATTTTGATTTATTTTATTCACCTTATCTTTTTACATTAAAAACAAGTAAAACATAATATTTGTTATATTTACTGCAGTTTTAGTTTCGTTTATCCTACGTCATTTTAAAAAATAATCATCACAGTTATTTGCTATCTTTTTTATTTTCCAACTATATTTTATCTATTATTATGTTATTTTGCAATCTTTCCATAGTTATGTTTCTTAATTTATATGATTTTTTTAAGTTTCACTTATTTCTTAATCTTTTTTATTTTTCTCTATACAGATGCACAATTCAGATTTAATGGAGATTAATTTATATGTTTTATGTGTTTACCTAAATGCCTCTTAGTATTCTTATGTAATTCAAGTTTTCATTTCTCATGTTTTCTATTTTTCTATATCATTTTGTCACAATTAGGTCCCAATGATTTTTGATTTCCTACTTTTTCCTTTGCATTATATTCATCTCATTTGTATGGTTCAAAATGGTAAAAAAGTAAAATAATTCTCAAACTTAAACCCCGAAATTTATTACTCCCTCCGGTCCATATTATTTGTCACATTTGACTAAATCACGGGTATTAAGGAAATGATTGATTTGCATTAAATATATGTAAATTGGACTAGAATACCCTTATTAGTTAAGAAGCTGAAATTAAATAATCTTACATGGAGTGAACCCATTATTAGGGGTGAAGTGGGAAAAATTCACATTGGAAACCTAACATGACAAATAATATGGAACAAGAAGGGAGTAGTTGATAATGATAGAGTACATTTGTCCTCTAATTATAATCTCTTATAGCCTAAGCTGAGGCACATCAAAATATGTCATGTGTTGTTCTAAAAATAAAGAGACTAAATAATGTAATATATAAAAATTTGGAGACTTTAAAATTATTTACTCAAAGCAATATATTCAATTCATCATTTCAAAATTTAGGTAAAAGTACAAAATAATGATTGTGATTTACTCAATGCAAATTTGCATAGGTTCGAAAATATAAACATTGTTACAAAAAAAAGTCAGATGAACATGTTGGCTTTTCGTTCGATGGAACAAGTCTCCAGTCATTTATTTGAATACAACACACCTATATAAAGATCTTGAAACTGATCCGTATGGATCATAAATGCCCCTTCAACCCTCAAACTTTTTAACTTTGACTGTAATGTCATCTTTTTAACATCGTTAAACTTTTTTGGGCCTTATTTGCTAAAAGTAGACACCACTAACCTTCACCTTTATTCGCATAGACTGTAATATATCCTCTATGCACATTTTCTTTTCCTATTCCGCTTTTATATATTGGCAGAGAGACCTAACATTAATGGATATGCTCCTATAATTAATTCATTACACTAATAAAAAAAATAACCTTTTGGCATGAGAGCCAAGTTTTTAAGGTAAATCAACCATTTAAATAGCTAAAATAATACTGCGGTAGTCTTGATAGATAACCTTAAACAACATACAAAAATACCAACAGAATATAATTTAAAAGGCCCAATTCCATAATTGTGCAAAAATCAAGGGACCAAAACCATCGAATTTTACCATACTGAGATACCACTAACTAGGCCAAAAATTCACAAATCAAATCCCACTAGCTCAAAGTAAAATTCAATTATGTACCATAAAAAGAAAATTCAAGATATTTCAAACTAAAGCATTGAGCATTAGCAATAAAAAGACATCCATCTATTCCCACTACAATAATTACCTCAAAAGAAAAGAAAGACATTCTATGTTTAGAAATCTTTTATTTCATTCCATTGGTCCTACCATATTTTTAGGATCTTATATTGACAAAAACATACCCCAAAGGTATATATAGTCACAGCACAAAATGAGTCAGTTGCACTTCTAACTTTTTCTTTTTCCTTCACAGAATAGAAAAATAAAGAAAAAGACAGATTTGAATATAGCATCACATAAACTTCTTAAAGAAAAAATTTCAATCCATATGAGATTTGGGGCAAGGGGTTAAAAAAAGATAGCAATTTACAAGATATTGAAGTTGGTGCCTGCGTATTATATCATATAACTCCTATCTACGTTGCTGAATTCGAGATGATTATAACTTACAAGACAGTGCTGGGCAAGACAGTGCTCACCCTACCACCCTCAGCCCTTCGCTGGCCAGAATTTGACCCGGACGACAATGATCCTAAAATACTTTCACCAACCTCATTCTTGCAAAGGGGACAAGAAGCATTGATCTTCAGCCACTTATCCACACACTCCTTGTGGAAAAAATGAGAACATGGCAGTTCTCTCAGTTCATCATTATTGGCATATTTTGCTAAACATATGCAGCAAACCTGTCGTAATTAAACATTATCAATGCTATGCCTCGTAACATAGGGTAATATGAAAGTAAAGGTTCTCAAGGAGAGATGACAATATGTAGCACTTACAGCATCTTCTCCTGAGATGGAACGTTCTTGTTCAGTTCCTGCAGCCACGGTTCCACCATCACCAGCAACCGAGTTGTGATCGTCGCCATTTCTTTTTTTGTTCAACTTAAACTTGTATGTTGGTAATGCATCGATTGATTCTGAGGTGGCTCCTCTGGTCTGCCCCAGATCTTCTCTAAACCCAAGAAGTGAAATTATACAAGGCAAGCAGCAGCAGATGGTTGCACACAGAATGAAGGGCATAGCATATCCAATACAGCTAAATGTCAGAAACACTATACATAATCTGCACGAGTAAAATGATGCAAAGTTGAAGATCAGCACTCCAAACAACTAATAATTTCATAAACAGAGTGAGAATAAAACCAACTGTACCTATACATATTAGGCGCATCAACTGCAGACGAATGCCCTCCAAATATCCAAACATTGCCGACCACAAACCAAACAGCAAAAAAGCAATCCAAAGCCATTTTGAAGTATTCAACCATAGTCTTGAGTCTGAAGTCCAACAAGTTTATAATCAATCTCTATCTTTATATTACAAATACATTTCATAGTGAAATTATTTCAAAACAAAAATAAACTAAATTTTTCCGTTTGAAGCCCGTAACTAGATAATAAAGAATAGTAATGCAGGTGCACCATACAGCCAGGGCATGACATCCGTAAAATAAGTTTCAAAAAGTTGGCTGCACTAATTGAATAACTAATTAATGCCAACCAAAAAACACAGTTTTCTACTTTCATCAACATGCAATGTACAGCCATTGAAGTAGCATGCTTTCATTGTAAGGACAAAGGTAGCTACAGACAGACTCCCCAAGCCAAAGGTCACGTCTTTAAGCTTCCCAATCTAGACCACAAAATAATAAGGCAAGGCCCCTAGTTTTCTCTGCCAACATGACCATCTTCCAACAAGATAGAATACCATATACCACAGAAAGTACAGACCCCCTTGAGTTATTAACATCAGCATCCATAAAACGACTTCATGCATAGAGAAAAATAGAAAACAACCGGACTTTGGAGCAATGCTACATCATTTATAGTATAGAGAAAATTCAATAGCTATGTTTTAATCACCTGCATATGTATCTATCAAGTGTACTTGTTACCTAGTGCAAATACTCTTGCATCCTGTAATTTATTGCACCTATATGAAGCTTCAATAGCTAGTAAGTAGTTATACATGTAAAGCATAATGTTCATTCTTATAGTAATCTAAGTTATGGTAGTCTCATCAAAGAACTCACGTAGGACAAAACTTTTACACTCAAGGATGATAGATTTCCAAGACCTAAACCAAGCATTACACGCAGAATTGATCTTTCTTATCATTAAATTTCTCAACATGTTCAAGAATATACCAAGGTTATATCAGAATCCATACCTTGCATTAATTACTGCAGAGTTTTGACCACTTCTAGGCGATGAACGACGCTCTTCCACTTCCGAGTTCCTGCTGACTGACACAGAATAGGAACCTGCAGGAACACTAATGTGTGTAGAACCCTGCCGAGATTGTACTGGTTCTTGCTCCGAAACTTGGTTACGCTGGCGGTAACGCCAATATAGAAGAGGAAGGGTTGCAACACATCCTGATGCATAACCAACAATCCACGCAAACAATGGCGCCCGCGGATGCTCATGCCTTGACACAGCCAGAACTATAATGGACGCTATAATCTGGCTAACTGTGAGAACCAATTCAACAGAAATCCACAACCCAGAATTCAACGGACTACGACGTCTACGCGCTTCACCTCTCCTCGTGGAAGATGAATTACGATTGTTCGATGCATTAGACGAAGCAGTTGAAGGAAGAGAAACTGGTGTCCTCACACTAGTAGAAGGTCTTTCTTCATGCGAAGAGGCTTCCAAGCCACTAGTGGTTCTATCATTAGACGTTGACGAGGAGGCATCAATTCTCCTTGGTATGTCAATAATGTGCTCATTACAGCTAAGATTGTTGGGTTGCTCCATTAACAGAAGAGGGTCGGTATCACTTTCAGTATGAGAATGTGGTTCCGTTGAGGAAACATCCATCTAAGTCTACCACGACGACGGAAAATGACGAATGCATAGGATCCCAGAGTCAGGTTAACAACTTAACATGTTCCTCATGCATACAATGAAACCGATGTAACTCTTACTCCGAGAATTACTGGACACCACAATCAGTGGATAGTTTAACAACTTCAGTTCTGTGAAAGAAACACAACATCAGTACAATTGGAACAAAAAAGATGATATTTTTCATTTTGTTGCCATAATCTAAACACATACACAACATGAAATTAGCTCAACTAACACTATAAATTACTTATCCGAGTTTGGCGGAAAAGGCGAGGAAATTGGGCAAAAGGGTCGATGAAAATTGAGAAGAGGACAAAAGGGTAAATTTTAATTACATAAAGGAGAGCAAACAAAAGCTAATCTTTGACTGTTTCAATAGCCCAGAAGAGCTAACCCTACATTTGGGCATTGATACAATTCTCAATACCTTAATTCAAGGTCCAAAAACAAGAAGAAAAGAACAGGTAGAAGGTCCAAGAAGCGGAGATTTAAAGAAAATAAGAAAGAATTAGAAATTCAAGAAGACAGAATGAGTGATCAAAAAAATAAAGAAAAACCCTAAAAAAAACGAAAGAAACGTTGACTAAAGAAGTGAAAAAAGAGGGGAAAGAAGCAATGGAAAGAGAAAGATCCATACATACCAGAGAGGAAGATGAAACGGCGCCGGATGGATGGTGAGGATGGAGATATTATCTATCTATCTATCTATCTACTGTATGTATCTATCTGTGAAAATGTTTGAATATTAAAACAAGGAAGGAAGGGAAGATAAAGAGTCGTCAGCTTTCTTTTCTATTCTATTCTTTCTTCCTCTATCAAGCTTTGCCTTGGATTGTAACATAACAACATTTCTCATTTATGTTTCCTTTTCTTATATATCACACAAATTATACTTCATATTTATCTAAATAATACTCATCAATTTCATTTATCAAAATATTAATAATAACTAAATCATTCTAATGTTTTTAGGAATAATCAATTTAGCTCAATGTATAATACCAATTTCACTCTGTTGCGATATACACCATTATTTATTGTCATGTCAGCACCACCTTACTTAAAATTAAAATTGTCATGTATGCAATAGAGAATACATTAGGCTCGTTTTGGTATCTTTACTCACTATTCAAACCAAAAAGTGTTCCAATTGTTTAAATCATCCAAAACCAAAAACATGTCATGATCAAAATCATAAATTATGTCATAAAACAATTCGATCATCAATTGACAAAAAGAATTCCTGATAAAAATTGTCATTAATAATAAAACACGCACAAAAAAAACTAATATAACCAAAGACATGTATGTGTAAGTTTCTGCAAGTGAATATTTTATCATTTGGTAACTGATAACAACGATAAATGTAAACCAGGCTCATGACGGTCCACGAGCGCTAAGCCCATTAGCATGCTCGTATTATTCGCATTGAGCTTGTATCCGCCTATACGCCGGAACCCGTCTAAAGCATATGACTCGCCTAAGGGTGTATCTTGTAGAGGAAGTACTCTATCCGTTCTCGAATGTATGTCTTTTAAGTTAAAAAGTGAAAAATTAAGAATCTTATGTAATATACCAATATACTCTAGAGGGAGTACTCTATCCGTTCTCGAATGTATGTCTTTTAAGTTAAAAAGTGAAAAATTAAGAATCTTAACATCTCAATAAATATGTTTCTTTGTCCTCCGTACACCTAAATTTTTGGTTTTATTTCCTAAAAACTAGCAAATGTAGCTTGTATATATGGTAATTGTATTACTTTCTTTTTTTTCTTGCATAATCAAAGGGAGACAATATAAACAATGAAAAGTTAAAATAGGAAAGAAATGACAAAACGACATACATTTGTGAACTTCTCAATTTGCTTAAATGACATACATTCGAGAACGCAGGGAGTAATTACTTAGTCAGTTACCCCGGATATTCAAAAAAAAATATCTTTCTAAAATACCTTCCTGATCAAAGTATTCGATCTCCTACCTAAAGTAGAAGTGTTGCTTCTAGCCAACTATATGGGAATCTGAATCGTACTAAGATACAGATGATAAAATCCTTATAAATATACATCAGAGTGAACCCTAAAAGTACATTCACGAATTTAGTAATCTTTACGTTCTTAAGTCTTTCCATTACTAACTTGAGTGTCATCAAATTTATTGTTGAAAACTCAATCATCTTGTTTTGAGTAATGTCAAAACTCATATATGAAAAATAGTAACTCCTAATTCTGAATTGTTTTATAATTTGTTCTTAAAGTTACTGATTGTTTATTTTGTCTAAGCTAGTAGTCAGTACAACTTCAGTCACGATCAAGAGTTCATTCAGTATTCAGTATCTGACCAGAAGTCTGAATGTCATCACAACATCATGCATTTGTTGATCATCTTTGAAGAATAAACTCAACAATCCAACAAAGCTCAAGAAGTTAATTAGCCAAGTCAAAACATTGGTGTGTTCGAAGATTTAAACTTGGAAGTTCATTTAAAATTGTGGAAATAGGCCAATATAGAAGAATCCAAGATGTTTCCCAATTTGTTTTAAGTCTTAAAGTAGTCAACATTGATGTTCGGAAATCATTACCTGACTTTACACGAAAATGATAATTTTCGATTTGCTACAAAAATCTCTCTTTTGCAATCATCCAAGTGGAAGGAACGTTCAAATCATTTTCCAAGATGAAGATTATTGCCCTGCATAGAAGCAACGGTAACCTACTGAGTCTAACGGGAGAATTGAAGTTTTGAATCCAAGTTTAAAGTCTAACGGCTAGCTTGAAGAATCTGTATATAAGAAGCTCAGTTAAAACACTGTTTGTTTAGTGAGCAAAAGGATATAATTTTTTGGAGGATCTTCCATATGGATGTATGAAGATTTGGTTGTTAACATGTCATCCTTCGTATCTTCTTATAATGTGGGTACGACAGGCGGATCAAGTCCTTCAAGTAGACGTGTCAAGTATGGTAACAATGTCTTCTGCCACATGACGCAGACCATTCCATCTTCTCGACTTGTCCCTTTATGAACCGATCCTCGCTTTGGGTGGATCGGTCCCCTTCTGGAGAGCAGATCCATTCTACTTCTTGGACTCATTGAACCGAAGTGAGACCCAAATTACACTACCCAAATGTCAAGCCCGTTGTGGACTTGTCAGAGGCCCACGATAACACCATTTACAGATTTGGGTGTTATCAACTATTTGCATTTCCTTGGTTAGCACCTTCTCTTCTCGAAATCGATATTAAAATGAGAGAGAAGAACTTGTAGAATAGATTTTGAAATTTTGGAGGGAGGGGTAACATGGTATTCTCAGCATAATTTGGGTATTGAATATGGGCTGCATTTAGAAACCCACAAAATAAAGTAATGGGAGAAAAGATAAAATGGATTGGGATAAAATATACTAGTTAGTTAGTAGAGGAAGGTGAGAGAGGGAAGAAGCCATGGCTATGGCTATTCAGTGCTCCCTTAATTATTCTAATCTCTTTAGGTATTCTTTTCTTTCTATTTCTAATCATCATTCCTTCTTCTTCTTCTTCTTCTTCTTCTTCTTCTTCTTCTTCTTCTAATTATTACTATTATGATTATCTTTGATTGCAGCAATCAAAGTAGAACATTGCTGCACCACAAGAAATGCAACTTCAAAACAACCACCACCACCAGAATTATCTTATGCTCTTCTTCTTCTTCTTCTTCCAAATTTTCAAACAGAAGGGATTTGCTGCTCTTTAGTCTATCTTCTTCTCTATCCCTTGCCTTCTCTTCTTCAGGTAACTCTTCACCCCAAAAGCCACCTTAAGAGGATAAGATTGCTTGCTATATTTACTTAAATATATTAGCTCCCAAGTTACTAATGTCGGACAATTCCACTTCAGTAAATTCAGTTCAGTAAATGCAGTTCAGTTCATTAATTTTCAATTCAATAATTTTAATCATAAAGAACCGGACTATCTCAATTGAATTCTATCTATTCTTTTAGTTTGGAAAGGATCAAAATTCAGTTACAAACGAGCTAATTTGGAGGAATTGAAAACCATGTTGGGATTCAATTGGATTCATTTCCTTCCTTGAGAATGTGATTTTGGAATGCGGGTTTCCTTCCCTCATCATGATGTATTATTATGTTATCTCGAAAAATTGCAGGAACCCTTGCAGAGGAAGATGTTAAAATGAGTCCTGTGGTTGATCAAATTAATGCTTATACGTATTTGTACCCAGTTGAGTTGCCATCTAAGAAGTTTCTCTTCAAATGGTAGGCCTTTACTTCCCCTTTAATTAGGCAATAATCTTTCTCACTGCTGTAATAGATGCAAAAATGATTATAAACTCCCAATTTTTTTTTTTGGGAAGATGACTTATTTGCGTTTTGAATTTTAAAGGGTAGAATCCAGAAAGCCAGAACGTTACTCCTCCGCTGCACCATTGTCCCGTAAGTTCTCTTGTTTGGCGAATACTAGGGATTAGAGTTCCAGTATCAGAGGCACGTTACATCGTTTCCATGTTTTTTAGTACTTCTTTCTTTGTGCCTGATTTTCCATTGAAATGAACTTTGTGCAGCTGATGCACGCCTTCGAATTGTCTCCGAGCGAGTTGACATCATTGATAATCTCATCCTTTCTGTTACAGTAAGTTTTATACAGCTAAATTTTACACATGCGAGTTTGATTATTTTTGATAGGATTATGATTTTATTTGTTGGATTCAGATAGGTCCCCCAAATTCTCAGTTCCTTACATCCGATGAGACGAGTAGTTGGATAGCGAAAGATGTTGCGGACTCTGTTTTATCAGACAAGTCTGCACTGGTAATGTTTCTCATACAAACATCTACTATTGTCAGCTATCGGACATATGATACTCAAAGTCAAAGGCTATTGGCAGTTTTTCTGTTTGTTTGCCTTGCTATATTAAAATCTATAAGCTAAACAAAAATGCAAGTTTCATGATGGAAAACGGAAAACCGAACACAGGTCAACAATACAAATATAAAGAAATAGAACTTGAATTACTGATAATGAAGGATTAGATAATCTAATACAGAAGAACTATCTCCTATACTAGCCTTACGAGAGAAACTCTGCTCCCAAGCCAAATGGCTGATTCTCACGATAATTTTCCCAATCACCCTTCTTTTCCCCCTCACTAGTCTCTTTGCAAGTTCTAATGTAACAACCTTAGCTAACCCTCGTCAACAATTACCATATTACCCTTATCTAGCACGTTCTCTATCGCGTAATGGTTTGAATTTGCAGATAGCTTCTTTCTGTCTTGTGTCATTCACTCTCTTAGCTGTTAGTTAGTTGTGACAATTCTCAAGAGAAGAATCTTTGTTACATTTTCTTTAGTTTTTGAAAAATCTATACACTAAAGTAGATAGAAACTGTTGATAGAACACGTCTTCCTTGTCGTAGATACTTATGAATACGTAGTTAACCATAGTAACTACGGCTGTGAATTGTTCCTACTGATTATTAGTCTGCACATGCTTGTGTTCCAGCAAACGATGGCTAAAGCTGTTGCCTGTTATTAACTTCATAAGACCAGAGAAAAATGGAATTGAATATTTTTCTTATGGGGTTTTTACCGATCTGGCCCATCTGGGAGGCCCATTAACATAATTGTTGTCTTTTCTACACTTTCTACTTATTAAGCATCTTATCACAATAATTGAAAAAGACTCCTCCTTCGACGGTTTTGAGTTATGAGAGGGAAAAGTAGTGGAATGGTATTTTTGTCCATATTTCTTGAAACCGCTAGATAGGTAGGAAACACAACAGATATGTTAATGGGTCTCCCAGATGTGCCAGATCGGTAAAATGCCCTTTTTCTTATTCATGAATGATGGATACAAGTCCGGTATTTATATACAATTACATTGTTGATTTGGACCAATCAGGTTCACTCTTTACTAACAAACTCTCCAGCCTATCTTTCATCACACGCTTAACACGTGCCAACTACTAATTGCTAACTAATCAGTTAACTGATCTCTTAACTGACTTTAACACCCGTGAAGAAGTTTATTTGAATATTAATAGAAAGGTTGGTTGACGAATGAGTGCAATTTGAGAAATATACGTTCACCACTAAGGTTTTCTTCGGTTCATTTTACATGTTTCTTTTTTTTAATACAATTGATATTTGTGTTTGACAACCTAAATCTTCTCGTCTGGCAGCGAGTAACCTCAACTCAGCGTTTAGCTGAGAGTCAACTTCTTGATGCGCATACTAGTCAAGTAAGCTCTAAACCCTCCCTTCATAATCAGCAATTTATATTCGGCGAACATACGTTAATTTCAAGACAAATTCATGGGAGTTATGTCCGGATACATTTCAATTTTATATGTTTCTTATGTCAGATTGATGGTGAGCCATACTGGTATTACGAGTACCTGGTTCGCAAGTCACCAACCAGATCCGTAAGTGCCTCCTCCTCTCTTGTTAGAGTTTCTTTTTCCCCAGCATAACAGGTTTGTGATGATTCATATTGAATTGGCAGGCTCAAGAATCAAACCTTTATCGTCGCTACATTGCTGCAACGGCCCAAAGAGATGGTAGGCAGGGCTGAGAATTTTGTTCTAAACTAGTGTCCGCCTTTTATAATCTATATATTAACAAAATTATTGAACTTGCAAGAAACTTGAGTATTGAAATCCTTAAAATTAATGCAAACTCACTTGAAGAAACTTATTTGCAGGTTATCTTTATACTCTGAATGCTTCAACTCTTAACAAACAATGGGAAAAGGTCTCTCTCTCACTCATTCATTTCCGTGTTGTGGTTCTTGAATCTTGATGTGAAGTTGTTTGTGTTTATGCGAATTGGTTTTATGTAATGCAGATGGGACCTTTACTGGAGAAAACTGTAGCTACATTTCGTCTTCTCCCACCTACAGATAACTACGTACCCCCCTACAAGGATCCGTGGCGATTTTGGTGACAGTTTTGCTGTAATCTTGAGTTAGTTTTGTCTCTGGAACCCCAATACAACTGTCGTTTTCAAAAAAATTAACAAGATTTGTCATGATAAAATGAAATTCGGCGGCTGTTCTTTTACTGCTCACCCCCAAATGGAGCATCCTATCTCTGCAATCGGTTTTTCTGTTGTTAATATACATCATTGTTCTTTCTTCAGTATTTTAGTAAGCCAAACTCTTTTTCTGTTTTCTCTTTAACAATTTTGATGTGGATCTTTTTATGAAACTTGAGAGATCTATTTGCTCATTTTGATGATTTAGTAAAAAATGTAGATATCTATTTGTTTCCTAAAGATAGCAGCAGTCCCTGTTTAATGTTTTGCAATTATAATTTTTATGGTATACTTTAAGCAACATGCATCATCAGGAAAAATATTTTTACGTGCCGAATTTGTCTATTCCCTTAGAAAGCCTCTTTAATTAGGTCGGCGACCAAGGTGAGGTCAGCCACCTCAAGAAGTTTGCCCCAAATTTGAACAGCCTTGGTCATCAACCTGACCATGGTTGGCGACTCAAGCCTCCAAAGCTTATTTATGTTGCTTCATTTGACCCCTCATGCTTCTTCATTGTCCCTTCAACATCTTCATATGTTCCCGTGCATTCAGAGTGCTCATTCGGTCTCCATGAACATGATTTATGTCCTCATCATTCTGTTTTTCTTCAAAAAAATTGGACTCCACGATTCGCACGTATAGAGGCATGGCCTTTTCCATTAACAAACTGTGTCAATTCATGCATATGCCCACTGGTGAGCATGTGAAGAGTGTCAAATGCATTGTGCGTTTAAATTCAGGGTTCCAATGACTTTGGCATTTCCTACGACACAAATTCGCACGTTACACTGTTATTCTGACAACGATTGGGGCAGATGCCCAGATGATCGATGGTTCGAAGGGGCATACTGCATTTATTTGGAAGACAGTTTGGTCTCATGGCAGACACGGAAGCAACCCACGATTGTTCGGCTTTCCATTGAAAGCGAATACAAGGTTGTCGCCAATGCCATCTCGGAACTACTTCTATTCCAATGGCAAATATGAGACATTGGCTATCCTCTTCCTTCTCCGATACAATTATGTTTTTAGATATTCTTATCTTTGTGGTTTTTGTATTTTATTAGACTTAAAATTCTTCTTGTATTTATACTCAGATTATGTAAACACAAATTATCAACTGAAATTAATATACACATATTACTCCCTAAACTCATAGTATTAACATGTCATTCAACAAGATCAATGACCGACTCTCATGAATATTCTCTTGATGAGTTGGATTATATGAAGTTTTCTCTTAACTTCACGCTCTTTCCATGTTTACTAAGCACAACCCAAATTTCAAAAAAAGTTAAAGTTCAAATATATAATGGATTCCTCAAAAAAAAAGTATGGAATCTCAAATGGTGAATTAGATAAAAGTTTAAGCAGGAAATTATATATTAATCATCCAAAGTTGTTTTGATGGTTGCTAAGAATTAGGCATTCTAGGAAGGAAATATAACTATAGAAAAGTGATCAGGTGCGACACCCTTTTCCAGTGTGACAAATTTTTATGGTGTGACAATGTGGATGGTGGCAATTTTGCTATTAGAGCACTAATTTGAACATCGTTTTTACCTAACAACAATAAATCTCAAAATGCCCGTCTAATTAATACTACTCCAACGAAATAAAAAATTTCAAAAAATGAGTTTAGGAAGATCGGAAAAATGTATTTTAAATAAAAGAATTAAAACTAATTTTTCTCTCCAGCGCCGACATCAGCCTCCTCCTTCCCTTCGTTTCATGCGTATCACCACATTTCATTTATCTACAAATTTGCCACTTTTTCCTAATTAACTACCAAATTGTTTCATGTCTCGTCGTAATTATATGTCTCATCATAAGAGACTTGTCATACCTGATCTTCTCCCTATAACTATATTGATAGTTTAGAAATATTTGAGAAAAAAAACCTTTTATAGAATTAAATGGATGAAAAAACAAAAGAGCATAAGAGGCCTTTTTATTTATGTTGTTAGTTGAAGCCCATGGAGTAAAATGAAATAGTTCAACTGCCAATTTGGTCACCTAACCATTAATAACGGCAAATTTCCCGCCATGTTTTTCTATCTCCTTGTATCCCATCACACATGTCCATCTTCTCTATACGCTCCATTTCCTTCTCATTTTCTAGGGTTTCTTTCCGTTTTCCTTTTCATTTTCCCCAGAAAAAAACTTCATTTCTTTACATTTACTAATGGCGAAAAAAGAGAAGGAAGAGGATAGAATTGAAAGGATCATTCGTGGTCTTCTTAAACTTCCTGACAATCGCAGATGCATCAATTGTAACTGCCTTGTAAGCCATTCTTTTTTACGTCGATCATTTCTATTTTTCCCATCGTGATTCTCGTGGATCATTCTTTATCAGCTACGTTATATATGCGTGATCAATAACAATTTCAAGCTACTTTTGCTAACGTTATAATCAATGAAATTGAATTCTGAAAACATTTTCATTCTCACAGGGACCACAATACGTTTGCACAACTTTCTTGACCTTTGTTTGTACAAATTGCAGTGGAGTTCAGTAAGTCTCAATCTCATTCTTATTCTGCTATTATTATTTTTCGTACGTGTCATTGATTAACTATGTTGTACTGCAAACCTATTTCAACATTAGTCTAACTTATTTTGCATAAGTCTAGTCGGGAATTCACGCATAGAGTCAAATCAGTCTCCATGGCTAAGTTTAGTGCCGACGAAGTTAGTGCTCTTCAAGCTGGCGGAAATGAGGTATATTACTCTCAACAAACATAAACATATCTATAGTATTTTCTCTTTACGAATTTCTTTTCATCAACTAATATATTTTTTCTAATAGAGAGCAAGGCAATTATATTTCAAAGATTGGGATCCTCAGCGTAATTCTTATCCCGATGGCAGGTGCTTATGCATATGTTCTTGTTAATATTACAAAATATATAAGTAATGCCGCCTGATTCATTTTTTTTGGCTGCAGTAATCTTCATAAGCTTCGGGATTTCATCAAACATGTATATGTGGATAGGAGATACTCAGGTGAAAGAAGTCAAGACAGGGTCTCAAGGCCAAGAATGGTAATAGTAATCATGCTTCTCGCAAACACATTTTCTCCGTTTTCACTTACTTTTCTTACCCTTCTTTCCCTTTTGAATTTGTTTTCGTTTAGCTTTATGCAATGACTAATCAAACAACTTAAAGTTATGTTGCAGCCATACAATATTTACACGGTTTGTCCACCTAATTTTTTTTTTTTTTTTTTTTCATTTTGCTAAAGGTTCTTGTGCTATTAAACAGGGAGAGAGAGAGGAATTTCCTGACAGCAGAAAGGTTGGACCATATCGTGATGGATCTAGAAGTCCTACTTATGAAGAAAGATCTCGTCCTGGTGGAAGAAGCGAGGAAAGGGTTGTGAAATATTATTATGATGAAAGAAGAAGTCCTCGTCATTCTCAAGATACTTCACGATCTGGAGGTATGAAAAAAACTCCTGTCCGCTTTGAAGTTGTCGATGACAGAGTTCGAAGTGGCAGGGACACTAGGCTTAGAAGCTTACCACCTAACAGTCAAAAGACCGTGGATTATCCGGCGGTGCGATCTATTAAAGACATATTAGGGGATGATGTTCCATCTCTGCGAATTGGTGAAAATTCTAAGACAAAGGACACAAAGGATGCTGTTACATCTGCTCAGGAAAAGGTTCGATTGTTGCTGGATAGCTCTGGATTTTCATTAGTACTACTGAAAGTCATATTTTTCATATAATCTTTGTTCAACTGCAAATGAGTAAAGTATGAGCTCATGAAATGTTTCACAGAAACCAGTATTACACAATCTATGAGATGAAATATCTCTTACATATATGTTATGGATTCTCTCTCCCTTACTTCTCGAGGACATAATTTTTCGAGACAGAAATTAATAACTGCATAATCATGTAATCCATGTGTTAGCTTTTGCTATTGTTGTGGATTGAGTTCTTCTACCCAGGTGCATTTTCTGTTTGGTTGCTGAACTTTTGACCCATTAACCAGTCTTATTATTCAGATGCGTGACGAGAAAGATTCATTAACCCACTAACCAGTCTTATTATTGCAGGTAATTGCATCTTCCAGCAGCAAGGAATCTGTTAGCGTGCAAGCAGTAGAAGAGAAAGTTCCTCATTCGTTGATTGATTTTAGTTCTGATTCTATGCCGTCTGATGCTGTGGTAGCCTCGGGAACATCGGAAAATCATCAAAGTGGAGGAAACAATGAATCCTCTTCAAAACAGGATGCACCACCTGGCCCAAAACCAAATACTTTAGAATTTTTGCTACTTGAATTATCAGTTCCCTCAGTTGAATCTTCTGGTTGTGTATCTGCAATGTCAAACAATGTTAATCCTCCTCCAACTCCATCTGGAGATAACATGCTAACGACAAGTGATGCTTCAGCAGTAGCGCCTCTCGGGCAATTGCTAACTTTACCTGATAATGCTGGTATTTCTACAAATATACCAGAAGGTAATATGCCCACTGCTGGAGTGCCTCTTGCACAGTGGTTAAATGTACCGGATAATGCTGGTGTTTCACATAGTACACCTGGAGGCAATATGTCCTCCGATTCACCAACGGGCCAGATACTGGCATTACCCAGTAGTTTTGATGCTTCGGCAAACGTATCAGGAGCTACTGGAAATGTCACAACAACTTCTGCTGGGGATCAAACATCACTTTTACTCGATCCTGAAACTTGTTTAGCCTCTAGTGAGCCTTTGCAACCTTCTAATGAAGGTGCTCCACAAACTGTAATTGATATAGACAGCGACTCCCCTTGCAAGATTCCTAATGGACAGGCGGTTTCCTTCATGCAGCAACATCAGTTTTCTGCATTCCCTGATACAGCTAGTGGACTACATACTAGTGCTACAAATGTTGGAGCTCAAAATAACCAGGTTAGCTTTCACACTAGTTTCAAATTTTGTAAAGACTTTCAGAATGGATTTGCTCTACAGTTTACCAGCTTTATTCTTCACGAAGTATAACATTTATGAAATGGTGAATGACACCAAAAGAAGATTTTGTTATTAGATTCAAGAGGTTCAATATAAAGTTATCCCTTAGTTAATGGGCAACCATCTCCCCATTTTAAAAGATAAATTCACTTCAACTTCTTAGGCTTTAGAAAGCCACTTTCATATCATTTCCGATGAAGTGAGTTAACCTCAAGTTGCCCATAACTCCCTTCTTACACTTATAGTTCCTTGAATTTCTCCAATGCTTATTTCTGTTTTTTTTTTGTTCACGTTTTGCCTCTTTTGTCTTCGTTTGTTCCCTTTTTTTACTTCTTTTTCCTTTTTTTGCTACCCCTTTTAATACTCCTTATCAAGGCCAGTGCTCTATGAGTTGTCTTGTTACTTAAAAAATTTAAGAGCCTGAGGTCCATACTTTTAGTTGCTTAGAATTGTGCTCATGGACTATATATAGCGCCTTCTTGTTTCACTTGGGTTTGACTTCAGTCTAGCTAGACGAGAGATGAGTCGTGCAGTCTGTCAGGTATTTAATAGATGGCTGGAGCTCCGATGTTATTGGACCAGTCTGGTTAGCACTCAAGTACCCATTCATACGCTATCTATTTGACAGAGTTTATCCATTTCCTATGTTGATTTTGTCTTGAAAATGTAATCTTCAGTGTTGTTGGGCGTCAAGTTACAAAGATGTGAAGTCTGATTTTTTTTATTTTTGATGTAGGACTTGTACTTTTACTCTTTACTTCTATGGTCCAAGTTTTGGTTCCTTTGTCTTTGATACTTTCCTTTCCTTTTGTTCTTTGGGTTGCCGCTTCATAATCACATTAAAAATGATGTAAATGGTTATGTCAAATGTGCCATGTCATTTGGATTGTTTATGTAGTGTTGCCGTATTAGTGTTTGACCCTCGTAATGCGCATGTCCACATCAGTTTACCTTCTTTTCTTTTTTATGATTTTCACTGTCAAAGATACAGAATTTCATCTGTGAACTTCAGTCAATGCTAGATATATAAAATTGTAGAACATGGTTTACTAGATGATTTGAATGTTAATTTATTGAAATTCGGTTCCAGCTTATTTTGTTTGGTTAGCGGATTACATATTGTTGTATATCCTCTTATAATATGTCAACTGACATTTTTATTATTTATTTATTCTTTTAATACAAATTTGCAGCCCTGGAGTTCATTACATATGCCTGATCCTCAAGGACCAGCTAGTGCCTCTGCTGAACTCCCCTCTCAGGTTGTCACAATCTTTGAAGGCTCTGATTCTGGAATTAATTCACAGCATCTTCCAGTGGATTCAAAATCAAGTGAAAGAAAGGAGCTTCCTTTGGTAATAGTGTAGTCTTGCAATTGATTTCGATTTCTCTTAAATATTCCGGGTCTGATAGTATTTTATTCACTGCAGGACCTTTTTGCAGCAAGTTATTCACCCGTACCTGGTGCCATGCCAGGTTGGCGAAATACTCTACCTTATGGCACAGCATACAGTATGCAGTATCATCCTAATGCAGTGGTATTATATTAATAAGAAGGATCAAGATATATGTTTGATTCCTCCCAAAAGCAATAATAATATTTTTTTAATATTGGCTTTTATGACAGCCTACGCAATCATATTCTAACCATGCAAACTCAAGCAATCCTTTTGATCTTAACAACGATAGCACTTCGATAGAAGTCTCACCGGTATATTAACTCTTTATTGTGATAAATGTTTTCTTGCATTTGTCTTCTTTGTCTTGTTTTATCCCAAGTTATCTTTGTTAAGATTTTATGTACACATGTCTTTCTGTATTCTGTTTCTGCAGTTTGCAAGAATTAGTACTCCCAACACAAAAAGATAGTCTAGTTAGTATCATCAATAAATTAGAGCTGAAGAACACTAGACTTCAATTATATTTTAGAAAAATCAAATTTTACTAACTCCAAATAATTTGCTACATGCTTTGTGATGTTAAAGTTCATGTTAGAACTGATATCAAGTATTTATGTTTATTAGCATACCAAGTCAGCAATGCGACAAGAAATTGGTCGTCATTAGTTTTATAGAATCGAATTAAAATCCAGGGTTGGTTTTGGCATGAAGTGGTATTTTGTAGCCATGACACCCTCAAAGTTTCAGGCAATCATTGCTTTCAACCCCCAATATGCCTCATCTAATATTGATTATTATCAATAAATATGGACTAACTACCATTATTTGAACTAAAATAAAGTTAATCTCAAGGGTTTATATCATTACTGTGAATGCAGTTTCAGTCTATGGGAAATTTACAAGCAGCACTTCCAAATATGTCAGCTCCGAGAGCTGTGTTGCCTAATGCTAGCAATGGCGCAAATCCTTCAGGGTTAATGGCAGCTCAAGGGCCATATTCTTATGGGTCTGCCATGCCTCTTCAGACTTCTTCCTTTGCATCAGTGGCTCCTTCCGGTACAATTACTTTTCAAATTGTCAATCTTTACTACAAAAACCATGTCTTTACTTAAATTTGGATTTTAACATGTCAGATACATACATGGGACAACAACTACACATGAACACCCCGTATTTGAGGTAACATTTTTTGTCCTTGATTGTCTTACTTCATATCTCGCTTTCTCAAGTAATTCTTTTCATTATGGATGGGCACAAAGAAAGAGGATTGAAAGCACATTAGTACTGAACTTTTTGTATTATTTTACTACTTAGGATAACATGACTTTCATTTCATCCATAATGGTAAACTGGGAATTGGAGGATAGAAAAATTTAGTGGTTGACATGGTAACTATGGTGTATATGTCGTAGCTTTAGTAAAAGCATAAGTGAACGTCATGTCATTTTCCGATGTCCTCGAGTGAAGAAGTCAATTTATAGTTGACATTGTAACTCAGGTACAATAGTTTATTTTCAATACTAATTGACTTTTTGTGAGATTAGTGAAATAAGTCAAATGACCAATGCTCTTAACTCCGAAGATTGAAGAATGTTAATAGGTTCCACAATTATTAATTGAGAGACTTATATTGATGATTTGGACATTCTTGTCTCCAAGTTTAGAATACCAGTGAGTTGAATCAACAAAATCAACTAAATACAGAGGAAAAAAAGAGTTTTCATTACAAATTCTATTTTTGTTAAATTTTTTGAAGACTAATGTTAAGAAGATTTCAGTTATAAAATTACTGGAGATACTACGTCCGTTTCCATCTAAGCCCCGTATTTATGCTGCACTTAAGCTTCTATGTCGCCATTAATTTGATATTTGAGATATTCTGTGTCATTATAAGCTACTAATATGATACTGGATTGATGAAAATGAATTGTGAAACATGATGACAGGGCACAAGGACCAAGTGTTGGGTCAGGCAGCAATGCATTTTTTGGGTCAGTAAACATGAGTGAGCCATCCCCAAGAGGATACCAACTACCGTCTCCATCAAATTCATATCCTTCAACGGGGGGAGGAAACCCTTTCGGATGAACGGAAGAATATCAGAGTTATGTGATGGTGTTATAAGTCTTTGGAGGAAGCATATGCAAAACTGTGTTAAATGAGGTATTATTATTACGAAAACCAGTTTGACATAACGAAGCATGGCATGCAGGATGAAGATAATGTTGAGAATGAATGCATGGTGTTACTTTGAAGCAAATTTATTCTAGGAATGCAATTTTATCAATCTGTATAGATCCTCATTGTCTAGTGTGTACTGTCTTCATTCATGCAGCTGCCTATATCTGTCTAATTTCTGTGTTCCTTACCTAATTTGATTTTGTTGTTGTAAGAAAAAACAGACGCAAGAAAGAAAGAAAGAAAGAAAACAAATTGTAGAATATATATGATTTTATTTTTTTCTAAAAGCAAAACTAGTGAAATGATATCAAAAGACGATGAAACATCTAACATGTATGTTACTTATTTTCCAATGACAAAACATCGACTCCCTCGAAATTTGTCATTTAGTTTGAGAGAAAACAAGAAATATGTGTAACTATAAGGAATTAGTATTGACCAATTTTAGCTCCTCAAGTAGATAGTGGTGGTTGTCACTAAATCTAATTGTATTTACAATTCAAAGTTGTCTAGTCAAATTTATTTAATTCATCCATGTTAACATTACTATCTGACTAAATATTAAGGGGTTATAAATTATTTATCTTATCACACTAAATAATTTATCTAGAAACTTGATTCGTAAGGTAAGGGTTAGAAAAACAATCTTAAATGAGTTGTTAATGTGGCTTATATTTTTGGAATGTAATTTCAAGAGGTGAGAATATAATATTAGCGTGATAATGGATTATTGATGATAAATAAATATCATGAATATTTTTCTGTTTTGGAAGCCTAGTAAGCCTAGTGTTGTGTTATTAACAATAATATAATAGGACATTTGTAACGATCTGGTCTGCAGTGGATGACACCGAAGTAGGAAGATCAGTACAAGAAGTAGCTTTAAAGGATGACGATGAGGGCAATGGATTTGAATTTCACATCGGAAATAGAGAGTAGTGACCAGGGAATTATGAGTGATATATGAATTTAATACATGTGTAACATGTTTTAAAACTGAGCAAACTCTTTACGTAAGATGTGGTTCAGGAACGAATCAGATAGAAATTGTTGGCCTGTAACGACCCGGTTTAAAGTGGATGACATTCGAGGATAGAAAGACATGTACAAGTTTCCTTATACTTGTACCCTTTCGAATAACATAAAAAGGGCTCCACTCACCTCAGCCTCATTCCCTTGTTGCTTGATGCATAATGACTAGATTAGTTGTAATTTTGTGGAGATTAGCTTCTTGATGCTTGACTTAATCTCAATTACTTTTTATTGTTTCTTACTTTTACAGTTTTTAGGCTCCATTTTGCAGCTTTATAGTAAGACAAATTTGATGGTTTGATTTCTGAAATGATGCTGACCGTGGTGAATTAATGAAAACCATTGACTCGGACTTTTTAACTTAATGACTAGAATAGGTGGCATTGGCAAACTGTTTTATAACTGGCTTAATACACAAAAACTCCTTAAACAATTGGCAAAAATATAGATTGATTCTTTAAACTTTTAAAGTATTTTGTTAGCTCCCTTAACTTATTTAAAGTGGTATAATAAATTCTCATTAAGTTCACATGACATAATAAGAGTGGATATTGAGAGATTGTAATTTTTACAAATTTAAGAAGTAAATATATCAATTTAAACAAGTTTGGATGGTCAATAAATTACTTTAAATAAATTTAAGTAGCAAATAGATCATTCTATTCAAGTTCAAAGTGTTAACGAAACTCCTTGTAAATTTAAGGAGCTAATCTACTTTTTTGGCCAAGCTCAAAAAGTGTACAATGTATTAAGCCTTTATAATCTATAAATGCTCGAGAAAACGTTCGACTTCTTAACCATTTTTATCAATTTGTGGTGCATGTATACAGAGTTTCATCTAAAGAAAGAGTGGCAGTGTATTTCTATAATTGAAGTAGATTTGGAATACAAAGCTTCACTCTGGAGATATGGATCAGATATGAACATTGTAGGATGTTGCAGCAATTGCAAATTAGAAGATGTGACCTATACTTGTGTGGTTTATGACTGCATCCAATGACAAAATATATAAATTAATGGTTATTTTATAAGAAATAAGGTAACCACATAATTTACCTTTAATTCTGTAAGAAAATATATATCGAGTATTAACTGTTAGAATTACACTTGTAAGACTGAAACAATCATCACAACAAAAAAGTTATAACGATCAAATAATATTTTAAGAAAAATAATTTGTAATAACTAATTAGACAGAATACAAGTAAAAAGAAAAGAAAAACTAATTCAATGAAGAATATGTCAAAGGGAGTTGGATCTGCTAATAAAACTGCAAGTCTTGTGTTGAAGATCTTCTGATGAGCTTCCATACAACAAATTAATAAATAAAATAAAATATTAGTTAGTTATATTTAGTCTAATTTTAGCACATCTTTAGAGATGATTAAACCACACAATTAACTCAACCAAGCTGTAGTAAAAACTTATATACTAGCCTTTCTGTTATGAAACACCTACATTTATGCACCTTTGTCTTTTCTTTATTTCACTAACATATAATCATTTCTAGATCCAGATTTAAGAAAATAAAAGAAGACAAAGAGAGTTGTTTTTCTTAAACAAGACAACACAAAGACAAAAACAAAAACAGAAAAAGAGCATTCATAGTTAGATGTTTGCCAGAGTGTGATGAGGATAGAAACTCACATGTTCCCATTTCTAACTTGTTCCACTCTTTTTTACCTATTTTTATCACAAACCCTCTTTCTTTCTACTCATGCAGCCATTTCCGGGTTGCACCATGGAGGAAAACCCCATTCGCACACAGAGGGGGAAATTCAATCTTTAGAATCTCATGGAGGAAAACCCCATTCACACCCAGAATTCTTCAGATTCGAAAACTCGAGACTTAAAAATGCATATGTGGCTCTCCAGGCATGGAAAAGAGCAATCATTTCTGATCCGAAAAAAATAACCTCCAACTGGGTCGGTTCTAACGTTTGCAAATACACAGGAATTGTTTGTTATTCTGCTCCTGATAATTCATCGATTCAGACAGTAGCAGGGATTGATATAAATCATGGTGATATTGCCGGACATTTAGTAGAAGAGCTTGGACTCCTCACAGACATTGCATACTTCCATGTTAATTCCAACAGGTTCTGTGGAGTTGTCCCAAAAAGTTGGAAGCGACTAAAGCATATGTTCGAGCTTGATCTAAGTAACAATCGTTTTGCCGGGAGATTTCCTTATGTAGTCCTAGAACTGAAAAGCCTGAAATTTCTCGATCTTCGATTTAACGAGTTCGAAGGTGATGTTCCTAAGAAACTGTTTGACTTACATTTGGATGCAATATTCATTAACCACAATAGGTTTACTTTTAAATTGCCGGAGAATTTCGGGAACTCCCCAGTTTCTGTTATTGTTCTCGCGAATAATAAGTTCCAGGGATGTCTACCTTCGAGTTTCAAGAACATGTCAGGAACATTAAACGAGATTATAATGACGAATAACGGGTTGAATTCATGTTTTCCGGAGGAAATAGGGTTGCTTAAGAATTTGGAAGTGCTTGATCTAAGTTATAATAAGTTGAAGGGAGGTGTGCCGGAGGCAATTGGGAAATTGAAGAAGCTGGAAAGGTTGGACATGTCGCATAATTTGTTGTCTGGAAAAATTCCGGAAAGTTTGTGTGCTCTTCCGAAATTGGGGAATTTTAGCTTTGGTTATAATTTTATAACTGGGGAGCCTCAAGAGTGCTTAGAGATGCAAAGTTTGAATGATGAAAGGAATTGTTTGAGGAATAGACCAAAGCAGAGATCTCGTTTGCAGTGTAAAGTGGTCCTCTCTAGGTCTGTTAATTGTTCTTCTTTTGGTTGTCATAAGAACACACCTCCTTTACCACCGGTTTATTCACCTCCGCCACCAGTTCACTCACCACCCCCACCACCGGTTCACTCGCCTCCTCCACCAGTTCACTCACCTCCCCCACCACCGGTTCACTCGCCTCCTCCACCAGTTCATTCACCTCCCCCACCACCTATTAACTCTCCCCCTCCACCGGTTCATTCACCTCCACCACCAGTTCATTCACCTCCACCACCAGTTCATTCACCTCCACCACCACCTATTAACTCGCCCCCTCCACCAGTTCATTCACCTCCACCACCACCTATTAACTCGCCCCCTCCACCGGTTCATTCACCTCCACCACCACCTATTAACTCGCCCCCTCCACCGGTTCATTCACCTCCACCACCACCTATTAACTCACCCCCTCCACCAGTTCATTCACCTCCACCACCGGTTCATTCACCGCCCCCGCCACCAATTTACTCGCCTCCTCCACCGGTTCATTCACCTCCTCCACCAATTAACTCACCCCCACCACCATCGCCTTCACCTCCTCCACCTACTTATTCACCGCCCCCTCCTCCACCAGTTAACTCACCACCACCACCATCGCCTTCACCTCCTCCACTTGTTTATTCACCGCCTCCTCCTCCACCAATTCAATCACCCCCACCACCATCACCTCTTCCTCCACCACCTCACTCGCCCCCACCGCCATTACCTTCACCTCCTCCACCGGTTTATTCACCGCCCCCTCCTCCACCATCTCACTCGCCCCCTCCTCCACCAGTTCTCTCACCCCCACCACCACCCCCCTCATCTCCTCCACCTATTTACCTGCCTCCCCCTCCCCCTCCTCCGCCACTAGCCTCCCCTCCTCCGCTGGTTCATTCACCTCCTCCACCACTAGCCTCCCCTCCTCCGCTGGTTCATTCACCTCCCCCGCCACATGCCTTCCCTCCTCCGCCATTTCATTCGCCTCCCCCTCCACCAGTTTACCCACCACCTTCACCATTCCACTCACCTTCCCCACCACCGCTGGTCCACTCACCACCCCCTCCCTTGCCAGTTTACTCACCCCCTCCCGCCCCGCCATTCCACTTACCACCAATTATAGGGGCACCATATGCATCTCCACCACCACCAATCTTGCCTTACTACTAATGCATAGGTCTTCCTTGAGATTCTTAATTGCTCCGTCGATATGATCATCAGTAGAGCCAAACAAGGGAAACTTCTCGTGTAACCGTCAATCAAGAAGCCAAGAGAATGTGATACTACATTGTTCTAACCATTAGTTATGTTGTGCATCACTGGAAATGATACGATTAAGAAGTTTTGTCGTATTTGTTGTTTTCTTTTTAATTTAGACAAGTGGCTTTCTGATTTCTAATAAGATGGAAGACATAGAATGAGAGATAGATAGGAAAATGTTAGGTTGCAGGATTTGTATTTTACTCAAATGAGATTTACTTTACTACATATACATTTTCTGAATTGGTTAATGTCTTTTAGCATGTATTGTGCTTATAAGTTATATATCAGGGTTAGTTATCCATATATAAGCAAATTTCTGACTGATTTTTAGTTTACTAATCAAAGCAGATTTCATTATCTTTAATGATCTGCAGTTTAGCAATAGGAAAAATTTGGTGGCCACTGGCTTTTATCATTGTACACTGTCAATCATGATGTATCAGCAAAACTGGCAATACCCTAGGTTGGCCACTATATCTTCCAAGCTTTATAGTATCCGAATCAAGGTTAGGTTCCATCTAGAAAGTTGAATCAATCGCAAAATAAGAAAATGTAGAGTAATTCAATTATGATTCAATAAATACATACATAAAAGACATGTTAACTTAATTGGACAGTAAGAGGCAGAGAAAAAATGTGTCTTAGCTGAAAGATACTCTTTTTGCCTTCGTTGTAGTAGCCCCTCATGAACCATCAAGACTGGATTCTCCTGTCTAGGATGAGATATTTAAGCTCAAATTTGCTTGATGCTTGGCCCTGCGAGTTTGTCTGGTGCACAACCCGTGCCAAAGAAAAGAACCCAAAGGCTAGCCACCTGCATCATGTTCAAAACACTGTACAGATCAGAAATGGATAGAAACACCTTTAATGGACTTCTTAACTTTCTTACCTCTGTCACAGCACTGAAGATAATGTGATGTTACATCCAGAAGTGAGGACTCCAGGCTACATGATTTACAGCTTGAAACTTCCTAGACCTCTGGAGCAAATTCTGACTAGGTGGGTGTTAAGTGACGAGTCAGATGGCGAGTGGATAAAAGAAGAATAGTTCCACGTGTTTGACATCCCCCTTTAACCACTAATCGTATTGCTGGAACAGCTCAGGCTAAAATTGAAAAATATGATCACCTTTTCAACCGCTTAATCAAAGAAACCGTGGAAAAGAGCATGTTATCTCCTATATAAGGGTTTACTTCAGGAGGTATAGGTTGGAGCAATCCATTATTCGACAACTCTTCCAAGCCTTTGATATCCTGTTGCAAGCGAGCTGCATGCAAAATTGCATGATCAAGAACTAGAGGATCATCCGGAGGATTCTGCAGAAGGGTAAGCAAGGTCTGCCTATAGACTTGAGTAGCCAACAATGGCCTTGCAACCTGACGATTTTTACATAAGATTGCCACCTTAATCACATGCTTACAAAGATTTCCCAGCCTCGAGCAGGGACAATCGCACAGAGAAAATTCTGTACCGGGATTCCAAACTGTATATGCCACACTTCGGTCACTCTGTGAAATCACTTTTGCATACTGGAGGTTTTGCTCATCCAACATCACATCAACATCAGAAATGTGCATAGCCTCAAACCAAGAATTAGTTAAGAAAGACTCATCCCTTAAATTTGCAAAATACCCAGTTTCTATACTGTATTGATCTAACCAGTATGAGGAGTGAAATTTAGTTGTCAAAATGTGGATCAACCAGTCCATTCTTGTCCAGGAATTAGGATGTTGCTCGTCAAAAATCTTGGATTTTAACCTTATATGATACGATTCAATTGCAGCCAGGGGCTCTGGACCAGTCACAGGGAGAGACCTTATGCCATTAACCCACAAATCTGCAACATCAGAGATAAGTGATGATCAGTGTTTAAAATTACAATGATGTCGATGAATAACCCGTTTTTTCTTCTATTTGAAAGGTCATAGCCCTCTCAATATAGTCATCAAGAGATAATTGCAGAAGTTATAACTAACTAGTATTAAAATTTTAGATTATGAAGCTATGCCTTCTCTTTGCGGAAGATAATGATCAAAGGTAACGTGATTCAGAACTTAGTAAAACAAAAACAAGGTACACGAAAAAGAAATGTTACTGCAGTGAATTTGTGTCATGACAAAGGCCTTTTTTAATATTTTATATAGTCATATTGAGCAAACCAAAGAAACAGATAAGAAAGACAATGGATTGTTTCTCGAATATGTTAATGAGACCGCAATTTTTTCACCATGTTGCATTCTGATTTCCATTGTACCTCATTTTATACATAAAATGGCGTAAGTTTCAAATCCTTAAGTTAACTAAGTCGAAATAGATTCCATATGTTAAAACATTCAAATAAATGCAGGTCTATCTGATGATTGCAGTTAAACAATTGCCAAGTTTGAGGATAAATATCAGATACTTTACCTCCTGTAATACAAAAAGACAATACTAGTATCAGATAATTAGAAAGTTACTCTTACCATAAAACGGTAGATGAGGTTAAGCACAAAAGAAAACACACACCTATATATGGTAACCACCTCCTCTTGAAATAATCTATAAAGATATTTTGATCAACATATACTTGCATGAACTCTTCAATTGCATCTATTTCATTAGGCCCACTTCTGGTAGAATACAAAATACAGCCCAAGTGCTTAAACATCTCTCTCTGCACGTCCATGTTGCCACATTTCTTTAAAAGGCTTCTTATCCAAGAACGACGAATATTCCAGGTACATAATAGCACCCGACAATGGAAAGCCTCTCTGCAAATATGCATGATATTGCATTTGCACTAATTTTCTAAAATCAAATATTAAAGCAACTTGGGGGCCTTGCTGAAAAAATATTACCTGATGACAGAAATGTCAAGCGAAGGATCATCTACTAGAAAGGCGCTTGGCCTCCACTTGAGATCCTTGCTTCGGATCTTTTCAGCTAAAGAATCAAACCATTTTTGGATATCTTGACTAACAAATGATGAGGTAATGACCCAAGCCACAGGAATTGCATTTCGAGATGAATCAAAAACAAGCAAAGTATACAAAAGATACTGTAAAATGGGAAATTAGAAGAACATTAGAGCAGCATAAGCATAATCACAGAAAAATTTATATATACCTCTCCAATCCATGCACCAAAGTTTCCGATCAACTTTAAGCTACTATGGTTTCTAAGCAAGATATCTGATAAACCAGATGACCCTATACACAAACCCATGTAAATATCAGAGCATTAATAATTGAAACCAACGTGACATCGTCGGCCTCTGCAATGAATTTTAAGTGGTGCAGGGATTTACTAAGCAACCCCGACAAGATGGTGTCATCACAATTTTTTGTTGGTGACAATTGGATGCTATTCAAAAGAAAAGACTTGGTCAAACAAAAGCCTATAACTATTGCATTATTTTGGATGAAAATAGAGAAGAGAAATGCCCCTTTTTGATATTTGCAAAGAGTTTTCGTATCACAAGCTCTTAAGCTCTAACCTCCATTCCATATTCCAGTCATTATTCTCGACTTTCTTTATAACTTATGCTGTGTAGAAGAAAACAATTCCAGGGTTGCAGGCTTTGACTTAGAAATGAAAACGTTCTTTTACTGAAAAGTTGAGAAGGAAAGAGGATGTTATACCTTAAGTTTCTTCAAGCCAAATGTTGAATGAGAAGCTATAGAACCATTATCTCCATAACGAAGTATCTGCTGCAACTGCCAATCTGTCTGTATGCCCAGAATAAATGGATCTGTGCCAGAACCATCCTGGAAGAAGAAGACATTCTTTTGATGGCGCTGCACCCACATTTTTACACTGCAATCATCATTTGCATGCAATTTGTGAGAAGAATTTCGAACAACCCTCTCCATGTTTCGGACATCATTCCTCGTGAGAAAATCATCACGGTTGTGAGGGCCACCATGCACCTGAACAACTTCAGAGTGATGCTGTACTATATTATCCAAAGGTATGCCCACGTGAAGCATTGAAATTATTTTCTGGCGCAACTCTTCAGAAATCCGAGGAGCATACATAGCTCTTGTTCCTACAGCATCTAGATCAAGTACCCCATGGCATGGAGCCCCAGTTTTATCGACATGTTTTCTTTGATTATATATAATGAGAGCAAGGAGGGGTCTGGTATACAAGCGTTTGACAGTAAAATGGCAAAGGCATCCTCTCATCATATGGCGCCTGCCAGGCCTACTCCCCTTGCCAGTTGCAGGTTTGACATTAGAACCATCAGTGATAGCAGAGTCAGTATCTCGGTAGTCTTCAGGACCATATGAACACCAATATCTGAAAAATGACGATGATAGCTAACAGATTACTTATCGTAAAGTTAAAAAAATAGCAGGTGGTATACAAGAGTGTGACATACAATGTATATTCAAGGTAGCCATCAACCCTTGGTTTGGTTATGCTACCTTGGGACCTCTTCCTTCTTGACTCAACGCGAAAGCTAGCGGGGCATTGTGCATTTGAAGATTCTCCTTTGACAAAATCTTCAACTCTAGAAAAGGGGATGAGAGCAATATTGTCACCACCATGGCGACCCCCTTCCACTTTGACCCACTTTATATGGGCAGCAGAAAACTCGGGAGAAGGAGGATCTTGCACAGGTAGATTAAGGATGTCCTCCATTCTTGGCATCTGCAAAAGAAGAAGAAAAGACAACATTCAAACGTTTTTACACACAAATAACAGTGTAAAGCTAAATCCAAAAGTGAGCTTCCCGACCCTTCTCGATCAGGATATTTCGGAAAAAAGCATAACTATTATGTCCTAATTCAATCAGTGGAAGTCCAAGCATCATCGAAAAGAAAAACCCTTATTTGATCCTCCTGTCAGAATCAAATTCAACATTGTAGTAGAGAGCGTTTTCCCAAGAATAGTTAATAGCAGCCTATGCTAGACGGACACTTGTCCTTAATAGCGTACCCATATCAGTGTCGGACACTATTTTTAGGCTAATTTATGAAGGTTTTGTTATAGAAATAACGTTTCCGGTGTCGGTATTAGTGTGCAGGCAACGTAGATAGCAGGAATTAAAGGAATGGAAGTAGAAAAATAGCATATAAGCAGCTTATGAAGTTGAAATTTGAATGAAATTTAAGTTGATTGGTGCATAAATAACCAAATTCCATTTGCAGTTTAATAGAAATAACAAGTCTAGTTTACCTTTGAATCATGGCCCTTCATCACAAATTGCGAATTGCTGCTCTCTCACTTTCTCTCCTCACTCCTTTCTCTACCCAAGTTGATAAAACGGCGATGCAAATCTCCACAACTTGTCCTACTTCTTTCTTCATAGCTAACACTCATACATACCAAAACGCAACGTCGTTTTGGTCATTTCACCATCTAGACCCTAATCTTGAATTTGTATATAAATTAGGAATGAGGTATCGAAATAAGCTTTCAACTTTTATAAAACGTATCAAAATAGATTTAACATATAAAATGTAACAACCTATTTCTAACTTTTAAAAAAGGTACTAATTTAGGCCTAATGTCTCAAGATGGCATCAACTTAGGTTTCAGCAAAAAAAATCAATTTATCATGCATATATAATTGATGAAGATGATTTGTCTGATTTCACACAGTAAGTATAAACTGAAAGTAATATGACTAAAATTATAAGTCAGAATGTCAAATTCAGTTACCGAGTTTTAAATTGATACCATTTTCTAAACGTTGAATCTACCATTTTATACGCTAAGTTTATTCTAATACTTTTATATAAACATTGAGCCTATATTAATACTATATCTCATTAAATTATATAGCACTCGTACCTTGTTTAGCTCATATGAAATCCTAATGTACCACCTTTTTCATCTAAATGTTAACATTGTTCGAAGAAAATTGAGCTCTTAAAAACAAACTTATATTCCGTGGTTAAAAATTGTATTATTTTGTACATAAAAGCTAATCTACCCTCGAAGTTAAATTTATAATGATGGTAAGAGAGAATTTGTGAAGTAAATTCTTGAAGTCCCTTTTCCTTGGTCTTTTATAGAAAGGCTTAAATCATATGCAGCCTCCTAAACTTAGTCAAAAAAATCATTTTGTCCTCCCAACTCCTGGGACATCTTATCAGCCCTCTCAACTTGTGAAAAGTGATACATTTAGCTCCCTCAACTTGTATAAAATGATGCACTTAGCCCCTCATGTCACATGTGGCTTTAATGTGGCAAAAATATTAAAATGAAGAGGGAGTGGAGGGGTGAAAAAGAATAAGGAAAATATAAAAAAGACTTGTCAATTTTATTTTTTTAATTTTCCATCTTCATCTTCTTTCTCCCTTTCTTTCTTTTCATTAAAAAAATTCAAAGAACATTTCGGCGCCCGATTTTAAAATTCCAGATTCTAGTCGTTGGAGCCGGATTCTTAAATTTCAAATTTCGTTCACCGGAATATGACCGCCAAATTTTGGAATTCCAAAATCGACCACTGATTCCGAATTTTCAGTGGCCGAATTCTGAAATTTCATATGAAAGATGAATAAAAAGAAAGAAAAAGAAGAAATTAGAGAAATTAGAATAATTTTGTAATTTTCAAGAGAATGTAGTTCACTTTTCCAAATGAGAGCGAATATGGATAAAAAGGGAGTTACGTGTATCACTTTTTACAAGTCGATGGAGCTAATAGGACGTTTCAAGAGTTGACAGGATAAAGTGATTTTTTTGATAAGTACGGGAGGCAGAATATAACTAAAAGCTTTATAAAACTTTAGTCAAAGGTTTACCAAAAAAAAAAAAACTTTAGTCAAAGGCTTGAGCGGACGCTTATGAGATGGTCCCCTAGAAGCCCGGCCATGATCGCAATCCAAATTGAGTTTGGGCTAAAAACTCTCTAATCCAGCCCAAAATGAGTCCAACCCCTTCACATAAATAAGTTGGTGTAATCACAATAGAGTTTAGTATATATCTCTCAAACGAACTCATCATGAGGTTAAGAGAATGTAAATCTTCTTGTTACACAACAACACAAACTCAATTTATTTACTCCACTCCACGCAGCTGTACATTATTATAATACTAGTTGTAGTATTTCAAGTCAAACTTGGTGCAAGAATTTTGGATAATGCTTGTACGAAATCCATATCATATCTTGACAGCCAAGATATTTATAATTAAGGATATTCTTGTAATTTCACAACACCCAACCAATGAGTGAGCTTTCACTTTCTTCTTTAATCGAAAGAAGCCTCTGGAAGAAGTAATTGTTGCATATAAATTCCATAGCCATTCAAAAATATCTCATCATCATCATCATAATTGCTTAACACGAAGATTTGGGTCGGAGTTGCCAACGATTTCACATTTGCCATTTCTGTATTATCTTTCTCGTTCCTCTGCAGATTGAAAGTTCGTCATTCAATCAAAAAAAAGAGCGTTTAGTAATTTAATTTGTCATATTCTCCTGCTCATTTTCCATTTCTTTAATGTTCTTCGACTTATATGGTAGTGTATCAACTAAATGACGTCGATGTTTCTTTTTTTTTTGCTATTTGATTGTTGTGGCTATTCGATGATTGCATGATCATTTTAGGCATTTGTGATATTTTATTTGCTCTGTTTCTGCGTAAATTATGAGATTCTTTTCTGTTTTCTTTCAATTCATCTTAATTTTGAACTTGTGTTATTGCTGATTAGGAGTTCATGTAGGAGGAGGTAGTTTCTGCCGGTTAATTGTTTTCTTGGTTGTTCTGGTTCGCAATGTTCCATTTTAGGGTTTGTAACAGTGGCTCCTTATTTTATTATTCTATCCTGCTTCCTTTATAGCTAAAGATATTCATTCTGTGAGCGATGCAGCATCCGTTTAGCTAGTCTTACCTGTGATTTTACTGGCCACTTGGAATTACTAATACCCGTTATGAAATCTAGTTAGAGAAGCACTTAGATCATGAAAGGTCTTCTGTTACTTGTATAGGGAACCTGACTGATTAACAATGACCAACCCTGCTTTTCCACAAGTCAAATTATGTTGGAACTCTTACTAATCACCTCTTTGTTGATTACTAATTGTGCATATGATTAGTTTCAGGTATATCGGAGGCTGAAGATTGAAGAGTCTTTGTCCTAGAATCAGGATTTATTGTCCTGAATATGCCATCTTAACCATTTTAGGAATATGAACACTTGGAAGTAAACCCCATTTTTGTCATATTTGTAGGCAGTAAAGGCGTTCTGTAACTAGGCAACAAATTTAAGCACACCAATTATATACCCACTCCTCCATTGATATCTCTTGCGCAATCTGAGGTTGACCTTATATGTCTCTGGATCAGTCATCAACTCCGCACATAGTCTCCATATCTACTTGTGATTCTCTTCTAAAATCAGTTGAAAGTGTACCACGTTAGTCCTAATGATGTTGACCATCATATTCTGTCCACCGGTGATGGGGAGCAAGTTTTTGACATTAACATTTCCTTAGTTCTATATTATTCTTTTGACTAAAGTGTCTTCCATATCAGTCAATATTCGAATCCTTCCGATTAGGGATGAGGTTTTCTCTACTAATTCTGGGGAAGTTGTTCGTTTTGGAAGATGAGATTGCTTTCTTGAAACAAGATTAGTTTCTTGAATTGAATTCTCTTGTGGAATGGAAACCTCTCATTTTAGATCATCAGAAAAGCTGAGGTTGCAGTAAGCTTTTCTAATAAAAGAGAGTTTAAACGTTCCGATGATGCTTAAATTCTTCTGGGTAAGTTCAGGTTTCGGAGGAGACTTGGTTCGGAGTTGCGAACTGAGGTAGGCCCATTCTTGATGGACAATGAACATTGCATATTTCTACAGTCTCTCACACTCTTTACCTAAGTTTGTTTTATTTTAGAATGCATTTGATTGTGTGCAATGTATTGCTTTTACCATAGGTTGGGAACTCTAGTGGTCATGTACACGTTGGACTTTTTGTCCCGGACTTGAAGGATGGTCAGCATTGCTATTCGTAGCATTCGCAAGCTCAAGTTTTGCAGTTCCTCAGTTCTGCATTATTGTTGTTACATTGGATTTTGTAGATCTAATTGTTTTGATGGTTCTTCTCTTGGAGTGTTGCTGATTGGACATTGGAGCTATTCAGTCTTACATGGACTATGTTGTTGCTGATTTCAATTGATCTCAAGCAGTATAGAAGAAACAATCCCTGGGATGTTTGCCTGGCTTGATCGGGTGACTAAATATAACTTTTGAAGTTTTAAAATCTTTTCTGAATCTTCTTCTACATGCAGGTGATATTGAACACTCGTAGATAGTCATTGTTGTTACTAAGCATCCTATGGAAGTCACAAGAACTCAGGCTTTTGAGTCTCAACAAATGGTACCCAACTCCTTGCATGTGGCTTGCAGTGATAGTGAAGGAGACTATCAGCAATCAAAGGGAGAGAGCAGAGATGCAAGGGAATCAGCTGATGCAAAAAGCATGGAAGTGCAGAATAATGGGTGTATGGAATATGGGTAAGGTCATTTGCTTGTTTTCCATTTTACAGGGTGCATCTATAGTAATAGTATATTTTATACTGTATGCTTCCTTTGTAGATGTCCTCATTATCGCCGTAGATGCCGTATTAGAGCTCCTTGTTGCAATGAGATCTTTGATTGCCGTCATTGTCATAATGAAGCCAAGGTAAGTTGTTAATATGCCCTTATCGTATTTACAATCTAATTTGTTAGTTTGTATATATTGCTATGGCACAATTGGTTGTCTAGCTAACTGTGACTGGCTTCTCCCTTATGTTTCAAGTTGTGCATCGTGCTTCTGATAGTTGACAAAAGTCCAGCTCTGCTGTATTATTTTGTAATTCATATTCTTTCAGCAAAAACAGTCATGAAAATGAAAAGTTGGTTGTGTATTCCCCTCCTTATTATTCACAGGCCCTTTTTTTTCTTTATTTTGATTTTAGAGTAGCTTGTGCTGTGCATGACGTTGATGTCTTGTAGCGTTGTAATCTGTAACAACTTTTTTTTTTTATGTGCAGAACCATATAAATGTTGACCAGAAGCTCAGACATGACATGCCACGCCAAGAAGTTAGAGAGGTCGTCTATTTATCCTTGTTCTTCTCTTTCCACATGGATTATTCTCATGAATTTATGTTTTACTGTGCTCTCATAACATTTTTCTTTTTCAATTTTCCAGGTGATATGTTCACTTTGTGGCACTGAACAAGAGGTGAGTTTTCCTATTTCTGGTATCTTGTATAGGCATACTAAACTATAATCGGCTGTAGAGTATGATGTAACAATCGATTTCTGATCTGTCCTATGTTAAGTGGCTCCTATACTACTGCATCTTTTATGGAGATTTTGTTCAATAAACATTTCCCAGGAAGAAAAAAAGAAGACGTAATTGTCCTCTTCCCTATAAGCAAATAAGAAATATAAATAACTGTCATGCCTGAAGATACTAATCCTGTGGTGGCATGGATATTTCGATTTATTGGAATTTCATTTGGCATAATGCTTTTTAGATCTGCATATCTTGGATTAAAACAAATCTGTAAATGAAGGAAAGTAAGGATGAGGGCAAGACAATTGGCAGATGGATAAAAAAAGTTGATTTAATCTTTGGTTATGTTAAAAATCGTTTAGAAAAAGAATAGATTACTTTCCTAACATCATTGTTTACTTGTTTAATATTATTACCAGGTTAAACAATTTTGTGGCAACTGTGGTGTGTGCATGGGAAGGTATTTCTGTGAGATATGCAAGTTGTTTGATGATGACGTAAGTAGCTTTATCTGTAAGTTTGTTGGTGAATTTCATACATGATTAAGTAACACTTGAAATCAAGCTCACCAAATCGCGCCTTTACTTGCAGACATCTAAAAAACAGTATCACTGCAATGGTTGTGGGATTTGCAGGTATTATTGTCTGTTTGCTCTATAGTTTGAACTTATAATTTCTGAATAAATACTTCGGATTTAGGAGCTACACATCTAGATTTCTCAATCTACTGATGATTGTGAGAGCCATATCCAGAAATCTAGACCCAACCAATAGTTGGAAAAATAACTTCGTTGAGGTGCAGATCAGAAGAGTATCCTCTCTTTTGATCTGCACCTTTCTGTTGAAGTATTTGTGCTTCAAATCAAAGTACTTGTAGAAGATTGCAAAAAATTTAAAAGACTTTCCTCTCTCTCTCTCTCTTGTTTATATATTTTAACAAAGTTGTGCTGTGTGTTATTTGGTAGAATTGGCGGGAGAGATAATTTCTTTCACTGTTACAAGTGTGGTAAGTCAGGTTTTCTGCATTACTTCCATAACTTAGAACTCACTCCCTCTTATAATATGATTAAATTGCTTCTTTTGATACCTTTTCCGTCTGTTGTGAAGGTTGCTGCTACTCAAGTCTTCTGAAGAACAGCCATCCATGTGTGGAGGGAGCTATGCATCATGATTGCCCCGTTTGTTTTGAGGTGCTTAGAAACTTTGATTTTCATCTCCTTGGCTTTCTACCTTCATGTAATGAAAGCTGGTTTTCTTTGCTCACGAACCCAGTTATAAAAGTTTGTCATGTTCATCTGCAGTTTTTGTTTGAATCGAGATACAATGTGACTGTATTGCCATGTGGACACACAATTCATCAGAAATGCCTGAAGGAAATGAGAGAACACTATCAGTGAGTACTCTTTGCCGCTATTTTGAAGTTTTGACCCTTTCAGAACTTTTAGAGGCATGAAAATGTTGGTTTCTGTTGTAGGTATGCCTGCCCTCTTTGCTCAAGGTCAGTCTGTGACATGTCGAAGGTGTGGGAGAAATATGATATGGAGATTGCAGCTACACCAGTACCAGAGCCATATCAGAATAAAATGGTTTGTTCATCTATTTGAATTCTTTCTTTTCCAAAACAATTCGATGAAGTCTCTTGTGTAATGGAAAGATTATGGTGTTATGTGTACAAACAGGTATGGATCTTGTGTAATGACTGTGGAAAAACATCAAAAGTGCAATACCATATAGTTGCTCAGAAATGTCTGAATTGCAAGTCGTACAATACTCGTCAAACAAGGGGCTGAGATGGAACTCAAAACATTGGATCAGTTTGGTTTTGAACGATGATATTAATTTCAACCGGAAAATCCACATTCATGGATGGTTTGAAGCCTATGATATGTTGTGGACACAGTGTTCCGTTTTGCCTTTAGCGTAATTCTGCTTCCCTGTTTTCCCGTTCATTTATTCTTTCTGTCTTGTTTTGTTTTTGTGGCAAGTTAATGATGTAGACGGCAGTACTGGCTGCCTAACACGTTCAATGGAAATATTGCTTTTCTCCAAACTTCCTTACTGTAATGTACTCCTGCTTGGTTTTCTTCCTCTTGTCGTTTTCGTCTAGCAGTATAGTGATGCACTAATAAACAGTCAATATTGTCTACAATGGATATCGTACTTAACGACAGCAATAATAAGAATTAGTGGAAAGAGTAAAGATTGAACATAATGGATTTATATATGGTGAACCTTTGAGGTTAAGTCAAATTAATCTTATTTGACCTATAATCGTCACAGTCAAAACAGTTAACTAGATAACTAATTGTAAAGTTGAGGTCGGTTATTTTCTGTTATAAATAGAATTGTTAAACAGCATTGTATATTCATCGTGTTGTGATTTTTATTGTACAATTGATAGCTTTCTGAATCTTTGTTCATTCTCTATAATACAATTCAGTTTCTCTCATTAATTCTTCATTGAAGATCATTGCGAGGATGAGGTTGGAGAAGATTATGATCCTGATGTGATTTGCAACTTCTTATATTCAGGGTGTCTCTAGTTTGATTAACACGGGTCATAATCTGGGGTTCCCTTCTATGATGGATAAGTAGGAAAAAGAAGGTTATTTTTGTCGATTTTTAAGAACTCTTTGTGGAATAAGATTCATTCTTGGAGAAGCAAATAAATGTGTAAGGCGGAGAATCTTAAACTCATTCTAGTAGGGAAATACAAAGTCGGGAGACGGGGTTTGAATTGGTTATTTTAGGAGAGGGAGTATCTTTAGACACATTAGAGGCTTGAATTTCCAAAATTTCACTACCTTTAACTTAATGTTGGAAACTATTTACAGATTTCACTTATATAGTTGAGTTTTCAAAGAAAAATATTACCCTAAAATCGATTTTAGGGATGTTGAATTAGGACATTCACCATGTTATGTTTGGAGGAGTATCTAAAGTCATCAACTAGTGCTAAATGAAGGGTTTAGATGGAATATTGGAACGGATTATGATGTTAATTTTTGGAGAGATGCTTAGCTTCAAGCGATAATCATCTTAAGATTTAACATTAGTATGATATCTTAGAGTGTGTGGCTTATTTATTCCTAGCTCTCTTGATTGGGATGTGCTTATTCTGTGAAAAGTGCTTATAAGATAGTTGTGTCGTCCATATTCATGTGGAGGGAGTTTGAAACACCATTTGAAATGTCGATATTCCACATAAGGTTCAAAAATTTTGTTGGATTCTTTCTGGAAATTGTCCCGAGCTCGAGTTAATGTTTTGAGAAAAATATTATCTATGAATAGTTATTGTGTCAATTGTAATGGCGGGTATGAATATTGTTATCATTTGATAATGTTCATACCCGCCATTACAATCTGAGGGAGCAGTCCCATTCACATAGGGTGTATAACAATCATAATCTTAAGCCCAACCATAACTCTAAACCCAAACCCGAACCCGAACCCAAATCAACGCCGTTGACAATAATTCCGGCGATGGGGTTTAAGGTTCGAGTTCGGGTTCAAGTTTAGGATTAAGGTTAGGGTTGGGGTTTAGGGTTGGGGTTTAGGTTTAGGGTTGGGGTTTAGGGTTAGAATTGGGGTTGTTATACACCATTGGACTAACTAGAATTGAAAATTTTTTAAATTTAAGGGTGACTCTCCAAATTAAATTTGGAGAGTACTCACCATGTGAATGGGACTGTCTGAGGGAGAGGCAGTTTATTTTGTGAAAATTGAGTGGGTAGCAACTCAAGATTTTACTCAGTTTTTATTTCTCTTGTTAAATGATTGTCTTTTGAGGCACATAAATAAATCTTTCCTTTTAAAAAATACATTATTGATATAAACACAATTAAAATATATATTTTTACTGAATAAAGTAATTGTAGAGACCCGATCTCAAGAGTGGAGGCGTTGGGTGGAAATGCATGTATAAGGAGAAACTTCTAAAGTATAGTAATGGTCAGATAATTGAAGTGAATCTCACGTTAGAAATAGAGAGGTGAGAACTAAGGTTTATAAGTGAAATATGAATCCAATACATTCGTGTGGTCCAAGGTGACATATTTTGATAAAGCGGACAATATATGCATGGTATTAGATCCGGGTATTAATTGATTCTAATGCATGGCTATGGGGACAAGAATAAACTAAATCTCACATCTGAAATAGAGATCAAAGAAGTAGAGCTTATAGGTATAAGGCTCTGAACGAAATTACTGAACTGAACTGAAATAAATTACTGATAATGCATAAAGAACATTGTCTAATTAAGATCTGAATTCAATACATACATGACGCGTTTTAAAGTCGTATTAACAAGTTTGAATCAAATCAGACAAAATATCTATATGGTATTGGATTCAGACGTTACAATAATAATATTACTCAATTTAATTTCAAAACGTGTATACATGAAATAATGAAACAATATTTGAATAATAATAATATCAGTGGAAAAAACTAAAGAAACAAATGAAACAATGTCCAAAGAGTGTGAACACTTTGGTTTTAACTATCGTTCATGCATTTCTATGCGGCATTCATGTTCCCTTAGGCGGCTCAGGTAGTGCCTAGGCAGTCAAAGGAAAAATGATCGAGGAGCCTAAAATTGCATAGGGGGGCTGGTCGAGGAAAATCGCAGCGAATTTTCAGTTTTAAGTGCTTAGATAGGTAAAATAAGTCTAAACGGTCTTCATTTACAACACTAATTAGAGTAGATATTAGACTTTTATCTTCTGCCCTTCCCCAAACATCTACATCACTTTTAGCGAGAATTCAAATAATATTTGTCAGTTTTAACTTGAATTCAAATAATATTTGTCACTTTTAATTAATTTATCACTTTAAATAAAGTACTCAATGGCCACATATCTATTCAAAATTGTTATATTTGGTAATTGATATATTATTTAGTCACATTTGGTTACTAATTTGTCAAAAAATGGTTGTATTTGGTCACTGGCCTATTATTTAATCACATTTAGCCATAGACTCATCAAATTTGATGAAATTTCACCCTTTTTTGTTATGAAAAGTTAACAATTTGTTTAATTTTTTTTTCTTTTCCAAAATAAGATGATTAGTGACTATATGTGATTACAATGTGATAAACAATTATTAGCTTTTCAAATGAAAAAGGTTAGATTTCACAAGTTGATAGATCATCAATGACAAAATATAATTAAATAATTGGTCGATGGCTAAATACAATAATTTGAATATATCAGTGGTCAAGCGTGTCCAAATAATAAGTCGGTAATCATGCGCAATAATTTTGAATAGATCAATCACAATTTAATGGTTTATATCAAACTTTCAATACAATGTAATATTCTTTTTTCAAGTTTAAGACGCTTTGCTTGGATGATAACAAATATAATATTTAGATTTACGTAAGCATACATCAAGAGTCTTTTGAACTTAGACTTTGAGAACCACCGATATCAAATTTACTGAGTATCGTATTCGTTAGCTCTCTGAATTTACTTAAATAATTTATTAACCAACTGAATTTGTTTATAGTATCGAAATTGCTTGGAGTTTATATATTTAACCTATGAAATAGCTTAAATTATTGGACAAGTGAACTTTTGAAGTTGATTAAAATTAAAGTGAAATATAGAAAATGCTGGTGGTCGAATTGATGGAATTCTTTTGATTTTGAAAATCAATATCAAGCATTAGATGCAAGTGGTGAGAAGCCTTGACATAGAGGAAAAGGCATTCACCATATGAAGTTAGACACTTCTATAGAGATTATTCATCCTTGTAAAGTATTTTTACAGCAATATAACAAGGTAAAGTATTATTACAGCAATATATATGTATACAAGAGGCTAAATGTTTTGTGGTTGCATAACTTAACCTTAGCTTAGCATGTTGAACACTTGGAGAAAGAAAAACTGAACAGCAATTAAAGAGAGGCTCAGCTCAATATTATTTAGTGTCAGCAACATTAGGCATGTGAGCCACATAGTTGAAGCTACAGCAGACCACACCATAGTTACATGAGCTCAACTCCTGTTGGCACGTGTGTGCACACGCACAAACACACATGCATACAGTACATACATATGGATGATGATAGCTTATATCTAGATGCTCAATCACAGCACTAAATCCCAGATAAAAGCAATATGTCTACATTCCCAAGATGCTTACATCACACTACCACTCAAATTACCATCCTATTCCCCAACCTACCAAACATTTACTATCATTTGCCACCATCAAGGAGTCACATCATATCCAGAACTTGCATTACATACAATACTAAGTGATATATATTTCATATCCAGTCAAAAAACTCAGGTTCAGTTCTTCATACTAATACAATAGCTACTGAGAAAAAGAATTAAACTGGGCAGCCACAAAAAACAGCATACCGCTTGTTCAGTTTTACATGGATTATGATTATGATTACGATTAGGAGTCCTCGATTATTATTATTATAATAATAGGTAGCTAAGTAAGGATTGATATAATCCCAAAAACCATAATCTATGAAACAGAAACAGAAACAGCAAAGCTAACAATGTACAAAAACGATCATCATCCATGGCTGCTCGAAGATGCACACATACATACAGCTCTTTGTTGACAGATGAAGACCAAAGGGGGTGGCTAACTTTGCTCACTGTTTCATCAATCATGGTCGGGCCTGGCCAGGCATGGCACCTTATTCATAAGAGCCATGCCTAGTGTTCCTATGGAGCAAAGAAAATGCTCTTTTCCAATAGCTCCCCACCGTCATCTGCGGTCATGGGATGATGGTCATTGGAAGCTTTATTGACTGTTTTCTCCATTTCTTCATCAACCATAATTTCCTCGGACCGGCAATCTAGACTGCAAAACGCTTTCTCACCTCTGCAACAAATAGGAAATCAAATCAACAATGACCAAGATAAGCAAAAGGGTATGAAATTAAGTTGAGCAGAGAGAAATTGAACAAACCTATATATGTAAATATCTTTACTACCATCCAATTTCTTGTTGCAATGATAGCAAGACTTCAAGATATCATCAGAGGGAAATGGAGGAGCTGCTGCTGTCGAACTAGCAGTTGCCTGGGGAATTACATTCTCCTTTTCCACACAAGAAGAACATCCCAAGATGCAATCACCATAGATATGAGTTTTTTTGGGGTTCGGTCCGTGTGAAATTACACAAGTATAATCCTCAGAAAGCTCAATCTCACTAGCAGAGAGACCACCAATGAATCCACTGGCTGAGCCAGTAGACATAGGCGTGGAGTTCAAATCTAGTTCTCCAGGAGGAGAATTGGGGCAGCGGCTACTAATGTTGTTATTCAAAGGAAAACTCCCAGAACTCGGTTTGGAGCTCCGGTCACCTAATCGAGCAAGTGTAGAAAATGACTTGCACGAGTCTAATGAACAAGACCTGACCTTTCCAAAGTAGTCAGGCTCAAATGGGGCTTCTCCAATCTCAAAAATTACATCAGAGCTGCCCTTCTCCGGAGGAGACTTAAAATGGGTTTGAGGGAAAACTGCAAAATTTCTTGGCAATGACTTAGGTGCCTCAAAAGAATTAGCATTGGGTTGAAAATTTGGAGGTTTAATTCTAACTTTCTGACCCAAAAGAATGTTCTTGCTCTCCGATGATGGGAGAACGTCTCCGGATTCTTTGACATCAGCATCAAGAGAATTCAGAATACTTAATCCTACTTTACTAGAGTCCCAGCTCTTATGGTTTCCACAAAGTGTTGATGATCTTTGGGACCTAGAAGAATTCCCTAAATTGGAAAACAACCTAAAATCTAAAGGAGAAGTAGGGCTTCTAACGGAATCATAATCCGTAACGCCCTTAGAATTAGGACTTAAACCGACAAACAGACCAGGAGCATTAAAGAAAGAGTTTGTTTTCTGATTCAAACCCATATAATCTAAACCAGAAGAATCAGACATGGTTAAGGTTAAGTGAGTCTGATGATCCATCTGTTGATCTTTAAGGTGTGACCTAGTTCTCTCCCTCAACATTACTCCCAAAATGCTTTATCTCTGCCAAAAAAACACCATATTTCAACAAAAAAAAAAACCTCGAATTAGGCAAGATTAATCAAAATTTATTGAAAAAAACATCACCCATATGGGTTTTATACATGCAATTGAAAACCCATAAGGTATAAACATCATTTAAAAGCAAGATTAAAAAACCCCCAATTAAAAATCAAGAAAGAAGGAGGTATCCACCGACAGAATCAATCAATGGAAAAAGAAGGTACATTAGATGAAATTAAAATGAAATTGAAATTAAAATGCAATTGGGTAGTAGGATTGATTATCTTTGCAGCTGACCTGGATTGGATTATGTTATCTTCAATGGAAAAAAAAGAAGAAGAGACCCAAATGCAGTAAAAAGAAAAGATGGCTTCTTTCTTGTCAATCTTTCTTCTGTGTGAGTTGAAACTTTCACAGCACTCTATTTCTCTTTCTCTCTCTACTGGGTTTCTCTCAAAATCAGCAAAGCAGTGAGCTTCTGAAATACTCCATGGCTTTCTCTCTCTATTTTCTCTCTCTAGCTTTCTTTGGGGCAGTAATGTAATTAATAATTATACTACTTGTTAAAGTGGAATTATTATACGTATAATAATACTGTATTTTACGTGTTAGCCCACTGATTTCATCTCCACCTACTTTCATCAAGCTTAAACATCTTTCTTTTGTCATTTCTCTCACCTTTTTTGTTTTTATCCATTTCCATTTCTAATATTCTATTTAACAATTAGTCTTTAGAACTTAACTATTTTTCATACCCTTAAAGTTAGCAAAAATTTTCACTTTAACCTTCAAAATTTTGCACTTTCCACTTTAACCTTTTAACTCTAAAAAACATGTCAACTTAACCTTTAAAGTTCTGCACTTCACACTTTAACTCCTTGACTCTAAAAAACAGGTCAACTTAACCTCTCAATATGATATAGCGCTTACAGATTTGATTTCTAGGTCAATTATTCTCATCTTCTTCCGCGAATTTGTAAATGACGTTGATTTGATATTCTAGGTATTTAAAATTACATATGTGTTGTTAGATTTCTCCCTCTGATTTCCTATTTTACATGATTTGTGTTCTTCGACTTATCATTAATCGTTTTGCATCCACAGTTCATGGAATCGCAACCTAAAATGTGTTTTTGCAGTGAATTTGCTCCGGTTAAAGTATGTTGGAAACCTGGAAATTACGGGAGAAGATTTTTTGGATGCCCAAATTATGGGGTGAGTTCTATTTGACAAAATTCAAGATTCCATGTGCCGGAGGGTTCAGTTGACCTGTTTTTTAGAGTTAAGAGGTTAAAGTGGAAAGTGAACAACTTTAAAGGTTAAGTTGACCTGTTTTTTAGAGCTAAAGGGTTAAAGTGGAAAGTGCAGAACTTTAAATGTTAAAGTGAAAAATTTTGGTAACTTTAGGGGTCTGCAAGGTAGTTAAGCCTTTTTAGAAAAAAAAGTAGAGATGGAACCCATGTCTAGTCTTCGTATCGGTTTTCTTTACAGTAGTGTAACTCGTTTATGATGAAATACATTGTTTAGTTTTGCATTATTTAAAATACACGGGAGAGTTCTCAACTTTCGTCTATTTAGTTTAATATATATTTATATAAAACATATTGTTTAGTCATCTATATGTTTATATAAATAGATAAATTAATGAATAATTGAACATGAAAGAATTAACAACATGATTTGAAAATACATTTATTGGCTTGTTGGTTTGCAAAGGGTGGAGTTACTGTTTGATATAAACTTGAACATGTGTGAGTTCTTAGCGCAACTTGATGATATCTCGATTAAAAGTCGTAACCAATAATCAGTTCTTAAGATTACTAAACGTATTGTGGAGGTAACTGTCATTGATGACAGAAGTTACTCAATCACCTGTCAAGACTCCACATGTACCCACTTTTAGTCTTTCGTGATCTGAATGAAATTGTATACCCGTCTGAAAAGAAGGTGGTTTAGTTGTAGGGAGTGGAATAAAATGCAAAATTTCATCTCTTGGTTTCAATATTCAATGTGATATCTTTCTTTTTCTGAGTCTTATACTGACTCTTAAGATATTGTGATACTTTCTTTAGACTCTTGGTTTCATCATTCAATGTATTGACTTGATTCATCAGTAACATGATGTTATCAGTATGATGAGAACCTTTGTCTGAATTCATGCTGACATCCACACTATCACACCTTTGTCCTAGCATTTTGATCTTCTTAAAAAAAATTTCTTCCTAATGTTAGTACATCATATAAATTAGACATAATATGAACATTTTCAGAGGAGTGGTTTACCTCGAGGCTTTCAATTTCCATCAAATACGATACATAGGATGACTCAGCAACTTCAAGAATGTTGGGTTCTTGATCATCAATTGCCATAAAGCATATCTATTCTTTCTTAGCAGTATATGATCCCGAGTCACTTCAATTAGCCACAACAACTTTCTTGATACGTCTCTTATCTCTTCTAAGTTTGGAACAGTTAGACTTGATTTTACCAGGCTGATGACATTCAAAGCATATGATATCACTGCTAGATGCTTTCTTTTTGAAATTTGTCATTTGATTTGTATGACTCCTTCTTTGGCTTGTCATACTTCTTCACAACCTTCTTGTAATGTTTAGCTCCACCCTTTCTTAGAAACTTTTTGAGGTTCTTGGTGATTATAGCAACATCTTCTTCATCATGAGAGGTGTCATCATCAGTAGAATCTACCTTGAGAAAAATAGATCTTTGCTTCCTATCTACTGAATTTTCCTTAAGATCAAAGTTTTTATTGAGATCTCATGGGTCAGTAGGGAGCCAAAATGCTCATTATATATGTAGGTAGTCAATGCTCATTATATATGTAGGTTGTCAGATCCTGAGCTTCTTCTATTAATGTATTTTTTTTCTTACCAGCTTTTAGGTAGGCTTCTTAGAATCTTCTTAACTTGTTCTTCTTTAGAGATCAATTTTCCAAGCCTTTTGAGCTCATTAATCATGTTAGTGAATCTAGCATTCATGTTAATAATGCCTTCTTCATCCTTCATCTCAAATAGCTCACTCAACCTCATGTGCTGATTAATCTTAGATTCCCTGACTTTGTTGGTTCCTTCATATAAGACTTCAAGCTTCTTCCAGATTTCCTTTGTTGTCTCACAACCTGAAATCTTATTGAATTAATCAGCATCAAGAACACAATTAAACATATTTATAGCTGAGGCATCATGTTCAAGTACTTTATAGTCAGCATCATCATAATCACCTTCTCATTTAGGTACTGGAATACCATCAACCATGATCGATGGAATATAAGGTCCATTTACAATGTTTCTCCAAGCATTCATATTATGAGCTTGAACGAAATTTTTCATTCTATTCCAGAATATGTGTAATTTGTCCCAAAGAACAAAGGAGATCTAGTGATAGACAATCCTTCAAGAAAGATCTATGTAAACACGTTACCAGATAAGTGTCTAGTACTGTTAGAGGCCACTTTGGAATCTTTAAACTCGAGATGGTTAAATCTCTGTATTGAGCTTAGCTCTGATACCACTTGTTAGTCATGAATAACTAAGTAATACTCTAAGGAGGGGGTGAATAGAATATTACACCCAAACAAAAAAAATTCATGTCTTAGTGTCATAAATCAGGAACTCAGTAAGGGTTTACCAAAAAAAATGAACTCAGTAAGGGTGCTTTTGATACTAAGTATTGATGAGTCAGCATGAGTGTTTTTGGCGAAATTCTAGACAACTCAGTAGCCTACTGGTTTGATTGATGTGCATCAGATATGAAATTAGGTGGTTACTAACTCAACACAAGATGGCAAGACTTATTACTTACTGGACTATACTTAATACCGAATACATCACACAGTATGAAAAGACAGTTAAGTAGTCAGTACTCAACACACATACACCATATATAACTCAGTAAGAAGAAAGCAAGATATATGTCAAGTGCTAATAGAAATATTCGGTCATTGTCCTTGTGCCCACTCCTATTGGTTTGATTGATGTGCATCGGATATCAAATCAGGCGGTTACTAACTCAACACAAGATGGCTAGACTTGGTACTTACTAGACTCTACTTAATACAGAATACATCACACAGTATGAAAAGACAGTTGAGTAGTCAGTACTCAACATGCATACAATACAACATATATAACTCAGTAAGAAGAAGCAAGATATATGTAAAATGCTAATAGATATATTTGGTCATTGTCCTTGTGCCCACTACTGTCCTCAAGGCACCTTCTCTTAAGATTTGTGAATCAACTAAATCTCTTTCAAGGCAAAGAAACCAGTCTTTTACAATAGCTCAGTACAACAATTAAATATCCTCCTCAACCTATTATCGTTATCTATCCACAACTACATACACCAAGTAGCGGTTTTTCTAGTCAGTAAAGGTTTAGATATAAATCTAAAGTACTTTCTCTTTTTCTGACTCGGTACACTGATGAATACAATGAGTGTGTACAATATTTGCTTAAGAGCTTTTAAGAACAACTCTAAGAATGAAATCTTGAGAGAATATGCTCTTGTCGTACTAGTGTTGGTGTGGTGTATCTTCATTCTTCACATAACTCTTTTATATAAAGGCTCTTGAAACTAGTCGTTTAGACTTGAATCTTGAATTTGAATCTTCAATCTTCCCGTTGGAGGTGGCAGGTTGTCGTTACATCTATTCAAAAAAAGCAACTTGATCTTGGCAAGTGATTTGAACATTGAACTTTCCTCATCAATGATTGTAGTAGAAGATGTTTGTAGCAGAATGAAAATTTCCATTTTCGTGATATGTCAAGATATGATTTCTCGACAACAGTGTTGACTGCTTTAAAACTTAACAATTTTGGAAAATGCCTTGGAATCTTCAATCTAGACTTTTTTTCCACAAGTTTGAATGATCTACTTGGTTCAAATCTTCGAAGGGACTAGTGTCTTGACTTGGTTCATCAAATGCTTTAGCTCTACTGGGCTACTGAGTTTATTCTTCAAAGATAGTCAACACTTCAGGGATGAGCTTCAGTCTTCAAGTCAAAATCTGAATGGATACTGAGTACTGAATGAACCCTAGATCAAAGTAAGAAGTTGTACTGACTACTCAAATAGAACACAATAAATAATTTGTAACTTCATGAGAAATTAATATAAACAATTTTGGATTAGGAGTTACCATTTTCTATAGTTGAATTTTGACATTGCTCAAAACAAGATGATTGAGTTTTCAACAATTTGTCGACTAATGGAGAATTAGTCGGAATAAGTTGAATTTTGAGTACCTAAACATACCTAATCGATCAAGTCTGTCCAATTTAGATATTCAATTTTGAGCACCTAATTGAACCTAGATGACCTTTGTTTACAATAGTATACCACACTTATAGAGCTCTATATGACAATTCAGTGGCTCACGCTTTGGCTAATTGGGCAAAGGATCTCCTCGAGGACATAGTTTCGGTTGAAGAAGTGCATGTTTACCGTAAAAGCTATGGTAATGGTTATATTTGTAAAATTTAATAAATTATTAAAAAAATTTACGTGAAAGTGATTAAAGGTTTTTAATTGCTTTCTTTTATTTTGATGGCGTTTTTAATTGCTTTCTTTGAACAAAATTAACATTTAAATTCCACCTTCAATTACCTTTTCAGTCTTTTTTTATGAGTTTTGTTAGTCTTTGAGTGTCATAAATAACCCTCAAATTAGGATAAGTGAATAAATGATTAAGACCATACTAAGTTATTTGAATAAGATTGTGCATCTTACTCTCCTCTTTCTTCTTTATTTAAGCTTGATTTATTAAATTTTAGGAAATAAAGCTAAAACTTTCTCCTCATTTCATTGAAACAGAAAGATAAAGTAAAGATAAAGTATTTTTCATTAGTCATTGTCGCAATGTTGACATTCATAATCAAACATCTCATAGTGTTACTGCTATTTAAATTTAGGAATATTTTTTTTTATAAATAAAAGTGTTGTAATGTGAGTTTGACATATTGAAAATTACGGAAAAATAATTATGAGAAAATGATATATGTGGTTTTTGCAGTGTTAGTTAAAAGAAAAATTGACCTTAATATTTTGCATCAGAACTTATTCATATGAATTTTACTTTATGTTATAAATTTATATTAATTTACAACCACCACATAATTATTTTATACAATAAAATTTAATATAATAAACACAATAATTATACCTACTACTACTACTATTATTATTATTATTATTATTATTATTATTATTCTAGATATTTAGATAATCAAAGAATTAATTTCAATATGCAAATAAATAAATAAATGACATATAAGAATCACTTTATTGCGAAAAGAACCATATGATTTGGTGGAAATTGTTGGAGAACAACTTAATCATGTCTAATGAGATTGGAGAAATTATAAATTCGTGTTTATCTCTACACTATGTGTTGATGACCATAGAAATTCTTTTGGTCTAGTGAACACATAAACACCGTGGTATTTATGGAAGTCGTAAAAAAATTGAAACACGTATAATTTCTATTTTCAACAAAAAAGAAAGGTCTTTTGATTTAGATTATGAATTTTCCATAGTGACTAGGTACATATATTGATTTCTGTCTAAAATAATTGTCCAAACTCCCATATAAAGGTTGTTAAGTTTGCACAAATTATTTGGAGAGATGGATATTCGTAAAATATGATACTAACTCAAAATATACTTAGACATATGCGTTTTTACTACTATTGTGATACCTAGATTAACTTAGAGCATTGGAGTGATTCTGTTTTTGTAAAGTAAATAATGATAAATATAATCTATTGTTTAGTAGGAATTCTAATTGAATTGTAATTTTCTATTTATACTATTTGTCGTTAGATACAAATACTGGTCTATATATATATGCATGGTTGTATATCGTTCATTATCCAATAAAAAATAATGTGAAAATATGAAAAATTTTATAGTTTTATAACTCATATATACATTTGAATATATACATCTGAATTATTAAATACGTTCGATCTATGGTCAAAAGATGCCCACCTCGGTCATTCGGCTTTTACTCGAGTGTGGACATCCCGTTTTAAGACATTCAGTTTCTACCCATAGGTCCTACAGTGTTTTTATAAATTTGGCATTAGAGGGTGAGGAGAGAGTCATGTTATTTATGTTTGTTACATAAGTTTTCTATGAGTTGGTTTTATGTGAAATTAAGTACAATTTTTAATACTTTTAAGAAATTCTATGCATTTTTTATATAATTGGCATATAAAATTAGAGCAGAATTATTTTTTTAAGTTTTACGTTTCCCAATTATAAAATTCAAGAGCTCACACTTTTTTTTTTTGAACACAAATACTGAACTATTTCTTGGTGATTAGAGCATATCTTTCTTTAAAAATCTATTTTATAAAAAGTAAAACATGGTCCAAAAATAATGTTGAATTAGTTGTTTTGAATAAATTATAGAAATGGATAGTGGAGCATAGACATTTCTCTGCGAAACTGGTATACTGATAATTTGACCAGTATCCGGACAGATCTCTTAAAAGAGTACTAAAAATTTGGTATTTATTCCTAATTAATGCTTTCCACAATATTTCTTCTTTTTATTTTATTTTTTGAAAGATTTCTTCATTTTTTTATGTGTTGTTTTTGTGTAGTTTTAATTTTACGCATAATTTAACACCGTTCTTTTGCTTTCTCCAAAGTGGGTACGAGAATTATTAATGACTCGTAACTCAATGGTAGATGGTGGGTTGAGCTAAGAAAATAACCACAGTTTGAGTTCCATTACCGTCATTAGAAAGGAATTTGATACTATAATCCACCAAACTGTTTTCTCAAAACTGAACTAATCAACATCCAATGTAATGTTTGGAGACTAATTAAAATAACCAGAAGTGGGTGAGGAGATTGGGTTCGAAACCCAACTCATACTAAAGGCTCCTAATTTAGAAAAAATAATTCAAAAAATTTAATCATTCAACAACAAATATATATTTATTTAAATTTTTAATATTCAAACATATATTTTTTAAGGGATATTTTATGGTCACTTTGTTTTTCACAAAGTAACCATTACTTTGTTTTATCAACCATTGGATCATGGGTTAAAAACTAATCTAATGGTGAAAAAGACAAAGTATAGATAAAATAAGAAAAAAACAAAGTGACCGTAGCCTACACTATTTTTTAATAAATATAGATATAACAGCACATAAGTAAATGTTTATGAAATATGAACTAGAAGAATATGACTAGATTAACACGGTGTGTAAACTTTATTATACATCTAACACTATAATTAATCTTTAAATTATACTCCAGTAATAATCTAATATTGAAGTACACTTTCACGAATACAAAAAAGTTATAATTATTAAGTGTTAACATATTATGTTAAAATTATTATCAGATATATAACAAAATAGTTCAACCGAAAATGGAGAAGTGAAAATATGGAAACAAAAAAACTAGTGGGGAAAACTATTTGAAGTTTCTAGAAGATAAATACTTCATTTTTTCGTTTTAGTATTTTGTTTTCCTTGGTGAAAAAAATATGTATTTCTGTACATAATTCACTTAAGAAAATAAAAGTGGTTTCTGTTCCCTTGTGACCAAAGTATAATTTAATAATATTATTTCAAATTTCGTACAATGACGTGGCAGAAATCTAGAGAATATTTTAGTGGAGAGAGAAAAAGAAAAGAAAGGGGAAGATGGAGACATGATGAGGAGAGAAGAGTTTACTATTATACCCTCTATATTGAGCAGAAGACGACAAAAAGAGAGGTGTTAAATGGTCTTTATTGAAACTGACAAACGGTCACCGCTATTAACTGCGGTCAGTTGGGGTGAGTTAACAACGTACGTATTTCCTTTGAATTTAAATACACACAAATTTTGTACATTTGCCTAAATTACACATCTGCCCTCTTTCCGTTTCATTCTATATTCGGTGGCTTCACGTATCCCTGGCTACACCTGGTCATTGGGCCTTCGTCCCCGCCAGGTCTGCCTTGGCCATAGCCCGTTCGATCGGGATTGAGCATATAAAATTGGTGCTCGGTCTGACTCGGTCAGTGTCATTTACATGGTGAGTAGCTCTTCCAATTTAATTTAAAGAGTTACCATTTGATTAATCATAATTCAATTCAATGGTGTATAACAAATCTAATTCTAACTCTAAACCCGAACTCTAATCTTAAACTCCAACCTTAACCCTAATTCTAAATCCTAAACCTCACACTCTAATCCTAAACTTGAACCCGAACCCTTAAACCCCATCGCCGGAATTATTGTGAACGGGTTGATTTGAGTTCGGGTTTGGGTTAGGTTTGAGTTTAGAGTTAGGGTTGGGCTTAAAATTATGATTGTTATACACCCTAGGATTGAAAAATCTTTAATCCAATGGTGACTTTCCAAATTAAATTTAGAGAGCTACTCACCATGTGAATGAGACTGCTGACTCGGCCTAAACTCATAGACGTCGTTTGAAATTAGGATGGGCTTCAGGTCTCGTTTATTTTTAGAATAATAATTTACCCAAAAATATTTTTTAAATTTTTCGATGTTTGTTTGCTCAATAAAATAGGGGAGGGATCTAGTGTGACAATGTCATTTGGAGTGACAGATTTTTATGGTGTGACAAAAGGCCCAACTAAAAACCCTCACAAAAAGCCCACCTCATCTAAAACCTACGCCTCCTTCCTCCTTCCTCCACTGCCTCCTTCACAGCCTCCATTTCCTTCCCTCATCTTACAAAACATTCAAATCACTCATCGAAATAACATCCTGTCACCGCCGATTAATCGTCGGCGCCGCTGCATCAACATCCCCGTCCACCTCCACCATCGCGCACTACGCAGCTCTCTTCATCTTCAAGATAGTTGCATAAAAAACGGAGGGAATGAAGAACTGAATCGAGATAATCCTTGGAAGAGAAATAATCTGTTATTATCTCATTGAAGAAGCAGTTTGAAGTTGATGAGGAAGCATGCCAAGAAGATCGTAAAGCGGCAAGGCATAAAGCATTTGCAAGTCTCGGATATAGCACTAAATCCAAATACCCCTGGATTCAATTTTAAATAAGATAAAGATAAAGATAAAAATATATTTTCAAGAATTATGTATATACATAATTGTTGAAAATATATCTTCATCTTATTTTTGTTTACACAGCAACACACCAGGCTTCCAAATGCCCCTGATATGAGACACTTCTTACAAAAATAATCCTATTGCAGAATAAAGCGAATGGGGGGAAATGATGGGTTTGTTGTATAATGTATGTATTCCTTGCAATTTCTAGGAAAATTGGAGGGTTCTTGTTTGTATGTTTTCAATTGTTCTATGCAGATTTTGCATTGTTTGCTAGAATTCTTTTAAGCTGTTAATTCATAAGAACGTTAGGGATTGAAAAATCGCATCACCCGGCCATGGTGGCGACGCCAGACCATCTTTTCCCTCTCTAACGTTTGGAATATAAGTGTAAAGTTTTGGAATATCGTTGAACAGTTTTGGAATATCGTTCATAAGTTTTGGAATATCGTTCTATAGTTTTGGAATATCTTTGAACAGTTTTGGAATATCGTTGGTAAGTTCTGGAATATAGTTGAACAGTTTTGGAATATCGTTGGTAAGTTTTGGAATATAGTTGAACAGTTTTGGAATATCGTTGATAAGTTTTGGAATATCGTTGAACAGTTTTGGAATATTCTACTATGCCTTTTAGAATATTCTGGTCTGTATTTTGTAATATTCCAAAATGAAAAAAATCGTTTTTATTTGACCACAATGGATCTCAAATCGTTTTTGTTTGTGTTTTTATTTTTTTATTATACCCTAGGTAGTCTCGTATCAATCCGTCGTGTTTAGGAGTGTTTTTTGTTTTTTTATTATACCCTAGGTAGTACCGTATCAACCCGTCGTGTTTAGGAGTGTTTTTTGTTTTTTTATTATACCCTAGGTAGTACCGTATCAACCCGTCGTGTTCACGAGTGTTTTTTATTTTTTTATTATACCATAGATAGTCCCGTATCAACCCGTCGTTCTAGGAGTGTTTTTTAATTTTTTTATTATACTTTAGGTAGTCTCGTATCAACCCGTCGTGTGTAGGAGTGTTTTTTGTTGTTTTTTTTTTGAATTTAAGACTAATTGTATAATTAAAGAGATTGTTGTTGAATACTTCAAGTTAGTATTCGAAAACTATTAAATAAATTGTTCCTAGATAGTGTGAAATATTTTCAGTGTTATAGCCAAACACGAAAAATATTTCATTTATTTGTAAAATATTTTTCAAAACAAAATATTTTCTAGCAAACAAACGAAGTCTGAGTTGTATTTGTAGTTGAACTTAGATTTTCATGCTTATTTAATAAATGTGATTGTTTAATTGCTTGGATTAGTAGTATAACTATAATTTGCTTGTGTTATGACTATTGTATTTATTTCTCACATTCAATAAAATTGACTTGTCAATCGATTCGATTAAAAGGTACACACATTTCACAATTTAAACTGTTCTTATAATTTCAAAAAAATTAAAATCTCTGACACATCCTCATCTGAACCACATGCGACATGATTGAAAATTATAAATCTCGCTACAAAAAGATTTACAAAAGAAAAATAGTTTCATTCATAAGAAAAATAGTACATCTTGATGAAAAATTATGAGAATTACAATTAGAAATACGACAAATGAGCTTTAATCCAATCATATATCGTAATAAAGAAATACTAATAGATAGTTTGTTTACCGATTTGGCTCATCGGCGAGAAATGCATTCCATCCGGAGTCGACTTCGAAGTCTTTATGGTCAGGAATGACTTCATAAATCTTTCAGTGAGTAATATCTATGTCGCGGTAGACAAATCTCTTATGTATTTCAATGAAAGAGAATTTGATAACGCCTATAACATGAAACAATACTTAGCACTCTGACAGATGGAATAAACAAAACATACTCTAAATAAAGGAGAAATCATCGAATCTAACAACTATAATAACTAGAAGTTTTCTTCAATCAAAAGAAATAAGTGACGTATCTCTTGGCTAAAAGTTATAATAAAATTCCAAAATTGAATGATGAAACTTGAAAACTATTGGCAACGCTAGAGTAATACATTTATAAATAAGGTAATGTCTAGTTACAAATTAGACAATGAAAAATTAATTAACCGTCGCCAAATTGATAAAATCATCAATGTGTGAGTGTGGAGTTCAGAATTTGAATCCTTCCTTGCAAATTATATAAAAAAAAACAAGTTAGACAATGAAAGCACTATTGCCATATAAATAAGGTAAAAAACATCATGAGACCCATGATCTTTCACTTTTCGATGCATTAAGTTTTTGATCTTTCATTTGGATACATTAAGCCCTTGATCTTTTATTTTTGGTTCTATCAAGCCCCCATTTAACAAAACTGGATGATTTGTTAACTTTGACAAATTAATTAGATTTGTAATTACCTCACGTATTTCAATCTTATTAATTTGTCAAAGTTAACAAATCATCCAATTTTATTAGATTAGGGACTTGATAGAACTAAAAATAAAAGATCAAGAGCTTAATATGTCTAAATGAAAAATTAAGAACTTAATGCACCGGAAAATGAAAAATCAGAGACATCAAAATGCTTTTGGCCTATAAATAAAACAACCGAAAGTAACCTTTTTTGACTGTGATGTCTCATGGGACCTTGTTATTAATGTACAAAAAGAAAAGATTACTTCAATATTCAATCTTTGATCTCCGATAAAATAATCAAATCGACACTTCTCCAAATCCAGACTCCACTGTTTGTTACCCATAAGCACAACAAATTAGATGACTAATTAACAAATTCTTCCAACCATTAAGGATTCTTAGTACTATTATATTATTACTTATATCACATCTTGTCCAGAAGGACACAATGATATCCAAAATTTAAATTAAATCAATAGTAAATTACTTCTATGTTTCTTAATTCTCTACATGGAGGAACATTTGGGTACTTGTGGAGGTTGCACGTGACTTCTAAGGAAACGGGAAAATATTTTTCCTTTTTTTCTATAAAATAATCAATAACTACATATGTTTAAATTAAAATGAATTAAATTAGGCTAATATTATTCGAAATTGAAATATTGGCATATACTACTGTGTGTCTGATAAAGGTACAGTAGAAGAGAAGTTGAGAGAGAAAATAAACTCAATTGAATTCATGGATATCACGCGTTTTCCTTCTTTTTATAGCTTTTTTCTTTTTCTTTGAAGAGCAATGTGAAATAGAATTTTGTCTTAAGCAATTGACAACAGAATATTTTATTTTATTTTGTCACAAACAGAATATCTTTTTAATGTAGCATACAAACATAATTTTATAGTTTAATCAATTTATTACTTTACTTATTTATTTAATCTAATTTAGAATCTTTATAAGTTTATTTTTAATCCAGATTTTTCCCATACATTTTAATGCCGTATAGTCTTATAGCTAAATTTTAAACTACTTCACTTTTACATCCATTGGCAAATACAAGATTGGTATATCGATAAGCCGACTTTATATCTGAATATAAAAAATAATTTCAAATTTTTTTTTTCTCGCAGTTACGATTTTGACTAATGACAAGTATTTTAAATTTTTTAACAAAACTTAACATATTCAAGGCACATTTTATTAATTTTCGACAAATTTCTAATGAAAAATTACGTTTTTTTAATAAATTTCTAAAATTAGGGAGGCTAAACCACTAATTGTAGGGGTGTATTCAATGAACGAAAGGACCAGAAGCATCCATGGTAGGGGCGGTTCCGGGGGTCAGGGAGCCAGAGCACCCCCAACCTTAAAATATTTCATCCAATCCATATTATTTGTCACGTTTAACCAAATAACCCATATTAAGGAAATGATGGATTCATAATAAATTTAGGGTGAATAATTTAAAGGTCCCTAACGTTTTGCGAAACACACTGTTTAGTCCTTCTGTCTGTTTCTCGTGACCAATCTGTTAGTCAAAATGTACTTCAATCAACATCCAATAAATGTGTTATTCACCCGGTACCAATTATTTTTAAATTGGATGTTGACTGAAGTACATTTTGACTAACAGATTGGTCATCAGAAACAGACGAAAGGGCTAAACAGTGTGTTTCACAAAACGTTAGAGACCTATTCGTGTGTTTTTGAAAATGAGGGGACTAAACAATGTGTTTCGCAAAACGTCAGGGACCTTTAAATTATTTACCCATAAATTTATAGGTTATTGTCTAACATACTCTTATCTCTCTTAATAGTTGTGTTCACCTAGTCAGTGACTGACCAAATACAATTTGACCAATTACCATTAAATTAGAATCTAAAGGTGACGATTAAAACATAATAAAATTAGTTAAAGACGACGAGTTGATACGAGACTATCTAGGATATAGAGTAAAAAAATAAAAAACACTATTTATAATTAAAGTAAAATAGGTGATTTCATGATGTTTTAATCTCCACCCTTAAATTCTAATCTAGTGGTGATTGACCAAATTTTATTTGGTCAGTTATCGACTAGGTGAGCACCACTCCTATCTTAATCCTAATTTTTTTGGGATTTTGCACTTAAATAATGCATTTTTGGCTAATTATTCATAAGAAATAGCTTAGTTTAAGATGTACACCAATCTAATGTTTTGACTGGTAAAACAAATTTGACTTCGGTAAACGAATCACCGAACTGCACTTTATGGTTCTTGGATGGGTAAATTACACCATTGGCACCAAAACTATACCCTCTTTCTCAAACTATACCCTCTTTCCCAAACTAGTACCTAAATAAAAAAATTTCCCATCTAAGTTCCTAAACTATGGATGATTTCTCATTAAGGTCCCAACAACAGGTTACCAACCGGTTAACCCTATTTGACCTAGTTTGACCCATTCTCAAAAAGACATGCACTTAAAATGTCTTTTTTTACCCATATTTCATTTTCCCTTTATTTTATCCTCACTTCTCTCTCCTCTCACATCATTTCCTTCCACCACTCAAAATGTGACTCATGTAAATTTCAATTAAAAAAACTCTCAAAATTTAATTTCTCTTTCACCTTTTCTTCTTTCTCTTTACTCTCTCACATTTTTTTAGGGTTTTTTACAAGACTAACCCACTTGCATTAGACCCATTACATTTATAACCAACTTCATGTTTCACATACCAAATTAACCACTCTCATCTTTTCTGGACAAAAATACCCCCACCTTTTAAACTTAAGCAAATCGTTCCATTCCACCTTTCCCTCTATTTCCCTTCTCACTTCTCCAACCGTTATACTTTCAAACCCTCGAATCCACAGCAAGATTTCCGATTTGATCTAAGCAAACCGTTCCATATATAACGCATCTCTCTCCCTCGTATATGCGTTCTTCTTTCCCGTTAGCTTAGCAACAAGATTTCTTGAATTTTTGAATCCACAGCAAGATTTTCGTCGTTTTCAATTTCTTCGCTCTCGAATCCATAGCAATATTTCCGTCGTTTTCAATTTCTTCGCCCTTTTCCATTTTCTGGAATCCACAACAATATTTTCGGCGTTGACAGCAAGTAGCGGTGACCCAAAAACCAACAACTTCGAATTTTTTTACATTCGATCTAAAAATGGCAGAAGAAAGCGCATCGATGAAGGTACATGCAATTTTGTTTGGAAAATTTGATTGCATGTGGATGGAAGAGGGAGATGGGTTTATGGGTTATGGAGGAGACATCATGATGATGATGATGATGGGAGTCAGTGGCGGAACTAGGGGGGGTCCAGCCGGGGCTCGGGCCCCCCCTGTTCGCCGGAAATTGCCTGAGAAAAAATTTCCAGATCTGAGATTTACACAGCTAGCCAAACCTAAGCCCCCCTTCTAAGGTTGAAGACGATAGGGATAAAGATGACTTTTTAATTTTGTTTCCAATTAAATGAAACGACATCGTGCCGTTTCACTTCAATAGATAACTGTCTTCCAAATTTTCTTTTGGATCCAGTAATTTCCTATTATAAAAGTTTGGGCCCAGTTTTTTTTTTTTGACAGATGTTTGGGCCCAGTTTAAACAACATAATTATCCTCTTTTTTCCTTAGTTTAGTGTACTTTTCATTTGTATATAATGTGATTTCATGTATTTTATAAGAATTTGTTCATACTTGCCTTGCAGTGAGTAATATACATGAACATTATTTTTAACACCAATTCATTTTAGATTTTAGTTGTATAATTTGAATATAATCACTTTTCTTATAAACGTGATGAAAAAAAGTTTAGTAAATTTTTGGGCCCCTGGTAAGTCTGGATTCTGGTTCTGCCACTGATGGGAGTAGAAGAAGAAGAGGTGATTTGGCTATGGAGGAAAAGAGGAGTTGCTTAGTTTGGGGATTTTGATTTTGAGCTAACTTTTTGATTTGGTGCCTTTGGGCTGTGTCTCTGTCTCATATTCATCTTGAATTTTGGTCGTGCTAGTTTTTGCAGTGCCGTCGTGCTATAGTGCTAGTTTTTGTAGTGATGTCGTGCTAGTTTTTGTAGTGTTGTCGTGCTGCTACAAAAACTAGCACGTCAGCACGACATCACTACAAAAACTAGCACTACAACACGATAGCATGACAACGGCAGCACTACAACGACAGCACTACAAACCTTTCTTGTCGTGCTAGTTTTTGTAGTGCTGTCGTGTTGTCGTGCTATCATGCTGTAGTGCTAGTTTGAAGGCTCATTTCAATATGAGCGACCAAAATTCAAGATGAATATGAGACAGAGACACAGCCCAAAGGCACCAAATCAAAGAGTCAGCCCAAAATCAAAATCCCCAAACTAAGCAACTCATATTTTCCTCCGTAGCCAAACCTCTTCTTTTTCTTCTTCTTCTTCTTCTTCTTCTTCTACTACTCCCATCTTCATCATCATCATCATCATCATCATCATGATGTCTCCTCCATAACCCATAAACCCATCTCCCTCTTCCATCCAATCCCACCTCTCCAATGGCTTCTCCATCCTTAATGGACACTCTTTTCCAACGCTCTTTAGACGACATAATCAAATCCCTCCGCAACAAAAAATCCAGTGAGACCCTTTTCATCTCCCGAATCGACGAGGAAATCCGTGCGGAAATCAAATCCGCAGACACCCACATCAAATCCATCGCTCTTCAGAAACTCACTTACCTCAATTCCATCCGTGGGGAAATCAAATCCACTGAGGTTGAAAGATGAAGTATCAAAGTGAGGTCACCGCTACTTGCCGTTTCTTGCCGTGGAATTCAGAAAATGGAAAAGAGCGAACAAATGATCGGAAACCGACGGAATCGAGATATAGCTGCTAACGGGGAAAGAAGAAAAGAAAGAAAGCAAAAACGAGGGAAGGAAGCAAGGAACGGTTATATATGTATCTCCAAATTGAAAGTAAAAACGAAGGAGGGCGTATTTTTGTCCAGAAAAATTGAGAGTGGTTAGTTTGGTATGGGAAACATGAAAGTGGTTATATATGTAATGGGCCTATAACAAGTGGGCTAGTCTTGTAAAAAACCCCATTTTTTTAATTCTAAACATCCAATTGAAAGAACACCATTAAAGAGACCAAAATCCACTCTCCCATTTTTAATACTAATCCTCCATTTTCTCAAATTCCAAATCTCATTCAAACACCAATTCTGAAACATTCTTCCATTTAAATTTTCAGGGGAGGCTGAAATCTGAAATTTTCAGAAACCGTCCGGACGGAATCTGTAAATTCCATCCGGTTTCTAGAATTCTAGATATCGGCCGGTTTATGGTCCAGAAACCATCCAGATGGAATATGGAATTCCAGAAACCAGCCGGACGGAATCTGGAAATTCCAGAACCGGATCGACCGTTTGTGGAATTCCAGTAACTGGCCGGACGAATTCTGGAAATTCCAGAAACGGCCGGCCGGATTCTAGAATTCCAAAAACGGCCGACCGGGATCTGGAAAATTCTATGGCTGGACGTTTATGGAATTTCCATATTTCATCCGTTTTTTTTGAAGGAAAGGTAGGAGAGGAATGAGAGAAGAAGAAGAAGAAGAAAGAAAAAAAAAAAGAGAAGAAGAAAGAAAGAAAAGATGAAGAATGATTGAAGAAAATGAAAGAAAATATGAAGAATAAGGAAGAAGAAGAATAAAGGGAGAGAGAAAGATAAAAAAGTTATAGTAGTTTTTTTTTTGTTAAAAGCTAAAAAAGTTATAATTTAATAAAAAAGTAAAGGTGTTAGAGAGAGATCAGAGAGAGAAAGATGTGAGAGGAGAGAGAATGAAAAAGTTTGGAGAGAAAAGTTAATAAGAGTAAAAGAGACATTTCATATTTAAAGGATTTTTGAAATTAGGTTTGACTTGGTCAAAAGAGGTCAAATTACCGTTGACTTGTCACCAACAGGTCATTTGGACCTTAATGGAAAGTCACCAATAGTTAAGGAACTTAGATGAATTTTTTTTTGTTTAGGTACCAGTTTGGTAAAGATGGTATAATACCCGTTCTTGTATCAACATAGTTGGACAAATTTTTCTTGAAAAAGTAGACGGTGGGTCGGTGTTACGTTTTAGGAGGCATTGAGCTACACTTCGATGATTGAATCAGTGAATTTCTTATGAATTTTTGCGAAACATATGGACTATTAAATTATTTGCTCCAAATAATATGAACAAGAAGTAAAATGTATTCACATGACATCAATAAGTAGTGCTTAAAGATGTACAATTTACTACCCATCAAACAATGTCGTGGTGGTTATTACATTCCACAAAGGAGTGTAAATTCATGGGTTCAAATCCCATGATTGTAGAAAGTGAATGCTAAAAAAAAAAATATACAATTTACTATCAATTGAAAAATGTATAATAAAGAAGTTACTATACATTGTTTATTGCCGTCTTTGAGACATAAAATAAAAAAGGTACAATGGTCATGATAGTGATGTTTCTACGTAAACATATTAAATGACACGTAAACTTTTCAAGAGTATATCATACACTCAAAACGGACAAGTGATGAATGAGAAATTAAAGTTCAAAGATAAATAGTTGGTATATGAGGTTAAGAGATGAAATTCACGCTTAAAACCTCATCCCACATTGCTAGTTTGGAGTGAAATAATATAGTTTATAAAGGAGAAAACTCATTAATAGCCTTAGAAATAAACTTAACGGAAAGACTTGCTTTATCCTTACAGAAAACGGTAAATATGAATTGAACTAGAGAAAAGAATATGAGTGTGCTTGTGTACCTATTTTCGTATTACATACCTCCCTATATACAAAGAATGTAGTAGGTAACCTTATTTAGGTAAGAACTGGACTGTTCTAACGAGCAGTACTAGTTTAATTTAGGAGAAACCAGGTCCGAGCAGGATTTTGTTTCCTTTTAGGAATGAGACTTCTAATTAGAGAGATTCTAGATGCATCAAATCATGCCTACGTGGCAGAGCGTAGTTCTAAGATCTCTACACGTGTCATGTATTATTTCATCAGACATCAAATATCTCTCCTAATATGAGTTGCAAACTCTTAGAGAGATTTGGGATAAACCGAGGCAAACACCAATCTGAGCGATGGATATAGGTTTGGCCCATTATCCATAAAAGCCCAGTGATGTGTAACCCATGGATCCGCAGGGTAATTTCGGAATTCCACCTGTCTATTTGAAAATCGCGCGCGATGAAATCAGTTTTGAAACATTTGATACTCAAATTCCATCATCGTCCATCATTCTTGTTCCGTGTAAAAAAGTTTAGAAAGCTCTAGAAGCATCGAGAATGGCGGGTGATCCCGATGCTCAGGCTCTTACCTCTTCTTCTACAGAGGTTGAATCTCAGTTCTCTTCTCTTCTTTACGGTCAGCTTTCTCAACTTTTCATTTTTATTTTTCCATTTTCTATTATTTCGTCTCTTCGAGATTATGCATTTACTAGACATAATCGCTCAACATTGATTGTCGTTTAGATAGTTGTCGTATTTCTTCAGGATTTGCGTTAAGTATATTTTCAATCGATAAGTTTATTAGGTTTTTCATGTAATTGACATCATTGAAAATTATGCTTGATTAAACAGCACAGAGTTTTCCTTCTCTGATATCTTGTTTTCGCCTGCTTCCTCGTCATTTTTCTAGCAATTATTTGTGGATTTGTGTTTTTCGAATGTGCGAATTATTAATTGAGCTACAGCCACAGGAGACTTACACTTAACTTAACAGATACGAATTGCGAAAAAGGAGAAGGAGATAATAATATGAATTTGTTTGCAGTTGTTGCTTGCTTTCCTATTGTCTTCTTGACTTTTTTGAACCGCCGAGCATTTTGTGCTGAATAACATGCTCAGACCTCAGAGTTTAGACGAACCGTGGCAAATTTTCATTCAGCTTGTGATTATGATCTAGATAGATCTAAATCAATGGTTAATTTTCCAGAAAAAGCGCATAAGCAATTGCGTGTTTATTGTTTGAAATTTGCGATTCTGATCATTTAGTTGACTCTGGTTTTATCATGATGGTTTTAGGCTTGTTTGAATATTGAATAGTTTGTTTACTCTTTTGTTGAAATAACACTTTAGTTTTCTATATTTACAGATATGTCACAGCAGGTCCAGATGGCAATGGAGAACATGCTTAAGATGATAGGGTGAGTTCAAAGTAGTCCAAATTCCACTTAATACTCCTATTAAGTCTACATCTTTTTTGTGCCTTTGGTTATCTTTTTTCTTTAATGGAATCCGTGCAGTGAAATTGATCAAAACTCTGTGGGAATTGTAGAAGAGATTGAGAAATGCAAAGATTCTGCGCTTGAGAGGAAAAATGTCCTAGATGAAGAGAAGGAATCGTTTCAGAAAGCTGCTTATACCGTGTTGGATTTGCTCAACAAGGGATGCTAAAGGCATGTAAGATCAAAATTCTGATAGTTAAAGTACTGCAATTCGAGTTGTAATATGCACATTTTCAACAAGTAATGTGGACAAAGTACAGAGTTTGGTGTTTTGGACAATTTACATGTTTAAGTTCAACTAACCAAGTAATCCAGTTTGGACTTTGGATATGCTCATACAGTAAATCCCACTATTTTCATGTTGAACGTGTAGCAACCTTCATAAACAAACGTATAAGCTGCATGCAATTTTCACTTGTACCATATATTAGGCATCTGAAGCTTTTTAACAATAGCATTTCAGAACGGCCACTTGTTTTAGGGAGTTAAGTTATTAGGTTTGACTATCAAAAAATGAACAAATGGTCATTCTCTCGCAAAGCAACCAGTTCTTCCACTCGCGAGCCATCTTCCATTAGAATTGAGTTCCCTTGTTTTCCAAACTTCTTTTCTGCATCCACCAAACCATAAAAATCAGTATTATAGGCCAAATGTCAAAGGAGCTGCTAAATGATGATTGATGAGCGGATTTAGATTTGATTATTGTATGGCCAAAGATCCTTCTTCCTTGATGTGAGAAGTCATGGGCTTTTTATGATACGATTAACTTTGTGGTGTCGTAGTGAGGCAATTTTATTCAATTCTGTAGGTACAGTTTACAGAAATGGTGTTCTAATCTGCTAATACTTTTCCTGTTACTTTAGTCTTGGTTGCCAAACTAATATTATGATCTGCAGTAAGATGTTACCTGCTAAAGTGAAGAGATCTTCTGTTGTATCAGGCAAAATTACTAACTTCCCTGATGTGTTACCGTCCAATGGAATTTCTTTTGGATGATGCCCATGGATTATAACCCGTATGGCTTCTCTGCTAGATATTGGGCTTGCAGTATCCGATCTTCCTGCAGAAAATTATATTTGTATGTTATATTACTGTCAAAAGTAATCTTTGTCCCTTAAAATTGTGAAAAATCTGTGTTTCTATATTTTGGAAAAGCCAATACTCCTGGTGTCAGGCAGAAACCAGATATTGGAGGCACAAATATATCTTTATTTATTTTTTCATGGACTCGTATCCGCGTAGTTAAGTCTGAAATTAGAAGTATGAGGTTGTTTGATGTCTTGTTTACCCTCTGTGCTTGATTCTCTTTGATGATTTTGTGCTGAAATTTTATTTGGCTCCTCTTGGTTTGCTGTTTGCTGCAAGGAGCAGAATGGTAAAAAAAACTTGTCAATGAGGAATACTCGAATACTTCATAACAATCTCTTAATGAATATCGAAAAACTTATGACATTCCTTTGACCTGATATAGATCACATATTAAATAGTTTACCTACTGCATAACACAATACGTTCATATTCTTTTTGTTAAGAAATCCAATGGAATATCAAGGTAATCCTACAAGTTACTATTTTTAAGCGTGCATTCCGGTATGTCAAGCAGATTATATTTGGCATGTTAATCATTAGAATTGATAGCATCTTCCTACCTATCTTTCAAAATATGTTCTATTTCGAAGGCATACAAGTTCCACCACCCCCCCCCCCCCCCCCCCCCCCCCCTCATTTCTACATCTTAAATGTTATCTTTATTTTTTTTGCCAAGAGAGGTCCATTAAGCATTTATGAGATGCTAGTTTACCGAGTCAAAATATCATATACCTCTGAACTCATGTCGGCAATTAATTCTGTTAGAAAGGGTAATTCTGACTGCATCTCTGGTTTTAAGTCCTTCAAGTTCTGAAGAAAAAAACACATAAACGAATAATGCTTAAGTTAAGGTGATAGTATGCAAGGTAATAAGAACTGGAAACAAATATTCTTGTAGACCTGAATAAAGTTGGATATAATGATTCTCCCATCCTCACTTTGTGGCTGCACCATTTGCTTGAAATGATGATGGCTCAACCTAATCACCTGGCAAAGCCTCCTGGTCCTCACTGTATATGGCTGTGGAATATTGAAGAAGACTCCGATTTCTCCTGCCATATCTGCTGCTCCTAGTTTTGACAAAACCTGAAGGAACATGGTTCTTTTATTTTAACAGAGAAAAATTTTGTTAATTGCATGCCATGCTCCTAGATTTTTTCAAAAATGGACCGTCACGTTTTCATTCTGTGGTTTCATATACATTGTGTTTCATTTAAACTTAGAAACTGGTAATTCTGAAACTGATAGGCTCACATCTAAGTTCTTGAAGTCATCTACTTCCATGTGGAGCATCAAAAAAAATTTGTTATATATTGTGGGCTTGCTAAGCAATTGCTTAATACGTCGTTTCTTGACCTGTCATGAGTATTTCTAGAGATAAAATTGCCACACACATTAACGAGGAATACCTGTTCTGCTCCATTTTTGTATGTCAGCACATCCTGCAGTTTGACATGAGCTGAGTTTCACATACAGGATAACAAAGAATATATACAGTAACTATAGAATGAGAGGAATGGAGGTGGCATACCACTTCTCCAGATACCATAATGTAGAAATCTGTTGGAAATTCATTTTGTATAATGATTTCAACCTTAGGTGGATAGTATTCTGCTCTCATCTCTGACACCTGAAGAAGAAACACATCACCCAGTATTTTCCTTTTTGGAAGTATGAAAGTAACATTCTTTATACGATTTTATGGAGAGCGAAAGGGTATAATTACCATCTGGGCAATGAGATCTTCAGAGACCCCTTTGACTAGATATGTTTTATCAACAGTGCTACGGAACAGATGCTGAGAAATACTAGATCTTATTGCTTTCGGTAAGTCTTCTAGAACTTCTTCTTGCTGTAACTCCACGGTCTTAAACCTGAGCTGCGTATGTGCCATCATTTGCTCTTTCAAGCCTTCAGGTAGTCTGTTCTTGCTTGCATATCTTAGTAACTCATTAATGGCATCCCTCTGATAAAATGTATACCAGGGTGTTTAGGTACCCTATTAGCAAACTAAAGATTGCTGTAGAATAATGATAAGAAGGTTGACAGATAGTCGAGAGGATAGTTTACCATGGCAAAAGTCCGAACCGCGCTGTGGACTACAAGATTAGTCATGTTTCCGATAATGTATGCTGTGAGACCAATGTTGAAGAGCATGTAAAACATATTGAATATTTTCTCGCCAGTATTTACTGCGTGCAGGTCTCCATAGCCAACTGTTGTGAGGGTGACAATTGACCAGTAAATGGAATAGGTATAGCGTAACCAGATGGTTTTGCTTTTGAAATCGGGAAGCTTATCTCCAATCCAAGTATGGGCTGATACTTTATGATGATCAGCCAACCAATAGTAGAAGCATCCTGCTGAGTGCACTGCAAATAGTGTGACCTGCCTTGGATTCAGGTAACAATATTTCAATTTCATTTTCACAGAAACAGAATTTGTGCAGAGAAAGAAGTTTCAGAAGACACACGGAATCATTTTCAGGCAAAAAAAAGCTGTACGTGTTGGTTAAAATCTCATTTCCACTTGCATTCTTACATTCTGAATTATGTTTTTCTAGATGAATTGTTGAAAAGAACAAAATATGACAGGAAAAAAAACTCACACTGACAAGTTTAAGGAGTCGAGTGTAGAAGTAGCTGAAGCGAGTGTCTTTCTCTAGCCTGGAAAGACAAAAATTATCATTTTAGAATCAAGTATATATCCAGTGCTGTTTTAGAAATATCTGAAAATGTACCTTTTGAAAAGTTCACTAACACGCCTGAGCCGCCAAAGACGTAGGAGGTTGAGGTAGGGAAAGACATTGCCTTGATGCGTTTTGCCCGTTAGGACTCTGTATATTGCTTGATATGGCAGAGTTGACGCCACGTCCATAGTAAACCAACTTGTGACATACCTGAAAAAACAAAGAAAGAAAAAAAGAAACTTGCATTAAAATCTTCTAAGTAGTTGTAAAAGGAATAAGGCTGAAGTGCTTAATTGTTTTGATTCCTTATTAATTAGGTGTTATTGGAAGAATTTGGAATATCAGCTCTATGCAATGTTGATTTGGTTAGGTACGTATGTTCATGGCCTGATACTAGTTTGCACTTGCTTTACTTTTATCATCATATCTATAAAGTAGTTAGTACCTGAATTTATCAACTTAATTTGGTTGGATTATCATAATCAATAAAGCTAATTACCAAACAAAAGTCATAAAAGTTTAGCTTCTTTCTTAATGAATAACTCCAGCATAGACTAAAAAAATTTATTTCATAAAAGATATAGTTAACATTTTTTCAATTGTATGATTAAATAAAATATTTTTTCCTATATAATTGTTTGAAATATGAATTCTCTTCTGCCTTCTAGGGAGTAATCTAACGGTAACTAGCTAATGTTTACAACTAGACGTTTTAGGTTCGGACCTTAAAGAAGGTGGAAAGAGTAAATTTAAATATATTAGGACTTTATTCACCCTTCTATCATTGAAAAAAATTTGTTTGAATACGAAAAATAAATGAAATTAGTGAGTGATATTTTCATTGAAGTAAAACAATTCGATAAATTTATCTTATGACAATATTAACTCATTATAATATTGTTTTGAATTATCTTTATTTTTTCTGAAGTGTTGTATGCTTATGTTTAGGCTATGATTACTTTACTTTTATATTATTCTTTTTAATATTATTGGATTACTATTGCACAGGTTAATCTTTTTTGGGTTTTCATTCGGTTTTTGAATCCACTGAGCCGATTAACTTAAATTCGGGCAGGTCCAAAGATTATGGTATTTAAATCTCTCCGACTTGACGTTGTGAGAGATCGATCCACAGACCTCACTACCAAGCACAACCCTATACTAACGTTGCATCAACTAACTATTGGTTTGCATAAGTTAATCTAATACTAAAATTTAACAAAGTAACCATATTATTATATTATTGTTAGTAATTTCTTTTATTAGTTTTGTTTTTTTTTTGAGAGAGAGATTTCTTTTATTAGTTAGTTGTTAAAGATATGAAATGGAACTTTTTATATGTGTTAAAATTAAGGTAATTTAAAATAGTGTTATTTAAATAAGACAAGTCTAATAGATGTATAGACAATCACGGATAAATATAGATAGGTGAATGTGATGGAGTCGGCGGTCAAGTGAATTTAGATTATGATTCGACCTTGTCATTGTTTTTCACGTGAAGCTTGTTATACTCGGTGACAAAAACATTCAATACTACAAACTGCTAGCATATTTAGACTAGGAAAAACCTACATTGATTTTCTAAATATACCTATAAAGAAAACTCTTAGGAACCAAAGAGTTATAAAGGTAAAAAGGAAAAAGAAAAAAATTCTTTTAGTTACATCATTTCTGAAAATGTTGTCGAGAGTTTTATTCTTTTAATTCTCGAAAATTATGTTCTGAAGGCATTAACCGTCATTGCTGTAGTATCAAATTTTAAGAGTTTTTAGTTTGAGAATTTGTGTAATCATAAGGTAAAATTTTGAAAAAAATAAACCACGAACATCATATCAAATTTTAAGAGTTTCTAATTTGAGAATTTGTTTAGTTATATGGTACAATTTTGAAAAAAATAAACCATGAACACCATCTCCATACTAAGTGATGAGATTTTTCTTTTAAAAAAAGGTTTACTCTTTCCTTTAGAACATGAAAAAAAAAAGTTACTCTTAAAATACAGATTTAATATATATTTTTCTCCTTTAACTTATTTTAAAAAATTAACTTATGATTTTTATATTTAACTTTTATTTTTTGTTCCTGCCCCAGAAGAAAATTTTATTTTTGCTTAAAATAACGATATAAATATGGGTTATTTATAATTCCTCAACAAAAAGAGAAAGTTATTTATAAAAATCTAAAACTTAGAGTTGAAATTTTAGTCAAAATAAACTAAGCATTGGTTGTAAAATTAACAATGGCGACGGAATCTTGAGTTAAAGACAAATTAATGCTGAAACGTATAGATAGAAACATACCTCAAAGCGATTTTCTTATGATCATCAACGAGAAGGTACGTAGATTTGTCTAGGTATGCCACAAAGAAAGTAAGAATAATATCAATGGCAAAGAATGCATCAACTACCAAATCCACCGGCACCAGAGCTCCGGTCGCCGCTTGCCTGAATGCCAACCCAAACGGGGATGCCCATGCCGAGTATATCACCAATACCACTAGGAACGTCTGCCAATATCTTTCATTCCATTCCCACCGCAACAAACAAAGTTCAGTCAAATTCAGTTTAACAAAAATTCATTAGGCATTATTCAGTAAAATATTCAGCTAAATTCAGTTCAGCTATAAAGAACAGTATCTCAATACGCACACAAAAAAGTTATCACCTGTATCTACGATCATAAGGGGCTACTATGTATTTCTTGAGCTCTAAATAACCTTCATCAATAATGGTTCCGAAAGCTGGCAAAAGACTGCTTGAAACTGTAGCCAAATTGTTTATATCTTGACTTGATCTTCGCCGGAAGAGCCATGGCATCGGGGACGTTCTTTCTGGCATTGTTGTTATCCCGGCCGGGCGGGGATTCTTTGGGAATATGATATATATAATGAGGAAGGAAGGAAGGAAGTTGTTCAAAGAATATTATTTTATTACTAAAAAGAGTGTTTTTATATGGACATGACAACTTGAGGAAGGGTGGTATATATGATAATGATATGATTTGAAGAACTTACCAAAGAAAACGAATTTAAAAGGGTTTATTGGAGTTGACAATTAAGAGCAAACCGACCATTAATATTATCTTGATTACAACATAATGCGACTCCTTCATAGATTTAATTATATACTACTATAAGAAATTGAATTTAAATCTATTCTCAATCTATTATATTTTTACTTCTACTATTTAAATCCAATTAACTTTTGAATGATAATGGTTAGCTCCGGTGACCGACTGATGTTAATTATATCTATAATCCATCACGAACATATTTTCTTCGAGCTTTTAGTCAATATTTATTATTGTAATATTTTAGTTATTTGTTACTCCCTGCATTTTGAAATATATGTCGTTATTATTTTGCTAAATTATTTTTCCTTATTAGTTGATCAATAATTAAATGTTTTGATGTAAATCATTGATATGAATGTTTAATATGAATAAACTAATCAATAAATAATTCATAAAAGTAGAAATATATGAAAGTTAACAAAAATATTCTACGTAACTAAATAATGACTTGTTTTTTTCACAAAAAGTAAAATATTATTACAAATAACCAAGTAACTCATTAAAAGAAAAAGTCGGAAAGTATATATAACCACTTATTCCGATAATTAGAAATATAATAACTGCTAGAAAATAAATAATCGACAATATTAGTCGAGCGTTTAACAAACGCAATAAAGCAACTGAGAAGCTCGTTAAGAAACAATCTATAATCTTTGACTATGCCGTTAAAAGGTGAAAGAACCTCTAACGGGCGGTCCATCAATTGCACAATTATTCAAAAATCCGATTCAACTGCAATGTTACTCCACTTACAGTTCTTGATCCAATTAAGCGCTTGTTGAACAGAAAAGGCTTCAATCAAGATCGGATATGAACGAAACATGTATTCCTGTAGGAAGCTGAGGTTGAAGGTCGATTCCAATATCTCATCCACCAACCTCATCCGATTACAATCTTTGATCCAACTAAGAGCTTCCCGAACGGAAAAATCTTCAATCAAATTCGGATTTGGACCAAATACACAACCCTGGAGGGGAAAATCGGGAGAGAATGTCGATTTCAAGATCTCATCCGTCCACCCCATCACACCATAACCAACAAAACAGGCTAGCACCAATAACACACCACTTGAGTCACGAAAAAAAGAAAACCAGCAAACAAACTATTGAACCATAACCCTAACTTCTCATACGAGAGACATTCTTACATAACATAAACATATGACTGCAATACGTAATCAAAGAGAGCGTAGACCGAAAATTTAATATCCGAAATTGTAATTAAGATATTATATAATTTGTTCGATTTCTCACTTCGAGGTTTTCATATATAAAAGATGTTATTAACCTTAACTATCAGCTCAAGCTTTTAGTTACAATCGATTAAGTAACTAGTATTAGAGCCTTTGTGATTAAAATGTCTCGAGTTCAATTCCTGACAACCTCAATACTTGTTGATTAAACACATGGGAGTTAGTTTGTGTTGTGCACGCTTCAAGCGTTTATACAAGTATGCACACATATATACATGTAGAAATCCTAGACATATGAAACCTCTTAAATAGTGCAGAGTCCTATAGAAGCAATAATTTGGATCATACAAGAAACATTATAATTCCTAGTTAGGATAGGATTCGGCCGACCTCTCTATCATTCCCCATCAAAGTTTTACATTCACACTATGATAACCCTGTGAAATTTCCAACCTCGTATCCTCGTTTGAGACCTGCAAAACATAATCGGTGATGTGATCGCTGGACTAACTCTTCAACGCTCTAGTCATTAATGAAAAAGACTTAGAACGCAAGAAAATGTATATAAGTTTGTGAATGAGTATCGAACTCGTTGATCATCACCTTATATAGTCTAGATTAGGGTTTAGAGATTGTTCCTTAATAAGATTTTGATTCTCTTCCCTCTTTTGTTGATAATATCAAAGGAAAGGAATATCTGTATTATTCATTTCCATGCATTCTCGAAATTTACTCTTATCTTCCTGTTTTAGGCTTTTATCTTCTCTACATCTCTCACCAGCCTCTATCCGCATACTTAGTGCGGATGGCGTATTTCTAGATGTGCCAAAAACGCTATTGTTATCTTGGGCCCACGCTTTAGTTAATGACAAAGGCTAATAACAGTTTTGGTTGTTATCACACTACAATTTGATCCAAAATTAATTTATCGTAACCAACTTGAGACTCTTGAACACATAAATTTTAACATTGATTGGATCTTTAACCTCTAAATTGGAAGTTAGTAAAAGTAGTATTAAAAATTTGTTTGTAATTCTTGTTTGTAATTTTTTTTAACTCTCATCGACATTCTATAAACTTACAGATAAAGTTAACTTTTCATTTTAACTGCTTCTTATAATAATCTCAAACCATAGCATTATCTCCTCTCACTCTCTCTCAGTAAATAAGGACATTTAGGAAGAAAAAAGCCTGCATTTGATTATAATATATTTACAACAGAATTAACTTAACTTGGTTAAACATATCCATTGAATTTTGTCAACCATTGAATAAATACGAAGAAAATGTCTAGTTGGATATCCAAGAAAGTTTTAATGTCGTATAATATTCAGTGGCATATCCAAGAAATGACGAGAGGGGTAAATTTCACGTAATTTTTTTTACAGACAATCTTAATTTTCAATTAGAAACACCAAAATCAACCAACATAAAACTATATATGTGTCCATGAACATCACGCATAGGGATGTAAATGAACCGAACCTTTATTGAGAAGCTCGGTGTTCAGCTCTATAAAAGTCTGGTTCGTTCGTAAACGAGTTGTTTGTGAACACAATTTTGAAACTTGAATCATAAATGACCCGAACTTAAGTAAACCAAAGCTCGAGCAAGCTCGATAACAAACTTGGTTGATGTTTATGTAACTTTATGCTATTTTATTAATAATGTTATTTATAACCAAGTTTAGTTAGAGTTCGCAAACTCCAATAGATTTTATAATGGAGTAATAAATAAACAATAATGTTTTTTTTTTTATTGAAACTTAGCATAAGGAAGTAAAGAAAACATGTGTAATATATAAGTCTCAATCACACATTGCCAAGTTCATCAATTGGTTATGAAAGTGGAACTACATATTAGTAAAACAATAGTAATTTAGCTTGCCTCGAGTATCTAATTGGCCGATCCTTTTTAATTTCAAAATTTTATTAAAGCTGTCAAAACTCAAGATGAGTTCATTTTCACATGCCTTGAGGCTCGTTAAGGAGCTCGTGAAAATATTATATGAGTCAATTCGTAGGTAGCTCGTGAACAAACAAACAAGTCTGAACAAGAATTTTGAGCTCGAATTAAGACTCGAACTCGTGAAATTTTTGATGAACCAAACTTGAGCAGGTCAAAACTGAGCCTGACTAAACTCGTTTACAGCTCTATATTAGATCTCTCATAAATAAAGGCTTTTCATAATATTTTTATTTTTTCTGTTAACCGTTTGTCATTGTATTGGACTCGCGTTCTTTTCCATAAACTGTCTGTTACGTCGAATTACATACCATTTTATCTCTTAACTTTTATATATAGAAAAATCATTACTTTTCTTTCTGATTATTGGAAATGGAAGTCATGGAGCCCTTGCAATACGGGATAAGTAATCAGATCTACTTATTTTAATGGACTGATGAAATCATTATTGTTTAATTACAACCCCAAAAATTATTACTTAATTTGCATCAACATGATTTCTCACAAGATAAGATTCATATACTTAAATACATTGCGTCAGAGAACCGAAAAGTCGTAAGATCTAAATGCATCTTTCCTCCCCATGGTCACAATATGATATACATTTTCATTATTATTTTCGACTTGAAGGAGATAAAGTTGACTTTTCCCACATATAACAGGATAAAATACCCTTCAAATTGTTAAAATTGACTAGTTATTTATAATTTTTAAACACTCTTTCTATTCTGGTCCCTTCTTTTTTTGTTTTATTTAATATGAAATAACCGATAAAGAGTTAAATAACGAGCAACTTCGAGGAGCAACTTCGAGGAAACATGAATGGCCAAATTTTAATCAGTTAATATTATATTAATTTAAAGAGTCAAATAGCTAATCAGTTTTAGAGATGTTATATATAATAAGCCATTGAAGGCATAATCGAATAGTAAAACTCTCACTCAGGACTAAGAATAGGATCTCGTTAGCCTTTTCCATATCTTCTTTTTATCTTAAATATAAGTGTTTGGGCGGATCAGGCCGTGGGTAGTTTTTTCCAAGCGTCACTTCTACTCCATTCCCAGGCTTCGGGTAAAATATTCCCATTCTGGCGTGGAACCAAGTTGTGGATCAAATAGTGCAAATTTCTTTAAATGATATATATATCAAGTTAACGCAAAAGCAATCCATAAAATAACTTGACGAATTATACTAAATAATATCAAAATAATCCAAACCACTTTCATTGAAATACAAAGCACAATCAGAACATATAATTGTCGATGAAGGGCCATTTAATGTTGAAAATTAATGATAAAGAATGCGTAAAATACAAAATCAAGGGCCATATTCATTAAAAAATGTTAAAAAGTTCAGAGGCCCAAAGTATGTTATGTCCATATAAAATGGTTTTGATCAAAAGTGTGTTTTGGGGTATACCGTAAATAGACAAGTATAAAGCAACAGATTAGGTAAAGAAAAAAGATCTAATAGGCATCAATATACAAGTGTACCATGTCCTTTTTGCTTTGCAGCCAAATAATATGTACAACTAAGTAATCAAAATTGAAGTCAGAAGCTGTACATTGTTCATCTCTAAAATTTCCCGAGAGACCCGCTAATCCTCCTACAAGAATATACTTCAATCCTATTTTTTGTTGCAACTCTTCATCTCTTGTATCATATCGAACTCTCCTCTTTATACATAAAGATATTCCAAATGCTAAAGTTCACAATCCTTTCTGAATTTTGTTTCCTTTATCATTATTGACGCAATGCAGCATATCCAGGTGAAAAAAAGCAAATGCCGCACCAAATATCTCAAGACTAGAGACACATAGAATCCACATGTGGTGTTTTATAAGCATACATGAATTGGAAGTCACTTCGACCATCCTTTGCATTGCCAATTTCTGAAAGTCGTTCCTACGAGCACTTGAATGATGTTTCTTTGTTCTTGACCAATAGACTACATATATTGTGCCAACCACTGTTTACACATATCAAGCACTGGTAATGCATTTGCATGTAATGCCTGTGACATAGTAGGTAAAGGGTATAAGAAACCTTAAAACATTATTTAGAAAGAAAAAAAAAGGCAATAATAGAATCTGACATTTTTCTTTCAAACTACTGTGACTCACAATGTATCAGACAAACATATGAACATCATTTACTACAGATAATAATAACTAGGAAAAATGCATGAGACCGATGATTTCATTTTTTGGTTGATTGAGCCTCGATCTTTCACTTCAACACGTTAAGCCACTGACCTTTTTTTTTGGGTCATATTTCAGCTTTGAACATAAAGCTCGGTTAACAAGAGCGTTATGCATTTCAATAGCGTTCGAAATTTGCAATATCAAAAATTTGAAAGCAACTCTTTTCAAATGTGTAAATGTAGTTGTAAGGAAATTGTAAAAACCTTATTTCAAAATGTAAAACATACAAATTTCAAACACAAAAGAAATGAGTTTTGATTTAATTGAATTGGATGTTCACATCTAACTAGTTTAGCTAGGGTAGGCTTAATGTGACCAAAAGTAAACAATCATGGACTTAATCTACCAAAATTGGAATTATCTTAAGCCTCATGGTGCTTTTCACCTAAAACTTACCATAAGCCTTACTTATCAGCTTAAACTTTTAGGTTACAAAGTTCCATCACATGGTATTAGAGCTTTCTTAAGTCCAGAGTTGACTTCTCACAACTAACTTCAACACAAGGGAAAGTAGAACCACAAGTGTACATGCATGGAATGAGAACGGCATTTGCATGTCAAATAATAAATACTTTTCATAAATTTACCTATCAGCTTAAAGCATTATGTTAAATCACCAACTTAAGATGCTCATATGACAGTCTCTGTTGGATCTTGATTAATCTCCTAGTATCTAGAAGGTCAAAGAGCCATGTCCTTGCGAGATATTCCAACTCATAGCATGTGCTAATTTACCATATGATGTCCTATTGCTTACAAGCAGGGGGTCACCATAAACTCATTCTCACTGCAGCATTATTCACTAACAATAATAATATGAACTCCTACTTGACATGAGAGCAAAGAGTTCGCTTTTACCACTATTTGAAGGTACGCTATATATAAGTAATTTGTTTATAGTTAAATCCAGTTGAGTAAAATTCTACTAACCGGTGTTTTAATCCACAGGCAAGACTTGAAATCAAGACTACACTTCGGAGAAGAGGAAAAGTTTTTAAATCACGATAACCAGAAACTGGTTGGTCATGTGAGCAATATATGCAACCATTTATAGAAATTTGAGCAATATAACAATGCACCTACTTGATGATTTTTTATTTTCACCTACTTGATGTTTCAATGCATTTTATGTATTTTAAATGCATTTAACTAATTTGACACTTATCCTGTGAACTAAATTTCAAAATGCAAAGTTCTTGAAGTAAAATGTAAATTAGCTGGAAGAACCTGATGAGCAACATATTGAACATCAGCCACACTTCCGCTTCGAGAAGCTATCTGGAAAGCACTTTTTAGACGACCACAGACAACACAAGCCAGCACCTTCCTGTAAATAGAAGAAGAAAACGAGCATTATTTTTATTGTATTTTTTTTATTTTTTTTGGATAGCAGAAAAATACACCAAAGATGCAAGCACATTATGATATTAATAACTGCTAGAGGGTCACAGAAACAGGATTGAGGATTATAGGTCAAATAGGATTATCCCTTTTGCTAGTTTAATCACATTAAACTATTATAAGTAAAATATAGTGGCCTTATTTTCTGTTTTTGGTTCTGCCTAGACCACATTAAGCAGTACCACCTGCATAGTCCAGTCACTACAATGAGCTTCACATGCCATCAGAATGAGGTTTCTACTATTGTCACTAATCAAGCCATAAAGAAGCAAGTGAGAAAAGTTCCATTCAAATTATGGTGGCACTACAGCCATACAACCATAGTGGTTAAAGGCGCAAGGCGCACCAAGGGGAAAAGGGTCCTGGAGCCTAGGTTCAAGGCGCCACGCAAGACGCGTGCCTTAGAAACGCGAGGCGCGTAAACGAAAATATATATATTTCTAGTTAAAGCATCTATCAATATTCATATCAATATCAAACATAAACCCAAAAAAACACACTTATGACAACATAAACAAGACCGAACCACATAACAACATGAAATTAAATGTCAAAAAGGGCAAGTTAAGTACCAAACACAATGCTACTCCTATTACACTAATAACCATTCATTGTCAATCAAAAAGACACACAAACAACTAATAATTATCATCAAGATCATCTTCTAGATTAATATCATCCTGTCCATAGTATCCACTATCATTTCCATCTCCAATTTACGCATCAATTCCCCTCTGTAGTCTTTCTATATTCTTGTGGTTCTTAATATTTCTTGTTTAGTTTTTTTTTTTTCCTACTTAGATAAGATCAAGGGTTAAGATTAAGTCTACCTAAATCAGATTAGTGGTTGAGATTAATCAACAATTTTTTATAAAACAAAACAGTAAACAAATAAAAACCCTAGTCAAAACCATATATGTGAATGAGGTGCCCCCTTGCCTCAGGCGCCAAATCCAGGCGAGGCGCACAAAGGCGATTTCGCCTTTGAAACAGCACCTCACCTTGGTCAAAAAAGGCTCAGGGGTGAGCCTCGCTTGAGACGCACATTTAACAACTATGCATACAACTAGCTAATTCTTTGGTCTTCTCAGTCGCAGTTATGCATCTAAAACTGGAATACCATTAGAGTAACAATAAGGAAAGTAGTCAAACATAACAGAAGCAAAGACAGGGAGAGTTGTTGTCTGTTCTAATCATCAGCAAGCTGTAACAAAACCCATGTGAGGTACATTGCAAAACAAATCTGAGATGTCCAAATCAACTTATGGTGCAACTCCACTTTATACAGGCAGCACATTCTCTGACAAGATGACTACAGTTCCTGTACAAGGATTTGCAAAATGCACAGTATCAAGAAGCAATGAAGAATTCATCACACCATTAAGTCAGTGCTTCCTCTTTTTCTTCCTCACAAGGGTCACGTCTTTTGATGCCAAAAATCACGACGCATGCTCTCTTATAGTCTTCTCAATCATGCATCGCCTTCTCAAGTTATTAGTCTATAGGTCTACTTATTCTGTTACTGGTTCTGGCACTATTGATCCTATTCCATCACTTTTCATGTCCCATATCAAAAGTCTATAGGATTTTCTTTTAATCTACTGCCAATGAACAAATTTATTCATGCTCTAAATTGTTGTATACCGTTTTCCTTTGATCATCAGGATCTTATGATGAAGACAATTTGTAGATGGCACGTATCAATAACTCTAAACATATTGGATACCAAAGTGACCATACCCATTGTTTCTTCAAGTGTCTCAATTCCTTTCGAAGAAAATTGTCCATTAAGCAATCCTCCTTACCTTGAAGAAGTTATTTCCTTAATTTTACTAATATATCTACTTAATTTTGAGTCTTGTCAGTTCAGTTCACAAAACATAACACAGCAAAACAAACAAATTTCCCTTTTGAATTAATCCATTTAGATGTTTGGAGATCTCTCCTGCTGTTAACAAAATTGATTTTAAATATTTTGTTACTTCAGTTAAACTTTTTGTCTTATACGGACTTGACTATATTCGATGAAGGATCTTTTCATTTAACCATGCTAATACTAAAGTAAAACCAAAATTTAATTTATGCATACTACATATCATTTCAAACTTACATGCATCTGAACGGTACTCAATCAACTAGTGGCAAAAGGAAAGAACAAACATCTCTTGAAACAACGAAGATAGTCTTATTCGAGTTGCATGTTCCAGTACACTTTTGGACATAAAGTTCTGTAAGATATTAATACAAAACGAGTCCTTAGACCTTAACTATCAGCTTAAGCTTTTGGTTAAATTGGTCCATTGACATGGTATCAGAGCCTCTAGCACCAAAAGATCGATGGTTTGAATCTTGGCACCCCATTATTAGTGGAACTAAAAACACATGGTAGGATGGAGGATGGGCAAGTGTTGTACACGCTTCAAGCCAAGGGGCATTCACGTGAGGGATGTCAGATGTTAGTATAAAAGATGTTCTCGAACTTAATTATCAGCTTAAGCTATTGGTTAAATTGGTTCCTCGACAAGTTTCTTGACAAGTTTGAAGCCAAGGGGCAGCAGACCCATCTCATTTTCAATTGGTTTTTCAAAAACAAATTTCAAGCTGAAGATCAAATCGCACAAAAAGCATAAAACCATTTTGAGACAAATTGGCTTTGCTAGCTAAATTAGCCCTTTATCCGTTGATTTTAAGACTATTCAAAGCGCTAATGATCAGGCCTTGTCCCATTCTAGCCAACACACTGTTAGAAAAAGAGATGAATGCTTTAGATGCTAAGAGTACTCAAGCCTCAAGGACTAAGTGACCTTTTGCATATGGGTGTTTGCAATCAAGAATTAGTAGCTACATATAAAGCTCGCCTTGTGACCTAAGACTATGCTCGAACATATAAATCTGTTTGAGACTTCCTATAGTAACTAAAATGACTTTTTCGTTATTAAACCTTTGGCCCTTACACCAGAAGTCTATATGGAGGTCATTAGGTTTTGCTGCTTTCCTTCTAGTACCATACGTATAGGAAAGAACTTTTAAATAACAATAATAATAAGATATGTATAACACGAAATCCAGAATCAGGCTCAACTAAATAGGAAATTAAGAGGGAAGCTGATTCATGCAGAAAACAAAAGGTTACAATCAAAACCAAATCAGACCTCCGAAATCTCCTTTCAAGAGCAAGACACATTCACTGTGATCCTGTCTAACTAAAACTTCTTATTTTTCCAAAATTGATCAAAGTATAACTGAAGCACACTAGAAAGTAAATAGGACAAATACCTGTGACTGCTGGTTAACATATCAATGAGACGGTCAGGGCGTTCTTTGTGTTTGTTTGCATATACATTTATTGCAGCACCCAAGACCTGCATAAAGTTTTAGCAAAGAATACACATTCAATATAAGTATAAACTGGAAGATACTTCTTAAGGGAAAAAAATGTCCATAAACATTTGTGATTTAAATGCTAAATTCTAAACCTAATAGGGAAAATCTTTTTTAAATCCAAATTTCATATTTTATTTGAATGAGCAGCGTGTACCTTTTATTTCAGATTGACTTTACCATTAGTTTTATCAACCTTAAGGGCCCTTAAACAACTCTTAAGAGAGTGAGTCACACATGGAGTCGGTGTGTGTTTCACAAAGCCCCTAAACTTCAGAAAATAAAAACAAAAACAGGGTTGAAAAGGACGACTGTAGTAGGGAAAAGAAAACCCTGAACTCCCATTTATCTTCACTTCATCTTGCTGATGTTAAAATTTCGTCTCACTTCAAATTTTGGTGAGTCTATATTCTTCCCACATGGATGAATATCAACTTCCAATGAACTCAAATTTTTATGTGACTTCCAATATCTATATTTTATCACTTGTAAATTTGTGCCAATTTAATACAAATAGATAGAAAGCTCTTCTGCTTTTTCAGTTACAATGTGCGTCTTAAATTTCACTTTGACGCCCACACCCATAATTTGACTGTATTCTAGTACATAAAATCCCTGATTTGTTGTTTACGATGAGCTTGACATTCCTCTGGTTAAAATGTGATGTGCTCAAAGACTACTACTTTGTGCTATATGTTTCACAGTATTATTTTGAAATAGATTTTCATAGTATCATCATTCGCCAACTATGTGATGCAACATATGCATATATTCGATGAGATGGATGTTAAAAGCTATGCAAGTTTTACAAGTTATGCTTTTAACTTCCCTTGTAGTAATGCATCCAAAATTTCAAGGAAGCAACCTGAAGTTTTAGAGTTAAAATGCTGGGACGTGGTAATTGTTCGATATCAAGTAATCATTTTAGATTTATCTTTCAATATTAACTTATGCACAAGTGTGGAATCCCAAGTGTAAGCCATTTATGTACGAGCACAAAAGGTTTGTATCTTGTTAATGGCACATTGGAACTCCTCTCAAATGTAATTTTCTGAACAAGAATTCCAGACATTGTAAAGAAAAAAGTTCCCTTTTCTTCTTTTTTTGCATTTATGTAAAGTAGATTCTTAATCAATTTCAATGAACGACCTTGATATTCCACATTCAAAATAGTAACAATTAAAGATCTTAGAATAAATTAATGATATTTAATTTGAAGTGTCTACAAAAATTTGAATCCAATAAAACTGAGGGCAATATAAAATAAATCAAAGAACATATAAAGCTCAAATGCTTCGTGGCAGATTAACAACAGATACAAAGGTAAATTATACCTTTCCTTCATATGGTTTTTAACATAATGACGTGATGCTTATGGGTCATTAAAATTTATATCAATTAGAAGTTATAGCATAATTTGTTTACAAAGTAATGTCTTCACAACTTCGTTATGTGTTTCAATATTTGGCCTCTATAGGATCAAGTTTAGAAAGAAAATGCAACTTGCCTGGATTCAAATATGCACCCAAAGAATTGGGATGTTAGTTCTAGTTTTTTCATGATGAAAATTATCAATTCCCTTAATTTTATTTTATTTTTAAGAAAAAATTCAGGTACTTTTTGTGTGGCATAAGAAATGCAATATGTTACCTGATCCCAATCCTCATCATCAATGGTTCCTTTAATGTTTCTGAAAAATTCTGTTAACTGACTGCCTTTTTTCCTCTCAGCTAGTGATGCAGCAACACCAGCATATATATCAACAGCTGCAAGATGCAATGCAACAGAAGATTGTATATCGTTCACTCACTCCGAGCTGAAAACTCATGCAATAAAGTCTAGAAGGAAATTAATCATCATGCGATCCTCACCAGGAAGATTAAATTCATATACTACTTGGAAAGCCAAATCAAAGTTCTTCTCCACGAGTTTCTCCGCAATCTCACATCGTCTCCTATAAACCCAAAATCATAGCAGATAAGATTTCTTATTTTACGACATTAAGTCGAGATTATTTTGCACGAAAACTGAAAAACAATATTCGTAAAAATATAGGAAAAGAAAAGGTGTGGAAATGCGTATATAATAAAAAAAAAATGCAGGCTTGTCTTTGTAAATTTAAAAATTATAAGGATTCACTTATAAATCTAGAACTGAAAGAATATATGATACAAAAAAATAAAACAAAAACAATTGAACATATTTCCTTGAATTAATTGAGCTTTCACCCTGCTTCAGAAATCTGCCAACTTCCCTTTGTGTTTCTCAAATATATTTTAGACCGGCTCTCTACCCATTAGATATTAGATTTAGATCTTAGATATATGCTTTAAAGTAGTTCATTTTTCTTTCCTTCTATCATCCAATGCCCAAGTTCGACAATATGTTGGAACCTCTTCACAAACATTTGTACAAATTAGCATATGAGAGAGTAACTAATAATGTTTCAATGATTTACAAGAGAGACTAACACCTGCACAGTTTGCTTCAATAGTTCAATTCTCATTTGTCCCCTTCTTTTTCTTTTTTTCGAAAAAAAACAATGGCCTAACTAACAATTAACCTATCAAACCTCAAAAGTAAGGCAGCAAACCTGAAGGTTTCTGGATCATTTGGATTTCCAAAAAGTGAAAATTTCCACTGTTGGCAGTCTGGATCATTAGAAGATTTCACAACTTCCAGCTACAAACAAAATTCAGTAAGACTATCAAATAGTCAGAACTCAAACAACCTTATGGCCGATATTTTACAATATATATTTTGGGAAAAAAATGCAGTGTTTTACAAGCGAGAGATACCCATCCACTAAAGGCTACTTAACTCTTCTGTTGTTCACAAATCAAAACTTATACAACAAGACTAACTACAAAAGATATTAAACATTAACTTTAAGCTTTCTATTGTTATCTATCGCTATTTTAAATATCAAAATCTTTGTAGATATACTGAACACTGAAATAGTTAAATAGCCAGGCGTTCCTCATCACTGACAGAAAGAATGCTATCTAGAAAATGATGCTCTCAAGTCTGTAAACTGGACGTGTGAGTTTATTCTCACAACTATTATTTGCACTTCGGATTTTGGCTTCAATAGCTCACTTAAGCCAAAAGTTTATCTTAATATATGGGCAAAAGCTCCATTTTGTCCAGTTGGCAACAAGAAGGTACTAGTAAAATGAACCAAACTCTTAATTGTTATTTAATACCATCGGTGCTAAGAAGCCTCCAGAAAGGCCCCACAAAAGTTTACCATGAGAACTATATATTGCAGGGCATGGTACAAGTTGGACAATAAGCATATTATTGACTAACAAACAAGTGCTTCAACTAGTAATCTTGCTCAAACTTCCCAGGTCAAGGTATATCATAGATTTAAATCTCACAAACTAAAGGGTCAACTTTATTTCTCTTTCCTAAAAAGATAAGAGCAACAGATAAAGCATCAACCTCATAAACCTTGACCTTTTGATTGCATAACTAGAGCGATAGAGAGAGAAAGAGACATGATACCTGGATTGATACCCTAGCAGAAAACTTCACAAGTCCTTCTTCAGTAAGCTTCCCCGGTGCACTTTTTCCTCTTACACCCTTTGTGACTACCTTAGTAGACTCGCCAACTTTGTGTCGAGCTGATAATCCTTCATCAAAGTGTATCTATATCCAGAAAGGAACTTGATTAATAGAAGACCAGCTACCGCAATCAAAGCATCTAGCATGAACACACAAATTAAAGAAAGAAACACAGAAAGCACAACAGCTACTGCAATCAAGCAAGTAGCTTGACCACACAAATTAAAATAAGAATAGTAGAAAGCAAAAAAAAAAAGCTAGTTGAACAAGAGGCTTGGAGTCACTTAAAATAGATCTTGGTAGCTAGTTTGAAGCATTCATCATCATCAAGTACACCTACTCGAGTATTCCCCTAAAAACTGAACATGCATGCTAGCATTCCTTTGGTGTTATGTATTTGACATAGTAAATAGCATAATTAGAGAATGTTAATTCCCTAATTTAGATGAGAGAAACAGTTTGGCTCATTAGAGTAGATAAGCATTATTTCATAGGTTTGACATGTCTTGTTTGTAGAGATTGCTTAAATGCTTCCAACCTGAAGGAGATAGATCTTCAGAACAGAAAAAACAAATTCCCAACATTTCTGTAGCTACCACTAGAGTATATCCAGTCAAGAGTGCGCTCACTGCATTTGAGTGAACACTTCCCATCAGGCTGCAATGAAGCCTTTGATTATGCAGCAGTTCAACAATAAACACGCAGCATCATTAAATATGGGGAAAGGATTCACTCAGCTATCCCAACACCAAACAGGCAACAGCATTGGGATCAAGGTTTGTTGAGCTAGTCTCGCGATGGGACTTTTCTGTGGTTTATTTGAAGATAATATTTTGGATCAGTGCCTAAAAACCCGCTATCTTACCTTAAATTCATGCACTTTCCAACCTTGCATGAGCAGCCAATCAACTGTTCACATTTATATTATTTTTCTCTATGTATCAGATGAAGAGTAAACTATACCTCTCATTAATTAATCAATCTTTTTGCCGAGAGAAACTGGGAGATTAAATTGCATGTCTTTCTCATAAACGAGGACTGTATTTCTATCTCAGGGATTTCAAAGAAAAAGCTAGGCAACAAATTTTGTTTACATTCTTTTTTTCCAACAGACGGCCCATTCTACAGTGTTTTTTTTTTTATATGTAATGAAGAGAAATGCTACTATTATTTAATATAATCCTTTAACCTGTTTGCATCCAAACCTCCCTTGTCTGGTCATAACATTTCTTTCCTTGTCAAATAATTTTGAGGAAACTCAATCTTATACATAGGGGCAATTTCGCATATCGTCATTAATACCAATAAGAGGGTGTACCAGGAGAACTAGTAATTCAATTACCTTAGCATGTTCCAAATGTATAACAGCTTCCTCTTGTGAAGAAGAATTCATAAATAACTGAATGCAGCAAAGTCCAGCAGCAACATGATCCTTCTTGATTACCTGAACAGTAGATAAATTCAAATAAACCAGGAGCCATAATCTCAATCATACTGGCTATGAAAAGCCAAATTAAATTCTGACAAACTTTCAAGCTGTATTCTGATAAGGCGATGGTTAACAATGCCACAGGTTAATGTTTCTCCTGACTTTATCCATCGGGTGATATAGAGGGGAAAAATTTAGCAAAATAAAGGCTTATAGTTTAAAGCATTTTACGGAGGAAAATATCTTGCCAACACAAAAGTAATACCCATCAGTTTCTTGTCAGTCATCATATGCAGTTAATGTTTATTAAGGTGCTCAGATGGAGGTGCCACATTTGGTGTATTGAGTGGATTAAAAGGATAGAAAAATAATGATAATAAGCACCAACTCATCCATTAAAGGGAAACTACATTCTTGATGTGGCTTACCCATAACAATAAGAATTTAGGATAACTTTCATCAATTTACATACGCTTTCAAAAAAATAATTCCCATTACACAGTCTGCCGTTTCTTTTTTCTTTTTTATTTTTTCCTCTTGTTATGTGATGTAATGATATTATTAATAGCATACAGGATCCTCTTCTTCTAAGAAGTTCATCTCTTGTTTTTATCGCTAAAAAGCATTAAACTTCTCTTTGATGAGAAACTTGTTCCTTATCTGAGAGAGAGTGATATAGAACAAACAAACAAAAAAACAAAACCCAAAGATAGAGTAATGGGACGTATTGAAATCTTCTCCCAAATAGGCAAATAAACAATAATGGAATCAACAGTGCATATTATAAATAGGAAGAATGGAAAAGAACTGAAGGAAAATGCAGATAATCAGGACAACACCCTCTCCAAGCTTACAGACGCTTTTCAAAATGCAAAACTGAAAATATTTTTTCCACCATACCCCTCAATACTCAGGCTCCCTGCTATGTACACATAAATAGGAAATCTATAGCCAGAAAAATATCAGGTTAAAGCTTCTGACCTCACAAAAGAAAAACGATTGGGAAAAGCATACTCATATTTATGCACACAAAATATATCTTTAGAAAAGATTACTCTTTACCAAATTTAACCCATTTCCTATCAAGAAAAAGATCCAGAGAACAAGAAAATTAAGAAAGGTGAACACATACCTGGAACTGATACAAATAATTGAAATGCTTATGAGTTTCACAGTAGCTGCAAATACGGGCAAGGGCTGCAGATGTGTGCTGGTTAACTACTACATCATCCAGGCTTACTGATGCCATTCTTGATGAAAGCACTTCCTCCAAAACAGTCATTGCACCATAGCCAATGCACAAGTCACATAGGTCATCAATAGTCCCATAATCAGTAGCTAAAGGATCTGTTCTTTGAGGAGAGGAAGATGAAACGGCAATTCCCATTGTCGAAGGTTGAGGAGGTGGAGGAATAGCATTCGGTGGAAAGAACAACATACAGGCATCAGTATAATGACCATGCCTGAACATAAATCCAAGTAAATGCTGACGAGCATACTGCAAAGTTCAAGTAAAGAAATTGTAAAACTGAATTTAGGTTATAGATATCAGCAACATATCTAATATGGACAACAATATCCTTGCAGTAATTGATCCTGAATCAAAAAATGCAGATCGGCGAGATTTTTGCCATCACAGAGAAACATTACTAAAGGAATTGAGCATGAATGCATCTTGAAAAGTCAATTAAATTCTCATGTATCAGCGTTGAGATGCAGTACTCAGCTTACATCTTGTAAGTACATAACGCACTCCATGTAACGATTGTTTTCTAAATTGCTCCGAGGTCCATCTTCAAACTCAGAGTTATATGCTGTATTGTTGTTTGTAGACTCTTGACGCCTGGATCTCTCTGAACGGGGAAATGTGGATGGCATGTAGAGAACATTGAGATATGAATCGGCAGAAAGCGAATCATCCAAAATAGTTGGTGCACTTTTTGCCAAATGATCATACCTGAGGTCCAAGTAATTGTAGATTGTTAGCTTGTTCATGAATAAAAAAATTATAGTAGATATTAAGAAGGCATAAACCATACACAAGTCCTTAAACTTGTCCATAAAAGTCACTTGAGTCCCTCAAGTTTCAGGGCGACCTATTAAGTCCCTCAACTATTAAAAAGGGAACCTATTGAGTCCCTCCGTGCTGACTTAGCAAAATATTGTTTGACACATAGTTCGCTGACTATACAAAATACTGCCACGTCACATTTTTTTGGTACAAATAACCAAAATACCCCTATTCATCTGCCTCCATCTCCCCCATTAATGGGCGTACTTTGGTCTTTTTGCACAAAAAAATATGTGACGGGTGGCAATGTTTTGTACAGTCAGCAACCATGTCTCAAACAAGTTTGTGCCAAGTCAGTGCGGAAGGACTAATAGGTCCACTTTTAAATAGTTGGGGGACTCAATAGGTCGTCCCGAAAGTTGAGGGACTCAAGTGAGTTTTTTGGACAAGTTTAAGGACCTACTTATGGTTTATGCCATTTAAGAAAGGAGAACAAGTGTAACATAGATCATCCTAGTTATACCAGCACAGAAATTGACACAAAGCATACACCTGCAAATTTCAGAACAAGGAATTCTACATTGTTTATCCAATTGGTAAACACCATGTACCATGAAACTTTTATCTTGCACATAGATAAAAAATAAAATTACAGCTAGGCCAGTGCAGAGAGAGGTTTTATGCAATATTAGATTATCCTTTTCCTTATTCTTAGTAATCAATTTCTTTATTATCATTAATATAAATACTATTTTTTCCTATTTGTGTTTATGAAACTACGTTCGAGTTTCTGGTTCCTATCATTAAGCCAAAAATGTGTTTAAAAGGCTTTTAAACTTCTAGCTGATTAGAAACATGCACACAAGAGATAGAGTTGCATCATCTCTTACATGGAACGGGCAGCCGACACATCCACAGGGGGACCCCCTTCGATTGTATTAATGATCTCCAAAATGGCAGGTGCTGCATCTCCCTTGTACAATTGAAAAGCTTGTCTGAAACAATCGTTGAAGAATGAGAATGACCACCATGATATGCATGAGAAATGAGAAAATACTTGCTAACAAACAACAATATCACAGACATATATTTAACTTACTTGAACTTTACACGAGCTTGCGCATAGTGTTCCATCCTTATCAAAGCATGTCCCCATGCCTTCCAGACTTGGAAAACTTCAATCTGACGAAGGATCCAATATTTTATAAATACGAAATAAGCAGAGTGTTCAGGACCATGACATAGAGTCCCCTATGTCTGATATTTACCTTACACTTCTTGCAAGTGTAGACAGCCATACTGTACCGTTCCTCATTAATCAATCTGTCACGCAGATGGGCAGATGACTCTTTATCAGCAATATCATCAAGAGAAGCAGCAATTCCTGATCCCAAAAGACTCTGGAGCAACTCAGCACGTCCAAGCCAAATGTCAGCCACTGACAAGGTTTCAGATAATTCATCCGTAGACTGACTACCCACACTAGAGCTACCAGCATCTGAAGATGCATCGTCAGCTTCCTTGCTTCTTTCATAACTAGGAAAGTCCGTACCTCCAACAAGCTTCCTCAGCAAGGATTTAGAATAAAGTAGCCCCTGTGCATAATATAAAGTAAATATAGAACTGCTTTGCAACCATGTCGTATCTATAAACAATGATGATAATACCCTCAATTGACACCACCTTCATGTTACACTCATGAAGAACGGAGAACTGTTACCATCTTATAAGAACTGCAAGCCCGTAGAGCACATCTACCTGCACAAATGTCTCGGTTGCATGATATGCCCGGCCAATAGTTTCCATGGATGCATTCTCAGGCAGCTGTTGTGAGCTCAACACATTCTTCATTTGATTCAAACATAAATCAAGAGCGCTCTTGGCAGATGCCAATTCATCAGAACACAACGAAAGTAGGGCCTTGAGACAAAAAGCCAAAAACTTCAGTTGAAAAAAACATAATTGAAGGACAAGGAGGAATAAGTTAATGCAAATAAACTAACTATATATAAAATTTTCAGATCATTGAACAAATAAAAAGAAACATGTGAAAAGTCACATCCAAAATACTGAAGTGCAGATAACATCTGTGTGACAGCAGCCAATGTAAGCTACAGGATCACAAGCCAAAGCATCCCAGTAGAAATCATACCTTTATGACAGCAGTCAATTACCACCAACTGCATAATCCAAAATACCAACTGTACAAGTTTGCAATCAAATCTTCAAATATTTTTCCAAACAAAAACTTCCAGAAAACAGTTTGTAATTCAGGCGCCATAACTGCCTGATTTTGTATTTCATTCAACATGCCAATTTAATGCGACAAATGCCATGATATATTTTCTAAGATGAACCATATTATACTTGTGATGGGTTCCACTTTTGGGTAGAGTAGAGAGCTAAGACATTCCTCCATTGTCAAATATGGTTCAGCCCCATAAAACGGATAAGCTTCTATATAAATTCTTGATAATGAATGTGGAAAGTGAAACTTATTGATGTTAGATGACATAGCTTCATTCCAGATGTATTCTCAGCATCCAGTAGCATACCTTAAAAAGAATAATGTCCGGTGCACTTTCATATCTATGTGCAGCACGAACAGCTTCATCCTTACTAGCATCACCTGTTAGCATCCACTCCTCGGAAATGGAAACAGAAGGGAGACGTTCCTGTCCTTCTACAGAATATAATGACACCCGATCCTCCTGGATTCCGGCCATTGCCTCCCAAGCAACCCTTTCCGATGGCGGCAGCCCAGAATTCTTCCTTTTCCGTTGTACATCTTTACTAGCATTTTTGTCCCCGCTATTTCGTGGGGCCCAAGAAAAAGCTCTCCGGGCCTCTTTCTGCAAGTTACTTAAACTGCTACTGAAAGATAACTTTGCAGGTGCACCGGTTTTTGTCTTTGGTTTTGGTCTTGATCCAGATACAGAAATCCGAGGTTCTCTTGAGGGAGAACTTATATTGACAGCGATAGCTTTAGCAGCATATGAAATCATGACGCTATTGTCTCTCAATGAGGGAAATTCTTTGAGGATCTTAGAACCAAAAAAAAAAAAAAGCTAACGTTGTCAGTACTGAAAATACAAAAAAATATTGGCTTGTCTAAATGATAAACAAGGAACCAAAAGCATCAGGACTTTGATGAACTGGATAATTATACTCAGAGGTGCGTGTCTAGAAAAAGATAAAACGTGAAAGAAAACAGCTAACATTAAGTAAGATAAGATACCAGCGAAGCAGATTGCAGTTGTTTCCTCATCAGTAGAACCTCTAATATCAGATGTGGATGCTCATGCAGAGAAGAGCACCTCTGCTGCCATGGCAATGGCAAAGCTGCAAGAACACGGAGTCCTAGAGCCCATGAATTAAGCCGAGTAACATCAACTTCAGAAAGATTCCCATCTCTTCGTTTCAGAAAAAAGTGAACCTGCAAAAATTAGCAAAATTAAACAGTGAACACATATCCCAATTGAGGGGTAATGTAATATATGAAATGATATCTGAAAAAAGAAGAGCTTATAAATTACAAGAAGTTGTTTTGACCGTAGATTTGGTAATAGCTGCATCGCGCCCATTGCAACTGGTAGAGCATCATCCGAGTCACGTAGAGAAGAAAGAAAACGTGAAGCTTCAGCAGGACCCCCACCATTTAGAGGGTCTGCATTGAGAAGCTTCACAAGTTGCCGACCCTGCAGCTCTCTCCTCAGATCTATTGACAACCCTGCACTCTCAGCCACTTCTAGAGCCGCAGAAACTGCACCTTTCTCAGCTAGCCTAAGAGCTAATCCCTCAGGATCTACTTTACACTCTGCTTCAACCTGAAGAATAGGCCGTAACACAATTATAAAGTCAGAATTTAAGGGGAGGAAAAAATAAAATTATATAAGCATAATTCAAGTTTCTTCTAAGCATTTGCATTTCATAAAGAAAAAGACAAAAAGAAAAAGTTACAACCTCTTGCCAGCTACTGTAATGATCATCTGCACTCAATATATGGTTGTATCTCTGCAAAGCTTGTCTCATTTGTAGGACCTGATCACCCAATGAACAGTGTCACCGGAACATCAAATATGAATATAAAACAAGATAATGTTCATGGAAAAGAGAGGCATCACAAATACAAGAAAACAGACAATCTCAGCATATGTCATTGTAAATGGAACAAATTAAGTGCAAAACAGGTACCTCGTTCTTGATTGGGTCATTCCCTGGGAGGTGGCAGCTGCACATGGTGAGTACATCTAGAGCAGCATCAAGTTCCCATCTATGCATATATCTAGAAGCAAGTTTTAACATATAAGAAAATATATATGCAGCAACAGAGAATGGAAACTAATTATGTGAAGTATCATATGCACGTATTAGAGGAGAAAAAGATAGTTATACAATGAACTTTTGGTGCTGTGATGCATAAGAACTAAAGAAAGACAATCATAGACCATATCGTTCAAGGGAGCTTATTTCCATATGAGCCTCAAACATTAAAAAAATTTGGGCACGGTGACTTCTTCTTTCTAGGTTTCTCAGCGGCGCCTATTTGAATTTGAGATTTTTAAGATCTGTGTCACTCTTTCGACTTTGAGATTTTTAAGATCTAAAATTGACTCCATACTTCCCAGATAAAGGTTGAGAAGGATCTATCTTATTGCTAACTGTCTAAGTTTCTGAGTTGTGTGCCGTCCATCGGCTGTTACTTTGTAAGCCGCTTCAATTGCAACATTCTAATTAAAGGAAATAGCTAGATGTATTAATTCCATACCAGTAAACACGTATAAATTACTAGAATCCAAAGAGTGTATGCACTATGCACCAAACTGCCCCACAATTCCAACCATTGTCAGATCCTTTTATGAACACAGGAGAGGGGCTGAGACTCTTTGAAGTATAGTCCTTGTGTAATTGTTTTCTACTTATTTTATGGTAACTACTAAAGTTATGCGTAGCAAAAAAGAAGGATAACATCATGAAAAGTCACGCACTTGAGGGCAAGCTTAGCAGCCAAATGTTTGTTCTTAAAACGCAAGCAATACTGCCAGCTATTGCTCCAAATGCTTTGGCCCCCGAAAATTTGAGGTTGTCCAGGCATTGGGTGGTTTTCTTCTCCACATTCAATCAGCAGTTGGAGTAACTGGTCCGAGGCCCCTTCACGCAGAAAACGATCCGAGATTGCTAGAGCATCCATTAGCTTTCCTTCCCCAATCAATCTACATAAAAATTGTTTGTAAGAGGTGAGAAAGCAAAGCACATTGTGAAAAGCATTGACAAATCCATGCACAAGCTATCTTCATATTTTCCTCTAAAGACCAGTTAGCAAGGACAATAATTTGCTATGGCCTTTTGTAGTGCTTGTTTCCAACCAAAAAGAAATTAAAAAACCAAAAGCATTTACGTGAACAACTTTTAAGAAGTAGAAACTACAAGCTTTTCTCTTCAGAGAATAAGAAATTAGGAATGACCTATCCCTTTGTAACTTCTCTCAAGGATACATTTCCATGTTCTACATAATCGAAAATGAAAATCCTCACACAGAATAACTGGAAAGTCAACCATCTTTAACCACACCAAGACTAATAAAAAGCAGAAATATCTGAACAAGAAAGAAAAGTAGTACCTCTCTACAGCTTTCTCATAAGGTTCTTCATTCTCCCAATCCAAGGAAAGATACACGGTATTTTCAAGGTCAACATTATCAGATCTTGAGGGATCTTGTCGTGGATCAGGAGCTCCACCACCTTGATTTCTTATGTCCCGCAAAGCTGTTGAAATATTACCGCTAACAACATCATCAACTTCTGATTCAGTATCGCTGTCATGCTCACGGAGTCTCTTAATAGCAGATCTAACATCAGCTTTAACCTCACCACCACTAGCTTCTTGCTTAGATGTGACAACAACTTCTGAAACTCGATGGCGGTTAGTTTGCATTTGTATCCACCGGTTCAATGTTGGGTACCTGTATGTGATTGTAAAATTAATTGAAGAATAAAGAGAAACCACAAACGTATAGTTGGAAGAGTTGCAGGAGCAATTCAGATATCCAAAGCATGCAGCACCTTTCAGATTGATCAAGAGCGAACTCATAGAAAAGTCTGTCAGTGTCAGGTGCTCCTAACAATCCATCATCCAAGGAAGCAGATATGGAAGAGTCACTGCCACTATTTAAGATGCCACGGCCAAAAACACATGCTAGCACAGCTCTCACTGGCGATAATTTGACCAAATGTTTTACAATATCTAACTGGAGCGGGTACAGAGGAACTCCCATGGTTACTGAAGAACCACTGTAGCAAGTAGGCTTAGGTTGCTTCGAGGAAGGTGAAAACACTTTATTGTCTGAGCTACTCTTGGAGCAAGCAGGAATGACAGGAATGCATGCCCATCCATGACCAGACCTTGGCGGATAAACAGGAGGTACACATGCTGATATGACCTCATGTACAAAATCAGCACACATAATGTCAGCCACCTTTCCAGCTGCATCCGTGCTGCCTCGATCAAATACTAGACGAGTTAGAAGCTGCAAAACCAAGTGGTAACATATCAAAACATCTCTCATGATGTGGAAAAATAGGGCATCCACATGGTCAACCTAAAAGTGAACAATCAAATTTTGGAAAAAGAAAGATAAATTTCCAATACTATTTAAGCCTTTAAAAATTTTGGTATTTTGCAATATAAGGTGCAAAGCACAAAACTGAATTTCTCTACACTGACAGGTTGAACCAATGGTTGTCCCATGTCAATTGATTGATTGAACTAAAAGCTTAAGCTAATAGTTACGGGCCAACGACATCTTTACATTAATCTGTGACACCTCCTCACACGAATACCCCTTGGGCTTGAAGCCTGCACAACACACCCAACCTACCATGTGTTTTTAATTCAACAAACTTCAGAACTTTCGATCGCAGAGGCTCTGATACCATGTCAATTGACTAATAGAACTAAAAGCTTCAGCTAATAGTTAAGGCCCAACGACATCTGTTATACTAATCTCTGCATCCCACAAGTTCAGGTAGGTCCTCAAGAACAAAATTTTGATTCATACAAATAAAAAGAAAAAAAAATATATCAATTAGATTTCACAAAAACCAACTCCAATGACATGTTATGCCTCAAGAATCTAATAAATGTTGATACTTGAGGCATAACAACAAGTTCCAAATTTGATTTTCAACATTCTAACCAATTGGTTCTCACATGTCAAGTTTGAGGAATTGAGTGGAGTTGGCTTATGGTGAAATCTAATCAATGTTCAAAGGTTTTCTGGCACAAATTGACGTTTCATAGCAAGGATAAAACTGCCCTTGATTTTTGGGTAGATAAGTGCTTTCAACCCCTGCACTATTCAGGAAAAACAGGTTTGACCTCAATAATTATATTACACCATCGGATTAGTTTATTAAAAAATGATGAAGAATTTACATGTTCATACCATTACTATTTCAAAAGAAATATGTACACATGATTAATCTCATTACACTAAGTATTCACATCATTAACATTATGAAGGTCATTCTAGCATCAATGATGTAAACAACTGTACTGTCTATAGCAACTACAGCGATCCTCCAGTCGTTCTCTAAAGAGCAAGTAATCAGGTTATACAAGTGTAAGTACACAAATACATACACTTCAAACGGTTTCAGATCAATGTGAGCATAGTTGCATGTTTTTCTACAAAGTAGTTAATATATAGTTTCATTCGTGCACTCACTCTAAGGCTCCCCAAGTGCTTGGCTTCAATCAGACCAGAACTTACAATTGAATTATAGCCATTTTGGTGATTTAAGAAAGATATAATCAAACAAGTTTGAGTATATACGATAGAGAGACTTACATCTTTAGGCCATTCATAAACAAGAGAGAAAAAGTTGAAATCATGGGTTGTATCAGTCCCGTCAACTATATCACCAATTGCAGCAATATGAAGAATAAATTGTGATAGATATGTTGTAGGCTTGGCAGTTAATGGACCAAACAATCTCTTTCCAGTATCTTTCAAATCGTAGCCAACAAGTTGTGTGCTATTTTCCTCAACTGCTGAACTTACGGGCATTTGTTTGACAACCTTTAACCCAAGGCCAAGAACCCCAACTCTTTCAAGATCAAGCAATAATTTACGTTCCATATTTTGGTGGTCAACATTAATACGATGTAGCTCTGATTCTTCATCAGCAATAGCTCTTGCAAGATTATGAATCTTACCTATGATCATGTGGGATAAATAGCATTAGAATAGTACGAGTATCTTCCACAATGAAGAAGAAGAAGAAGAAGCTATAGATCTCCCAAAAATAATTAAAAATAAAAAATGAAAGTTACCACTCAGAAACTGCCTTTTGCCCTTGTGAGCATCTTCAATCATCTGATGTAGCATAGCAAGAGCACGTTCTTTCTGCCCCTGACGAGTCAACTCCACAGATGTTGAGATTACAGTCTCCCCAGACAGAGTAGCTTGGAGGCCTGGATTCTCTTCCTGCAAAGGAATATAAGACCGTGGATCAACAAGGATAGTCATTCTGCACATAAACACTAGAGCATCCATAAAGGGAAGACCATAAGGATCAGGCGGAGAAATACCCATATGACATTCTCTAAAGGCAATAACAAATACACAAATTAATCCAAACATGCTCATCCTTTCACAAACTAACATTCTCCCTCATATACCAGTAGCACAGGGGTAATCATCTACAAGGAGCCAAATAAGTTTTTGCTGCGTTAATGGAAGGATCTAAAAAGTTCCTTGAAGATGGTCAATGTTGTAAAGGCCCTCATAGAAGTGAGGCAGGTGCAAAATCATGGTATTGTAGAACTTTACTGCTCATATCACGATAAAAACTATTAAATTAGTGTTGTTTAAAATTCAGCGCTTGATCTTTTAATTATGCTATTCTGGATAAGCAAAAACTAAACTTATTTAGAGGAGCCAAGACGAGTTATGTTCTTATTATTATTTTAGTTGGAGGCAGAAATCTCAAGTAACAAAACTAGTTTACCGGCAAAATGTTTTCCAGGTTGTAACCAGAAATTAGACCAATTGACTGATCTTTGACCTCCTGTTCTCTCATTCAAGTATTCTCTTATCTGCTGTGTACTAATAAACAACTTGCTTAGCTCCATCTAAAATTCCAATTTTCAACAATTTTCAGCTCAATTGCAGAGTGAGTAATCTCGCAAAAGAGATCAAGCAGCAGAAGAAAACTAGGTAGAGAAGTTTTTGCTGGCTTGGACTTTTGTCATCAAGAAAAGTAACAAAAAGAATTATTGGCAATCATTCATCTTATGTGTAACTTACTTGTTCCAACAACTCATGCAGGCGCTTGAGGACACGGCGTGACACAGAAATGACACCCACTTCATGGATTTGATCCCAGTAAGTGAAGCCTGTTTTTGGAGAACCTCCTGGATATATCTCAGATAACATGACTTGAGCCTGCATGTATAACAAGTGAATGCTTAAGAGCAAAACTAAGAGGAAAAATGAAAAATCACCTCAATACAAATATTAAGCCAGAGAAACTGATAAAACCCAGCACCGTAAGTGCAGAAGAAATTTACAGACTCGGTTGCTATGCTATAACTGAAAGGCAAATTTAATTAATAATCTCAATGGTTCACCATGAAAAACAAGAAATCTCTTAACAAAAAGAAGCATTTCCAGTCCAGCAGATAGAGACCCCAGGATAGATTCTGATTTCAAGAAATTGAAAGCCAACTGACACTAGATGCCCAAATACCAAGACAAACAATATGTCACTGAAAGTAAGACCGCCATTCAGGCCAAGGCATCGCCAAATTTTAAAAGCAAACACGAAGTAAGATTTTTATCAACTAGGACAGATGGAAAGGGGAACCATAAACTTTGAACACCTCAAAAATTTCTCAAAGGTCAAAAAGCAGACAAAGATTATTCTTTTTAACGACAAACATAAAATACAGCAAGAAAAACTAAGAGCTTTCAGACAGAAAAGAATTGCCTGATCCAATAATTGCTGGGACATATTTGCCGACCTAGCACACGTTGCAGCAACATCTATGCATAGAAGAACCTGGCAGCAAATAGAGATATGTCAGCTTGTATAACCACTTTATTTAAGTTAACATGGAGGAACAGAATTTAAGCACTATAAGAACTCACTGCAGCCAAAGGACCTAGCTGGGACCGTAGGGAAGCAAAATCCAGGTCTTGCCCTGATGAAGTCTCATCAGTGGCACGAGATACTGCATCTTCTACCTGCAAAAGAAACAATACATGAAGACATATGCCATCAGAAAGTGTTTTGGAGCAAATGTTCTTTGAAGGATTTTAGTGCTAAAGTTTCCTAGGTAAAAACTTAGTTCAGAATAGTAAACGCATGCATAATATTCTCACAAAGGAATAAGAATTTGTTACCAGAAAAGAGGAACAGAATGATCTGTTCTAATAACTAATAAAGGAATGTACAGCATTTCCCAGATGTTATTGATCAACTAATTATGGCAAGCTTCAAACAAATCTAGTATCCACCATTGAACAGAAAACTAAAGGCAAAAAACAAGTCCTTGTCACAGATACAGCCAACAAGCCATAACCATAACTGCTATCACCATGAGGACTTGTGTGGCAAGATACATGTTATGTGTGTTAGTTCCTATTTGTCCACAATTCTTAATTAGTAGGTATTAGTAGTCTTATTTCTATTAGAGTCTTAGTTTGGTCTCTAATGTGAGTTGACTTTTATCTTTTACATCCAGATTAGTTTAATCTTATTAAGGGACTGTTTTGATTAATTAGTATGTTAGAGTTCCTATTTAGGTCCTAATTCCTATTTTGTAGTGCAATTGTTCTATTTAAAGGACAATATCAATAAAACGATAAGCAGAATTTTAATGTTATTTTTATAGTTGTATCAAGTGATCGGATCCCCTCTCTAACGAGGTCCAAGGTTTCAGTCTCCCTTTCACAAGCTGAACATTATCAAGATAGGTCAAACAAGAAACAATAACAAAGAGAAAAGCAAGCTATTACAGCTAGACTTTTCAGTTGATCGCCTCGTGACAAAATCTGTAACAAGGGAACGTAACAATACATAGCTTTATATAAACTCGTCACAAAGGCATGATAATAAACTCAAGCATAAAACTATACAAGGTCACTGCTACTGAAGTTAGGATTGGCAATAGACCTTGCTTTCAAATATACATTAAGTTCAGAGCTAAATCAAAAGGAATATTCCACCTAAGCAAAATAAAATAAAACTCAAAAACCCAGGCTTACAGCTAATGGCATTCAACTACTGAAGACGACACTACCATGCTTTTCAAAACTAGTAACCTAAGTTTCGGATAAGGCTAAACTCGGGACATTACAAAGTATTTATTAGTCTTTCACAAGAATATAAATGATTAATTCAGAAAATTAGTCAACCCAGAATGTTTAAACTTCAAAGATTAGAGGTCTGTTGGCGACTTCAAATAGCTATGGGCTGAGCTGACGATTGAACTTTAGTTGAGAACTGGGTCTTCATGTCAGCACTAAAATAGGGTATTAACTTTACTCCTAATTTAGTCTCCTGGTCCAGCAAGATTATGCAGTTCAAGCATTCGTAGGTAAGGCATATATTATTACTTTTGAGTTTAAAATTACATTAAAAACCAACGCTTTACTAACAAAACGTTTTCAATCAATAAATTCCAGCAAGCGTTATTTCCTGAATTGTAAATACAATTCAACACCATAAACAAATGGTATATTACCTGTCGTGAATTACAAAGAAAGATAAGGTGTAAAACACTAACCCTGATCTTTTATTTTCGATGACAACAGAAGCACGAAATTGAAACGTAATAGCCCCAACATCTCTCTATACTCTTGTGCAATTATGCTTAGGTCCTATACTTGATTACAAAATCCAAGCCATCACTCTCAATCCCTGCTTTCCTTCTCTTTAGAAAACAATTGGCACCAACCTCAAACACAACCCAAAAAAGGTTCGGGCATCATCAAAGTAAGGTGAAATGATTTTACAATTCTTTTTGTAGCCTATACATTGTTACATGAATTGGAGAGGAAATCACCCCATCCATGTTTCTAACCAGTTGGAAAAAAACACAACATAATTGAGATATACCAACAGCATCCATTAGGAGAATGGTTGACCAGATGGTTTTAACATGTCCATTGTAAAAAAATAAAATTACTAAGGGTCAAACATGCAAGTAACAACAATAAAAATGACACAAAGGTATTGAGTCAGTAACATGACAAGACTGGTAAAGAGAATTTAGCAACATTTTATCTTTCATTTAATCATGCAACTCTAAACACAGTAAAAACCTAAAGGGAAGTGAACCATAATCGCTTTAAACAAGACTATCATGAAAGCTAAGTTGAGTATTTCAAGGTATCATATTTGTCAATACACAAATGATAATTTACTAAATCCCATCAAGAAAAAGATAAAAGCTTTAACTGGCAATATCAGGTCTTGGATCTATATTTTCTAGTTAAATTAAGTAGTTGGTTCAATCAAGAAATCAGAGTCAAAGATAGTGTGCTAAAGCATAATGTAAGAACTGCAGACTCACCAATTTGGATGCAGATACTCTTCTGAATGTGCCATCGACCCATTCAGCCAATTCAAGGGTGGCTCTATCTTCCGCAGACAATGAGAAACGATGAACAGCTTCTTCGCCAATGTCATACTTGGCCCTTTGCATGCAACTGAACAATAATAGGGCATGGAAATGTTGGAATGAATTTCAAAGAGTGAACATCCACCAATATAAAATATGCGAGTCCTCCATCAAAAATTATATAGCAATACTTATAGAATATTGCATAAAGATGGCTGAGCATGGCATTGTTGTTCTAGAGTCTAAAATGGAGGTAAATTATCAAGGTCAAAACAATTATACTTCATAACTCTAACAGTACTATTGCATGAAAAGATATCCTATGTGAATTATACAATCAAGAACCAACTGATCTGTGCGTGACTTTGATAAATTTCCAGAAAAGAAAATGCAAAATTTACAGGTTAAGAAGCTTGGATGGAGCCACACGTAGAACAGTCAATGCTTCCTTCCATCTCCATTGGCGTTCTGATAATGGTAGAAGGCGCTGCAAAACTGACAACCGCCATTGCCAATCTTCGATGAAATGTTTAGCTATAGATATTCTCCACTCTAAGGCCTGTTTTCCACCTGTATTCATGCTATCGTTTAATGTGTCCTCATCAATGACACCTGCTGGTAGATTACGACGCAAAGTATCAAGTAACAATCCTGTGAAAGAAATAACTAGCTCGTTTCCCCCTTCACATGTAGCAGTATCAGTGTGCTCCCGAGGACACATAGAGGGTGATTCAGCATGACTTCCCAGCAAGGCACAATGCACCTTATCAAGAGCACTATCGTCCATGTGCAACAGAGAAACTATTATATTCACCATCAATATCTGCATTGTAGGTAGAAATTAACATTATGACCATGCAGTTTCAATTGAAACATTAATAGACCACTATGTACTCAAATTGCAATCAAATCTCAAGCACAATATGACGATGGTAAGGCTACAAGAAACTACAGATCTGATCATTTCATGTCCTTATAGAACAGCTTTAACACATAATCATATTCATGGAAGTTGTAGTTGCAGTTGCTCCATGAAGTTTGAGAAGCCCCAACAGTGACCTAAACAAGATATTAACTACAGGCTACAGCCAGCCACTCTCCCACCCCCCGCAAACATAAAACGAGAAGGAACAAGAAAAGAAGTGACCTTGCGTGAAATATTTGTGATGGCCTCGAAATGATTTCTCAGGTCCTTCAAATGGCACAAAGCTGCTTGGTGATGACTTTCTTTTTCATCAGTTAGAGACCCTCCTATAGCTCCTAGCGCAAGAACAATAGATTCCAAGGCATAGCGCATGTGCATAAGCTCAATGTCTTGCACCCTATCAGGAAAAAATGAAGTGCATATATAGGTATTCTAAAAAGGAGAATTCAACATGCAAATTAAGCTAGTACAATGAAGTAATTTGTACAACCACTTGAGGATATATTTCGCTTTGCTCCAAATGCAAAAGCATAATATTTGGGAAACAAAAGTAAGGCTAAATATACAGCAGATAATTGCACATATCATACAATCTAGACATAGAGTGAGAATTATTGGACAGCATAAAGTTATACATTAGTGTATACATATCATTTTTGGTAGTTTTATTTCCCATAAAAATGTGAACTGCAAACCAATTTAGAGAAGCTTGATTGCAAGCTCCACACTGAATGGCATCCGTTAAACAGAAAAACTATAACCCTTCCTCTATTTTTAACTAATCTCTCTTTTAAGGCAAAGATGAAGAGGACTCTTCAATTGCACTTAACATTTGCTTCAGAAATCCCATCTCATACTTTTAGCTTTTGAAAGGAACAACCACAAGTTAAGTTGACACAGTATCCTTTCTAATATGGATTACATCTTTAAAGACCTGAATCCACTCGCCACATACCAGTCTCTCAAACTAAGATGCCCGTAAATTGAAGAGAACAATCATCAGTCTTGCATTTTCTAACTTCTTCAGTCAAACTTTTACTACTATCCATACTTTGCATGAGGATGTACATAATTGAAGAGCTGAACTCAAACATAAATCATGTTGTAACAGAGAAAATGAAATCTATGCGCCCACCTTTTCCAAGCAGCTGCAGTAGAAGCAATTGGCTGCATGCTAATTAATTCAATAGCATCTTGAAATTTTATGACTGGAACAACATCAAAAAGCACCTACAGAAAAATTTATCCAGTTCCAATTCAATATCTAAGCAAATTGAAATATAAACACAAACAGCATCTTGAAATTTTATGACTGGAACAACATCAAAAGGCACCTACAGAAAAATTTATCCAGTTCCAATTCAATATCTAAGCAAATTGAAATATAAACACAAACCATAAAGAACATGTTATCTCGTTTCAAGCCACTGATAACTGACTTCTCTTGATCATCATAACGGTCATCAAAAGCACAATTTGAAAAAAAAAATGGTATCAAATGAGCATACAATAAATAACAAATAATTACAAGAGACATGTATCAAGAAAAAAAATGACTTTCAAATGGAAAAATAATTAAAAGGTCAAATGAGGTTCGGTTTAAAATGCATTCTTTCAAAAATTTGTTCCATGTCTTTGCTCAAACAAGTGAATATACAGTTCAGACTGGGACAAAAGTCTGCCTTGGACTTTTAAGGTGTAAAGCCTTACCCGGAGGGGACTCTGAACAGAAAGTCTTTCCAGCACAAAGTTTTCAACAAAAGGATCAAACTGAGAATCTTCATTTTTAGATAATATTTGTTGGTTGCTAGACATCAATAAAGAAGACTTTGAATCCCATGATCTACCGGAATTGACACAAGCAACAAATGAGGCGAGATCAAGTTGATAGCACAATAAGTCACACAGATGCTCCACGCAGGATATCTGTCAAAAACACACACACAAAAACTAAGTTAACTGTATCTAAATAAGAAATGAAAGCATTCTTCCTCGAAATCAAGATTGCAAGAAAATAATACCTCATCCATTTTACTATTGTATAATGAAGATTCTTCCAGCCAAAACACTTGTGACTTGCTACTAGTCCAGAGAAGTCGCATTAACTCCCTTCTAATTGTTGTCTTACCAGATAATAGATCCCAACCCATAACAGCTACCAGGGGTCTAAGTCGCGGAAACAAAATAAGAACCTGGAACTCAAAAAAAAAAAAAAAAAAATTAAGCTACCTACAACTAATTCCAATTTGAAATAATGATTTTCCATTCTAATTTTCTTGTTAACTGCTAAATATTAAAGATGGGCATACATTGCTAGCCTGTTGAAGCTGCTCCCTCTTGACAGCCGAGAGTGCTACATCCATGATGCATTCAAGGACATGTAATCCACAAACACGAGCATAATGGTACATATCTCTCATGCAAAAACTGATTGCAACATTCAAGGATGAGTCATTTAAATCAGCATTCCCTTGCATTTCCGCAAGATATCTTTCAAATCTCTGCAAAGGAGGTGGAATTTGGTTGTTGTCAAGAGCTCGCAAGGTCTCAATCTCTTGACGAAGCAAGTCATCCTGGATAGCCTGCAGAAACCACCTTTTCTCCAATCAACACGCCCAAAAATAAATAATAGGATAAATGATGTTAGAACTTAGAACTGCTTCATGAGGATGCGATCTTGGAACATATAACTGCTTCTCAAAGCCACTTCATCGTTATTCACCATTTCTACCAAGAATAATCAAGTAAAGCTAAGGAAAAAAAAAATTATACAGATCATACTTCGTAAGCAGTCATGCGCTAGTGCCCAATTGAATTTTTTTTCCAAGACTTTATGAACCTAAAATCAAATCTACAAGCTTCAAACAAGCTTACATCGTACCGAATAGAGCTTCAATTCATAAACTAGAAAACTGAACTTTGCCTATTACAAACTGCTAATTCCTAAGGAAACCTTGTGAAGTTTAATTAACATGTTGCATGCATCTGAAGGACTATAATCTCACAATCAACTGTCAGAAAACAGTAGTCACCTGAGAGCTTGTGAATTAAGATTCCAGCATGAGAAAATATTGTTGGTTAGAGTTACCTGAATTATTTCAACAAGCTGTCTGCAATTTGATGAAAGAGCCTCTCCATAAACGGACATCAACTTTTCCTGCATGAAATGCCAGGAGTCTCCATATCCTTTCCTTCTTGACAAAACCCTCTCAAGGAGATCTTGCAAAACCGTGCTATTAGAAACATCAAAAGGCAATGCAAGTAACTATGCAAGATAATGAAGGGAATATGCAAAAAATTCCACATATTAAAAAGTACAACAATTGGTGACGCCTTCCAGTTTGAATAGATTAAACCTATAAACCTATAAACAAATTTTGTACATGGGAACTCAATGAGACAGGTACATAAGTAAATTCATGATTCAATGAAAAGGCCAATAGTGAAAAAGAAACAAGAAAGAATTGTCACTAAATTGATCACCTTCAGTCCCACTATTTATATAAGGTTCTCCAAGGGTATTAATAAGCACGTCCATTATTTGCAGAGGAGCAACCATTTTTAAGTTATAGAGACTATTTTCTCCGCAGGGTAGCAGAAAAACAATTACATTTACCGCAAAACACCCCTATCATCTTCCATTCAACCAGAAATCACTAGTAATAGTGTGTACGCTTTCTCTTACTAAAGAATCTTGTAAATCTCGTTTTCATTTTAATATGCTCTCCTAGTTGCATGCAATTTGAAGGACAATAACATTCATCCTTGTGATTTAAGCTAAAAAAATATGGTTACAATGCTAGTTCAAATCTATACTGTCAGTAATTTCTGCAGTAAAAAGTAAGAAAGTGCAAATTAAGCGTAATTATGACTTATATGAATGCTAGTTCAAATCTATACTGGTCAGTAATTTCTGCAGTAAAAAGTAAGAAAGTGCAAATTAAGCGTAATTATGACTTATATTTCAAGTTGACACATACCGATATTCAACCTCCTCAACTCCACGGCCGAGATGAAGATACCGAACATGAGAAAGTGCACCTTCTTCTTCTCCAGTCTGTAAGCACTCTCTCATGGCAGCTAAATGTGCTAACTGAACACTTCTTTGAATCATATTCAGCACCTTCATCACCTCCTCCTTCTCTTCTATCTTCTCATCACTCTGCACAGTAATAGCCAAACCCGAATTCTCAACCTCATATCCCTTCAACTGCTGCTGTATATTCCAACATAACGCTTCAAGAACCTCCGCGTGATCCAAAACTACCCTCCTCAACGACATAATCTCACCTTCTTCAATGCACAAAACAGAACATCCTCCCCGTAATCTCTCGTTCTCTTGCTCATCAACATCAACATTTTCATTTCCAGTATCCAACCGAACATCCGGCTTCAATCTCTTCATCCCTAACTCCATAACTTTATCAAGAACACGCAAACAGTCCCCGAGTTCACCACTGCCATCCTTCAAATCCTCACCTCTATCCAACAGTTCCTCTCGCCCGCTCTCCTTCTCACTAAACTCATCGCTCTCGCGTTCTTTCGCGCGCTCAAAGCTATCCAAATCCGCGTTCTTCCTCATCCTCTCCGTCACCGAGTCGCTCAGCATTTGAACTAGAAGAATAAACTCGGCGCGCAACCTCAACGTATCCGGATCGAAGCTCCATGTCAGTGAAGTAGGGTTACTGAACTGCAGAAGTTCTAGGGTTGATAGATAGGTAAGAAGCGACGGAGAAGAGCATGACGGCGACCAGAGGATGTTATCGAAGCGGCCGGAGTTTGCGACTATGGTTTGGAGAATTGCAAGGGCTAGGTCAGGGTTTTTAGATCGGAGAGATAGTAGGATTGCTCGGAGTGGCTCGAATTGAGCTAAATGGAGGTGGTTGGCGGCGAGGCGCGATAGAAGTTCCGTTTCGTTGCTCATTTTCCGGCGGTTTTCCGATGAGAAATTCCGGTATGCATATGTAGAAGATGGGAGGGAGATGGTTTTGCTAATTCTATTCAGATGTTGCAGAGCACTCGTAACTGAAAATTAGTTTAGTAGTTTCTCCAAACAAGAAATGGCTCAAGAAAAGATGCTTTTATATTAGGCTTAATTTATGAATTCACCCCTAAACTTTTCTATTATAAATAGGTAAACCTCAAGTTTTTAGGGTTAAATGCATCAATGGTCATTCAACTTTGCCTTTAGTTTTAAAATAGTCACTCAACTTCAATTTGTCTCAATAAAGTCACTCAACTTTGAGTTTTGTCTCAATTAGGTCACTCCATCAACTTAAAAAATAAATTAAATTCTAAAATAGTGATGTGGATGCCACATCAGCACAAGTCAACTTTTGATCGTTGACTTTGACTGCCACGTAGCATCCACCTAGATGTATAATAAAATTTAACGACATGTAGCACCTATGTGACCGCCACGTGGCGGTCAAAAAGTTGACTTATGGCAACATGGCAGCCACATCACACTTTGATATTTAATTTATTTTTAAGTTGATGAAGTGACCTAATTGAGACAAAACTCAAAGTTGAGTGACTTTATTGAGACAAATTAAAGTTGAGTGACCATTTTGAGACAACAAGCAAAGTTGAGTGACCATTGGTGCATTTAACTCCAAGTTTTTATATAGGATGAGACTTTTTATGGTGAGACAAGGGGTATTTTTGTAATTCAATATGGGAAGGTGGCAAACTTGTAATTAAAGGAACACCCCTCATGCGTAAATTGAAGGGAAGGAAGAGGAGGTGATGTCACCGCTGATGTCACATCTGGAGAGAAAAAAAGTTTTAATTATTTTATTTAAAATGCATTTTCTTGCTTTTTTCGAACAAAATTATACTAGTGAACTCGTATTAATTAGGCGGTCATTTTGAGATCCATTTTTGGTATTTATAGACGATTTTTTTTTATTTATTTTTTTATGATTGTTCCAGCAGAATACTATATTTGTTCCACCGGACTACTCCAATTGTTCCACTAGAATACTACATTTTTTTACACTTCCAGAGTGTATTTAAAAAAAAAATAATGAAAATATTCTGCTGGAACAAATGTAGTAGTCTGGTGGAAAAAATGTAGTATTCTGTTGGAACAACCGAGTATCCAACTTGGAACAAAAATAAAAAAAATAAAAATCGTCTATAAATAACAACAATGGATCTCAAAATGACCGCCTAATTAATACAAGTTCAGTGGTATAATTTTTTTTTGAAAAATGAGTTCGGAAAGAGCGGGAAAATGCATTTTAAATAAAATAATAAAAACTTTTTTTGTCTTCAGATGTGACATCAGCGCTGACATCACCTCCTCTTCCCTTCAATAATACCCCTCCATGTTTTTAAAATTTCAAAAATGCCACCACTTTTTAATTGTCTCACACTAAAAAAAGTCTCTTCATAATGACATTGTTTCACCTGATCCTATCTCTTTATATAATATATTGTTTATTTCTCTTATTTTAAATTAAATGATTTCATATTTTGCTACAATTAAATATATATTTTTGTCATTTTTATCAATTTTTTAACCTAATGTGGAGTTTGATGCATTGTAACAGTGAAGGCCTTGTTTGCCATTGTTATACAACTCACAAGCTCTAATTTTATTTATAAACTCATACAGTGACGCGAACTAATCACTGTCAAAATAGCCCTTCAGTGTTGTGATGTGTCTGGACGGATCACATATTGGTTAGTACATTTATCCGAGTTTGACATGTTTTGAAGTACAAAGTACCATTAATTTATGTGTCTTATGAGAGGGGATCATGTGTGACAAATTAATTTGGGTGTGACAAGGATTTTAGTGTGTGACAACAGGTGGCAATTGAGTAATTAAATGGAAAAATATGGCATAATTTGAGGGGCATACACGTGTATGGTGAGGGAATGGGGTTGATGATGTCAGCGTTGATGTCATCGCAGGAGAGAGAAATGTCTTTTATTATTTTTCTTTAAAATACATTTTCCCGATGATCTCGAACTCGGTTTTCGAAAAAATTTATATTGTTGGACACGTATTAATTAGCCGGTCATTTTGAGATCCATTGTGGTCAAATAAAAACGTTTTTTTTTTCATTTTGGAATATTGGGTAATGACTTTTGGAATATTTGGTAATGACTTTACACTGAAAAACTTATCAACGATATTCCAAAACTATTCAACGATATTCCAAAACTTATCAACGATATTCCACAACTGTTTAACGATATTCCAAAAACTTATCAACGATATTCGAAAACTGTTCAACTATATTCCAAAACTTATCAACGATATTCGAAAACTGTTCAACGATATTCCAAAACTTATCAACGATATTCCAAAACTGTTCAAAGATATTCCAAAACTATACAACGATATTCCAAAACTGTTCAACGATATTCCAAAACTAAAGAGTACAAAATTTAATCAAAAAATAAAGAGTATAATCATTGATAAAGGACTTAAGGAGAGACTCCATTGGATTTTTGCTCATTTATACTTAAAAACAAACACCTGCATTGCACAAAGTTCATTACCTAACTTCATCAATATTCCAAAATCAATAAACCAAAATAAACAAAACAAAATATCACAGAGCAAATAAAAAAAGTGGCCAAAACACGAATTCAAGCAGAGAACAATTTGTACAAAAGATATATCAAATATCCTAATCCATTTCAATTTCTCCACCTTTTTGCAGAAGCAATAAAGTTCTTGCTACCTGTTGAGTATGTTATATCTTCATGCCCAGACATTTTTGCTGAGTTTTGTTTCTGATCAATTTCTGTAGTCTTTAAAACTTCATGAATTTCACGCTTGTTATCTTCTTTCTCGGAGAAGAAGCTCTTGTGCTCTTGATATTCATTTACTAGTAATTAGCTCTCATCTATTATTATTTTTACCTTTTCTGGAAAAAGATTTTCTTTCTTCTCTTGCCCCAATGTGGATGGAAAATGCAAAGTAGACTTGTTGCCTTTTCTAGGTGCGACTGAGATGAAAACCCAGGATATTAGCTGCCCATGTAGCCAAAGAGTGGATACAGTGTTTGATTTTTGCTTCTCCACCAGAGCAGAACCTCGTCGCGCCGGTGCTGTTCTCGCCTCGCCGTTCTCTTTATACAGTTCTTGGAACGAAGGTGGCGGCTGTTGCGGCGGCGACGTCGGCGGTTAACTGACGGTGACAGGAGGTCATTCCGATGAGTGATGTTGTGAGGGTGTGGAGGAAGAACCATGGGAGGCGTTGGTTTTTGTTGGAGAGGGATTTTTGCGAGGCTTTTTAGTCGGGCCTTTTGTCACACCTGATCCCTCCCATGTGTCTTATATGATTTCATATACTCTCTTTGTTCTCGAATGTATGTCGTTTAAGCTAAAAAGTTGAAAATAAAGAATCTTGTATAAAATATTGATATACTATTAACCCATAATTCCTAAATTTTTGGTTTTATTTCCTAAAAACTAGCAAATGATGTCTTATATATATGGTAATTGTATTCCTTCCTTTTTTCTTGCGTAATCAAAGAGGGGCAATATGGACAACAAAAAATTAAAATATGAAAAAATGACAAAACGACATACATTTGTGAATTTTCAACTTGTTTAAACGACGTACATTCGAGAACGGAGAGCGTATGTTCTAAAAACTACACTAGTCCCAACACCATCCAACAATTTGGACCATTGGTACTTCAATGCAAATGGATCATCTGAGTCCATCAAATTTTCATGTAAAGCTAATAGAATTTTCTTCCAAGGTATGTTGTTCGATTAGATTTTCAAACCACCAACAACTAGAAAAGTATGAAACCATTTCCACCAAGCTCAACCTAGCATAGCTTCTTGCATTTGGAAATGTCATTTTATATAGTTACTCAAATGGGTGATCAATCATGTCAATCGAAAATATCAATCTAAAAAAACTCATAATGATAAAGAATCTAAATAAAATCAAGAGCATGATCAAGATCATAAAAGATAAGGAAATCACATTCCAATCGATCATCGTACCTCATGAGAAAAATGAAAATGTAGACGTAGTGGCAACTTTGACAGCATTAGAAGAGACATAACAACATGATCTCAGATCAAAGCACATGCCTCAGTTATAATTAATGAACTCGCATGTCATGGTGCTAAATCAAAATATGCATATTCGAGTGGACGGAGTCAACCAAGTATGGCTAACCTAAAAGTAGAAAATCTCATATAAGACAAGACACAGGCTAGGTCGATAAACTGTCATTCATGGCGTTATTCAATCATGGAAGATGTTTTGCACCGAAAATAATTTTCCAGCCAATAGTTGAAGTGCATAGCTGAAGAAGGAGGAGGAGATCACTACCTCAAAGATATCCACCTAGGCGTCTACGAGTTCCACCAAAGCTCTAAGGCTTAGTGTGACAGCAAGACGTCAAGGCCTTGTTGGTGTGCCCTAATTCATAGGCATTGGTATCGATATGATGCTATTGTTACCTGGAACGAGTGTGCCAGAGATCTTGTAGAAAAACCCGAAAAGTTATGGAATCTGACTTCTGAAAACGATTGTGTAAAAGCTAAAAGTTCGCAATTAATTCTTACGGACGAGATTCATTGAAATAACAATGCATCAAAAGTTAACATACACTTGGAATTTGAAAGAAATTTCAAAGTGGAGAAACTTAAAGTAATTTGAGAATCTCAAGAGAACCATAGAATCTTACTGAAATAAGAAAGTGAATTGTTCTTGATAATAAAATAAACGACGATGAAAACTGAATTGAAATTGGAATTTGTTAAGATTTAAATTTGCTCTTGAGTCGAGTATTTTTGTGATTTGATGTGTCATTTCCTCTGTGAATCAAGTCTTCGATTTATACTAGTAATGCACGACCAATAATTGTTTCTCAGCTTCTCTTTAACACGTTCTTATGGGATGTTCTCCATTAATACCGTCTCTCTTCAATTACACCTCTAACTTCCACGTTAAGGAAATCTTCTGTAACATCCATAAATGTGTCTCCACTTTCTAGAATTCTCCACAATTGTCTGCTCTCCAAACCCAACAGTGTATCAACTCTGAAAAATTTCAAGCTAATTTGCCGAGTTAATTGCTTTAGAGGTCATAAAAGTTTGCCTATTTCCCATGAATGGTCATAAAACTTTAATTTTGTCCCAATAAAATCACATTGGCCGTTTTCCGGCCAACCACTCGCCGGAGATGATGATGTGACAATAAATTTTAAAAATTTTTTACACATCATTGGCACGTCATCGCCATGTGGCAAATTAAAAAAAATTAATAAAAAAACCTAAATTAACCCAACCCAAGGTTATATAGCCAATTAGTTTTAGAGGTCATAAAAGTTTCTATTACTTCTCTAAATGGTCACAAAAGTTTCGAATAATTTTCTAAATGGTCACAATAATTTTAAATATTTTCTTAAATCTCGCAAATTTATAGCTAATTAATTTTAAAAATCACATGTGTCTAAAACATGACCCAAAAATAGTTATAAAAAAATAGTTGCATAAACTCAACATAAGACATCCATAAAAACATTCATATATTAAGATCATAACTAATACCAAATCTAGTACAATGTATGGTGGTGATCACCAAATATTAAAAAGCTAAAACAACTATACTTGAGATGAACACCAAATATCCAAAATGTTAACAAATATCCAAAATGCAGTTTGAAGCACCAAATATCCAAAATGTGGTGTTCAACACCAAATATCGAATCGAAGACAAGCTTGATTACATATCACATAATCCAAAATCTAACCAACAAAATTCTCCAACCAACATCATTGGTAGTCCTACTTTTTGTTGGAATCCTTTCCCAACTTCTTGTGTTGTCCCATATACCTCGATGCGACGATCCTCCCGGTTGTCCTCTTCGAGTTATTTGGTTTCAGGTTGTTAATTTGGATTTCCTAATACAAGAAAACATATTAATGACACTATATCATTTACAAATCTATATGTGCTGGAAAATTATTAGCATTCACACTTACACTAGAAACCTGTGAAACATTGCCGTTGATAACCATCACCAGAATATTACCACTATCATTATCAACACCCTGCTTGATAAACATGATAGTTCACATTCAGTTTTGTCATATTATATGGAAAAGTTAACTAAATATGGTGTTGGCTAACATCTGAAACTGGTAATTTGTTATAACTGGAATTGATATGTTTTCCCAACACTAAAAGAACTTTTCTGAAACATTTAATAAAATGGAAATAACCATCACCATCAAGAAAAATGTAAACTAAAAATACTACAAGTAAAAAGTAATCAACCTGTGTCAACTCAACATGCATTGCATCATTGTTATTGTTTCCCCTCTCAAGTGAAATTCTTTGTTTCATTTTCAACTATTAAACATAAGAATATAACAAAAGTAATAAACATAAATGTCATAAAAACTACAAAATAAATCCAATTTGGATGATATACATGTGAATTGTCGTGATACCTCTTATTATGGCATTCCTTTCCACAAATACTGCATCTTATTTTCACTGTTCCTTTCCTGCATACTTTTGTCGTGGCATTATTAACTCTAACTCCATTTTTCACTACATCTTCTCGTAGTTGTTTTTTCTTGTTTCTTCCACCTCCTGCTTGCTCAAGCTCCTCGGCTTCTTTCCTCCTCGCTGTCTTCTTTCTCCCTCTCTTCCTTTTTACTTCTGCTGGTGGGGACAACCATCTTGGTTAGGAACTTCTGGCCACATTTCTTCACTATTTGTAGGATTAATGCAGTTCCCATATATCTTCATGAAAGTTTCCACTGAATAACATGATGAAATGTAATCTTCAACCTTCCCATTGTTGTTCTTTATACTACATATGGCATGTGTGCATGGTAGTCCAGTCAACTGCCATTTTCTACAAGTGCAAGTATTCTTAACCATGTCAACAATATGTGAACCTCCTGAAGTAGAGATAGAAACTTGAGGACCACCTGAAAAGTCAGCTTCATAGTAAGCAGCCACTACAACCATTTTGTCTATTTTTTTTTTGAACTTTGGGACATATTTTTCCTTTGTATTTTTCCATTTGATCTTTGTTCTTCTTAATCCTTCGCATGATCCTGATTTTCAATGACTCAATCATACTAATTATAGGCAGTCCCCGGAGATCCATAATGTACCTATTAATAATATGCACATGATATTGCAATACTAATTATAGGAACAAAATTATACATATTAATCATAGGCACATGGATATATCTGTTAAAACACTCGCACAAGTTATTTAACAGTATATCATATTGTGGTGTAGTGCTGAAGTACGCTATAGTCGAACTGCTTGTTGGTCTATCTTGATGAGTTAGCCACTTCCATGCTGCATGGTTCTCTTTTCTCAAATCTTCCAAATTTTTTGAAAATCTCTGAACATAACTTGCTCTAGCACAACTCCATAACAAGTCTTTTAGGGCTTTTCCTTTGAAATGATCCCTGAAGTTTGTGTAAATGTGACGCACACAATGTCTATGCTCGGCTTCAGGGAATAAATCATGCACAGCTCTAATCAATCCCTAATTGAAAAAAAAACTGACTTTAGTTCAAATTGTTACCTTTTGACAATAAATTAAAAACACAATAGTATAAACACATTAGAATATTATAATTTACCTTTTGACGATCACTCATGAATGTGATGCCTTTACCATAACACAAGTCCAAATCAGCACCCAAATTTTCAAGAAACCACATCCATGTCTCGGTGCTTTTAGTCATTACAATTTCCCAAGCAATTGGATATATGCAGTCGTTTGCATAAATACCAACTGCAGTAAGTAACTGACCTCCATATGTGCCTTTGAGCCAACAACCACATATAATTGGTCGACAATCGATTTTCCAACCTACTTTTAAAGGAGCAAACAGACATAGTAACCTTTAAAGACCCCCAATTCCCGCCACAATGTAACTGTTGAACCAGGATTGGTTGCTTCAACGTCCAATTAACTTATAGTTTAACAGTTTATAGTATTGCAATTTTGCTTCCCCATGCATGTCTTTCAATGCCCGATCCCTAATTTTGTAAGCCTTTGACCTGATTATTGTATACGCAAAATCTCTTTGAATACACTTCATTATCCCATTCACAGACCAATTTCGATCAGCCCGAAACTGATCAAGATAATACCTAGCTAACCACTCAGATGTCGCATGTCTATTTATAAACACTTTACTACAATTGTGTTCCAAAAACGACGTCCTTATCTGAACTGTGGGATCTTTGGGGTCATGTTTGTTGACACGAGCAACATAAAGTCTAAATCTACACTTTTCCCCTTCCTCGTTGTTCTTGTTGGATTTACACTCACAGACGCATCTCTCAAAGTCATTATGTGGAAAATATTCATCAAACCTATGCTTGATTGACCAATTCTTGCAAGCTAATTTAAATTCTTCAAAATCCTGAAATATCATGCCCGTTTGAAGTGATGGGTCATAATAGTCATTTTCCACATCAAATTTTGGCTATCTTATTTTATCTTCATCATTTGAATCACACACAGATTGAAGATTATCCGAGGATGCATAATCTGTGTCAACATCAGAAACATCATTAAAAAGCATGTGGCTAGGAACCGGGTTATTTTTTGTTTTATTTAGTGGTCTTCTTCCTCTAGATGTAGAAAGTTCATTAATCTTTTTCTTTCATATTTCTGCCTTTGCATTTCATTCACTACCTTATAGTCGTCATCATCCCCATAAGGTATGTCATAGTCATCATCTATCAGCTCATCATCAACATTATCATCTTCCACACTCTGATTAATGGCTTCTTGTGCATTTCCATCCATTTCTTTTGCATTTTGATCATCTATCAGCCCGTCATTTTCATTGTTATCATAATCTGCATCTCCTTCTTTTTCCTCCTAAAATTTGCAGCAAAATTATTTGTTTGCAGCAGTTGCAATAAATACTATTAAGTAAATATAGACAGTTTATAGAAAGTGAATTTATCAATTTGTTTTCATATGCCAACAACCTTATTGCTTTTTAATCACATGCCCCACTTACTATTTTTTAATCACAACTCAACAGTTATTCATGCAACAACAAGATCATTTAATTGCTATTTTTTACTATAAGAAACCATGCACTCCTATTTAATTTATTATTTTTTATTCTAAGAAACCATGGAACAACATGATTCATACAACCAAATCAATTTTAAATAAACTTATTTACTATTTCTACAAATTAATACAACAAAAAATATAATAGAAGTTTGCAGCCATTACCTCTTCACGTTCATGATCAGCTTCATAATCTCTTGTCATCAAATTTTGATTTTCATCCACTATAACATCGCCTTGCAATGAGTTCTCCAAGTCGCCTTTCGCATTCCTCTCCTCATATTTCTCGGGCGACCCGTCTATTTGTCTTGCTAGTTCATAAAAATATTGTGCAATATCGTCCTTATATTTTTTCGGAATCTGGAGATTAAGAGCTCTAAACCTTAAATCTAAAGTCGAATCTCCACTAATGTGAAGGACATACACATCAATGCTCTTGCTCTCACCAACTTCCATGCACATTTCGAATAGTTGACTGTCTGTGTTGATCTCCTTTACAATTGCTTGAATTCTCCCTTCAGGTGTATATACGTATCAGATAGGTCCCCTCAGCCCAATATTATAGATCCATTTGTCCATTAAGTCTAATGACAAATTTTGAGAGTGGCACCAGTCAAACAAGCCAAATTCAGAAGATGTGTATCCATTATGGATGAACTCACTCCTAAACCATAACTTAATTGTGAAATAATCTTCTCCTGAACTTGCAAATTATATATACAAAAACATATTTATTAAACTACACATTTGATCATACTTTATAATACAAACACCACAACCATAAAATAAGAAAACTTACAGTAGATTGGTGGTCCACAACCAATTATTCTACATAATGGTGTATATATTGTCATCAGGCCACAATAGACGAGTTGGCTCCACTCTTTAGTTGTCCATTCAACTATGTTGCTCAATAAGCTTTCAAAAGAAACGACAATAACTCAGGTTCCATTTTACTGATAGAGATGAACAGACGGAGCAAGAAAAGGAGAGGGCGGGAAGAGGGGAGGTCGGTTGTAGAAGATGAGAAGATGGCACGGAAGAGAACGGCGGCAGAAGACGAGAAGATGAGAAGATGCGTATTCAGTGTCAGGCTAAAAAAGATTTTTAGATGGGTTAGATTGTGGTTAGGTTAGGTTAAGTTAGGTTAAATTATTTGTTTTAATTTGCCACATGGCGATGACGTGTTTATTATGTGTAAAAAAAAATTTAAATTTATTGCCACATCATCACATTTGGCGAGTGGTTGGTCGGAAAACGGCCAATGTGATTTTATTGGGACAAAATTAAAGTTTTATGATTTTATTAGGACAAATTAAAGTTTCATGACCATTCATGAGAAATAGGCAAACTTTTATGACCTCTGAAGCAATTAACTCCTAATTTGCCACATAATCTTTTAATTAAATTAACCAACTAAATATAATTAGTTAAGCAATTAATGACTAATTAATACAATTAATCAATAATTAACTAATTAATGATAAGTTAATTTATTTAATTAATTATGGGTGTAACAATTGCCTCTAATGTCTTAATTAATGTAGTTAATAAACAAATGTAGAAAAAAAATAAAAGTACTAGAATTGGAGCACCAAATAACACTTTTCCGATAAAAAAATTCAAACTTGAAAAAGTATCTTCACGACATTATATGTTCCTCATTGTCTGCCGATGTTTACTCAATTTCTTTTTCCTTCTACGACTTGTTTTTCATGTAATTAAAAAATTAATCTTCACAAGCTTCATCAAATCACACTCAAGTAATTTTCTTTTCACGTCTCCACAGTGGCGAATCCAGAATTTCATATAAGGGGGGGCACGATTCAAAGCAAAAATTTTTTTTTACCGTGCACCTCTAGTTTTGTATAGAAAATACCAAAATTAATGATACACGACTCTAATTCCATTCAAAATAGAAAAATCAATCAATATTGAAAATATATTAATGACGCAAAATAATAGAATTAGAAGAAAAAATATGTAAATTTACATTTAAATTCAAGGAAAAAATGAAATTAATAGTAAGAGTAATTGAAGAAATGGTTAAAAAGAAAAAATAATGTGAAAGAAAATGTATGAAATGTGATAATACTAATGAGAGAAAGAAAATAAAAGTATTAATGAGGAAATGGAGAATTGAACCCATGACCTCTCACATAAGATATGGGATGCCTTACCATCTCTACTAACTCCTTTTAATGTGCTCTATACACATTATATATCTATAAAAAGCCTTTAACGTTTTTCACACCCGAAAAAAAAAATATTTTTTTTTTGCAAATTTCTCGGGGCAAGGGGGGGCACGTGCCCCATGTGCCCCCCTGGATCCGTCCCTGCGTCTCAATGTATTTTGATTTTGAATATTGTCCAATTATATATGTGTTCAATTTCTAGTGCTTAGGCACCAAAATTCTGATATATTTGTTAAAACTAGGTCTAATTGATAAGGCATTGGATTACTGAGTGTTTATTATGCTTAAATCTTTAATGCATATTTTTATGATTTGGCCAAGAGCGAATACATATTAGCTTAGCAAAAATCTTTAATACATATTTTTATGATTTGGCCAAGAGCGAATACATGTTAGCTTAGCAAAAAGTAAATGTATCAATGTATATCAAATGTTCGATAAAATGCACGAACTACTTGAACTCGGTTACATAACTCGGTTATGGAATTTGAAGCTCCGATTTACATTGTCAATCATATTACTTCCCATATATACTTACTGTGAAAATAGAAATCATTTTCATCAATTATGTATATATGACATGTCAAATTTTATTACCAAAGCCTAAATTAATGTCTTTCTATATTGAGCCTAATTGATGCCAAACCTAATTTAGTACCATTTTATACATATTTTTGAAAGTTTTATGAAACATTAAACCTATTTTGCCTAGATTATTTGAAGTGCCAGGGAGGAGGAGACAGTCAGGCAGTTGAAACGGTGGCGTTTAAATGACAGTTAAAGGAGGTGAGTGAGATCTGAAATTAACCCTAGAAGGTAACATAACATCGATCTCAGGTAAATTTCATTTACGCGGGAAACATCTCCTTCTCCATCTCCTTCTCCTGCAATCCATTATATGGCCGGAAAACGTCGGAGAACGGCTACGCTGCCGGAAAATTCCGCCGTCGAAGAACAGCCTTCCGAGAAAGACGGAACCGACGAAGAAGACGTCCAGGCTGATGATGATGATGATGACGTGTCCTCCGAGATAGCTCTAATTCGCCGACGCTGGGAACTCGCATCTGTTCTGAACTTCCTAATGGTGAGATACTTTCATTTTCTCGAGTCTCAGATTGCAATTATTGAGTGACATTATTGATTTTTAATTCAATTTTCTGTCCCGACCGCCTTTTTTTGGTTCTTAAAGATTGTTTTTCTTGACCTAGGTATACATTTGTAGTGCTTATTTTGTGTAGGATTTGTTTGCAGACGTTTCAGCCTGTTATTGGTACTGATTTGAAGTTGACTGCTGAGGATATCGAGAATGCTCTTATTAAGCCCGATACTTCGCTTGCTCGACTACACATTCAACTATTAAAGGTTTCTGATTATTATTCACATTGTGATTTCGTCGAGATTTTCTAATGCATACTCTAGTTTTTTATATGATAGATGAAGCATTTAGGTTTTTAGCGAATATTTTACTTATCAATATCGTGCACGTTGCATTGATTACATATCTATGGGCTGTGGCACACCTTTGTATGTTTTTTTCTTTTTTAAATTTACTATGGTTTTATTGTATGCTTATGTCCTTTGATGCTGCTGAACTATTTACGAGCTTTTGTTTTACTTTACAATTTATTCTGCTATTGTTTCTTAGGTACATAGTTTCTTTTCTTTTATCAATTACAAATTGGTGCGGCGTTTTTCTTTCTCTAAAGCTCACTATATCCAAAGTAGAAATAACATCTGGGAAATCCCTTTTTATCATCTTTTGTTTAGATTATTGAAGTTTCTACTTGAGCATGAGTCCAATCTAATTGTTTCATACTAGATAAAGGGGCAGTTGGTTTTAGCATCTAAGTTCCTGCGTGAGCGTTACTCTAAGCTAGTGGTTTCATACTAGATGATGCAAAAAAATTTCTATGTTAACTGCTGGTTCTCGCTACGTTCTGTTTTGATTTATTGAGGTGAACCTTTGTCTCTGTAGTCTGAAGGGCCTTTGTATTCTTATGATTTCTCACCCTGGAATTTTTAATAGGGTATTCCACCTGTAAGTAAGACTTTGAATGACACTGATGCTTGGGTGACTGCACTTTGTAAGAAGATTGCTACCTGGTGGCCATGGGTAAGTCAGTCTTGGAATTGTTTCTTCCTATTTTTGTTATACGGTCAAAATTACAACTGCTATATAATTTGCATGCTTATGCTTACCGTTCTGGCAGGTTGCTGAAGGAGAGATGCCCTTGACTGCAACCAAGGGGTATTACTTATAAGTCTATTATCCTTCAGAAAAGAAAAAAAATAAAAATTCTTAAATAGGCTTTGTTAACAGTCTGAATTACTCTTGTTGCTTGGGGTTGTGCAGAGAGGAGATATCCAAATACAAAGAACTAGAACCAACAACTCGGTTATTGATGTTGAAAGCACTCTGCGAAATCCGGGCTGAAGTAGTTTTTTCTCTTCATATTTTAATGATGTGTTTTCTTGACCGTATTGATCTACAAGATTGCATGCTTTTGCTTTCCTTTTTAAGAAAGAAAAATGTTGTTGGTTTGCTTTGCTCTACAAGTTTAATGTTTTCATTGATTCATGACCATCTTTGCTTGCGAGTTGATTTAAAATAAATAATCTTTTGTTATTTTAACTTTTTCTGAACTCCATGAAAATGTATTTTTTTGTTTGCAGCAAAATGATGCTGTGTCATATATCAATGATGCTTTGAAAAGCGGATCTGAAATTTCCTGTTTCCGCAAAAATAAGATAGGGGGAGATGGAAAGGCAACTTCTTACTGGTAGTTCTCGAGCATCTCTGTTAAAATAATTAATTTTGCTTGACTGCTGCTGATCTTGTTAACTCTGCATAGGTACGATGGAGGTACAGTAATTGGTCATAGATTATATAAGGAAGTGTGTAAAGCCGAGCCAAAGACAAAAATTAAGGGAAAAGCATCTAATGGTCCACCAACCATCTCTTTTCAGTGGGAAACACTAGCAACTAATCTTCACGAATTCCAGAAAATTGTGGTAAGTTAAGTGTTATTCATTCTTTAAATCTAGCTTAATTTACATTTGTTTCTTGCTGCAAATGTCAGGATGAATTTTCATCCAGCAAGGTTGTGGGAGAAAAGGCTGTTGGGAAAATCATTGAAACTGATTTTGTCCCTACAGTTGAGAAATTTCAGAAGGTATGCAGAGAGATCTCTGAACAACAAATACTCACATATTATTGTCACATACTAGTTTGTTTCCGTGACAATTCTGCATTTCATTTGCATCTAGTAGAAGAAAGAGAGGGCACTCAAACAAAAAGAAAGGCAAGAGAGACTGCTGAATGATTATAGATCCTATGGAACTGGAAGTACTCGTTCCTGTCGCAACCGTAGCGCTATTACTTATACATTCGGTAATAATGTCTATATTGCTTTATGCTTATGAGGTACTTGCTTCTAAAATTTTTTTGGTATCCAATATGCAGATGAGTATGATCGTGCCATCGATGAGGCTATTGAAATATCAAAGTAAGGATAGCTCGCACTTCGTAGCATCTGAATTTTGATATAGTTTGTCAATATATTGGCCTATAAAATGAATATCTGTTGTCTTAAAATTAAGTAAAAGAATTGGTGGCTTCATATATCCTGAAATATAGGTTGAGTGGAAAAAAAAAGGATCGCTAGCTTTGAATTTAAAGTCTTTTTCCAAATTCCTATGTGTATTGTCCCATAGCCTTCTCATACTAAGTGCAGAAATCTAATAGCGATTGAAAAGAGCTGTATATTGATGATGATACCTTGTCCATTCACATGTTTAGTATGATTTCAACTGATTTGCAGATTGCACTTTAGTGTACGACAGAGTCTATATTGGTCCAGGCCAATGAAAAAAAAGCATCAATCTATCTGTCCATTTTTCACTGACCATTTTAAAATTTCAATTTACAATGGTTTCATTAGTAGAACTTCTCTTTTAGACTTAGGTTTAATCGAACATGGTTTATTTTTTGGTGTTCCAAATATCTTCCATTTCTCTTAATGCAAAATTCAATAGTGTCAACAGGGTCATTTTTCCGGGTTAAATTGGGTGTCTAGTGCATCTTTATGAGAAGTTAGTATTATCTTATTTGTTTACAAGTTGTAATTTCTTGGATTCTCTTTAGCATTGCATCTTTAACCGTTTGCGTTATCATGCAATATAACACTTCCTAGGTGCATTTTTACGCCTTGGTCTTGGAGGATTTTCGTGATAAAGTGCTATGCTGTCCTAACGTAACAGTGTTTAGCCTATTTCTGGATCGTGTATCTTTTTTCACTGGCTGGTTATATCACTTTATGATTCAGGAAAAGCAAGGTGACCAAAGAAATAGGAAATAACAAGCTTAATAAGCGGGGAAAATTAGCCACCAATGGGGGCTCTGATGCCGGCACAGATTCGAAAGGAAGCGATACTGAAAATAGTGATTCAGACATGGGTACAGGCTCAAAAGATGGAAATATTGAAAAAGAAGAAATACGAAATAACGACAAACTTCGTAAGCAGGGAAAATTAGCCTCTGATGGGGGTTCTGATGCAGGTTCAGATACGGAAGGAAGCCATAGTGAAAATAGTGATTCAGACATGGGTACAGGTTCAAAAGATGGAAATATTGAAAAAGGGGACTCCTTAGACAGTGCATCCGAAAGTCAACAAGATAGTCAAGGTGATGATAACAGCGCAAGTAATGATGAAGGTAATGACAGAATAAGCGACAGTTACGAGGGCAGTGAATCCGAGAATTCTGGTGATATGGATGATGCCAATGACAAGAAGCGTTCTCAAAGGGCTTTTGGGACACGTTGGAGCACGAGGTTGGCTGAAGATAAGAACCGACCTGTTGCGGAGACGAGAAACTTGGCTTCAAAAAACAGGTTACGGCAAAGGCCCACTCGTAATTCTGCTCTTGATACTGTTGTGCTTGATTCGGAGGATGATAACTTGTCTGGCAATGAATCTGGACATGAAGATTCATCTTCGGTTGCTAACTCGGAAGAAGGTAGTGATGGTTAGAGCTGTTAAAGGGATTCAAATATTCAAGTATAGGCATATGCTTCAAGATATTGTTGAATAGTGTTGCAGGGAGGAAATTTTGTTGTACAAATTTGAGAATGCTGTGGAGGCATAATCTCAGAATCCAAGCTGCAGCGTCTGTTGCCTATTTCGATTTCTTTTGGCCATGTTTAGCGTATGCTTTCTCATGGTTGGGACAAAACATGTCTTTTGTCGACTCATCATTGAAGAGTTGTTCCTTTGTTATTCTATGGCTAGGCTAACTATATTTGTTTCTCTTGGCTTCCACAAGATAATTTTAATCTTATGGAACTGTCAATCTTGTTTTGTAGGGGATCATAACTATTAGTGGGTTAGGATATGGTATGTAGGTTCAATATTCTGGAGATGAAAATCACATGAGCTTATTACGGTTTTTGTGCTCTGATTGCATTTGTATTTGCATCTAGTCGCTAAAGAATATGAATTTTGTCCATACTTTTGTGCATGAACTAGCTGTTCTCTCGACCTACTAAAAGTTCCAATTACAAGTATCTGGTATCACTTTTACCGAAAATAAAAGCGAAATAGGTTCACTTTTTCGACTATTTTGTCGAGCATTCTTCCTCAAATAAGGCCTTGTGCAATTATGTTTTACTTCATAGTGGTACAATAAGTAAGAAAGACTTGTTAACAAATCAAATTTGTCAATTAATAATTAATGGAAGTTTAAAATAAAAACACATTGCAATCAGTAAATTGATTTACGGGTCATCAGTTGAACTGCTGGGATGCATAGAGTTTTTACTGATTCTGGAAATGTAATAGGTCTGGATCGGTTTTACTACAGAATCCAATTGAACCGGTTGACCCAGTCACACCAAGCTGGTTTGATAACATTGATTTATTTTCTTCTAACATTGCTGTTAGCAAAAAAATCTACAGAATAGTTGCCAAAAAAAAAAAAAAAAACCTACAGAATAAGAAAAAGAAAAGATGTCATTCATGTTATTTCACATGAATATATATTTATATTGAATCTATCATAATGGCCTTCCACTTGGTTGTAAGGATCATAAACTCTCCAATTAGTTCAAACTCGAATCATCAATCACAAACTCAAAACGGGACAACTATTTGATGGAAACACCGAACTACATCTTGTGCACTTGACTAAAATAAATTGAAAATTTTCAACTTGCTAAAACTCCGAACAAGCATGCACCGAACTGTGTACATTTGCTTAGATCTACTTAAGGTAAGCTCAAACTTAGCCAAAGTTTATGCTGCTTTCTCCTTTCCAACACTTGTAAGCCTTCCCAAATTACAACCTTGGATTAGCTCTTCACCTACAAATTGTGCATTTCCTCTACAAATCTTTAACTGTTTCAGATCGTCACCGAGAGACATAGTAAAATCCGTTGGACTCAAACCCAGCAAGTCTATGAGCTGCATACAAGAATGCGATAAATTAAAGCATTTACAAAAGAGGGCTATTCCAAATCTGAATCAAGCAAAATAAGATAATAAGAGCAATAGGAGTAAACGGTTACTTACATCTGGATCACCGAGCAATGCAGACTGCTTCTCAAATTTAATAATTAGAGTGGACAACTTTGGTAATCCCTTAAGAAAGGAGGCAATGACCGGAAGCTGGTCAGCTAATACATCATCATTAACCAGCAGAAACAAGTGGAGAAGATTCTTGAAAATTACCGGTTCATCATTCTGCATAAAGAACAGCTGCAGAACCAAGCAATGAACATTACATTAGAACAATTAGGGAAAATAAAAGCAGCTAGACAAAAAAGATAAGACTAATGTAAGTACCTCAATAGGCCAGAAATTGATTTCCAAGGATTTGACACCTTTTAAACTTTCAAGCAGCATAGCAACAGAATAGATTAAGCTCATGAAAAGCTTGCAATGGCAAGCTAATCTTTTACTCTTATGCTTGCAAGAGGGTAGAATATCAATTATAGCATTCTCCACCGCCATTAAGCTCTTTAAATAACTAAAATCCACAGGATTTCCTTTCCAAGTAATGCCCTGAAGGTTTGGGGCAGAAATACATAATGGGAATTTATATGAAAACTTATCAGACGAGTTTATAGCCAGTTTCAAAAGTCTTTGAGCACAAACATTAATTCGTCTTTGGCTACCAGGTTCAGAACTTTTCTCATCAGGAAAAATCAGTTCACAATCTGAAACAGTCAATACATCAAGATATAAACTATTCATTCTAACATGGCAGCAATCTTCAAATTTACAGCCATCGATCTTCATCTGCTTAATAGACGGGCAAGAAATATATAAACATAACGATTTCTCGAAATAACAGCTGCTGATAACTAAGCTACTAAGACCTTCAGAAGCTATTTTCAAAGTTGAGAACAAATGAAAAGAAGACCCATAGACACTGAAATTCATCAGAGATGGGCAATCAAGGTCGATAAGGCAGCGCCCTTTGAATTTACACCAAATGATACTGAAACTCTTCAAAGATGAACTATCTACGCTGAAAACCCAATTATTACTTAAAAGTCTCCCAAATGCAGAACTCGAGAGTTCCAACTCTTCAAGAGAGGAAATATCCAAGTTGATATCAGAATCACAGCTAACATTGTGAAGCTTCAAGCTTCTAAGAGACGTCCACCACCGAGAAATCTTATCCCCGAATCCCATATCAGAAATACAAACAGACTCCAAGAAAAACACCTCAACAAAACCCATCTTTCTAAACTCCAAACCAAACCTACTCTTCGGCAAATTCAACCTCAAAACCCTCAAGGAGGAACATTGATGAACACAAACAGGCAACGTATACAACCTCGAATCCGAACCTAAATTAACAAGAATGTCCAACTCACGAAGATTACAGGCAGTAGCAAATCTAAGAGTAGTATCAAGCGACTGCCTACCAATGTTAATAGCAGGTATCTTACAAAACCAGCGAAAGACGAAACAATCAATCGGAATCTGTAACCTAATACGGGATTTCATAAAAGAATCCACATAGTTACAGAAGTGAGAATACCTGACAAAAGAGTTACGAGACGAATCAAAATCAGCAGATAAGTACAAGAAAGGGGTGTTGAAGCATAATTGTCGGAACTTAGTCGAAACCAAACTGAGACGGGGAGTTTCATTGGGACCCAAGAATGTGAAAATACGAAAGATGATTGATTCAGGAAGTGTACTGAGTTTATCAGAACAAGGAGTATGAGAGTTTGGAAACCCGAGAGCCATTGATTTTTTGTGATGTGTTTCCATGGAATTCAGGGTCAAGATTGCATTTGGGAAGATTTTATAGAGGAACAAATATTTCAAGAGTTTCAAGTTTGATAATCTTCTAATACCTTCAAGGAAGAGGGAAAGTTTCAGTCTTTTTATATTATGGTTATGAATCTTAATTAAATCCTAATTAATGCCTTAATACGTACTACTATTTCCTTCCTAACTTTTTCTAAAACCCGGTTAATTACAAATATGACGCAATTGAGAGATTTTGAATATTTATATTATGGGGGTTATTGATAGTAAGAAGATGATAATATGGGTCATTTCTAAAGTTGTGGTTATTTGTAATTTTTGATAAAATATGAGTGATGTGAAACTTTTGAAATTTTTAGGGCAATAGTAACAAAATGAGAGGGTAAAATACACTCATATCTACTGAACTTTACCCATTTTCACATTATAGCTGAACTTTAAAATGTAACACGATAGCCACTGAACTTTGCACTTTTTAACATTATAGCTCCTATGATTTTTGACCATAACTTTTTACGTTTGACTTTTATAAAGAACATATTTTTTCTCACTTTCAATTTCTAATATGGCTATTTTTCCCTCTCCTAATTTATTCTATAAATGAATAAAAGTTATTTCTCTCATTTATTTATTTTCATTTTCTTTAGTCGAAGAAGCTTTTAAATTCTAAAATAATCCCTAAAAAAATAAAAAATTCTAAAATAATAACATATATTAGACTCATTTATATAAAAAAATTAAACAAAATTAGCTAATTAAAAAGAAACTAAAAGAACAAAACTTATAAAATTGGCATAAAAATGTAATTCACTATGCCAAACAAATTGACTTATATTTAAATTTATGATTTCTCGTTTATTTTAAATTTTAGTGATAGAGTTTTCATAAAATTACATTTTAAGGAAAAAAAATTAAAAAATTAAAAGAGAGTGCAAAAATATAATTTTAAAAGGGGTAAAATGGATATATGAATATATTTTACCTGTTAGCAATGGAGTCAACGGTAAAAAATTGTGGTCAACAATCATAGTGGCTAATGGCCACGATGTTAAAATATGTAAAGTTTAGTGGCTATTATGTTATGTTTCAAAGTTCAGTGATCATAACGGGAAAATGGACAAAGTTTAATGGCCATAGGTACACTTTACCCTAAAATGAGAGGTGTATATGTTTTAGGCCATTAATTTATCATAAATTAGTGGTTAATATATTTTTATTTTTATTTTTGGTACAAAGATATATTTTGTCACTTCAACTTGTCAAAAATAGGCTACTCTTTCATTGATTTTCCTTATATTTTTATCTGATTGATCTTAATAACCTTTTAGTTTTAAAATTATTGCATCCAAACTATTTATTTTGAAATTAGGGAATTATGGGAGTAGTGGGACTTGAATAGACTATAATTTACGATTTTTGAATAAAAATGAAGAATTATTTGTAATTCTGAATAAAAACTATAATGGCTCATTTATAACTTTTAAAAATTTGTGGGGTTGTTGAAGTTTTAGATGGATTTGGGGGCAAAATATATATTTATCCCAAAATTAAAATCTTAGAATGGAAGTCTTTAAATATCCTTCCAAAAGAAATCCTTATAGAAAGAAAGAAAATATTGGACTGGAGAATAGTCTCTAATTAGAAATTAAGAAAAATAATATTGAAGAGAATTTTAGAGAAACTCTCTCAAAAGAAAAACATGTTCTCTGATACAAAAATAGAAGAAATAGTGTACCAAAATAATACTGAAAGTTTGAAGAAATAGATAGTTTCCAATCAAAGATTAGCTTTTGCAATTTGAAGACTTTGTTTATTTATTTTTTAAAAATTTCAAGTGAAACAAATCTCACTTGTTAAACGTGATGATTCACGTAAACTTGAGTTTACATAATTTAGGTCTTAGGGGCGGTTGTTTCTCCATTTTGAAGTTGCCTTTTACCTTTTCACCTCAAAAAGCAGTTGCTTTGGTGTTTGGTTAGGAATTAATAAACGCTGCTTTTTGATTTTTAGGTGAAAATCAACCGCTTTTTCAAAAAGCAACAGAATACTGCTTTTCCAACAAAAAAAATACTGCAGATCTTATTTTACTTTATTATCCTTGTTTTACATTAATAAAAAAAATTATATATGTCCGAATTTGTCATTTTATATTCTAACAGCAACAATTAATTATAATTTTACCAAACACTAATAATCAAACAGCAAAACGCAAACATGAAAACGCAACAGCAAACAGCAACCAGGAGCAGCAAACAGCAAACAGGAACAGCTGCACTAAACGGGCCCTTAATTTACGAAATTTATACCTAACAACAAAAAATTAACGTAAGACATCATTTTTTTGTGCAGTTAGAATTTCTTTTGTGTACTAACAACTTTAAGTAAATTAATATCATTTTACTTAAATTAGATCTCACTATTTTGAAATTTGTCCATGGAGAACATGTTTTTTTATTGATATGCCAAATTTAATTTCAAACACTCTTGCTTTTTCACAATTTTTCTAATGATATAGAAGTCTATCAACCATCACATTGACCAAATGTCCAATATACATAAACTCAAATTACTTTTATAGACATTTTGAATTCTAGTAGTTAGAACGTGAAAATGAATAAAATTAGCCTCAACACAACATCGAGTTGGGTAGTGGGTCGGTCCGGGTTCGAAACTCGGGTCAAATACAAGTATTTGGATTTGATTCGGCAATTTATACTTGCAAGTTTCTTTCTTCTCAAAAAAATAAAATATGGCGACGAACAACAGCGCTAGAGAATCTAGAAGAAGGAAGATCCTGGAGAGAGGATCAGACCGATTAGCTCTCATCTCCGGTCGATCTCACTCTATTCCAACTGATGCCGATTCTTCTCAGCCGTTAGATCCGCAGCTCCACCGTCAAGATCCGACTCCTCAATTTTCCGACAAGCGTAATCTCTCGCTCTTCTTTCGTTTATTTGATCTTATTGTATTTTGTTATTCGACGCACAGTTCTGAATTGCAATTCACTTTTCTGGTATTCATTTAGGGTGTTAAAATGAGTTATCGTGTCAAAATGGTGTTATGATATCTTTATTTTTAGGTAACTAGGTATGTAAGTTGTCGTATCAGAATTTGACAGCCTCTTGTGTGGATTAGGGAGAGAGTTGTTACAAATGCCAATTGATTCATTATATACATGTTTTGTACAATTGGAACGCTTCTTGCTCACGGACTCGTTCATTTGCAGCTTTTCCTAGTATTGATGATGGAGAAAAGAGTTGTAAATTGCAAACTAACGATTCCGTCATTGATAGAGGAGACAATGTAGAACCTCCATTTTGCGCACCTGAGATAACAATCCAGACTTCAACAACTCCTGCCTCTGATGTTGACAATAATGAAATACCATTGTTAGCCGATCAGAGGTCAACTACAGCAGGCGGCGTGCAACTCTTAGAACAGTTGTGTTCGAATAGACTTGTGTCACCAACTCAAATAAGCTCTGCCATTACAGCAACAGAAAGCTCCCGACTTTTATGTTCTGTAATTGTAGCCATTTTTGTCGTCCTGTCATACTTAGGTTTTCCACTTCTAGGCAGCAACACAGTAAAGAGCATAATATGTTTCAGACCCCTCTATCTCATGTTGCTCACTAATCTAACGCTCGTGCTTGCACAACTTCTATTCAGTAATCAGAGAGGTTCTAATAGGATTGTTGGGGATAGTAATGTTACTTCCGCGAAATACGATTGGGCTGAACAAGCTGGGAATGCATTGGAGTTCGGTTTATTGATGAAGAAGGCAATGGATGCACTAGTCATGGATTGCAGTATATACGCAATAATAGTAATTGCTGGCTTCTGCATTTTGCATTGACTGTAATTTTCTCAACATCTTCAGCTGCATATTTTTGTTCTATGGGTCCTTGAACAATATCATTTAATTTATTTGATTGAACATGTCTCTTTTCATGCTAAATAAGAGTTGTGATATTTTCTTTTCAATCATTGTTATGAAAATTTCAATTCAAGTGTTCATGTATTGGCATCGATTTATTCTAAAGGTATTATATCTTTTATGGTCTAATTAAACCTAAGATAAAAGTAATCTCTAGTTTATGTTCCATAAGTTTAAAGCTTGCACAAGCTGAAGAGAAACAAGCTTTAGTACTAAAGACCGTTAGAGGCGTTTTAATTTTGACGCTAACGAGTTGTTTTCTTTAATTCCATTAAAGTGAGTTGGTTCGTGTTTGTTCAAACTTCTGAGTGCTACATCAACAACAAGTTGCTCGAACGAGGTAATTAAGATTAACCCCCCTCGATGTTTGTTTTGATTATTATCAAGTAATGACAGTATTAGATTCATGTTTGGTTAAGGAAATTTAAATTTAAGAAGTAATCAAAGAATTAATCGATGTTCTCATTTCTATTTCTATTAATAAAAATTGAAAAATATCTTCAACATAGCAGTTGTGAGTCATTTAGCTTTGCTCACTCACATCCATCCTCTGGCATTATTTGGATTATATCTTCAGCTAAGTCCTCATGAGAAGCAATTAGCTGAAGCAACCAGAAGATGTGTTTCGAAAACGTCTTTGAAACATCACCTGATACGAATTCTTGAACGACATTGTTGACCTCTATCGAACTTCCTCCCGGTTTTCTCTTCATTCTCTTGCTTCTTATAAGTTTTCTCATCCTCGAGACGTCTTCCCACTTGCCAAGATCTGCATATATGTTGGAAAGCAAAACATAATTCCCTGCATCACCTGGTTCAAGCTCTTCAAGGTGCTCTATAGCAATCACAGCAATTTCAATGTTATTATATGTCCTGCAACAGCTCAATATAGAACCCCAAATTTTTGAATCCGGCTTCTTAGGCATCTTTTCAACAATGTCAAGAGCTTGATTGAGGCGTCCTGCACGTCCGAGAAGATCAACTAAGCTACCATAATGCTCAATTTCTGGCTCGATATGAAAATTTTCTCTCATGGTATCAAAATACATTAGCCCCTCCTTCCATAAACCGGCATGAGCACAAGCCGATAAAAGGCCGACAAATGTAATACCATTTGGCTTTATCTTTCCAAGCTTCATTCTTTCAAACATCTTAATCGCCTCAAGCGCTTTCCCGTGACTTGCTAGTCCTACAATCATCGTACTCCAAGAAATTACATCTCTACCACACATTTGTTCAAAAACCCGACAAGCATCATCCACACACCCACACTTCATATACATCTCAATCAAACAATTGCATATACACGTTTTCATCAATAACCCCTTTTTTTCGCAGTAAAAATGAATCCATTTCCCAACCTCAAGCGCTCCAAGCTTCGAACATGCTGGCAAGACTGAAACAATACTTGCCTCATCAGGCTCAATACCGACATACTGCATCCCCCTAAACATCTCCAACGCGTCACCATAACACCCACTCCGAGTATTACCCGATATCATAGCCGTCCAAGTTACTACAGTCTTACTCGGCATTTCATCGAATAAAGCTCTCGCCTTTCTCATTTGCCCCACTTTAGCATACCCACAAATTACCCCGTTCCACGAAATCACATCTCGTTCGATCATTTTATCAAACATGTTGCACGCATCGACCAAATTACCCCATCTCGTATACATATCAATCAGTGCATTCTCAGTAATCAAATGCGATTCCGGCCCGAACTTGAAGAATTGGGCATGAATTTGCTTTCCTAGATTACAAAGCAAAAGCCTCCCACAAGACTTCACCGCAAACGGGAAGGTAAATTCGTTAGGAAAAATGGCGGCTTCCGTAAGCATTTGCTTATAAATATCAATTGTGAAGGCATACATAGAGTTATGTGTATATCCTCTAACCATTGCATTGTAAAGAAAAGCATTTGGTTCTGCAACTTTTTTAAAAATCTGAGCTGCATAGTTCATATTTTTGCTGACATCACAAACATTCACCATTTTTGTCACCAAGAAATTGCTCTGTGACAGTGAAAATTTCACTATAAGACCATGAATTTTCATCAATTCTGATATGTTCTTGCAATTTTGTAACATGGGTGCAACGATATTTTCCAGTTCTCTAATTGGTAAAGCCCCAATTCCTTTTGCCATGGAAGATTACAGAAAAGAAACAAGCTTTTAGGGTCAGGGTTAGGCGTTTGATTTAACGATGAATAAGCGGCAGAGATTTGCGGATTTGTTGCGGGTTTGTTCGAAGAATGTTCTACTTAATCAAGGATTGCAGCTTCACGGAGCGGTTGTGGAATCAGGTTTAGGGTTTGATATGATGTTGAGCAATGATCTTATAGATTTGTATGGAAAATGTGGTAGTGTTTGTTATGCTTATATGGTGTTTGATAAAATGCCTGTAAGAAATGTGGTTTCTTGGACTTCTCTTATGCGCGGGTTTATACAGAAAGGCGATGCTAATGAGTCGTTAATTCTGTTTTCTAAAATGGCGTTTTCTGGTTTGAAACCTAATGATTATACGATTTCGACGAATCTTAAGGCTTGTAGTATGTTGAATTTTCCTGAAATTGGGATGCAGATTCATGACATTTGTGTGAAAACCGGGTTTGATACGGAGATTGTGGTTGGAAATTCGATAGTTGATATGTACTTAAAGTGTGGAAGAATCACGGAAGCTACCCGGATGTTCGATTTTATGCCTGTTCGAAGTAAAATAAGTTGGAATTCAATTATTTCAGGATATGTTACGGCAGGATTTGGTAAGAAAGCTCTAGCTTTGTTCCGAGAAATGATAAAAGAGGAGCAAGTTCCTGATGAATTCACACTCACAAGCATATTCAAGGCTTGTACTGTTACTGGTTCAATTACGGAAGGAACTCAAATCCATGCTTTCTTGACCGTTAACGGTTTCCCTTATTTATCTAATGCTAAAGTTGCTGGTGCTCTTATTGATCAATACGCAAAATGCGGGAAGTTGTGTGAAGCTGAGAGAGTGTTTGATCAGGTCGAACCGAAGAATGTGATATCGAGTAGTGCGCTAATTCTTGGTTATGCTCAAGAAGGAAAGTTAGCAAAAGCGATGGACTTGTTTAGTCAGATTAGAGAGAATGACAACATTCAAGCAGATGTATTTCTTCTGTCGGGAATGATCGGGTTTTTTGCTGATTTCGCGCTCATAGAGCAAGGCAAGCAAATGCATGCCTACACCATCAAAGTCCCATCCGGTTTCAACACATCGGTACGCAATTCAATTGTGGATATGTATCTAAAATGTGGAGTGGTAGATGATGCTGAGAAAGTTTTTTCTGAAATGCCTACAAGAGATGTAATCTCATGGACAGTTATGATCACCGGCTACGGGAAGCATGGCCTCGGTGAACAGGCAATTTCTCTATTTAACAAAATGAAATTTGAGAATGTCGAGCCTGATTATGTTACTTACTTAGCCATATTATTAGCGTGTAGTCATTCCGGGTTAGTTGAAGAAGGTCAAGAATACTTCTCCAAGTTGTGTAACGATAGAAGGGTCAAACCTAAAGTAGAGCACTATGCTTGTATGGTTGATCTACTTGGCCGAGCCGGGAGATTGAAAGAAGCTAAGGATGTTATAGACACGATGCCTCTAAAGCCAAACGTGGAGATATGGCAGTCATTGTTGAGCGCTTGCAGGGTAAAAGGGGACTTGGAATTAGGGCGAAAAGTTGGTGAAATTCTTTTGAGATTAGATGAAAATAATCCTGTGAGCTATGTAATGCTGTCAAACATATATGCTGATGCTGGGTATTGGAATGAGTTTGAAGAAATTAGAAAATTGATGAAAACCAAAGGGTTGAAGAAAGAAGCGGGACGGAGTTGGATCGAGATAGACAAAGAAATGCACTTCTTTTTCGGGGGAGACGACAAACACCCGCTTATAGAGGAAATACATGAAGTGTTGAAAGAGATGGAGAAGAGGATGAAACAAGAATTGGGTTACAGTTATGGAGTGAAATATGCATTGAGAGATGTGGAAGATGAGTCGAAACAAGATAACTTGAGATTTCATAGCGAGAAATTGGCAATTGGATTGGCATTAGTAAACGGTGGGTGGGAAGTTAATGGAAGAGTGATTAGAGTGTTCAAGAACTTGAGAGTTTGTGGAGACTGCCATGAATTCATCAAGGGGTTATCAAAGATTTTGAGTGTGGTTTTTATGGTGAGAGATGCTAGCAGATTTCATAGATTTGAGAATGGCGTGTGTTCTTGCAAAGATTACTGGTGACTTTTTTTGTCCGTTGGCTATTTATTTTTGACAAGACAAAAGGAATTTCAGTAATTTTGAACAATTCTTTAGCATCTGTAAGCATTTTATACAGTTTCACAAATAGATTACTCTGTTTTCAATCATGAACCCTTTTTTAATGTTTACTGCATAATTTGGACATGTATGCTTTCAAATTCATCTTCACTTATTCTAAAAGAACACTAATTCTTTCTTAGAAAAGATTGACATTAGCGTCTGAAATAAACTGATGAAATCTTACCACTAGTAATATTTCATTAAGAAATTCTTATAGAAAAATGAAGTTTCAAAAGAGAAATTTTAAATGCAAAAAACGTACTAACGAAGCGTACGTTATATGTTGAGGGAGTCGTCTTTTTCTTCAATGTGGGAAGGTATATTATGAGGAGACTTTCTCGGAATTTTTTGAAGACCAGGCTGTTGAAGGAAGCCAAGGAAGGAGGGCTTAATCAAATCTGTCTTGTTGGTTGCTTTGAACGAAGATGGCTGAGCTTTAGAAGCCAAAGGAAAGGGTTGTTTTTCGAGATCTAGGAAACGGGACATTTATTTTACAACTCTACTATGCCATGTATTTGCAAAGAATTGTATAAGGTGGTCTGTTTTTCACTGTCATATGCTTACTTCAGTGTTGGACTAGGGTTTTCAAGGGACGATCTTCGGTGCTATTAGCTGAATCTAATCGTCTTACAGAGGTGCAGGTTGGATCAAAGCAGGATTGCGATGCTTAAGGGGTTGTGGACAATTCCTCTCCAAGTGTGTACCACGTTCTCACTCAGACAGCACGAGTTTCAAGTTTCTCACATCAAAATATCAAAATGATAAAGAGTAACTGGTGCTTTAGCAATAGCAGGGAGTTTTGTATTTCTCATGTCAAATGTCAAACTAATAGAGTAACCAACGTCTTAGCAAAAACAGCCTCTCTTGGCCTAGTCTGCCTTGTTTGGGGTTCAGCTTCTTTTCCTCTTTCAAGAAAAAGAAGAAGGTTAATTCTAGAAAACGGGGAGCGCAACTGGCAATTCAAGTTCCATATCCCCATCCTACAGAGAACAATTATTTTAGATTCACACAGATAATCACATATCATGAAAGCATTCAAGTCTGCCAGGGCCATAGAAATAAAGGCTTTTTTTTCTATTAAAAAAAACTGTATACATACATGTAATCTACAAAAACCTAGCATTTGAGCCAGTTACCCAAAGATTCCAAAATACAATGGATAAGCTTTGGAGATAAACAATGTTACTTTCGTCAAGTAGGATTTTTGAAAAAGGGATGATCAAGAGCTTGATGTGCAGTCAGGCGTTCAGATGGCTCGTACTTCAACAAACCATGTAAAAGATCTGTTAGAGTACTTCTTGAACTGTCTACGCGTTGAGATACCATATTCTGCATCAGTATCAATATGGTCAGTCAGTCAGTCACATGTTCAGATTCAAGATGAGGAGAACACAAGACATATGCTAAAGAACAGTTTCGAGAAACCTTAAGATGATCAAGCTTTTTCACTGCCCTGATGCTCTCCCTACTAACTGCTCCTTCAGGCCAATTCAGTCTTGTTCCTCTTCTGAAATACTTTTCAGCCCCTTTGCTGCGTCATCAAACCGAAGGCCCAAAAATTCTTCAGCAAAACATAAATTGTGGTTCCAATTTCTTAATAAGTTAAACAAAAGCTCTTGTTGATGAGCAAGTGTAATGCACAGGAACGACAATGACAACTATCATCACACATCATATCAATTTTATACGTAGCAGTCGATTATTCATGAAAAACATATCGCTGTAAAATAACCAAGTTGCTTTCTCATAAACTTACTTGGCCTTTCGAATCATTTGCTCTGGTAGAGGACCCAATACCCTCTCCATCATTGCCAAATGTTCCAAGTTTTCATGTGTCTGGAACAATGCTTCACCCTGATACAGAAGTTCCCAAAGTTTAGATATGAGAGAAACAATTGCGGACGAGGTAGAACATTGGGAGGAGCAGGACTAACCGAGCATAACTCAACAAGAATACAACCAACACTCCACAAGTCACATGGATAAGTCCAGCCTAGACCTGCAATATGATAATACAACCCCATTAATAAACTAAGATGCAGATATAGACTGATGAATCTGCTGGCACTTGGTCCGAAATATGAACTAAGACATTGCTTCTTGAAGTGAAAACAATTTTAAGACTTTAAATAGCATTATGAGAATAATATAAAATCAAAGATCAAAACTCATATATACAATAGCAGTCAACTACATATTGCTGAATATCTCAACGCAAATCACACCATCGGTTCATTTTACATATTTCTATCAGTTATGACCTGAAATCATGACTCATTCAGAAACGACATTCATCAAGTGAATTGATTAATTTGTATCTCCAGAAGTTAAAAAGGGGAAACCTCATAAACTAAATTTAAAATCATATGATAATATGCATATAGAAAAACTTTCAAAGGCACTAACTACAATCAAGTAGGCCCAATACTGCACAGGTTGTACCGTTACATTTTCTTAGGAGTCAGTGAAGACACATAAGATTGAAGATACATGTCTTGAAGAACACTTGTTCTACTTGCATGAGAACGCAAAATGCATAAAAGCAAATGCAATAACTAGTTACCTAGAATAACCTCAGGGGCTCTGTAATGTCTTGTGGACACAATGGAGCTATGATTCTGATTTTCAAATGTAGTACTACCAAAATCAATCAGCTTAATGGCACTTGACTTTGGCAAGCACCTGAAAGGTGTTTCATCTGAAGAATTCCTCTGTATTCAAGCATTTTTTTAACGTTATAACCAATTCTAACCCAAATCTAAAATGACATTATTTTCCAATCAAAAGGTCAAATACCTTGCAACCTGGAACCTTTAAATAGTCAGACGACACAAGAAGTATATTTTCTGGCTTCAGGTCAGTGTGTATTAGGCGTAAATCATGCATATCTGCCATATACGACAAATCATAGAAAAGAAAATGTTATAATAGATGCAATTAAGTCCCTGATAAAGAATACAACACCAATAATATGATGTTTGATCAGGACAGGCGAGGAAAGTGATAAAATAGAAGGCAAGAATAATCCACACACATGCTACAGATTCCAAAAGCTGTCGTCCAAATTCCCGAACAAGATCCACAGGGAATGGGCAGTATTTATTTCTCTTTAGAAAATCAAATAAACTTGGTCCAAGCTTCTCAAATACCTGGTAACACCATTGAATGGTCAAAGGAAGGTTTGTCTTTAGTTTTCAGTTAAATTAATAAGCCAATGTGGACAATCAGATTCAAACTACCACAAACTTCTATGCAGACAACTACGTTCATCAGATAATCTTAGAGAGAAGACAACAAACAAGAGGCAAAGAGAAACACATAAATGGCAGATACAAAAGAAAGCTGTCAAAGTAAATATGAAGGTCAAGCACTGAAGGTGTTAAAATATAAGAAAATGGAAGGCTTCATTAGACTACTTACTATGCAAATATGATTCCGGTAATCAAACCAATTTCTAATCTGCACACATCTGCATAAAAGGAATAAAAACAAAACGAAAGGGTAAGAGACATGGTGGCCCCTAACAAACCAAATATACAAACAAGTAACTTTTGAACGAGCTAAAAGCGCAAAAATGTGTACCGTGAGGCCCCATCTTTGTCATTCTTGGAAAGGAGGTGAAGTATATCAACTTCAATCATTGCTGCATCACGATACTTTTTTATGCTACGAACTACCTTGACAGCTACATATTGGCGTGTTTGACGATCCCAACATTCCAAAACTCGGCCAAAAGTGCCTACAACACTAGCAATTTGCTGAATGGCACAAGCAGAATGAGAAAAATTTAACAGCTGGTAGATATCATTAGCACTTGACCGCTAACCTTCCCCCATTTTGCTGAGTATTTTATCTGTCAACAAAAACAGGGAATTTAATTTCATCATCCTAATTATGCAAATCGAACTCAACGGCTAGTAAATTGAATTAATAAACTTACAACGCTGAGTAAGATTCTCGCCAAAAGTGAAGACATAATGGCCCTCGCGATCGTCATCTCTTCTAGGCGGTGAAGCATGCCTTGAGGAGGGCCCTTCATTTTCAATCACCACACAAGCTCTTTGAGCCTACAAAAAGGGCATCAAACAAAACCATATAGCTTTGCGTCGCGGTAAAACCCTAACCCTAACCCTAAGACTTGAAAAGGAACGAACCTCAGGTTCAGATGGGGCGACGTCCCAAGCAAGCCTCGGGCGTTTCCTGACGCGGTCCTTGATACTCAAAACATCGGCAGCTACCATCCTCAATTAACCGATCCAACCAACCACCTTCTTCTCTGAGATATCAAAACAATACAAATCTCGAGATATTATTTTATCTGCAACACAAGAGAGCTTCAATCAAATTAGGATACAGATCTTCAATGGAACTTTTGATTAGATGATATGGTTTTGGGGGGAAGACAACGTGGTCGTTAAATAGGGTAACCTACCGTATGCTGTGCGGGGAAACTATTTCATTCTCTGTTTCGCACTTCATACTATGTTTCCTGCTCCCTCATGCTCTCTTGCTGTTTATGGGCCTGGGCTTGGGCTTGGGCTTGGTACCAAAACAATTATAGAATAAGTATATATTGAACTTGTTATGATTCCAATCCATGCTACTGAAACAATAATATCCATGCTACCAAAACAATGGAAGAAAATCTGCAGTCCCGGACTTCCTATCCCATTTTCTTATTCCCCTCTTAATTTTTGACATGTGTAAAAAAGATTCTAATGGTTTTTTATTATACCCTAAATTGTCCCCGAATTAACCCGTCGTGGAATCTTTTTTACACATGTCAAAAATTAAAAGGGGACAGGAAAATGGGATAGGAAGTCCGGAACAGCAGATTTTTTTCCCAAAACAATCAGGGTAAATTACATCACAGGTACCCAAACTATGCCCATTTTCTTAAACTGGTACCTAAAAACTATTTTTTTTTCATCTAAGTACCCAAACTATCGATGACCTCCCAAATTGGTACTTAGTGACCTCCTATAACAAGTTTCTCTCAAGTCAACGTGAGTCAAACCAATTTTGACCAATTTTTTAGTTGACTCAATTGACCGAATTATTGAAAAGACTAATTTGCCATCCAATATTTTATTCCTCCTCTCTCCTCCTTCATATTCTTCCTCCATCCAACTTTCATCTTCTCCTTTCATTCAACTTTCTCTCTCCTCATTCATCTTCTTCCTCCCTTCAACTTTCTCTCTCTTCTTTCTCCTTAACACTCTCCTACCTTTTTTTTCTTCTCTTTTATCAAAAAGGAAAAAAAAACACATCTAAAATCTGGTGGGTTTGACTAACCCACCGGAATCTGGGAGGAGGTTCCAGACGGTCGGGAACTGGAATTTCCAGTTCATGTCGCCGCCGGGAACTGGATTTCCAGGTCCCAGGCGACGACGAGATCTGGATTCCAGTTCCCTAAGGCGATGGGAACTGGAATTTCCAGTTCCCGTCGCCTCAGGGAACTGGAATCCAGATCTCCGGCAGCCGCGGGATCTGGAATCCAGATCCCTGATGGCCGCCGGAATCTGGATTCCAGATTTCGGCCGGAATCTGGGACCAGAAATGGCTTCCAGATTTCGGCTGGGATCTCCACAAAGATCGGGTTTTTTTTTCTGAAAACGTTTTTTTTTTCTTTCGAAAGATCGGTTTTTGATTTTAATGTTTTTAGAATGGAGTGGGGAGAAGAAGAAGAAGAATAATGAAGATTAAAAATAAAAGTAAATGAGAGGTGTTTATGGTGAAAATAGTAGAGAAGGTAGAAAGGAGGTTGAAGAAGAAGGATAAATTGGACATTTTACATTTAATGGTCAACAAAAATTTTGGTCAAAATTGGTTTCACTCGCGTTGATCGATGTTGACTTGGGGAAAACTGGTTATAGGAGGTCATCAGGTACCAATTTGGGAGGTAATCGATAGTTTGGGTACTTAGATGGGAAAAAATAGTTTTTAGGTACCGATTAAGAAAAATGAGCATAGTTTAGATACCTGTGGTACCCAAAACAATCATAATATGGGAGAAAATATCATAAGGGTATGATAGTCTCCTTGTAAGATTCAGTTCAACACTTTTACAAAGTGATTAATCAATTTTGGTGAGTGACGTAGAGGTCGTTTGGTATACGTGGGAATTTAATTCCCGTGGGAAGTTCCAATTCATAGGAAATTATTTCCCTAATGCAATTCCTAGGAAATAGTTTAAAGTGTTTGGTTGACATGTGGGAATTTGAAATTCCCATGAATTTTGAATGACCAAGGGGGGAGTGGGTGATTAATTTCCCACATTATGTGGGAATTTGAAATTCCCATGAATTTTGAATGACCAAGGGGGGAGTGGGTGATTAATTTCCCACATTATGTGGGAATTTGAAATTCCCATGAATTTTGAGTTCCCCCATTTCCTCAATTTCATGTCAACCAAACAACTAGCCATATTAGAAAATCATGAGAATTTCCATTGCCTACATAAATGCATGTATACCAAACAACCATGTAATGTCATTTCTAATTGAAAAAAAAGTAATGTAATTGTGTCGTAGTTGTCCAATGATATGTATATAAGATGTGTATTTTTCGAAAGAGTGAAACTTTTTACAGAGGAAGAGGACCGATTAACAACAATAAATTCATTTAAAAAGTTTATTTGGTTAAATAATAATACAATGAACTATTATTCACTTATTATTAATCAACAATGAATTCGAAGAAAAAGTATTATCACGGAGGAGTGATTTTTAACACATGAAAATCTAAGAGAAAGAAAAAGCATTTTTCTAAAAAAAACATAAGGATAACGGACTAAAATGAGCTCAATATTTTTAAGTAAGTATCAATTTGACACCAACGTATAAAATAGTATCAAAATTTTACTTTTTTAAAAAAATTGTGTCAAAATAGCTCCAATGTTTCCCAACTGGTACCATTTTGACCCTCCTTAACGAAAAATGTCACATAAGCACATATATTCTGATACCAAGTGCCAACTAAGTGTTACAACACTTGCCACGTCACAAAATAAGAATCTAACATAAGATACCAAAATGACCTCAACGTCTTAGGAGAGCACCAAAATCATCCCAATGTTATTTAATCAGTACCATTTTGACCTTAATAACAAAAATTTATATTTTATATTTTATATTTTATTCCGTTATCAAGTAACATTTTTTGTTATGAATGATCAAAATGATACCAATTGAAAGATATTGAAGTCATTTTGATATCATTTTATACGTTGGGATCAAATTGATGCTTCCTCATAAACGTACGTGGGATCATTTTGGTCCCTTATTCCAAAAAGATATAAATAACAACATAATGGCGGTATGATGAGTCCATGAAAAAAAGGCGGAGAATGTGAGGTGAAATTGCAACCAAACACCACTGAGCCCATAGTTTTCTTCCCCCAATAAATATGAAACCAGCAGCATTGGAATGGAATCTGGTCTGGAAAGAATGGTTTAAAAGCATAAATAAATAATAGCCTCACTCCATCTCCATCTCCATCTCCATCTCCAATTTGTTGAAAATGCAATCCCTGCAAGAGAAAGCATCTGAGTGGAGCGGAGTTAAAGCTGGCGATGCTTTCGCCATTGACGACACCAATCTGTTTCAGAAACTCGGCCTCCAAACCTTCATCAACCTTTCCTCCAATTTCTACAGCAGGTTTCTCTTTTTTATTTTACCTCAAACCTATTGAATGTGTTTCTGAATTTGGGAAATATAATAGGGTTTATGAGGATGAACAAGAGTGGTTTAGGTCGATTTTCGCCAATTCCAACAAGGAGGAGGCCATACAGAATCAATACGAGTTCTTTGTGCAGAGAATGGGTGGACCTCCTCTCTATTCCCACAGGAAAGGTCATCTTCTCTACTTTCATAATCTATTATACCCGTTTTGGCATATCACTTATCATATCTAACCTATTATTCAACTTACATACATTCGAATTGCTTATTTCTTAATATTGGATCATCAACTTACATGACGCTATTTCAATGTGCTGAATTTTTAATCACTAATCTACTTAGGTTTGATCCAATAGTAATTGTGTCAGAAACAAATATATATCGATTAGTATATTATCCTGGTTAAGATTTTCAACATTTTTGCATATTAATATCTTTAGAAGTTATGAATATGGTTAGATGAACTTCTGTTTTCTGTTATAGAGTGAATGACAAAAATTCTGATACGCCCAAGGCATCTGATAGCAGAGTGTTAATGATGATTTCTTTTTGTTTCTACCTTTTTCAGGTCATCCTGCACTCATTGGACGCCATCGACCATTCCCGGTTACACACCAAGCTGCAGAAAGGTGGTTATATCACATGCAGAAGGCATTGGACACTAGTCCAGATATTGACCAAGAATCAAAAATCAAAATGATGAATTTTTTCAGGCACGAATTATATTAAATGACATTCTTAGTTCAATATTTGCTATTTCTTTTGTCCATAAGTAATAATTCATTGCGTCGCCACTTGTATTTCACAGGCACACTGCATTTTTTCTAGTTGCTGGAGATGAGTTGAAGAACCAGAACCAGAATCAGCAACCTACATGTAAGCATGCTGTCAACAAGACAACTTAAGCCATAGAGGTCGGGAAACTATTGTAGGGTCCGGGACCTCCCAAGACCCCATTAAGATGTGGTCATGTGTCCCAAATAGTAGCATTTAGAACACAAGGCAACATCCCAATGGATGGTCCGTGGGAGGTCTAAGAAAATCTCATAGCAGTTTCTCATTAGTTACTGATAGAATACACAGGAGACTAGCATTGTTTCCTAACTTGCTATAGCTAATACTAAGTGTTAAAAAATGTGAAAGGAATGATAGGAAAGAAAAGAAATGAGCTACCAGCAGATGTTGATTTACTTGATATTCTAACGAAAAGTTTACAAACTTTTGCCACATGCACGATCCATCTCAGCTTTAGCTTTAACTATCTTAATTGGGGTCTATTTATTGAGTCAGAAATTGGGAATAAATGTAGATTCTGTAATCAAATAATCTCTCTTTTCCTCGGAAAAAAACAAGTCTGGAGTTCAATCATAGTTGTTAAAGCACCAGCAGTTTTGGTGAGAAAAAGCAAACAGAATTGTGTTTGGTTTGGTTCAGATTTACAGTTTGCTAAAGAATTCAGGTTTTGGTTTGGTTCTTTCCTATGAAAAACCAAAATGAGAAAACCGGATAGAACCGAACTAACTAGATGATCTTTCTAAATACTGTTTATATATATAATTACAGTACAATTAGTTTCATGTGATTAAGTACTAAAGTTATTGTTGCTAAGAAAAAAGACCAGACAACAGTTATAATATTTTGTATTATTATGGTTGCAAAATGATAATGTTAGTATTATTGTGGTGATGAATGTAATGTAATGGAATATCAAATTAGTATATAATAGTATCAGATATGTATAAATTTGAAGAAATTAAATTTATTACTAATAGTGGACTATGAATTTTACAGAACTTATTTTTCTTTCAAACTTGAATTTGGTTTTTATCTAAACTATACTGAGTGAATTCTTTTTGAACCATGTTCAGTTCAAGAAATTTTGCATATTTTTTGGTTGGTTTTGCTTCAATCGGATTGGTTCAGTTATTGTATTGGTCATGCTCACTATAGCTAAAGTGATGTTCAAGGGTGATAACAGGCGTAGTTGCAATTTACTTGCTTGTCTCACTCAATTTAAGCTTGTCGAAATGCACTCATACAGGATCGCCCTCTCCTGTCTTGAGCTACCAATTAGAGAACTGAAACCAAAGTAGGCCTTGGTGCCAAGCTGAGAACTGATGTGAATACTATCACACAACTCCCTCTTGAGATAAGAACGAAGGAAAATGTCGGAAGTACCTCTGAAAATACAACCATTAGTTAAACCCGAGGCATCAGGTTGAAATAAAAGTTGAGAAAGAGCTTCAACACAAAAATGAATAGGATGAAACCTCATTTGCAGCATAACCTCTTCCAGGAAACCCTAATATACCACCATATCATAATAGATGGCAGTTTTTGAAGTGGCTTTACATGCACTATCTCTATTCTTCCGCATCATAAATAGTAAAGATTCAAAAGAAATCAACACATTTCATTGTCAACAGAAAAGACAACTGCCTTGTGGTACATTTTTTATTTGTCAATTCAAAGGTTGTCCTTCGCGCCGTTAGCAAATAGAGTAAACTAGAGTAAAATTGCCTCACACTGCAAAAAAGAAGAAAGACATTTCTGTAAAAAACTTTTTCTACCAAAATTCGAACTAGATCAATTCGTCGGGATTCAAGCAAAAACAAACTAGAAATCAATGGAGTTCCAAGAAGACAAAGAGTATTTTTTTGGGATTGCTCTACTATACAGAGCTCGTTCTTCAAACCCTTATTTTCATAATTTTCAAGATTGATTTGCTGATTCCTTTTTATGACATCATTTCAAAATAAGTGATACTGTTATTGCTGCAATTGCTTTAAATAAAGACGTGATTATGACTATCATTTTTACTCGGTTCACCTAAATTGATTTTTAGGTTTATAAAAGTAAGCTTTTTTAGTTTGTCCCCAAATTATTAACAAACTAGTGGAATACTCGCGCGATGCGCGGGATTTATGAGTAATGAATGAAAAGTACCTATCCAAAAATCTACTCATCTGGCTAAGTTTGTGTGGCTAAGTTTGTGTATCGCGCGGGTATCCGTGGGTCTACTCTATTCTAATTTGCTAGTCGAAAGCCCGTGCGATGCACGAGTTATTTCTCTAACACTTTTCAAAATTAATAAATAGATGGATCAATTTTATAGTTCCAATAATATGTTGATAATTCCTTTCACAAAAAATAATATGTTGATAATTAGTGTTAGCAAGTTGGAAATATTTAACAATGATATGCGTATTTTTATATAATAATAGCAAGCTGAAGCAAAAATCTGTGTTTCATCTTGGTTCAAAAGACAATGTTTCACACCTCAAGTTGTTGATCAAGGTACATGTTAATGAATGGGTATAGAATAAAAAGTCTTTAGTCTTCCATTATGAATGCTACAAAATTCAATCTCCTTCCTCAATTGCTTTCCTACTCTTTCAAATATGTCTTTAAACTGACATATTGTTTACTACTCTTTGTTCTTACAGATTCAAATGTTTTGTGAATTCCACTTGTTTTCTCATTATTTCCTACATGAAGCATTAGAATCATTTTAAACCCAAATCAACTCATATTTTTTGGCCAAATGGGTTTTTTTTTTTAAGTTTTTATTTCCCAAAAAACAAATTTATAAATACACTGGAGTAATGAACTTACTTTCTTTGTATTTCTTGGCATGTATGTATTACTGTTTTTCTATGGAACCTTGCTTGTTTGAAATAGTATCTCCTTGTCCGTCCCCAGTGGTAGAATGCTTAAATGGTCTTGTTGTTTAAAGACGTACCGTATGTGTGGTGAAAAAATTGTCCGACTAATTCATGTTCATTCAGATGACGTCTGCTTTGATGGTTGATATATTCTTTTTCGCTAAACCCGAGCAAATTTTGTAACCCAAAACCGCTCTCCGTGAAAGTACCAATTTGTTTTATGAATTCCTATTATTTATAATGAATAATAAACATAGGATCAAGAGCATCATAAAAGAGAATTAGATTTTATGAAGTTACAATGGGAAGGAAAATGAAGAGACATTTTTTTTTACAAAAAATGTGAAGTAGGTGGTTACAATTAGTAGAAAATACTAAATGAGAAATAAAACAGCTCATTTATGAAAAGAAATTATGTAAGTTTCAAAAAGCATTCGTCCAGCACCAAAATATATAGGGTATTTAGAAACCTACAACTCTCAAATACAATCAATCATAAGCGTTTACAAAAGAAACTGAAACATATTAATTTTTTTAATAGTGGACAGTTATACTTAAAATCGATCCCAGTTTGAAATAGCTATAATGTTTATAGTTAATGTTACTAATAATTGGATACTCGATACTTATTTTATTTTATTTTAAAAGTTTAATTTCTGCAAATTTAACTCTGTTCAGTTTCAGTATGCCAAGTTCAGTAAATTCATGCAAATACAGTTAAGCCCATATAAGTAAATCCTAATTCAGCAAAATACCATCCACATTCAGCAAATTTGGTCAAATTCAATTTCATTCTTTTCTGATAAGTTTTCTTTAAAGTAAATTACAATTTAATGCCTATGTAAAATTAATGACTATATCTCTGATTATTGCTGTACATGAAGACAGTTTGGCTCTCTAAAAGCTTACTTAACAACTCAAAATCAAGCTCAGTCTCATCGTCTTCCAATCTTCTTTAATTATCAACCATAGTTGAGTTAATGTTTTTGAAATGCAGTGACTCGGCGACCATTTAACTTTCAAATTCATAGACATCATTTGCAGCCCCACTTGCATCGGTATAACTGCAATTAAAGGACCAAATAACAGCTTGTAAGAACATATGAAACCTCATAATTGTTACACTCACCTATGCGTGAATAAAAGACATGGTTCGAATCCTACTTCTTACCAAAAATTGAAAGAACATATGAAACCTATATGATATTACAAAAACATAAATGCAAATGAACATTCAAAACTTGAAACTTCAGTTTTGCAACAGAAAATAATTATTAGAACCCAAAAACCATGAATTTTTGTTTACAGCAAACAATAATATTTGGTTGATCATAACCCAAGTAAGCTTAGTTAGGTAAACTTCATCAACCCATCTCCAAAAAGATAATGCTATTAAATGAAATCCCATGCACCATACACAAAGGATATCATGGAAATCAAATACACTTGAACTAATGAAACATATGAACAATAAATTAACATCAATCAAAAATTTTAGCATAATGGAAGTTTGACAAACAGAAGCACACATATGTTTTAAAAAAATAAAGAAACAAAACTGACATAGTGGCTCTTTTCATAACATTTCAATAATCCTATCCTCATATTGTATATTTACAATTTCAGAGAACCAAAAGAGTGTACTTTCACAAATTATAGGCACATCTGACCTAAATAACAGGATAAAGAAAATGAAAACAGTATTTGTTTGGGATCCATGAAAAAACCATCAATTTGCAAGAGGAAGATCATATTATTTGTTGCCAGAAAGAGAACATAATATGAAGCAGAAGAAACAAATAATAACAAACCTGCAATGTTGAAGAGATCGACTTCAGAGCCCATCTCTCGTGCCCGAATGAATGAATCTCCCCATAAAGCTGGCCCTCCCTCGCCCTCATACAACATGATCCTTGATCATGCGGCATCCCAAGTATCTTTAACTCACAATCCAATCCGAGATTTAGTTGGAATTGAACTTAATTAGATGTGATGCTTGCCTTTAAGCTGGTCCGGGACACACAACTGAATGGTACAAGCCCTATTCCAGAGCTTCCAGGTAAAATGATAGCTATATGAAAGAAAGAAAATTCAAAGTTTGGATGTATGGAATTGAAAAGTAATAAAAAAGAGAGAACTTGAGCAAAAAGTGAGAATAAGTTGAAAGTTTACTGTCTGACCTTTCTCCCCCCCTGAGGCTTGGATTTTTCAATCTTCTTAACTTAAATAGATTTTACATAATTTGAATATTGCCTTGTAAAATGTTCAAATCTTTGAATGTGTAGTTTCTGACTATGGGTTGGAGGAAGAAGCTAGAGAATATGTGAAGAATGAAAGATAATTTGATAAGAAAAAGACCTTGAAACCAACTTTCTTAAGTGCTCCAGTGCATTGCCAAGTTATCTTGATGTCTAAAAGGCCATCACCAATCTCAATTTCTGCCTGCATGCATCAATGGAGAATTTAATTGCATATACAATCTCAAAAATTTATGACCATGAAGATCACAGGGCGACGCACAACAATTTCAAACACAAGCACAAAAAAGACGAAGAGAGAACTCAAAACTATAAATATATGTTGAGGATATACATACTGTCTCAGATTCCCGGACGTGAAAAGCTGTGCAATCATATTAATGTTTTTTTTCTTATCATCCACCCAAGAATCATACATAATGACTTCGTGTTCCAAGGATCTAAGCAGATTAACTTCACAATACAATTTCTCCAGATCTTCTGGTGATATCTGTTCCAACTTGCAAATCAAAGCAAACAAAACCAAATATGAGAAAGGAACAGAAATTGAAATCACCAAATAGGCGTTGTAAAAGAAATCAAACTCACTTGAGACTAATCAGACAAAGGACGAAGTTGAATAAATCTGAACCCTAACCCTGGCCCAAAGAAAGAAGAACCAGAAGAGAATAGCGAAAATGAATTACCTCTGGAACTCAGTAAATCCAAGCCTCATAGAGTCACAAATCTACAACCGAAGAAAATAATAAGAAGATCTAACCGCTGGAAAGTAATAAAGAGATGCAAAGTGAGGAGGTGAACCGTTTGGAGGTGAACAGGCGTTTAGAAGAATTATCTGATAAATATCTGAAATATTAAAGCATAAGTAAAAGGGTAAAAATTTTAAATCTGAGGAAAACGTATGGTAATGACACCTCAGCATGTATGCTGATGTGGCAGCTCCTTATTCAAAACATTCCTCAGCTTTAGATTATTTTAAGATGTTGTCAAAGAAGTCTTGTTTTAGCTAATTTCATTGCATTAATATGTTAAATTGATTAAACAAGTCTTGCTTTTTCATATCCATTTATTGTGTTTTTTAAGTTAGAAGGGTCAAACGAGTCAACTCATATAACCAGTTTCATAAAAAGGTTAAGTTGTGTCGTCATGTTTAGTAGATGGTTGACTTAAAATTAATCTTAATCAGTCACCAAAATAAAACGGTATGATTCGTTTATGATCCACCAACTCTAATAACACTCTAATATTCCCAATATACACAAAATTCGAACCTTAATTAGACTTTATTTAGGAGAAATGAAATCATAACTTCGCGGATCAATTCCTCGAATTTGAGAAACATAAAAAATTGGGTAGCGAAAAGCCTAAAAATAATTGAAATGTATACACATTGCGAAGAAAAACAAATGGATAATAATGTCGCAGACTGCAAGATTCTCTTTGCTTTAATCATATTGTCTTCCACAAGAATTCGGACCCATATTCATGCATGTTTTCTGATACTATTAAGATACATAGTATATTATTATTATTATTATTAATTATAAATTATAGATTGGACATTTGCGGTTATCTATGTATACTATAAAGAAGTAATAATAAAAATGAGGTGTCGAGCTCTCTTCCTTTTTTCACTCCCTTAAAATATACGTATTAATTTCTTTTTTTTTTTGGGCGACACGTATTAATTTCTCCTAATTTCTATTTTCTTAATTATTATTTACTTTCATATATCATAATGTGTATAAATTTGATGTTTATTTTTTAATTCTTTACCATATGTAACAATTGGCCTAATATTATAATTGATTTTTTCAAATTCTTACCATATATAATAATTAGAGTAATTTCAATAAATAATATTTACATTATTGAGAATTTTATTTCTTACATCTAAAGACATGTATTATTTTATATACCTAAGATTCTAAAGTGTTGAAAGTTAGGTTTGAGTTTAGTTTAGGTTGATAATTTAGGTTCGGGTTTAGAATTTATGATTGGGTTTTAGTTTATGATTTAAGTTCGGGTTCAGATTTAGAGTTAGAGTTGATTATGCATTTTGTTTTATATTGTCATTCGTATGATATTTACTATTTAGGTAATGAGTTTGGAGAAATTATGAACCGGGTGCAATGAATCCGAGCAAATGAAATTAGAGAAATATACCATCTCACTGGAAAATGATTGATGTAAAGAAAAAATGTATCTAAGTGACACATGTCTATTTGTCGGGTTCCTTAAATCGAAACTGTAATAAAATTTGACAAAAAGTTAACATAATATTTTTAAAAAAAATATGTTCTCATAATAGCACGGCCTAACTACTAGTATTGACATACGAGATTAGTATTTGTGATTTGTTTTTTTTAAAATTTAATGACGTGTGTTTTAGATCCTTATATTAGATTAGTAAAGTGAAGATGCCATTTACATTGAAAATATCATATGTAAGTTTACCCTAGAATGATTTATTACCGCAATTTGACATTTGCCGATAGATATTCCACCATCAACATGATTTATTGCCAAAATTTAACATTTACCGATAAATATTACGCCATCAACATAATTTATTGCCAAAATTTGTGTTTGCAAACGGACTTTCCATCAATAAACAGTTATTTCTCGGTCAGCATCCCTGGAGGATGCTTCCACCAATAGTGAGTTGTCATTTGGAGACGGTTGTGGAGCCCAAATCATTGTTTTTCGAAAATTGAAAGAATTACGAAAATTGGTTCTTTCGCTATCCCATAAATTGGCTCCGACATGATTTTTTATGTTTAATGTTTCAAGAATAGAGATTTTGAAGTTTAAAGTTTGACAATTGAGACAAATGAAAATTTAGTAAAGTGATATAAAAGTCTTTTGTGGGATAGTAAGTGATAATTCTAGGTGGTACTTACAGAAATCCACTATTTTTTTTCTAAAAAATAAAATTGATATCAACCCATAGATAATCAAATTGGTTGGTGTGATTGACCGGAAACATTCTCATTCCTTGACAGAAATTTGAGGTTCACGCCTACGATATCTACGAGGCTATCACTTTAGTACCTATCATTTTAATACTTTCATTCTTTAACAGAGATTTGAGATACACACCTATGATATCTTCGAAGCTATCACTTTAGTACCTATCATTTTAATACCCTTGTAGAGCATTTCCAGTGCCAACGAGACTTAGTTTACATTTGATACCGAGTCTAATTAATTAAAAGTGCTTCTCACAACTTAAGTGCATCCAAAATACTCATTGATTTATCAAAGAAAATATCATACGATGGTTATGAGGGAAATGAGTAGATTTTGGAACTACAGGTAATTAATACCGTAAATACAATTAATAAGTATATGTTGATGGTGTAGGCTATGGTCACTTTGTTTTTCCTCTACTTTGTTTGTACTTTGTCCTATCCACCATTAGATTAGGTTTTAACCCATGATCTAATGGTGGATAAAACAAAGTAATGGTTACTTTGTGAAAAACAAAGTGACCCTAGAATTTCCCTATGTTGATATGTTGCAATCAGATACTAATTTAAAGCTCTAAGACTTGTCCATATGTAATACCTATTCTATATTAATTGTTTTTTTGGTTACAATTCTATATTAATTGTTAGTAATTCATTATTTTTCGGTTACAACAGACCTATATCATTAGCATCTAGTACTACCTTACAGTGTGGTTGTCATTAATAATGAGTTTTAATGCACTGTCATATGATAAAAGCCAAATGATTTATTAGTAATGGAGTTTTGTCAAAACTCATGGTTGATTTCCATATTTTGAAAAATTTATTACAAAGTTTTTATATTTTGTCATGATTAATTTTTTAGTTTTTTTTGTCAAATTTTTAAAACAACATACTCCCTCCGGTCCATATTATTTGTCACATTTGACTAAATCATGGGTATTAAGGAAATGATTGATTTGCATTAAATATATGTAAATTGGACTAGAATACCCTTATTAATTAAGAATATGAAATTAAATACATCAAGTAATATGGAGCCATTAATAGGGGTAAAGGGGGAAAAATTTACATTGAAAACATAACATGACAAATAATATGGAACAAGACTTTTTCTCCAAATGTGACAAATAATATGGACCGGAGGGAGTAATATATTTTAATTGTGAAGACATCCATACTGAAATGACCTTGTGATTCTGTTATGTCATGTCTGTCTGACTATGCTGAAATATAAGAGTTACAGATTTAAAAAAAAGAACAGAAAGATCAAAGAGTTCATTATAACGAAATATGAAGACCTTGTAGCGAGTTTTTTAAAATATAGAAATCAAACAGTGAATTTTAACAAAAGTTAGAGACTAATAAATTATTGGCGTACAATTTTAAAACTAGCTTCAATTTTGAAATGACTCAATAACATTCAGATTCCATTTATTAAAGATTTGTCTGACCATTATCCTAGCCTCATTCAATTTTATATTTAGGACTTGTTTTGTGTTTTCTGTTGGTTATGCTCTAAACAATTAGTTTCTAGCCGGTTGTTCTTATTTGTTATATTCTTTTTCTGATATAAATCGGTGTTTAGATTTTGTAATAATTATGAGCGGTTTCCTTAATACTCGGTAAGTTTCTTTTTTCCTTTTTTTTCCTTTTTAATATAATTATGACTCGGCTAAATTGAAAGTGAAATTGCTGAATTTTTTTTGAATTGAAATAATATGAAGTAGGGATATTCTATGGTCACTTTGTTTTTCACAAAATAACCATTACTTTGTTTTGTCAACCATTGGATCATGAGTTAAAAACTAATCTAATGGTGAAAAAGACAAAGTATAGACAAAGTAAGGGAAAAACAAAGTGACCATAGCCTACACCCGTATTAATAAGTCTTAAAAAGGATAAACTATAGTGTATGTTTGTAATAGTATTTTAGAGTAAAATAGAGAAAATAGTTGCATTCAGACATTAATTCAAATACAATTATATCTAAAGGTGTAGGCTATGGTGACTTTGTTTTTGAGTTACTTTGTTTATACTTTGTTTTATTCACCATTAGATCACTTTTCACCCCATGATCTAATGGTGGACAAAACAAAGTAATGGTTACTTTGTCAAAAACAAAGTGACCATAGAATTTCCCATATTTAAAACAATTATTAACAAGCGTTTTCACTTTCAAAAACCATCTTTACATATTACATCGTCACTCATTCAATCCTTTCCATTCCCGACACTTTCCTTAACAAATTCCTGACACCCAAACTCAATCATGAGAGCTAAATATTCCCTCTAATTTTTGCCAAATTTTTTGTTATCATATTAGTGATTCATCAACACAAAATCACTAATCAAGACATTCAACTACAAGAATATTACATTAAACAATACAAAACAAGACGGCAAAGCTTGCCTCTTGGGTAAATCTAGTCTCACCCAACACAGAATTTGTATGATCGGACCAATTTTTGACATTTTATCACATTAATATTATTAAAAGAACACAAGAAATATTCATAAACTTGAACCAGGGGAATGAATGGGAATAAGAAGAAGTCAGAAAATGAATATTTATAAATTATAATAGATAGTGAGAGAGAAAAAAATACTATATTATGAAGATGAATTAATGAAAGATTGGAAATTATACAAAAATTACAAATGATGATGAACTTCATGATCATCAGATTCCACGAACATATCTAACACTAGAATTCCTGATAAAAAATGAAGAAGATGAAGAAGGATCAGAAAACCTAGCAGAGAAAGATCTTGATAGATTATCAGGCTCTGCCCATCCTGATCCTTGATCAAAATTCTTACTATATTCATCTTCATCATACCCATTATTGAATATTCTCATGTGCTTCTCCCTCTTCCAAAATTTAAGAAATCTCCATTTGGATTTAATCTCTACTTGATGATCTTTCTGAACTTGCCCTAGATAGATTGTTTCTCTATAAGATGAATTTTGCCTTTTCATGAAATTCATTGCTTTCATTCTTTCTTTCTTTTTTTTGGACTTTAAAGACTCAAATATTGTACCTCAAAAACTCGGAGACTATCATTGTTTATATATACCCAGAGCTAGACAAACATGTGGCTTAATTAATGCATTGACTATTATTTAAGTGAAGGATTGCAGTTTTTATTTTATTTTAACTTAGAAAATGAAATAAATAAATAAATGTAGGAGTGTGGAAATTAACACGTAAATGGAGAATATTTGGTAGGGGTTTATTATTTTGACTAATGACTGAATTCCTACTTAACTAATTAATCTCCGTCTTTGAAGAGACGCGCAAGTTAACCAAATTTATTAGACTACGGAGGATGATAAATTATTGATTAAGGAAAATGTGGGTTTAATTTATAATAATATAATGAAAATAGAAATAGAAATTTCCAGGATAATATCATGTCAAATAAGCTGCCTGAAAGTTAAGTGAACTGATTAATAGTCAAATTAGGGACAATCTGGATAAGATTATTTCTTGTCTTTCTCTTTATCCATGAATTCAAATGCCAGTGTCATAAAGTGGACTTTTATTTTTCTTTTTCGGACTTGCATTGCATTTTGATGATTAAAATTATTTCCTACTTTTCTTTATCATATATACTTATGCATATATAAGCTTCTAACCCGAGGCTCTTAACTTAAGACTACAATATTAAAAGTTACATTTAAAATAAAACTTAATACATAACAAATTCCATAAACTTAGTTTGGTTATGGGAATATAAGTGCGTCTCCTATTTTGTTAACTCTTTCAACTTGTTTAAAATTATTTATCGTCTATCTAAATTGATTGATTTAAAATATCCTATTGATAAGAAAATATTTTAACTTGCTTACAAGAATTAATTTCTTTTCTCAATAACTCTTGTAATATTGTAGTTGATAGTCCAATGGATAATATTTAAACTATATAATACTTCCTCTGTTTTATAATATTTGTCGTTTAAGATTTCTACACACATATTAAGAAACTCAATAATTAGCATTAAAAAGTGTTTAATATTACTATAATAATTTATGTTCAAAATGACTCTACAAAATCCTAGTCAATCATTATGAAGGGAAAGTTGGAAAAAGTTCATTTAATGCTTCTTAGAAAGTGTAAAACGTTATATATTCACTACAACAAATATGTAATATTGTGACAAAAAATTATATGACAAAATATTTATTGTCACAATTAGTATACTTATTGCGACAAAAATTTCAATTGGTAAAAAGATGTAAAAGAATCATATAAAATTGTGACAAAAAAATATTTTATCAAATATTTTATCACAACATATACAAATTAATAAATCTTGTGACAACAATTATTTGTCACCCATATTTCGTCACCATTAACTGCTGTCGGATTATACATGTGACAAATATATTCCTCATAATGAATTTTTTGTCACAATTTCAATTATACAAGATTTTATTGCAAACATTTTGTCACCATAAATAATATATGATTTGACAAAAAAATTCATCCACATTATTGTGAGAAAAATTCATATGGAAAAATAATGTTTATCACAAATTTTAATTAACTTATTGTTACAAACTTATATTTAGTAAAATAATGATTTTTTACCACAGCCTAATATTGAGTCCTTGAAAAAAAGACCTAATATTGAAGATTTTGGTTAGGAAAAGATAAAGATAAAAATAAATAAAAGAGAAATTATCCCTCAAATTCCTTGTATCTTCTTCGTGGTTTACTCCAGATCTCAATCAGTTGTTCTGGTTAAAATTGTGTTGTTGCTTTGTGGTAGTGGCTTTTGAATCAACGACGAAAGAATTTTTCGGAGTTTAAAAGGTTCTGATGCATCTGAACTTCTACACCCAGGTATAATTGTTGTCTTATTCGTTTCTTTTTGTTCCATCTCTCTTCAATACTGTCCCTATTTTCGCAATTTCCTAATTTTCATTTTCATCTAATATCACTTTCATTCAATCCCTATCATTTGACTTGTATGTTTGAAGAAACATACCTTTAGTTTTTTTCCGCTTGATTGTTCTTCTCTTTTCAGGTCTGGTGTCCTCTTCTTTTGGTTTATTGGTTTCTTTTGAGCAATATCTCATCCCTTACTTTCCCAATTGGGGTTTAATTTTTAGTTTTGTTTGCTTTAGGTGTGAAAACGGGGTACGGGTGGCTACTTGGTTATATTCTCAATTCAAATATTCGACTATTGTGTGTGCTGGTATGATTAAGAGACATCACCAGTTGATAATGTTGATGACTTATGTTTTGCAATTGAGGTTTGCATCAAATCATCTGTTGTTACTCTGTTTAATCTTAAATTTCACTGGAAGGCTTCTTTTGGGATCAAGCTGGTACAACATGCCTAATATAAGAAGGCTGCCATAGGCTACATTTATATATTGAGTGACATAAGGATCAAGAATGTTAGTCTCACTTCATGGGGATGTTTGCGAGTGGGGACCCGACTTTCCATGTTATTTATTTGTAATCTTTGGCATGTAGAGTGGAAAGAATGAGCTTTTCAAGATGAGAAATGGAGACTGGAAACTGGGAAGGAGAAAGCTTGAGTAAAACTTAAGGTTATCAATATGCAATCTAGCTCTGTAAGTTCCACAAATCCTTGCTTAACATTTGATGTGAAAGTTTAAGCCCTGAAAACAAGCTGGTGACTTTCATTTGTTTTCCAGGAGTTATCACATTTCAAGCCTCCTTTCGCAAAGGATGCCTCTCACAACAAGATATTATTGAATCTAGCCTCTCTTGATCTTCACAATCTTGCAGTTTTCATATACAAGCGAGGTGCTACTCTCACATTACTTTTGGACTCTACCCTATGTTTCTCTTTCAGTCTTTGGATGCGATCAATATAATTAAATTTAATGTAGGTTGAGTTACTAAGTTGCCTTCTCCTTATCAGTGTGTATCTAAAACATACAGGATGCCGAATTGTTATCCTTCTCTTGAGGAGTTGTTATACGCATTTGTGTTAACTTGATTATATTCATTTATGTATGAACATGAAAATCAGCAGCGTAGGAATGTGTTGATGAAGGAAATAAAAGAAAAACTCAAGGTAACTGTTGTTTGGAGAGAGAAGCAATGCTTTCTTATTATTCTAAATGCGTGTTTTTCTTAAAGCATTTTTCACTAATGTCATTATGTTTTTGTGATTTAGTTTCACAAGATAACGGGTCCAACAGAAACGATTCGTATGCTGGGAAATGCTAATCCTTGCAAATGTTTATTTGAAAGTTCACTAGAAATAGTAGTAAGGCAATTCGCAATAAGTCGTTGCTATATACCAAGTTATCCAATCATGAAGAGTTTGCTGACTTCCTACGTGATTTTATTTACTACGGAATAAGAAATTACAGATTTCAGTATGGTTTGGCCCTAACTGTTTTGTTTCTAATTTTATGCTTAAGGTTTGTGATACAAAAAGGTAAGGATGGACAAGAGAAAAATTGTGTTATCTCAAAGGCAATGGGGGATGTTTGAAAGGTCACCTAGCTCTTGCTGAAGCTAAGTAAGGTTTTTGTTCCTCTCATTAATTTTAGTCCTGTTGTTATCAACACAGTGGTTAAGTGGGTTGATCCTATTTGCGGAATTCATAATGGAAATATCTGTTTCTTTTTTTCTTGAATCAGGGGATCGTGAACTACTCTTGTAGAGGAAATAGTGCAAGTAATTCATGAAATTTGGTGTCTTGCTATGTTGGCTCATCCATCGGCTCTAAAGAAGCAAGTCTAGGTTATATAAAGTGATGGTAGCTTGCTGAGATGTCATTTCTCATCTTAAACATGGCTTAAGATTATTTCTTTTTGTCTTTTTCTTGTCAAATTTTGGGGATGAAGGTACAATTATAATGTAACTACTGTAATTATATTATTAATATAATATAGTAAGCATTTTAATGTGAAATTCTATTTCCCTAGTTTTTTTTTTAATTGTGAATTAGTTTATGTTATTAGATAATATTTTCTTAAAAATTACAATTGTGAGAAATTTTATATAAAAAAAACAAAATGTAAACAAAGATACGTTTTGTTGAACAATAACAAAATTACTTTCTCAAAATACAGTATTTCTGACAATATAGTTTTTGTTGTAGTATATAATTTGTCACCACAAACCCCATTGCAGAAAAATGAGATTGCGAGAAACTATGTTGTCATAATGGGCAGATTCATGAGAAATTATAGTTGACACAATAAGATATGTTTTGTTGCAAGGAAATGGAATTTTGTCACAAAAGACATATTAAGAGGAGCTTATTGCGACCAGTGTGGTGACAAGCATTTTTGTCATTAAATATAAATTGTGACAAAAGTATGGGATATTTTGACAAATTAACTTTGCCACAACATAACATATTTCTTGTAGTGATTTTAGAATTTTTTTTTTCTCCAAAACATCAAATATTATGAAACGAAAGAAGTACTCATTCCGTCCCAAATTGATAGGCAATATTTCTATTTGGGTTGTCCCATAATATATGCATTTTTCTATTTTTAAGTGGTTGTCCCATAATATATGCATTTTTCTATTATTTATCGTACATCTAAATTGATTAATTTAAAATATCCTATTGACTCTTTAACTTGCTTACAAGAATCAATTTCTTTTCTCACTTTGATAAGAAAATATTTCAATTTTCTCCAAATTATTTTCTTCTGGCTTTATGAACTATAACAAGAATAGAATAACTCTTGTAATATTGCAGTTTATAGTCCAATGGATAATATTTAAACTGTATAATACTCCTGAGAGCAAAGTTGGAAAAAGTTCATTTAATGCTTCTTAAAAAGTGTAAAACGTCAAATATTTTAGAAATTTTTTTTTCTCTAAAATGTCAAATATTATGAAACTGAAGGAATAATTTATTGTGTAGCTTTGAAATAGTTCTTGGAGATAGTCTCGTGCACCTAAGTATTTATTTATTATTTTTTGAGTATCTAAATTTAGGAAGTAAAAGTCTAGTAAAGGGAGCCCGAAGCAAGGCAGCAAAATTAAGAGAAAACAAATTGAAAAGATAAAAAAAGAAAAAGGTCAAAGGAAGACAGCCGAAAGGGTCTAAGCTCAACACAAATACTCCTCCGCCTTCATAATCATGCGTCTAATGCCTCACCCTACAATATATGGGTACTGATATTTAAAGCCCACTGGGCCGTAAATAAAAGTCAATAAAAACAGTAGTAGTTAATGCTAATTATCATTACCTCTTTTTTCTCCACAGCTTAGTTTTTCGAAATTTATAAATAAATGACGTATTTCTTTTACTAGGAGGGGTTCATGTGTGACACTTTTGAGGTGGTGTGACAAAAATTTTAGTGTGTAACAATAGGTGACAATTGTGTAATTAAATGGAAAAAGATGGCATAATATGAGGGGCATACACGTGTATGGTGAGGGGAGGGGGCTGATGATGTCAGCGTTGATGTCATCACAGGAGAGAGAAAAGTCTTTTATTTCTTTTCTTTAAAATACATTTTCCCGATGATCCCGAACTCGGTTTTCGAAAAATTTTATACCGTTGGACTCGTATTAATTAGCCGGTCATTTTGAGATCCATAGTGGTCAAATAAATTTTTTTTTGGGAATATTTCAAAATATAGATCAGAATATTCCAAAAGGCATAATACAATATTCCAAAACGCATACTACAATATTTCACACATAATTTTTCAATTTAATCACTTTTATAATTTATTGGGACTAAACTGTGCGAAATTTGGACTTAGTCCGATTAAAGTTTCTTAAAATTACAATATACGTTTTCTGGAATTTTTTCAGAATTTTTTGGGCAATTTTTGAATTTTTTTATCCATTTAATCACTTTCATAATTTATTGGGACTAAACTGCGCGGAATTTGGGCTTAGTCCGAGAATTAAAGTTTCTTAGAATTACAATATACATTTTCTGGAATTTTTCCTGAATTTTCTGGGCAATTTTTGAATTTTTTATCCATTTAATCACTTTCATAATTTATTAGCACTAAACTGTGCGGAATTTGGGCTTAGTCCGAGAATTAAAGTTTCTTAGAATTACAATATACATTTTCTGGAATTTTTCAAGAATTTTCTGGGCAATTTTGTGAATTTTTTATCCATTTAAACACGACGGTTGATACGATAAAAAACAAAAAACACGACGGGTTGATACGAGACTACCTAGGGTATAATAAAAAAAACAAAAAACACAAATAAAAACGATTTGAGATCCATTGTGGTCAAATAAAAACGAATTTTTTCATTTTGGAATATTCCAAAATACAGACCAGAATATTCCAAAAGGCATAGTACGATATTCCAAAACTTATCAACGATTTGAGATCCATTGTGGTCAAATAAAAACGATTTTTTTTCATTTTGGAATATTTGGTAATGACTTTTGGAATATTTGGTAATGACTTTTGGAATATCCGCATGTTTTGTTTGGAATATTAATGTATTGTGATATCAACATGTTTTTTGGATTATAGTTTACTTTTGAGACATTTAGGATCTGATTTTGGAATATTAGAGAGATATAGACATAACATGTCACCTCTTTTCTTTTTATAAACCGTCTTGTAGAAATTTTAATAAAAATTTCAAAAATTGCTCAGAAAATTTTGAAAAAATTCGAGAAAATGTATATTGTAATTCTAAGAAACTTTAATTCTCCGACTAAATTCAAATTCCGCACAGTTTAGTCCCAATAAATTATTAAAGTGATTAAATGAATAAAAATCAAAGAAATTTGAAAAAAAATTATTTTTATTTGCGCAAAATGGATCTCAAAATGACCGGCTAATTAATACGAATCCAACGGTATAAAATTTTTCGAAAACCGAGTTCGGAATCATCGGGAAAATGTATTTTAAATAAAAGAAATAAAACTTTTTTCTCTCTTGTGATGACATCAGCGCTGACATCACCTTCGTACTCTTTTTTTTTTTTTTTATCATATCAAGCATTTAGTAGCAACCCGTTAACTCTTTGTTATAAAATAGTTTTTATTTTTTTTATTATACCCTAAAGTCCCGTAGTAACAACTCGTCAACATTTGAGTGTAAAAGTAGTTTTTATTTTTTTATACCCTAAAAACCCCTCGCGACAACGCGTTGACCCTTAGTTACAAAAGTAGTTTTTATATTTTTGTTATGTCATAAAAATTGGAATTTTTTAAAAAAATAAATAAAAAATTAATAGTCAAATCTAAAGTCAAAACAGGTTTCTGAATCAACTTCATTACAACTTTGCCTTTCTTAAAAGGGCATAATTTTCCTTCAACTGAGATCTATAACTAAGAAAGTGCCCAATTGATCATTTCTACTACACATTACACCTGTACATAAATATATGTATGTAGAGAAGCAAGCTACCTACTCCTGCCTGAACACAAAATTTGCAAGTTTTTCCACATAACATAACAAATGAAGATAGCCACAGCCATAGCCAGAATCATCCTTCAAAGACATACTACCTTACAGAGCGAGCTTACGTTGCTACGTAGGTCCTCTACTTCAATGCCGGGACTCAATAAGAGCCTTCAATCTCTCATAGGATTCAGCACAAGCATGAGCGTAGTCTGACATCGCGCGGAATAGGTCAGGCAACCGAATCTTTAGAGTTCCAAGTGATTTCTCTCTCACCTGAAGGCAATGTCTTTGATGATCTTCAACTTCAGTTTCCAATCTCTTCTTCAAGGTTTCAACGGCAAATTGCCTTTCAGATACAGGGTCTTTGGCGTTTGCATCTTCGCCTCTATCACCATCTGTTTCATCAGGATTTCTCCGTTGCATGTACTTTTGATACCAGTCATCAAAAGCCTGGCTCTTGCGTAGATACTCCTTCCTGGTTTCCTCGCATTTCTCCTTTAGCTTCATCTCATCTTCCTGGTGCTGTTCTATGGTTTTTATAACAGCTGCGAAGGATGAGATAGCGGTTTTTGCCACCTCGTCCGGAAGTTTTTCCAAATGATCATGCCATGTATGGAGAAGGGCTTGGATAGGAGGATTTGGGACTTTTGGTGGTGATGATATCATCTTCTCTTTCAAGCTGCTTTCAATTGGAATTAGATTCAACTTTAACCAGCTATTGAGAACTTGAATGTACTGTTTCTGATGAGCCACGAGCTTTTCAAATTGTACATGCCACTCTTGCACCACGGTAAAAAGTTGTTTGGTACGCTCGTGGTGATATCTGGTAGTTTCCTTGACAGCATGGCTGACATCAAGAGACTTGAGGTCTGAAACAATCTTCAGCTGGCTGTCGTGATGGATGCACATACTCGACCACATTTTCGCCATCCTGCAGATTAGAAGTGAAATCTATAAGTATGATTAGGATAAAATCTAGGTTTGTTTTATGCTGTCCAAGCAAAGTTCAAAGGAGAGAATATTGATGTATCCGGGTTAAACATGAGTTCAAAATGATGAGCAAATGTGGTCATGGCCATTCTGTTTGATACACCGGCACGCCGACCTCCGGGAAGTATCGGTGCTTCATAATACGCAACCCTATTATAACTTTCAGATCTTGTGCATCAAACAGAATGGTCACTCACTGTTCATAATCATATGAATAAGAATTTTGACATTTCTATAACTGACACTTGGGAAGCCAGATAAATTACATTCCTCAGTCCAAATGGTGAAGAGAAAACTATATTCGTGTTTAACTTTTCTACAAATTAATGTGCCCTTTTAGTGAAAGAGATCTCCGGATGATGCAAGGAAGAAAATTGAATTGAAGGCACTCCAGTTCTCAGATTCCGAATTGAACCCATAAATTAGAGTATATGTATATGACATACGCAAAGATATCATGGAAAACACATACGGATGCTAAGAAAAGAAGGAAAACAATGTGACTTTGCTTCCTAGGTTCTGTTGGATAAAGAGTGAAACACTAAGAAAATAACTGAAAACAAAATACCAGATCTTCAATGTACACATCTCTAGATGAAACATGAGCACAGACAACACAGTATAAGTAAAACTACATGAAGTCAATGAACAAATAGGTCCTATGACACCAGAATAAAATTCTAAAAGAAGACATACCCGTCAACAAGTTCAGCAAGTTTTGGATATAGCTGTTTATCTCGTATATCATTAACTTCTGAAACAGTTGAGTCCATGGACTGCATGTCAACTATATATCTTGTATGTAGATGACTGACCGCTGCTTTTGTTTTCTCCAACGACTCAGCACTGGCCCCACGCTTCTTCTGCTTGTTCAACAAAGCAACCTTCTTCCTGTACTCGAGCTTCATAAGCTCACCTTGCTACAGAAAATATAGCAAATACGTGATGTTAACAAAATTGAATCGGTCGAACTACTTTACTCAAATAATATTAACCATTAAAAGATCATACCTTGACTTCGTCGTAGAGTTTCTTTTCCCAAGCCAACAACTTGTCCAAAACAGTTGCATGAGTCTCGTAATCTTCAGAATCTAGATCATCCTTCCCACCCTCACCATTGGGTACACCTTTGAATGACCTATTCCATGTGATCACACGCATAACTCTAGCAGAATGATCAACATAGCCTGCGATTGTTAAGAATGCATGATTAGCAAAATATAAAATCAAACACAGACTAAAAGAAAGTTTTTTAGCAGAAAAGTTTACAAGCTTTCACATTCCATCCTATCCAAATCCTTAGCAATAATTGATAAAGTTTGCTACTTTCCCAATCATGCATTAGTATTGTAAATTATTCAACCATGTATTCTCAAAAGGAATTAAAATAAAATAAGAAATCTATAAGGTTCTCAACAAAATCTGTGCACAAGACTGAAGATATCATCACAAAAACCAAGTGGAGGGAAAAAAGAGAGTAAAAATGGTCATTTGTTATAAGAACTTTATATGTCAATATATTTACATCATATGAAGTATGTAACTTTAGCCCTACGGCCACTCTAACGTTCATTAGCCGATGCAATTTCAAGCCTTGTTAACAACATATGAGTTTTTTCATGTGTAAATGCACAATCTTGCCACTTTTAACCTCCATGTTCTAGCCTCCCAGTAAGGTTTGAAGTTGCACATTACAAAGATAGAAAAAACTCATCTTTGGAAAATGAAGCTTGATTGAATTGCAACGTCAGGTAAACCTGCTATATCTGACATACTTAACAAAACTGTAGTGCTAAAATTTATACCTTTATCCCTATTAAAGAAGGTACAAAGGCTTCCAGATTCAATTTTCTGAATAGTTGATACGAAAAAGAAGCCTAAGCTTTCAAATTTTCAAGCTTCAAATGCCCAATAAAGGAAACATTTTAATAAACAGAAGAAAACACACATGAATGTTTTGCTTTAAATTGAAGTTAAACTACAAAAATGCATATAAAGTAATGGAAAACAAAACGAAACCCGAATCAAAAACTCATATTATACCTCTATTGTCTGCAAAATTAGAATGGTAATGCAGGCGAGTAGCCTCCAGCATCTTCGAAACTTCCTGTGCACTCTCCGAGGCCTTGAGAAAATGATCATCAATAACACTCAAAACCTGGGTTAAATTAACACTGGGACCCCCCGAAACCGCCTTCTTCCCCACAACCCTAAAATCAGCAGGCACTGTTTTGGAATGCTCAATGTGCTTCTTCTCCTTCTTCCCCACCTCCTCATCTTCCTCTTCCTCCTCCACAACAGGCGCCAAGTTCTCCACATGTTTCTCAGGCGTTACCGGCTCGATCTCATCACCCCCACCGGGACTATGAATTCCCCCAAATCGAACTCCCCCATTCGCCAGATTCCTAAATGTACTGTGATTATGATTCCGATCAGACTCCTCATCTTCAGGCTCCAACGACGGCCCGGACATTTCATCCATCGTGAAGAAATAATCCCACGTCATGTTGTTCTTCACCTCCGGCATTGGCGGCACCGCGTGATTTTCCGGTGTCCGCGGCGGAGAAGGCGGTGTTGTTGTTTCCGCCGTCCCCACCTGCGGGCCCCTTGTGTTTTTGTTGTTATTATTATTCTTAATCAGACTATTCTTTTTCCGATTCCGATTCCTGATATTCAAATCATGCACTTCTTCTTCCTCCTCCTCCTCTTCATCTTCTTCTTCCTCCGCAATGGCGGAAGAAGAATCCATCTCCATCTCCGTATCTTCCCCGGGCTTCCGCCTCATCTTCAACGGCATCTCAGGCATACTGAGGGTCCGTTTAATCGGACTAGGCGAAAAGTTAGGCAACGGAGGCGGCGGCGGAAAGCTCTCAATCGGCGGAGGAGGAGGCGGCGGAGGCTGAGACACAGGCTCAACCTGAGGGTCCTGAAGATGATGAGACTCAAGAACTTCACCTTGAGCATAATCACTAAGAGCAGCACCAGTATTCTTTAAAGAAACAGTAAAACCAGAATGACCGGCGGCGAAGGCATTCCGAGCAGCCACCGCCTCCTTCATCAAAATCTTCCGGTCTTTGCATCTCGATACTGATTCCTCATTATCCACCTTCGACTGCGCACACCCCATATGTAATTTCACCAAAAAGATTATGAACAAGAAAATTAAGATTAAGATTACAATAATAAAATTAATACAAATTTAAATGGTTGGTTTGGTGGGTGAAATTTGGTATGGTAGCTATAACATTAACACTCAACCATATGATCTCTTAAAAAAAAAAGCTTCTTAAGGGTTTGTTTTTTTTGTTGGTTTGGGGAAGAAGATGAAGATGAAGATGATAATGGTGGAGAGCATGTAGGTGTAGAATAGAGCCAAAGAAAATACAGAGAGGTGTGTGCAGTGTGTGCAGAGAAAGGAGGGCCATACTCGCTGAGAGTAGGGTTTTGTATTGCACTCGCGGGGTTTGGGTTTCTAGGTGTCTTTCTTTATTATTTTAAATTAACGGTCACATTTTTTGAGGTGATACGGTGTCGTTTTTATGTTGGGGTTTTGCGGGGTATATCACTTATTGTGTCGGGTCCATTTACGGAAAAAGGGTATGAATAATTCATACTCCTTTTTACATTGCTGTTGAGTGTTAAATTTTTCAATTACTGCTACCATTTTAGCAGAGTTATACTGTCTGTCCTTTTATTTCTTTTAAACAAATCAAAATTGTTTATTTCATAAATTTATATCTAACTGCCTGTAAAATTTGAGTTTGATGCAAATTTTAATCTTTAACAATAAAAAGAATTTAAGCTCAGTTCTAAAACTTAAGGACCTTTTCGTCTCTAAAAAAAAAAAAAAAGCTTAAGGATCTTTTTTTAAAAAAAAAATTTATAAAATTATTGGAGTGGGCTTGGAACGCATGACCAATCTAATCATGATAGAATCTCAACCACTAGGTTATCAATTTCACCAAAACATATGCCAATACAAATAAAGGGTGAGGAATGAACTTAGAACCATATAGTGAAATAGTATATACAAGTATGTTTTTCTGTTGTACAGAAATACTATATTTAATGATTTAATGCTTATGTCCTTGAAATAGGAAAGGGAAAAGGACAATTGATACAAAATGGAAATATTTTGTGTTTATTTTTAACTCCACCCACCAAAACATAGTCCGTAATCACACCATAGGTAGGGAAAAAGTTATAATTTTTTCAAGAAAGTTCAAATTTACAAATACAAATTCGCCTTCAGTGTTTAGGTACAAGATAATTCCTTTATTTATTGTCAAATTTTTCAAACATTATTAGCTATATCTAAAAATGTTTGGTTTGCGTAAATAAACATTCTAAAACACCGACAACTAATCTGCATGTCAATTACAACAAAAAAATGATAATGCATCTAAAAAGTTAACCATGCTACAAAAGAATAATCACAAAGAACTTGCAATCATATATGAAATTGTTCCAATATACTAATAAATATATTTGAAAAGCTGTATACCAATCAAATAAATGTCAAATCAGTTCATTCAAAAGTTGAAGGAAAATTTGGTCTTTGCTTAAATAGTAAATTTGTAAATGTCATATAAAATTATACTTCTACATTGCATCAAAATTAAATATTAACTCATACTTTATTAGAAGCCATTTTCTTGCGTCAGAACATGATAATTATTAGCACATCAGCAAGCCTGGAAAGCACATTTGAAACTGGGATGAACGACAAAAATAACTTCTCATGTGATTTGATGATAAAGACGGCCAAAATAGACAAACTTGAAAACCCAAGCATCTACTTTCGGCTATAAAGCAGTTGAAATTTTGCTAAAAAAAACAAAGTAACTGGGTTTGTTTTGAAGTCACCAACAAATTTTAACCTCAGCTAATACCAAAATCAATATCGACTTATTTTTTTGCATTCAAGTGGCACTCTAAACTTGTTTTTCATTACATCAGGCTGTTGTGACTTGATTGAATTGGCATCTAAAATTAGACCAAATTGTTGCTTAACAAATTTGACCGAATTTAGTCAAACCACGACCACCAAGCCAACTACTACCCTTAATTCTAATAAGAAACTATTGCTTGATCGTGCAACACGCTCATGGCAAAAAAAGAGAGGAAGAAAACAAACTCTGAATTGATATACATTGTGATATTATCAGATACGCTATATACATTCATAGCATATGCTAGTATCAACGAGGCACCAACACATAACTAACCCATCGTAGGTCATTTAACACGAGTTACACCAAAAAAGATCATTGATGCGCCAGCAAAAAGAAGCCCAGCCTTGAGTGCATTATACTACCCTTCATTTCCGCAAAGAAAAACTGCCAAGATGTCCATGTTTCGCAATATTCACCTTCTTCAAATGCCAAATCCACTATCACATGCTTCTAGACATGCATATTGCTATGTAACCATGGCTGGTCGTGACAAAAAAGAGCCCTATTTCCTGATAAAAGTTGAAAATGCCCAAGCATGTTTCAGTTTGAAGAGATGCCTGAGAGAGAAAAGAAGGATATGAAAACTGCTCAAGTTCCAAGCATAAATTAGAATAATATATGTAATAGCTCTAACATGCAAATATATATCACATTGTCACATATTATCTTGTACTTTAAATGACAAATTTAGTAAGTTGTCACAAAAAATGATTTGCGGTGACAATGATTATTGTCACATACAAATATATGTAGTCTTTATGTATTAGTTATAATTTTCTAGATTATTACAATAATTAAATATATTCAGTTTTATTAATTATATTTAACTTAACGGTGTAGGCAATGGTCACTTTGTTTTTCCTCTACTTTGTTTGTACTTTGTCCTATCCACCATTAGATTAGGTTTTAACCCATGATCTAATGGTGGACAAAACAAAGTAATGGTTATTTTGTGAAAAACAAAGTGACCTTAGAATTTCCCTTAACTTAATAATTATTTTTTTATTACATTATTTTATTAATTATTAGTATTTCAATAAAAGAGTAAAAACTGTAAAAATAATATGAATCAGAAATATATGAAATTCAATGTATTTTATTAACTGATTTGTAATTAGTACAAGAATTCAATTGAAATCATAAATTTACTGTACAAAAAAGATACAAAAAAACTATCAAATTCATTGACTTGAGTTAATCTAACTATCTCAAGGCGGTATCATTAACTCTAATTAAATCATCTTCTTAATCTCATCTTCTTCGATCTCAGCGGCGAAATATCTGAAACTGCTTTTAATCTTGCTTCTAATAAAGTTTCGAACTGGTAAAACTACACCAAAATAGAAAAAAATTCTCAGTTAGTTAAAGAATCTAACTATTACTTCATAAACATAGGTGCCAAATCAAATAAGCTGCAACAATAATAATAATAAAAGAAAACAAAAAGAAAAATGAGAACATACAGTAGAAGTCGATGCATGGTACCCGTTGAAGAGATGAAGAGATGGAGAAAAAGGAGAGAGCAAAACAATTTGAAGGGATAAAGCATAAGGTAGAATTTAACTATTATTTGAAAACAATCTAATTTAAGCTTTTGGGTGAATAATTTAAAGGTCCCTGACGTTTTGCGAAACACACTGTTTAGTCCTCTCATTTTCAAAAACACACGAATAGGTCCCTAACGTTTTGTGAAACACACTGTTTAGTCCTTTCGTCTGTTTCTGATGACCAATCTGTTAGTCAAAATGTACGTCAGTCAACATCCAATTTAAAAATAATTGGTACCGGGTGAATAACACATTCATTGGCTGTTGATTGAAGTACATTTTGACTAACATATTGGTCACGAGAAACAGACAGAAGGACTAAATAATGTGTTTCGCAAAACGTTAGGGACTTATTCGTGTGTTTTTTAAAATGAAAGGACTAAACAATGTGTTTCGCAAAACGTCAGGAAACTTTAAATTATTCACCCTAAGCTTTTTAGATATAAAGATTATCATTATTATCTTTTGAAAAAATTAAATAAATTAGGAGTATATTATCCTCAAATAGTAGCGTAGTGGGATATGGGCGGGCATTCAAAAAAATTTAACAATCTTTTCTTACTTCTAAAAATTAAATTTCTTTTTTTATATATTTTCTGTTTTAAATATTGTTTAGATTATCTCTCATTAAAATATAATATTTGGTAGTTTGTTAAAAGTCTAAACTAATATATTTTAAATTTAAAACAATAAATTTCTACAATTAAATTAAGATAAAAAAAATAATAAAAAAAAAAGTCTTCACTTAAGTAATTAAGATCGTGTTTTTTTATGGCGAACTAAAATGAAATGAGTAAAATTGGACTAAACTGAATTTGTTGAACTGAATTGGCTGAAATGACTTAATTTGGCTGCATTTTGCTAAACTGAATTGAATTTTGTTAAAATTAAGCCAAAAGATCAGGGTCTAAGTTTTGTGACCACTATAGATAATATCGTCACATACATTAAACTTTTTATTACAATCTTAATTATAACAAAACTTGTTAGTTACAAGTGAAAAGTATAGTCACGAATCGAATTGTAATTTGTGTCGATTTATTTTAACTCGTCACACTATTAAGTTTTGTTACAACTATAAATATACTATCACATACGTTAAATGTTTTGTAACAACTTTTAACAGTAACAAAAATGGGTTAGTTACAAGTGAAAATTATTGTCACGCGATAAATATATTATATGTGACCATTTATTTTAACTTGTCACACAATTAAATTTTGCTACAACTATAAGTATATAGTCACATATATTAAATTTTTTGTTACAAAATTTAATTGTTACAAAAATGATTTTGTTACCAGTGAAACTTGTTGTCACATAATGAATATATTTTTATGACAATTTATTTTAAATTGTCACATGAATAAATTGTGTTACAACATTAAATATATTGTCACATACAGTAAATTTTTAGTTACAAATTTAGTTGCCACACAAAAAAATCAGTTACAACATAGGGTGCTTGTTACAAAATCATTTATCTGTTTGTGATAATTTTGAAATAACCATCACAAAATTAACTTTTGTGATAACTATAAAAATTGGTGTAACAAATAATAGGTTTTTTGTTACAACAAATTTTGTGACAATAGAATAGTTGTCACATAAACTGTGATTTCTTGTAGTATATTTCAAGGAAAACAATGAGATCAGAGATAAACAGACCAGGGTAATAAACACATAAAAGAATAACGGAAGCTATCTAGCAAATTGATCATATATGAGTTCATGTAAACAGAAAATAGTACTGAGGTCTTTCAAGTAGTTACCAAGCAGAACTTATACTTTGACTTCATTTCATTTGGACTTCAAGGTGTCCTTGAGGTCTCTTAACTCCCTCCCTTGTCGCTAAAAGAAAAACCAACAAATGAATTGGTGAGTGAACTTGCAGGGCAAATGACATAAACAGGGTAATGGATAAAAATAATAAAAGTTGAATATGCAAGTAGAACCAGACACTAGTAGCTCCGAACCTTGTACAACGTTTTCCATTTTAGTTCTGATCTTTCTTGTAATAAGATCCAATCAAGAGCCAAGTCATACTCAACCGTGTTTGGTTGAGAGCAATGTGAAGTAGAAACAGATTGCTTCTGCACCAAAAAAAGCAAGCAAATTAACACATCAAATGGAGTGGGGGAAATGAAAAAGACTGACAATGTTCTTTAGTCATACTTTTTATACACAGAGCCCTAACACCTACTGCTAAAAACCAATTATGGAGAGAATAAAATTCAAGCTAGAACAATAAGGTCGATTCTATTTTATCATCAATCCAATCACCGTTGACTTTTTTATTTTGCTTATCAATGAATAAATCTCTTTACTTGTATGACTTAGATGTCTCGTATTTCTCGAAAAAGTGATTCGATTGATGGGATTTGGAATCAATACCGATTCGATCCGAAATCTTGAAATTGGAATAAGTTCGACAGCGGATCATGAAATCTTAATTGGTAGTCTCCGCTTGGATTGGAAAAAGTACAACTTTGCAATTTTGAATTCATTAGTTCAAGATTCTGGTGGTTTATAATTTATTTATATGATTTGTTAAAGCAATAACAATGTTAAACATGAGTCGCACTCTCTTGTCATACTATGTATATATATATATTTACAAGCTCATTTTTTAGACTTTTAAATAGAATGATTTGTTTCGTTTTTCTTCTATCACTAATCATTTATCACTAGTCATTTATCCGTGCCGTTACGTGAATTTATTTAATATTTTTAAGAATATAAATAAAAGTTTTCTATATTATTTTGTTATATATCATTTAATATTTTCTTATTAAAATCAACAGAATATTTAATTAGAGTAAAATCTCTTACTTTTCACGAAGGATAATTGTTATTAAAATACAAACAAATTTAATATATATGTATGTGAATTTAAATTTAATTAATTGTTTGTATTTTTAGACATAACAACATCATAGGCTCATTTTGTTTATAGTAAAAATAATATTGTCACGTAAAAAGAAAGACAAAACAAAAAATTGGATACATCACTTCTCAATAATAATAAAATACTAAAATGTGATTATATCATGTATGTATTCGGTTCTTCATTTTAGCAAACTCGCTAATTGTTAAAAATATGTTTTATATTGAATAACCATACATAAATACAAAGGTGGGGTTAAAAAAAACTTAGATTATAATTTGGCTACTATTTGAATGATAGACATCAAGATTTTTAGGTGAATCAAAAGACCTTTAAAGTCCATTGCGTTCTCTGTGAAATAGTTTAAAAAAATAGGAAAAAAAAAGTACAATAAAATGAAATTACTTACCGAATGTCAATGGTGATTTGGAAATATTAACAATCTTTTTATTGATTTCTTTTTCTTCAAAATCTGTTTTGGAACTCAAATCATTCGAAGCTACATGAAATCATTGTACTGCCTCCAAGATAGAATTATATACTAAATATGTCATATAAAATTTCATTAGAAATTTGCGCAATTGAGGAAGAATGGGGACGAAGAATGTACTAATATTGAAAACAACAAAAATTATATATATATATATATATATATATATGAGATAATTTTTGTAACTTTTTAAATTATTAGTTAATGACTTAATTAATTTTATATTAATGGTTAAAATTCTTATAAACCATAAATCTTTGTAACCATCATATTTTATAAACTAATCTTCTCTCGAAAGTATCCAATGAAATGTTATTAAATAATTATTAATAATCATTATAAATGAAATTTTTAGTTTTTTATTTTTTTAGTTAAAAATTTTGAAAATTTGTGGTGATGACACCTAATATTTTGATGAGGTGATTGATTGTGGAAAGAGTTTTTGAGCTCCCATTTTATATATACTAGCTTTTGACCCACGCGATGCACGGGTATGTTTTATATATCTTTTTTTATTCGACAATAATTTTCGGTTTGAGGCAGGTAATTTTTTTTTGCATATACTAGGACTTGAACCAGAAGCTGATTAAATCGACTTAAAGCTTTTAACTGTTATTTCACTCTAGTTGATTTTGATTACTTGATTTAATATATGGTTTTTATATTATGCTTTATATATATATATTTATATATATATATATATATATATTTATATATATATATACACATGTGATAAAATAACTTAATTATATACTTTACATGCTTAAATGATTTTAACTCTAGAAATGCTTTAATGAGAATTATCATCTTATCTAGAGTTGACTTAATTAAGTATATGTTTAAGTATGTATGCATGTCATGATCAAATGGTTTAAAATATCATATGCTCACATAAATCAAATATACTTTAAGTGATGATATTTCTATACCATGAGCTATATGAATATGTCATGATCAAACACTTTCTATACATTATGGATTTCTATGTGATCAAATGACATATCTTAACATGTTATATCCTTAAAGACTCATGACATGAACTTAATATGAATTTAGTTATCATAAGTTATGTCATGGTTAAGATAGTTGCAAACATACAAACTATATCATATTGCCATCTAGTGATACCATCATTACTTATGTGATTGCCATGTCTACGATGATGAATGCATGTGATATGAATATAATGAACTCGTATGATATCCATGCTTGAATGATGCAAATGTTATAAGTTTATTGGTGATTTAAATTAAGTAGAAATGAATAGCTAGGATTCCATCACACTTTATGTTATCATCTTGATCCTACGGCCAAAAGTATTTCTTGTTCATCAAGTTCACTCATCTCATCAAAACCTATCTTACAACTACACATTTCGAAAATAAGATCATGATATGATGGAAAATGTGTACCTTGATCTCATTTTTTACAAGATCTTATCTTATCTTCCTAATGTAAGAGAATTTCCTAATGTAAGAGATAAGGTTCCTAATGTAAGGTGATAATGATGAACCCTAAGTGTTTTGGTTATGTCCAAACGTTTCAGAAGATGAAAATAAAAATTAACTTATATACTTTTCAAGTTGACTAACAATTTTTGTTAAGTTATTGTATAAGTTTTCTCAGCAGATGCTGAATGAAGAATTCCTGCTTGCCTATTGAACTCAGAAGATTAAAGAAGCTGAAGACAGAAGTACTTTCTCAGAAGCTGGATCAACCGCTCTGAAGTCTGTCTTAAGTTTTTATCAGAAGTTCTCCTTTGCAAACAGAAGACTAAGGTTGTTTTAGTTCAGAAGCGCTAAGAAGGAATACGAACATCAGAAGTTCGTTATCACGGGTTTAGTTAAGCATTTAATGCTTTGTCAGTTGCATTTAATGCAAGGCGCCAAAAGTTCAAAAAGCTGTTTGAAGGACGCGCCTGTTCACAACAAACAAAACCTGCTCTCTTATCGTTTCCCTCTAAATCAATCTTCAAGTTCAGTCAACTCCATCACCTTTATTTTAATCCCATACCGGATTAGATTAAAGTACAAAGTTGACAGAGTTGAGTGTTTTGAGACCGTTTGAAGAAGTTGACAAGATTAACGGCTACTTTCATCCTTGTCATCCTTGAAGATTCAAATATCCTCAACGGTTATCTACTCAACACTATAAATAGTAGCAAAGCTCCTCTGCATCAACTACGTGTGTGATCATAGAGCAAAAATCTCAACGCACTGTTATATTCAAGAAAACAGAGCACACTTTCCATTCTCAATCTTTTCTTAGCTTAGACTTTGTAATTGTGAGAGAGTGAAGAAAAACAAGTTCATAATAGAAATCTTGTAAACTGAGATCGGTTGTGATCTTCAGTTAGATTTAAAAGAGAGAAATCTAGTTGAGATTTGAGTTGGGTGAGAAATCCAGAAAACAGAGTATTGTTGTTCTGGTGAAAATCCTTTAACTCATTTTAGGCTAGTCAGAACTAAGTGAGAAATTAGCTTAAGTTCTGTTGATGTAAAGGAGCTTCTGAACTTGCCATAAAAGTTCTGAATAGTGGATTTATAAAATCTCTGGAGGCTGCGACCTCAGAGGACAAGACGTAGTCACAGGAACTCTGTGGCGAACTTGGATAAATTGAACTGTTCATCAGGACCTCCTGAATCTCTTTCTCCCTTCTTTATACTTGTTTATTGCCTCTGTGTACTTGTATCATATTTAGTGCTGAAACAGATTTTCTCTTAAAAATCACAAGTCTGTGTTCAGAAGACTGTCCAGAAGTTCTCAACTCAGAACTTCTGTTGCTGAAAAGACAGAACCTGTCTTAAAGCAGATTATCCCTCAAAGGCTACTTCAACAAGCTTGCCTCTGACTCTGAGGATCATTGACTCTGAAAATTGAATTTTCATTAAAAGTTTGAAAATATCAGTTATCGTTTGAAACACCTATTCACCCCCCTCTAGGTGATTCTGATCTTGTTAGGGCCAACAGATAAGGTTCCTAATGAAAGAGAATCTCCTAATGTAAGAGATAAAGATTTGGATTTTGATGGGACAACACACTCCAAACGGCTACATCTCTTCCTCCTTCAAATTTCAAAGAGCATTCGGCAAAGGAGAAGTCTATAAATAGCTTGGAGAAGTGAAGGTTGAAGGCAAGAAAAGAAACCGAGAATTAAAGCTATCATACGAGATATTCAAGCAAGTTTTGATTATATTTTTCCTTCAACCATTACAACGAGAGTTTGAGTGTTATATTCTTTCATTCAAATCATTGTAAAAGATTAAACGGTGAGGTTTAATCTTTGGTTTAACACTAGATCTCGATAAAAGTGTAAAAGAGGTTTTTGCTTAGCCTTGAAAAGCAAATAGGTTTTTAAGCACCCGCAAGCTTAGGAGGTTATCACTGAGCCTGTAAAAGTTCCATAAGTTTCTTAGTTTAGCTTGAGAAAAACTAAGAGAAGTCACTCGACGCTTGGAGTTCGAGAAAGTAAATACTGGTAGAGGTATTTGCTGGCAGTGTCTCGGATTGTGAGAACTATCTCAGGCTTGATTTATGCCCTTAATGAAACCCTTAGTGGAAAATCTCGAAAGGTGCTCTCGGGGACATGACTAGGCTCACAAGGAGACCGAACCTGGATAAATGCTCTGCGTCTAATCTTTCTATCCATACTCTCTTTATTATTGTCTTTTAATTACTTGCTTTGCTCTAAGCTTTATCTATAATTGCTTGTGATTATAAGTGCTAATACTTGATTATTTTCTCTCATCTTTTAATCAACTAAATATTTCGCAAAACTTTTTATAGTTGATTAATTAATAGGTAAATTATTTTAAAGAGAAAATAGTTATTTTTAAAAAACAATAAATCCTATTCACTCCCTCTAGTCTTTATATAGTCATATTTTGGGCCAACATTAACCACGGTAGCGAACATTTATTTACTAAAAAAAATATTATTGAATGTCAAATATCTCTAGACTTATATTTAATTTGAAAATTTTGAGTGTGATTGATTTTATTGTATTTATTTTTCACATAACTTTCATTTTTTCATCATAACTTAAGTGCTCCTAGAAACACATTAACTATAGATTATAAAAAACTTTATTTTTTTTGTTACGTTCTAAAAACCCCTACCAACAACCATTAATCATTAGTTAGAAAAAGAGTTTATACTTTTTCTTATACACTAAAAGCCTTTAGCAACAACCCGTTAACATTTGATTGTAAAAGCCGCTAGCAACAACCCAACCTAAAACATCCCTAGAAACAACCCATTAACTTTTGAATATGAAAAAAGTTTATTTTTTAATTATACTCTAAAAGTCTTTAGCAACAACCCGTTAACATTTGGTTGTAAAAGTAGGTTTTTTATTATACCGTAAAAGCTCCTAGCAACAACCCAACCTTAAACGTCGTTAGAAACAACTCATTAACTCTTTAATATGAAAAGAGTTTATTTTTTTAATTATACACTAAAAGCTCCTAGCAACAACCCGTTAATTTTAGTTAGAAAAGTAGTTTATATTTTTTCTTATCCACTAAAAGCTCTTAGCAATAACATTCGTTACAAAAGTAATTTCTACTTTTTCTTTTTTCTTAAAAGTCCTTAGCAACAATTCATTAACCCTTGGTTATAAAAGTAACTTTTTTTACACCCTAAAAGTCTCTAGCAACAATCCGTTAACATTAGATTATAAAAATTGCTTCTTTTTGTAAGTGTGAGGCTATTTCCAGCCATGGTTTTACTACAAAAGACATGGTAAAAGACTACCCTACCCCTATCCCTTTAACCCTTAACCAAACCAATCCACCCAATATATTCACAAATTCCAAAAATCAACCCACACCACCACATTCCGGCGAGGCAGACACTCCGGCACCATCATTGTTTTCGGTGGACACTTCAGCACCACCATCGTTTTCGGCGAATATTTTTTTCCGGCAAGGAGATTTAATGAGTTTAGATTATGTCGGGAAGACGAGGCAGCGAAAAAAGGCAAGATTAGGGAAAAGCGTCGAAGGTAATCTACTTTTGAGTTGATTTAGATTGATTTTAATGTAAAATCCGGCGATGGGGCCAAATTTTACATAAAAAACGGCGGAGCTCAAGAGTCATGAGCCCCACCTCACGGTGCGGCTAACGTTCCATCACACGGTTGAACTCAAGACCCACACGTACCACCGTCCAAGTTCCGCCGACTGTTTTTTTTAAAAAAAAATTAAGGTCAAAAATGACTTTTCCTATATCTTTTATAGTATTATATGTCTAGATTTAGCAACAGCCTTTTTTAATTACACTCTAAAATAGTTTTTAATGCAGTCAATGATATATTATATATTTCCAATGGTTTAAAAGTAGTTTCTAATTTTTATTACGCTATAACAATCCCTAATAGAAACCAATTCACCATCCACAATAGAAAAGAGAAACGAAAATTAAGAAAGTAATTTTATAATGAAAAATAACTCATTTTATCTCATAAAAAGATAATACATATCTATTTAAAGTGTTAGCATTAATACTCTAAAATTCTATAAAAATTACACATAAGCAATAAACTCTCTCATTAAGCCACATCACTTCTTAAACACTACGCCATTTTCCTCTTCAGACGACGGGCAAAAACCGTCATGTGATAAAAAATTTGACCGTCACAGGGCTCAACACCATCTATCGATCTTTCAGACGACGGTCAAAAAACTGTCATGTGAATATAATTTCCATGACGGTCAGCTAATAGTGTAGCGCATTGTACAACGCTTCATTTGATAGACATTTTAAAAGAGTTCGTCCTTGTACCTCTATTCACATAACCAAACGTTTAAATATTTTGTCAACTAATCTATGCTTAATTGGAATTTCTCAAATTTGAGATGATAGTTGTTGTAAATAATTTTTCATTAGTAACAAATTAAAATGACGGTTTTTATTTGTTTTATGTCACTTGATTCTCTTACGTTGACTGTTTTTATTTTAATATTGTCACTTTAATTTACATTTCTGTCATTGGTATGACATTTTAACATATGTTTTGTGTCATTATTACTACATGAACACGACGCTTTTTTTTTATAATGTCATTTATGATTTGCAATTTGTGGCATTAAACCTGTAAAATATCTCCAATAACATGAATATATATAAACCTATATGAATATATATTAAATCCAAAACCAAAATGTGCCAAGAAAAAGCACTACAACTTAATTTAATGTGCTAAAACTTGAGCAAAAGCACCAAAACTTAATCTATAATGTACTAGAATGAACAAAAAGCAACAAAACACTCATACACCTAGCCTAGACACCAATTTTGCCCATACCTTGAATGAGATTGCACAGGCTCATCATGATAGCAATTGGTCCAAACACATGTCTGATATGCTCATCATAAGTCTTCTTCTCTTCAGGCTCAACCTTGATCATGTCGATACATGGTTCATAGAGTCTAGAGTCAACCATATGTGAGTGAGCACTGAATGGCTTATTGTTGGCCCAAACTATTTCAACCTTATCTCTTTTCCAAAATAGCATAAGTTGGTGCAAAGAAGATGGTATGCATGCATTTGAGTGAATCTAATCTCACCCTAACAACGTAAATTGCCGTTGCAGGCGTTGATGCTGTCTGACGATTTGGGCTAGTCTTGTCACCTCGATCATTGAACTCTATGTCCTCTTTTCAAGCATAAAGATGCTTGTATTTGTTGCTTGATGATGCATCATCTTTATGTGCTAAACCACCATTAACTTTCAGCATTGTCTCAACAATCTTCTCTCGTATCTTGCTGATTTTTGAGGTTAGTTCCACAATGCCGAAGACCTCCCGATCAATTAGATCTTTTCCAGTTTCCTGTGGTACTTTGAGCTTGGGCTTCATGGTTCCCGTAATTTTAGCCCATGCATCAACCCCTCTATTTTCACTCTCTTCCTTGTCTAGTTGATATCATTTTCCCTCTCTTCACGTTCCTGTCTAATTCTCTCGTCAATTTCAATCTTCTTATGTATGGATCTCTCTTTGGCTTCTTTGGCAATTTGCCTATACTCGCCTCAATTTCTTCCATATGGATCTTTAGGTAGTCGACTACCGTCTGCACTTCCTTGTCCTCCGATGAGCTTGGCTTGCTTTCATGTGTAGCGCGTCTCTTGATTGACATTGTCGCTGTTATTTTTTTTTCTTTTTGATAACCATTGTCGTTGTTATTTACAACCTTTCTACTTGTTCCTTTCGGAGGCATCCTGCATGTATAAATTTTGCAAAAAAATGTTATGGTATTTTTAATTTTTTTTTAAAAGCTAAAAAACATTTGAAAAGATAAAAATGATTTGAAAAAAAGAAATCAAATTTGAAAAATATAAAAAATAAATATTTTTTTATGATTTTTGAAGTGACGAAAAATATTACATTTAAAATGAATGCTGACTTATATATTTTAATTTTCTAATGTATCATATGTTGTCCATAACTATAATATTACCACATTAAACATTACAAGTATTCTAACGATTATTAATTGGTATCTAAAAAAAGTACTTTCATTAGTTTATGCACTATGTCATTAGTAATTTATTACTTTCTATAGAAAATTTTGAATATCAATTTTGATTCTGATTAAACTTTGATTACATCTCTAACCTTTGTCATTCTGGTCATTTTGCGCAATCCGATTTTAAAAATATCGTTATTAATAGCGGAGAAAGAAAATCATGATTCTCATATGGTGTAGGCTATGGTCACTTTGTTTTTCCCTTACTTTGTCTATACTTTGTCTTTTTCACCATTGGATTAGTTTTTAACCCATAATCCAATGGTTGACAAAACAAAGTAATTGTTACTTTGTGAAAAACAAAGTGACCATAGAATATCCCTTCTCATATACGTTTAAAAATGAGATTTTCGGTACAATATTTTTCTTTTCGAAACCAAAACACACCTAGAGTAAAATAAAAAGTCACCCTCTGTAACTTTTTATTCGTAAAGGCCACTTGGCGCTCGTTGTAATAATTTTGAATCAACTTCGGAGTAGCGTTCTGCGATTCTCCACAACAGAGCTCTTCTTCCTCCGGCCATGGCGTCTGATTCCCAACGCGCTCGAATCAATCAGGTCAGTCACATAACCCTCTCTAAACCCTAACAAATTGACAACAGTCTATTTCAAATTCAATCCAATCCCGCCCTTCTATCACCATATCTGTTTGTCGTAGTTTTGTTGTTTTGTGTTTCTGTTCTTTTTCTTTTCGGGGGTCAGAATCCTCCTTGTTACCAAACAAATGAAAACTACATCCCAATTGAAATGGCGGGGGAAATTTCGCACCGCAATTTGGAATTTCTTTACCTTTTGTAATATGAATTGATTATTATTACTCTTCTTTCAACACAGCAGTTTTAAAGATTTATTCATGTTGAAAATGTTTAATTTTGTGCTGGGTCTGCCTCAAATTTGCGACCTAATAGTTTCATCGCAATGCGATACTCAAACTTATGCAGCTGATTATAATGTGTCTTGTTTTATGTAGTTTTTTCCTTCTAAAAAGAGGAAATCTTTATCGCCTGCGTTCAAGCATGGGCGGACTGAAAAGGATGCAAGAATTGGGGGAGAAGGGCATTTAAGTGTTAAAGGAACTTTAGAAAATTACTTGTCGAATTCCCAGGAGCAGAACCGTGATGCTGTTAGGAGAACTCTTGATCTGGGGACTGGTAGTAGCCCCAAAAAAGATAACAAGGGACTTTCTTCATTGGCTGAAAGGGATTTGGAAATTCCTGAAGTAATGGGAAATGTCCAGAGAGAAACGTCTCAAGGCTCGTCGAATGCTGTCGATATTGCAGTTCAAGGTGTCGAAAAAGACTTGTCAGGTTCAAGGCCTGTTGTTGTACGAAACCCAGAACTACAACAGTTTGCAAATGACTTTTTGTCTCTGTATTGTAGGTACTGCATTTCAAATGAGGTAGTGTACCTTTAATTTCAAATGCCGATTTCGGGATGATGTATATTCATTTATCTTATGCAGTGAACTCTGCTCAACTGCAACTTCACCATCCAAGCCAAAATCAAATGACCACAAGAGACATGGGAGTCCATCCTTCGTGGGTGATGAGGATAAACCATTAAAGAAGAGGCATTTTCTAACCAGTGAGTCACATCCAGAAGGCGAAACAGCTTTCTGCAGTGAGAAGAAGACGGAAAACAAGCAATCTACTAGAAATGTAAAAGCAGATATCCCTCTTTCTATTGGGACTGTAGAGGTAAAAGCAGGTCAATATACTGTACATATGTTTTCAAACATTAGTAGTTTTTGCTTCATTTACTCATACCCTCTCTCTTTCTCTCTCTGGCAGGGTAGCTTAAGAAAATGCAATCGAGTGTCTAAAGTAACTGCTGAAATTGCTGAGTGCATTACACCCGGCTCTTCTCTGGTTAAAACTATTGTTCGTGAAACGCCCAGGTCAAAACATGGAAGCTCCACTATTTCACCAGGAGATTCATTCTGGAATGAAGCAATTCAAATTGCCGATGGGTTGTTCACTGAAGCTGATAATATTCTTCCTCTGGCTGCTGAAGATTTAAATAATGGAAGTTGCGGTGACAAATTGAGGGAAATGTTGAATAGGACAGTCAACAAAAGTCAGGAGATGGGAAGTAGAGCTTCTTTGGAGTTTAGGACAAAGATGAGAGATCCTGCCAATGAAGCATCTCCTTTGCCTGTCAAACATCTTGACTTTATGTTTGAGGACAAAAACTTAGATGCAAGTTCCCCTTTACGTTGTACAGATAATTTAAATACGCTCAAAGGTGGTGAACAATCTGAATGTTGTTCTGTAAATGTCAAAAGCTCAAGAACTGGTAAAATTGCATCTTATAGTGAAACACAAACAGAAATTGAGATGTTCGAAGGGCAAGAAGCGAAGTCCCTTGATGCAGTGATGAAAGCTGAAGTAGGTTTGTTAAATCGAGACAATGATAGGAATACATCTGCTTCACCAACTAATGAAATCAAGAATTCTGCTGGTAATGATGGATGTATTGAAGCTGGCACTCCGTCAAGTAATGTGCCACTCAGAGATCGATTAGATCTTGACAATTGGCTCCCTTCGCAAGTGTGCAGCATATACAAAAGGAAAGGAATTTCGAAACTATACTCTTGGCAGGTATTTTGAACTTTTAATTTTTCATTTCTCTTCTGGTGGCTTTATTTTTAATGAAAATGGCATAAACTATTGCTGCCTTCGTATAATAACACTGTGTATTGTTAATTCTAGTAAGTTAATTATAGATCTTGATTTAATCTTACCTTCTTGCTCGCTTTGCCATAAGGTCATTATCAGAGATTGGAGAAGGTTATATATTACAATTGTTGCGGAATTTAACACGATAGCCATTGGTGGAGTAGGGTGGTAAGAGTAATGTCGTAGCTGTTACAAATAATTGAAAAGTTGAGATTATGGTTTGAATAAGATGCATAACTCTTTTCTTTAATTATTTAGTTTTTTTTACTTCTCTTGGTAAACGTAGTCTCCAAATGCTCATTGTTTGTTGCATTATCCTTGTTTTTCTCTTGTCCATTTGTTTTGTATGTCTATTTGTTCTTTTGAGTACTTCAATTAGCTTTTGAGTCCCAAACATCTTTTTGTACTCTTAGTTGTTGAGCAGATCTCTTTCCTGTAGTTGGCTTTTGTCCAAATTAATGCAAGTTCTTTTTGTATTAGCTATTTCACTATTAGTGGTAATGTCAATTATTTATTTATTTATGTGTCTCTATGTTTATCTTCATGTTATCTAGATACTTATACAATCTATTTCCCAGGTTGATTGTCTTCAGGTAGATGGAGTTTTACAGAAAAGGAATCTTGTATACTGTGCATCTACAAGGTATTATACTGCATGGTTGAGTTTGTCATAACTTATTCCATCAAATTAGTTTCCATGATATGTTTTTACTTATTCATAGTATGAGATATATAAAGACAAGGAGATAAAATCTGCTGTCCCAAATTGGTGTCCCCTATTATGTCCCACTCACATAAAATAATTTAAAATAATCAATATTAACGTATTGTGTGGGTCCTCCTTATCCACACATAAAAAAACTGATTTTATGTGAGAGGGACACATAAGGAGACACAATTTTTGAAATGGAGAGGCATAACATGAATGTTATGGAATAGAAATATGCATACAAAATTGCAAACAAAATTTTATAGAACAACTATTTTATTGAATGATTTTTAGAAATGTGAGTTTGGTCGCAAGAAGACAAAAGTATTGACAAAATGACCATAGCTGAAATGAGGATGTTAGATGCATGACACATACATATAGATGAAATGAGGAATGAATGTAATGGTGTATTTAAGAAAAGTAAGGTGTGAGACTCATTGAAGTAAAACCACGGAATGCCTTGTACGTGTTCAATTCGGGCCTATGGGTGCTTTGTGGATAAATATCAGAGAAGGGTACAGGGACTTCAAGATTGTCAAGGAACCAACCGAACTGAAAATTTACGTTGATAGTTAAGACCCAATGATAGTTTGTATATTAATCTCTGACACACCCCAACATGCAGATGGCCCTTGAGCTTGAAGCGTGTACAACACCTGCACATCTTACCATGTATTGAACTTTAATCAACAAATGGGGTTATCATGATTTGAACCCTCAACCACTTAGTCTTAAGAGGCTTTAATACCATGTCGAGGAACCATTTGAACCAAAATCTTAAGCTCATATTCAAGAAACCTTTCATTATTAAGCTTTTATTTATTATTGCTTAATCTTATTCCACTGCTGCAGTGCTGGAAAAAGTTTTGTTGCTGAAATTTTGATGCTGAGGCGGGTCGTATCAACTGGGAAAATTGCACTACTAGTACTTCCTTACGTATCAATCTGTGCAGAAAAGGTCATATAACATTATCATTCTGTAATTATTAAATGGTTTTCCTAGTGTATGTTTTATCATCATATATATGGACAGTGTACATATTTAAACTTTGTTTCACTAATACAGGCTGAACATTTGGAGGGGCTCTTGGAACCACTTGGTAAGCCTGTTCGAAGTTATTATGGAAGCCAAGGTGGTGGAACACTTCCTAAAGATACTTCTGTAGCTGTCTGCACAATAGAAAAAGCAAACTCTTTAATAAACAGACTGCTGGAAGAGGGTCGTCTATCAGAAATTGGAATCATTGTGATTGACGAATTGCACATGGTATTTTAATCTGTATTGTTGTGATTTTTTTTTTCGTGTATTGCCATTGGTACTACTATTGCTTATTTAGGTTTATATTCATGGAGCTATTATGTGGTGGATGATTTTCATGCTTATATTTGTTAACAGGTTGGTGATCAGAACAGAGGTTATCTTTTGGAACTTTTGTTGACAAAGCTTCGTTATGCTGCTGGTGAAGGCAATTCAGAATCTAATAGTGGAGAAAGCTCCGGTACAAGCAATAAGAATGATGCTGCTCATGGTCTACAAATTGTTGGAATGAGTGCAACAATGCCAAATGTCACGGCAGTAGCTGATTGGCTTCAAGTAAGTCGCATCATCATTATATAAATTTTCTAATTAACTCTTTGTTTGTTCGGTGGCCTTTTTAGACTTTGGTGGTACTGTAATAGTCTGTTAGAGGGTTGGTTGAGATATTGAGTAAATCTAATTTGCAACAGAAATCGTTTGTCCATTGCAGTTTCACCTTATCTCTGCAGAAAACTTTGTTTGCAGGCAGCACTATACCAGACAGATTTTCGACCTGTTCCACTGGAGGAGTTTATTAAAGTTGGGAACACCATTTATAACAAGAAACTGGATTTAGTCAGAACAATTCTTAGAGCAGCTGACCTAGGCGGTAAAGATCCAGATCATATAGTTGAACTGTGTAATGAGGTAGGCACTTGTTACTCTTTTATATGAGTGCTTCTGTTGAAGGTAATTATTGAGAGTTGAGAATTTTTCTTTCGTTTTTTTTCTTTTCACATGTCAGGTTGTTCAAGAGGGTCACTCAGTGCTAATATTTTGCTCTAGTCGGAAAGGATGCGAATCAACTGCCAAGCATGTTTCAAAATTCCTGAAGAAGTTCTCTGTTAATATTCAGAACGATAGTGAGTTTCTTGATATTGCTTCAGCTATTGAAGCATTTAGAAAATCCCCTGTCGGATTGGATCCTACTTTAGAAGAAACTCTTCCTTCAGGTGTTGCCTATCATCATGCTGGCCTCACTGTAAGATTCCATGCTTATCTTCCATAGCTTCTGATTTGTTGTTTAGGTTAGGTCTATTTTCATTATTTTTGTCCTATAACCTGTGGTTAGAGGCTTGCTCAGACATGCATCCATTTCAGATTCATCTTGTTTGGACTCGTACCTTTTGTCATTGGATATACTTTTGAACTATTAGGTTATTTCCTGGTATCTTACAGGTTGAGGAAAGAGCAATCATTGAAAGCTGTTACCGTAAAGGCCTTTTACGTGTCTTAACTGCTACCTCTACTTTAGCTGCTGGGGTTAATCTGCCAGCTAGGAGGGTCATTTTTCGGCAGCCCAGGATTGGTTGTGATTTTATTGACGGGACAAGGTACAAACAGATGGCTGGTCGGGCTGGTCGAACTGGGATTGATACTAAAGGTGAAAGCGTAAGTTTATTTTTTCATGTGCTTTCCTGCAATCTCTTCTTAGCTCTTCATTTTATTCTCTGAGCTGATGTGCTATTTGACTATGAAATATTGGAGGCTGCTTCTTGCGTTTCGTTGAGTTCTGTTTACGAGTTTCCCTTTTTTTTGTATTATATTAGGAGATAGAAGTTTTATTGTTAAGGTACTATTTCATGTGTTACCTTTGTATTAATCCTATCCAGATACTGATTTGCAAACCTGGAGAACTCAAAAGGATCACAGGATTGCTTAATGAAAGCTGTCCACCATTGCAATCTTGTCTATCTGAAGATAAGAACGGAATGACTCATGCAATTTTAGAAGTTGTGGCTGGTGGAATTGTACAAACTGCGAATGATATTCATCGATATGTTAGATGTACTCTTCTTAATTCCACAAAACCATTCAGCGATGTTGTGAAATCAGCCCAGGATTCTCTTCGGTGGTTGTGCCATAAAAAATTTCTGGAGTGGAGCGAAGATACCAAGTTATACAGCACCACACCCCTTGGACGTGCAGCTTTTGGCAGTTCTCTTTGCCCAGAAGAATCACTCGTAACTATTTGTTTCATCACTTAAATTCAATTATAATATATTGCTAGTTGCATATTTCTGTACACTAATTAACTCCTGTCTCCCATGTTTTACGCAACATTTGAGTTTAGTTTTCTGAACTAAGCATTATTACTTGGTTTCCAATTGATTTTCTCTTAATTAGAGAGCTGAACCCAATTACTAAAAGCTTGTTCTTGCATTAATTATGTCTGTTTGGATTTGGCTCCTAGATTGTGCTAGATGACCTTTCTAGAGCAAGAGAAGGATTTGTGCTTGCATCTGAATTACATTTAGTATACTTGTCAACACCAATCAATGTTGAAATGGAGCCAGATTGGGAACTGTATTATGAAAGGTTTATGGAGTTATCTTCACTGGACAAGGTAATAGTGCTTTTCTTCTTCCCTTTTTTCCTAATGCTTGAGACATTTTGAAGCTTGTTGAAAGGAAATTCATCACCGTGTCAGTCCATGAGATATATAACTAGGTTTGGAGGCATTCTATTGTTAGTCGCTATATTTTTGTTTGGAAGTCTCAATATCTCAAGTGACTAAAATTTGAAAAACCAAGATATTCTAAGGGAACAGTAGAAGCACTAGTTTGAAAAATTTGAGTGCATAGCTGGGTTTCTTTGCTATTTGTTCAACAAATGATGGTATGCTTTCACTCTTATTTTACAAAGATTTCGCCCACAGTTGTCAAAATATTTACTCCTGTCGTGTTGCTTTAGAATCTTTGCATGTCTGATACTGCATTTGGACATTGTAGGTTTTCTTTTTTATTCTGTGGGAGTCTCTGTTAATTGACACCTCCACTCTCTTCTTTTGTATAAAGAAAATAGCTGACCTTTGTTATTCTTTTCTTTCTCCTGTTTGACCCCTATGCAATGAAGTCGGTTGGAAATCGAGTTGGAGTTTCTGAACCATTTTTGATGCGCATGGCACATGGAGCACCTGCTCGCACATGGAATAGACCGGCTGATAAAATGAAAAAGTTGCAAAATCGAGGTGGGAATGCATACAACAACATCATGTCAGATGACCAATCTCTTCGAGTGTGCAAACGGTTTTACGTTGCTCTTATTCTTGCAAGGCTAGTGCAGGTGTTGCGATCTTTCATCCCTTCTTTCTTGACTACTGTTGTTAGTTTAATGTTGCTTGCGTAGCCTTCCTTAAATCTTTATAGGAGAAAATGTCTATTTCTTATCTGTAATATAATGACATTTCTATTGTTCGGACACCTACAATTTTACTTCGTTTTCTGTGCTTACCATAGTTTGTGACTTATGTTTGTTTTTTGGGGCTTGCTAATTACTATTATTAATTTTGGATAAAGGAAACCCCTGTTGCTGAAGTTTGTGAAGCTTTCAAGGTAGCCAGAGGCATGGTTCAAGGATTACAAGAAAATTCAGGGAGGTTTGCATCTATGGTTTCTTTGTTTTGTGAAAGATTGGGATGGCATGATTTGGAGGGGTTAATTGCGAAGTTCCAGAATCGTGTTTCATTTGGAGTCAGGGCAGAGATTGTGGAACTTACCACTATTCCATACGTTAAGGTAACTGGCATCTACGTTTTCCTATATGGCTGTACTAATAATCCTGAACTTTACCGGCCTTCTCATTTTTTGTTGGTAAGAAGTTAGGTGTAACCATTAATTTTATTGCTTTATTGGTAGGGTTCTCGAGCAAGAGCCCTATACAAATCAGGCTTGCGTACGCCTCTTGCAATTGCTGAAGCATCTATTTCAGAAATCGTTAAGTCTCTTTTCGAATCTTCCTCATGGGCTGGTCAAGGTGATATTTTTTGAGCATATAACTTACATTATCTATTGCTTTACCAACTTCTTTAATTATCATATCTAGCTAATCTTCATACTGTTGCCAACGATCCCCTTTGTTGCTTCAAATGATGACACCCTATTTATTTCCTTAACATTATCCTCTGGGGGTAAAACTATAAATAGTAAACATAGAGTTCTGATACCTGCAAATATTATTGAAAGAGTATTGATATTGTATCTATAAGTTGTGTAGGTTTACAAGAACTGCATCGTCCATGCTGCAATCTAATTTCTTTTTTTAAAATAAAGTGACTATGGATTGCTTTTTTTTCTTTTTCCAATATAAAAGAGATACAAAAGCCTTGATGTGACAGTGTAAGATAATTTTTACATTGATGGTATCTTTTTTTTTTTATTTCGGTTTCAACTACAAAATAAGTGTGCTATTATACCTTCTTTTGGCTACTTTTGTTTTCGTTTACTCTCTCTATGTCTTTGTCTATTTGTCTGTATGTATTGTTTTGCATGCATGGATTTGAATTTTGTTATGAAATTTACGAGTTAACATATAACTGTAGAAGGTTCAGCACAGAGGCGCTTGCAAATTGGGGTTGCAAAGAAAATCAAGAATGGTGCCCGCAAAATTGTTCTTGATAAAGCTGAAGAAGCAAGGGCTGCTGCTTTCTCAGCTTTCAAATCTCTTGGACTTGATGTTTCTCAGTTTTCTCGACCATTGTTATCAAATGGAGGTTTTGGTGAGCAAGATGCTGGAAATAACTCATGTGAAGATGGCACCTCTAATGTCTTTCTTTATGTAGACCAAAGAGCCAATGCACCTGACCTTTGTGCAGAAAGTAGCAAGTGTCCTGATAAAGTAAATCTGAAAATTGAGAAAGATGATGTTGTGAAAACTTTAGATGCTAGTTTAGTTGCTCCAGCAGAAATACATTCATCTGCTCTTGCTCAATGTAGCCTTGGTCCTAAGAATTCCGAAGTACAAATGGAAAATTCGTTGAACCATGGTAAACAAGTGGATGCTACCGGTGATCATAATGCAAATTCAGTTGTAATAGTATCTGTGAAGTCAGGACAAGATGTTGGGGGAACTGAGGTATCCAATGTGAACATTTGTGAAGGGTTAACAGAAAAATGTAGGAAAGAAGATATATGTAGTGGGAAGAAGGAAAATGCTTGTGAGAAGGGACCTATTAATGCAACTAATACTACAGGTGGATTTGATTCTTTCTTGGCTATTTGGGAGACTGTCCCACAGTTCTATTTTGACCTCCATTACAACAAAAAATCAGAAGTAAATCCCATTATGCCCTTTGAGGTACATGGCATGGCCATCTGCTGGGAAAACTCTCCTGTTTACTATGTTAACCTTCCTAAAGATTTACTGTGGGTTGACAACCAAAAGAATGCCCCTCTACCTGAGAATTGGTTGGAGATATTTAGGCATAGATGGAAACGAATTGGTGCAATAATGGGGAAAAAAGAGGTCACAAAGTTTACTTGGAATTTGAAAATTCAGATTCAGGTTCTCAAGCATGCTGCAATTCCCATTCAGAGATTTGGTTGTCTGAATCTTTCTGCAAAAAGTTTCGATCTTGAAGATACAGATAGTTCACACTTTTTGTTGCCCCCTATCAATATTGATGAAGTAATTGACCTGTGCATCGTGACATGGATTCTATGGCCTGACGAGGAGAGAAGCTCTAATCCAAATTTGGAGAAGGTAAAATCTGTAATCATATTAGAAAGTATGAAATAGAAATTTTAAACTCTTAGAGGTCAACATGCATACTTCAAAGTACCTGTCAACCAGTTTTAAGGCATTGCTTAATTTGATTGGACGACCTATAATTTTTTTTAATGATTTTGCAGGAAGTAAAGAAAAGATTATCCAGTGAGGTTGCTGCAGCTGCTAATAGGAATGGTAGGTGGAAGAATCAAATGCGAAGAGCTGCTCATAATGGTTGCTGTCGTCGGGTTGCACAAATAAGATCTTTATGTTCTGTTTTATGGAAGTTACTTATTTCTGAAGGACTTGTTGATGCACTCAAAAACATTGAGATGCCATTGGTAAATTTTTATTAATCAGTTGCTTTCTTCTTATGTCTGAACAACTTATGTCCTGTATTTTCAATATCTTCATGGAAGTTGTTCCATTCAATCTAATAACATGGAATATCTCTGTGTTAAGTGTTCCCTGCATTTATGGACTTTATGAGCTAATAATAATAATGTCTGATCAAGTATTTAATTAATTAGTCAACAATAATCTCTGTCATTGGCCTCTCCTTCATTGATATCTTCATGCTTCACTTCTGAAGTTTATCCTTGCACGTTTCCGAATGGACATACAACATATAAAAGTATTAGAGATTCTTGAGGTCCACAATTTGTTTATGGCATCCTTTGTTTTAGAACCATGGAATGGGTGTTAACTTATGCTAGTTTCATTGTTTCTTTCAGATATTTGTTATTTGGTTCCTAGGTTTAATCTTAGTGCACATGTGTTAGGTTAATGTTCTTGCGGACATGGAGCTTTGGGGGATAGGTATTGACATGGAAGGATGTCTTAAAGCACGTATGGTGCTTTCAGAAAAGCTTAGGTATCTTCAGAAGAAAGCATATGAGTTGGCTGGCATGACATTTTCACTGAATGCCTCAGCAGATATTGCCAATGTTCTCTATGGACACTTGAAGCTAGCCATACCAGAAGGGCATGACAAGGGGAAACTGCACCCAAGTACTGACAAACATTGCTTGGATTTGTTAAGGTATTCAGAGATTCAATTTGTTCTGCCTTTTGTGCACATTTCAATGCAAACGTTTGCTAACTTTCAGAGGAAATTTATTGCTTTTTGAGAAGTCTCTGCTAGTTTTGAGGAACTTTTTGCAAATAATTCGTTTACTTCCAACTCTTGTCTTAGGTTTCGTATATGTGAGGTGAAATCCATAATGTTGTTGAAGTAGCATTTCGAGGTATATGTGTTTATAGATGTCTTGGCCCTTTTATATATAAAGTAAGCATCAAGCAGTGTTGGATCAAAAGTGAAACTAAACTGAAAAGCTTGATAGTGGGTAGTCATTTTCCTTTTTAATTCTATGTTATATGCATTGTCTGTTGTGGACATTTGGCTCCATAGTTGATAAGTTTGATAGAGTCCTGATGCTCTATAGTTGAGTTGTGGCTACAGTTAGACAGGAACTAAACAATTATTCGGTCTTTATTAAAAATTTGTTTCAGCTTTAGTCTTCACAACACTGCAGCAGTTTATACTGTAGCTATTTCTGAAGATTCATATAAAGTACACCGATGTTACATAAGTGTATTCTTTTTGTTTTGACTGATAACATAAATGAATTTAGATTTTGTTAAAGTTGCTTTTTTTTGTTAGCTTTTCGTGCCTCTAACAGTCATCAGTTGACTCATTAAGGGGTTCGGGGGCCTAGATAAAATTACTGTCCCTTTAATACTGTCAAAATGTGAAGCATTATAACATCACATTAAAGTTCGGGTTTAAAAGTTGTTGAAGGTAGTTGTGTTGCTCATTCTGTAGCCATTTTCTTATATATATAGCTGTCAGTCAATCTCTCTATAGCAGAAATATTAATTCAATTTAAGTTTTTCGTTGCTTAATATGTTCCATTCTATTCTCTCTTTGTTTTCCTTTCAGAGATGAGCATCCTATCGTGCCAGTTATTAAAGAGCACAGGACATTAGCAAAGCTTTTAAATTGCACCCTTGGTTCAATCTGCTCACTGGCTAGGCTATCTATTAAGACACAAAAGTACACATTACATGGTCATTGGCTCCAGACATCTACAGCAACTGGACGGCTATCAAGTGAAGAACCTAATCTCCAGGTTGGTGTTGTGACTATTTTATTTTCTATATCAAATTGAATTTCCATCCTTAATATTACTGCTCTTTGTTCTGAACTATTTTGTGTTATGCAGTGTGTTGAACATATGGTTGAATTCAGAATGTGTAAGGATGAAAATGGTTGTGATGCCGATCCAAATAATTATAAAATAAATGCTCGTGACTTCATTGTTCCTACCCAGGTAATGATCATTGACCTTGTAACTTGGTAGGTGTTCCCAACACTACCTTATAGCATTTTAATTTTAAATGTAAAGGAAAACCATTACATTTCTAAATCTCTGAATGCGATACATGCATTTTATTGTCTGAGGCTGTCTATTTTGTGCATTAGCATCAAAAGACTTGTATTTTCTAATTATCATTTGGGTAATGTCAGAGCTAATTTTCTTAAAATTATTATTGTAGGACAATTGGTTACTGTTAACAGCCGATTATTCTCAGATAGAACTCCGGCTTATGGCACATTTTGCTAAAGATGCCTCATTAATTGAATTCCTCAGTAAGCCAAATGGTGATGTTTTCACCATGATAGCAGCAAAATGGACTGGGAAACCAGAAACTTCTGTTGCATTAGAAGAGAGAGATCAGACCAAAAGGTTGGTATATGGAATTTTGTATGGAATGGGTGCTACTGCCCTTGCAGAACAATTGAAATGCAGTTCGACTGAAGCTTCTGAAAAGATTAAAAGCTTCAAGAGTTCTTTTCCTGGCGTAGCTTCCTGGCTTCAAAAATCAGTTGCATCCTGCCATAAAAACGGGTAAGGCTATTTTCATCTCTTGAAAATAATATTCATTTCTTCTTCATTTTCCTTGAGCTTTTTGAACTTAATCTTGTATGTAGTATTTTTGTACTTTTTATAACATTTGTATTTTTGAACAAAGTATGGAGGGGTTTTTAGATATATATGTTCAAGAGAAAATACATCTGTATGTGTACAGGTATGGCTAATCTAGAAAAGGAAAGAAACCTTAATTTTGGCTAATAATGAAGCTATGTATAACTATAACAACTAAGTTCTGTATCGAACAAGTTTTGTGTCATTTTGTATACATCATGTTCTTATCTCTTATTCAACTCATTCTCCCTGAAATTTTTGGTCATTCATTCTTTTCCTTCTTTGTAATTCATGCTTTCAGCATTGGAATGTGATGTTTGGAGGTATACTTGGTTGTTTTTTGAACTTGCACTTCTATTCGTTTTTATCATGCATCTATTCATTCGCTGTCCTTGGATTTATTGACACATAAATTGATGCCTCTTCAGGCCGTAGAGGATTTTAACATGTAAATTACTTTTTGCATATGTAATATGTTCAGATTTGTTTTCTGAATGTGGGTTTAATTTTTGTTCTTATAAATATTGTTGAATAATCCTTGTGGTCCAGTTATGTGGAGACTCTCAAGGGAAGGAAACGCTTTTTGTCAAAGATAAAATTTGGGAATAGTAAAGAAAAATCAAAAGCTCAGAGGCAAGCAGTTAATTCTATCTGTCAGGTATAGCAGTTTCTTTGCAATGGAGACTTGTGTAAGGAGTTAATGCTTTGTTCTTACAGCTGTTCTTTGGCAGGGATCTGCTGCTGATCTAATCAAAATTGCAATGATAAATATACACTCTGTCATTGTTGGGGTTGATGACTCAGAATCAAGCTTTGCATTTGCAACTAAGTTTCAAATGCTGAAGGGTCGGTGCCGAATTCTCTTGCAGGTACCTTAAGAAACTTGCTCCCTTATCCTGTTTTCTTGTTTTTTTTTTTTTGTTTTTTGCTGGAGCAGTTCTACTATATATTAGAGGTCATATATGCATGAGAAAATAAATACGCACTGCTATTTTTTTAATTTTCATCACAATAATCAGGATGTGAACCAGGTGATGAAAATAACAGTTGTTAGCTAGTATTTTATTGGTTTATATTTCAGAAGAAATAGTTAAATGTCATAGCTGAAATTCTCAGACCTTTTAGATATCAATGACTTTTTAAATATGTTTAGTAGAAGGTCATCACTTCTTGCAATCCCTTGATTACTTTTTCTTTGTTAATAAATATCTAGCTAGAGATATAAAGAAGCCATAACAAATAATAATTCTTTGATTTGAAGAAATGAGAGTTTGTGAGTATAAGAAGGCAAAAAGGATGTGTCATCCTCAATAATTTAGCAAATTCTTAATACTTTTTATTTCTTTTGCATGTGCTGGAATTTGGTGAACATTGGTGGCAATTTCTTTTAATTTGTTGAAAATTCTTAATACGCACAATCTTTGTTATCTGAAAATTGGTGGCAATTTCTTTCAATTAAATCCAGGTACATGATGAATTAGTAATGGAAGTTGATCCTTCCGTGGTCAAGGAAGCTGCATCATTGTTACAAATAGGCATGGAGAAGGCTGCTTTGCTTCTTGGTATATACCAGTACTAGGCAGGAGTTTCCTTTGTATATTTTTGTAGAGTTTATTAACCTTTTTCTACTAAATTATGCAGTTCCTTTGCAAGTCAAACTTAAAGTTGGAAGAACATGGGGTTCTTTGGAGCCTTACCAAGTTGATCAAAATGTAGACAAAGTTATTAAGTTCGATTCGTAAAGATGTGAACTGAGGATGGAAAATTTTGATGATATTCAGAAGTGAAGATTATTGGTAAAAGGACTAATTAGTAGCTTATGGTATTTGAGATTATTATCTTAAGATTTTCTGTTTGTTTTGTGATGCATATTGACCTCAGCTATTCTGAAATTATGCAGTATGTGCAGAGATGCCACTGACAACTGGGTTAAGCAACACAGGTCCTCATTCTCAGAAGCAATACAGGTCCTTGCTGCACAATGTGGGAAAAGGAAACCCATGCAACGAAGGTTGTAGGTACAAACAGGCACCCCAAGGAGGTCATATGGTTCCTAAATTCTGTAAATTGGGTTTCCTCATTTTTGATGGGGTCTGCTGATCATCTGATCTATGGGTTGGTTGAGCCATTGCAATCAGTTTCTCAGTCGCCAATGAAAAAAAAGGTTGGATGGGGTTCTTCTTATGTAGAAGCCAATGCTCAACTTTGGTTCCTGGAAGTTGAAAGGACTGCCCCTACTTTACATGGGCAGATTTCAAAAGTTATTGCCACGGTTTTGGCCCTCCTATCTGCAACAATAAATTGGGGGAACTGGCTAAACTAGAACATACAGAGCTGCATGATACTAAACATGTTTGAACAAATGGAAGCCTGAGCAAGCATCTTGAACACAACTACTTCAAGGGATTGCAGTGATCATTAGTGTGTTACTAGAAGCCATTGCACTAGAAGTGGAACTGAAGCTGCCTCAGGGACCTTAACAGTTTGGTATTATTGCCACGGGATATGGGGTAACAAAGTTCAATTTGCAACAGTTTGAAGTCTTTATGGCTATGTATCGGGAAGAAAGAAAGCAAGACGGTGTAAAGAGAAACAACATCAGCTCGGTTGGAAGAACTTGCAGGCAGTTTCACTGCACAATGTGGGAAAAGGGCAACCTATGCAATGAAGGTCAGAGGCACAAGCAGGCACAGCAATGACGTCATATGGTTCCTGAATTCTGTAAATTGGGATTTTCTTATTTTGATGGGTCTGCTGATCCTATGAGTTGGTTGGTTGAGCTGTTGCAATCATTTTTTCTGTCATTAGCACACCCTGAAGAAAGAAAGGTTGGATTGGCGTCTTTTTATATAGAAGGCAATGCACAGCTTTTGTTCCTCAAAGTTGACAGGGACTGCCCCCCACTTGATACCTGCAGCAATAAATTGGGGGGAGTGGCTAAACTAAAACATACAGGGATGCATGATACTAAAGATGGTTTGAAGAAATGGAAGCCTGAGCATCTTGAACACAATTACTACAAGGGATTGAAATGTTAATTAGTATGTTACCAGTAGCCATTGCACTAGAAATGGAACTGAAGCTGTCTCAGGATCTTACACTGACATGAGTTTGGCTCGATTTTGTGAGCGTCGAATTACCTTCCAGTCTGTAGATGTTACTAGCAAGACTACTGCTGGAAGCTCCCAACAGGTACAGTTTGTTAAGAAATTAAACAGAGAACATATCGGGGTAAAGGGAGTATTAGAGTGATTTAACTGTGATGGACATTACAAGCCCGGAAATCAATGTAAAGAATTATTTTGGCTAGGAGTCGAGGATAGGGCTTCGGAAATTAGGGATATGGAGGAACCCATCCCTCCGTGATCTGAAACATCATTCCTCTTCTGCGCTTGAGGCCAAGTCCATTCATCAAGTGCATTGCTTGACCTGTTTTCTGGTTTTCAATTGGACTTCATCTAGTAGTTAGCTAAATCTATTTCATATTTCAAATAAGATTTAATCTTGTAGTCAGCATGTTATAGCCATGAGCTGAATTTTTATAAGCAAGTTTCTTAGTCTTGAGAGATCCTATGGGTCCTCTGTAACTGGAAATAAAATGTACCAATTTTGTTAGGTTACAAGGGTAAAATTAAGTTCAATTTCTTTCAGACATCTATCTTTTGGCTCGTCTTGGTGGTTGTTTGGGCTATGGATATCGTTCTTTTTTATTTTTGTTCTTTTGGTAGAAGTATTTTGGCATTCGAATGATTGAACCAAATCTCCACCAACAATTACTCATTGCTAAACTAATTAGGGAAACTTATTCCTTTTGTTAAATGTAAGAGAAAGCAATCAAGGAACATTTATCTGAATGGGATTTCAAGCAAATAAGTCTAATCCCACAATGTTTACCACCTTTATCTTAATATTTTTTATGCAGTTGTTTTTGCTGGCTAGTTCTGAACTGTCGCCGAAGGATAGAAGGCTTAGTGTGCTACTGGATTAATCATAGAAACAAGTTAGACCAGCAAGACTGATATGCTAGCTAGGCAGGTGATTGTCCATCATCGGGTACGCCTCATATTATATTCCGAGGACATTACTCTTTTGTGTCTCTATCTTAGATACTGTGAAGGTAGTTCACAAGAAGTCATCATGTTTTGTTGGGAGCTTTCTGGTGGTACTCTCTCTGAGGCTTTAGCAATTCCTGATGACCTCCCATATTTCTTTTTCAAAGTTACCAATACTTTCCTAATGAATGTTTCGACCATGAGTTTTTGGTGAGTAAACATACACATTTTGAAACTATTTTCAAAGTCGAAACAATATATATCGACGTTCATGGAAGTAGACATCTTGGTCTCTATTTGTTGTTATGAGCTCAGATTGATGAAAAATCATGATGTTGAACATAGGAAGATAGAAACTGAAGGATATGGTAATTATTACTACATGCTGCTGGTCTGCTACAACAAACTCAGAAATTATGTAGATCCAAATATGTTTGGTATATAGTTACATTATTATAAAAATTAAATAGACATAACTTGTAATACTCAAACATTCACTATTCTGACTGAATATATGAAACTAAATATTGTATGCATGCCTCTAGTTTTTAATCCAGACAATGTGGTCCTTAGGAAGAAAATGGCAAACAGGAACCGTTCCCGGTTTAACCTTGAGCACTTGGAAAGCCAAATGTTTTGGATTCCAAGCTGAAGTATCAGTATGGCAGACAGCTACAGCTTTAGCCTTTGAACCATCAGCTCCCTCCAAGGTAACCGTGTAAGCCTTAGTCGTTTTTGTAGCATGGCAATAAAACACAGCATATGCATAGTTTTGTTTGTGGCACACCACGGATTTATCACCTGTCATCTTCTTTGTTCCTGCTGTAATAACATACTTTTGCTTTGGGGTTTGGTTTTCCACCTCTGTAGAGATTGCCTGGACGTTCTTTCCAAGTATAGATGTGGTGAAGTCGATCATTGACTCGAGGGAAGTTGCACAATGTTTCTTCTCTCCTTTAATTCCTGGCATTTCACACTCGTTTATCGTGGTTTTCATCATCTCTGCTTCTGTTGACTCTGGGTTTACTGAGAACTCACTGTAAATCTCGGGCAGCTTGTTAGATGAAAAGGGAATTGAATTAGCAACTTGACGGGGTAAGAAAGCCACGGAGTCGGAACTTTGAGTGAATTGCAAGTTCATAGATTTGGAGGGAGACAAGTCCTTTTCCAAGAAAAAGAGCGCCACGTTCGGGTTATCATGAAGTTGATCCTCAGAGGCTTTGTAGTTGTAAACGAATGGGTCTGGCCCCGGTTTTACACCAACATAGACAGGCTTTCCCTTCTTCCCGGTGTGTACATTTACTCCACCTTTGCCAACTCCAACATTAGTTCCACCTTTCTTAACACCAACACCACCTTTCCTTCCCACGTTAACTTTGGTACCTGGCTGCTTCTTTGGTCCGGTGTTCACGTTTACTCCGCCTTTCCCAACATTCACGGAAGTTCCACCAGGCTTTCCTTTTCCCGATTTGACGTTCACTCCACCCTTCCCGACATTGACAGCAGTGCCTTTCTCTTCCATGAAGTCTGCAAAATTGGCTTGCATTAATTGGAACAACTTACAAGAACTCCTGTGTTTGACCTCAACATTATAAGACTACTATTGTTATGTAAATTGATACTCACAATATAGTTGTATTGTTTCTTGTGAATCCTAAACCAAAGTTTCAACTTTATATTGTATTCATTTTCTATTATATTTTGAGTATGCATCAAAACTCTGGTCTGTCAATCTTGTAGCCAAAATAATATACATCTTTTCCAGCTTTTAAGGAAGCAAATTCCATTTATGAAAGCTTTTAGGCTTGCTGGCTTTTAAAGCAAGCAATAAGTATTTAGCTAACACTGCTTACTGACCTGGTTGTAGAAGATCTGTAACGGCTTTCGGCATAGGGGTGTTAGGAAGGACAGAGTCCCAGTATAGTTGAGGAGGTGAGGCAGCATGGGCTGTGGCTAGTGCAATCTGCAATAAAAAGGTGAGTTAAACTCTCTCAGAATACACATTTATTTTATGAAATAAAATAGTAAAAAGAGTAAATATCTATGCATGCTAAACACAGTTGAAGGTTGAGAAACTCACAATGAGAAAAACTAGTATGTTGAACTCCATTATGATTCTTAATGAAAGTAGAAGTGATAAAGAAGCAAGGTTTGATGGAAAAAAGAGTGAAATGGGGTTGAAGATATATAGAGAAAGAATGATCCTCCACATGAATGGGGGGAAGAAGACATCACCTGTATTAGCAGCCTTAATTAAATGCTTTCAACTAGACCTGTTTCACTCACTTAAATGCAGTATTATCTTACGTGTAGGACACATGTCACAACAGTAAGAGGTATTAGTCCAAAAATGTCAAAATAGTGAATAGTGAAAATAATAAGATATGAAGTGTAAGTAGAAGTAGAAGTAGAAGCATTGTAATATTGAGTTTGTGAACTAGTTGAGTCTTAATTGGAAGGGCTTCCAAAGTTGATAACTAACAACTACCCCTAATAAATGAGGGGTTAGTGGAGGTTGAGAAAATGCCCATATTACTTTGATTTCATGATTGTACGTGCTTATTTGCCAAGTATGGTCAAATTTCTTTTCAGATACTACTCCATATTTATGTACTGTGTTCAATTTTCAACATATTTTTTCGTTAGGGACGGTGATATCTTGACGTCTCTTTCCATTTCTATTTATTATGGGAATAAAACTAGTTGTTGCTTACTAGACAGTTGGAAGATTGCAGCTTTACTAAATTCCTCATTGTCCTTTCTTTTTCTTCTGAGTATTTTACTTGGAAGTCGATATTGGAGTTTGAATCCAACATCTCATGCTTGTTTGAGGAACATAATAACCACTAAACTATTATTAGGTGAGTCTGATTGTCCTATTTTAATCATATTAATTTTGTTAAATATAGTTAAGTAAAATAGTTATTTAAGTAAACTAGTTACATACTAATGCCACATGTCAACAATTGGAGTTACGTCGGACTAATAATTTGATGACACGTCATATATGTTAGTCTATAGGGTTCATGATTTAAGATTAAGAGCTTAGCCTATAAAGTTCATGATTTAAGGGTAAAGTTTTCTTTTCCAGGGTCTAGAATTTTTATTTTAGAGTCCAAAATTTTATATAAATATTTAACTGAAAAGATATATTTTTAATTAATTACAAGTCAAAATCTTATTGATTGATATGACACAGTTGTGCTCACATGGTCAATGATTGACCAAATACAATTTGGTCAATTACTATTAGATCAAAATCTAAGGGTGGAGATTATATACCACCAAACTAATCTTAACCCTTAGATTTTGATCTAACGGTGATTGTCAATCATTGACCATGTGAGCACCACTCTGATATGACATATGTCAATCATTTATTAAATTACCACGTCACCCATATACTGGGAGTATGCTAAAATATCTCCAAAAATTGAATAGGAGATAAAAAGGCATGAAAATTCGATGGGGGAGGGTAAAGGGATAAGAACATCGGAACACCATATTTTTTTCTCCTCCAAAGATTTCCTAATTACTCCGTCTGTTTCATAATATTTGTCGTTTAAGATTTTTTCAGACATATTAAGAAACTCATTAATTAGCATTAAAAAGAGTTTGATTTGATCATACCACCCTCTAATAATTAATGCTTAAAGTGACTCTACAAATTCTCAGCTAATTATCATGAGGCCAAAGTTGAAAATAATTCATTTAATACTTCTTGAGAAGTGTAAAACGTCAAATAATTTGAAAGTTTTTTCTCCAAAACGTCAATATTATGATACGGAGGGAGTATATTGCTACCTAATTCCCATTTTTAGGACTAGTCTATTATTACTATACACAACAAAACATGCTTTGCGGAAGAATGCTATATTGGTAAAAACTGACAGCTGTTGGTAAATACACGTTAAAAATTTAAAATTTAAGAATTTCAAAAAAAAGAGAAGATTTTGTTACATTTTAATTTGTTTTAGAAATTACTTTCCTCAAGCTACAAATTGTATCCTTTTTTTTTTCTCCTAAAAGAAGCTTTCTGAGTTTCTTAGAAAAGCAGTTTTACACATTTATGCGCAATTTCCTAAAAAAATTTCTATGTTTACCGATTTTGTCAAAGTGCTTCTGTGTTTATCTTTTTGACAAAAAGATGATTATGTTTATCACCGTTACCAAAAAGCGGAAAATCCATTAATGGTGTTAAATGTGATGATGTAGCAAAAGATTTTCGGTCTTAATTTATCGGTAAATTCCTAAAACATTTATGTGTTTACAACTTTAAAGCGTGGAAAATGAGCTTTTTATAACATAATCAATAAATTAAGACCAAAATACCCATTTTCCTGTCATCACATTTAACACCGTTAATGAGATTTTCGCCTTTTGGGTAACAAAAATAAATACAATTCTTGTTTTGTCAAAAAAATAAACTCAGACACCACTTTGACAAAACTCGTAAATACAAGGATTTTTTTAGCAAATTACCCTACATTTATTAAACGTTGCTTTTAGTTTGTGGGGTTTGGAAATTTGCTCTTAGAGCTCCTATCAATTACAATCAATAACAAATCATAAACAGTTAACAACAACAGTTTAGCAAAGTTTTCAATATTTAGGCCCCTTTCCAAATTCATGATATAATTCAATTATCTGAAAATAATTTTTACATCATTGTTTCATAATCATCTTTCTTACTTCAATTTAAACAAAAAGATAAGAGAGAAATAGAACAGATTTGATGTTAGGCTATAGTAATATTTGTCAACTTGGTATTAATAATTGGATTGAAGAGGTTTAACTACCAAGTTGAATCTGATATAAATGCCAAAGAAAAGAATGTCCATATTAACTTGTAATAATTTATTAATTGAGAGGCCATTAATGGATGCTTGTGGGTTGGGCCATATCCCATAGTCTGTGGCCCTCTTTTGAGCCTTTTATTAATCGCTGTTGTCAAAATACCTATTTATTATACCAATCAAAATGTTTTGTTGGGAAAAAGAGAGGCCCAAAAATAAAGGATTATGGCTGATTTATGTATACCAATAGTTCTATACATACTAGTTGAAAGCAAAATGTATTTTTTTTTTTCATCTTTCAGATAAGAAATACAAGTTTTGTTGTTTTCTTCATTATCTTCATCATTGTTCTTATTTTTTCTTCACTCTTTTTACATATTAATTCTCCTCTCATCATTTTTTGGTCTTTCAATTTCTTTTTGAAGAATGAAAAAATTTTGCATCAAAATTGAGTATGCAGAATGAAGTTTGTTGGTAATTACATGCCGTGTAACAATTTTGGAGTTAGTTTTACGGAAGTCACAAAAATATTTTTCCCACAAAATGTCTTGTTCACTTTTAACAAGTTTACCATAATGTGGCAAGGAGTATCCGACTCGTTAATTATTTTATACATTTCTATTATGTATTGCACATAAAATAATTAAATATATATTAGCCTTTTATATATTGGATTCCAAATAGTCTCAAATGTGAATTGATGTAACAATAAATTCAAGTCCCCACATAGTAAATAAAGATTAGTGCTCGTGAACACTCGGTGCAACTCTGAAAATTTGGTGAATTTCATGTCCTTAACTATTATGAAATGTTAAGATAAACTTTTCTTCAAGTTCTACTCGAGTTTTCATAATTTTCAAAAGAGTTTCAACTGCTTTCATATTATTTTGTGAAAATAAATAAATACTTGAAACTCATTGAAATTATTTAGAAACACTAACATAAAAATGATCAAATCTCAATTAGTGTCAATCTAGTTTAAAGGAAGTCTGATTTTCTGATAATAAGAAGGAAGTTTCTAACTAAGCAAAAATAAATAAATATTTTATTAGTGTATAAAGTGAAATTTCAAAATAAAAAAAATAGAAATAGGGGTAAAGGCAGGCATAGGTCGGCCGCGATTTTAACTTTGGGTTGAAGCCAAACTCCACAATATAATCTAATCTAATCTAGTTAATCTTATATATGGAGTCCCTATTTTCTTTAATTATATTAATTAATTAACACCCTCTTGTTTTTCATTACCTTCTTTGGTGGGAATACCATCATTAATCATTAATCATTTCAATTCATCATATGAAAAACAACAAAACAAGTAAAATAAGAAAAAAAAGAGAGAGTAAATAGAGCAAGTCAATCCCCCAAATATGTGGCAAAAACACATTGGTAGGACGGTTGAAACTATATATGTTGTGTGAGTTAATTTTGTCTTTTTGCTAGTGGTAAAAACAGAACAAAACACAAGTGTATAGAGAGAGTTTAGCATGTAAACATAATTTTATTGGCCTAAACTCTCTCCTTACAACTCCCAAATTCCATTGGTTGCTTAGTTTAGGCCACTCCACATTCAAATATAGTAGCAAGTAAATGTATGAAACTATTCTTTCAATAAAATAATATTATATTATATATGAAAGTATAATAAGTTAGAACGAAGTGAATACAATCGGACAATCACTTGCATTCAAGCTTAATACAAAAAGCTTACCCTATTTGTGAATCTTATTATTAGTTCTTATAAGGCAACAAATAAGAAATACAAAATATGTATTTGTCATGTCATATGGGAAGATTCATGTACAAACATCTAGAAAAGAAATCTTTTTAAACCAATAGAATGCACCTCCAAAAGTAATACTAAGCGAGAGTAAAAACCCAATTCTCTTGGTGAGTAGTTCACCAAATTTAATTTCAAGAGTCACAATTGGATTAATGATAATTCAATCCAATAGAGTATAACGATTATAATCCTAACCCTAATTCTAAAACCCGAACCCGAACCTGAAGCAACAACGTTGACAATAATTCCGACAATGGGATTTAGAGTTAGGGTTTAGAATTAGGGTTAGGATTGGAATTTAGAGTTAGGGTTCGGATTTAGATTTAGAATTATGGTTAAGGTTAGGATTGTTATACACTATTGGATTGAATTATCATTAATCCAATGAAACTGTTGGATTGAATTATCATTAATCCAATGAGACTGATGAGAGTAACTAGGTTGAGTTTATGTTTTATTTATCTCATTATTTGTTTCAAACTTCATCAATCAATTATATGATTTTGAAGATTCATTTCTAGCCAAAGATGTTGTGTACATCATACATTAAAAATCAAATTTGACATCTTCAGCTTAAGCAATTGAATACCCTTAAAATCAACTTGACATTCGTTTTCGAAATTTTGAAAGTAGTTTTTCTATATATTAGAGCAATATTTGGCAAATATGAAATAATTTCTTTTAAAATATAAGAAAGCCAAGAAAGCTATAAACAAAATTTAGTAAATAGAAAATTATTTTCCTTTAAAATTAGAGAACATATAAAATTATTTTTAGCAGAATATACAATTCGTAACTTCAACTTTTTATCAAGAAAATCAGTTTCGCAATTTATTAACCGTAACAATGCAAACAAATGAAAGCAAGTAATTCGCCTTTTAACGCCATGGTCAAGGATTGTTCTATTATTCTTAACGAGCTCTCAAATTGGTCTATTTCTTTTGTTAAACGTTCTGCTAATAAGGTTGCTCATTTTTTAGCTAGACTTGCAAGTTATTCATACTAGTCATCGGAGAGAGTGGTTTGATGTACCTCTCGATTTTCTTTGTAACGAACTAGTTTGTCCTTCGTACTAAAATTGTTTTGCCTTTCAAAAGAAATGAAAGCAAGTAATATATAATTATATATTAAAAGATTAAATGATTCTGATTAGATGTTTGTTATTATTCTTTTACTTTTCATTTATTTTAGCTATTATTTTTTTTCCTTTTCTTTCTTAATTATAGAAGCTAAGATGAGAAACTCTCTAGTAGGTGAATAATTTTTTCTATTGGTTTAGAAACTCTAGATCATTATCCCCTGCAGCCGCTCACTATAATTAGGATGAAGAATCTTTCCACATTTTCTTTTCCTGCTTTAGTATTAATTAATTATATAGTTGTTATTAAATTAAAAAAATAAAATGAAAATGGAAAAATGGGTTTTAATTTAAATTATGTATGCATGGAAAGTTAAAGTCCCCACATATGTCTAATCAAGCTTTTTTCGTACCATTGATCACTTATTAAATCATAATCTAAGTGTTTTTGGGTTTCTTTAAATATGATATCAAACCTAATCAAAGGGGAATCACGTGACCCCATAATGATTCTATTAGCTATATGTGGAGAGTGGAATTATTCTTGTACATTTACAATTTTTATTTCATCCTCGGAGGAAGCTTGCCCAAATTATAGTTTTTTCTTTTATTTTGTACAATTATGATAAATTCAATTTTTATTGAATGAATCTTATGACACTTTTATTTAATTCTCTAATCAAATTTTTTTAATACATTAAGTGATGGTTTCTTTTTCCCAAAAAAAAATTATAATTTCCTTTAGTTTACATTCAACAAAATTTATTAAAATGCTATAAATGACAAATATTTTCTTAATGATAACACATTATTCTTGTTCTTTTTTCACGTACTGTAAAAATGATCGATAACGATCTTAAAATAGAAAATTTGAAGAATTAAAGTTGTTTAGTATGTCATTTATTATGGAATCATACTTTTTATTTTTCAGAATAAACTGTTTCAGAATTCTCTCCCCAAACAAACATTTTCCCTCTCTACACTGAGCACCACGTAGACCTAAAAATTAAAAGTTAGAAGAATTAAAGTTTCTCTAAATGTCAACAATTCTTGAAAATTTTATACGATTGAGGTCTATAGTGGGCGTTTTTATAGTATCTAAATAGAAAAATCATTGTTTCGACAAAATATAGAACCACAATCATTGTTTTGTCACAAAGCAAACCGCAGTCACTTTTTTGACAATTTTTTTAACCACAAGGCATTTTTTTTAGAATTTACCCTTAATTTTTTAAAAATTTTAATTTGTAAATATGGCTCAATTCGAACCGAATCAAACCGCTAAATCGAGATTGGGTGGACCGGTTTGCGGTTAAACCGTCCGGTTAGAGAGATTTTCAGTACTGAAGAAACTAACCATTTCCGGCCCATACTAGCTGGTTTCGACTGAACCCGGTTAAATTGACAGGTTCAGTCCGGATTTGACAACTTTATTGAATTGAACTAAATTTTGCGGAATTAAATAAAAAAGAACAAGGCTTTAACTTTAAATTATGACATGCTAACCGTACAAATGCTATATATAGATTTAGGCTAGCTCTTGTGTTTATTCCTTCTTCATTTTAATTCAGTTTAATAATTTTCCTTCAGTAAATGTACTTTAGTTCAATTTAGTTCAATTTAGTTTAATTTAATGTAATTCAATTTAGTGATAAAAAAATAGGTTCGAGTCACACTGCAAATCAAGCCATCCAAAAAGGGGCTTAATTAATATATTAAAATAATAATTCATTCTATTCACATAAAATATCTCTATCACTTTTGTTGCTTTCACTAAGATGAGGCAGAAAGATGGAATAGGCCTAACAATATGATACTACTGGAAGATTAGTGATGAACTCTATGTATTTTGGTTAGTCCAAAGCGTTTCAGAAGATATTTAAATACATACACTTATATACTTAATGATTATTGACTAACAACTTTTGTTAAGTTTTGTATAAGTTTATCAGCAGTGCTGAATTGAATCAAGACTGCTTCTAAAAGTCAACTCAGAAGTTGCAAGCAAAGTTGTGAAGACTCGTCTCAGAAATTGATCAAGCTTCATCACAGAAGTACAAGACTCAGAAGAAAGTTTCCCATTAAGTTATGAAAGGATCTTCAGAAGAGACAAAAAGGATTGTATGTGATAATGGTTTCAGAGGACATGTCATATATGTCCTGGAGCATTGAATGCACCTGCAACTGCATTTAATGCTAAGCGCCAAAAATCAAAAAGCCGTTCTTTGCGCGTCTGGACTGTACATTATCAAACAAATTCTGTTTGTTCCGTGTCTACACTTTCTTTAACTTAATGAGGAATCATTCCAACTATCCTTATCCTCAATTCAAATCTGGTGTATGCTTTGGATTAAAAGACAAGGATAACAGAATCAACTGTACTTGAAGACTTTTTGAAGATCAAGACAGAGAAAACAACTACAACTCTTTCAAGATTCAAATTGAAGCAACAGTCATCTTCAAACTCCTTATAAATAGTAGCTTAGTTCAACATTGTGTTTTGACACGCGAGTTTGAGCTATCTTAACGCGTTGCATTTTGTTTGAAAATACAGAACATTCCATTCTTTCTCTTTTCTTATTTGATTTTGTAAAAGTGAGAGAGTGAAGAAAATACAAGTCCATAATAGAAATTGTAAACTGATGTCGTTTGTGATAATCAGTTAGTTGAGAGAAAACCACTTGAGGTTTGAGTTGGGTGAGAATTCCAGAAAACAGAGTATAAGTTTTGTGGTGAAAATCCTTTAACTCTTTCAAGGGTGGTCATGACTTAGTGAGAAATTAGCTAGGTCTCTGTTGATGTAAAAGAGCTTCTGTACTTGCCATAAAAGTACTGAATAGTGAATTTGAAATCTCTGTTGAGTGATCTCACAGGAGGCAGGACTTAGTCACATGACTATTGTGGCGAACCTGGATAAATCTGCTGACTCAGGATCTTCTGAACTAGATCAATCTCTCTATTCTATTACTTGTTATATTTGGTTATGTATCCTGCAACATACCTTAAGTGCTGAAATTGATTGTCTCTTTATCCCAGTCTTTATTCAGAAGACAAACCATCCAGAAGTTTTGTCAAATAAAAGTTTTGTTGCTGAAAGACAGAAACTGTCTTAAGGCACAAAGCTTTTGTTGCTGAAAGACATAAACTGTCTTAAGGCAGAATTTCTCTCAGAAGCGCTTCTCAGGGAGCTAACTTCTGAACATAAGAAATTGGAATTAGTAGTAAAACTTGATTTTGGACGAGAAATCTATTCACTCCCTCTAGGTAATTATGATTTTGTTAGGGTCAACAATTAGTAGTAAATATAACTGTATACTTAAAAAATATAAAATTGTATTGAAAATCTAAATGTGGTAGAAGAAATAAAATTTTAATTTTGATAAGAAGTGACAAATACGATATGAGACGAGTCAATTAATTCAATAATGACTTAACTAATGCATTTATTTAAAAAATTAGGTTTTAGTTAGTAGAAATCTAATTGTTATACGGGTGTACTGTGTAGATATGGACTTTACCTTTACTTTTTTACAAGTATATTATGCATTCTCTAAATAAATAAAAAATTAAATAAGTATTCACTGAAGAGCGTGAAGTTATGGATTCAAATTAGAAAGTGAATAATAAAAATAAATATGTATTTGAATTATTTAATTTCTTGATTTTCTTCTATTTCCATGGCATGATGTCTTAATCAAAATAGATCCATCATTATGAGCACAATGATATTCTTTGATGGAATATAAAGTTCTTTTTGTGTTGCTAAAAAGTAGTAATTTGAACTTATTTAATAGGGAACTTAAATATTGTAATCATGTATAGAGTGAGAAAGAGCTAAAAAAGCTTCCTACAATATTCTACATGTAAAACAAACTCCAATTTCATACCCAATTATGTCCACTTTATATTCTGCTAATTTATGCTCCACATAACTACTTAATTAGTATGCAATGTATCCTGTTTGATTAAACTTAAAATTAAGTGTTGAAAAATTAAATCTTAAATTTTAAGTGTTTTTTTTTTTTTTTTGATGGAAAATAAAATTCATTCAAAGGAAACCATCTTTACAAAGGTCAGGAATACAAGATGGTGGGACACTCTCCATACAAATAATAAAATTATCCAGAGATGAAGCAAAATGAGCTAGAGAGTGGGCCAATCCATTTGCATCTCTGCTTACATGATTAAAAGTAATACAAGAAAAGCAAGCAGTAAGACATCTAATGTCTTCACAAATTAAACCCAGCTCATTACGATATGGAGACACATCTTGAAGAGCATGAACAACACTGCTGGAATCTGTTTCCACTTCTAGTTGATAAAGGGAACAATCGAGGGCAAGCTTAATCCCATAAAGAACTGCCAATGCCTCCGCTTCTGCAACATTATTGCACCTCACATTAGGAAAGCAAGCAGACACCATAGGCTGACCTGATGCATTTCTGATAACCATTCCCAGACTGCATATAAATTTATCAGCAATTATAGCAGCGTCACAATTAAGCTTGTAAGACTCACCTATAGGAGGAGACCATGAACGTTTAGAGAAAGATTCAGAATTAACGGCCAACACCTGAGGTGCTTGCTCTAGGCTGCAATTATAATCATCAATCAACTCCCTCACTTTATTCAACAAATCAGAAGCAGTAAAGGGAGGAACACCATGAACAAGCCGGTTTCGATTGAACCATATCATCCAGATAGTCAACATGAAGGAATTAAACGTTTGAGCATCGACTATTGAAAAAACCTCCAAAAGCCAGGTTTCAATGGACCCTGTATATAATTTATCAATACGGATATTTGGATTAAAGAGCTTCCAAATCTCCTTAGCTCTAAAGCAAGAGCAAAGGATATGGCTTAGGGTCTCTCCTACAGAGCCACAAAAACAACAATAGTCCTCCACATTGATTCCTCTTTTAAATAGCTCATTTAGAGTAGGAAGAGCATTATGGACAGCTTTCCAACTGAAAAGTTTCACTTTCGGTGGGACTTTTGATTGCCAAATAATCCTCCAGATTTTTGATTGTGTCCTCAAAGTAGAGCTGCTTCCTTCATTGCTTCTACGGATAGATTCAGCTTGTTGGTATCCCGACTTGACTGAATAAACTCCATTTTTAGAGCAAGACCAGAACATAATATCCTCAGGCAGCCGATAGCTAATTGGAATACTTAAGATAGCAGCTACCTCAGAGGGAAGAAAAGCCGCCTGCACAGCCTCTCGGTTCCAACATCGATGATCTGGATCAATTAAGCATTGAACTAAATTAGATGGAAGAACATTTGATCTAACTAGAGGCTTCTTATAGCTTTGAGTCGAAATCCAATTATCTTCCCATATGTTGATCGATTGACCATTACCCACACGCCAGCAGAGGCCTTTCTCAAGGATAGGTCTACCCTTCAAGATGCTTCGCCAAGTATAGCTCGGATTTATACCAATAGATGCTCGAAGGAAAGTGGAGTTTGGATAGTACTTTGCTTTCAATATACGAGCACATAAAGAATCAGGTTGAGTCAATAATCTCCACCCCTGCTTCGCTAGAAACGCTAGGTTAAAGGATTCAAGCCATCTGAATCCCAAACCACCTTGACATTTTGGTAAACAAAGTTTATTCCACTGAATCCAGCTCCTCCCTTTGCTTCCTTCCTCCTTTCCCCACCAAAATTTTCTAATCATTTGTTGCAATTCCAAACAAAAAGTAATTGGTAAGGCAAAAGAGCTCATGATATACTGGGGAATCGATTGGGCTACTGCTTTGATGAGCACTTCTTTACCTGCTTGGGATAAATTCCTCTCCTTCCAACCGTTAAGCTTTTTAGCGATTCTATCCCGGATAAATGAGAAAATTTGCTTTTTGGATCTCCCGATCAGAGAAGGCATCCCCAGGTACCTCTGGAAACTATCCACCTCTTTTACCTCCAAAAAATTTCTGATGTTAGCCCGCATTTCGGAGGAGACATTCTTGCTGAAAATGATCTCTGTTTTATCAAAATTTATTCTTTGCCCAGAAGCATTCTCATAACAACTCAAAATTTGTTTGATACTGTGACATTCATCCATTGCAGCTCGTGCAAAAAATAGAGAGTCATCCGCAAAAAGTAAGTGTGAGACTGACGGACCATATCTACTAGCTTTCACCCCATGAATTTCCTTTCTCATTTCCGAACGTCTGGTCAAGGCTGACAGTGCTTCAGCACAGAGTACAAACAAGTACGGGGATAAAGGATCTCCTTGGCGAAGCCCCCTGCTCGGAATCATATACCCTGCAGCTTTGCCATTAATTAAAAAAGAAAAAGACACAGAGGACAAACAAGACATAATCAGCTTGATAAAGCTATGAGGAAAGCGCATTTGTTTCATTACTCTTTCGAGAAAGCTCCATTCCACTCTATCATAAGCTTTGCTCATATCGAGTTTGAGTGCAAAATTTCCCCTGGAACTCAAAATGCGATGCTTCATAGTATGAAATAATTCAAATGCAATTAAGGCATTATCAGTGATCAGCCTACCAGAAACAAAAGCACTCTGCGCCGGATCAATGACATCAGACAACACCCGCTTTAGCCTATTAGCTAGCACCTTAGAAATCAATTTGTAAAGCACATTGCATAAGCTAATAGGCCTTAAATCTTTCATACTGGTAGGTTTGCTCTTTTTTGGAATCAAACAGACAAGGGTGTGATTCAAACTATCAGGCATTATACCAGAATTGAAAAATTCCAAAATAAAAGATTGCACATCAGCTCCAATTAAATTCCAGTAAGACTGGTAGAAAAGAGCTGGCATACCATCAGGTCCAGGGGCTTTGTCCGGGTGCATTTGCTTTAACGCCTGAGTTATCTCTTGGGGAAGAAAATGGCTCTCTAGTTCCAGGATTTGCTCGTCTGACAGATGTCGATCGATCACATTAAATGCTTAAATTTTAAGTGTTGAATATTATAAAAATTGAAAATATTAAATTGTAAACTGTTTGGTTTAAACTGAAAATTAAGTACTTAATGTAATTAGTTTGTTTGATAACCAGAATACGAAAAAAACTAATAAATTGGAAAATTTTATCCTTTTAGCTCCATATAAAAAACCTACTTCAATTTGCGTTACCAAAAATTTGGCTAAATACCACAAATTCATTAGGAATTATTCCATGAGATTAAGAGGGATAAAGAAAAATGAAAGATGGAGAAACAGAAGTAAATATAGACCATTTGCAGAAATCATCATGATATAATATGCTATTCTTTTCCAATTTTGTTCATTTGATTTAGTTTTTCTTTTCTTACTATTACAGAATATTTGTTTTAATTCTTGCATCAATGCATGTTGGTGAAGACGGTTAAAATAGGGGATATTCTATGGTCACTTTGTTTTTCACAAAGTAACCATTACTTTGTTTTGTCAACCATTAGATCATGGGTTAAAAATTAATCCAATAGTGAAAAACACAAAGTATGGACAAAAGTAAGGGAAAAACAAAGTGACCATAGCCTACACCTTAAAATAGATTTTGCATTGAAATTTTAAGGGTATAATAGCCTATAAATTTGAAACATTCACAATCCTATAACTGACGTTTCAGCATAAAAAACTTAAGTAACAAATTTTAACTTATCTTTTTAAGTGAATTTTAACTTAAATTAATAATTTAAGTGGTTAATAAATTTTTTAATCAAACATTATTAATTTAAATGAAAATTTTTTATGCTTACTTTGTTTTTCACAAAATAATTATTACTTTGTTTTGTTCATCATTAAATAATGGATTAAAAACTAATTTAATGGTAAATAGAACAAAGTATAAACAAAGTAAAGGAAAAACAAATTAATCATAGTCTACGACTAATTTAAGTAAGTGATGAATATATTGTTATCAAACATAGTGTCAATCGTGAACTAAAACTAAATTATATTCTTATATGTATGTTTACATATAATTTATTTATTACCAATCGATGGTTGGCATAGTGGTAGTATGAGGTTGCGCTTAGTAGGAAGGTCTGCGGATCGATCCTCCACAACCGTGACTGGGAGAGGTTTAAATATCATAATCTTTGGATCCGTCCCGAATCCGAATTAGTCGACTCAATGAAAAACCAAAAAAACATATAATTTATTTATTTTTAAAATAAAATTGAAAGATGGGAATTGAATATGCTGGATTTTCTAGTGTAGGGCCTAAAAAGTACAGTTTTTTTTATTCTAAAACAAATAAAATTATTACCTTTAGTTAAATTCTAACTTATAAATCCATTCCATTGGTTGGATTTTTTCAAAGTTAGGAGAAATTAGAAAAAGTAAAGCTAAAAAGTTAACTATTAACTAATAGAGATAGGATCAGGTGAGACAAAGTCATTATGGAGAGACTTTTTTAGTGTGAGACAATTAAAAAGTGGTGACATTTTTGAAATTTTAAAAACATGGAGAGACATTATTGAAGGGAAGAGGATGTGATGTCAGCGCTGATGTCACATCTGGAGAGAGAAAAAGTTTTTATTATTTTATTTAAAATGCATTTTCCCGCTCTTTCCGAACTCATTTTTCAAAAAAAAATTATACCACTGAACTCGTATTAATTAGGCGGTCATTTTGAGATCCATTGTTGTTATTTATAGACGATTTTTATTTTTTTTATTTTTGTTCCAAGTTGGATACTTGGTTGTTCCAACAGAATACTCCAATTGTTCCACCAGACTACTACATTTGTTCCAGCAGAATATTTTCATTTTTTTTTTAAATGCACTCTCGGAGTGTAAAAAAATGTAGTATTCTGGTGGAACAATTGGAGTAGTCCGGTGGAACAACTATATTATTCTGTTGGAACAAAAAAAATAAAAATAAAATCGTCTATAAATAACAAAAATGGATCTCAAAATGACCGCATAATTAATACGAGTTCACTGGTATAAATTTTTTTGAAAATTGAGTTTGGAAAGAGCGGGAAAATGCATTTTAAAGAAAATAATTAAAACTCTTTCTCTCTCCAGAGGTGACATCAACGGTAACATCAGCGCTGACATCACCTCCTCTTCCTTCCTTTCAATTCACGCATGAGGGGTGTTCATTTAATTACAAGTTTGCCACATTTCTCTATTGAATTACAAAAATACCCCTTGTCTCATCATAAAAACTAGTCTCATCCTAAACCCTTGTCTCATTTGAACTTGACTCTTAACTAATATATAAAACTGGATCCAATTTCACTATTCACTAATTGAAATCTGGTGAATTACAAATCTCACTATTCACTATAGTTCTTAATCTTTCTATATAAAAATTGGCTTTTGTACTCTTCATATATGACAAGTCGGTATATACTGAACTCGAAGTAAACGCTTAGTTATTCGGTTCCGCACAAAGAAATATCTACTTCAATATGTTTGATTTGTTGATGAAAAATGAGATTGACTGTAAGATAAGTGGCTGAAGGATTGTGAAACAAAGGCCTTAGTGGGCAAGGCATGTGAATGTTGAGTTCCTTAAGCACAAGTTGTAGCCAACCAACCTCTGAGGCATTAGACGCTTGTTGGGCGATTTTCGCAAGTGTACGGAGTCACTCATGTAGTAATAAAAAGATCGAACTCAAAGGGAAACACTAATTACTCATTTACTTTCATGGTTGATAAGTTACGTAATTTACGTGTTTCTAGCATGCATTTCACTTTAATTAATTGTTGTTTGTGTGTGTTTCACTTGTTTTATCATTACTTTTGGGATGATTTTACTTCTAGTTTGCCTATTTGTGTGTTAGGACTTGATGCTTGGCGGTTCGGGATGATTTGGAGCGAAAACGAGCTTAAAACATGCTTAATTTGGATATTCTGAGATTTGGCCTAGTCGCGGGCGTGACCTTCCACCTCGCGGGCGCGACCACTTCTAGGAAGATTGGTGATCTTCTCGTGGACACGAGTTTTCTCCTAGCGAACCCAAGTCATGACAATTCAACTTCGAATTTATGCATTCCTTCATGTTTCTTGGTGACTCTTCATCGAACATTCATCCATATCATCACCAAGCACTGTGTCGTATCGTTTATGGATTGAAGCAACTTTACAAGAGGATAAAGACAACTCTCCATGAAGATTAAGATGGTGTGGAAGGGCGCGAGGTCGCAGAAATCGTGGTGGTGCTCCTTATTTTGGTGGCCGATTTTCATCAGGCTCATATGGGTAGCAATTTCGGGCTCAATCATGTGACTTAACCGATTGAACTAAAAGCTCGATCTGATAGTTAAAACTTAGTTATAGTATATATATTAATCTCTGACACACCCCCTTACGCAAATGCCCATTAAGCTTGAAGCGTGCACACCACATGTCCAACCCACCGTGTGTTTTTAACTCAACAAATATTGAAGTTGTCAAAAATCAAACTCAGAACCTTTCAATCGCAGAGGCTCTGGTACCATATTACTTAACTAATGAATTAAAAGCTCAAGCTGATATATACCCTTATATTTAATATGTTATTGTTATGAAATCGACAATTGAAGAGCTAACAAAGTTGGCATTTGTTCGGGAGTTGAGAGGTTAATGGAGGTGAGAGTTAGAGGAGGTTAACGAGAGTAGCGGTATGGAAAGAGAAGTGAAGGAAATGAAAGTTAAATGTTAACCTTGTTTGAGAGTTGTTTGGAATTAAATAGGAGGTTAATAGATGTAAATTAGTTAAAATGTTTACGTTACTCTCATTCACCCCCGTTTTGGAGGTTAAGGTTCCAAGGTTAATGGAAGTAAAATGTTAGCTCTCATTAACTTTTATTTAATCTTTTAGAAAACTCTCAAACGAGGTTAATTAAAAAGTTTACATTCTGTTACTCCTGTTAACCTTCATTAACCTCCTCTCAAACAAGGGTTTAAGAATATACAGAGAAAACGGTTAATAGTACCTGCATCCTCGAAATGGGAAAGGAAAGAAGAAAAAACAAACTCATAAATTAGAGAAGAGTTAGGATATCTTATCCCAATGTCCCAAAGACGTTTCTTTCCAGTATGGGAATGCAAAAGCACATCTACTTCACTTCATAAATTTCCACTTGGAAGACCGCAAATTGAGTGATTTTTGATAATAAAAATATAAAGCTCTTACAACAACTAACGAAAGTTTAAGCAATTTTAATTTAATTTTGAGGTCATTCTGACATTGTTAAGTGAGAGAGATATTCTGTTTTTTTTATTTAAGTTCAATATATTTTAGTTCAATTCAACAAATTTCAATTCAGCCAAGTTTCAGTTAACAAGAATAGGTCCTTCAAGATATAAAACTCTCGAATGATAATTTTGAAAAACCGAAAGCATTTTTCAATAGAAATTGTGTTATTAAACAAGCTAATTCTTAGAAAATTTTGTTTGGCCATTATCGATAGTTTTTATAAGATAAAACTTAAAAGTTCTATTTTTGAGAAATTTTGTTAACCATAAAATTAAATTTAAACAAAAGAAGTAGCGGTTAATTGTTAGAATGCAAATAGGAGAATAGATACAATTTTAAATAGTTCAGAGGAAGAATATGTCATCCTTTAAGTTTTCGAGGGAGTAAAGTGAGTAAAATTAATAAGTTTAGGAGAATGAGCATAATTTAGGCCTATTTATTTAAAAATACGAAAAGGAAGTTGGAGACAATCTGAAAATAAAATCAAAATATAATCTCTAACTTTAAGGATGTAAACTAAAATAGGAGTGGAAGAAAAAATAACAAGCAGAAAAGAAAAAGAAGAACATAAGAAATTAAAAACATAACAAGCTGTCTAACCTGAACATCACATGAATATATATCCCCATAAGATATTTGAGTTGATGGCACTGCCATTCAACCATAACTACATGTTTTTCGTACATTCAAACTCTTAAATGTTTAGTTTTTTCCTTACTATCCACTTGAATTAGTTTCGTAGCGACTGTTAACTGAATTTATTTAAGTGAATTGACTGAATGAAAAAAGAATTTTGATGAATTTAGCTAAACTAAATTAAACTAAAAATTTTTAAATTAAACCAAAAAAAAGTAAGGGCTTAGAAAAAATACGTAGAATACTTCCTTTATGCCATGTTTTTTGATAATATATAAAAAATTAACAAAGTTTTTGGCTAGCTACATTACTTGACTATTTTTATAATTATGAGTATACATAGCTAGTTACATTACTTTGACTATTCAATGCATGTCTACGTGGCACTTATGACTCGTTGACTAAGTCATCTAATCCTACGTGGCCTTGAGGAACCACTCTATTGGTCCATGTGGACACCTGAAATATTGGATGTTAACACATATTTAATACAATAATAGTTTTGTATAAATTAGTACCTTTGATTCATCATCATCATATACTTCTTTATGTTATATTATGAATATTTTGAGATGAGCTTGATAATTCTATAAAGATTTATATAGGTGTTTCCTCCATCGGAAATGACAACCCGAAAACTGTAGGCACATATTGACGACACCACGAAACTTAAAGGGTCCTAATTTCTAAGTCTATTGGTGACACTTTACCTTGAGAATATAGCAGTAACAAAGTGTGTGTTTACAAGTTCATACATGTTCATAAGTTTCATAAAATGTAAGCTATGATAGTTTGATTTATATATCTTGGGATTATTTTATAGGCTATTGTTGTATTCACTTACCGTCACCATCTTCATGCAAGGAATATGGAAAGTGATTGTGTGTTGTAGTGTAGGAGTAGTTAATTAACCAACCAAAACTCTAAAGTATTATTAGATAACAACCCAAAACCAAGTAGTTTGATGTTTATTTGTATAAATCTCATGGATTCGATGCCCGAACTTAAACCCCTAGATTATTACTTGATTACGATAAGGTATGCTTGTCCTCTAATTGTTGCCTTTCGTAGCTGTTAAGTCAAAAATGTACTTAATTTAGCTATGTACTTCACATATATTTTCATAACATTTCATTTAGTTTAGCTCATTTGGCCTAGAAATATCTAGGTTAGGGGCAATTTCACTTCTTTGTCTTTGTTTTGATGTTCAAAGCTTAATTTAGTGAAAGCATAGCAATTTGATGTTAGTTTGAGCCACAAACGAGCAAAGTATCGTCATACACGTTCATGCAAGATTTGTACGTGCAAGCTTAAGTTGGAAAATTGGAGAAAAAAGGTCGCAAGAGGCAACTTACAGCTGGCGCGCCAGAGATAGAAGCCATCTCTGGCGCGCTACAGCCTGTCTCCGACGCGCCACTTCCTATCTCTAGCGCGCCGACCTGCAGATTCTTGCAGAAGTCGATTTCTTCGTTCGTTCTTATCCAAACTACCTTTCCCAAGGGTCGTACACCTTCGCAAAGTTCGTGTCTGATCATTAGACGTTGTAACCCTTCGAAAGCACCTCTAGAATGCCTATAAATACACCATTCCTCTCTCAAATTCGGAGGGTCGATCACCTATATACCAAAAGAACGCTAAATACTAACTTACATTTCCCATACACTTTTACCTGTAAATTCGCCCAACACATTAAAGTTCCAACCGTGAATTCAGATCATAATCACAGCAAGATTTCGTTCCATTCATAAGGCATTGTAGTTTAGATCGAGAGATTTACTTCTTTCATCCGTTCATCGAAGAAAAGACGAGCACGAACGCCCGAGTCTTGACACGCCTTCCAAGAAGATTAAAAAGGATTGACGCTCCTGTTTTTCCCTTGTTATTTATGTTCTGTTTATACTCTGATTTTCAGTTTACATCTTGTATGAATATGATATTGAGTTTGCATGCTAAGTAAGATATTTACATCAAAATAGTTACTAAGTATATGAACTTGTTTATATCATTAACTTACAATCTAAATAATCTTAAATATGTTTAGTGGTTTAGATTGTGATCTTGTTTCACTTATATGATAAAAGTTGATTATAAAAGGTTGTTTAGGAGAGTTCCATATTAATCTTTGTTAATTGATGTTCATGTAGAAATAGTTTATTCACGAATGGAAAGATCAAAACAAATTAGTGAAGTAAGATTTGGTCGAATTGAGATTACTTAATATTGTGTTCACGTGCTTAAGTGAATTGGTGACTTTGTCTTAGAATAAAATAAAATCCATAACTTTGTGAGTTTGTGAATTGAAGTATAAGTTGTATGTGCATGGTACAATAAGTTGTGTTCTTATCAACCAAATCAATAAGGATTATCATTTTAACTATTTGTGTAAAGAAAACGAACGCGAATGAGAGAAAGTTTAAATACATTGTTCCATCTCTGTGGGTACGATCTTTTATTACTATATGCGAAACTGTGCACTTGCAGAAATAACGCAACAGTAGCATTGCCTCGAGGGTATCAGTGCTACCTTGTCCTTCTGAGGTAGAGCAACTTGCTCAGAGCCTTTTTTAAGGGTGTAAGCTCCAAACGGATGGCTTGCAACTTCTGAGCCATGTTGTCATGGATGGAGATGAGAGACATGTCCAATTTCTGCCTCAGTTAGGGCTTTTTAGGCGCGCTTAGATGTTTGCTCTGAATCATCCCTCTCGTCCGTAGAGCTGTCAGTATGGGGACCATCAATATCCTTAGATGGATCATTCTGCTATGGACTTTTCATCGTACCATCCTTGTCGTTTGGATCCATGGAGAATAGCTGACGAATTAAGTACTTCAGAGATTTAGCGTATTTGACCCTAAAATCGAGAAAACATGAACGTTTGTGATTAGGGTCCACGATCACCGCATCAATAGGATAGCCTCAAAATAAAGTGAATCTATCAGATGGCTAAGAAGCCTGATCGTAATCTGCAAAATAGGGAAACTGTTGGGCCTGAAGCCGCGTTATGGCGCCCCCCTCCAATGCCTAAGTCAGTAATTGAATAAGGGAGAAACTGTAAACAAAAAACTAATGAAAGAACTCAAGGAGAGTAGGAGATTTTGTGTATTATATACCGCCTACGAACTGTCGTAAATATAGGGAATATAGGCGGCGACCTTATTCATGTAGAAGTAGGACCATTAGGGCAGTTAGAGACTAATTAAGAGTTGCCAACCACGTAATTCGAGGCATATAAGGAAAGCCCTACATAACGCGTGGTTACAGCTTGATTAAGGAGTCCAGATCCGAGAAGGATTCTGTTTGCCTTAAAGAAATGGAACTCTAAACCAGAAGGATATGTCACGCGGTCAACTAGAGTCAACAATCTCAAGGCAGAACTTGAGCTCTTAGGATCATGCCACGTGTCTTCGTTATTTGGTCAGACATCAAATACCAAAGCCGTCAATTACTTTATGGATATAAATCTCTTGAGACAATGCCAACAGTTTCTTTGACAAGTTTCTTGTAATCTTAACACTAAGAATGTATCCGGCCTCGCCTATATCTTTCATCTCAAGTATCTGTCATTTCCTGCTATTAAGATGTCATCTACATATAGAGACATAATGAAAAAAATTTATGTTGGAGTTCTTGATGTAGACACAATGGTCTCCCTCATGTATCTTGAAGTCATTTAGGATCATCCGATTAGAAATTGAATGTACCGATGCATCGAAGAGTCTTTCAGGCCATAGATTGAGTTTATGTACTTGCAAACCTTTTTGTTCGGTACTTGATACCACGAAAGCTACAAGATGTTCCATGTAGATCTCTTCGCGCAACTCTCCCTTGAGAAAGACAGTTTTCACAACCATTTGATGCATCTCTAGGTCTAAACTCGCTACTATTACTAGTATTATCCTATAGATGTAAACCTCACAACATGTGATAAAGTCTCCCCATAGCCTACCCCTTTTTGTTGTGCAAAGCCTTTAGCGACCAGACGAGCTTTATATCTTTTGATACTGTTGTCGCCCATTCGCTTCACTTTAAGAATCCACATTGTTAACTATTTTTTCCCTTTAAGCAGATCAACCAGTTCTCAAACCTGAATCTATTTCCCTCAAATTTTATCGTTTTTCCATAGGACTAATTAGTAATTTATTTATTATATTTTGTACTCTAATTAATTTTCTGGTTGAAAAAAAGAAAATAAAAATCAAGGAAGATGTTTTTATTTATGGTTGTGCATGATGAAATCACCATCTTATATAGAGGGCCTACTAATTTGCTTTGGGATATACATTATAATGTAACCTAATAAAGAAAAGAAAATGAAGGAACTATAATTATTTGCCGAGTAGAAATGGACCTAAAAATGATATCACGAAGGTTAGTGGTAAGGGCTTATGTTATCATGCAATGGGCAACTCATTGATTGACATGATGAATGATTAAGTATGACATATTTCCTTGCCATTATTGGATTCCATGTGGAAAATATATGTAACAAGGCCAAATTTTCTCTTAATATTCTGAGAGAGATTTACGTTTTAGGTATGACATAGTGTAAATTTACCATATCGTTTCTAATGAAGATCAAGTTTATTAGGTGTAATTTAAAACGTGAATTACACTAGTTTGTTAATTATTTAACTGTCATATCAATCATTCTAAATAAGTTTCTCGATAAATTAGAACATTTTTAATATATTTTTGTTAGTCATCTGCAACTGTGTCTGTAACAAATTGCCTACCCAACGAAATGATGCAATTATCTACAATTCAAGTAAATTGTTTTAATTTGCACAAGAGTATAAATTAAAGAGTATATCATTTCGTATTTATTTAATTTTTTTTAAGAATAAAGAGGCACTAAATTAATGGGTTTATGCAGCTTTTATATAAGTGGTATGCATAATAAAAGTAATGTTTAAGATAAAGTATCCAACAAAATAATGCTCTTAATTATAGTTAAAGCAATTAAGAGATAAGAGAACTGAAACTGTGTGTACACAATAGAGCCAGATGAAATTTATAATTTTTGATTATTTTAATGCGCTCATTATCATACTCAACTATCAGGTTGTAAATCAAAAAAATTATTCGAATTTAACTAAAAACATTTTGATAACATTATTTTAAATTTCTTAATCTAATAAAAGCATTATTTTAAATTATTGTTTTTATTTTTACTTTATCACCTTTTCGATGAAGAAGTCCTATGTCAGTTAAGATTTATTAAGTAAAAATACTCGCCCTTACAACTTAGTCGAAATGTAAAAATGATCTTTCATCTCTATATGATAAGATATATAAATGTGTCAATGTACATTAAAACCTTACTTTCTCTATCACTTTTTATTAGCCGACTTAAGTATCGAAATTGGACTATCAATCAACAGCTCTCTTAAATTGATTCTATCTTATTTCATACATGATTGTATTAAAAACTCTAATAGATTTAAGTGAGATCAAATTGAAATAAACATCAAAATGGCAGCACTCCACTCCACACATGTGAGTGGTTGAAGAATTTTTACAAACACCTTTCACTCATAAATCAGGTTTCAAACATTAATGCAAAGATAAAGATAGACAGAGGTCCAATCCATTTCAAAAATAAGCCGTAGATGTGTTCTACCCGTACATCATACATGGTTATGCGCACAACTTTTATATATAGTTAATTTTATAAGGCAAAAGCTAACGAGCGCCTCCGGAGCGTTAGATAAACATATAATGATTATTAATCATTTTATAAAAATAATAAATATGTGGACTTTAAGCATTAATTATTTTATAGAATTTAGTGAACATTAATTATTTGATTGAAATAATAAAGTGGAGTAATTATAAAATAATTATTTAATTATTTTTTATGGTAATTATTATGGATTTTTGGGGTTTATGATTGGATTCGGTAGGGTTTAAGTTTGGGTTCATGGGTTAGGTTCGGGTATAGGGTTTAGGTTTAGTAGGGTTTGGATTTGGATTTGGGTTTTGGGTTAGGGTTAAGATTAGTGTTTGGAGTTAGGGTTAGGGGGTAGGGTTAGGGGGTTAGGGTTAGGGTTTCGGGTTTATATGTTGGTTTGGGTTAATTTTATGGTTTTAGGTCCGGGTTGATGATTTAGGTTCGGGTTTGGATTTCGGATTTATATTTTTGTTTGGGTTAATATTTTTGGATTTGGGTTCGGGTTGATGATTTTGGTTCGGGTTTAGAGTCGGGTTTTTAGGATAATGTTTAAGGTTTAAGTTCGGGTTTAGATTTAGGGTTAGGGTTAGGGTTTAGGGTTTAGGGTTCTAGCGCCCCGGGGCGCTCGTTAGCGAGATCGATTTTATAAAGAAGTCAAATAATTTATACAAACTCCAACCACAAAATACAGTTTAAAATTAAAGATTTTAAACGTTTCTTGAGAGATTTTTTTGAATTTTTAGTTTTGAGCATTCACTTTCTACAATCATAGGATTTAAACTTATGACCTCACAAGTAATCATAAAAACCCTAGCCCCTTTCTCTCTCAAAATCCTAATTCTAAAAACCTCTTATTTTGAGCTTGAAATCGAGGAGGAAGAAGGAAGTTTTGCTTCTTTCTTCCTCCTCCCAACCCCGAATCTGATTTAGTTTTCTCCTTCTTCTCATTGCTCTTTTTGTTTAGCATCATATATCTCAACAGTATTCTTTGGTCATCAGATCTGCATCCGATAGTTATATTTTCTTCATTTATAGCTCGTTTGGATTTAGCACGGACGGAAAAGGTTGACCTAATCCATAGATCTGTAGATCTACGGGAGTGCAATTTCAGGAATGACATAGATCTGATTTTCTGGCGAAGCATAGGTGTTGAAGAATGGTTTTTGATTGCTTTTCTGCAGATCCGGACTCTCAAGAAATATATGATGTATTATGTCGTTTTTTTAGTACCTTTATGGTGTATTAGGCTCTTTGTAGCGTTTCTTTGCCCTATATGCGGTTTATACTGGCGTTTGTCTGTATCTTTGTGAGGTTTAGTTCCTCCTTTTTCTTTGATTATCATCGTGCTGTAATTTTTTATATTATTCAATGATATGATAACTCTTCTATCAAAAAAAAAAAAAAAACTTATGACCTTACACTTTTTAGTGGAATATAATGAGGGGCGGACCCAGGATTTGAAGACCGGGGGGGCTAATTTTGGCTCTAGCGTAATTTTTTTTATATATGCGTGTATACAAAAGTGAAGTAGAGTTGATAAAATTAGGAGAAAAAAATTAATAATCTAATAAAAAATTGTTGATAAAATTATTAAAAATAGAAAGGAAAAGCAAAAGCAAAAAAATAGAGTTTTCGATCAAAATAACATTAAAAAATTAAAAATTGATGAAAAACATTAATAATGTTAGGAGAAAAAAATTAAAAATTGATGAAAAGCATTATTAATGTTAGGGGAAGTAAATGCTTAAAAAAATGTTAGGGGAAATTTTTTTGATGAAAAGCATTAATAATGTTGGAAGAAAAAAGAATGTAGTTGGTGGGATATGAACCCTAGTCTTTACATCTAATACATCATTCTTACCAACTCTTCCATCCTTTCACTTTGTCCATTTTATCATCTTTACTATTAATATACATTATTTTGGGGGAGGGCTAGCCGGAATATGTCACTACATTTCTAAGGGTTGTGCCGGAACTCAGGGGGGCTCGAGCCCACCCGAGCCCCCCTAGGTTCGCCCCTGAATATAATAACCACTGATGAGTCCAAAATGTACTCATGTTTTAAGGGTATATTTCATCAAATGTGAACCCAAAAGAAGGAGATTTGTGCTTAAAATGGGCAATTGTTGGAGTATAGTGCAGATTGTTCTGATTTCAGAGAACAAGCGTTTCTGGCTGTTCTTCAGCCTTATTTCAGCAGCTTTGGTCAAGGGTTTTAAGAAGGGTATTTCCGTCAGCTTGAGAAGTTTGAGCAAAAGAAGTTAAAGTTTGGCAAGTTGGCAAGTGGGACTGAAGTTTTGATCTGAAATGTTAAGTGACAACTTGGGGTGAAGTGATAGGAAGTGAAGAAAGCATTTATACTTTATTGACTTTTCTGCAGGAGAACAGTTGAGTCACTGTTCACTCTTGTACCTCTTTTCGCACTTGCTTTGATCTGGTCCATTGATCTTCCACTCAGATTTCAAGGAGAGCTTTATCTTCTGAAAAGTAAGGATTTTGGGAAGCAAAAGAAGAAGATATTTCCTTGTTTATTGTATTCTATTATGCAGAACAGCCGGACTACTGTAGCAGTTGTACTTATTTGTATTATTTTAATCCTAGTTGCTTTAGTTTTCTCGGTTTTGGGGTATTAAAAGACCCTCTCTCCAGAGATCTTACAAGAATTACCTAAGCTTTAGTTTTACTTTTTAGTTTCTCTCTTTAGGAGTAGTTCTTATCTTTTTATCTTTCTCTTTCATCAAAGTTGTATGAACTAAGTTCTGGAAAACCCATTTTCCAGCCATTAATCTACTATTCATCCTTCTTCTTTAATGCTTGCATTTACTTTCATGGAGTTTGGTGTAAGATCGTTAATGAACAAGCGAGAGTAGTTGTTCTGCAGGCTAAGGCCAGCCAAAGAGCTGGTGAAAGTAAGTTGATTTCTCTTTCTTTTGACATGAAGATGCTTGTTGATTATTAAATGGAGCAATATTTCATCTAAGGCCTTGCTAACCTTAGTAATCAGTGGAATAACCAGGAGACCTCCGAAGTTATGAAACGGATCTACCATTTAATGCATGTTATTACATCAGACCTGAGTATAGCATGTTAGGGGTTTATATTTCTCTGATTTATAATGCTTTCCTATTCATAATGCTTAGATGTATGTTAAAAGTAAACCGCGGATATCATGCATCTAAAGATCTCGAAGACGTAACTTCTGATTTGAGTGTAAAAAGAGGAAAGAGACCCTAAATCTATGAAATCAAGACTTCATGTATGCTTGAGAGAGAGAACACTTGCTTTTGCCTGTTCTGGTTGTGCCTCTGCCTGTTCCCAAATTAGTGGAGTTCATATATATACTTTGTTGGTTGAGATTTGTAGATTTTCCTTTTTAGTTAGTCTTTATTGCTGTTTATCTTAGAAATTAGATTAAATACATTTAAATGATTGTTGAACAACTGGAATTCGACTGTTCTTAAGCTTAGAGCGACCGTTTAGACTTTCTTTCTCTGTGGAATACGATAATTTTACTTTTGCTGTACTACTTGCGACCTGGTCCTCTTGCCAGAGTGTCCACATCACATTTTGACACAGCAAATTTTGGCGCCGTTGCCGGGTCTGTGAGCTATTTTGGGGGTTGTCTGCTTGTTCTGCCTTTGCTGGGTAGCTGTTTTGCTTGTTCTGTGAATGCTCCATGATCTTGAAGTATATCTATTGATGTCCTCAAGTTGAGTCTTATTTTTATGTTTTTAGGAAATTTCTTTTGTAACTTTCTAGCCAGTTATTTTGTCAAGTTTTCAAGTCTGTTTTAGTTGTTCAAGTTGCATGATGGCCACTTGTAGCTTGGTTGTTCTGTCAATGAATGTTTAGTTTGTTTATTAGTGTTTGAGCATTTGCTCTGTTTTTATTTCCTTTTAGTTCTAGCTTTTATTTTTGTGGAACAATTGCATTGCTTAGATAGACAACACATATCTTGCAAAGTTGGTTAAAATTGAACTTGAGTGCAAAACCAGTGAGCATTAGAGCCGAAGGAGAAACAGTCTGTTCATCACACCAGACTTGTTTATTAGGAGATGGAGAACAGTCTGCCTCTAGCCAGACTTGTTAAACACTGAGTGGGCTTGCTTGAACAGTGGGAATGTGATCAATGAGTGCAAGTGTTTGCTCTGGTAGCCTGAAGTCAATCATAAGACCTTGACTAGAGTCAAGAAGATAAGGGCACTAGGATTATATTTAGGATGTTCACCTTAGGTTTAGTTTTAGGTTTAAGCTTGTAACTTAGATTGTTCACCCTTGTACATTGTGTCTTTCTCATTGTAGTTTCACCCATCCTGGCCAAAAGCTTTTTGGTGTCAGCCACATCTTTGTCCTTCTCTCCTCAATGTTATGTTTGTCTTTCTCTTGTTCATGTCTCTCTTGTTCTTGTTGAGTCTTTCAAAAAGTTGGAACAAGAGGAAAAACTAAAGTTCTTAATTTCAAAATCTTTCACATTAAGTCAGTCAGTCATTAAATCAATAGCCCATTTGATTCTTTGTAGAGATCAATCAGATCAATTCAAATCCGGTTGTTCTTCTACCTTTGCAAGAAGAGAACTCATATCTTTATGTTGTTTTCAATCTCAGCTTTGCTTAATCTCTTGTCAAATAGTTCTCTTCCTTGCTCGAATAAAGTTAAAAAAATAAATAAAAATAATAATAAAAAAATGTTATGTTATTTGGGTTATGACTGACCGGTCTTCAAAAGGAATCCATTATTTCCTTGCTCTTCATGGTTAAAAACCAACTTCTAAGCTTCAAATCCAATAGTTAGCACAACTTCACTATCTTTGCTAACTTATGTATAAGTTCTTGAAAGTTCAACTTTGTCTTTGTCTTTTCTTTTATTTTTCTCTTTTACCTCAGTTTTCCTTTTACTTCTTTACCCGTCCGCATTATAACCGTGTCTAAGACCCTTTGATTGACTATAATTCAAGCATTTGACTTTGGACCGAATTGCAAACTCTTGTTCCTCAACTGTTCTTGCAAGCTGCTGTGGGAATTAAACACTTAGCCTAACAACTAGAGTGAATGTGAGTGTAGTCCTGGGCAGCTAATAGCCAGGTTGTTCTCTTGTGCATAAAAATTCAAAGGTGCTCTAAGAATTGAAACTGAAGAATTTTAACCAGGTTGTTCCACTTTGAGTCTAGGATTTTTCTTTTCTTGAGTCTGTGTTGCTTGAGGACAAGCAAATGCTATTTTGGGGGTTGTGATGAGTCCAAAATGTACTCATGTTTTAAGGGTATATTTCATCAAATGTGAACCCAAAAGAAGGAGATTTGTGCTTAAAATGGGCAATTGTTGGAGTATAGTGCAGATTGTTCTGATTTCAGAGAACAAGCGTTTCTGGCTGTTCTTCAGCCTTATTTCAGCAGCTTTGGTCAAGGGTTTTAAGAAGGGTATTTCCGTCAGCTTGAGAAGTTTGAGCAAAAGAAGTTAAAGTTTGGCAAGTTGGCAAGTGGGACTGAAGTTTTGATCTGAAATGTTAAGTGACAACTTGGGGTGAAGTGATAGGAAGTGAAGAAAGCATTTATACTTTATTGACTTTTCTGCAGGAGAACAGTTGAGTCACTGTTCACTCTTGTACCTCTTTTCGCACTTGCTTTGATCTGGTCCATTGATCTTCCACTCAGATTTCAAGGAGAGCTTTATCTTCTGAAAAGTAAGGATTTTGGGAAGCAAAAGAAGAAGATATTTCCTTGTTTATTGTATTCTATTATGCAGAACAGCCGGACTACTGTAGCAGTTGTACTTATTTGTATTATTTTAATCCTAGTTGCTTTAGTTTTCTCGGTTTTGGGGTATTAAAAGACCCTCTCTCCAGAGATCTTACAAGAATTACCTAAGCTTTAGTTTTACTTTTTAGTTTCTCTCTTTAGGAGTAGTTCTTATCTTTTTATCTTTCTCTTTCATCAAAGTTGTATGAACTAAGTTCTGGAAAACTCATTTTCCAGCCATTAATCTACTATTCATCCTTCTTCTTTAATACTTGCATTTACTTTCATGGAGTTTGGTGTAAGATCGTTAATGAACAAGCGAGAGTAGTTGTTCTGCAGGCTAAGGCCAGCCAAAGAGCTGGTGAAAGTAAGTTGATTTCTCTTTCTTTTGACATGAAGATGCTTGTTGATTATTAAATGGAGCAATATTTCATCTAAGGCCTTGCTAACCTTAGTAATCAGTGGAATAACCAGGAGACCTCCGAAGTTATGAAACGGATCTACCATTTAATGCATGTTATTACATCAGACCTGAGTATAGCATGTTAGGGGTTTATATTTCTCTGATTTATAATGCTTTCCTATTCATAATGCTTAGATGTATGTTAAAAGTAAACCGCGGATATCATGCATCTAAAGATCTCGAAGACGTAACTTCTGATTTGAGTGTAAAAAGAGGAAAGAGACCCTAAATCTATGAAATCAAGACTTCATGTATGCTTGAGAGAGAGAACACTTGCTTTTGCCTGTTCTGGTTGTGCCTCTGCCTGTTCCCAAATTAGTGGAGTTCATATATATACTTTGTTGGTTGAGATTTGTAGATTTTCCTTTTTAGTTAGTCTTTATTGCTGTTTATCTTAGAAATTAGATTAAATACATTTAAATGATTGTTGAACAACTGGAATTCGACTGTTCTTAAGCTTAGAGCGACCGTTTAGACTTTCTTTCTCTGTGGAATACGATAATTTTACTTTTGCTGTACTACTTGCGACCTGGTCCTCTTGCCAGAGTGTCCACATCACATTTTGACACAGCAACCACCAAAACATTGCTTAAAAATTTTGTTTTGACAAAAATAACATAATAAATAACTTTAATTGTTAAAACTTAATTTATAAAGTTAAACCCAGAATTATAAATAGACAAAAAATTGTCAAAATGAATAAATGGAATGAAAAGTGTACATCAATATGTGACATGCTTCTCATGTAAATATTTTGGAGCTTCAAGTGTGTATATCACATATTATTTTAACTTTTGTTTTTTAATTCTACTAATAAATGAGTTGTCACATTGGACTGTTTGGTCCAAAAAGCTCCAATGTTATATCATAAAATCAAGTGAATTAAAAGTATAATTAGATAATAGTTAAAGTCTGAAAAGAAATTTTTGTTATTAGCTTTGGTAGAACATCTCACAGAATGCTTCCTAGTTTTGCAGCAATTAATCTGAAATGATTTAAAATTTAAAGTCAATGATATTATTTATATTAATATTTAAAATAATTTAAGGAATCCTTTAAAAAAACAAAATGTATAGAATATTATGAATAGTTTTATTTTTATATAAGAGTAATCAGGGAAATTCTATAAGTCACAAAGTAATCATTATTTTGTTTTGTCAACCATTAGATTATGAGTTAAAAACTAATCTAATGTTTAATAAGACAAAGTATAAACAAAGTGACGATAGCCTACACAGAGTTATCATATCATTGAAAAATATAAAAAACTTACTGCACGATGATAATCAAAGAGAAAATGAGGAATTAAAGCTCACAACGATACATGCAAAAACAAGTATAAACCGCATATAGGGCAAAGAAACGCTACAAAGAGCCTAATACACCATAAATGTACTAAAAAAACCAACTACATCATATATTTCTTGAGATTCCGGATCTGCAGAAAAACAATCGAAAACTATTTTTCAACACTTATGTTTCTCCAGAAAATCGGATCTATGTCCTTCCTGAAATTGCACTCCCGTAGATCTACAGATCTATAGATTAAGTCAACCTTTTCCGCGCGTGCTAAATCTGAACGAGCTATAAATGAAGAAAATATAGCTATCAGATGCAGATCTGATGACCAAAGAATACTGTTGAGATATATGGTGCTAAACAAAATAAGCGATTAGAAGAAGGAGAAAGTAAATTAGATTCCGGCAGGAAGGAGGAAGAAAGAATCAAAACTTCCATCTTACTCCTCGATTTCAAGCTCAAAACGAGAGGTTTTATGAATAGTTGAATTATATTTTACGCTGATAGTTGTATTTTATTATTTCTTTCTTTTTTTCTCAAACGGAATTTAATGTATCATTTCAACAACCAAGAGATTTCTTTCTCTTAAAGTAGAGGTATTAAGTACAGTACTTTTTTTTATTTTGACAATCACTTGAAAATAAAAGATTAAACCGACTCTCCATATAGCTAAAGACAAATGATAATTACCTGCCTAGTAATAAAAATGGATTTTTTGAAAAATAAACTAGATTAACAAAAATGTGAAAGTTTATGAGCCGTATATTAATTGGGTATCATTATTTACAGCCCATTTTTTTCGAACTACAGTCCACTTTGACAAATTTGCCCTTTTCATTATGAACAAGTCAGAAAAAATAAAAATAGAAAGCTCTCAAATCAAAAAAACCTAATTTTGAAACTCTAACATTAAAAATTCAGAGTTTGAGATGTTGAATGACCCAACGAATCCGGAATGGAACAGTGATGATCAATCATTAGAAGACGAGATACTCAAACAGTATAAAAACGTTCAATTTTTTGTTTTTTTTTTTTAAACGGCATCAAAGCCGTTTGCCCTAAGGCGAAATGGCCATGGCGGCCGTTCCACCATATGGAGAAACGGCCTCCATGGCCGTTTCACCACCAAGGCCGTTTCTCCATACGAAGGAACGGCCATGGAGGCCGTTTCTCCTTATAGTAAAACGGCCACTATGGCCGTTTCTCCATAAAAACGGCCTCCAAACCCTAATTAATCCACTTTTTGAAATTTTTGATCAAATTAACTGTTTTTTGAATTTGTTTTTCGTACTTTATTCGTGTTTTTGTCCATAATTGAGAGCAAAATGTGTGATTTTGATGTTAAAAAGTTTAATCTTGAAAAATAGGTTGCTAAGAGGATATCAAAATTAAGAAGGAAATTATGAAAGGGGTATTTTGGGCATAAGTGGGCTGTAGTTCGGAAAAAGTGGGCTGTAAATAGCAACCCAGATATTGATTTCAGCCAACTTTTAAAGAAGAACCACCAAGTTTAAAGTTGGACAAAAAGCTTCAGATTAGTCTAATCAACATGGATGATTTTTGCACCACAATACGATTTAACATAATAATTAAGGTTAAATGATTTGTTTTAATCACTATTTAATGAGTCATCATTCATCATGTTAATCTGTCTTTTCGTCTCTTTATATTAGGGTAAATTACACCAACAGTACCCAAACTATATACATTTTTCCAAACTGGTACCCAAACAAAATTTTGTTCCAAATTCATACCCAAATTATTTGTAACCTCCCATCTAAGTCCAAATTACCTTCTATAATCGGTCAAGGAGCGGTCAACCCAAAGTCAACGACGGTCAACGCAAGTTTGACCAACTTTTTGATAGGCCCATTAATCATCTTATGAAAATTACCAAATTAACCTTTTTCTTCTTCCTCCTCCCTTACTACCATCTCTCTCTTCCTTTTCTCTCACCTCCCTCCACCATAATTTTTCCCTCCTCCTCCTCCTTCTCTTTATTTTTCTTTCTTCTTTCTTTCTTTTCTCCTTTTTTCTTCTTCTTCTTCTTCTTCTTCTTCTTCTTCTTCTTCTTCTTCTTCTTCTTCTTCTCTCCTCCTCTTTCTTCCTTTTCTTTTCTTTCTTCTTCTTTCTCCTATTCTTCTCCCCACCCGCCGGAATCTGGATTTCCAGATTCCGACCGGTTCCTGCCGTCGCCGGAATCTGGATTCCAGATTCCGGCGGGGCTGGAACTTCCTGGAATCTGTGGGGAGAAGAATAAGGAGAAAGAAAAAGAAAGAAAAAGAAAAGGAGGAGAAAATAAGAAAGAAAAAAAAAAGAAGAAAGAGGAGGAGAAGAAGAAGAAGAAAAGGAGGATGATGAATTTTTAATGGTGGAAAAGAGATCTTTAATGGTGGAAAAAGGTCTTTAATGGTGGAAGAGAGAGGGAGGGAGAAAGAAAAAAGGAGGAAGAAGAAGAGAGGGCTTTTTGGTCATTTAAGTATAAATAATTAATAGTGTCAATAAAAAGTTGGTCAAACTTGCGTTGACCGACATTGACTTTGCGTTGACTGCATGTTGACTGGTTATAGCAGGTAATAGGAACTTAATTGGGAGGTTACTAATAGTATAGGTATAAGTTTGGGACAAAATTTTGTTTGGGTACCAGTTTGGGAAAGTGGGTTTAGTTTAGGTACCGCTAGTGTAATTTACCCCTTTATAATATGGTATGCTGGGTCAATAATTTGGTGTTAAATGTAGTACAATGTCAACCGATAAAAATTTAACATTTTGTAGTGAATTAATTACATAGTAGTTTTTAATCAAATAATTAAAAGAAAATTGAAATACTAACAACTAAACTCTAACCAGTAAAATATAAACCCTAAATGCTACTCCCTCCGTTTTTAAATGTTAGTCTCTTTTGTAAAAATATGAAAAATTAAGATATCATTAATTATACTATACACAATACTAATCTATCTTCCTTTTAATTTCTCTTGTGTTACTTGTTTCCTTAAATCTCTATAATTATATGGGCATAATTGACAAAACACTGACCCTTATTACCATAAATGACAAAAACAACCAACATTTATAAAAAAAATTACTTTTAAAAAACGACCAACATTTAAAACTGGAGAGAGTATAATATATACGTGTCATTGTATTATTGATTAGGATACGTATGATGTGGTGTGCCTGGCGTATTCTATTTTTTTTCATATGGAGTAATAATATATACAACCAATAGTCCTCGAAGATGTCGAGATTTTAGGCTCAAGCCCACGACGGCCCGTATCTGCCAAAGCCTTGTCATAGTCCTTGGGGGCTTAGCATATCATCCGTAGGGAGAATTGCCCGACCTTACTGATTATGAACTATACTCATACCGAGATCAACATGCCTTTATCACACAGATTGAGCCATGTGGACTGACGGCGTTGGGCACCCTGCCCGACTGATGCGGTAATGGTCTCTATATTTACCTTACTAATGTGGCACTCAACAAAGTTATAAAATACCCCTTCCATCATAAACGCAAAGTACACTGTTGGATTTTCTCTCTCTCTCTCTCTCTCTCTCTCTCTCTCTCTCTCTGGACTTGAATATATATCATTTCTCCCTCTAAAACTCATACTAACTTGATCGTCGAAGTTTCCACCATTTCTCTTGGAGGAGAACATATTTCCGACATACTACTCAAAAGCATAAACCTAAGAGCTCACTTGAATTTAATTTGTCATCATTTAGTGCGGCGATCGTCGATTACAAGTGTTTCCTTTAGTTTGACAATGACTGATCTAGAAAAAAGACTCCCTTGTTGTTCATTAGAAATGTCTCATCCACCTCGAAGTCTCCTTTACCCCTTCATTTCCAACCCTGAATCCCACTGAGACCGTTGCAAGTATGGCATCAGTGACATGGGATATTACAAAAGGTGGAACGACCGTTTCAGTTTTGGACCACAACACAAATGGACTAGCAAAGAACTTGGAACCCTTTGTTCATTGAAGAGATCACGGATGACGAACCAACCTCGGAGTAATATTTCGTTTCAGGGGAATTATTCTTTTAAAAGGAAGATTATTATCATTGTATTTGAGAGATCATATTGTATATTGTGAGATATATGTTAAATATTATATGTAGTCTTAAATTATCCAAAGTCAATGTATAGGGGTCAAAATCATATGGTAGCCGAATTACTCTAGCCGTTTACAGTAAAACCTCTATAAGTTAATAATGTTGGGACCATGATATTTTATTAATTTAGCGAGATATTATTATATCGATAAATTAATAATTTATTAATTTAAAGAGGTTTTACGTATGATATTTAAATTTTCAAGTCGAATATACTAGTTACAATGTATATTTGTTAGAGATGAAAAACCAAATTACAATATATATTAGTTAGACGAATTTACATAATTGAATTTGTCAAGTTCATTGTAACGCCACAACTCTTCACAACTTTTTGTTGCTATATGAGAAGACAATGCCCCAACTCTTAAGTGCAATGAGAAGATTTAAAGATGAAATTAATATAGATTTGAAGTTCAAGAAAAAAACAAATGACTATAGATTCATTTTTAACTAGACAATCTTAGAATTTTGAAGTGTATCACACACACACATATAAATATATAAAGGGTTTTTCTATCATGTGCCCAATGGGCACATGATAAGTGTTATAATTGCACACATTAAGCCTTAAATGCACACATTAAGCATTAAATTGACTTCTTATTCATAATGTTTAATTAATTAATTAATTATTTGATTCTCTCTCATCTCTTTTCCTCATGCTCTTGTAAAAAAACAAAAGTTGCTTATAAATCTCATTTTGTAAGAAGTTTTTTTATTATAAGTTGAAATTTGTATTTTTTATGATACCCTAAATAGTACTAGGATGAACCCGTTGCACATGTCTTTTAATTTTTCTCCCGATGTAAGACGGTATTTTTTTAAAAAAATACATGAAGTATGGTGGTGCTCTAGGAAAAATACATATGCATACTTCCGGTATTTTTTTAAAAAATTTTCATACAGCACCATACCTTCGGTAGTTTTTTTTAAAAAAATCCCGTTTTACATCGAGAGAAAAAAATAAAAGACATGTGCAACGGGTTCATTATAGTACTATTTAGGGTATCATAAAAAATACAAATTTTAATTTATATTAAAAAAATTTCTTACAAAATGAGAATTTTTACCAACGTTTTTTTCTTAGAATAGAATGAGGAAGAGAGAGAATCAAATAATTAATTAATTAATTAAATATATACATTAGGGATAAGTAGTCAATTTAATGTTTAAGGTGTGCATTTAATGCTTAATATGTGCAATTATAACACTGGGCACATGATAGAAAAACCCATATATAAATAAAAGTTTATAATAATTATTAATTTATAGTTTCATTGGGACCAATATATATACACTGGGGTTTCAAAAAAGTTATTATCTTATTATTTTATCGATTGATGTCGAATTTTACACTGGTCTCAAGTTGGGACACGACAAATTATTAATTTTATCGAATTATTAATTTATCGAGTATTAAATTATAGAGGTTTTACTGTATTTATTTTGGATAGCTTAAATTTTTGATTGTACAAATTGTTTGTGATTATCAAAATTAAATTTTATAGAATTCTAATAAAACAGTTTTATTAAATAAATTCTTTTTAAAAAAACCCGATTGCGGCAACAATTCGAATTGATGACGGTGACCCTGTAACCAGAAGCTTCAACTGTTGGACAGTTGGCGGTGACACCAATTCCAGTAGTCAAAGCAGTTGCAATTTCGATAGAACTATATTCCTTAAACGACATACATTACATATCTCGTTTAGTAGGGGCAAAGTCAGATTTCGAAATTAAGAGGCGCAAAAAATCAAAGGGATAACAATTCTAAATTTTGTTACTGAAACTTAAAATTAGTATCTATTAAACATAAAGCCTAAATTGGTACCATTTTATACCTTAGACCTATTTTGATACTTTTGATGAAACGTTAGGCTTATTTTTTTACCTTATCCTAAAATATTAAGAGCAAAAATTTATGTATTCCATAGGTTTACATGATAAATTTATATTCTTTCTAGACCGCAAATCTGCATTATCCAGGCGTAAAAACTTTATACCTAATAAAATAAAGGCAAAAAGCACTATTTGACCACTATTCTATCCAAAGTTTGTGCATTTGGACACTGACATTCTATTTAATCACATTTGGCCATTCACTTTTGTAATTTGGTCATATTCGGCTATTGATCTACCAATTTAGTGCTTCTTAAATCAAAAAATCAAAAGGAGATTATACTCTTGAACATTAAAATTACTCTATTTCAAATAAGGAATTGATATTACTAAAAAAATGTTAATTAATATAAAATGTAGGAATGTCAATAAACGTAATAAGAGTGAAAGCTCACTAAATTACAAAGGAATGTGATTAAATAAAATAGTGGCTAAATGCACAAATTTTAGATAAGTCAATTGCCAACTAGTACATATAGTATAATATTTAGTAATAAGGTGATATAATTTCAACAATGAAGGAGGGACAATTAAGCTTGTTATATAACTTTAAAACAAAAAACTATACATACAAAAATTTCCCAACTTTAAATATTAAGGGGAACAATTGACCCTCTTCTCCTCTATTTGGCTTCGCCCATGTTACCTAGGGCCTCAAACAGTCCTAAATCGGCCCTGATAGTGGCCATTAGCATGGAAAAAAAATGGAGATAAGGAATCAACTATGATTTAGCCGTTTTTAGTTGTTTCACATAAACATTATAATTTGATTTGATGATCCCAAAATTAATTTGTAATGTGCAATTTTATTTTATTTTATTTTTTTTTTGGTAACATGATGTGTAATTATTATGTAGTTGTGTTACTATTTTCACTAGCTATCACCACCTTGACCATCAAATCACAATTCTATTTTGTTTCAAGTCAACTCAAAGGTTTAACATGATTGACTTTTTGATCCAATTCGGAGATTTTAAGAGTACGTTCAATTGCAATTTAAGGGCACATCATTATTCCCCAAATCAAATTTCCACATGTATGCAAAATCTCTCAGATTTTTTTCACTTCAAATTTAATTTACTTTTTGCTTTTTCATCATTACAATTCCAGCTTCCAGCTTGGTCTTCGGAGCCATTATTAAAAACATTAATTAATGCATCATTTACTGATTTTCAATCATGGAAGATTCACTCTTGTATCTTAATAAGTCAATTGAGCAATAAAAAAATTTGTGAAATACAAATTTTACCTAAAATATCAAAATACTCCTACCTATATTTAAAATAGTAAAATACCAAAAATACTCCTACCTATATTAAACTTAACCAAACCAAAACAAATCAAACCAAATCAAACCACATTTTACCTAAAATTTACTAAATTCAACCACACCATTCTATTTCGGCGAGCAAAGGTCTCCAACACCACTATCGTTTTTGGCAGAAATATTTTTCGGCGAGGACATTTACATAGTTCAAATCATATCGGGAAGACGAAACAATGAAAAATGGAGAGCGATCATAAATGCTCGTACAGAATATGCATATGAAAATGCGATGGAGAGTATGAAATTTACATGGAATCATACTCCACAGACATGAATTACTGGTATTGACATAGTAAAAGTCAGTTTTGCTCTTATGAATTTTATTTTTTAAAAACAGATGAAACTAATGAATATTGCGCCTCACCAAATGGAGAGGCTCATGAATATTGAGCCTCACCATGTGGTGGGGCGCATGCGTGTTGATTTAGTATTTATGTATTAATCACTAGTAAGTTCCTCGATTTTTAATATTGATAAAAATTAATTACTTGATCTTTCAATTAATATATTTTGTTTAATAATATTTGTTATAATATTTTATTCTATTAATACAAATACTAAAAGCTATATATTAATAATATTATATGTATTCCTTTCAAAAAAATAATAATATTATATGTATTTTTTTTGTTACATAATATTATATTTATTATTATTTAGTATTTATTTTTATTAAAAATAGCTAACTAAATTTGTAATAATGTAATATTTTAATTTAAAAAATAATAAATCTCTTTTTATGTAAGAAAATAAGAAAATCAATAATATAGTTAAAAATTATTTTAACAAAATAATAATTATATACAAAATGATAAATTTATCTATCTATCACATTTTTTTCGATTAGCTTAATAATTGAAAAAAAAAGATTAATGTTAGAAATTTCATTAATTTTTGTATGTTTTATTATGTCTTAAACCACTAATTAATATATTTTAAAAAATTATTTATTAAGTACTTATCAAACTGTTTTTTCTACAACCACATGTTTTTACTTTTAATTTTAGCAAACAGTCTTCTGCTTTTCTGAACAGCACTTTTCCCCACAGATACAACCGTTTTTAACAACAATCACAAACTAAGTCTACATCTTTATATATTATAATAAAGGAGATCATAAAAGAGTTTGAGGTCTCACTATAGATTTCCTTCAAACTATATTTACAATTTTTCTAGAATTTTTCTTTTCTTTATCCTTAAAAAATATTCTCTATTGTTTACTACATTTATTTATAAGATTTGAACTTTCAGTCTTCATATCTAATATTTTAATTACATTTACTATGGTTGTGACAGATTAAGTATTACTATGTAAAGTAAATTAAAATATGTAAGACAAACTCTATATATACAATTCTTTAGAGATGTAGACTATGGTTACTTTGAAGTAATTATTATTTTGTCTTTATCACCATTGGATCAAAATTCACTATTCTCATCTAATAGTGATAGTGGGCAAAATAATAGTTAATTTGTAAAAAATAATATAACCACAGAAAAACCCATTCTTCGGAAAGTGCAACACACATTGAGTCTGTTTTTTTTATTCGAATGCAATACACGATCAATCTTCTCTTCTTTTCTTTTCTTCAATTGTTCTAACCTTTTCTTTCTTTATGGGTTTCTCAATGTTGTTATGTTCTTAAGTTTCTTCCTAACTCAATTCATTTGTGTTTTCCAGATTTTTCCTCTTGCAGATTCTTCACCAAATTATCTTTGTTTCTTCATTTTTTTCATTAAGGTATATATCACTAACTTGGTTTCTCTAATTTGTTAAATAATTTTAGTCATAATATTTAAAACAAGAATTAAAGAACTATACAGATAGAAAATTTTCACCATTCTAACGTTTTGCATAAAGAAATATGAAATAGGCAAAATCTATGGCCTGTTTGGTAAAACGTTTCGTGGGAGCATATAGCGTTTCGTAGGAGCATATAACATTTTTATTCCAATATGCTGATATATAGGTGTTTGGTTAAAAAATTTAAACTACATCATTTAATGTTTTGGAAGCAAAACAAAGCTAGTTTGTATTTTAAACTATAAGTAGACTTTGATCAAATTATCCTAACTTATTATTATTATTTGTAAATTGATATCCATATTAGTATTTTTCACATGTCAACAGCTACTGTTTTTTGTAAGTTTTCTAAACATTAATTATCCAACAACTATCAGCAAACAACAACAGCAAACAACAACATCTAACTGCAACAGCTACAAAACTAACAGCAACGCCAAACATGCTCTATATCTCTATATATATCATAATTATAAAGTGTTTTATGGTGTGTCAGAAGAAAAATAATGCTTTGTATGGTTACTTTGATATTTTGTCCATCATTGTAATATTCGTTTCTTTGATTTCAGTGATAACGCTCTATGCACATTAAAGTTCGACTACATATGTTATATTTATTTTACAGTTGTGCTCACATAGTCAATAACTGACCAAATAGAATTGGTCAATCATCATTAGATTATAATCTAAGGGTGGAGATTACAATTTTACGCAATCACCTAAACACGACGGGTTGATATGAGACTATTTAAGGTATAATAAAAAAACAAAAAACACTATTTATAATTAAAGTAAAATAAATGATTTCATTGGTTTTTAATCTCCACCCTTAGATTCTAATCTAATGGTGATTGACCAAATTATATTTAGTCCGTTATCGACCAGGTGAGCACCACTCATTTATTTAATACTAAAAATAAGTGTCACAAAATTCAGCGGCTAATTATTTTGGCTGGTTTAGTTGGTGTATGTGGAGGTAATCATAGTTCCAATTCATACTCCACAAGGCCCAAGTTGGTTCGGTCCAAAATCATACACATGTTTATCACTTTCGATTAATTTATAAGCTACATAATATCTTCTAGATTAATTGAAGATCAACACGATAATTAATTCTAATTTTATTTGAAAATTCATATATATATCCACGTCCACCATAGGAACGATATATAAGTAGTTCCAATAATAAAATGGTATAGGTAAAAGATTGAATTAGCTGCGGGTACGCACTTATGTTTGTCATACATATGGTTTACCCATAATTAATTAACTAGTAATTGTCTTTCGAAAAAAAAAAGTTAAGTAGTAATTGATTCGAAAATTGTTTAAGTACTCTTCCACCTAATTAAACTGTCTGCATATCATAATGGAATCAAACTCAAAATCTAATTTCCGTAAAAAAAATATAAAAAAGAAAAAAAAATCAAAATCTAATTTTAGATATTTCCAAAAATAAAATAAAATTTAATTTAGATAATTAAGTAATTGGCTTAATGCATGTGTAGTCACTTGAACTTGTCCAAAAACTTCAACTGCCCCCTAAAAATTCAAACGTTACACATGAACTCCTATACTTGATTAAATGTTACAAAGAACTATTTATTCTTATTCATTTATTATTTATAACCCTTTATTCGTGTAGAAAAGTTACAAATAATCTCTTATTCTTGTTTCATTTCTTTCAATAACCCGATAATTTAAAAATTAACCATATCAAAATGTGTAAACAATAGATTATATCATTTACAAAAGTTCTGACTCTCTGTATTATAGGCTTGCACCTATAGTATGCACAGTCTGCAATTTTCATATTTTGATATATTAACTTTAGATTAGTTTCATATAAGTGTATGTGGTTTGCATTTGAGCAAATAAATGATTGTGGTTTGCACTGTTTACAGACTTAAAATTAAGGTTAAACTCAAAGGTCAAAAAATAAAATAAAATAAGTGCAAAAATATCGCCGTTTAGGTTAATAAAATTGACTATTTACTTAGTTTGTAAATAATGAAAACTACAGTTCGTTATTTGCTCAAATACAAACCACAATGTTTTATTTATCAAAATGTGAAACTACAAAGCACTTATATGAAATTAATTCTTAATTTTAAAATGAATGAGTAAATTTTTACTTTCTAAAAGTAGATAAGTTCATATTAATTTGTTGAAAGTTCGATTGAAATTTTTAGAGAGCCAGTGCATGCCTTAAGTCTAACTAATTTAAATCGTGAGTCTTTTTTTTTTTAAAATTACCAATAATATGGTGCCTTTCTTGTACCTAGGCAAAAGATATCTCTAGCTAGGCCTAGCTTCATCTTATATATAGAATTAATATGTTATTATAGAATTACATATGTCCCACAGTTTTGATTATATATATAACTAAAGAATTTACTCCCCTCTAAAACTTTCATATTCATATAAATTCCTCTAACCAATATATACACACATTCACACCTATCATATCACCATCTCTCTTAATTTCTCACGTATTCATTCTTGAATCTTGAGTGTTGATTTAGCTCCGAAGGTTTTGCTAATCTTGCGCAACTGAACGACACAACACAACACAAAGAGATTCAAACACAAGAGAAAATTACTCATTCTTATTAGTGGATAAGACCCTTCTTAATCCACTCCAATTTTTCAGGAATTTGAGACTCAATCTCTCTTTTCAGATAAGATTAAACAAGATAATTACTGATTCTACGGGCTCTATATTACCCTTTTCCTTCCCCTCCTTCATCAATGTCTTTATCTTTTCACTTTTGCTCTTTTTCTTGAGCTCAAAAACCTAACCCTCCTTCTTTTTCACCTATATTTCACCTAGTTTCTCCTAATTTCATCTAATTTTAACTACTGTTTGATGGACTTCCTGAGAGAAATACAAGGTAAAATAGCTCATGATCCTTTATTCATTGATCAGAAAATGAATCCAAGATGTGTATGGGTGGCCGGACCGGTCATAGTCGGGGCGGGGCCCTCCGGGTTGGCGGTGGCGGCTTGTTTGAAAGAAAGAGGAGTACCAAGTACCATAATAGAGAGATCTAACTGCATAGCTTCGTTATGGCAGTTAAAGACATACGACCGGCTTAGTCTTCACTTGCCTAAGCAATTCTGTGAGTTACCTCTAATGGGTTTTCCGGTAGACTTTCCAACGTATCCGAGTAAGCAACAATTCATTGATTACTTGGAAAGATATTCGGAGACTTTTGATATAAGGCCTCGGTTCAATGAGAGTGTGTCTCGTGCTGAATATGACCGAGTTCTTGGGTTGTGGAGGGTCAAAACTGTAGGGCCTAAGAAGGACGAATACACGGAATATGTTAGCCGGTGGTTAGTGGTGGCTACCGGAGAGAATGCGGAGGCGGTGTTGCCGGAGATTGAAGGAATGGAGGAATTTGATGGGGATGTAAAACATACAAGTTTGTATAAAAGTGGAGAAGAATTTAGAGGTAAAAAAGTATTGGTTGTGGGGTGTGGAAATTCAGGAATGGAAGTATGTTTAGATCTATGTAATCATAGTGCTCACCCCTCACTGGTGGTCCGAGATACGGTAACTATTTATTTTCTCACTTTTCCACTTTCTTTTCTAGACTTTTTGTGCGGGCATACAGTATAATCTTTCCTTCTTTAACAAGCTTGAAGCAGCAAAAATTGTTGTTAATTTTTTTAATTAATTGCATCTTAATTTCTAGATTTAAACTTACAAAGATTCCCATTAGATGGGAAACACATTCTCTTATTAACTTTTGATGATATAAATATAACACTTTCTTATTAAAAATGAGTTCTCAACCACACTCTACTTTGGTTTTTGTCAAAAAGAGAAATTTGTTAAGATCTTACTATGTGGTTTTGTTTTTGTATTAATAGAAAATGAGCAAATCCCATATCTTTTTTCTTTGCTTTTAGTAGATTTAATTAGGAAGACAATAAAGGTATTGATTTTTGGGGTAACGGCAGTGAGTTCAAGTTCCTAAGATTGAACAAAATGAATTCCCAATATAAAGATAAAAAGAAAGTCTTAAAAAATGAAGATTTTATTTTCACTTTCTGGGGATTCCCAAGCATGCGCAATATTGGTCAGAAATGAATGATATAAAATCCTCCCTGTATAACTATAAATTGTCATAATCATGCATCTTCCCCTTTTTACCTCCCTTATGATTAATTATTACTTTTTCTTTGATTTTTTCCTTTCTTATACATGGTGGTCACTTTTCAGGTCTGTTTCAAAATTGTACATTAGATCTCATTTTGTTTTAATAAAGTCAATTTTGAGTATTTCTCATAGAAAAATCATCGGATTTGTGACATAACAATCACATTCGAATCATCGACTCATACGAATCACATATGTGGAACCAAAAAAATGTTTTTTCTATTGCTGTTGTTAGCTACCTGACATTTTATGGGTAAACATAACTTACTTATTATACGATTGTGAAATTTTCTATTTGAGTTTGTGCGAACTTTTTTATTGAAGTAAAATGTAAAATTCAACAATTTTATTGAATTGAGTGAACTTTTCGAAAGTGGTAGTGACAATTTTAATTTACCCAAATACAAAACTAGGGCAACTTTTCTTTTTTCTTGTTTTGGTTGTGTTTTTTTTTTTTTTTTTTGGTGTTAAAGTTATTTATTACCTTTATGGGTATGGTGAACGCAGGTGCATATTTTACCTAGAGAAATGCTGGGGAAATCAACTTTTGGGTTGTCCATGTGGTTGCTAAAGTGGCTGCCCATACAGCTTGTAGACAGTTTCTTGCTAGTGGTATCAAGAATGTTGCTCGGAGATACGGCTAGATGGGGATTGGAACGGCCGGAAATGGGTCCCCTCCAACTGAAGAATTTGGCCGGGAAAACCCCGGTTTTAGATGTTGGTACACTTGCTAAGATCAAAAGTGGAGACATTAAGGTACTTTGGTTTTCTTCACTTTTTTTTATGTCACATCACTTTTTTCTTCCATTTGTACCATTTTCTATTGATTGATTTCATATATTTATGTCTCCTTGCCTCCCTTTTTTGACATCATACTTACCGACTAATACATACATTGATCAAAAGAGAAATGCATAACCTTACGATTATCATGAGAAGAGAAAAACACATTAGTTAATAATGTTCAACCTAAAATGTTAAGTTATATATAATTGGGTTTGGGGAAAAACTGGGCGAATTTCCCGCTAACTACTTGAAAAGGAAAATTCGACCTTTTTATTGCTTTTTGATATTCTATCTTAGGGCTCTTTTTCTGCTTATTGTCAAGAGAAATCTGAAATAGAGGATACTTGTGCAGGTATGTCCAAGCATCAAGAGGCTAAAACGGCGTCATACAGTTGAGTTTTTGAATGGAGAAATGGACAAGTTTGATGCCATTATCTTAGCAACAGGTTACAAAAGCAATGTGCCATCTTGGCTAAAGGTATTACCTTTTTATTTCATTATTGTATAAATCTACATTTCTTATATATATAACATTATCTTATGTTAATAAATTTGTGCACTCACTCAATTGTTTTATTAAAAAAAGAGAATAATATGGGGTTCTATTGGAAAATGTCAGGAAGAAGACATGTTCTCGGAGAAAGATGGGTTACCAAGAAAGGCATTTCCAAATGGGTGGAAAGGTGAAAGTGGGTTATATGCCGTGGGCTTCACTAAACGCGGTATCCTCGGTGCTTCTATCGATGCTACGAAAATTGCTCTCGACATTCAACGTTGTTGGATTTCTCAAGCTAAACATTCTTTTTCTTCCAGATCAACTTGATATTTTATTTTTTCGGGTTAGATATATATAAATTTTAATTTAGTTTATAGGAAAGAAATCACTGGAGGGTTTTTCTTATGGTGGTACCTATCCCTCCAATTAGAGAAAATATGAAAAAAGAAAAGCAAAGAAAGAAGAAATTAGGTCTATGTTTTTTTAAATGGCTTCAATTGTGAATTTGAATTGAAGAAAAAAAGAAGAAGATGATGATGATGACAATTTCATAAAATTAATGGGATCAGAAAAAAAATGATGAAGGCTGGTTTGGTGTGGATTGTGTAGTAGTAGGGGACCTCAACAGAGCTATTATCTGTACATCTTGTACATTACCATTTTTCTCTATATATAATTAGGTATGACTTTTTGAAAGGGAAAAAAAAAAACTTGAAAGATGAAATGAGATTTTTAGGGTTTCTTTTTGTTATATGGTGCTTAGATTGACCTTTTTCTTTGTATCTTGGTTTTGGATTGAGATTTTGAGAGTGTACTTAAGATCTGATATTGTTGTCTTTCTTTATTTTTTAGCTTTTTTGGATTTTTAGTAAGCTATGTTAACTTGTGAAGAAATATGACTTCTAAAGGAATCATTAGTTATAGATTTTGTCTTCCTTTCCTCTAGTTCTTAATTTTTGTTCATTTCTTTAATAATTTAGACATTCAACAAGAGTTATGTGAATGATCTCTCAATTAATAGATTCATAATTATAATTATAATCATATTTTCAGTAAAATTAGATATAACATAAAAATATATAATAATTTTTTTTACAGTTATGTTCACCTAGTCAATAACTGAGTAAATACAATTTGGTTAATCACTATTAGATTAGACAACGAGTTGATACGAGACTATCTAGAGTATAATAAAAAAACAAAAAACATTATTTATAATTAAAGTAAAATAGATGATTTCATTAAGTTTTAATCTTCATCCGTAAATTCTAATTTATTTAGTCAATTATCGACTAGGTGAACACCACTCTTTTCTTTATGAGCTAAAGAACAAAACAACAAAACAAAGTCAGCTGAACCTTAACCCAAAACACCAAACTCTAAAGCCTATTGTCCAAAATCTCAAACCATAAACTGGTTGATTTGTTTTATCCAAGAATCACACCACCCTCATTATTGTTATTTTTAAAATCTTATCTATACAAATAATGTTAAAATAACAATAATTTAAGACAAAATGAATGAATTTATAAACTTTACAAATTCCCAATTCATATTTGTGAGCATTTAGGATATATTCTTTTCAGTAAATTTCACTAAATTTAATAAATTAATTTAATTTAATAACTAATCTTTAAACTAAATTAAGTTCAAATTTAACTTATTTAAAAAATAATTAATTCATCAATAAAAAATATATCACACGTTGAGAAATTTATTATATTTTAATAATTATATGATGAATGTTTGATAATTTTAATTAAATAAAAAATATGTTTCACATATATTAACATTCAATATCATATTTTTATAATTCCAATTTTAGATATTTAGTTTACTAATTTTAGATATTTAGTATTATTAATTAAATAAAAATTATGTCTCACATATAGTAGAATTGTATCGTATAGCTTTTCTTTTATTAAAAATTGAAATTATTACTAATATGTTTTTATTTGAATTTTTTTTTATTATTTCAATAAGAATTATTAATGTATGACATATCGTATTTCATAGGTCTTATATTATAGTATTTTCAAATTCTCATTTTCACCATACTTTAAATTGTTGTAATATTGAGTTATTTTAGATTTAATAAAATTTATTTAAAAAATTGCCATTAGTACCATTTAACCTTATTTTAAGGGTTAATTTCAAATAACTACCCTTTGATTTCGCGTTTTTGCAAATGAATGAGTGTGGTTTGCCTTTAAGCAAATAAAGGACTGTGATTTACATTATTTGCAGAATTAAGGAAATAATTGATTTTGTTGACGTAAACGAGGAAATTTGTTGCCTAAATATTTTTTGAAACCCTTTACTGGTTACGTAAATGTCATAATTTATTTTTGGACAAAAATTGTCTTCGTTCACATCAACAAAATCGATCATTCCCTCAATTCTGCAAACAATATAAACCACGGTCCTTTATGTGCTCAAACGCCAACCACAGTCTTCTATTCGCAAAAAAAGCGAAACCATAAAGCACTTATTTGAAATTAACCCGTATTTTAATTATTATTGTTTTCAAGTCTAATATTAACATTATTGTTAAGTTTAGTTTAGTTCAATTCAGTAAATTCATTCAATTCAGTTCAGTTCAGTAAATTCATTCAGTTCAATAGCATTCAGTTCAGTTTAGTAATATTGAGTTCAATTCAGCTCACTGCAATTCTAGAAAAAAACAGGGCCTTATACTACCAAATTGTGTTTAAAAATCATTGGAACGACATAATTTTGTTTTTATACGTTTTCCTTAAAATATATATGTCGGAATCTTGGAATAGTATTTTTATACCTTTTCCCTAAAATTTAAAACAAATATTTCAGGGAAATTGTATAAACTCAAAAACAAAAAGTGCTTTTAAGGATTAATGGTTAAACTTGAAATAATGCAGGCAAGTGGTGAGTATTGATTAATTAATTAGTAGGAATTTTAATTCATAACCGAAAGCAAATTTGAATAAAAATGGTGCTCTGCTCTTGTTATACTAAAGGAGACACTGACCCACCAGAAGTCACTCGCTTTTAATCAATCTCACCACTTCAATAATTTCTTTCAAATCAATTAGATTTTCTTCATGACACAATCAATTCCAAATTATTAAATTACAAATTGGCTAAACAACAAATTAAGCATAATCTCTTTGTTTCTTTCATTTTTGTTACATGGTTGGTTAAACATTTTTTCCTATTGTTCTATCACGATATGCTGCACTTCTTCTCTTACATACTTGCTACATATAATTTGCACCCATGAGACTTAGTTCATCCATTATTTTATCATGTTTTTAATCTATTTTAATGCATAAATGCATTGGTTACAAAATGTTGTCTAGGATAAAGTATAGGTTATAGTTACTACGATTTTGATTTATTTTATCTTATTTACCATTAGATTAGCTTTTACTGCATGATTTGATGGTGCACAAAATAAAATAATGTTTACTTTGTAAAGAAAATAAAGTAACTATAAAATTACCCTAAGATAAACCGTGATTTGTGGTTTAAATTTTCACGATTTTAAGAATTAAGAAATTGACCCAAATAGGTCAATAAGATTACAGAGGAGGTTCTTAAGTAAATACAGATTCTTTTAAGAACCCAAGTAAAGTAAAACCTTCATAAATTAACACTCGATAATTTTATGATCTTTCTAAAATAATTTTGTGTTGGTTCTTACTTAGGCTAGTTTAATGATCAGTATTAATAAATTAATAAGATAATAAATTTTTCGAACAACCATTGTATTGGGTCTTCGTCTTCTGGTGAGAATATCTTCAACCATTTCTTCATTCGAGCCACTGGATAATCATACTTAACTTCTTTAATCATCTTTGTTCGATATTTCATGAAGCATATGATCCCCTAAACTTTTGAACTAAACAAACTCGGCGGTTTGCTTCCACCAGCTTCCTTGAAAAAAATGCTCGGCTATCATGCGACGCATTCAAAAGGCCTTTTTAAGACTCCATTTTGGCTTGCATGGACAAGGATTTGTGCTTCTCAATGTAAGTTTAAATTGATGGTTGTCCAGATCTTAATTTCTACTCTTCAATCGGCAATCAAACTCATCGTCCTGTAAATTTTGGCATCTTTGCTCCACTTGGAAAATTGTGTTTCTAGGTTGGCTTTTTCATCTTCGAGCATGGTCATTTGAGTCTGAAGATCCCAAACTTCAACTTGAGCTTCAACTCGCTCAGTTTGCATAAGACTTTATTGTTTGGCCCTTTCAGAGTAAGCATGGCAAGGGAATTATCCCGCTCGGCTATAACTTTTTTCCACTAAATAAAAAGAGTGTCTAGCTCGGAAACAACCTTATCATGTTCTTCCCTCCTCTCCTTTCTCTTCTAGAGAGCTTTTTTACAAGCATCAGACAACCTCTTGTTCCTCTCGGTAATTCATAAAGCCTCATCTTGGTTTTGAACTAAGAGACCATACTACTCATTCAGTTTATCATCTAAATACGCCTCGCCGACTTAAACCTACAATGGAGAAGATTTTGAGTTAGTAACAACAAAACATGAGGAATATAGGGATGAACATATTGCATTCCTTTGAACCATGAGCAGTGCTCGAGCATCCTCAACGCAAGAGAGTCAAGTTATTTCCTCTCTAATCCGATAGGGCCTATTTTTGAAACATGTCTACAGTGCCTAAGGCGTAATATCCTCTCCAATCATGTATGGTTTTGTTGTTATGTTCACAATTAATCAAGCATTAAAACACATTAACACATGTTAGGGAAGGGAAATGCAGTATAAGATATGTTTACGTATTGAAGCATAAGTTGTGTAAACCTTATTATCGCATCATCAATGAAAGTCTTAGGTCACCCTATGGTCGTAGTGTCCTTTTTATTCAAGTCCTTAAGGAGTTACTTTTCCACCTCGATGTCATTTGACAAGTTATAGGTTCTAAGCACTCCTTAGGAGCATCCTTGATACGTCGTCTCTTCAAAGATGTCTCTAGCTCGGTTTCATCTTTGGAATCCTTCCTTTTATTTCTTTGCTTAGATCTAGTTGGTGAAGGGTTTGAATATGTTGGACCTTGAGGTTTGTCTGGTAATAGGGCTGAGGGGGTTCTCTGAAGGAGATGCTCTGGATGCTCTTGAGAAGAATAATGTTGAAGAGGTGATAAGTCCCAAACGTACTTATATATTGCATACATTTAGATTCATTTAGGTTACATTTTGTGTGTGTTTTAGGCATTTAGACTTAGGTTAAGGGGACTTTACACTTGTATTCGTGTTTTTGTTTGTAGGAGCCTTGTAATTAAGGTTTATGCAGGAGCTTTTTAGGGTGAAAACAAGTGAAATTGTAGGAGCCTTGTAATTAAGGTTTATGCAATTATGGAGCTTTTTAGGGTGAAAACAAGTGAAATCCGTGAAAAAATCACAGGGTTCAAAGAAGCGTCTACAAGTTGTGAAGATTGGAGATGATTCGAAGAGTATTCCCCGAAAAATTTCCAAAAGCCGCGCGCGCGACTTTTCATGGGAAATTTCCCAACTCCCTGTCGCGCAAGCGACAATTTAAGTCACGGGCGCGACTGCGCAGAAGTCCGATCCTTATCCTTATTTCTCCCGAAACGATGCATCCGTTGAACCAAAAGTCATGCAATTTCGGCCAAAGTCACAACCCTTCATCATATGCCTATAAATACATGTATCCTCCTCCATTTCAAACACAATTATCCTTTGCTTTACTTTACCAAACCTCTGCCAAAATTATACACAAATTAATGTAGATTATATTTTTTGTTCATCTTTATGCATCGAGTCTAATCGAGAGATAGATTTTGTGAAGATGCATCAAGGAGATTCTAATTCAAGAACGCCCCGAGGCTTGACAACCCTTACGAGGAAGAGTAAAAGGATTCACGATCCTTTTTCCCTTCTAAGTCATAGTTCAATTGGTTAGAATTTCTTCTTTGTATCTGTTGTATCGAATTGACGATTAACTGATATATATCATTTATCAGTTTATGTCTGTATGATGTGCGTATGAATATGTTCATTTTGCTTAATGGTTGTTCGAGAGAAAGTTATTAAGTAAAATATATAAATCGTATGTGCGTTATTTATGGTTAAATAATCTAGGAGAGATTCAGTTGTTTAATCATAATCTATTTCTCCTTATAAGATTAAGTGACATATAACGTGATTATTGCGAGAGATCGATTAATCTATTATGTTTATGAAATCTTATATGGATAACTTAGTTTAAGTTTCGAGAGAACGAATTAAGTTATATTTTGAAATTGATTAGACTTAGATTGAGTAAATCGTGGGTTTAATAACAATGGTTATGAAATGCTTCTTTGACTTTGCATGAATTTGGAAGAAAAATATAAATACATTTATATTAGTTTTAGCATTAATAGTTTAATAATCAAAATCCAATTATCCTTTCTCTTTAAACATCGAGAAAACGAATAAAGTCAATAATGTATATAAGTAAGTAATTAGCGGTTCCCTATGGGGTCGATATTTTATTACTACGAGGATGACTCCATGCACTTGCGGAATTCGCCCAACAAGAGGCATGTTGACCTCATCACGTGGATTTTGCTGAGGAGGACGTTGGTTTTACTCCTTACATGTACTAGACCCGTCATAAGGCAAGTCCCTACCTTTTGTGAGGGAATACACGCTCATTAGTTGGGAAATTTGCATTTTTACGGGCACGCATGCCCTTGTTTTTGGGATACGATAGGACATGATGGACTCTTTCTACTAGATGGAATGAGAGTTTTCTTCTTTGGAACACTTAAAGTGCTCAGGCTCTTCACCAACGCCCTCAGGTCACATGCAGCGTTTATCATTAACATATAATCTTTACCAAAGCGTATCCAAATATAAAGGGTGTTCATGAGCTATACCTTTCAAAGAAAGAGTAAAGAGATGGAGAACCACTTGACCTTGATTGTTCTTCATCACCAAGAGGGTGCTAGACACAATATTCTTGTTCGCACTAGGGAAAAGAAATCAAAGTGTTATTCTCGATAAGAGATCCCGAGCCTTTCTTTCCTCATCATTAATATCGCTTGAGGCTTCGTTGGTCAAAGTCAGATCTAGATTCTAGGTAGCTCTCACTGGGATTCATGCGGGATGTATGCCTCCAACTTGTGAAGAACCCCGAATAAGAAACCACTTGTCTCTCCATGCCCCTTCAAGATTCAACTTACACTAAAGGAAAAAATGGCACGGGGGTAGTGTTGGTGTGCCCTAGTTCTAGGCATAGTTATTTTGTTATTGTATTGTACTTTTGTTGATTGTACTATACAATTGTTTTACGGAATAAAATGCATTAATTCATTCAGTTAATATATCTTGTATTATATATACTAAATGAAGTATCCATTGATTGTATATCATAAATAACCAGAAGCTAGTTCTACTCATGGGAATGAATAGAATGTAAAGCTTTTACGAACAGGATATGTTTGTAGGTACGTATGACCAATACGGGACTTGGTCGATCCGCTTTAGAAGGCACATGGTGGAAGTGTCATCCTTCTATAAATGTAGATCTCTTTTATCTGTGGACCTGATTTCAATATAGTATTGAATGAGGAATCTGATTAGATTTGACATACGCCTAACAGGTCTGTAAAAGGATGCCAAATACGGGTATGATTGGTCCAGTCAGTGAACTCATTCATACTGATAGTTGAAGTGAAGGGATTACCACTCACTCCATAAGTGAGATGATATCATGAGGCCACTCGTTGAGTTGAACTGAGAAATGTGTGGCCACACTCAGATAAGCTGGTTACTTATCTGTTCTTCAGTTAACTCTAGATCGAGAAATATCTCAAGTTGTAGAGGATGACGTCGACCATGCCTCATACTTGATATATCGATATGCTTGGTAAGAGATATTAGAGAATACTATAGGGTATCTATCTGTATGAGATGGACTAACACTGTAATCAATTGGTGACTGATATGGTCTAGGCAACTCTCTATCAGTCGTTGAGCTAATTGATTATGGCCCACATGATCGTGCACACTAGACACTGAGACTTGTACTCGGAGAACTAATACATGTAGTGTATTTGTGATGAACTTATTATTAGTTGTTAACTGATAATGTTAATTGATTAATTTTTCTGAATGGAACAAGTTAATTGATTGTTTGGAGGGATTAATTATTCAATCGGGTTAATTAATTAAGCGATTGATTAATTAGATTTTATTTAGGGGCAAGTGTGTGATTAATTATAACCTAATTGATGTTAATTGAATCTATTGTATTCTATTGTGGTACAATCAGATTAATTAAATTAATGCAGGTACTAAAACTGTAATTAGTCGACACACTATAAATTAATCCTAATCGATTGAAACCCTAGACTTTCTGAGACAGAAAATCAAAAACCCTAATCCCCTCTATAGCAAGTGGCCGGCCGAACCCCCTAGGGTGATCCCGGAGCATTCCGTTCGTCGTTCGTCGTGCCTTGATCGAGTACCTGTTCACTGTAGGTGTCGTGCACGTGATTTTGGCGGAACCTCCGATCGTGCGGTTCGTCCATCTCTCTCAGAGGGATTCCATGTGAGTGACTAAAGTAGTTTAATCACCATTAATTAAGTAAATAACATTGAGGCAATGATAAAGATCAAATGTAATCTGATCAATGATTTTAATATCGTTAATCTCGCTTCCGCTGCGCGACTCTGATCGTTGATCAGATTCCAACAGGTAGGGATATCACTCTACCAGTTCTTTCCCTAGTTCTTGGTGAGGCACCTAACAGGATTGAAAGAGAGGCCCTGACAATTTTATGTCAAGATCCTCACAAATCTTGACAATAGTAAGGAGCTTTGCCCATGCATTTGGATGCAACTGGTAGAGCCAAAGATTGAACTCCTGTAGAACTTGTTTTGTCACTATTGATAGCAGGAAACAGACCTCAATGTCAAAAAAATTGCATGTCACTTCAAGAAAATCTTTGTTTCCTCCCAAAATCTATTGGGATAAAGTAAAGAGAAACATTATCAAACATTACAGCTCTGCCACGTAGGTTGTTTTGACTTCTCTTCAATCGCGTTGAGCCTTCCTAAATATACCTTACCTGAGTAGGAATCACAATCCTTAAACGATTAAGTATCTGCATACCGTGTTTTTATGTGGGTTTCCTTATTCAACTCGGGTTCTGGAATAAATAGATTCATGGTTAGTCTATTATTGTTTGGATAGTTAAATCCTATTAGAATGAGGTAATCGCGTATCACCAATTTTAACTATAAATTATCTCTCCCAAAAATAAGAAAATCATTAGTAAAAATTAAGTGTGAAACCCTCACTAAGCTTAATATCAGTTATCAGATCATCCTCTCACATTTCCTAATTTTTTATGACACGAATCAAAACAAATAACGCAAAATAGGGTCCTCATGCCTAAGGCCTCTAGAATGCATCAAATACCCTTTGGGTTGGTCATTAATCATAAAAGAAAGAGATACAGACGACACACCCATGATTATAAGATTAATAAATTAAACTGAGGAAATTTCATAACTTTCAAACACACTTCTCAAAAACACCTACTCCATCATAATTTAAAAGCAAAAGCCCTAGGGTACCTTTAAGAAGTTTCTCATGCTTTGAAATGCTTCAAAAACAATAATTGTGTTATTAGTTAAGGATGATTGTGTTTCATGGATCAGATTAGGTAATACAATCTTTAATCAGTTAATTACCTTTGAAATTAGTTTGTACATGACATTGCAGAGCGCTATGGGTCTCATGTCTTCCATTGACAAAGGGTTCTTAACCTAGGGATATAAGGGCAACGAAAATTATGATTAAGTTTGAGGGCATAATACCAGAATTAAGTATGCTTATATGTTAGAGTTTATGGGTTTATTTGTTAACTGGGCCTTAGTATGATAATGGACCTGTTGTATATGGCTCATAATATACATGACGGAGCGGAGCGATTGGAGCCGAAGGCTTGGAGGACACGTTCGGATTAGTGGGCCGGGGTGCGGGGGAGGATTCCCCGCGGTATGAATTAGGAAGAATTCTAATTTGGAAGAAATTAGAATTAAGAAGAATTCTAAATAAGAAGAATCCTTAATGAAGAAGGATTCTAATTAGGAAGGATTCTGGTTCTCCTAGTCACTTAGGGATTCAAATTCCTTATTATAAATACATGTGATTTGTATTCTTTGTAGACACTTGATTCATAAAATAAAATCGCTCAATCGCTCCCGGAGACGTAGGCAATTTGCCGAACTTCGTTAACAAATCTTTGTGTCGTTTTCTTGCTTTATATTCTGTGTGATTTAGCTTGATTGTCAACAAGTGGTATCAGAGCCAGGTTAGAGGAAAGCTATGTCAGGAGGTGCAAGATTTGAGGTTACAAAGTTTAATGGCCATGGAAACTTCAGTTTATGGCAGACGAGGATGAAAGATCTCTTGGCGCAGCAAGGGCTTTCGAAGGCGTTAAAGACGGTAAAGCCAGCAGCGATGGAGGAGGATGATTGGAAGGAACTGCAGGATAAGACATCCGGGACCATACGGTTGTGCTTGGCAGATGAGGTCATGTATCACGTGATGAACCTTAATCATCCGGTGGAGATATGGAACAAGTTGGAAAAACAGTTTATGTCGAAAACCCTAACGACTAAATTGTATCTCAAACAGCGGCTGTATGGGATGAAGATGCAAGAAGGGGGAGATCTGGGACAACATATTAATAACTTCAATCAGATTGTCTCGGATCTAGCGCAACTCGAAGTAGCAATTGAAGATGAGGACAGAGCAATGATTTTGCTGTGTTCATTACCCTCTTCCTATGAGCACATGGTGACTACCTTGACTTATGGAAAAGAAACTATCAAGACTGAGGAGATATTGATGAACCCTAAGTGTTTTTGATTATGTCCAAACGTTTCAGAAGATGAAAACTTAATTCTATCTTACATATAGTTTATTGTTGACTAATATTTTTGTCTTAGTCTATGTGTAAGTTACTCAGCAGGTGCTGAATGAATCATTTCTTGATTGCCTAAAGAACTCAGAAGATCAGTTTGCTGAAGTCAGAGTTTCAATAACTCAGAAGCTGGATACTCCGCTCTGAAGCCGAAATCTGCTAAAGCTCTCCTCAGAAGTTCTTTGCAATCAGAAGTTATGCCAATTTGATCAGAAGTCTAGACAACTGGAAATAAGCTTCTGAAAGCTTAGTCACGGTTTTGGTTGAGCATTTAATGCTCTGACACTTGCATTCAATGAAAGGCGCCAAAAGTTCAAAAAGCTGTTTTTGATGGAGCGCGCTTGTCTGTTCAAGAGAAACCGGAATTTCCTTGTCTACCCTTTGTTGATCTAATTGAAGAATGATTCTGTCATCCTCATCCTTGATTTCAAATCACTTACCGGATTTAGTTAAAGAACAAGGATAACGGAATCAAAGTGTTTGAAGACCGTTTGAAGACTTGACAAATTAACGGCTACAACAACTGATGTCATCTCCTTTGAAGTTTCAAACTCCACAACGGTCATCTTCAATCACTATAAATAGTAGCCAAGCTCCAATGCATCAACATACGCATGATCATCGAGCAAAATCTTAACGCACTGTTTTAAACAAGAAAACAGAGCAACTTTTCCATTCTCAATCTTTCTTAGCATAGTCTTAGTAAAGTGAGAGAGTGAAGAAAAACAAGTTCATAATAGGAATCTTGTAAACTGAGATCGGTTGTGATCTTCAGTTAGATTTAAAGAGAGAAATCTAGTTGAGATTAGAGTTGGGTGAGAAATCCAGAAAACAGAGTATTGTTTTGTTCTGGTGGAAATCCTTTAACTCTTTTTAGACTAGTCAGGACTAAGTGAGAAATTAGCTTAAGTTCTGTTGATGTAAAGGAGCTTCTGAACTTGCCATAAAAGTTCTGAATAGTGGATTTATAAAATCTCTGAAGGCTGCGACCTCAGGGGACAAGACGTAGTCACAGGACTTCTGTGGCGAACTTGGATAAATCGAATTGTTCAATCAGGACCTCCTGAACTTCTTTCTCCCTCTTATACTTGTTATTATTGCTTCTGTGTACTCGCTTATATTTAGTGCTGAAACAGATTTTCTATAAGTATCATTGTCTTTGTTCAGAAGACTGTCCAGAAGTTCTCTTACCGAACTTCTGTTGCTGAAAGCAGGCTAACTGTGTATAAGAAGAATTTTCCTCAGAAGCAAATTCTATAATCTTGCTTCTGACTCTGTGAAAGTTTGACTCTGAAATTTAAGTTTTCTTAAAAACTTAGAAATTCTCAGTTTTCAACTTAGACACCTATTCACCCCCCCTCTAGGTGATTCTGTTCTTGTTAGGGCCAACAAGTGGTATCAGAGCGAAGGTCACTTCGCATATTTACTAAAGATCTAACAATCTAAGTGTAAGATCCTATCAGAATCAATAGAGATGGCTAGTAGACACCAGCCTGAGAATTCTTCTCACTTTATTGTCCCATAAGGTTCTTCTACTACCAGACCTCCATTGTTTAATGGCAACAACTACTCATACTGGAAGAAAAGGATGATGTACTTCATCCAAGCTCAGAACATGAGTGCTTGGTATGTCATCACTAATGGTGATTTCATTCCTACCAGAATGGAACAAGGTCTAGGGGATGTTGTTATTCCTCAGAGGGAATACACAGATGACATTCTAAAAAAACTCCAAACTAATGCTTCAGCAATAAATATGTTGCATTGTGCACTTACAGCTACTGAATATAACAAAGTTTCCTCTTGTGAAACAGCACAGGATAATTGGAACAAGCTAGAAGTCACATATGAAGGAACAGGAAAAGTGAAGCAATCTAAAGTCAACCAACTCATGAGAGAATATGAGTTATTTGAAATGCTTGATAAAGAATCTATTTCAGATATGAATTCCAGATTCACCAAGATAGTCAATGACTTGAAGAGTTTAGGAAAAGACATTGAAGAATCTGATCGAGTGAAGAAGATTGTCAGAAGCTTACCAAGGTCTTGGCAAGCCAAGAAGACTGCTATTGAAGAAGTTCAGGACTTGAGCTATTACTTGTATGATGAACTCATTGGGTCCTTAATCACTCATGAGATGTCATTAAAGAATCATGACTTAAGAGAAAAGTCAGAAGGAAAAAGAGTTGTCCTGAAAGCAGAATCTTCTGAAGAATCCTCAGAAGATGAGGAACTGGCTATGCTGACCAGGAAGTTCAAGAAGGCCTTTAGGAAAGGCAGAGGTGGAAACTACAAGAAGCCTTTCAGGAGCTTTGATAAGAAAACTCCTGATTCTGGTGAAAAGTTCAAGAGAGATCCAAACAAGCCAATTGTGTGCTATGGATGTCAGCAACCGGGGCACATTAAGCCTAACTGCCCGGAGTTGAAGAAAGATAAGAAAAAGTTCAAGAAAGCTATGCTGGCTGCCTGGTCAGACTCTGAGACCAGCAGTGATCCTGAAGAAAAGGAAGAGCAAGCTCAGATTTGTTTTATGGCTATTGATGAGCCAACTTCTGAAGATGTCACAGGAGAAACTTCCGCACCTCCTGAAGTTACATATGATTCCGAGGTAAACATATCTTCTGAACAGAATGTCTTTGATTCTCTTGAAGAACTCTATAGTATGTTCAAGTACCTGAAAAGGAAATTGGACAAGAGTGAGGCTGACAAGTTTCTTAGGTTTACTCAAGTCTTTTCTGACATGAAAATGTTAGAAGAGAAGCTGTGTAAACAGTTCAGCATTTCTGCTGATGGCTCTAAAGCCAAAGGCAAGAACAAGCTGCCTCTGGGAAGTGATAAACCCCAGAAGAAGAAGAAACCTGTCACTCCCTCTCTTCTGAAAGAGATTGCTTCTCCTCCTGATGTTGGTACCTCTGAGAGTGCTGTTATAGCCTCTGAAGATGTTGGTCCTTCTCAGAAGAAGAAGAAATCTCCCAAGAAGCAAAGGGAAAGATCCAAGAACCCTCCCTTTTGCAAACTTTGCAAGAGTGATGGTCACTGGTTAAAGGATTGCAAGTACCGTATTAAAAACCTCTTGCAATCTGAGATATCATTAAAACCTGCTGAAGAAAAATCTAACTCTGAAGGACCCAATAAGGATTGGGTACCTGTCACTAATTGATTGTGTTGCAGGTGGCTCTGAGTGCTCCATCAATGTCAAAGCTGTGGTACATTGACAGTGGGTGCTCAAGGCATATGACAGGTGATGAAAAAGCATTCATCACATTTGTTCCTAAAAGAGGTGGAAAAGTCAGCTTTGGAGATGCTCAGAAAGGAAGGATTCTTGGTTCTGGATCCATAGGAACCAACCCTCCGATCGAAGATGTCTCCCTAGTCAGAGGTCTGAAGTTCAATCTCCTGAGTGTTGCACAACTGTGTGATAAAGGTAGAGATGTTGTCTTCAGCTCCTCTGGATGTAAAATCTTGGACAGTAAGTCAAGGGAAGTTATTCTAACTGCTCCTAGAGTTGAAAATGTTTTCATGCTGAACCTTGAGAATCTTTGCAAAAATATATGCTTGATGTCCAAAGAGGATACCTCCTGGCTCTGGCATAGAAGACTTGCGCATGTGAGCATGGACCTTCTGGCCAAAGTTGCTAGAAATCAATTGGTTGAGGGTCTGCCTGAAATTAGTTTTAAAAAGAATCATTTGTGCAATGCTTGTCAATCTGGTAAACAATCCAGAAGCTCTTTTAAAACTAAGAAAGTCATTTCAACTAAAAGACCTTTGGAATTACTTCATATGGATCTTTTTGGCCCTGTTCAACCAATGAGCATGGGTGGAAAGAAGTATGCCTTTGTCATTATAGATGACTATTCAAGATTCACTTGGGTCATCTTGCTGTCTAGCAAAGATGAGTCACTTGGATGTTTCTCAGTTCTGATAAAGAAACTTGAGAATGAAAGGAATGAAAAGGTTGTCCATATCAGAAGTGATAATGGTGGAGAATTCAAAAACTTTAGGTTTGAAGAATTCTGTGAAACCAAGGGAATTGATCATAACTTTTCTGCTCCCAGAACTCCTCAACAAAATGGGGTGGTTGAAAGGAAGAATAGAACCCTGGTTGAGATAGCCAGAACTATGATCAATGAAAGAAGGCTTCCAAAGTACTTTTGGGGAGAAGCTGTGAACACAGCTTGCTATGTTCTGAATAGAGTGCTAATCAGAAGCATTCTGAACAAGACTCCTTATGAACTCTGGAAAGGTCGAAAGCCTAAAATAGGTTATTTCAGAACCTTTGGTTGTAAGTGTTATATTTTGAATACAAAAGAATATCTTTCAAAGTTTGATTCAAAGGCAGATGAGGCCATTTTTCTTGGTTACTCAACACATAGTAAAGCATATAGGGTTTTTAATAAGAGAACTCAAACTTTAGATGAATCTGTTCATGTACAGTTTGATGAGACTAACCCTGCAGATAGTAGAGCTCCTGATGAAGATGTAGTTCAAGCTCCTGGAGTAACATCTCCTGTTGAAGAAGAAGATGTTTCTCCCAGAGCTGCTGAAGTGGTTCCTCCTGTTGCTGAACAAGCTCAAGATGAGAATCCTACTCCAGAAGTCAACTTCCTTCCAGAAGATGCCCCTATATATGATTCAACAAATGATGAACAGGTTTCAGAAGACTCATTGGATGTACCAAGAGAAGTTAGAGCTCATAGGAATCATTCCTTAGAGAACATAATTGACTCTGTTCATAATCCTGTCATGACCAGAGCTCAGCTCAGAAGATACATGGGAAATGTGGCTTTTGTGTCACTTCTGGAACCCAAGGACTTCTATGAAGCTGCTGACGATGACTCCTGGTTGATGGCAATGCAAGAAGAACTTGACCAGTTCAAAAGGTCAGAAGTTTGGACTTTGGTTCCCAGACCTAACAACATAAAGGTTGTTGGAACTAGATGGGTTCTGAAGAACAAGCTTGATGAATTTGGAAATGTTGTGAGGAACAAGGCAAGACTTGTTGCTCAAGGTTACAGTCAGCAAGAAGGCATAGATTATGGTGAAACTTTTGCTCCTGTTGCAAGATTAGAAGCCATTAGAATCTTGTGTGCTTTTGCATCATACAAAGGTTTCAAGCTCTTTCAAATGGATGTGAAAAGTGCATTCTTGAATGGTTACATTGATGAGGAAGTTTATGTGTCTCAACCTCCTGGTTTTGAAGATCCTAAGTTTCCTGATCATGTGTACAAGCTAAAGAAAGCCTTGTATGGACTGAAACAAGCTCCCAGAGCTTGGTATGAGAGGCTGACAAAGTTCCTTCTGTCTAAGGGATTTGTCAGAGGCTGTGTTGATACAACTCTGTTCACTCTGAAAAAGAACAAGGATATCCTTATAGCTCAGGTATATGTTGATGATATTATATTTGGTGCTACTAACGAATCTTTGTGCAGAGACTTCAGTGACCACATGAAGGCTGAGTTTGAAATGTCTATGATGGGAGAATTAACCTTCTTCCTAGGACTTCAGATCAAGCAAAGCAATGATGGGGTGTTTATCAATCAAGCTAAGTACACTAGAGAAGTGCTGAAGAAATTTGGCATGATGGATTCTAATGCTGTTGATATTCCAATGGATGTCAGCAAAGACATTGATGATGAAGAGAAAGCTGGTAAACCTGTAGATATAAAAACCTACAGAGGTATGATTGGCTCTCTTTTATACCTAACAGCCAGCAGGCCAGATATACATTTTGCTGTGTGTTTTTGTGCTAGATATCAGTCTAAACCAAGAGAGATTCATGATGTTGCTGTCAAAAGAATTCTCAGATATCTTAAAGGCACACCAGAAGCTGGTTTGTGGTATCCCTGTAGTTCTGATTTCACTCCTATAGGATACACAGACTCTGACTATGGTAGAGATAAATTGAAAAGGGTCAGCACTTCTGGTGGTTGTCATTTTCTGGGGGAGTGCCTAGTCTCCTGGCATAGCAAGAAGTAAACCTCTGTGGCTCTCTCAACTGCTGAAGCTGAGTATGTTGCTGCTGGAAGTTGTGTTTCTCAGATGCTCTGGATCAAGCAACAAATTGCTGACTATGGAGTCATCCCTGAAACAATTACAATCTACTGTGATAACAAGAGTGCTATTGATCTTTCAAAGAATCCTATTCAGCACAGCAGGATGAAGCATGTTCATATTAGGCATCACTTCTTAAGAGATCATGTTCTGAAGAAGGATATTATCATTACTCATGTTCCCTCTGAAGAGAATCTTGCTGACATGTTTACTAAGCCTCTGGCTGGTATGTCTTTCAGCAACTTACGAGAAGGCATTGGTATGACTTATCCCCTTCAATAACTTAGACTAATTATTTCTGTATGTCTTAAGTGATTAATCGTTTGAGATAATTAAGTTTTAATTAATTCTAATCATGATTTGACTTGTAAGCATGCGTTATCTACTGCCATTTTACGGCGCTGTTCTGTGTTTAACGGTTATCTGTTCCCTTTTAAACGGTGTTTACTTGCTTTTTGAATTGGAACGGTTTCTTGTTTGAGTATAAATAGAGGTTTTCCATACTTAGCAATTTTTACTTGCATTTTTCATTGCTATTAGAATCGCCATTGTTGTCTGTGCATTTCTCCTCTCAAAATCTTAACCTAATTTCCTGTTTCTCCTAAATGGCTCTAGAAATCACTGTCACTCATCTCTTCACTTCTGAGAGCAGAAAGAAAGTTAGCGAATCTAGGGTTTTTACTTCTAGGTTCCTAGATGACGAAGTTAAAACTACTGAACCTATCTCAAACTGGCTTAGTGCTCAAAACTGGAATTCATTCGTTTCTCTCGATGAATTCATTTACCCTAAGTTAGTCACCGAATTCTACCAAAACCTCCATTTCTTTTCTAATGAGGAGGATGTTCTTCACTCGGTTGTTGGGGATGTTGAGATTGAGGTCAGCAGGGCTTCTATCTCTCAAGCTATTGGTGTTGATGATGAAGGAATCATCGTTGGTGATGATGGTTCTGTTGATGGTTTTTCTGAAGTGAATTGGGCTAGACCAGATCTGAGTGCCAAGGAAACGTATGCAACATGCCTCTCACAGCATCAGAGGTGGGCACATTATCTCACTACTAATGTGTTTCTTCCAAAGGCTGGAGGAGTCAACTGTGTTTCCAACAGAGAACGAGTTTTCATGTGGCATCTGGTCAACCAGAAGAAGATTAATCTCCCTGCCATGCTGATAAGGCAAATGAAGAATGTCACTACTTCTAGTGCTCTTGCCTATGGTTCCCTTCTGACGAGGCTCTTTGAAGCTGCCTCTGTGGTTATCTCAGGAGAAGGTGTAACCAGTAGAAGTACGGTTCCGAAGATGCATACCTTCAGGAACCTTTCCTTTGGTGTAACTCCAAAGAAGAAGGAGAATGCTCCCTCTGTGAGTATAGCTCAGAAGGAAATTGTGGATGCTTCTGTGCTGAAAGGAAAGAATGCTGCCAAGAAGGGCAAGGGAAAGAAGGGATCAAGTAAGTTGGTCCTGACCGTTGAGAAAGTGGCTGTCTCAGAACCTCTTCCCACGATGGTTCAAACAACAATCAATGTTGAACCCTCTGGCAAGATTGTTGCTGAAAAGCCAACGGTTGTTCCTGAAAAGGATGTTCAGGATGCTGAGGAAGCACGCCTTGCTGAGAAAGAGAAGGCTGCTGAAGCTGAAAAGGTTGCAAGAGTTGTGGCTCTTGCTGAAGAGAAAAGAAAGAAGAAGGAAGCAGAGGACAAGTTAGCTGCTGAGCGAGAAATTGCTGCAAAGGCTAAGGCCGATGCAAGACTTTTAGAATGCGCTGCTGAACTTGAGAATGCGGAGTTCTCAAAGGTAGTTGAGACTTCAGAGGAAGAAGGGAATCTTGAGAATGTCTCACTATCTTCTCGGATTATTGAGAATGTCTCCCTTTCTACCAGAATTGGAAAGAAGACTGCTGCAAAACGAAGGGTTCTGAAGAAGAAGGACTTCGTTATTGCCTCAAGTGCTGAATTAGAGGAACCTGTCACTCAGGAACCGGAAGATGCTGATAAAGACTTATCAGAGATTTCTGATAAAGAGAATGTTGATGCTCCTCTGATTGAAGAGCTGTCAGAAGAGAGTGTACCAGAAGATGAAGAGGTTCTTCAAGGTGCTAAACAGTTTGTTGAGAATGTTGACGATGAACACTTCATTGACAACGTTCTTCTGAATCAAGGAAGAAACCCTGGTGATAGGGATGCCTCTGAAACGCTGTTCAGAATGGCTCATTTATATGCTGAGCCCATTTCAACTTTTGATCCTAATGCCTCTGAACAGGTTATCTCATCTCCTACTCTTACTCCTCATTCATCTCCCTCACTACCTTCTGTCACAGAAGTAAGTGAATCTCAGACTTTCATTCCTCCAACAACTTCAACATCTGAAGTTGCTCCTCCTCCATCTACTCTTCCTTCTGGATCCTATTCAGAAGTGAATCTGTCCTCTGGACCAATCTTCACTGATTCCATTTCTACTTCTACTACTTCTTCTCTATCATCTTCTGCTGTTCTTCCATCAACTGGAATTACTGCTCCTCCCTTTTCAATACCTTTTTCAATTCCTTCAACCTTACCTCCCTGTACAAATACTTTCTCTTCCTCTTTCTCACATACAATTCCTTCCACACAAACTTTTGTTCCTCCTCTCTCAACCTCTGGACATACACCTCCTGTGTGTGATCCCTTAACTTCCTTCCCAACTCCTTCAGGTTTTGCTGGGTTGTCCTCCAACCATGACTTCCTGAGCAAACACTTGAATCGAGAAGATTTGGATAACAGGTTTGGAAGTTTTGGCTTCATGGGCAGAGCTTCTGGTATTTCCGAAGCTGGAGGTGCCCCCAGTGTTGAAGAATTGAGAAGAATGGGTCAGAGTGGCTCAGATGAACTGCTGAATAGATTTGCTGGTATAGGGCAAAGGACTTCTGCTGCTGACATGTATGCTCAGGGCATTGTGCTGCAAGAATTACATTCTTTGAAAGCTCAGAACCTGCAGCTCATGACTATGCTTCAAATGCAGGATCCCTCTGTTTATATACGCAATCTTTCTACACTTCATCTAGCTACATATGATGAGCTGTACAAATTGAGAGAATTAGCTCTGACTCTTCCTTCTCTGGACAATATTGCTCTTGCTTCTTCTCTGAAGGTCAATGAGAATTTGGAGATATTGACAGAAGAAGTCAAGGAAGCAAACGAGCATTATGAGGCTCATGAGAAGATGCTCCCTAGTAAGATTGAAGACCTGCAAAGCACTGTAAATCACATTCTGAGAGAAGTGAAATCTTCTGCTCAAGGTTCTTCATCTTCAGGAGCTGCAAAGATTGTATATGACATCACTCCTGATCTCAACAATCGACTCTCCAACATTGAGTCTGCTGTATCTGCTCAGAATGCACAGATTGCTGAGCTTACTGAACTTCTGAAGGTTATGCACACTCAGGCACGTGAACAAGAAAAGACTCTTCACAATTGCTATAGGTTTGTTCGAGGACAGACTTATATTCAGAATGAGCACCTCACTGCTGCTGTGTATGCTAACAATAGGTTGATCAAGCTCCTTCTTGATGATGTTCAGAAACAGCGACCTATGTCTGGTCAGACCTTTGATCATATGAAGACCATTGATGATGACTTCAGAAGACGAATGGATATGATCAATACTGTGCGACCAACTCCTGTGCAATATCAGACTGCTCTGAATGTTCAACAAAAATTGAAGTCTCAGGGAGCTCTTGGTGTTGCTGTTGGTTCTGGTCAAACGGGGGAGAAGTCTGGTCAGAAGAGATCAAGTGCTGCTGAAGGTTCTAGTGATGTTCCTCCTCCTCAGAAGAAACCTAGGAACTTGTAATCTTTTAGGACTTAAGCTTCTTAGCTAGGTTCTGGGTTGGGTAGTCTTTGTCTTAGGACTTTTTCTGCTCTTCTGATTATTCTGTTTCTTTTGTTGTCTTCTGAATTAAATTATACACACTGAATCTTCATTATACTTTCTTTTGTCTCTGACTTCTTACTCTTTGCTTATGTTTCTTTTTAACTTAGTAAATTACACTTCATTAAATCTAACAACTTGATCTTAAGTCTTATTAAGTTTATAACAGATTGCTGAAGTTCACCATTTTCACTAAAATGGGGGAGTTAATTTACTCAGAAGTTTTTGAAACATGTGCATAAGGAAGTCTTTCTCTAAAACTCATGTTTTCTTTTACCTTCTGACCACGGTTTGTCCATAACCAAAATGGGGGAGAATGATGAACCCTAAGTGTTTTTGATTATGTCCAAACGTTTCAGAAGATGAAAAGTTAATTCTATCTTACATATAGTTTATTGTTGACTAATATTTTTGTCTTAGTCTATGTGTAAGTTACTCAGCAGGTGCTGAATGAATCATTTCTTGATTGCCTAAAGAACTCAGAAGATCAGTTTGCTGAAGTCAGAGTTTCAATAACTCAGAAGCTGGATACTCCGCTCTGAAGCCGAAATCTGCTAAAGCTCTCCTCAGAAGTTCTTTGCAATCAGAAGTTATGCCAATTTGATCAGAAGTCTAGACAACTGGAAATAAGCTTCTGAAAGCTTAGTCACGGTTTTGGTTGAGCATTTAATGCTCTGACACTTGCATTCAATGCAAGGCGCCAAAAGTTCAAAAAGCTGTTTTTGATGGAGCGCGCTTGTCTGTTCAAGAGAAACCGGAATTTCCTTGTCTACCCTTTGTTGATCTAATTGAAGAATGATTCTGTCATCCTCATCCTTGATTTCAAATCACTTACCGGATTTAGTTAAAGAACAAGGATAACGGAATCAAAGTGTTTGAAGACCGTTTGAAGACTTGACAAATTAACGGCTACAACAACTGATGTCATCTCCTTTGAAGTTTCAAACTCCACAACGGTCATCTTCAATCACTATAAATAGTAGCCAAGCTCCAATGCATCAACATACGCATGATCATCGAGCAAAATCTTAACGCACTGTTTTAAACAAGAAAACAGAGCAACTTTTCCATTCTCAATCTTTCTTAGCATAGTCTTAGTAAAGTGAGAGAGTGAAGAAAAACAAGTTCATAATAGGAATCTTGTAAACTGAGATCGGTTGTGATCTTCAGTTAGATTTAAAGAGAGAAATCTAGTTGAGATTAGAGTTGGGTGAGAAATCCAGAAAACAGAGTATTGTTTTGTTCTGGTGGAAATCCTTTAACTCTTTTTAGACTAGTCAGGACTAAGTGAGAAATTAGCTTAAGTTCTGTTGATGTAAAGGAGCTTCTGAACTTGCCATAAAAGTTCTGAATAGTGGATTTATAAAATCTCTGAAGGCTGCGACCTCAGGGGACAAGACGTAGTCACAGGACTTCTGTGGCGAACTTGGATAAATCGAATTGTTCAATCAGGACCTCCTGAACTTCTTTCTCCCTCTTATACTTGTTATTATTGCTTCTGTGTACTCGCTTATATTTAGTGCTGAAACAGATTTTCTATAAGTATCATTGTCTTTGTTCAGAAGACTGTCCAGAAGTTCTCTTACCGAACTTCTGTTGCTGAAAGCAGGCTAACTGTGTATAAGCAGAATTTTCCTCAGAAGCAAATTCTATAATCTTGCTTCTGACTCTGTGAAAGTTTGACTCTGAAATTTAAGTTTTCTTAAAAACTTAGAAATTCTCAGTTTTCAACTTAGACACCTATTCACCCCCCCCCCCCCCCCCCCCCTCTAGGTGATTCTGTTCTTGTTAGGGCCAACAGATATCTGCTGTATTGTTGGCTCATAACCAGCAGAATTCAGGAGAGGTGAACTCTCAAGGAGATAGTTTATTTGTTAAAGGCAGCCAGGATCGTGGTAGAAGGAAGGAGAGAGATCAATCTGGAAGGGGTTCTTCTAGGTCGAAATCAAAGAATAAAGGGAATACGTTTCATTGTTACAAATGCAAAGAACCAGGTCACATCAAGAGGAACTGCCCGATGATTAAGAACCAGGCCGACAGCCAGAATGGTTCTAAATCTAAATCTGTCAACGTGGTGCAGAATGACGGTTCAGATACTGATGGTGACATGCTTTCTGTTGCGGATACTCAGATGACAGATGCGTGGATTCTTGATTCAGGTTGTTCTTACCATATTACTTCTAATAAGGATTGGTTTACCACATATAGGTCAGTTAATTCTGGTTGTGTCTATTTGGGTGATGATAGATGCTGTAATATTGCTGGTATTGGTGATGTCAGAATTAGGATGCATGATGGTATTATTAGAACTTTAATTGATGTAAGACACATTCCTAAGGTTAAAAAGAATCTGATTTCTGTGGGTACTTTACATAAGAATGGTTTTATCCCTAAGGCAGATGAGGATAGAGAGACCATTAAGATTGTAAAGGGTGCATTGATAGTTATGAAAGGGAAATTAACTGCTGGAAACATTTATAAGTTGTTAGGGAGTACTGTTGTAGGTGGAGTTCAGTCTGTTGAGTCTGATGAAGACAACACAAAATTGTGGCATATGCGTCTAGGGCATCTTAGTGAAAGTGGAATGACTGAGTTGCATAAAAGAAATTTATTGCATGGTGTTAAGAGCTGCAAGTTAGATTTCTGTAAATTTTGTGTCCTTGGGAAGCAGACTAAAGTCAGTTTTAATACTGGAAAACACACTACTGAGGGTATTCTTGATTATGTGCATTCAGATGTATGGGGTCCTGTCAAAGAGCCTTCAATGGCTGGGTCTGTGTACTATGTTACTTTTACTGATGATTTTTCTAGGAAAGTTTGGGTATATTTCTTGAGACAGAAATTTGAAGTCTTTGCCAAGTTTAAGTTGTGGAAAGCTGAGGTGGAGAATCAAACGGGGAGAAAAATCAAGTATTTGAGGACTGATAATGGCACGGAATACACAGATTCGCAGTTCATCAAGTTCTGTGAGGAGAATGGGATTCATAGGCATTTCACTGTGCGCAAGACACCACAACAAAATGGTGTTGCTGAAAGGATGAACTGAACTTTGACTGAAAGGGCTAGGTGCTTAAGATTGAATACGGGGCTGCCTAAACGCTTCTGGGCAGAAGCGGTGAGCATGGCGAGTTATCTTGTCAATAGATCACCAAGAGCATCTTTGGGAGGAAAAACGGCTGAAGAGGTATGGACTGATAAAGATATTGATTTTAGTTACTTACGTATCTTTGGTTGTCCTGCTTTTGTGCATGTGCCTGGAGATGAGAGGTCGAAATTGGATGCAAAGTCGAAGCAATGCATTTTTCTAGGCTATAAGAAAGGTGTGAAGGGCTACAAGTTTTGGGATCCAGTTGAGAAGAAGATGGTGATTAGCAGAGATGTTGTTTTTGATGAGAAATCCATGTTGCAGCAGAATGTGGAGACAATCCAGATTGATTCAGTTCAGAATCAAGAGCAAGCAGTTGAGAGAGTTAAAGAAGTTGAGATGGGTCAAAGCTCGAGTTCTGCATCAAGTGGTTCCAAGACCACGGATTTGCAAGACTATAGTTTGGCCAGAGATAGAGAAAGACGCATGAATGTGAAGGCTCCAAACAGATTCGGGTTTGAAGACATGGTCTCTTATGCACTCAACGTTGGTAGTGATGATCCAGCCAATTTTCAAGAAGCAATCACTAGTCGAGAGAAAGAAGGATGGATGGGTGCAATGGTAGAAGAGATGGAGTCTTTACATAAGAATGAGACTTGGGAGCTTGCCAGACTTCCAGAAGGAAAGAAAGCTCTTCATTGTATGTGGGTCCTTAAGAAGAAACCTGCAGTATCAGAAAAAGAGGGGGAGAAATTTAAGGCTAGATTGGTAGCCAAAGGTTTTACACAGTTGAAAGGGGTAGATTATGATGAGATCTTCTCTCCTGTGGTTAGACATACTTCGATCAGGTCAGTACTTGCTCTTGTTGCCACTCAGGATTTGCATCTAGAGCAGATGGATGTTAAAACTGCTTTCTTGCATGGTTATTTGGAGGAGGAGATTTATATGCAGCAACCTGAAGGTTTCGTTCAGCCTGGCCATGAACATTTGGTGTGCAAGTTGAAGAAATCTTTGTATGGACTCAAGCAGTCCCCGAGGCAGTGGTATAAACGGTTTGACTACTACATGAAGAAGATTGGTTACAAGCGATGTGAGTATGATTGTTGTGTGTATGTGAAAAACCTTGATGATGGTTCTTCTATTTTTCTGTTACTGTATGTTGATGATATGTTGATTGCCGCCAAGAACATGAATGATGTTGTGGAATTGAAAGCTTTGTTGAGTCAAGAATTTGAGATGAAAGACTTAGGTCCTGCTAAGAAAATTCTTGGGATGGAGATTCGTAGAGATAGGAGCTCTAGAAGACTATGGTTATCTCAACATGGTTATGTTGAGAAGGTCTTGGAAAGGTTTGCTATGAACAATGCAAAGCCCGTGAGCACTCCTTTGGCGAATCACTTTCAGCTTTCTGAAGAAGATTGTCCAAAGACATATAAGGAGATTGAAGAGATGACCAAGGTTCCTTATGCTAGTGCAGTTGGGTGTTTGATGTATGCTATGGTTTGCACTCATCCTGATTTAGCTCATGCAGTTAGTCAAGTGTGCAAATATATGTCCAAACCAGGAAAGAGGCATTGGGAGGCGGTCAAATGGATCTTCCGGTATTTGAGAGGTACTGTTGGGCATGGTTTGATGTTTGGTGGGCAACATGGCGATCCATTGGTAGAAGGGTATGTAGATGCAGATTATGCTGGTGATCTGGATAATAGGAGGTCTACGACGGGGTATGTGTTTACTCTTGGTAGAGGACCTATTTGTTGGAGGTCAACACTTCAGTCTACAGTTGCGTTGTCTACAACTGAAGCCGAGTATATGGCGTTAGCTGAAGCTACAAAAGAAGCATTATGGCTTACTGGTTTGGTTCAGGAATTGGGTGTTGAGCAAGGTGGAGTTGAATTGCATTGTGACAGTCAAAGTGCCATTTATTTGGCAAAGAATCAGGTGTATCATGCTAGAACCAAGCACATTGCTGTTAGGTATCACAAGATTAGAGAATTGATTGCATCTGAGGAGATCTTGTTACTGAAGGTTCATACTTCTGAGAATGCTGCTGACATGTTGACAAAGCCAGTTACTTCTGACAAATTCAAACATTGTTTGGATTTGTTAGATATTCGCAGTTGCTAAGAAAGTGAGGTAACCCGGTCCACATAGCGTGTTTAGAAGTCGGTTAAATCTTCTAAGAGGCGTGATTATTCGCCAAGGTGGAGATTTGTTGTATATGGCTCATAATATACATGACGGAGCGGAGCGATTGGAGCCGAAGGCTTGGAGGACACGTTCGGATTAGTGGGCCGGGGTGCGGGGGAGGATTCCCCGCGGTATGAATTAGGAAGAATTCTAATTTGGAAGAAATTAGAATTAAGAAGAATTCTAAATAAGAAGAATCCTTAATGAAGAAGGATTCTAATTAGGAAGGATTCTGGTTCTCCTAGTCACTTAGGGATTCGAATTCCCTATTATAAATACATGTGATTTGTATTCTTTGTAGACACTTGATTCATAAAATAAAATCGCTCAATCGCTCCCGGAGACGTAGGCAATTTGCCGAACTTCGTTAACAAATCTTTGTGTCGTTTTCTTGCTTTATATTCTGTGTGATTTAGCTTGATTGTCAACAGGACCTAAGTTGGGTATTGTTTGTTTAGTTTAACGGTGTCGTTTTGGGTGTGCGTTGGTAGCTATTACAACGGCTATCTTCTTCATCCGTTTTCCCTTTCCTGTTATTTTCTGTTTTGTTTCTTTCCAGCTATATAAGTTGTTTGTTTTGTTTGTTGGTGGTTTAATGAGAAATATTTCATTCTCTGAGATTATTCAAAGCTCAGAGGATTATCATGGTATCAGAACGATCATGGTGAAACAATGATCTAGACTGATCGGTGAATGGCCAGAAGAAGGAGATCATTTGTAGAGATTGTTCGAAACTAAGTAATCGGAGAAAGTTCAACGATAGAACCATATTTGATAGACGAAGAAACGATGTCGAGATATACTGATGAAATAGAGACTGAGGAGACGATATTTCGATCTGGAAACTCAAAATAGTATCAAAGTGAAAATCCAGGTTTGATTTTAGCGAGTATTGTGATGGATGGCACAAATTACTTAATATGGCGTAGATCTATGCTTTTAGCTTTAAGTGCTAACCGTAAGTTGAGTTTTATTGAATCGGAAGTGATTCCTGAAGATAGGAGTTCAGACGCTTATATAAAATGGAAAGAGATTGATGATCTTGTTTTCTCTTGGATTGTGAATGTTGTTACCAAAGAGATACGTGAGTGCTATATGTATGCTTCATCTGCTAAGTTTTTGTGGGATGAGTTAGCAGAGAGTTATGGAGAGAGTAATGGTCCAATGATTTTTCAGCTACGAAAAAAGATCTGCAGTTTAACTCAAGGATCCTCTTCTCTAGTTGATTTTTTCAATATAATTAGAAGAAAGTGGGATGAGTTACAGATTATTAAACCACTGTTGAATTGTACTTATGGCGAATCTAGGAAGATGATGCAAGCTCAAGCTCAGGAGGAGTAATTGATGCAGTTGTTATCAGGTCTCAATCCTGAATTTGATAATGTTAGGGATCAGATTTTGATTTCAGAGCCTTTGCCTTCCATCAATAAGGCATTCTCTATGTTGATGAGAATAGAGACACAACGAAGTACATGAGTTGAATCTAAGAATGAATTTGCACATTTTTCACACTCACAAGGAAATAATGGTGGAAACCAGAGGTCATTCAATGGTTCTACCAGCAACTATAACAGAAATATGCAACAACGAAATTACAAGAATCAGTCTTACTCGGGAGGAGATGGCTTTCAAAAGGCTAAGGAAGATAAATATTGTAACTACTACAGGAAGTCAGGGCATGATAGGAATGATTGTTTCAGGTTGAATGGTTATCCTGAATGGTTTAAGGGGAAAAGAGTGGCTGGACCAGGATCAGCCAAATATCAGGCTAATATGGCTAAGGAGAAGAATCGCAACTCTCCTATAGATGAATACATGTTAGATGAAGATGCATGTGATAGTAGTATTCAGACAATGATACAAAGGGAGGTACAAAAGGCAATAAAGAGTAAAGGAGTTCAAGAAGGAGTTAGCAATCTTGAATTTTCTGCTTTTGCAGGAGCTTGTACTGGGGATGGAGGTTACTTGAAGCATGCTTGGGTAGTAGATTCTGGTGCCACGGCACATATGACATATAATCTTGATATGTTGTATGAAGTTAAACCTCTTGATGTTCCAAAGAAAGTATATCTTCCAACAGGAGAAGTGGAGATTGTGAAGTTGGCAGGAAAAGTTAAAGTGTCATCTACACTTGTGCTTCCTCATGTGTTATATGTACCAAAGTTTAACTATCATCTCATGTCAGTGAGTAAGTTACTGAATGATCAAGATATTGCAGTTGAGTTTTCTGCTGATTCGTGTATTTTAAAGGATAAAAAGGGCAAACAAGTGGCACAAGTTAAGATGGAACAAGGTCTTTACTATCTTGTAAGTACTTCTTTTGTTGTTTCTCATGTCCGTCTCTCAGCTGCATCAGTTGATATGTTTACTCAGAATAATGTGGACTTGTGGCATAGACGATTGGGGCACATGTCTAAAGACAAGATGAAACACATTCACCAGTAAGTTAAAACTGGTACTATGTTAGATTTATGTGATGTCTGCATCAGAAGTTCCTTTGAGCATAGTTCGACCAAAACTTCTAAGTGTTTTAAGTTGATTCATGTAGATTGTTGGGGGCCTTATCAACAACCATCTTGCACTGGTGATAAGTATATGCTAACTATAGTGGATGACTTTTCCAGGTGTCTATGGACTATCTTATTCAGAACTAAAGATCAAGTGCCTCAGTTGATTGCGGCTTTTATTCAAATGGTTTTAACACAGTTTGAAACTAAGATCAAAGTAGTTCGCACAGATAATGGAACTGAGTTTACAGGAGGGTAGACTCAAGCTACTTTTACTACTCATGGCATAGTTCATCAAAGGACCTGTCCTCACACTCCTCAACAAAATGGAGGTGTTGAGAGGAGGCACAGATCTTTGACTGCTATTACTAGGGCTTTACTTATAGAAAGTCATTTGCCAGTTAAATTTTGGGGAGAAGCAATCTTGCATGATGCTGTTTTGTTGAATGTATCACCTACTAAGGTACTAAGTTGGAAATGCCCTTTTGAAGTGCTGCATAACAAGAAACCAGACTACTCTCAATTCAAGGTCTTTGGCTGTGCTGGATATGTGCTTAACAAGGATCCTGCTAAGGGAAAATTTGATGACAGATCTGCTCATTGTGTTTATTTAGGAGGATCAACAGGACAAAAAGGTTGGAAACTGTATAATTTGCAATCTCATAAGATGTGTGTTTCTAGAGATGTGCAGTTTTATGAGTCTTTTTTCCCTTTTAACAAAGTTGTAAAAGTTTCCAATGCAGGGTTGATTGGACCAGCTTTGATAGAAGTGGGAGAAGAGGAAGCTGAGTCTTCTATTCAGGGTGAAATGTTGAATAGAAAGGATGTTTCTGAAGTAGAAAATGTTGTAGAACAGAGAAAGTCTACTAGGGTTTCTACACAGCCTCAATGGATGAATGATTTTGTGGTAAATCAAACAGAAGCTACTGATATAGTAGTGTGTTTTACAGCTGATTATCAAGCAAGTTTGTCAGCAGTAGTAGTTACTAAAGAGCCTAGAATTTATGAAGAAGCTAAGGGTATTCCAGAATGGGAAGAAGCAATGAGGTTGGAGTTGGCTGCTTTAGAGAAAAATGGTACATGGTATATCACACAGTTTCCTTTTGATAAGAATGCTATTACATGTAGATGGATTTTTAAAATAAAATATGCAGCAGATGGATCTATTTCTAGGTACAAAGCAAGGTTGGTGGCAAGAGGTTTTGATCAAGAGTATGGGATTGACTATCATGATAGTTTTAGTCCTGTGACTAAAGTAACCACAACGAGGATTTTTCTGGCTGTAGCTGCAATGAATAATTGGCCTATTCAGCAGATAGACATAAATAATGCTTATCTACATGGATCAATAGATGAGAGTTGTATATGGTTGCACCACCAGGATATTCAGAATCAGGGAAAGGGCTTGTTTGCAGGCTCAAGAAGTCTTTATATGGTCTGAAGCAGGCTGGTAGGCAGTGGAATAAAGCCTTCACTGAAACATTACTTGCAATGGGTTTTATTAAATCCATTCATGATTATTGCCTTTTTACTAGGAAAAGTGAGGGGCAATTTTTGGTGTTGATTGTGTATGTGGATGATGTTTTGATAACAGGCACTTGTTCAAGTCAAATAGAGAAGGTCAAGCAGAGATTAGATGAGGCCTTTACAATAAAAGACATGGGAGAAGCTAAGTTTTTCTTGGGAGTGGAGTTAGCAAGATCAGCTCAAGGTATATGGATAGCTCAGCAAAAATACATTCGAGATTTAGTAGCTAATGTGAAAGTGACTGATGTTACTCCAGTTTTGAATCCTTTTCCTTGTGGTTTTGAGTTCAATAAAGAGTCTGTTTTGTTCTCAAATCCAGCTCAGTTTCGAAGGTTGATAGGGAGACTGTTATACTTGGGGTTTACCAGGCCAAATGTTGCTTTTATCACCCAGCAATTAAGTCAATTTATGGGTGCTCCTAGTGATAACCACATGGACATAACTACACATGTTGTTAAGTACTTACACATAACTATTCATTTTGGTTTGTTTTACCCAAATACTGGAGATTTTAGCAAAGTTGAGGATTTTTGTGATGCTGATTGGGGTCAGTATAAGGTATCTCGAAGATCTGTTACAGGCTATTGTATGTTTGTTGGTCCTTGTCTGGTATCTTGGAAATCAAAGAAGCAGAGTACTTGTAGTCGAAGTTCAGCTGAATCTTGTTGGCCCTATCAAGAACAGAATCACCTAGAGGGGGGTGAATAGGTGTCAAAGTTGAAAACTGAAAATTTCTAAGTTTTTTGGGAAACTTAATTTTCAGAGTCAAATTTCCTCAGAGTCAGAAGCCAGCTTACAGAAGTTGCTTCTGAGGGAAATTCTGCCTAAACACAGTTAGACTGTTTTCAGCAACAGAAGTTCTGATTGAAGAACTTCTGGACAGTCTTCTGAACAAAGACAATGATACTTTAGAGAAAATCTGTTTCAGCACTAAATATAAGCAAGTACACAGAAGCAAAAATAACAAGTATAAGAGGGAGAAAGAAGTTCAGGAGATCCTGATTGAACAATTCGATTTATCCAAGTTCGCCACAGAAGTCCTGTGACTACGTCTTGTCCCCTGAGGTCGCAGCCTACAGAGATTTTATAAATCCACTATTCAGAACTTTTATGGCAAGTTCAGAAGCTCCTTTACATCAACAGAACTTAAGCTAATTTCTCACTTAGTTCTGACTAGCCTAAAAAGAGTTAAAGGATTTCCACCAGAACAAACAATACTCTGTTTTCTGGATTTCTCACCCAACTCTAATCTCAACTAGATTTCTCTCTTTAAATCTAACTGAAGATCACAAACGATCTTAGTTTACAAGATTCCTATTATGAACTTGTTTTTCTTCACTCTCTCACTTTAACTAAGACTATGCTAAGAAAGATTGAGAATGGAAAAAGTTGCTCTGTTTTTCTTGTTAAAACAGTGCGTTGAGATTTTGCTCGATGATCACGCGTGTGTTGATGCTTTGGAGCTTGGCAACTATTTATAGTGAATGAAGATGACTGTTGGTGAGTTTGAATCTTCAATAGAGATGACATCAGTTGTTGTAGCCGTTAATTTGTCAAGTCTTCAAAACGGTCTTCAAACACTTTGATTCCGTTATCCTTGTTCTTTAACTCAATCCGGTAAGTGATTTGAAATCAAAGATGAGGTTGACTGGAATCATTCTTCAATTGGATCAACAAAGGGTAGACAAGGAAAATCTGGTTTCTTTTGAACAGACAGGCGCGCTCCATTAAAACAGCTTTTTGAGCTTTTGGCGCCTTGCATTGAATGCAAGTGTCAGAGCATTAAATGCTCAAACAGAACCCGTGACAAAGCTTTCAGAAGCTGATTTCCAGTTGTCTATACTTCTGATCAAATTGGCAAACCTTCTGATTGCAAAGAACTTCTGAGGAGAGCTTTAGCAGGCTTCGGCTTCAGAGCGGAGTATCCAGCTTCTGAATTTTTGAAACTCTGACTTCAGCAAACAAATCTACTGAGTCCTTTAGGCAATCCAGAAAGGATTCATTCAGCACCTGCTGAGTAACTTACACATAGACTAAGTAAACAAAAATATTAGTCAACAATAAACTATATGTAAGAAGGTATTAAGTTTTCATCTTCTGAAACGTTTGGACATAATCAAAACTCATAGGGTTCATCAAATCTGAGTATAGAGCCATGGCTACAGCATCTTGTGAGTTGAAGTGGTTGTCTTATATACTTCAAGAGTTTGGAATTTCTCCTCAACTGCCTATTCCCCTTCATTGTGATAATCAAGCATCAATTTACATAGCTGCAAATTCTGTGTTTCATAAGCAGATGAAACATGTTGAAATTGACTGCCATATAGTTCGTGAGCATTTGCAGAAAGGTTTTCTTTATACTCCATATGTGGCATCTCATCAACAACTTGTTGATTTATTGACTAAACCACTTACTGGAGCTGAGATGAAATATGCTTTAAGCAAGATGAGCTTGTTGTCTTCTGGTTCATCTTGAGGAGGGGGTGTTAGAGTTTATGGGTTTAGTTGTTAACTGGACCTTAGTATGATAATGGACCTAAGTTGGATATTGTTTGTTTAGTTTAACGGTGTCGTTTTGGGTGTGCGTTGGTAGCTGTTACAACGGCTATCTTCTTCATCCGTTTCCCTTTCCTGTTATTTTCTGTTTTGTTTCTTTCCAACTATATAAGCTGTTTGTTTTGTTTGTTGGTGGTTTAATGAGAAATCTTTCATTCTCTGAGATTATTCAAAGCTCAGACGATTATCATTATATTATCACGATCTAAAAGTGTATAAAATTGGTGAATACTATTATTAATTAGGCAAAAAAAATAAAATAACATGATAGTAAAGAAAATGCAAAATTGTTAACTAACCCCTAAACATAAATAGTGGTCCTTAATTGAAAGGTTGCAGTATCCACAAGTAAATGATGTACAATTTTCCAACAATTATATAAGTACGCAATTTGGACCAAACAATATTATTATTTTTCAATTGTAAACATTTTCTTCAGTGGTCCAAAAATTTAAATAAATAATGATGATGCACATTAATTACCCGTAACGGTTAGATATGTGCATCTTAATTAAAAAATTTAATATAAATTTGGACCATTTCCAGGCTCTAAAATTGACTAGGAAAAGTCCATGTCAGATCAGATGGTGAGGAGTTATTATTGGATACATGATTGGTTTCAATCCTATGATCATTATCCACCTGATCAGAATGTCTTTCAACAAATAAAATCATTTATTAATAATTTAGACTGAAATTTTTTCAAAGTATGAATTACTTTACTCCTCTAGACTATAGACGTAAATCGGGAGGTTGGAGACATTTTAAGATTTGTTTGGATTAATAGGAAAATTAATGGACTTTGTGCGCCTAGGTAGGATCTGAGCGGCCATATGACCTTCCTTTGCAACAGTAAAATTATCTATATTTATCACATTCGGATACATCTTGGACTGATTGATTGCATTAGTAATTTAGTATTCAACAATTATTTGTGAATTAATATTAATTTTGTTGATCCACAGTTGTCAATAATTTCAAGAATTTGTTTCGGGTAAATTTAAGATACAATAATTTTAAGTGAAATATTGATGGTTGTATACTTGAAATTGACCTATCCTCATGGGTTATTTTATATGTGTATCATATAATATTGTACGATAGCAGCTCAAAAGCATCACAACAATAAGAATATGTTGTATGTGATATTTTGACATGTCTCTATCTGTATTTATTTATTTTTTATGCATGGAGCGACGAAGTCAGAAAATTAAATAGGTTTGATAAAAAAAAAATTAAATTAAATAGGTAATTTGAAGAAGATACCTAAATTATTGTATTTTCTTATTTTATTAACACCATACATGCATATCTCCTGTTATTACTAATAAGAGTTGGCTCAAGTAGTGAGTCACTTCATATTCTGCTTGAACTGTTTGCGGTTTATATTCCCACTTCGCCAAAATTTAGCTCTTATTGGTAGATAATCTGTAAATTTCACTATAAATCTTTATCGAAGTTTGTGGTTTGCTCTAGTCTTGCGAGTGGGTAGACCTACTCTTAACTAAACATTTCCGTCTTTCTTTCCTATTCTCTTATTACAGGTAAAGAATAATATCAGATTATGAATCGACTAACATTTGAGATTTATTAAAATTTCCTCACATTATATAATATCTAACTAAAGGATCCATAAATCAATTAAATTATGTTTATGAATAAAACATTATGATCTATTGAAAGATCTAAATAGCTGAGTTCTAAATACTAAACAGGAAGAATAGTCCTTCATCTCTCTATACCAATAGCAAATATAATTTGTTCTTTCAACTGATTTAAGCATCTGACTCGGGTCGCCAATCAGCGGTCTCTCCTGATCAATTCTCAAATTTATTTCAAATTGCTTGGAGCATACAAGAAATCATGAGTGACATGGGGATGGGAGTGGAAAAGTGAAAACTTTATATGCATGTATGAAATGAAAAGAGGAAGAAAATTCAAGAAACGCATGCACAATTTATGAGAAAGACACTACTATATCACCATAAAGCTCCATGAAGCAACCATGTTGTCACAATGTCACTATACTAGGCAAGGTGTGGCTTTAGGTTATACACACCTGCAATGTATATATTCATCCAAAATTGGGACCGTTAATGATCATATCAAAGAACTTTAATTCGTCTTAATTCATTTCTCATGCATATTCATTCACATCCTAGTTACCTGTCCATCCCAATGATGATTGTGTAAATAGATTCACATGTGTTTTTGTTTTCTTATGGAGCTTCAAACATGCACTTTTCCATCATATAGGTAGTGATTAATGAAAGAGCCCTTCCATTATGTTATATATATGATCTATCAATATCTCAGCCATTTCCTTTTATTTGTGAGACAGCTATAAGTATGCTTTTATCATGGGTTTGGTTGTGACTTGAGAGAGGAAAGCATTAAGTTTAACCCACTATTAAGCTTGCACCTTTTGCCCCTTGTTTCCTTTTATAATCAATCTTATAATAATAATAATAATAATAATAATAATAATAATAATAATAATAATAATAATACCTTTTGCCTTTTGAAAAATTAGATAAGGTTACTTCAAAAGTACAAAAAAAATATTTTAGGTTTTATTTTAATTGTTTTCTTGATATTACAGAGCCTTTTAGATCTAATATTAATCAATAATTTTGAATCCTTGCGACTGTATTTATTGATAATTTTGTCAAAAAAACAATTAAGCTGAAAGCTTAAACTGATAATTAAGATCTGAAAATAGCTTTTATAATTAAACTAAGGGTAATTTCCAGAAAAAAACCCTTGTGTTTATCAATTTTGCCAAAAAAGTGTCTGTGTTTATTTTTTTGACAAAATGAGGATTGTGTTTATCTCCGTTAACCAAAAAGCAGAAAAAAAAAATCATTAACGGTGTTAAATGTGATGACGTGGCAAAGGATATTTCAGTCTTAATTTATGGGTTATGATATAAAAAATTCATTACTCACACTTTAAAGTTGTAAACACATGAATGTTTAAGAAATTTAAAGGTTTTCGGTCTTTATTCATTGATAAATTTCTTAAACATTCATGTATTTACAACTTTAAAGTACGAGAAATAACTTTTTTATATCATAACCCATAAATAAAGACCAAAATACCCCTTGCCACGTTATCACATTTAACACCGTTAATGATTTTTCCGCTTTTTGGTTAACGGAGATAAACAAAATCCTCATTTTGTCAAAAAAATAAACACAGACACGTTTTTGACAAAATTGATAAACACAGGGGGTTTTTTTTTTGAAATTACCCTTAAAATAATAATTCCAGCACTAGTCATGTTGATAATATGAAACTAGGGATGGCAACGGGTAGTGTACCCGCGTGGACCCGTACCCATTAATTTTGGCACTTTCCGTACCCATTTCATTACCTTAACGGGTACACTTTTGCAATCACATACCCTTATCCATGTAAATAGCGGGTACCGCGGATACGCATAACCCATTTATGCATAATATACACTAACAAAATACAAGTTAAACAAGCATATAGTTTGAAAAAAGCATCCATAAATAATCCATACACAAATTTAACAAATATTCTAACCAATTTAAATTGCTTCATACTAAGTTTCTAAAAAAGAAAAAAAATTGCTTCAAACTAAAAAATAAAATATTGAACTTTGTAACGTAAGGTGTTCAGTTTGAATCTTGCTTACAAATTATGTGTGCATATATATTTGAATGAGACGACATGGGTAACGGATACCCATTACCCGTTTCCTGTCAAATATATTGAGGGTAACGGGTACTGGGTACCCTAAGGGGTAATCCCATACACGTTACGGGTAGCATTTCTAATATCATATCCGTCTCGTACCCTTATAGACCGGATATGAAAAGTCCCATTAGAGACGGGTAGTGTCGGGTATCCGCGGGTAGGTGACCCATTGCCATCCCTATATGACACGCTTCAAGCCTAGTAAACATTCACATTCCTCAAATATTGTAAAATAGGTCCTTAAATGTTACTATCAGCTTAAACTTTTAATTCAATTTTCCATTGGCATAGAATGAGAGCCTCTTGGACCAAACGGACAACGATTAAAATCATAACAATCACATCAATTGGAAGAATTAAAAATGCAAAGTAATGTGGACATGTGTTATAGACGCTCCAAACCCCAAGAGACATTCTCGTGCAGGGTGTGTTAGAAATAATATTCAAAATTATAATTGAACCTTAACTATCAGTTTATGCTCTTACCTCATCAGTCAGTTCCTTAATATGGTGTTACGACTTCTTGGAGAAAATTGTCGAGGGTTCAAGTTCTAGTAATATCATTGGTTTATGTAATGAAACACATAATGTCATGAGCTTGTATTTTATACCTTTCATGTCCAACGGGCATCCACGTCATAGGGTGTGACACATATTAATATAAATGATATCTTTTGAGTGTTGGCTATCAAGTACATATCTAACCACCACGCGATAGTTTGGTCGCTACCACATTCAAAAAGAAACTGTAGATTGAATTCTCTATGAATAAAAGTGAATTTATTACAAAAACTATCAACATGTTTTATATCATGTCTAATAGCATCTGATGTGTCAAAGAGGATAATAATGATTTGATGGTAGGCGCTCGATGTTGATTGGGTCAATGTTAATTTCGATAGAGCTTAGGCCCTTTTCTTTTTGGCTGAACTGAACTGAAATTGATGAAATTTGCTGAACATGAGTAAAAAAGAACAGGGCCTTACAAGGACAACCCTGGAGCTGCTTCGGCTAGTGGTGTCATTCGTGGTGTCTTGGGCAGTTGGCTGGGTGATTTTTTAGTGTAACTTGAGAGTTGCACCGCAATGGAAGCTTGGGTTTCATAGGATGGTGTTTTAAGTAGACTCTCAGATTGTTGTTTGATTAGTTCAGCGGTCTGATAGAAGTACACATAGGGATCATTAGATTGTTGAGGGGTGCAAGAGTTTGATCAAGCAGAGTTGGGTTGGGAGGTGAGAATCTTCCATATTTATAAGGAGGGGAATCGAGCAGCCGATTGAATAACAAATTTTACAAATTCTCTTTCCTTAGGTCTTCATGAATGTAATGTGTCGTCTGCAGGCATCTAGAACATTTTATTAGTTGACTCGAGTGGTGCACGCTCTAGAAGAAGGATTTTAGTTTAGCTTTTTTTTCTTTGTTTTCTAGTTGGGAGCTCTTAACCCCTTTTGTTATAAAAAAAAAGTGTAAATTTTTAATTTGATTAATTTTTATTTTTTATCATATTTATATACTAGTCTTACAACACAAGGAAACTTGTTTGTTTTTCTTGATTATTGCAATTGGAATTCGCTAACTTTTTTTTCTTAATATTGTTAAGCATGCCAAATCGTACATAGCTATCTAGGCTTTCCTTTTCCAATCTCAAGTGGGGGAAGTCAACATAACTTTTTATGTATATGTACTTTGTCTCTTTGGTTCCTTTATTTGAGAAAGACAATACCTGCTCTTCAATTTCTTCTGCATCATTCATGAAACTTTCCTTATTTGTTTGATATACATTGGTTGGTCAACTTTTCTCTTAAATGGGGAAAATCCAACTTTCCACCTATTAACCAAATGCATACGACATATTCATTCTATTGTATAATATCTAAGCAATAATATGTAAAAAAAGAAAACTCAATACGTCTTTTTAGAAGTTGGGTATGTAACAAATTAACTGAATATCAGAATAAAGTTAGACATACGATCACAAGAAAAATAGATTTATATGGTTTAAAAAAATTTCCTTAAACCTGTATACTAAACATGAGCAATATAACAATTGGAAAATTGATGCAATTTGGAGAAAATCACATCATTTACTCGGTGTTGTAAAAACCGTTAGGACATCGGATGGGCCAGAGACTTTAAAAATGCTGATTAATTAATCGGTTTTAAATTTGTTTTACTTTTCAAATTATTTTAAACAAATTATTAATTGGAGGATCCCTTATATGGATAATAAAGATTCTAGTGGACCGGGCCTAATTCGAATTGTTTTTCAGTTTCATGGCAGGCCTATATAGCCCCCACATGTGGAAATTACGGCAATAATCATACTTTGTAAATGATTTACAAATACTTCAACCAATTTTATGGTTTTCATCACGTTATTACTTTCTAATACTCTTCTTATCAAAACATGAAATTCTATAATGCTTTTTATCATATTAGGCAGTTTATTAGTTGTTTTATTAATTATAACTGATTTTAGATTTTAAATATTAGTATTTTATTTTTAAAAAATAACTGTAATTAATTATTTAATTAAAATATAGAAATCTATTTCACTAACTACTTATTTCTCTTTCAGTCTACCTCTCTCTCTAGTTGAAAAACTTCCAGAACTAAAATCTCTTCTAATTTTGTTCTTGATTAATGTTGAACGATAACCAATTTTACCTTTTTATTTCAAAAATGCACTAAAAGATTGGGGTTTGCCTTCATAAACTGAGATTTGTAGATTACGCCGGTATGAATTTACCTCTTTTGATGTTATTGTAACTTGGAGATGACGAGATAACTGAAAATCATGAAGTTTTTGATTGGTTTATGTTTCAATGTGAAAATCTGAAATTTTGAGAACCAAATCATAGTTCAAAGAAGAAGAAGAAGAAGAAGAAGAAGAAGAAAATGAACGTGGATCTTTCAGTTTTTTTTTAAAGAGCTTACTGTATATAAATTCATACTTTTTTAATTATTAATTCCTATATTTTCTCTGAAATTCCTATTTCTTTGGGGATGTTTCCTTTGGTGACATAAAGAATTAATAATTGTGTCTCTCTTGACATATCTAGAATCCTAATTAATAGGATGATTTAATTGTATATATTACTAAATACCTTGACTACTATGTAATTAACCCCTTTCTCATCGCGGTACTTCTCCGCCTTGGGGGCTTTCTTCGTGACTTGCAAAATCAATGCAGTCAATTATGTCTCTCCTCGAAGTTGGTTAGCTACCACTCATTTTCGAAAACTCTGCCTATCTCAATCCTTGTATGCCGGGATGAGAGAAATACGAGAGGTTGAATTGATGACCGGTAACGATCAAGTTTATAATATTATTAAAAGATATGAATTATATCATAACTAAATAATAATAACAAAGGAAATTAATTCAATGGTTGTTAAGACAAAATAGAAACAAAATAAATCAAAATCAGAGTGAACATAGTTTTTACTAAGATAACAAATATTTTTAGTCCAAAATAATAATAATAATAATAATAATAATAATAATAATAATAAGTATCTAAAAACATAAATATTTCATTATTTGATAATTATTTGAAAAAATAATAATGGATCGCCTTGCCGTTTAGGTGGACATTATGAATCTTTCTGCCTTGAAATGGCCTAAGAAACAAATATCGGCAAGTTTTTCTAAATTACACCCATTAATAATTCGTAAGGTGGACGATTTTTAGAACACACATTTATGCATATTTCAAAAGCACCAGCTTCAAAATTCTTAGACAAATAAATTAACAAAACAATTGTTTGCTCAAACTAACAGGCTAAGAAATATAATCTTATAATTCCTAGGAGGGATATTGATAACCCCAAAGGGATTCAATTTCTGAAACTATTAATAAAATATATTCTCAATATTAATGTTACTCTCATACCAAATAAATATAATTATAACATTAATTAAAATATTCACACTATTATATGCATTTAATACATTGAAATTTTAACTAGCATTTGAAAATGGAAATGATTTATTTTTTTCACAAAAGTAATTATATTATTTTTGCTTTTTTAACCATGTGTGATATATAATTCGATCCAGTAGTGATGAAGATGAGGTAATAGTTAATTTAAAATAATAATAGAAAGCAAAAAATAGAAACATCTTATAAATTTTATACTAATAAGTATAATTATAACACTACTTATAACACTCACAAATATTCTTGTGAAACAAAACACACAAATATTATATGTATGTATAAGTGTTTAAAAGTTAATTTGAAACTGTATACAAATAGTAAAAATGCGGTGAGCATGGATCAAACACGCGACCTTCAGACTTTCAGTCTGAAGCTCTCCCAACTGACCTATCCCCGCTAATGATCAAATGGTAAATATTTGTTTTAATATACTTTTTATTGCAACGTGTACAGATAAGGAGTGTGATTTTGAAGGTAATCATCCAAGTTGTAACCAAAAATTAAAAATATGCTGCTTCAGCTTACTCAAATTTAATCGGTAAAGCATCTCAAAAAAAAAATCACCAATAAATTAAGAATATGCATCTGCTTGCAAATATAGATTTTAACATTACGCAGGTCGTATTGTTTAGATTTGAAACTACATAAAGACTTTAATGGATTAAGTTAGTGAAAGATTGGTATACACATATCGTAATGGTGACGTGGTATGTACCGTCAATGAATGGTTGTCATTTATCACTTTAACCATAAAAATTTTATATCGTGTAATTATCTAATAATATATATTTTTTAAGATATTATTTACATAAAATTCTAGATCCTAAAATAAAAGTGTGAAGTCTTAAGTTCGAATCTTATGATTGACAAAAGTAAAAGACTATTCGAATACAAATAAGTAGTTAATTTTTCAATTTCGATAAGTTAGTGATTTTGTAATTTAAAAAACTATAACACTCTTTGTTGATTGTGTCTCCAAAATGGATTATATTATATTTTGTTTACAAACATAACATTGACTTGTATTTACAAACGTTCAAGAAAAACACCATATCCTATTCCATCGATTCGTTAATCTATTCCTCGGTTTAGTTTTGGATTCAAAATCAGTTTTTATGTTAGTTTTGGGCAGCCCATTCTAAATTGATTAGTTCACAATCCCCCAATTTTGGAAATAGGGCCTAATGTAATTTGAAGCAGATCAAATTTACAATTCAAAAACATGATAAATTACCTTTATATCAATATAATGGGAATTTATGGTACAACTAAACGAACATCATACAAATGTATCCAATTAGCCAATTACACAAGTAGCAGTCAGATCAAAATTCAAAACTTGCAAGTCACGGAGCGCGTCAGGCAAGAAATCCAAAAGTGAACCTCTTTTATAAGCACTGTATCCAATAAACAAAAGGATTTCGCATCCACTCATTCTTCGAATGTTCGATACCACTTCAAGTCTCAGTGTTTGAGCCAATAATTCCGCAGTTGTGCAATGTGTAATAGTATTTCATCCCGTCCCTGATTCGTAACACTGCTAGTCATAATCCAAGGCGGAACTGTCTTGAAGAAACCACTTATCAACTCTTCAAAATCCTTCACATTCTCTTCCGGCCTTTTCCCTCCATTCTTTTTCTTCTTTCGCTTGTCACATTTTGTGAATATCAATGTCATTGGTATCTGGTATTTTTCAAAGAAAATGATTAACACTATCCCAAAGTTCGAGCTAGTTTAGTTGGTTGATTGCATCAATATGCATTTTGCCAAAATAATCCATAATGCACAACAGATAAGTTACTCCGGGAAATTATAGATGGAACATAAATTTTGGGATTATGAGTAGTAACAACTCACTAAGGCCAATTCCTACCAGAGAAATCCTTAACATCAGCTAGATTATACAAAAGTCAAATTCAGCTAATTCCAGTGCAATTTCTTGTAACTTGGCATCCTTCCAGACAGACACATGAGAATTACATTATTCAAATTCAAATCCAAGATCCTCTTTCAATGAATTTTACACGTCAAACGTCAGTATATATAAGGCTGGAAGGTCCTTATATGCCCATTGTCAAATTTACTAGGTTGCCACGTCAACACTACAGCTAGAACAACTTTTTAGAAAGCTAACTGAAGCACAAGGTTTTATTTTGCCACGAATCGAAGTTTCTTTTATCATAAAGAGAATCCATACTTTTACCCCCAAAATCTCCATTACCATATGATTCTTCAATAGATTAGGGTTCTTACCGTCAAGCAAAGATTCCAAAATATGTTAAAGATAAGGGGATTAAAATTCAGAGCTTTTTTTCTCAGCGTTAGAGGGAAAGAATAAAAAATGAAATGAACAAACTTTACCTGGTTTTGACCAAGCCAACTAGCATACTCAAGATCAATTTTCTTTGCAGGGATACTAGCATCTACGAGAAGGAACACAGAGACCAAAGCTTGACGGTTGAGAAAATAGTCTTTCGTGAACTTGTTCCAATCTGTCCGAAGTTCTTTGGGTGCAGATGCATAACTATTCAGAAAATAAACCAACAAAACACGATTAAAAACCAATTGACTAGAGCAATGCTCAAAAAGAATCCATTATAATCACAAATAACTTGAATAATTTATCAAAAACCAAATCCATCAACTTGCCCCTCCGAACTATCTTATGAAGTGTCAAACAATAAGCTGAGAATATAGAATACACTAGTTAAAGAAGAGCTCTAAGATTGTCGGAAATGTGAACAAGAAGCTATGCTTTGCAAATGACACAGGTAACACTAGGCACATATCATGCAGATAGGGCCTAATTTTGAAGGAAATTGTCACTACTATATCAAGTTGAATTGGTAACTTTCCTCAAACAAAAAGTTAAATCATCATCAGCAGTTCTGATCTAATTGGAACTAGATAGGGCATCAACAAGAAGACAGTGACAATATACATAGTAACAACTTCCTTATACAGGTCACGTGCTAAAATCACGAGGACAAAGAAACCCGGAGTACATGAGTAATCAGCTTAATCAACCGGCAGAACTGCCAAGAGGATTGAAAACGAACTAAGAGAAAATATAACCATAATAATATCAAAAGATTTAAATCATACCCATATCCAGGCAAATCCACCAAATACCAGCTATCATTGATCCGGAAATGGTTGATGCACTGTGTTTTCCCTAATAAGATGCAACAGGATGTACAACGTCATATATATACACAACCAAAATTGAATTCAAGTATCAAAAGGAAAACAAATCAGAAAGTCCATTTGAGCCCATCATATTCATTATTCAACACTAGTCACATTAAACGCTTCTCATCCTACCAGCAGAAATGTTTATTTTCAGGGAGCATGTGAAAGGCGCAGGGGTCCTAGAGCATAGGCGCAAGGCTCAGGCGAACCAAAACAAAATAACATATAAAATTATAAATAACAACACAGCATTTCTAAAATGACACAAATGGCAAATAACAACAATCTTAATCTCAAAAAGCATGAGATAAATTCTAATTCTCTACTAATGCATAATTATAGTTCAAACACTAAGTTAATATCTAATTGACTAACGATAACTACTTTCCCACTAAAGTCTTTAGTCTTTATAGTCCCAATTCATCATCAAAATAACCATCACCATCATCATCATCTCCAACATCCTACGTCTGAGATTAAAGGCCGAAAAACCATACAAACCCTACAACTGTGCCTAGACGCGCCCTGCTCAAGGAGCAACGCATGGCTGACAACGTCCATTTCAAACACAAAGAGGCGCTAACCCCCGAGCATTGCCGGAGGCGCACCTTCGACAACCATGTAAATGAAAATGAATTAAAAACTCATACCCTGAAGCTAGGTATCAAAATGTTCATTTCTTGCAAGAAATACATACTAAATTGAATTGACGAATATCATAAACATAACTGTAATACAATTAACTAATCAAGATAAGCATAAGATAAACATTAAACCTGGTTTCTTAGAAGTAAGAGCAAGCTTCTTTCTTCTTACAAGAGAATTAAGAAGCGAAGATTTCCCCACATTAGACCTTCCTACAAGCGCAAACTCAGGTAACCCATCAGCAGGGCAACCCTCATTTTCCACACTGCTCTTAACAAACTCAGCCTGCGCAATCTGAGCATCCCTTGCATACTTACTCAACACAATGTTGGACCCTTTTAGAATGCGGGTGCTAAGAGCAGAATCATCGAGAGAAACCTCAGTCTCGGGCGGAATAAAGAGCTTGTCAATTGAAATTTGGAGTGGGGAATCTTGTTCGGGGGCCAATAGCTCACGAGGGTTGATTTGGGAAATGGGTATAGGCTCGGTGGTTGAGAGTGAGAGGGTGGAATTAGGTCTGAGGATTGTAGAAAAGTTGTGTTTGGGGAAGAAATTGAAGGTGAAAGAAGAAGGTGGAGGGCGGCTGAAAATGGAAACATGAAGTCGAGGAAGATGAGTTAGAAACATGTTGTTGTTTTTTCTTTATTTCTGCTTCTTCTATCTACTTTACCAGACCATCAGAAAGAACCCTTGAGGGGAACAGACCCAAGAATCTGAGAACTGGCGGATGGGAGGGAAAAACCAACTCTATACTGCGTTGATATTCAGAAATTCTGCTACAACTACAATTGACCCGACAAATAGGTTATTGGTGTTACTTAGCCGACTCAACCAGAAGCTCGAGCTCTAACTAACTAGTGACTAAGCTGAAGATACAAATGTCTTCTTAGGGATGCTTTTCCCAAGGTGGGTCGGGCAGTTGTTGGCTCGTCTAGCTTCTCCTAAAACATCGCTACAAAATTTAAACTAGTTGAGGCATGAAGAGAAAAGCACAAAATATATTTAAGAGAAAAAGAGAAGAGAGAAAGTAAAAATAGAGTTTAGAAAAAGAAAGAAAACATACTTTTTGTGCATTTAATGCTTTGGGTATAAGGGTGAGTATAGTTCAGTTTGGATAAAAATCAAACCGAACGAGAGATATTTTGGTAATCCAAAGCAAACCAAATTAATTTCAGTTCAGATCGATTTGGTTCAGATAAAATCATAAATATTAATTTATTTATATTTTCCAGAAAAGATCATATATCATAATTGTTTAATTAATAAAAAAATCAACAATTCCATTTGAACAAACATTATAAAATAATGAAGTCTCAAAGCAATTTATCTTCATATTGGTTTTGTATGTATGTTATTAAATTAGATTTACTCTACTAAAATCTCAATAGATGTGATAAAGAAGAGTAAATTTGAGAAGAAGAAAAAGATTAATAGCATAAATGAAAAGTAAACTACGGGTCCGTTTGGTGCACCTGTTCATGTTTCCTGTTTCCTGTTCCGGTTTCCTATTCCTGTTTCCTGTTCCGGTTTCCTGTTTCTTGTTTCTTGTTTCAAGATAAGTGTTTGGTAATTTTGTAATTGTTTTTTGCTGTTAGTATGTAAAAGGACTAAAATGTACATGTTTTAAACCACTAAATAAATTTAAGGTGAACGTTTAGGGGTATTTAAGAGAACAAATAAATAAACGTAGAGAGAAAGTAGGAAAAGCAGTAAAATACTGCTTTTTAGAAAAAGCAGCTATTTCCTTGTCAAACAGGAAAATGAGATGTTTTTTATTCCTAACCAAACACTTAAATATCTCCTGTTTAGAAGCAAAAGGCAAAAGGCAGTTGAAAAGTAGTAAAACAAACGCCCCCTACATCCGATCATGTAAAGGAAGAACATTTGAATCTTGAAATCACCACCCTTCAAGATAGTTATCACATGGACAAAAAGCAAAAGGCGAAATAGTAAAAGAATAAGGATGAAAAGGAGAAAAAGCGGAAGGCAGAGGCTAGTAGCGGCAGGCGGCGCTTATCAAGGTTTTTAAAGTGTAAGAATAAAGATGTGGTTTTAATAGATATAAAACTTAAAACAATTTAAAACTAAAATAGGGAAAAAAAAGTATTAAAATAAAATTGATATAATAATGTATCCGATTTGTTCGGTTTAACCGAACCAAACCGAAAATCGTAATACATAAAAAAATGTGATCCTAACCAAATCAAACCAAACCAAACAGAGAATGGTTAGAATTGGTTCGGATGGGATCGGTTTTATTGATTTTCGATTCGGTTTTGCCCACCCTATTTGGGTATTTGTAAGTAGGTATTGTGCCAGTTGTTCTAATCATCTGGGACCTTTGTCAATCCCTTAGATGGATTAAGAACTTGACGGACGGTAACAACTCTTGATGGGGAAAGTCTTAAAGCGTGAGTTGGACCCCTTTTGTTGTGTTATGCGCAACCCATGTCTTAATCAGCTCACAAGGATTGATCATCTCATACATTGTAATAATTTGCTTGTCTCTGACATCCAATATATATCTATTGAAGCTGATGAACCCTATGTGTTTTGATTATGTCCAAACGTTTCAGAAGATGAATATCTAATACTCCCTTACATATAGTTTACTATTGACTAATAATTTTTGTTTACTTAGTCTATGTGTAAGTTGCTCAGCAGGTGCTGAATGAATCATTTCTGGATTGCCTAAAGAACTCAGAAGATCAGTTTGCTGTAGTCAGAGTTTCAATAACTCAGAAGCTGGATACTCCGCTCTGAAGGCGAAGTCTGCTAAAGCTCTCCTCAGAAGTTCTCTGCAATCAGAAGTTATGCCAATTTGATCAGAAGTCTAGACAACTGGAAATAAGCTTCTGAAAGCTTAGTCACGGGTTTGTTTGAGCATTTAATGCTCTGACACTTGCATTCAATGTAAGGCGCCAAAAGTTCAAAAAGCTGTTTTGATGGAGCGCGCTTGTCTGTTCAAGAGAAACCGGAATTTCCTTGTCTACCCTTTGTTGATCTAATTGAAGAATGATTCTGTCATCCTCATCCTTGATTTCAAATCACTTACCGGATTTAGTTAAAGAACAAGGATAACGGAATCAAAGTGTTTGAAGACCGTTTGAAGACTTGACAAATTAACGGCTACAACAACTGATGTCATCTTCTTTGAAGTTTCAAACTCCACAACGGTCATCTTCAATCACTATAAATAGTAGCCAAGCTCCAATGCATCAACGTGCATGATCATCGAGCAAAATCTTAACGCACTGTCTTAAACAAGAAAACAGAGCAACTTTTCCATTCTCAATCTTTCTTAGCATAGTCTTAGTAAAGTGAGAGAGTGAAGAAAAACAAGTTCATAATAGGAATCTTGTAAACTGAGATCGTTTGTGATCTTCAGTTAGATTTAAAGAGAGAAATCTAGTTGAGATTAGAGTTGGGTGAGAAATCCAGAAAACAGAGTATTGTTTGTTCTGGTGGAAATCCTTTAACTCTTTTTAGGCTAGTCAGGACTAAGTGAGAAATTAGCTTAAGTTCTGTTGATGTAAAGGAGCTTCTGAACTTGCCATAAAAGTTCTGAATAGTGGATTTATAAAATCTCTGTAGGCTGCGACCTCAAGGGACAAGACGTAGTCACAGGACTTCTGTGGCGAACTTGGATAAATCGAATTGTTCATTCAGGACCTCCTGAACTTCTTTCTCCCTCTTATACTCGTTATTATTGCTTCTGTGTACTTGCTTATATTTAGTGCTGAAACAGATTTTCTGTAAGTATCATTGTCTTTGTTCAGAAGACTGTCCAGAAGTTCTCTTACCAAACTTCTGTTGCTGAAAGCAGGCTAACTGTGTATAAGCAGAATTTTCCTCAGAAGCAAACTCTATAATTTTGCTTCTGACTCTGTGAAAGTTTGACTCTGAAAATCAAGTTTCCTTAAAAAAACTTAAAAATTCTCAGTTTTCAACTTAGACACCTATTCACCCCCCCCCCCCCCCCCCCCCCTCTAGGTGATTCTGTTCTTGTTACGGCCAACAGAAGCATTCACATAGGTTATTGAGGAGCATATCACACTTGGACCATTCTTGGAAGCAATCCCTTGACCACTGCTCACATGGTTTTTGCCTCAACCATTCCATTGCTTCTGGTGAAACACCATCTATTTTAAGAAGCCATTCATTTAACTTCTCCACATATGATGCTCCGGCAGCATGCCACAATAGACTCTTCAGCTTAACTGACTTAAACTGTGTCCTAAAGTTAGTATACATATGCTTAACACGAAACTTGTACCCTGCTTTAAGGAACATGTTCTCAACTGCTTTTATCAATCCCTATAAAAAAGTAGAAAATTGTTATCATAATACATACATTGAGTCAGCAAATAAAAATGAGAAAAACCACAATATAAACTAGCCATACCTTCTGCCTATCTGACATTATTGTCTAATGGAACCCTTCTTTTATTTCCAAATCCTCCTATAGGATCTCTAAGAACCAACTCCAAGTGTCAAAGCTCTTTTTCTCAACCATGGCATTAGCAATAGGAAAAATGCAATCATTAGGGTCTATCCCAACTGAAGTTAATAATTTCCCACCTTATATGCCTTTAAGCCAACATTAATCCAGTGAAATGAAGGTTGATTTGAGGGCATGCAGACAAATGTACAGACCATAGAAGGTACCATAATTATATCTCCCTTTCACAGTGTTGCCAGGATTGAATCTCTGTATCTCAATAGAGTAGCTTGCATTGTAGAAGGTATGAACAACAATAATAGGTCAATAACATGGTTCAAAAGAAAAAAAATAACCAACTGAAACTTAAACACAATGAATCATACATATAAATGTTGTTGTACTTACTTAATGCATCACCATTAAGAATCTAAAAAGCAAAATCCTTGGCTCTATATGCCTTCATTCTTGAAATGCCTAACTATACGTCCTACTTCACATCCTCCTTCAGAACTACCACCTTCTTGTTCGGATCCAACCGGAACTTCTCTAAATACTTCATCCAAACCCATTATGATGTCAAATGTCTATTGGTATGCACCTCCACACATTCATGTCTGAATGAACCACTCTCCACTTGCAATGTAGGGTTGTTGGGGTCCTTTTGTCTTAACCTTTGAGGCATACTGATGAACCAATATTTGACTCCATTAATCATTACATTTTAGCACTAATTATTAGCTAATTGCGGCCTAATTAGTCACTTGTATATATATTTGTTGTTGATTTTAGTTAATTTCAGATAGTGAAACATGACATGGTGGTTACATCACAATGATGCAAATAAGAAAAAGTGCCATGCAAAAACAACAAAAAGGGAGAGATGGCCTCAACCATGTGGAGAAGGAGAGAAAGATGATCGACGGGAAGGAGTTAGTGGGGAGCAAGACTTCGGTTGACTTCAGATTACACTCAGATTTGCATAGAAATGCACAAGCATCTTTGATTATTTTATATTTTATTAGGAACGGTCCATTTGTGTGTGTTTATCTTCATAATTTAGGAGTTTGTTGTTTTGTGTGCTATAAACTCCTTAAATACTGAGGTGAAAAATCAGTTCCATCATCCCACAACTCAGTTTATCATCTATCTATCTAAGTACTTCTGTTAGTTTATGCAATTTCGGTTTGTTAAGTTAGTTTTTGTCAATGTTGTAGGTCGGTCCAGTTCAACTGCGAACAGGAATCAAAACTGGTTTAAACTATCCTTGGTTTTTAAATTCACAACAGACCGGATCAAACCGTGAATTGGCGGTTGGACCACGAACCAGAGTGAACCCAGTTTTTTAATTATTATTTTTTAAAAATTTAAAAATTCACTTCAAAAATTAAAAAAACAAGTAAATAAATTTAAAACATATACTTTATTTATCTTATCCCCAACTTTTTTGACCCAGCAGATTCAAAAAAAATCCCTAACCCTCCCATTCCCCTTTCATTTTCATCATTAATCACGATTGCCTCTGTCAAGCCCATCTCCCGTCGTCGGCGTGTCGTTGCTCCCTTAGCCGGCGTTCCGCTGCTTCCATCGTCCGCGATTGCTCCTCACCTCCGGCCGTCATTCCTTTAACTGTCGGTAAGTGTATTTTTTGAGTTGTCGTTCGTTTCAAGATTCTAGTTAGTTACTTAATCACCGTTCCTAAGTGTTTAATTTACTTGTTCTTATGCTTAATCTCTTGCTAATTTTATTCTTGAATGTTTCAAAGGACTTGAATTTTCTACCTTATTATTGCCAAAGTGTTGTAAAATTAAGGATTATAAGGAGATTAATTTATGAACTTATGTGGAGATTAATATGATGAAGAATAGATGGAGAGAAATAATAAGGTATAATCTTCTTATTATTTGGTGCAAATTACAAGTGAAGCTTGTACACATATTTATGCTAGTTGAAAATTAACGTTACATGTGATTACAACTAAACTTGAATTAATAACCACATGTATAAGTTACCATCATAAATGCATGTGTTGTGTTGTTGATGGACATCCATTTAATGTGTTTGTATTATTCAATAATACAAAGTAAATAGGCAAATTATATTTACCTAATACTATAATTATTCATAATACAAAGGGGTTTTTGCTTTGTTTAGTTTTTGTCATATTAATGTTTAGGGCTAATCAATTATATTTGGTGCAATTTGTTCTAGATTTTGCTAATGAACAATAGCTACATGAGTTTGCCAATTCTGGAATACTTGGAAATATGGGTCATATTGTTTTGTTTATATGAAGTGTGTGTTTTCTTTCTACTACAATGTGGGGACTAATGATTATATCATATAATAATAAAAATCATTTCAATTTATTGCAGTTTTGGATCACGTTGGTATTTTCTTTTTCTTATTTTTTGGGTCATGTTGTTCTCTATTCTTTCTTTTCTTGTTCTACCTTTTATTTTGTTAGTACTTAGGTTTTTTTCCTCTGTTCATTTTATTTTCAGCAGTTTTGTTGTCCTATAAAATCATTTTGATTGATAAAAAAACTTCTTGTTTTTACTTTAGGTATGGAATCAAATGAAGTGAGCGCTAAGAATCAAGAACCAAATATAAAGCAAAGAACTAATCCAACTAGGAAATATGTTAGTGAATGAGCAAATTCACTTGGAATGTTTGTTTATAATTACATGTGTTTTTGCTTGAATATTATTTTTCAGTTATATCTTTAATGAATCTTTTTTAAAAAAATTTGTTGACTAGTGAATGAAGATAACGATGTCATATTAGATGAAATGAATGAACATAATGAAGGAAATGAGAATAATGATGATGATGATGATGATGATGATGATTGGTTGAACTATGGAATCATTTGATTATGAAGTGTATTTAATTTTATAAGTTTAATCATCTATGTAATACTATGATATTTATGTGATTCTCACTTTTGTTTTATGGAGTTAAGTATTTATATTTATTTTGTTAAATTATATTTATATATATAGTGTTTTTTTTATTTCAATTTATGTATTTTTCAGCATTATATAAAAAATTATTTAAATTATATATAAAAAATATTATTTATTACGTCATCTGGTCCGACCGTTCCGGTTCATGTGGTTGAACCATGTGATCTCGAACCCTTTAAAAATTCAGTTTGATATCCGGTTCGGTTCTAACAACATTGGTTTTTGTGTCTTTGAGCTTTCACTCAATATGATGAGTGAGTAGTTTCCTTTAGTTAAGTCTGGCCAGTCAATACCGGCAATTGTAAGTGTTTAGTATTAATGAATGTTATACTCTAATTGGGTGTTTAATAATATCAAACTCTTATCTTTAGTGTTGATAATTGATGGAAAACCGGTTTATTTACACTTAAATATTATTTTACATGCAAGACCATAATTGGGAACACAATTGATCTTAGTATCAAGGGTTTTCATATTTTTTGAAATGCTACTCGTGCTTAAAGCTAGAAAAGAATTCATTTAAAAGGCCATTAAGTGTTAGTAATTTCTTAATATCTTGAGAACATATGAGAGTTCACTCAAGTGGGATGTATAGAGAGACTTTGATCCAAAATCACATAACATTCAATTAAAACGAGGATAAGCTTAATTGCAGTTGTTTGTTCATATTGTGTTTGGCTTGTCTTTTCAAAATTATTGAAACACAATCTTTTATTTCTTGCTTTAAAACTACAAACTTCTACAAACAACCTCAAATTTTATGAAACAAACTGTTTAGAAGAAGAACAAGTTGTTCCTTTGAAAACCTTTAATAAACCTAACTCATTCTCTGTGGGAACGATACTTGTGCGCTTCCACTCCTACATACTGACCTAGTGCACTTGCTAGTAAGGTATAAAAGGTAGCCAACATATACGCACGCTAGGGGCATTTTTCACCAGAGCATGTCGTACATGTTCACAAAAGATAGATAAACAAATTATATTAGCAACAAATTGTGAAGTTTCCCAAACATGTACCTAAACTACTTGTTTCCCGAACTGATACCCAAACTATTAATAGTTTCCCAAACTAGTACCCAGGCAGACTAATGATATTCTTCTTGTACCCCCACATTGAACCGAATGTAAATGCCATGGTTCTTCAGGGCAGTCCTCATTTGAGAAGCATTAACAAATCTCTAACCAGTACAGAATTGGGGGTCTTGCAAATCAGTAATGTTGGCCCTAACAAGAACAGAATCACCTAGAGGGGGGTGAATAGGTGTCTAAGTTGAAAACTGAGAATTTTTGAGTTTTTTAAGGAAACTTGATTTTCAGAGTCAAACTTTCACAGAGTCAGAAGCAAAATTATAGAGTTTGCTTCTGAGGAAAATTCTGCTTATACACAGTTAGTCTGCTTTCAGCAACAGAAGTTTGGTAAGAGAACTTCTGGACAGTCTTCTGAACAAAGACAATGATACTAGCAGAAAATCTGTTTCAGCACTAAATATAAGCAAGTACACAGACGCAATAATAACAAGTATAAGAGGGAGAAAGAAGTTCAGGAGGTCCTGATTGAACAATTCGATTTATCCAAGTTCGCCACAGAAGTCCTGTGACTACGTCTTGTCCCCTGAGGTCGCAGCCTACAGAGATTTTATAAATCCACTATTCAGAACTTTTATGGCAAGTTCAGAAGCTCCTTTACATCAACAGAACTTAAGCTAATTTCTCACTTAGTCCTGACTAGCCTAAAAAGAGTTAAAGGATTTCCACCAGAACAAACAATACTCTGTTTTCTGGATTTCTCACCCAACTCTAATCTCAACTAGATTTCTCTCTTTAAATCTAACTGAAGATCACAAACGATCTCAGTTTACAAGATTCCTATTATGAACTTGTTTTTCTTCACTCTCTCACTTTACTAAGACTATGCTAAGAAAGATTGAGAATGGAAAAGTTGCTCTGTTTTCTTGTTTAAGACAGTGCGTTAAGATTTTGCTCGATGATCATGCGTATATTGATGCATTGGAGCTTGACTACTATTTATAGTGATTGAAGATGACCGTTGTGGAGTTTGAAACTTCAAAGAAGATGACATCAGTTGTTGTAGCCGTTAATTTGTCAAGTCTTCAAACGGTCTTCAAACACTTTGATTCCGTTATCCTTGTTCTTTAACTAAATCCGGTAAGTGATTTGAAATCAAGGATGAGGATGACAGAATCATTCTTCAATTAGATCAACAAAGGGTAGACAAGGAAATTCCGGTTTCTCTTGAACAGACAAGCGCGCTCCATCAAAACAGCTTTTTGAACTTTTGGCGCCTTGCATTGAATGCAAGTGTCAGAGCATTAAATGCTCAAACAAACCCGTGACTAAGCTTTCAGAAGCTTATTTCCAGTTGTCTAGACTTCTGATCAAATTGGCATAAGTTCTGATTGCAGAGAACTTCTGAGGAGAGCTTTAGCAGACTTCGCCTTCAGAGCGGAGTATCCAGCTTCTGAGTTATTGAAACTCTGACTTCAGCAAACTGATCTTCTGAGTTCTTTAGGCAATCCAGAAATGATTCATTCAGCACCTGCTGAGCAACTTACACATAGACTAAGTAAACAAAAATTATTAGTCAATAGTAAACTATATGTAAGGGAGTATTAGATATTCATCTTCTGAAACGTTTGGACATAATCAAAACACATAGGGTTCATCAAGTAAGAGGAATATAGTCAGGATACCTTCTTCTGCCCCTTGTTGATTGAAGATCATCATCAGATTCTGAAGCTGAGTTAAGAGCATCAGAGTCCTCATACTTTGATGAATTATCATCCAGGTCAAAATCCAAGGCATGGTCATCTCCACTACCTCCATTACCTCCAATCCCACTTTTATCATGGTTATCATTTGTCTTTGGATTTGTGGATACATGTTCCAATCCCAGTTACCAAATCCTCATCATCATCCTCCTCCAAATTATAATCTGGATCAATAAAGTATTCATCTGGTTGTGCTTCTTCATCCTCTCCTTGTTTATTTTGTGCCCCTACAGCTATCTCTTCAATCTCCCCTCTATGAACATTCTCTGTCCTATCTTCTTCATCTTGATCATCTCTATGCACATTCTCTATACCAAATTCTTTAACTTGATCATCTCTATGAACAGAATCTGTCATATCTTCTTCCCTCTCATTGAAAACAAGATCTTCCCGCTCATTCACTTGAGTTTCATCCCCCTAATTCACTTCATGCCCTGCCATATAAGTGTCAGTTTGAAAGTAATGCTCAAGACCAATTCGAGCTTCAAAGTCAACATCCTCTCCAAATACTTCATCCTCATCATGTACCATGTTCCCCATCATCATATGCTCTTTATTAACAACCCCCTCCATTGAAATTCCATCTTCTTCAAGTTCTTCAATTACACAGCCACCATGGTTGTTCATATTTTGCATCTGCGTAATGAGTCTTTGCACTTCTAGGATTGTAACTCTTTTCACATATAATAGTATTTCTCTGGACTCACTTCCTACTTTAGCAATGTTAAGAACATCATTATCGCTTCCTAGTAATTACAACTCTTTTTGAATGTACCCTCTGTCAAAACTCTTCCATTAGTACTGTAATATCCCTTTACATACTATAGAGCAGGGACGGATCTAGGGGGGTGCTTGAGCACCCATACGTATTAGTTTGCACCATATTATGGATTAAGATGATTAGTTGATAATTTAATTGTCGGATTTTAAAGGTTTTAACCATGTAAATCAATATGGATGTTTTTTTTAGGGTTGCAGACAAAAAGAACATTTGGGGAAGAAGAAGAAGAAGACTTAATTATTTATTTATTTTTAATTCTCCTATTGATATACTATGTCGTTTTGGGAAAAGAAGTTTAAAAAAATAAAAAATAAATTCCAAATTAATTCTCTCAAGCCCTATCAAAATTCTTCTTTCTCCACCAAAATTCAAAATTCCAAAATTAATTCGCCCAAGTCCTTCAAGACCAAATTTTAATCTCACTCTTTAAATTACTTAGTTCATCGGTTGATTTATTTAAAATATGAGGAATACATTGTACTTTCTTTTATGTTTCAACTTTAATTAAAAGTTGGAATTGTAGCAAGTAAGGAATTATTTATATTTGTTTTTTTGTTCATTGTACATACAAAAACTCATAGATTAGCTTAAACACATCACTTTAAAGAAAAAGTAACAACATGATTTTAGGCATTGTTATTTTAGCTTTTATAACCATTCGAAAAATTTATGTAGTTTAAGACTAACTACTCTATAACGATACATATCATATCACGTTATTACCATTGTTTTTCTTTTTTTGAAAACTCACGTTATCATCATTGTTAATGTGACCTGATTCAGATCACAGTAAAAAAAGTCTTTTCGATGGAGCACCCCCTATCGAAGAGTCCTGGATCCGTCACTGCTATAGAGTCTAACCATTTATCAATACATATCAGTGATATGGTGTCACATAGTGACATTTTTTCCATAGGTGACATTTGTCACCAATATACATATTATCTTTCATTTTTCCACCGTAATGTATAGAAAGTTAGAATGGTTTGAACTCACCCCTACCTGCAAGATATAAAACACATGCATATTATATTTTATTCTAAATCTCCAAGGCAGACAACGTCAAACCACAAAAGAACACAACTAATCCTATATAATCCTACCACAATCAAATAAAATGACAATAGACCAAACTATTATTTTAACACATAGGTCAGAACCAAACCAATCAATTCCAGACATTAACCCCCTTTTTCAATGGACATTTACTTCCCTCATAATAACATACACCAACCACTGAAACTCTACCATTATTAAAAAGACCCTACCATACACACTATAAATTTCTTACATACTTTATAAATTAGTAACTAAACTCACCTGCACCATAACATTATACAATATTTGCCATCTTCGAAACTTCCAAACAAAGTGGTCAACAAAATCTTCGAACGTAAGATTGGACACTTCAGTGGTCCACTGAAAGTCTGAAATCCAATAAATTCCATTTCAGTACTGTATATAAAGTGGGTATATGTAAAAAGGAAAGAAAAAAAAGGTGGAAATTTTAATAGAGAGAGAGAGAGAGAGAAACTGACTCTGACCGCTTTCTTCTTCAATTACTCTAAATCAAATGATATTTTTTCTTATTCGATTCTCGATTTTCGTCTTTGTTTTCTTAGTTAACTGGAATTTCTTCTTCGTTTTCTCAGGATCTGTGTTCTTTCTCCTCCTCAATTTGAACGGTTAGGGTTCGCAAAAGGATCAAGAGAAGATTTGCGGGTTTTTTACAATCTCAGATTTTCAAACGGCATGTTAGAGAGAGAATAGGAGGTGAGAGAGAGAGAGAGAGAGCATGCAAACTTTTGAGAGGAGAGAGAAGCATTGTGTATTGGGATTTGGGGTGCTTTAGTTTTGAGAAGGAAATAATTTGGGGACAACATGGACATTTCCATTCCTGGTTTTTTTAATGGGTTACCTTCAAATAAGTACCATGTGGTTTCGCGGTTTTGCAAATAAAGGATTGTGGTTGGCCTTTGAGCAAATAAAGGACTGTGATTTGAATTGTTTTCAGAATTAAGAAAATTGTCGATTTTGTTGACGTAAACGAGGATACTTTTTGCCCGAAATGTTTTTCTAACCTTTGAGCTTAACTCTAACTTGACTCGTCAAAGGTCAGAAAAACATTTCGGGCAAAAAGTATCCTCATTTACATCAACAAAATCGATCATTTCCTTAATTATGCAAACAATGCAAATCACAGTTATTTTTTTTCTCAAAGTCAAACCACAATCCTTTATTTATAAAATCACGAAACCACAGAACACTTATTTTGAAATCAACCCTTTTTTAATTTGGGTTTCCCGGCTAGGCACCTCTATGCCAAAGTGACTTCTGATCAAAAACTTTCATCCATTGGGAAATCTAATGTGTAGTTGGCTCAACCAATCCCTAGATAGACCCCCGTTTAGCTAACAAATTGAGCAGATAGACCCCCGTTTAGCTAACAAATTGAGCAAGGACAAGAAAACGAAAGAAAGAAGCGAACCAACTAACTTATCGAAAGAACCTATAGCGTATGACCCCATACCTCTTCCACCGGTCAGCCAGAACTCATAGCTACTATACCTATTGGTAACGCTCTTCTACCAGCACTATATTTCTTACTGATAGTAGTCAATATAGTTTATTGTTTCAATCGAGCTTACTGAACTCCATCTTCTGAAATAGATAGAGTGTACGCAGCTACCTTGCCTTAGCTAATAGTTTACGGGTAGAGTCCTCGCAGCTACCTTGTCTTAGCGGTAAGGTTGACTTGGTCAAACATGGTTGAACCAACGTTGGTCATCATTGACCATCGTTGACTGATCACCAGCCGGTTGTTGAGTACCAAATTGAAGACCATCGATAGTTTGGGTACCTAAATTGACAAAATATTCTTTTAAAAACCAATTTAGAAAATATACCATAATTTGAGTATCGGTGATGTAATTTAACCTTATATTTTCATGTTATATAAAATAAAAAGTTACTATATTTTCACTGACGGGGCGTTTGGCAAATATTAGGGATGAGATGAGATGAGCTTAGACTCAAATTTGAGATGGAAAAAATTGAGATGAGATTAGTTTTTTAAGTTGAGCTTGTTAAGACCTTGTTTGTTTGGAGGGCTTAGTGGGATTATGTGAGATTAGAAAAAAATGGAAAGGTCAAATTTACCCTTCAATTTAGATTAAATGTGAATATAATATTAACCACTCATTCTCCTTCCATTTTCTTCCTCATCCCGATTCTTCCACAACCGAATGAGTTTCCGACATCATTCTATCATTTCCGACATCCTCTATTATCGCCGGCGTCCTCCATCATCTCCGGCGAACTCCAATTTCTTCGGCGTCATGTATTTCTATCGGCATCCTCTATTATCTCTGGTGGTCTTCCATTTTTCCGACATCCTCCATTTTCAAAATACAATTGAAGGCAATTGCATGCATTTCTGGAGAAAGAATTGCATTCATCGCACTAATTGCATTTTGATTGCACGGATCGCATTTCAGAAAAACGATTGGTTTCCTTAACTGGAACAGAATTGCATTTTGATCGCACTGATTGCATTTTTGGAAAACGATTGTGTTCATTAACTGGAACAGAACAGCTTATGGTCGCACTGGTTGCATTTTGAAAAAACGATGGAAGCACAAAAGTGAAACAGAACAGCTTATGGTCACACTGGTCGCATTTTGAAAAAACGATGCAAGCACAAAACTGAAACAGAACAGCTTATGGTCGCACTGGTCGCATTTTGAAAAAACGACTGAAGCACAAAACTAGACAGAACAACTTTTGATCGCACCGGTCGCATTTTAGAAAAATGATTGGACCTCAAAGCTGGAACAGAAATGCATTTTGATCACACTGATTGCATTTTGGAAAATCGATTGGGTTTCTTAACTGGAACTGAATTGTATTGGATCGCACAGACCGCATTTCAGAAAAGCGATTGTATAATTTATGTGGTGCATTTTATCAAACACAACATATGCAATTAAAAAACACAATAATTAAAACGACAACTCATTAAAGATCCCACCTTCCTGCAAAAAGGAACTACAAAGACCAGACTTGCACCCCAATTCAAACCAACAAAAATTAATTATCCTCCGTATAAGGGCGGAGGAGGACGAGGATTAGAGGGATATGGAGGGAAAAGGACTGGCGACGACTGAACGGAGATAGATGGCGAATGAGGAGGAGTGAACGGAGATGGGGGCGGAGGACCGGCGAAGACTGAACGAAAATGGAGGGCAAAGGAGGAGGAGTGAATGGAGATGGAGGGCGGAGGACCGGTGAGGAGTGAATGGAGATGGATGGCGAAGTATGAGGAATGAACGGAGATGGAGGGCGGAGGACCGGCAACGACTGAACGGAGATGGAGGGCGGAGGACCGGCAAAGATTGAACGGAGATAAAGGACAGAGTACCGGCGACGACTGAACGGAGATGGGGCGGAGGAAGAAGGCTGTGATGAAGATGGAGGAGAAGTTGAGAGAGGGGATATGGCTGAAATTTTGAAAAATGAACAAGGACTACTTAGTCATTTCTCAATTTAAATGAGCTAATCTCATCCCTCAAACTCAATACCACCTCCTCCTGTTTATTAGTTTTTGAGCTTGGGTGAGATAGCTCCCCAAGCTCACCTCCCCATTCCTGAAAACAAATTAGGACTTAGGCGGGATTAACTTTTAATTTGATCACAAGATCACTAGTCTCAACCAATCCCTTCAACCAAACGGCGGGTCTTCCTCATTTTGCAGCTGCTAAACCATCAGGACCCATCGTTTAGACAAGTGACAGACCAATAAAATACTGCCATGTCAGCACCAACACGACTCCTGCCATTTACGTTTTGTCGTCTTCGTCAAATTTACTGGTTATGCTCACCTGCATGTAAACTACCTCCAAAGATCTGACCAGCTTCGATCGGTCTAATTCATCGATGGTGCGATCGGTAATGTCTCCTCCGGCTCAGTCTCAACGGTCTCCGTCGCCGTCTCAACCGTCCGGGTATCAATCCACTTCTCTCCAACCCTAATTTAAATTTTCAAACCCTAAATTCCGAATCAATAGAGTTGAAATGCTCAATTAGATCACTTAATTGCTGCAGGAAAAGCGAAGTATCGGATTTGAAGGCTCAGCTCCGGCAGCTCGCGGGAAGCCGAGCTCCGGGAGCTGACGATTCGAAGAGAGAGCTATTCAAGAAGGTAATTTCGTACATGACGATTGGCATCGATGTGTCTTCTCTCTTTGGTGAGATGGTTATGTGCTCGGCGACTGCTGACATTGTTTTGAAGAAAATGTGTTACTTGTATGTGGGGAATTATGCCAAGGGTAACCCTGATCTTGCTTTGTTGACTATCAATTTTCTTCAAAGAGATTGCAAGGATGAGGATCCGATGATTCGCGGGCTTGCTTTGAGGAGCTTGTCTTCGTTGCGAGTGGCCAATTTGGTCGAATATTTAGTCGGACCTTTAGGGTCCGGGTTGAAAGATAATAATAGTTATGTCAGAATTGTGGCTGTCATGGGAGTTCTTAAATTGTATCATATATCTGCTTCAACTTGCATTGATGCAGATTTTCCACCAATGCTGAAGCATTTGATGCTCCGCGACCCTGATACTCAGGTGAAGTCATCTTTTTTCTGCTGTCATTTTATGATTATGGGTTGTATTTGCTGCGTAATTTGTTCAATTGGATCCTATATGTTAATTTACTTTGTTTATTTGATTATGTCTGCTCAAGGAGGGGGTTTACTTTTATCATTTGTGGTTATAGGGAAAAAGGAAAGTAGAGTTATACTTTGTTCTAAGCAAATTAGCCTTAGATAATTTCTTTAGTTGAAACCAGTGTGGCTTTATTTTAGTCAATGTAAAATCGTAAACTTTATTCTTATTGTTTTAGGTTGTTGCAAATTGTTTATGTGCCCTTCAAGAAATCTGGAGCTCAGAAGCAAGCACCTCTGAGGAAGCAGCTAGAGAGAAAGAAACTTTACTTAGCAAAGTGGTCATATTTCATTTTTTGAATCGGTATGTAATCCACTGCAGGCATGAACATTTAATTAGATTCTTAACATTTGGAACCATATAGTTTGGACACAAACAATTGAGCACAATAATCGGTAGCTCCAGACCTGCAGTTTGCGTTTAAGAATAATAACTTGCTAATGCCTTGACTGTAGAACTGCTCTTTAGTTAAAGATAGTTTAACCTTTGACCTCATACGTTTAATATGCATAACTGTATGGACATTATGCTAGCACTAGTTGCTGCTGCTACGTTACTATGATACAATACCTTCATGATTGTCCTAGGGGCACAAGTTTGTTGGTTTCTGTTAGAGCTTACTATACTATACTATACCCAGGCAGTCTATAGATATAGCAACATGACTGAAGTGTAGAAAGGGAAATGTTTGACGAGAAGTATTGATTATGCTGGGAGTTGAATGATAGTAGTTCAAACTTGAATCAATATTTAAATGTCAAACTTAGCAATAGTAACTTAAAGCATTATCAAGAGGCTCCTTTTATGGGCTCTAAGTTAAAATTTTGAGTAGTTTGTAACAAAACACGACTCGAAGAGCCTCTTAGACATAAGTGTCTCTCAATCCTCCTCATTGTTGAGGAGCGTTTCTCCTCTCCCTATTTCATGATTAGTAATTTATTTTTGAGGAGTCTCTCTCCTCTCCCTTTTAGTCAATATAATAATAAATAATAATTTTAGTAAATAAGAAGTGAGTATGAAGAGTTTTTATTGGAGATGACAGTAATGCCTTAAGACTAGTGGATAAGAGCCAAATTATTTGTATTCTTTTAGAGAGGCAACTAAGAGCCTCTTGGAGATGCTCTTAAAGAACAAAGACGTGACCCAAATAGATGAATGAAGGAGTCTCGCATAGATCTACTTAGGGCTCTTCACTCTTCTTTTTATATCATATAGAATTCCCAATCTAATATAATATAAAGATAAGATACAAGATATATAAAACGGTGGGCCATATTATGATAGATAACGGAATTTCCTCATATTGAAGGCACCCCCTGTCATATTCACGTTATGTGTACTACAGTTATTTCTTGTTAAGTTTTGGGTTTCTTCCTTCTGAACGATAAGTTGACCTTTTGACGTTTTCAATTTGCAGGATAAAGGAATTCAGTGAATGGGCACAATGTCTTGTGCTTGAATTGGTTGTTAAATATGTGCCTTCTGATAGTAATGAGATATTTGACATTATGAATCTTCTTGAAGATAGACTTCAGCATGCAAATGGTGCTGTTGTCCTTGCAACCGTCAAAGTATTTCTACAATTGACCTTGTCCATGGCGGATGTGCATCAAGAGGTGCTCCCTAAAAATCCTTAAATGAATATGCTTTCAATTAAATAGCTCAGGACCTGAATGATATCTTTTTATGATTTTTTTTTCTTCTTCATATCTACTTAGGAGTAATTTGTTTTATGCCAATCTACTCTATCGGAGTTCAAATGTTATGATATTTCTTTCACTGTGTTGGTATTTTGAGTTTATATGTTACGGGGAAAATAGTTTTCCTAGTTGTTTATGTACAATGAAACGATACAGTTCGTCAGTTGGATGATATCTGTCTGTCTCAATACATTGACATTGTTTTGAGTATCGGATACTCTCTCCTGGGCATCTATTTTCTGTCCTTCATTTTATTCGTTTTTGAAGGCACTATCTCTCAAAGAACCTTTTCCAGTGCTTAGAGGGTAGGATCATTTAGTAGATTGTGATAATCTTATTTTTGGGGAGAGGCTCAAAGAAGCCACTTTTTTCCTTTTGATCTTTCTTTGGAAGCATATCGATTTAAGGGGCATGTAATATTGTCCTTCAATCATTATAGAAAGAACCAAATTAATGTTAAATTGCTTCCATAATCTTTGTGAAGTCAGTATTTAAAAAAATATAACTTTTTTGGTCAGGTATATGAACGTATTAAAGCTCCTCTGCTTACCCTTGTCAGTTCTGGAAGTCCCGAGCAATCTTATGCAGTTTTAAGCCACCTGCATCTGTTAGTGATGCGTGCACCATACATTTTTGCCGCAGACTACAAGCACTTCTATTGCCAGTATAATGAATCCCCTTATGTCAAAAAGTTGAAGCTTGACATGTTGACTGCAGTTGCAAATGAGAGCAATACCTATGAAATAGGTCAGTGAACAGATTTTCCGTTTTCTTCTTAAGGCTTTCAAGGGAAACATAAACATGATTGGACATGTGTTGTTAAGTTTTTCATGCTAATGAGCAGTTATCTGTATGAGTCGGTTTCAGTGACGGAATTATGTGAATATGCTGCCAATGTTGATATCCCTATTGCACGAGAATCAATTCGAGCTGTCGGAAAAATAGCACTGCAGCAATATGATGTGAATGCTATTGTTGATAGGCTGCTTCAGTTTCTAGAGATGGAAAAGGACTATGTGACTGCCGAAGCTTTGGTAATCAATATTTCTTTGGACATTCAAATGGTCATCTTTGAGCATCAGTAATCATACTGACTGGATAATTTTCACTGAAGCATCAGTAATCATATTGACAGTTTTAGTTCTTTATTAGGTTCTTGTTAAAGATTTGCTGAGGAAATACCCACAGTGGAGTCATGACTGCATTGCTGTTGTTGGAAATATTAGCAGCCAAAATATTCAAGAACCCAAGGCCAAAGCAGCTCTTATATGGATGTTAGGGGAATATTCTCAGGATATGAACGATGCTCCTTACATTTTAGAGAGTTTAACTGAAAATTGGGATGAAGAAATTTCTCCTGAGGTAATGAAACTTTATTTAAATGAACTTCTTAGTCATTTTATGGTGTTGGCTAATTAGGATTTCTTCTCCCTACTGTGCATATATCTTTTGGCTATTACTATAGCTGCTTTAACCTCTTCTCTTGATATACCATTCATTGTGCAGAAGCAGAACAAAACATCACAATCTAGTTCTTGTACTGCATTTTTTATTTTACATAACTATTCTGATTGTCTGGCTATGCTTTGGCTTTTATGCCTATTTTAGTCCTATTTATTACTTAAGAGTGACAAACTATCTCAATGCCAGGTTCGTTTACATCTCCTTACAGCAGTAATGAAATGTTTCTTCAAGAGACCACCCGAGACTCAGAAAGCCCTGGGAACTGCACTAGCTGCTGGTCTTTCTGATTTTCACCAGGTATGATTTAGTTTGCACGTTAACATTTTCTACTAGTACTTAATGATTTTTTGAGCTTGACATATTTGTTCAAGTAATAAAATGGTTTGTGCAAGAATGCACAATTGAACTTTAAATTGGTTGCAGGATGTTCACGATAGAGCCTTGTTCTACTACAGGCTATTGCAATATGATGTGTCAGTTGCAGAGCGTGTTGTAAATCCTCCAAAACAAGCTGTTTCTGTCTTTGCTGATACTCAGAGCAGTGAAATCAAAGATCGCATTTTTGATGAGTTCAACAGCCTATCTGTTGTGTATCAGAAGGTAACTGCATTTCTGATCCTCTTGTGAGTCTTATGGAATGAGTTGATTTAATGACGAAAAAGGAAAAAGAAAGGGAGAGAAAGAAAGTGTAAGAAACTAGAATCTCTAGGATGAGAGTATAAAAGGAATACATAATATATTGATAAATATGAAAGAACTACAAAGATGAACAATGGATAAAATGGACTAAGCTAGAGCTTAACCTCCCTCTCTAAAAAAGTAGAGCCTCTGCTAATAGCAGCCCAAAGATTACCCAAAAACTCACCCTTATATACTAAATACCTATACCCTAAATACTAGTACTAATGTGTAATTCCTGAAATACCTTTATTCCTACTAATGGCTAGGCCATTCTCTATCAGAGAGAACTGGCTGTAGGGTGAGGTTGGATTGATACTTGTCAAAGGTCTTTTAGTTGTGGCGTATTAACTGTGAAATAATTGATCTGTTAACTCTGTTATCATATGGCAGTGTATATGAAGGTCTTCATGTTATCCATAAAGGTGTATATAATTTATCTTGTTTTCCTAATAAGACTAGTACCTTTTCAAGTCTTTGTTCTCCCCCCCCAAACCAACCGTTGCCATATATATTTGGGTGGAATGTAGCTTCTCAATGTTTCATAATAGAACTGTTGTGGTTCGTACAAATGTGTTCTTGTTGTTATCAGCTTTTCTGGCGTATACAAGACACCCACAAAACATGGTTTGATTTAGCCAAGTTTTATAAATTCCTGCAGCCATCTTACATGTTTACGGATAAAGAGCACAGGGGAGCATTTGAATTTTCAGATGAGCTTGGAAATTTATCCATCGGAGCAGAGGCTGCAAATGATGTTGTGCCAGTAACCAGGGTTGAGGAAAATGACAAGGATCTGCTGTTAAGTACTTCAGATAAGGAAGAAAGTAAAGGGGCCACGAACAATGGTTCTGCTGCATACAATGCTCCTCTATTGGATGCTCCGTCTTTGTCTGTTCCTACATCTCATGCACAACCAGAGTCTTTGATTTCAAGCCTTGTAGCACCAGGTCACTCACCTTTGGGTAGCTTTGCCATTGATGATTTACTTGGTCTTGGTCTGCCAGCAGCACCTTCCCCAGCACCTGTACGTCCGCCTCTTCAGCTTAATGCCAGAGCTGTTTTAGATCCTGCGACTTTTCAGCAGAAATGGCGCCAACTACCTGTATCTATATCACAGGTTTGTATGCAATCATGCTGCTGCTTTACTTATGTTTGTTTATATGTTTTATGGATGCATCGTGTAATCTGGAAGATAATGAATAAGAAGACGGGGTTAAATGCATAGCCAGTCCTTGATGTTAGGGGATAGTTTTACCTCAACCATAAAATATTTTAATTTGTGCCACCAAAATCTGTGCACTTCGATTTAACTTCACAAAATCTATTTCCGTCAAGAGTTTACTTTAATAAGTGATAATGTGGACTCTGTAAACCCATTAACTGGGCATGTCATAATCAAAATAAATTTAGTGAATTCTGCTAGCAAAGGTGTTAAATCCATAGACAGTCCTTTGGCCTTGGGGGATAGTTTCACCTCAACTATAAAAAATTTAATTTGTGCAGTTCGATTCAACTTCATGAAGTCTATTTCCGACAGAGTTCACTATAATGAGTGATAATGTGGACTCTGTATAAACCCCTTAACTGGGCGTGATGTCATAATTAAATCAAATTTAGTGAATTCTGCTGGTAAAGGTTTTAGTGAAATTCAATCAAAGTATACCAAAGATAATCATTGTGAAGCTCAGGGATTCTCTATGCTTTAAACCCTAGGAAGAGCGGGAAGTGTACTTCGGTTCCTTTAAGCACAAGTTACGTAAATGTGTGGATGTAAACATTTAAGGCAAACGGTTATATGTTTTGCAGGAGAGTTCTTTAAGTCCTCAAGGAGCTGCAGCTTTGACGACACCTCAAGCCCTTCTCCGACACATGCAAGGCCATTCCGTTCAATGCATAGCATCAGGTGGTCAATCACCCAACTTGAAGTTTTTCTTCTTTGGACAAAAAGCAGATGACTCGTCATGTACATATCTTGTAGAGTGTAAAATCAACACGTCTTCAGCTAAAGCACAGATGACTATCAAAGCCGATGATCAGACTACGTCCCAAGAATTCTCAACATTGTTTCTATCTGCCTTGTCCAAATTTGGTATCCCTTGAATATTGATATACTCCTGTATGTACTTGAATCCCAGGCAGAAATAGCTGCTTTTGTTGTTACTGAGAATGAAGGGTTTTTCAATAAAAAGAAAAAGAGAGAATGAGAGTTTTTTTTTTTTTTGAAAAAAGAAAAAGGAAAAAAGAAGAGAGAAAAAGAGAAATAGTGTATGATGAGATTGAAAATGAGGGATTTTTGTTTTTCTTATTGAAGTTATTGTTAATTATTTTATTCCCAGCCCAATCCCTTCATGGGTAAGCGACATATAGGATAAAGAATCAATTTGACTTGTAAAAACAGAAAGATAACTCATCGAGCTGATAATTTCATTTGTAGGATTGAATCAGCTAAAAAACGAACATATTTTAGCAGCGATTCGAGCATTCATATTTAGTTAAATTCGCCCATATTTTTGACGAACAGATTTTTGAAGTTTTCCTATTTATTTCTGAAAAGAGAAACGTGTAGTTTCTGAACCCATTGAGATGACCCAAGAATCTCGCTATTTCGATTTTGCTAGTCCTTCTTGGATTCGTTTAGGTCTATTTTCTATTAATAATTTTGGGAATCCCATAGGGGGGGAGGGGGGAATCCAAATTAAAATGTGGTAGACAAATGAGTGTTTGATTTTTGTCAAAATTTACAGTTAGGCCTTCATTTTTAAAAAATTCATTACAAGGTTCTCATATTTCGAAATAATTAACTTTTTGGTCATTCGATCCATTTCTTTTAGATTTATAACTTTTATATTTCGGCGTAGACAAATAGACATGACATAACCGAATTTTAATGCATTTTGTATTGTTGAAAGTTAAAATATATTATGTTTAAAATCTAAAAAATGGACAAAAAAGACTAAATATATTACGTTTAAAATCTAAAAAATGGACAAAAAAGTCTAAAGAGTTAATTATGACCAAATATGAGAATTTTGTAGCGAGTTTTTCAAAATATGAAGACCAAACAGTGAGTTTTGACAAAAGTCATGAACTAATAAATCATTTGCCTAAAACTTTTAAGATTGATTTAAGCTATTGAAAGTTTGAATTGCTTAAGCTAGATTGTGGTAAAAATTTAGATAATTTATACTTATAGATATTGAACTTTGCACTACCTAACATAATGAATCTTGAATTTAAAAATTTGATATTGTGGTCTTTAAATTTTACATTCAACTGATATAATGGCGTTTTCGTCGTTGATCAAATAAAAATAACACGCATATCTAAAAATGAAATTTTTTAAGAAATAAGTTTAGAACATATTTTCATTAAATTATAATTTTAGATTTTACAAATCACCATCTTTATCGTTTTCTCTCTTTTAAAAACAAAATTTAAATTTTCGATTTTTTTCTTAAAACACCTAATGATAATTAAAAGCTTTGAAAAAAAATACAAATTCAACTAAAATTATGCACATTTATATAATTTTGTTTGATAGGTATTAAAAAGTAAAAATAAAAATGACAACACAATACAGTAAAAGCCAATTTTAATACAATAAAACCATACCATTTTAGTGACTGAATTTTGAGCTGTTCACTAATCAATGATTGACTAAATATAATTTGTTGAAAAGTGCGAAATGAGTTATAAACCGCATACCTGGTAGTATTGCATTTCACTTCAGCGACCGCCTTGCAGCACCGCACTGAGAGGCAGAGACAGTAAATAATGAGACTGTTTAAGCACCTTCCACCGGTAACCACCGCTACATTCCGGCATCCACTCCGCCGACGCTCATTCTGCAACTACTCTTCCAATCCTTTCCTCTCAAAATTACTTCAAACCCCAACCTCTCAATTCAATCACACTCTCGATTCCTCCCCACATTCCTCCTCCCTCAAAACCTCACAATCTTCCTTAAATGCCCTCGTCACCGCTCTCACTTCTTCCTCTCCCGATAAAGCCCGCCTCGTAAGCTAATTTATTATAAAACATGTCGTTAACCTTAACTATCAGCTCGTGCTTTTTAGTTTAAAACGGAGAATCGCATCAGAGCCATGAGTTTGATTTCTGACAACCTCAGTTTAACTATCAGCTCGAGCTTTTAGTTAAGTAACAATGTTTAATTTCAGAATTTCCTTCTCGCAAATTAAATTGTTCATTGTATCAGATGTTGATTGATTGTTCAGGTTTTGGAATGGAGATTGGATTCAATGCTAAAAGATAACGAGATAGGTCATCATCACTACTCCAATTTAATATCTCTCTGTGCTAACATTCATAATGTCTCGCTTGCACTTCGAATTTTTACTTGTATGGAGAACATTGGTGTTAAACCTACCTCCGACGTTTTCAATTCTCTTATACGTGTTTGCTTGTCTTCGCCTCGTGATGTCATTACCGCACTTAGTTTGTTTGAGATAATGCAGAATTCGCGCACGTATAGACCTAATTCTCAGACTTATGATAGTTTCGTATTTGGGTTTTCGAATTTAGGAGATGTTGCTAAGGCTCAATCTTGGTTAACTGCTAAGAAGGCTGCTGGTTTCCTTCTTAATTTACATAACTATGAATCTATCGTTTCTGTTTGTGTAAGGAAGAAAGATTTCGATACTGCTGAGAGATATTACGGAGAAATGATGTCCGTGGGAGTTATTCCTAGTGTAATGATCTTAGAATATATGCTTGAAGTTCTCTGCAAACGCAGGAATGTCGGTGGAGTTAAGGAGTTTTTGAAGTTCTTGGTTGAATGTAGGTTTGAGATTAGTGGGAATATGATTGCGAAAGTTGTGAAGTTGTATTCTGATCTTGGGAAACTAGATGGAATTGAGGAGTTGCTCGATTCGGTGTCGGAGTTTGATCTAAAAGGCGAAGCGTTGGTGCAGTTGCATTGTGAGATAATAAGATTGTATGCAAAGCTTGATAGATTGGATGATGTTGAATACTCTGTGGGTAGGATGATGAGTAGAGGGATGTGTTTTAGAAGTGCAGATGATATCGAGAAAGTAATTTGTTCGTACTTTAGGAAAGAAGCTTATGATAGATTGGATTTGTTTCTAAATCATGTTAAAGGCCGTCAAAAGCTCAGGAGGTCTACTTATGATCTTTTAGTTGCTGGATATAAAAGAGTTGGATTAGAAGAAAAGTTGGATTCCGTGATCCAAGACATGAAATTGGCTGGGGTTTTGTAGTTATTTTGCATACTTACTTTCCAAATGGTGTTGCAATGTTCGCTCTACTCAGGTAATACTTGTTTGGATCAGCTGTTCATATCTGTTGTTATCGTCACCATTAGCTAGTACGAGTTACTTGCTTTCTGTTTACTGTTTGGAGTGAAAAACAAAGATGATATACAAAAAGGAGAAGCTAGCCGGCCAACGCGAAACCTTAATCTAGTGTTGATTACCGACAGATTTTTTTTTGAAGGAGTCTCTTGAAAGTTGGCATCCTTTTGCTGGATATAGAAGAGCGGGTTGACAGAGAAGTTGGATTTGGTTATCCAGGACATGATTTAGCTGTGTCTTTGTCAATGTTTACATATTTCTTTAGTGAATGGTGTTGCAATGGTCACCCTACCGAACAAATGCCTGTTTGATTCGGCTTTTCATTTCTGTTGCTTGATGTTAGCTGATTTGCTAGTTTGGAGTTAAAAAAACAAGGAGGAGATTGGAAAAAAAGGAGAACCTAACAGGCACGAGTAGTTCATTTCTTACTTTGAAGGAACTTCTTGAAAATTGGCATAATCTTGAAGGAGATCTCAGGTGGAAAATTGAAACTTATCTAATTATTCTTTACAAGCTCCTGTAAATACATAAATTAATGAAATTAGGTTGCCTATAAATTGAAAATGTATAATCATATTTTTTCTGCGAGTTGCCCTATAAGTATTGTTAATAATGATTTGTGTAAATAGAGTAGGAAATGTGGAATTGTTAGTAGGTGTGCATGTGAACTAGGGTGTTTGGGGCATATGCAAAAACAACCTACTCAATAGCATAGCACATGGCAACATAGGTTCTGAAAATAAAAGAGTATATTACATTAATGACCCCTACCTTCTTGAAAAAAAAATCTTAATTGCTTTACATAATCATAATGACTCATGTCTAGTTTGATTCTAAACTTGTTTGTTTAAAGTGGCGTCATTAGTTCCATCAATGTAAAATGCTTTTAAAAGATAGCAAGTTAATTTATTCTGGAGATTTAAAATTACGAGTATGGCCTATATTTCTTATGAAAAGATGTACAAATTTGAATGAATTGAAACGTATATCCCTTTAAATAAGTTTATAAAGTCAATAGATCACTCTAAACATCACTTTGATTGGTTAATATCTTGAAGGACTAAAGGATATTTTGTAAATTTGAAGAACAAGTGTTTTTGGACGTATTATGGCTAGAAAAACAAAAGGTGCTCTGTTTTGTCTTTGATGGTTTTGGAGTTTGTAACAGAAGCATAACTGCTACTGCCACTATTAGTCAAAAATAATTGTTCACGAGAGAGCATGACTCTTAATTAAAATAGTAGTATATTAATAATGAAAAATGAAAAGTTGGGAATTCTCAGAAGTACATTATTATTATGCTCTCAGTTAATCATAAGACAAACATTCCAGTTCCAGCAATGAATTCCACCAACTGAAAATGTGGCTTGCTTAAAGTATAATGTAGTAGTATTATGTAATGTATGTATGCACACTGAGAAACTAGATAAGATACCATGATGTCTGCTCCACTATCTGCTTCCCCACTTCCCTCAGATCTCCCGGAGCCACCGTCTCCGGTGGATGACAATTCCACTCCACCACCACTCCCTCTAGTTGCACCTTTTCCTTCCCCTCTTCCACCTCCACCATTTGTCCCTGATATTACCACTCCACCACCACCTCAAATAGCTCCATTTGCTTCCCCTCCGGTCACTTCACCACCTCCAGTCCCCGCCTCTCCAGTGGCATTACCTCCGGTCAATTTAGTACCGCCAACCCCCACCTCTCCGGTGGTGTTACCTCCAGTCAGTTTAGTACCTCCAATTCCTACTCCATTGCCAAAACCTTCACCACTTATAGCTATTCCAACTTTAGCACCTCCACCGGCAAAGGTCATCTCCACTCCTATAATTCCAGTTAGTTCATCTTCCCCATTACCACCTAAGCCCCCAATTCCATCAAAGGCTCCACCTTTGCCTGCCATTCCATCACCTGAGCCCCCCATTCCATCAAAGCCTCCACCTTTTCGGGCCATTCCATCACCTGAGCCCCAAATTCCATCAAAGACTCCGCCTTTCCCGGCCACTCCACCAGGTTTAGCATCTCCATTTCAGCCAGTAGTTTCCTTACCACCTCCAGCAAATTCAGTTCCACCATTGCCACCAGTTCTAGCAAGTCCATCTGTATATTCTTCTCCTCCGGCTGAGGTTCTGCCTGCTCCGGCGGGGCCTAATTACGCCCCATCAGCTCCATTCCCATTGGAGTCACCTATAACACCAATTTCTCCAGTGAAATCTCCTGCATTGCCTCTTCCACTTTCTAATGCAAATCTGCCTGTCAACCCAGGAAAGTCTCATTTATCAACTGAGCTTATAATTGGATTCTCCGTTTTCGGAGTTTTTCTTCTTCTAGTGCTTGGAGTTTTCTGTCTTTCATACAAGAAAAGGAGAAGGAGAAACCAAGGCAACACAGAGGATTTACCTTTACCAAAAGGTAAATGGCTTGCATGAAAAAAAAAAAAAAAAAAATTTTTTTTGTGAATTCTGCTATAACTAATCAAACCTGAAAATTTTCTTCATAGGTCAATTGGAAAACATATTGAAAAATGTTCTTGACAGAGACTCTCAATCCGTAATTACAGGGTCTAAAAGTGCCTTGCCAATTCAATCAACTTATGTTGATCTGGATTTATGTAGTGGAAGTTTGAGCTATGATGAATTAGTTACGGCCACGGATGGATTCTCAGAGGCCAATCTTATAGGGGAAGGAGGGTTTGGTTATGTTCATAAAGGAGTCCTTCGGGGCGGGCAAGAAGTTGCAATCAAGCAGCTAAAGGATGGAAGCAGGCAGGGAGAGCGTGAGTTTCGGGCAGAGGTTGAGATAATCAGCCGTGTACATCATAAGCATCTTGTTTCATTGAAGGGATACTGCATTTCCGGGATTAGGAGACTTCTTGTTTATGAATTTGTGCCAAACAATACTTTAGAATTCCACCTACATGGTAATCTAATCTCTCATAAGCTTAACTAAGTTATTTAGTAATGGATTTCGCTCAATTCTTACAAAGTGGTTGAAAATTATTTCAGGAGACGGACAACCTGTACTCGAGTGGCTAACTAGATTGAAAATTGCCATAGGCTCCGCCAAAGGACTAGCATATCTCCACGAGGATTGTGAGTCTTCAGCCAGAGCAATTCAATTAACTCATGTCTTTCTTTCAAATTGGAACTGGGTTCATTTCATAGAAGTCCTGACCCAAGTTTCGCCTTGTTATTTGATTCTATTAAATTTGTTAGTAATTAGCGACAGATTTAGTTATTGCAAGTTGCTCGCTAACAATTATAAGCACGATCTTTGTTATTGACGATTCAAACATCCTCTAAGTTTAAAATTTACTGTGTGTAGGTAATCCAGTAATCGTCCATCGCGACATCAAAGCATCTAATGTTCTTCTTGATCACAATTTCGAGGCAAAGGTATCACCTATTGTTACAACTCTGTTACTGCAATGAGTCAACTAGTGTCCGTATTTCAAGCTTGATATCATTTTGTTTATGTTTGATAGAGCGAAGTTACATCTCATGTGCTTTAGATTGCCTTATAATGTCAGGTATCAGATTTCGGACTGGCTAAAAGTTTATGTGATGCCAGGACTAGAATCATAACTCACAGTTCCACCCAGGTTGTGGGAACTTTTGGGTATAGATTCTTCATTTTTATTTTTTTTGGTAATTGAGCAGCTTATATTTGCCTTCCTTCAGACACCCTTATTCTGGTATCAGGTACCTGGCACCGGAGTATGCAACAAGCGGGAAAGTAACCGAGAAATCAGATGTATACTCTTATGGAGTTATGCTTCTAGAACTTATCACTGGACGTCCGCCTATCAGTGACTTCAACTCTGCAATCAGAGAAGCCTTGGTTATCTGGGTCAGTCTCCTTTATCATCTAACTCCAGTCTGATATTTGCAATTGCAATCACAACTTTTTTATTGTTAGAGACTCCGAAAGTTTCACTTGTTACATATTTTATTATGTACTGATAAGTGACGAGAAGATTTCTGTGATCTGTAGGCTCGGCCTCTGCTAACCCAAGCTTTAGGAGATGGAAATTTTGGAGGTCTTGTTGATCCGAGATTGCAGAACAATTACAATACCAATGAGATGGACAGGATGGTTGCTTGTGCTGCTGCTTGTGTGCGCCACTCGTCTTGGCTTCGACCTCGTATGAGCCAGGTAACCTTGTTGTTTCTTTAACATACATAACAATTTTAACCATCTAAGAAGTTTCAAACATAAAATTTGCTAATCCAAACAGGTAGCTCGTGCTCTGGAAGGAGATATTTCTATAGGAGATCTTAATGAAGGAAAGAACCCAGGACATAGCAACTTGTATGGATCCAGATATCCCACTAGTTCTCTAAGCATGCCATTGGAAAGTTCGCGCAACGGGATTAGTAGGTACAGCGGAACCACCAGCGATTACGGGCTTAACTCGTGTAGCTCAAGTAGCAATTGTAGCAAAGAACATGATCAACAGCAAACACGAGGATGAAGAAATAAAAAGAGCTTCTTGTAACAATCTTGTTTTTCTGATAAATGGCTCACTAAATTGCTTGTTCCGAGAGGGGTCCTCACGGTTTTGGTTCTCAGTTCTCTAGATTTTACAAAGCAAACCAAATCGAATGTAGATAACAAATTTAGAGCATATTGCACTTTCTTGTAAAACTGTAGCACATGCTTCTCTTCTACTTAGCAGTACACTGCAATGCGAGTTACGATGAATCTGAAAACAAATATGACCTGCTACTGTATCAAACAATCTCCGGCTGCTGCTTACCAATCTATTTTTTATGTTCGTTCTAGCAATTGATCTCATCTATGTTGCTAAGCTCATCAGATTAAATACCTCAATTTATTTTTCAGATAATCCTTTCAAGTAGAAAACCCCATTTATCTCTAAAATACAAATGGACCTAAACAAGAAAAATAGCAGTTGCTACCTTAGCAGCAGCTAACCGCAATGAACTCAAACTCTTAAATATGGGTCTAAACTTTTAGGTATCATTTGGTTCATGGAATAGGGTTAGTAATAGAACAATTATTTATGGAGATCTATGTATATCTAGGAAGTGAACAGCAAAAAAGAGCTATGAAAGGGTGAAACAAACGCCCCGTTAATCATTTTACATACTAAAACATGAAACCTTAAACGGATCCTTGGTTGGATATACACCAATATTTTTCGATTCTCAAAACTATTTAAACAACTATTTTCCACACAATTTATTTGGAATCTCCAATATAAATAATTGAGCTTCTCTCGGATGCAAATTTATGGTGGATGTATAATTTTTGAGTTATCACTCAAATGCTTATTAATTTATGTATATATGATTCCATGATCATTAAAATTTTACACGTCCAACAAATGCTTAAGTATGATTTTTACGTACAACGGTGAATAGCAAACAAGTATGAATTAGAGAGACATATTATAAGATTACTACTTCCCTCCCCAACTTTGGTTTTTTGTTATCATCTATCATATTTTTCACTTTGCCACCCACTACTCGGAACAACCAATAAGCCGCTAAATTACTTAGTACCTTTTTCTCACCTTCGCAACTCGACAAATCTAACATAATGTTCAATTTTCTTTAAGATATAACATCCTCATTATATATGCCAAATCATTGCAAAACGTTGTTTCAAGTAAAAAAAGAAGAAAAAAGTGACAAAATATAAAAACCTTGTAAATTTGATACCGAGACTGTAACCATAGGCACACATACGTTAATTGCTAGAAGAATTAATTTTCATAAACGGAGACAAATTCTGCAAACTATATATAGTTGTAGGATACTGTAATTATATTAGATGATATTACCATATAATAAGTTCACTCTTTCATCTTCTGCGACCTTCTCAGCTCCGTCTGAGTCGTTTAACCTCTTGTGTTTTAAGAGGTTGATCAAACGATCCTAAATGCCGAGCAAGACATATTAATTCCTGAATATTCCTTTTCGTAAGCTCGTAATACTTCAGCTGATCTTGGAATTCATCCTTGAGCCCCTTTTGGAAAGACAAGGCATATTGATACTCCGTTAGTTGAGGAACCATAGCTGCATACATCTCAAATTCCTCAAGATATTCGTCCACAGTTCCTTGCTGCTTCACTTGTTCAAGAACCCTTATGGGATCTAATTTATCTCTGAACCGAATAACAACTTGTGTTTTGAACTCGGGCCAAGTAATTTGGGGATAGATCCCAACGAGGACGTCGAACCAATTTTCAGCAGCATTTCCTTGCATACACATCTGTGCCACAACGAGTTTCTTAGCATGTGGTATTTCGTTAACGCGAAAATAGAACTCTACCTTGTTTAGCCAGTGATGAGGATTATCCCCATTGAATTTCAGCCGCTTCATCTCGTAAACAGATAGATTTGGTTCCTTCTTCTTCCCAGCTTGCTTCAATTCAGCTATTGACTGTTGCATCTCAGAGAAAGTCTGAGTGAATTTGTGGATCTCTTGAGTTAAGCCATCGATTTTCTTCTCTTGAGCTTCTATTCTTGCTTGAAGTTGTACTTCCATGCGTTCCTCCGTCTTCTCCGTCTTAATAATCATCAGGAACTTGAAGCAGAAAATCAAACACCCAGCAATTTATTTGGAGAGAAAAGTTGTAAACCCTAACCCTAACCCCAACTTTAAAAATAAAAACTTGCTTCATACGCTAACTACTGAATATATATACTACCTCAATTCCTTAAATACCCCTACTGATAATGAACTACTTTACGGTACCGCCCCTTAAAGTTCAGGAAACCTGTACTTCTAGAAACTTGTCCTCCAAGTTTACATTTAATGCCTGCAGCTTTGGGCTCAAAACCTATTCTCGGTTGGATTAATGACCATTATAGGGCAATATACGAATACTAATATGAATTATGCATCATTTGAACAAAATTATTGAGTAGAGGTGTAATGTAACTGTAATTTGAATAGAGTTTGTGAACACATTTTTTAATTTCTTCTTTGAAACAACGGACACAAAGCTTGTCTGCGCCCAATTTGTTTAAACTTTTTAAAAAATAAAATAAAATGGCACGTAAACTACGGCCAGCTATTTAATTTTTTGAAGCACAAAAAGCTTTTTGCTGGGAAATAGTATACAATCCACTAGATTTTAATAATACATTCTTTTGGCTTCCTTGAAACATTCTTATTCTGAAATCAGGTACCTAGCACCAGAGTATGCAACAAGAGGGGAAGTAACCGAAAAATAGATTCATATGGAGTTATATGTTTCTAGAGCTCATTACTGGACGTCCGCCTATCAGTAACATCAATTCTGCAATCAGAACTTTATTTTTCTCGTAACAAATATAAGAAACTTTCAGCGATGAAAGAAGTTTTTAAACATAAAATTTGGTAAACCAAGCAGACAGCTCGTACTCTGGGACGAGGTATTTCTATAGGAGATCTCAATGTAGAAACAAACCCTGGACATATCAACTTGTACGCCTCCCGGTATTCCTGTTCTCTAAACATGCCGTTGGAAAATTCGTCCAACAGAATCAGTAGGTACAGCGGAACCACCAGCGAAAACGATCTTAACTTGTGTAGCTCAAGCAGCAATTCTAGCAAAGAAGATGATCAACAGAAAACACGAGGATGAATCCGAAAAGGGTTCTGAGAACAATCTTGTCCTTCTGATAAATGACTCACCAGATTGCTTGTACCGAAGGGGCTCGGTTCTCAGATGTCTTATTTAACTAAGTTAACAAAATTGCAAGTAGATAAAGAATGAGTTATTTCAGTACATCACAATGCACTTGCTTGTAAAATTGTAGTACAGGCTTCTTATTCTACTTTAACAGTGCTGCAGTACGAGTTCCAATGAATCTGGAAAGAAATATGACCTGCTAATCTTGTATCAAAACAGTCCCTGGCGCTACTGCTTAACAATCTATTTTTTTGTTGTTCATTCTAGCAGTTGATCCATTTATATTGCTAATCTTATCATATTATCTCAAATAATCTTCAGATCATCCTTTCCAATAGACAACAATGTCAATTGCTACTTGAGCGGCAGACTGCACTGAATGCAAAAGCTTAAGTATTGGTCTAGACTTTCAGGTACCGTTTAATTCATGGAATGCGGTAGTAATAAAACATTTATTTATGGAAAATCCATGGTCTACCATTTGTTGGAATCACACAATTAACTCCAAAACTTTTTGGAGTATAAAGATCAAACCACTAATAATTTACTTTTATAGGTTAAGTCGCTAATTATATCTCCTGTTAGGATGTTAACTGCAAATTATGGAACTAAGAAAGGTTGAAACAAACATCCCTTTTAGTCCTTTTACGTACCAACAACAACATGCAATCGCAAGTTATCATTTACTCAGTAACAGACAAACAATAAAAATGTGTTATTGTTTCAAGAGGGCTCGTCACCGTTTTGGTTCTTAGTTCTCTAGATCTTACTAAGTTTACAAAAAGTAGATAAAGAATGTGTTATTTTAGTAGATCATATAATGCAGTTGCTTGTAAAACTGTAGCACAGGCTTCTTGTTCTACTTAAGAGTCGCTGCAATACGAGTTCCGATGAATTTGGAAAGAAATATGACCTGCTAAACAATCTATTCTTTTTTTGTTCATTCTAGCAATTAAGCAAACTGTAAAAGCAAACTGCAAACAACAACAACAATTAAACCAAATGGTCTCGTAGTTGGATCTATCTGCACCAATATTTTTCAAATCTCAAATCTTTGTCAAACAAATTTTCAACACAAAATTTATTTCGGAATCTCCTAAATAATTAATTGAATTTTTGATGCGTTGAGCTTTTTTTAAAAAATAAAAAATATGACATCAATGCACGCCACACCATGTAATTTTTTATGGCTCGTCAAATCATCACAAAGCAGCTAATAAGTTTTTTGAAACAAAAGTAAATAATAAGTTGTTTCAAGTAAAAAGTAAAAGAAAAAGAAACAAATAAAAGCTTGTAAAATGAGTCAGTATTAGAATTTAGATACCAAGATAGTAACCATAGGCACATAATAGCTCTTGAGTGAATCCTTTAAAATGTTGATTAATGAATTCAAAATTCCAAGCAAGAGCTATTAATTCCTGAGGATTGTTCTGATTTTGGAGTCCATGATTTAGCCCCCTTTGGAAACACGACGCATACAGCTGATCCACCGTTAGTGCCGGTACTATAGGCACATAATAGCTCTTTAGTGAATCCTTTAAAATGTTGATTAATGGATTCAAAATTCCGTGCAAGAGCTACTAATTCCCGAGGATTCATTTTGGTAATCTTGTAAAGCTTCAGCTGCTTTTGGAGTCCATGATTGAGCCCCCTTTGGTACACGATGCATACTGATCCTCCGTTAGTCCTGGTACCATAGCTGCACACATCTCAAATTCCTTAAGATATTCGTTCACGGTTCCTCGCTGGTGCACTTGTTCAAGACCCTTTAAGCCTGAGAGACATTCTCTGCCTTTGAACCATCGAGCAACGACCTCTTCTTTGAACTCGGGCCAAGTAATTTGGGGATACATCCCAACGAGAATGTCAAACCAATTTTCAACATCAGTTCCTTCCACACACATCCGTGCTGCAACGAGTTTCTTAGCATGGGGTATTCCGTTGCCACAAAAATACATCTCTACCTTGTCTAGCCAACGATGAGGATTATCGCCATTGAATTTCAGCCACTTCATCTCGGAAACAGATAGTTTTAGTTCCAGTTCAGCTATTTTCTGCTGCATCTCAGAGAATGTCCAGGTGAAATGGTGGATCTCTCGAGTTAAGCCATCTATTTTCTTCTCTTGAGCTTCCATTCTTGGTTCAAGTCGTGTTTCCGTGTGTTCCTCCATATTCTCCATCGCAAGAACCATCAGGAAATTGAAGCAGAAAATCAAACGTCCACAGCAATTCGTTTGGATTTGAAAGACATAAAAACCAACGTAATTTCGAAGGAGGAGCTGTAACCTAAACCCCAATTTTAAGAGATTATAACTTGCTCCGCACGCATAAGCTCACTAATCTACTGAAGTTGAAGTGAAACCGCCCTAATGGGCACAAACCCCTATATTTAACGAGAAATTCTACTATGGATTCAATCCACCATGTGGCTATGGACACGTCTAATAGTATTTTAGCACATATTATCGAACTTGTAAATAAATAATTGAATTAACATGAAAGTTAAAATGTGTTAAAATACTATTAGACCGGTCCACTGCCACATAGTTGACCGGGTCAACTCTAGTATTTCTCATATTTAACAGGGAATTGTGAACAAAGATGTTGCCTCATCTTTGTGGTGCTTCCATAAGGCCATCGGAGAAGATAATTCAGATGATGAGATTACAGTGTTATATTTTTATCGGAGAAGATACGTTGGGGGTGATTCATATGCAAGTCTTTCCGCTACTATGGTTGTTCAACGTCTTTTAGACGGTGAGGTTACAGTGTTATATTTCCATTGTTAGGATCGTGTTCTGCACCACTGCGTCTCATTAGTATGATATTGTTCGCTTTGTGGGATTTCGGTTTGCTCTCAATAATCCTCCCCTCAAACACAAGGACCACATCTATCCTCCTTTGCTCATCTTGTACCCCCGTTATAACTCAACGGGACCCGCTGCCTGAGTGTTGGGTTTGCTCCCAACAATCCTCCCCTCAAACACAAGGACCACATCTATCCTCCTCTGCTCATCTTGAGCCGCCGTTATAACTCAACGGGACCCACCGCCTGCTGTAAGGAAGACTTTCGACACAAGGAACCACAGATCTTCATCGCAATTAAGGTCATACCGAGTGGGCTTTCTGCGCACATTGCAAACACAGTCCACTACCGCCTAACCTGGCTCAAATACCAATTGTTAAGATTGTGTCCTCCACCACTGCATCTCATTAGTATGATATTGTCCGCTTTGGGCCAAGCCCGCACGGTTTTCCTCTTTGGGCATCCATCATCCCAAAAAATCTCATACTAATTAGAGTGGTGGGTACTCCTTATAACTTCTGTACTTTAGCAATGTGGAATTTCGGTTTGCTCCCAACATCCATCTATAACTTAACCTGTATATAACTGAAATGTAACATTTGATTTCTTCTTTATGATCTTTTAGTGCAATGTCTATGGAAAGAACTTCGGCTTCACCGACTAATATATGCTCACAAGATGACACTTATATCTGATGAGCTTTAAAAGGAATGAGTTTACAGTTTCATTCTTGAATTCGAACTCCTACACGATGGATTTAGAATGGAAAATTTTCATTTACTCTTTTGTTTCTTTTATAATGACTTGATGATGTGATGTTATATTTTAGCATAGTTCATTAGTTCTAAATGCTAATGATCATTAGGTTTGGTTCTAGACATTGCTTTGTATCAGTAACTAAACATTGTTCTTTTACTTTCAGTTTTAACCTTCCCTATTTGATTGTCTTCTCGTTGTCATGTTGAATGTTGGGAACTGAATTTGTATTCTTTTACTGTCTACACATTTTGGCGGTAACTATGTTGTGAAAATTTATTTAAAAATGTCTTGTGCTTCTTGATTGCTCTTACTTCTTACTTGTCATTTGAGGATGATGAAATTAGAGTAGATGACGGGGGTCAGGTAGAAGGTGATTTAGAAGATGATGACAATCGTGAAAGTAGTTTAGATGAGGATGATGCTTTAACTAATTAATGTTTTTTTTGTTCTTTTTTCAAATTTGGTTCCTTTGTTTTCAAACTAACTATAACAGCCGCCCTTACGTTTTTAGGTACTCATGTTACTTCAACAAGCGGACCCGAAAAAGCTCAAAAAGGATCCACTAGTGACCTTGACCTTGCATATCTCATGATGATACGACCCTATCTTGAGAATCGATCAAGAGGGATCGTTTTGGTTTGGAAACGACCTAAAACACCACTCGCTTTTCTAGTTAGCGCAAACTGAAATATTATTAACTTTTGAATTGATTGATTGATTGATTAAATTACATAAGCTTGAAGCCTTTAAATAGCAAACCAATAAACCTAATTCTACTTGTAAGGAAATACTAATTAAATAGAATATTAGAGATCTAATACTTCTAAAACAATAAAACTACTCTTATACTATTAATAATAAAAAACTCCTAATTAGATAACAACTAAGGCGCAACCAAAATATCGAGGTTGTATCACATGACCTCATATTTCTTAGCGGAACGTAATAACTATCAATATATTGCTTGGTGAGTTTTTCTAATAGTTTGTTAACACTTTTATATTGTAAAGAATAATTAAATGATAAAAATATACAACTGCATGAATATAGTTATTTTTTTGAAAACATAAAATGAGTGAAATGAATTAAAATTTACTTAATTGAATTATGGGTAATTTTCTAAAAAAATTCATGTGTTTACCAAATTTGTCAAAATAGTGTTTATGTTTATTTTTCTAACAAAATAAGGACCGTGTTTATTTCCGCTACCCAATAGGCGGATAACTCTTTAACGGTGTTAAATGTGATGACGTGTCAAGTGGTATTTTAGTCTTAATTTATTAGTTTTGTTATAAAAAAACTCATTTTCCACACTTTAAATTTGTAAATACGTAAATGTTTTAGGAATTTACCAATGAATTAAGACCAAATATTCTTTGCCACATCATCATATTTAACACCGTTAATAGATTATATACTTTTTGAGTAAGCCATTGTTTGGGAGGAGGTTAATGGAGGTTAACGAGACTAATGGAATGTAAACTTTATAATTAACCTTGTTTGGGAGCTTTTTAAAAGTTTAAATGAAGGTTAATGAGAGTTAACATTTTACTTCAATTAACCTCGAAACCTTAACCTCCAAATCGGGGGTTAATGGGAGTAACGTAAACATTTTAACTAATTTTAACTAATTTACATCCATTAACCTTCTATTTAATTCCACCGACTCCCAAACAAGGTTAACATGTAACTTTTATTTCCGTCACCTCCCTTTCCGTTCCGTTACTCCCATTAACTTCTTCTAACTCTCACCTCCATTAACCTCTCTACTCCCAAACAAAGGCTAAGTGTGATAAACACAATCCTCTTTTTGTCAAAAAGATAAACACAAACACCATTTTGTCAAAATCAGTAAACACAAGGGTTTTTTAGAAAATTATTCTTGAATTATTGATTCAATCCCTAATTAATTTAGCTAAATTTATTAAACTTGACTGATTTGACTGAGATTAAGTCAAAAAGAAGATTATAACTTTAATATGTATCTAAACAGAAACAAGAATGTTATGTGATAAAAATGAATCTGAAGTCGAAAACACATACAACGATCAGTTTTTCCAATCACCTCTCTCAATGGTGTGTTATAAATACATATACTTCTGAAATTATTCACACATTTTCTTAGCGAGACTCAAAATAAATTAGTAAAAATTTAGTTTTATAGTTATTCATGTTGAGTTAACTAGTTGTTCATTCGTGTAATGCAAAAATTATATAACATGTGAAATAATATTAGAAAAGTTAAAATTATTTTTGTTTCTTGTATATGCGTTAGAATTTGTTAAAAGAAATTTTTTACTTATATTCAACACATTTCGACAATTTCAGCAAAGTTTGAACATTTCAATTTTATTCAGTAATTTCAATTTAAGTCGGTCATTTAACTTAAAATTCTCAGTTCAGTTCGGCAATTTCAATTTTTTTCGGCAATTTTTAATTAAGTTTATCAATTTTAATTCTATTGAGCAATTTTGAGTTGAGTAAATTAATTTTAATATTTTAGGAGAATTATAGTTTAGTTAATTTGAGTATAGGCAATATGAAGTAGGGAAGTGAAGTCCGGTTGCAATTTGATTTTGCAAGGAATGGATAAAATGTTGTTATCAGAAAAGAAAGAGAAGCATTTGAGCACCTCTATTTTTTGAGCTGTCTTCTTCTTCTTCTTCTTCTTCTTGTGTAACTAATAAATAAATCCTCTCATTTTATATAATAATATCATTTCCATGCACTCCCCTCTTCTTCTTCTTCTTCTTCTTCTTCTTCCTCCTCGTATCAGTTTCAGGTACTCTTGCTTTTGTCATCATCTTGAATTTTCCTTGTTCTAAAACATGCTGATTTCATACAATTCAACTGATTTTGCTTCAATTTCATCAGGTTTTCTTGTTTCATTCTTTAATTTCTTGTAACCATACGCAAATTCAACATTCAGCCCTACAACAATCAATTTTCATACTATATGGACACAAATTATGCAAAATTGAATGTAGATATTTAATATAGTATTACCGTCTAATCGCCCATCATTTCACTCGACACTAGTCATCTTCCAATTGCAATTGAACATACTCACCCAATCTTTTGATCTCATCCTTGAGTCCACTAACGAAATGCCCCACCTACTCATCCTTCACTACTCCTGGAACCATGGCTGCAAACTTCTCGAATTTCTTTAGGTATGTATTTGAATGCAGATCCTTAGGGGTTTACTGAGCTGCTGAAGCGAGGAATGAGTTGTTGTTTCAACTCAGACCAAGTGATTTGGGGATAAATCTGTTGGAGGTTTGTGAACCAATTTTCTGTGCTATGACAGTTTCGTGGAAGGACGTGTTTGGTTGAGGCGGAAATAGAGGTCTGCTTTGTTTAAACATCCACGAGGATTATCCCCCGTTGAATTTGGGCAGCTTGACCTTGCAAATCAACTGATTAGGTTCCTTGTTTAAGCTCATTTGCTGCATTTTTTAGCTATGGTTTGTTGTATCTCGGAGACGGTGCGGGTGAGGTCCTCGACCTGTTGTTGTAGGCCATCGATTTTTTCCTCTTGAGCTTATATTCTAGCTTGGAGTTGTGGTCCTTGCATTCCATGACTTTCTGGCGCTTTGCTGTTTTTTTCTGGGACTTCCCATCAGTTTCATCATAAGGGCTAACCTTTAATTCAAAATTTCAGGTTGATAAGCGTGTGTTGATCATATGGGAGAATTCAGGGAGGGGAAAGCTTTGTTTGGAACCTCCACTAAGCATAAAGTTAGAACTACTATTATGAAAAAAGGACGTTTGCTACCCTCACAAATCAAGGTATTGAAAAGTTTAGTGGTCTACCGATTTTATGTCATCTATATGCGTGTTCCCTTTTGTTTGCTTGAATTAAGGTTTGTTAAGCTGCTTGTGATCTTTTTGGGTACTTTGGGTTTAGTCATTTAGAGATCCTAAACATAGATCAGAGTCTTAAACCTTGATTCATGAACATCATAATTGGTTAATGATTGGCATCTTGTTGAACTATATGCATGACTTATCAAGCTGCTAGAGTGAGTTATATCTCATCATTTAAGCAGTTTTCTCCTCTTGGCTTGTTGTTTTGAAATTTTCTCTGTTTGTGAGATATTTCTGGAAATGGAAGGGCGTACCTCTGGTTTTATGCAATTATCACATCTTATATCAGAAGACATGTATAACTTATATAAAGAATGAATGGCGATTTCTCTATTTATTGCAATGACATCATGACAACTCAGAACAACAAATTTTTTTTTCTAACTATCAATATCATGAGTAGAAAGTGGAAGTTTGAAGATATTTAGTAAGATAGCTATACAGGTACATGGGAAAATTTAGGCCTGGGCAATTAGTTCTATGATGCAAAAATTCTTCAACGGTAAAATGACTTTGTTTAGGTCCACAGTTACTTAAGTTGCTGCACAAACGGAAATTTTTCACCGTAATTGATTACATTAAGTATTCTGAATTTCCTCATCTTGTCTTTCTGGAGAGGAAAAATATAGATTGTCAATCAATAATTACATATCTTATGTCTTACTGATCAGAAGCTGTTAGTAAGAAATATAGATATAGTTTGTAACCTAGCATTGATGCAAAACTGATATTGGAGCTTCTTATACCCTCAGGAGAACAGTCCAGGACATGAGAGTCAATTTCCTCCAACTTCAGAATCCATGGGGTATGAAGATGTAGGAAGTTGCAAAACCTGCACGACCACAGGTAGTTGCAAAACAGTGCGGTCTACGACAGGATTAATGGATACTCTGATACACAAAGGAAAACCCCAGGAAGCGGAATCCATGTTTGAAAGTTTAATTGAGGAAGGACATAAGCCATCTCTGATAACATACACAACTCTCTTGGCTGCATTGACCAAGCAGAAGCATTTCAACTCTGTACATTCAATCATCTCACAAGTGGAAGAAAAGGGAATGAGGCCTGATTCAGTGTTCTTCAACGCTGTTATAAATGCTTTCTCTGAATCTGGAAACATGGATGAAGCCATTAAAGCTTTTCGGAAGATGAAGGAAAGCGGAATGAATCCTAGCACTAGCACTTATAGCACTTTAATAAAAGGGTATGGAATTGTAGGTAAACCCGAAGAATCTGTGAAACTGTTAAACCTAATGTCCCAAAGTGGTGTGAAACCTAATCTCAAGACTTATAATGTTCTTGTGAGAGCCTGGTGTAACAAGAAGAATATTGCAGAGGCATGGCATGTTGTGAATAAGATGATAGCTTCTAGGATGCAACCTGATGTGGTCACTTACAATACTATAGCAACAGCTTATGTTCAGAATGGAGAGACGAATTCGGCAGAAGCAATAATCTCAAAAATGCAGAAAACTGGTGTGCAGCCTAATGAACGAACTTGTGGCATCATTGTAAGTGGATACTGTAAAGAAGGAAGCATTAAGGAGGCAATGAGGTTTGTGTATAGGATGAAGGAACTTGGGGTGCGTTCAAATCTTGTTGTTCTTAACTCTCTGATTAAAGGCTTTACAGAGAAAAGGGACAGAGATGGTGTTGATGAGGTGAGATCTTAATACTTCAATGTTTTCTTTTGGTATATATTGTGTTATTTACAATTTCTAGTGGTAATAAAACCATATAAACATTGCCTATGAGTTTAAACTTTTTGCTTAAATGGTCCTTTCAAGTAGTACTAAAGCTTTCTAGACCAAAAAGTCTAGATATAGAGTCCTGGCTCAAATTCTTTGACGTAGTATTAGAGTTCAGCACAAATTAGAGCATGCTTGTGTTAGTACGCGCTTCAAGCCCAAAGGGCATTTGCATTGCATGTGGAAATGTGTTCTTTGCAAGGGCATTAATTGGCAAGTGAACCACTGTAACTGTTTTGTGATTACATTTTTTAAGGTCTTATGTTGAAACCAGAATCAAGTTCCAGAGGAACGATTGCATCTGTGTGGTTGGTCTGAGAATTTGAACTTTGCTCAGTGCATTGGTGGTTTTTGAAAAACAAATGATGCAATGTTAAAATAAATACAATTTGTTTTCAGGTTCTCAGGCTGATGGAAGAATTCAATGTCAAGCCAGATGTTATAACATTTAGTACCATCATGAATGCGTGGAGCACAGCAGGATATATGGACAAGTGCCGAGAAATATTTTATGACATGGTGAGTGCTGGCATCGAACCTGATGTCCATGCATATAGCATCCTTGCCAAAGGCTATGTACGTGCACAAGAACCGGAAAAAGCTGAAGAAGTCTTAACAGCCATGATCAAATCGGGATTAAAGCCAAATGTTGTGATTTGCACAACGGTCATCAGTGGATGGTGCAGCGCTGGGAGAATGGAAAGTGCTCTTCAAATCCTCGAAAAGATGTCCGAGTATGGAGTTTCACCGAATTTGAAGACTTTTGAGACACTAATTTGGGGGTTTAATGAAGCTAAGCAGCCATGGAGAGCAGAAGAAATTCTTCAGATTATGAGAGAGTTCAAAGTTGATCCTCCGAGATCCACTGTGCAGCTAATTGCTGAAACATGGCGTGCAATTGGGTTGACAAAAGAAGCAAGCCGGATTATTGGCACCATTAAAGGGAAGGAAAATATTCCCAAAGAAGAAACAGATGATGAAGAAATACCAGTGGAAAGCCTGGAGAAAGTCTACCAGAAGCAACGAACAAGTTTCCCATATTCCAATATCTTACAGATACCAAATACCGACCCAAAAAGCTCTTCTGCAGCCCTTAAAAAGGGTAGAATGGTGCTAAGAGATTCAGACTTTTCAATGGAGTCTTGGCTTGGTACAAAATCTATTTGCCTCTCTCATACTTGTAAATATGGGGCAAGGTTACCCATTATGTGCCATCAGCAGTCTCAAGGGCAGCATAACATCTATAGTCAGCTTACAAAAGGAGCATTCTTGACCTGAAAGTAACGAGAATTTTCTTTTTTCATTTCAATGTATATCCATATTCATCACCCAAAAGAACTTTGTCATCAAATACTCTGTATATAATGGCATTCGATTCGACATTTACTTTGAGGAAATGACAAATAAACTCTTTCATAGCAAGTTATTGGTTTAAGGAACACACCTATATACTATCTCAAGAGAGGAATTATGTACACTTGTAAGATAATCATACAGGAAGATGCCTATAGAGTACAATCTTACTGGAAGATGCTTATAAAGTTTTATCTGATTTGCTCGATGCTTCGAGGTCTGGAGGAGAAGGAATTTTGCTGACAAGCCATACCAGAAGCACACCAACTAGAGCCCCGGAAAGATGTGCTATATGATTGACACTTTGCATAGCATGGCCTCCACGAAAACTACCCGACAAGGCTGCAGATGCTTGGGCTGCCTCCATTACCTGTGGAACCCCAAATTAATGCATATAAAAGGATAAAAACTCTGATTTATAAGAGGATAGGAAGGAACTGCTCACTCTTTCTATAACAAATTGACCCAATATAAGCACTTCGAGGATCTTCCTCCAATCCCAGGTTATCTATAATTAAAAAAAAAAAAAAAAAAAGAGTTTAGGGTTTTTAATTTTATAGAAATATGTTTAGCAAAACCTATCGTTTAGATACCTTTACAAGGACACTAATTGCAAATAATCCGAAAACAGCACCAGAAGCTCCCACGGAAACTGCATTTCTCGGTAAAATCAACCACGATACGAGGTTGGCTCCAACACCTGTAACTACATAGCAAAGCCACAGTGCAAAATTTCCTTCCTCTTCTTCAACAAGTTTTCCTGTTGACGAAGAACAGAGGTATTAGTGTTCAGTTATCTGATAGAAAGAGCAGCCTTCTTGTTAAAATAAAAAACAATAAATCTCACCAAAGATGTACAAGAAGAAAAGATTGCTTGAAAGATGCTCCCTGAAGAAGTTATAACCCAGGATAGAGGAAATGATGAGCGATTATATTCGTACTTGGAAAGTAAGCTTTTCTGGACAACCTTTGTGAAGCAGAACAAATAGAAATAAACACACAACTTACCAGTTTGCATGGCAGAATGTTGCTGTGACAAACTGATACCAAGTAGGCCGGTTATGATACAAGTACAAAGATTTGATGCCACGGAGCTTTGCAAAGCGAAAACAGAAGAATAAATATTAGTTTTCTGTAACTAACCATGACAACCCGTTGAGAAAAAGAAAAAAAAAAAAAAACCGTGTTATGTCAGCAAGATAAGTAAAGTATATTCAAAACCTGTGCTCATATATAAAGTTTTCCATTCGGTCAAAGATCAGCCTCGAAAAGTATTCAGACTTATCCTTTTTCTTAAAGAAAAACATGAACTATGCAGATATGATATATTATTTAATACATAACATAGAACTAGTCCTTAGTAGTTTAAAACAGTGTCCGATGATCATATGTAAAAGCTGGAAAACGTCAACTAAGTCAGAACTAATGAAGAACAGGCAAAGCAAGATAGGAAATCACCTGAAAAAAGTGATCTGCAACAAATATTCCAAGATTGAGAAGTATAATCCAGAAGATACCATTTGCACGCCTCTCAGGCTTCCTTCTATTTCCTGGCTTATCAAGTTCGAGTTGCCGTATCATATCTGGTTTAGACACAACACACATTTGCTTTACTATCACATCTCTCAGATTCCAATTTCATATCCAATAAAAAGAAAACCAAGGAGTCAGTATCAGCTTAGTATATATAATAAGTATCAGCTTAGTGTAAGGGAGGAGTCGGTTCCTAACCAAACTCCACCCCTAGCATGGTCAGGTATTAGAGGAAGCTTCAAGAATCAGTCATGATCGAAACATATCAATATTTGTTCGCGGTATGGCCAAAACATCACAAGAAGTATATTGTTGTCCACCGCCTCTACATCAGTGATGTCACTGCCTTAACTTGATCCACCCTAGACGGTGGGCATTCAACTTTCGGACAAAAGATACTATGTTTCCATAGGAGAGGAGCCCTATAAACACTTTTGGCTATCAGTTCCCGTAGTGTGTGCTCCTATGAGGGCTGAGGTTTGAAACACAAGGGAAGTTTCTTGGTTAGCTGCACATAGGCTCGGGGAAGAAGCCTCTACGCTAGGGAGCCGCGATACTTTGAAATTGTATACTTGCATAAATGGGTCTTATCTTACAAGTTGTTCAACCACATTCAACACTCGCATAATCATAAAATTCCCAATTGAAAAAACTAAAGTTGTGTAAAATATTGAGAAAAGAGCTAGAATTTACCAGAGCCAGACATCTTACAGAGAAACCGACACCGAGAAGGAAGGAAAGAGGTGGAGGTGGAGTGGAGAGGGGAAGTGAGGTTTGGATAAGAGGGAAGAAGAAGAAGAAGAAGAGGAGGAATTGACAGAGATTTTGAGAGCTTTGGATTAGAAGAAGAGATGATGATGGGCATGTGAGTAGTAGATGAAAAACAAGGTTTTGGAGTTGAAAGAAGAAGATGATGCATTTGAAACTGCCCCATCATTTGCTCTTCTCCCAGAAAAAAGGAGCCAATGTTCTGTAATTAAATTCTACTAACAACCAACTTGTTGGTTTTGTTCTTGCTCAAATTCTCTGCAACTTTTAGGTGTTAGTTTTGGATTGTAAGGTTGAGTTTGGGCTTTTGGGTTCTTCCTTCATACAACTTGGGGATGTTTTAAGAAATGTAGCCCACAAAAAAAAACATATACACGGACAAAATTGCATTCAAGTAAATTTAAGAATGAAAAGTTCCTTAAAAATAAAATCACTTTTCATATTGACGTGAGTTTTGGGGTTCGAATTTAAAAAATCGATAAAAATAAAATTTTCAGAAGAAAAAGTTTATTTTTGCAGATGTTTTGTGATATCTTAAATTTACTGATCAAATGAAAAACGAGACTGTGCACTCCATCTGTAGCATTATCACAATGATTGTATTACTAATTGCTCTAGAAAAAGACACGTGATACCATCACATATGAGAGAGTGCGTTCAACACGTGAACCTTTACTTCTATATAAGCTTCTCTAACTAATTCCTTTCCATGAACCAATGTTCACGAGACACGTATCTAGGACAACTCGGATCCATTATAAAAGGAAAAGTATCTTCTCCTATTATTACACTTTCCTCTTTATCAATTAGCTGTTTTTCCTCCTTTATTCAATACTTACTTGAGCGTCGAAGCGAATTTGTTGATCTCTGACCACGTTGCTCACCATTTGCTATGATCTCAAGTGACCAGCTAGCTTAGAAGGATCCAACACATTGATACCGTGCTAGATATAACCAAAGATAATTGTAGGAGACAGGTGAATTTTCTAAACAATGATATAAAGTAGTGAAATTAATATTATTATGCAATTTGAATATGATTGACTTCAACACGAGTTTCGTGTGCTGAAATTTGATAAAGATAAGGAGGTTATGGAGGACCCATACTTGATTTGTGTGAGACTACGTTCTGGTAAAGAAATGGTCATTAAATTTTGTTCCATTTGATGTTGAACTATATTTTTTAAAATGGTTTTGGTTGTTGTCATAAAGAAAAAAAAAGGCTTCGGTTGTTCTCTCCAATTGTCATTATATTGTAGTACTATATATTTTAAAAGTTTTTGTTGTCCATAACTTACTCGAACTTATTGTACCATTATTTCATAACTTAGTCCAAATGGTTATCTTATCCTTTCTTCTCAAAATTATCACTTGATTGTGTTATGTATATTTTTTCTTCCAAATGTATTTCACATTCATTTGCTCAACCTTTAAAAGACATGACTATTCACTCTTAAGAGGAGAGAAAATCACATATTTCAATAAAAATTCATAATATTGTTTACAGAATATTATATAGCTAGGGTAATTTCCGAAACAAACTTATGTGTTTACCGATTTTGTCTAAAAGGTGTTTGTGTTTATTTTTTTGACAAAATGAGGATTGTAAGTTTATCACCGTTACTCAAAATGCGAAAAAATCATTAACGGTGTTAAATATGATGACGTGGCAATGGGTTTTTGGTCTTTATTTATTGATAAATTTCTTAAACATTCATGTGTTTACAACTTTAAAGTCTGAGAAATGAGTTTTTTATATCATAACCCATAAATTAAGACCAAAATACCCCTTGCCACGTCATCACATTTAACACCGTTAATGATTTTTCCGCTTTTTGGTTAACGGAGATAAACACAGTCCTCATTTTGTCAAAAAAAATAAACACATACACCTTTTTGATAAAATTGATAGACACAGGGGTTTTTTTGAAAATTACCCTATAATATAAGCATTTGATAATTGTTTGCATTTTATATTTGTACTCTTTTTTCATCATGAAGAACATAACAATTACAACAATAGCGAGACTGAGACTTGAGACTGGAGCTAGTAGATACTCACATGCCAATTACCAGTAATATATATTAATATTGGTTTTCCTTAAACAATGGTTACCAAAAAAATTAACATATAAATGGCCCTATGTATAATATATGTAAATTGGATCTAAAATATAGATGAGATGGAACCAATGCAACTCTTAATGTGCAAGGATTGTTATTTTAAGCTTAATTTTCTTATCTCTCAATTCCGTTCAGTTCAATTATTTCATTACACAATACAAATTAGATATTTATAATTATTTACACTTAAAAACTGAATTTTGATAATACAAAAATTAGACTAATAGTAGCGACACGAATATATATAACTTGAAAATTTTATATTTCAATTTATCACCACTTTCATCATCATTCACACTCTTTGTATTTATTATTTTTAATTAAATAATTGCATGTCGAAATCTCAATACTATATGCATAATGATGCTTTTTTCACCTAAAACAACAATTAATAGACAATTACATTCTTTTTAACTAACTTTTGATTACCTGCAGGTTATTGCTATAATTTAGATACTTTGTGATATCACGTGGCTAGATCCTACGGCGAGAATCAAACTAAGAGACACATGTCATAGTTTCCATCATTCACGCTGTTAAAAGGAATAACGATTTGGACACGTGGATTAATTGGGATAGAAAGAAGAGAGATTTTACCATACACCGAAAATAAGTGTTTCCTTACTTACATAAACGTATTTTGTATTTTTATCGTATTCATATTCTAAAAGCCTCTTAAAACAACTTATTTACCCTTTTTATGTACACTAAGAGCAGGATTATTGTATAATTTTTCGTAAACCGTAGTAAACTTTTATATAATGACAAGCAAATACCTAACACATGACTGGGTATTCAGAACTTAAGATTTTAATTTGGAGATGCTGCAATACTAAGTTGTTCTTTTCTTCACATGTCATTATGATAAACATTTATATAATTAAAGTAATTAAATACCTAACACATGAATATTCAGAAACTGAGATTTAATTTGAGTAATCTGCAGGAGTTGGTTGGTTGGATTTGTAACATCAATTAATAAATTACATACTTTTTCTGCTAAACTTTAAATTATATCCAACTTTAGAATAAATCCCAACGATCTTCTCTATTCTTGAGATTGTTCACTGATTTAGGCATCCGCTCAGAGCGGGATCGTTGGACAACAGTCCCGAGCCTAACTTTGTTTAATTTTACCAAGTCATGTGTACACCCTTTCAACCCTTAATCGAATAGAGTACTATTTTCTATCCATCACTCTGCATATCCCTCTTTCATCATTTCCCTCTTATTTTTGTAATTAATTGTACTAATGGAGTTGGCTCTAATTAGTGTATATGGATCTTGTAATTAATCCTCTGTAAACACACAACAATTCAATATAATTGTAATTACAATTGTTGATCTTGTTTATCAATCAATTAGATAGAATTAATTTGCATACATATTGAGACAAATAGTTGCATGTCTTCGGTATCAGAATTGGAATACAAAGTTTATTCATTCATTCCATGAAGTTCAAAAAGAAAGCAGATGAATGGATGACATGTACACTTTTTGTGTTTTTTTCTCCATAAGTCAAGTGTAATGTAATCCATGCAAACCTCCTTAATATTTAGTCTGAAAATTGTTATCACTCGAAATTTTCCTTTGATATTGGCATCTAGCCTTTTGTGTTTTGATTTTTGTTCCTTAGCTATTTAGCTTTCTTGTGTAACAAAAGAATATTGCCAAAAATTAGAAAACATGATTAATTTTAAAAGGAGTAATAAATCATATGATATATTCATACAGGAGTGTATACAGCTTACAAGTTTATATATATAAAACAAAAGAGATTAATTTTATATTAGTACTTTATGGACTTTTTCTATTTTTGGTAGTTGCCTTCGCGTGTTTTATTTTTAAGAAAAAAAATGAATATAAAATTTATTGTTTGCAGAATTAAGTAAATTGTCAAATCTGCTGCGTGGATGAGTGTACCTTTATTTGAAAAAATTAATCAAGTCTTTGGCTAGTTAAGTTAGCTAGGTTTAGGTCAAAGGTCATTTTTAAAAGAAAACATTCGTCATCGTCCACTTTAATAGAATTGACGATTTTCTTAATTTTGCAAACAATATATCTTATAGTCCGCTTTTTGCTGAAAGACAAATTACAAAAACTCATTTAAGAAAATAAAAAGAATAACCTCAATCTTTTTTATTTATTATAATCAAACTACGTAAAGATTATTATTATTATTATTATTATTGTTATCTATTTATTTTTGGAAAAATACAATGCCTTTATGTGATAGGTTGTTTTCATTGGTTGTGGTGGGTGGTCCTAACTCTTAGAGTAATTGATAAAAAGTAGAGAGATCCACTAAAGAAAATTTGTTTGACAAAGGAAGGGATGGATGTTTCTTTATGGAAATGAATCTTTTCTCTTTGTTTACAAGTGATCCATTATGTCGGATGCAAATTCTCACTTTTAACATAACAGGTAAGATCAACACGATCATTAACATCTATAATAGTACAACCGAAAGAGTTGTCTGACTATAATATCCAAATATCACAGAGACTTAGCTTCGAAGAAATAGTTGGCAAACATATCTTAGCTATGAGTGCTAATTTGATTATCGAAATATTTTCAGAAATTAATTTGTCTTACATCAAGGTCCATTGCTCAAATCTCTACTTTATCTTTAAATTTTATGAGTTTTACCGGAAAGGACGCATCTAACAGCTACTCACGAGAGCAAGTAAAAAAAAAAGGAATATAACATTAAAAAAACATTGATTGGTATGAAAACATGTGCATTAGTTAGCATTCATTCATTTATGTTGGTCTAAGGGAAGATGGTTCCAATCCAAGTCCGAATCTACATTATGGCTAGTTCGAGCCAGTTTACAAATATCAATCTGAGTACAATTAGAAAAAGATTTGAGTAGTTTATTCTAGACTTTTATAGTTGGGTCTTCATCCGAGCTTAATTGTCCCTTCTATTTTTCGAGACTTCTTATTGAGTTGTTTCTTCTACTTTTTATGGTTTCCTTCCTTAAAAAAACATTTTTTTTAATAAATTGCTAAAGATTACTGATAGTTACATAATTATGAATATCCATTGAGCTTTTCTATTATTTGTAATAATAAAATATTTAAGGCTGCTCTCTGCCTTGTCACAGTTTGCTAAATATGCACACCCCATAGCCCTGGCTTCGCGTCTATAAACATTGACATTTATGCTTGAAAAAAAATAATACATTTGACATTTATTATTTTATTTTTTGGTAATATTGACATTATTAATAAAAATAATTTTGATTCGAGTTGCAAGTGAATTTTTTTTTTTTTCGAAAGGAATAAAAATGTGAGTTTTTGGTAAGAGGGAAGGGCTAAGTTCCCAACAACAAAAAAGAAAAACGGAAATACGAGAAGCGTCAATTTCATACTTATCCGTAAGAAGAGCATTTTGAAAATTTGCAGAGATCCATCACATTCGTGTTAACTTAAAGAAAGAGATTCCACAAAATTTGTCAACCAATACATCACCTTATTACCTTCTCGAAAGACACGTGAGTTTGACAATTCACTTCACATAATGTTTTTGGTTTTTTTGTTTTTCTAAATATAAATCATATTTTAAAGCAATTTGTTCTAATTTTTTTTATTTTTTTGAGTGAAGCAATTTGTAAGTTAAAAAAAGAATAAGAATAAAAAAACATTGATTAGCATGAAAACAAACTCATTAGTTAGCAAGATTCATTCATTCATAGATGTTGGTGTAGTCATGATTAAAAGAAGACGTGTTTGAATATCCCATGTATTGATTCCATCCACCATCTCCTCCATCTTCTTCTCTGAAACAAAGAAAGAAAGAAAGAAAGAAAAGGAAACTTTCTTTTTATTTCCATATATATTCTCTCTTTACGTTCTCTTCTTATTTTTCTCCATTAATATTATCTCAATCCTCAATCTATCTATCTGAATATCATTGCTTCTACATTAATTACACTTCATAGGATCCGAAATTCTCGGAGGAACAACCTCTGCAAACTCCATCATTTATACCCTTTGTCTCCTTTCTTCATACCAAACTCATAAATAAGTCTCTGCATGCATGTCTTCCTAAACAAACAAACAAACCTACCTTGGTGTATGTATTAATTTGTTTGATCATAATCTCATCTTGTCACATACATATATATTATATACAGATAGATAGATAGATATTTAGATTTTGAGGCTTCCTCTGATTCCCGCTTTTATTTTTCAAAATAAAGGCAGAGTTTCCATGGCTGGTTTTGAAGGAAGATGGCGGGGTTTGAGATCAGTTTTGATGCTTCTTTTGAATTTCTTAATGGCTTTTGTGCTCGTTTCTGCGGAAAGAGGCTTTAAACGTGAATATAATGATGAGAAAGGGGAGACTCTTTCTGCTTTCTTTCTCAAAACTGCTAATTTCTTATGGCAACCTTCTCAAACTGGTTATCAACATGTTTGGCCTGTAAGTTTTCTTCTTATTTTCTTCAAATTTTGATGTCTTCTGCTTCTGAATCTTCACTACTGCATTTGCTTCTATATGGTTCATGTTAGCCGACCCCCCAGTCATTTTCGGACTAAGCCTTTGTTGTTGTTGTTGTTGCTGCTGATAAAACAGGCTTTTATCTCCAAATATTTCCATAACATGCCTGATTACAATCTTCTTGATCCATTTCCTTTTGAAGTATTTGTTTAAGGTTATAAAAATTTAGTGCTAATTGTCATTAACTTCATGGATTAAGGAGATTAGTTTAAATTGATTTGACTGATAGAGAAGTGTTATCAACATAGCTTGCCTTTTGGTCCTCTGTTGTTTCTTTTATTACTACTTTTGGAACAGGAAATGAAATTTGGATGGCAAATTGTATTGGGTTCTTTCATTGGATTTTGTGGAGCAGCTTTTGGAAGTGTTGGTGGAGTTGGTGGGGGTGGCATTTTTGTCCCCATGCTTAGTCTAATTATTGGGTTTGACCCCAAATCAGCAACTGCAATTTCCAAATGTAAGCATTCTAATTTTGGGGTTACAATGTCACAAAGTGGTGTTAAAATGAATGCTGTGTTGCTGAGATGTGGCTATTTTCAGGTATGATTATGGGTGCAGCAGCATCAACTGTTTACTATAATCTTAAGCTAAGGCATCCTACTATTGACATGCCTATCATTGACTATGATCTGGCTCTGCTTATCCAACCAATGCTCATGCTCGGGATTAGTATCGGTGTTGCCTTCAATGTCATTTTCGCTGACTGGATGGTTACTGTATTGCTTATTGTTCTCTTTATAGGTGATTGAATTAATCCTAGTTTAACTCCCCTTTTTCTGTTATGTACTCTAAGTTTAGCTAATTGTCATGGTTTTAACTTTGCAGGCACATCAAGTAAGGCTTTCTTCAAGGGTATGGAAACATGGAAAAAGGAAACAATAATGAAAATGGTAATTATATTGACTCGGTATTGAATTATGCCGAGGGTTCGTTATAGACAAACTGGATTTCGTTTCAATTCATTCATTTTCCTTTGTAATGTAACATTAAGGTTCGAACTTCCATGTGTTTGTTTGGATTAGGATGATCATTCGTCCCGAGTTGTTAATGTTCGTGGCTCACAAGTTCTAACTTGCATCTTTTTTCGCCAATTGCAGGAGGCTGCAAAGCGTTCACAGCCTAACGGTAAGTTAAATTGCTGTTTAGAAAACTTTTCTTAATCATTCATTCTTTGCTGTGATGATCACTATGCAATTTCTTGTCCGTTGTTTCAGGTACTGGAGGGGGAGAAGTGGAATACAAGCCTCTTCCAAGCGGCCCTGGAAAGCAAGCAAAGGAACCAGAGGTGAGTTAATTTAATTAACTCTATCAGATGAAATTTATTAACACGAGACGTGTTCTTAAGGCTAAAGATTTGTTACTATTGCAGGTCACTATTCTTGAGAATGTTTACTGGAAGGAATTGGGTCTGCTTGTTTTCGTTTGGATTGCTTTTCTCGCATTGCAGATTGTGAAGGTTCTAATCTAATACTTGACCTTTGGTGCCATATTTCATAACATCTATCACATAATAACGCTAATTGATGTTGAATTTCGGTGACAGAACAACTTGGCTACTTGCTCAATCCAATACTGGGTAGTCAACCTGTTACAGGTAATTGTGCTTCATTGCACACTGCATTACAATTTCGGAAAAAGGTGGTCTCCTAAAATCATTGTTGGGCACATTGACAGGTCCCAGTTTCTCTTGGAGTTTCGGGGTTCGAGGCAGTGAGCCTTTACAAGGGAAAGAGAATGATAGCATCTACAGGAGAAGATGGCTCAAGTTTTAAAGTACACCAACTCGTTCTTTACTGTGCTGCAGGTTTACTAGCAGGAATTGTTGGTGGACTGCTCGGACTAGGCGGAGGATTCATTATGGGTCCACTGTTTTTGGAGCTCGGAGTCCCTCCTCAGGTGATTAGATACTTGATGTAAATGCGATTGCATACATTGGTGTTATCTTAAGTCAACTATTCAAGTGTTTGATGTAATGAATGCAGGTGTCAAGTGCAACAGCAACGTTTGCAATGACATTCTCGTCGTCCATGTCCGTTGTAGAATACTACCTTCTGAAAAGATTTCCTGTTCCTTATGGTAAATACTTCAGGAACATCTACTAATTAAGTAATAATTTTGTGAATTTGCATGATTAATACTAATTGGAGATGGTGTTTTCGCAGCTGTATACTTTGTTCTAGTGGCGACTTTTGCAGCATTGGTAGGGCAACATATTGTTAGGAAGTTGATTATTATGTTTGGAAGGGCATCTCTTATCATCTTCATTCTTGCTTTCACCATTTTTGTTAGTGCTATCTCACTAGGTCAGTTTCATCTCCTCTTTTCTTATGGTATTCACATTTCTTCTCATTCGTTTTAAACATCCAAAACATTGGTTTTTGGCATTCGAATCCTGACATTTTGGCACTTGTAGTATACTAATTTGGACCGGCTTGGATCCTTTTAGTATTAAGCTCTTTGATTTGGTATATGATAGTAACCTGGGTGATTAATGGTTTTTGGTCATATCCATAGGTGGAGTTGGAATATCCAACATGATAGGGAAGATTCAGCGTGATGAATACATGGGTTTCGAGAATCTCTGCCTCTACGATCGATGATCAACAATTTCTTTTTATATTTTTGTATGTTGTTGAAGCTGTAATTCTTTGTTGAGAGGCTTACAAAAAAGTAGTCTCTTGGCTGACAAATTTCTAGAATTTTATTTGGCTGGAATGGATCACGGTGATTGATTTTCTTAGACACATTCATTCTGTGTTATATTTTGACAATTATTTCTTCATTTTAAGAAACTGTTGCCTCTTGTAAAAATCAATAGTGGTAGTGGTACACAACTTTTTTGAATTGAATAACTTTATGAGATATATATATTCGGTTTTTTTTCTTTTTCATTCTCTACAATAAGTTAAAGATGATAATTTCAATTTTAAAACAATGAAGAAAATAAAAGGTGCCAAATGTAATCATAAGTAAGTTTAATTTAGAAAACCATAAAAGCAAATCTCCATAAGTTTGAAACTTTAATAGGCAGAAAAATGTAATATTTAAAAGAGAAATTATGCGTTCTAGATTATGACAAGAAATTAGCTGTTAGATACACACCAGAAATGATGATGTTAGACATTAAAAAAGAAATTTGCTGTCAACTATACTATACCTCTACGGCTATGTCTATGATGATTGATTAGCTACAAATGGAGAGAACTCTGAAAATCCTTGTGTATTCAAAACTCCAATGTGCCACCTAACTACCAGCTTTACTTGACCCGCGATCATACTACCTACGAATTACAACTAAGTTCCTGATCGATCGGGAACTTCCGAGTAACTATCAGGTTCATCTTCATCATCAGAAGATAAAAGAGATGAGCCCATCCATGCCTTAAAACCTTCATTAACACGTCTTTCCACCTCTGGTGTCACTTCCACGGGATTTGCTTCTAACATTTCCAGACCACGGTTTCTGCTGCTAAAATCACTCTCGTCAAGAATCAGAGCTGCCTTCCTTCTTAAGAAAAAGGCTGTTCCCCCATATAAAATGACTAGCCCCCATGTGGCAATCTCATAGCACCAGAACAAAGGTAAGGAGCATCGACTTCCGAGTGTCAGCAGGCTCGAACCAAGAAACAGCGCAAGAATACCAAATATGACAGCAAACACCACATTCAGAATGGATAGGCAACGTACTCCACCTTCAATACATATAAACAAAGTCGATAAGGTACTCAAAAGAATCCACCACTTGCCTAATTCAATATAGAACATATACCTAAAATCATTTTATACAAGCATGTCTCCTAATGCAACAAAAGAAATGCAATGACAGAAATGGTAAGTTCGTACTAAATCCTATACATCTCATACAGTTCCTCTCACACAACTCAAATTATTCCCACAAGTAAAATGATCAAAATCAACATAATATGATCACCATCCAATGCAACTCACATGTCTCACACTTTAACATACCCAGCAGCAATATAAAATAACAAAACCACCAAAACATCTGGAATTAATTTCTTTCTTCTATCTTTCCTAAAGTAGATTCCAACGAAGGCACCCTTTTGGGCATGACTAGCTGATAGAAAAACTTGCAATGCAGGCATGAACCGTGTTAACGATTAATACATACCCCTTCTTGAAGCACAAAAATTATTCTCAACCACCTTTATGCATCCATGTCTTGCTGGAGCAGAATAAGCAACAATGATCCCTGCATCATGAAGAAAACCATAAGTTGATAAAGGGACAACAAGAAAACAAAAGCCAATCCCGACTGTATGTTTCCAAATGCCAAAAAAAAGGGACAAAATATTACTTATCAATCATTAGATTAGTTTATGGCTCCTATACTTGGGACAATATGACTGTAGTTTTACCATTGATACCCCTCACAATCTCACCTACCTTTTGTTCCAAAGAACAAAATCTATTTCTACCACTATTAGTTAGTTATTTCAAACCCGTTGATTCGTCCTACAAAATGAACCATGATTTAATAGATAGTAGATGACTATGTCCAGCAAAACTATTAAAGATTGAGAACTACGCAACCAATATCATAAGGGCCACTCACAGCATTTGCTCGTGTAACAACACTTATGCATGTTCCACTTTTTCTAAGGCTTATCCATGACAATGCAATGCTGTTTGTTTTGAAGGAAAAACATCCATCAACCACTGAAGTCAACAAAATCTCCAATGAGATGCCGAATTTGGATTCTCTTTCAATAAAACGAACTTCAAGTAAAAAAAATTCTAACTTTCTACACTTTCTTCTCTGAGCTTTTGTAGGCAACCAAACAGAATGATGTCAAACACAACTAAATACGAAGCAAATGTAAAAGAATACTTGCCTGCCCCAAGATATAGAACTGATGCCATGAAAATGACAGTTGAAGGTATGAACACAACCATCCAGTAATAATCGACAGTCTCCTGATCAGTTAGATAAAAAGCACCAGAAAGTAGATCTGAATCACTTCCCTTAACGTTCACTGGCAGAGGTTGGAGTCTCCTCCTATCACTGCAAAACGGCCTCCTACTGCTGTCATCAGGAAACACTATCTTCAAGCTGACAACTATGCACACAAAAATCACAAGGCTAATGACAGCCAAAGAAGATATCAATATTGGCCTTTGAAGCTTGATCCATGCTCTGTCTTCTTCCCGCAGGTTCTGATACTCATGCTTTGGCATGAAAGCTTGACGCAGTGCATCACCAATTATCGCCATTTACTTTTATTTCGGCAAGCCATCAAGATAAATAAAAACAATCAGTGAAATTAAGTCGATATCTGACCAATTGAACTATTGGCTAATCATTTTTCGTTTTTTTGGGGACGGAACAAAAGAATTTTAAGCCACAAGTTAAAGAAAAGAATTACCTGTGTTTATTACTATGCAACTCAACTTCACGTAGACAAAGATCTCAATCTCTTCAATGTGCTCACCAACATATATAGCAAACTAAACTTCATGCAGAATTTGACGAAGTTGTCAATCTCTACAATAAGCTTAACAACATATTCAGCAATCTTTCTTGCACCTAGAAGACAAGAAATGAAGAAGCAAAATAAGATGAAGTAAATGATTAAAGAAATGAGTGTTGAAGAAAAAACTATGATGGTGTTTGAGATAAACATGAATTTGCAAGAATAAAACACCAAGAAATAATCTTTAGCAATATGCAAGAATGAAGAAAAAGGCAACGCACAAAAGGGTTCACCAGTTTGAGGAATGAATCAAGAAAACCCTAACTGAATTAATAAAAGTTAAGGTTTTGAGCTAGTTATAAAAATCTAAGTCTGAAAAACCTAATCCAAGATCAGAAAGAATAAGTAAAAAGAAGAAAATGGAGTACCTAGAATTTAGTGAACGGAGAGAGAAAGGAGGTTTTGATTTGAGACTGAGAGAAAGAAATGGAAGGAAGGATGCATTGTTTGTTTTTGTTGTTACAATTTAGAAAAGATGAAGAGAGTCCTGGATAATGGATGCATCATCCTTGTAAATACTTTAGGGGAAAAATTACAAATAAAAGGTTTTTGGTTTCGAGAGAAATGTAGTTTCATTTTTTGCAAAACATATAATAGTTTATATATTTGACAAATAAAGAAAATTGACTAACAATATTTGTCACATCATCAAATCAATCATTCACGTCATTAAGTCAACATGACATGTCATCAAAAAATTCATATTTTATCGTGCCACGTCAACAAGTCAACATGACACATCATCAAAGTCAATATAATATGTCATCAAATACTAATATTTTAAATGAAATTCCTCTAATTATCAATTTTGTAAACCATATCCCTCATTTTGTAAAAAATGAAACCACAATCCTCTATTCACAAAATCATGAAACCATAAAGATTTTATTTGTATTTTTCTAATACTTTATTAACCTTAAGTTGTTCCCAATATCACACATTTTTTATTTATTTTTGAGATTTTTATGCATATTTACACCGAATTAAAGATCATAATTTTCACTATAACGTTAGTTTTGGAATCATGGTTAACACAAAATTAAAATGAGCCGAACCAATTTTAAAATTTGCAAAGAAATCGAATTTAGAAATTCCAATTTCACTATTCACAAATAATTAAGGATTTAGATCCTCTCCCGTAGCCCCAAAACATGAGAGATCATGTTCAGCACATCCTAGCCGCTCAATGCATTTTAATGGCCATGATTTAAAAATGAATTAAAAAATCTTACGGTTAGTTATTTGTGTTACTGTTAATGTTACCGTTACTGTCTTAGCTCTCCTTATCGTTTCCTATTTTCATTCATCTCTCTTCTGTGCTCATCCTCTTTACTGAAAAGCATAATCTGAAAGAAGTATGAAAGTAAATTAAATGGAACCTTACTTGTCGATATTCACAACTTCAATACTCGTAGATTTCTCTTTTGTAATATGGTCGAATCAGAAGATTATGCAAAGATAACATCGATTAAAAATTACAAGGTCGGTTGGATTGGATTTCGTATGTGTATGTTCACTAAAACGCTTTGTTAATGCGTGTCTAATTCTTTTTCTAACTAATTAGGTCTATGCGATGAATTTGGGTTTAGCAGAAATCGATTTAGGGATTTTGCTCTATCGTCTGTCCAATTTTTTCATATGGTATTTTTTATGCTTAAATAGGTTAACAGTTCCCTCATTTCATCCGTCGTAACAAATGTGATGAAGAGCTGCAAGGTGGCATTAGCTGGACAATGCAAAGGGTGTTTTTCTTCTTCATTCAGTTGATTCATCAGGACTGCAATTTAGATAGTGTTTTGTATAATTTTATTTTTTTGGGTTCATAATTGCTTTTATTACTTTGCTACAGAAACAATATCTCAACAAACAGAGTCAATTGTGGAGATTTTAATCTCATTCTTCATGATAAGGATTAGGGATTAAAGAAAATGTCTCCACTGTTATGTTGAAAAGCGACTCTATTACAAGTTATTGAAGCCATGCCACAGTCAAGTTCTGTTCCTGTGTCTTTTAATTTAGTAGAAAAGACTGTAATTAAATGACTCATAAAGTAGCTTCAATGTACCTTTTTTTTGTAATTAGACTATTGTCCTCAATTGGATTTCTCAGCAACACTCGCATTAGTTTGTACTCTCGACCTTTTGTTCTTAATGAAAATACCAAATTCTTTGTTGACCTTTCATCTGTCAATTAGATGAAAACATAGGGTAAATTACACCACATGTTCCTAAACTATGCCCATTTTCCCAAACTGGTACCTAAAAAAACTATTTTGCACATCTAAGTATCCAAACCCACCAGAATTTGGAAAATCCAATTCCAGAGGCGCTGGGAACTGCTGGAATTCCAGTTCTCGTTGCCGTCGAGAACTGGATTTCTAGGTCCCAGACGGCGACTTGGTGTGCCCTAGGCCCTAGGCGTTGTGTTTATGACATTGTATTTGATGATGATTACATACTATGTTATTGGTGTTTTATGAATAAAGGCATTAATTCATTTGAGTTATATATCTTGTACTATAGTAACTAAATGAAGTATCCATTGATTGTATATCATAAAGTATACCAGAAGTGAGTCATAGTCATGGGAATGATTATGGCATAAGCTTTTATATCTAGGATTCACATGACACTCTGTAGGTTGCTTAGTGTATGTGAATATGGATATAGGTGCGTGTGCGTTACACGAGACTTGGTCGATCCGCTTTAGAAAGTTCATGGTGGTAGAGTCATTAAGCTTTCTAATAATGTAGATCTTTTTTATCTCCTGACCTGATTTCAGTATAGCAGTCAATAAGGAATCAGATTGAATTTGGTGTATTTCTAATAGGTCCGCCAGAGGATGCCAAATATGGATACACTGGTTCAATCTCTGAACTTATTACTGCGGATAGTTGAAGTGATGGAATTACCACTCACTGTTTAAGTGAGTTGATATCATAGGCCACTTGATGAGTATTAGCTGAGAAATGTACGGCCGTACTGAAACAAGCAGGTGACTTGTTTGTTTGTCAGTAATACTCGATGATCAAGAAATTAATCTAGCAATAGAGGATGACTACACCATGCCTCTAGCTTGATTAATCGATATGCTTTTGGTAAGAGATAAGTAGAGCATCATACAGGGATTTCTGTCTGACATGGATAGCATTCATCTGTAATCAATATGTAATTGACATGGTTTACTAGGACCCTTTGTCGATCAGTGAATTGTTAGTTCACAGCTTATTGATTTCAGACCCTAAGGATCGTGCAACACGGTAATCGAGAAGATTAATTGATACATGAATTGTGTTAATTAATTCCAAGATTAAATGATCAATTGATGAATTGATTATTTGAAGAACGTATTAATTATTTGTTATGTGACAAGTTAATTAGTAAATGGAACGGCCAATTAATTAATCGGGTTAATTTAATTAGGCGATTAATTGTTTATGGGTTAAAGTGTAATATTAATTTAACCTAATTGATGTTAATTGAATCGATTTAATACTACGGTGTTTAATTGATAAAATTAAATTAATTAAGGGTCAAATTAATAATTAACTGAAAGTTAATTAATTGCACTATATAAGTGAATTGTCAATTCATTATTCAGGATCGGAAAATTAAAACCCTAGCCTCCCAAACACTGAGATTCGGCCGAACCCCTCCCTAGAGGATTCCGGCGAATTCGTTCCTCGTTCTTCGCGTTCTTGGAGTAAGCCGACTAGTAGCTGATCTCTGTTCTTGCTCGTGTCTGCACGTGAACTAGGAGGAGCAACATCTGAGGCTCTCGTCTATCCTTGAAAGGATATCCAAGTAGGTTTTCTTAATCCATAGATTAAGATAACAGTTTTGTTAAAATTTAACTGAGGTTTAAAGATTAAGATCAATGGGACAATTGGTTCAGGTTAGATCGAATTCACCGTTTAACTAATAAGATCGCTGCTTCCGCTGCGCGGCTCTGATCGATCTTTCTGAAACCCTACAGACGAGATCTGGAAATCCCAGCGTTGCTGCTGGTTTCCATATCCGGCTACAACTTGAGATTTTACGTTATTTGGACACGACATGGTTGCTGCACAAAGAAAAGTTTTGTTGCGCTTGGACTAACGAGTACTTCCACTTCGGCAACACTACTACTTGTCGGGTAGAAGTTGCACATGCAGGACTAAAAGGATGGTTGTATGCATCGACTGGTGCTCTTGATATGGTATGGAAGAGGGTAAACGCAAGTATTGATTCTCAACTAAATGCGATCAAGTAAAAAATTAATTATAAAATAACTACTAAGGATACTTATTATTACAGAATAATAATTTGATTTTTTTAAAAAATATTATATTATCAGGTACTCACTTAGTCAGTCAATACGCACCAGTCCAGTCTCTTACATCGGTTTTCCATTGAACTATCTACAAAAAAAGGTATCCCACTATTGTATACAGTTACTTGGTGAGGAGTATGCTCGAATGTTAGAGTTGAGTGAAAATGTCATTACAGTTTGTGGTTGTGTGTATCCGAAAACGCATGAAATTCCATGTGCATGTCAAATTCAACAGCGCGTTGATAACAGATTGCCAATTAGTTTGGATAGAATTCATCAATTTTGGAAAACTCCTGTGTTTGATCCCCACACAAAACAATATGACAGAGTTCCCTTCGATACGGAGGTGTCCGAAGATCGTAGGCATTTTCAGTCTCTTGCGTTGAGGGTAGAGGGGTTAGAAGACTCAACCATCCGTAAAGTCAATTTGATTGTCGAGGAAGAAATAGAACCATAAGGAGCAAATTTTCAAGAACCAGAGGTCAATGCTATAAGGAGGGGACGACCAACAAAAGGTTCCTCTACTATATGCAAGAAGAGTCGATGGGGCCGTTAACGCGGTAGGGCTTCTACATCTAAGAGCAGTCATGGTCAATTCTCGTCATCTTCCATCCATAACGTTGTGACAACTGGTATTTATATCGTAATTATCATCCATAAGATCATATATCATTATTATTTATTATTATAATCAATATTTTTTATTTTTGTGCAGGTCCAGATATACACGATTTTTATTTTACAGACTAAGCTCAAACACTCATCTTACCCTATATTACAAGATTTCTAAATGTTCTTGCGGATGGTAACTGTGGGTTCCGTGTCATTGCTGACTGTTGGGCGATTTCCGCAAGTGTACGGAGTCACTCATGTAGTAATAAAAAGATCGAACCCACAGAGAAACGCTAATTACTCATTTACGTTCATTGTTTACTTTATTCGTTTTCTCGAGGTTTATAGTTAAAACGATAATCCTTATTGATTTGGTTGATAAGAACACAACTTACTGTACCATGCCACACTTACTTATACTTAAATTCACAAACTCACAAAGTTAAGGATTTACAAACTAATTCTTAAGCAAAGACAACAATTCATTTAAGCACATAAACACAATATTGAATAAACTTGATATACTTAATCTAATCTCGATATAACTTATTCCGATCTCTCGATACATGCAAACAAGTTAACCACATATGAACATCAATTATATACTAACCGAACCTATTCGTATCAATATTATAACCGACTACAATCACACATGTAAAACTAGATTATAACCTACGCAACCGAACCTATTCGTATCACAAGATTATAAGTTAATGATAAACACAAGTTATTATACTAAGCAACTATTCTTGATCCAAATTAATTACTTAGCATGCAAACTATCAATTCAATAACATAAGCATATGAAGAACATAAATCTCTTTATAAACTCAATATCATATTCATACAAGATGTAAACAGAAAATCAAAGTTGGACAGAACATAAACAAGTATAAGGAAACAGGGTTGTCAATCCTTTTTACTCTACTCGGAAGGGTTGTCAAGCCTCGGGGCGTTCTTGCTCAGATTTTCTTCGATGAACGGATGAACGAAGTTGATCTCTCGATCTAACTACAATGCTTAAGGAAAAGAATGAAATCATGCTGTAATTCTTGTCAGGAATTACAGTGGGAACGTTTATGAAATGGGTGGATTTAGGTGTAAGCATAGCGGGAAATGTAAGCAAGTATTTAGCATTCTTTTTGTTAGATGTGTCAACCATCCGAATTTCAGAGAAGGATGGTGTATTTATAGGCATCAAGAGGTGTGTTTCGAAGGGTTACAACCTTTAAGGAGCGGTCGTGTCCATTGGGAAGGCGTACGACCTTTCGGAAGGGTTGTGTGGATAAGAACGACGAAGAAAATCCAATTCTGAACATTCTGTCACCCGGCGCGCCAGAGGCAAGAATTGCCTCTGTCGAGACAAGGCCAAAAATGAACCTAGCGCGCCAGAGGCAATCCTTGCCTCTAGCGCGCGACCTGTAGGTTGCACGCCTCGAATTATTTCTTCGATTTTCCATCTTAGCTTGCACGTAACTTCTTCGCATGGCCTTGCATGAACTTGTATGAACTCAAATGTCTTCTATTGCTCGTTTTTGGCTCGAACTAACATCAAATTGCTATGTTTTCATAAGATTAAGCTCTGGAGATCAAAACAAACACAAAGTAGTGAAATTGCCCCTATCCTAGATATTGCTAAGCTAAATGAGCTAAAACTATATGAAATGTTACGAAAATATATATGAAATACATAGCTAAATTAAGTACATTTTGGACTTAACAAATCCCCACACTTAAACTTTTGCTTGTCCTCAAGCAAATAAAGGATCTAACATAAGCTACCTCTATCAACTTCCCAAAGTAGTCATTATATTAACCTAACCTTATATGAAAATCAACTAACTTTTATCAAGCAAAACTTCATCGAGAAAGTTAATATGCGTTCATAATGAAGCCATACGATTATAAGAACCTTTAAGACTATCATCCATTCTTGACGTATTTTATATAAGGCTTTCGGGACAAAGCGAGCACGCATGTTTTGATTTTTATTGTCTCAAGGCATATCTAGGTATCTTTATTTTCCTTCTTGCTTTAATTTGTCAAGTAAATCTTCCCTAGTCACGTCCTTGATAAGGGTGGTCGAGACCGTGACTTATGAGTTAAAATACCGACTTTAGATTCATGTTTTCCGCTTAAGAGGTCACGTCCTTGACATGGGTGGACTAGACCGTGACATTAAACTTCAATCATGCCAATAATTATACCTCTAGACTCAATTTTAACGTTCCTTTCATACCTCGCTCAAGCCATGGGTGGACTCGAACGTGGCCAAAAGTACGCATCTTGACACTTCCTAATGAACAAAGTATTTGAGCAAGAAAAATTTTTAGATACCCTCAACCTATATTAACTTTAAATCAACATGTATTATGGCTATAGTTTCCCTAATGACCTCATTTTTATTTAATCTCGAGATGGACTTCAAGTCAAGATATTTGCATATCTTTTAGATAATATGACGTTCCATATGAGATTGCATAAAAACCTTGGTTTAAACATAAGGAAAAGAACATAATAAAAACTTTAGTATAGGATTTGAGGTACTTAATCCTTGTGTAGGGGAAATGTAAAAGTGACTTGAATAATATATCTTTTTCGTCAACTATCACTTTTTGCATACGTTTTCTTTTTCCTATTTTATTATTTGGTAGACATTCTACTAGTCATGAGAATAAATGCATGAAATATATGTATGTCAATCTAAAGCTAAGACATTTTTATTGCAAAAATGGCACTAATGGAAAAATTTAAATTTTTGACAAAAATCACACATGAATAATAAAACGATATAGGAAAAATAAAGGAAAACGTACCACCTCCCCACACTTAGTGGCAACTATGTCCTCATAGTTCGGAAACTAAGTGAGCAAAAATGTAAGATAAATAATAACTAAAAACATAAGAAATTCATAAAAAGATTTAATTAGTTCTTCAATAAGCATAAATAAAATAAAGAAAAGAAAATTATAAAAAAAAACTAAGTTATACTAAAAAAAATTGAAATACTTGAAAATAAAATAAAGTAAAGAAATAAAAACTTGAACTTGGATCTTGAATCTTGAACTTAGACTTCTTGAACTCGGATCTTGTGACTTTAATCACGAGGAGGAGAGTAGTTTGGTGAGTCGGAAGTGAGCTTGTAGTCGAGGTAATTCTCTAGGCGAGTTTTGAAGTAACGTTGATTCTCCAAACATTCATCAATCGAGGTTTGCATTGTCCCCAAATGAGTGTTCATACGCCTATTCTCTTCAACGACATCATGAATTTGACCTTGAACTACTTGATGGTGTGCATTCATTTGATCGAGCACATGTTGCCACCTCGGAACTTCATCACCAATTTCTTCTTGGGTTTGGCCTACTTTGGCCTTCCTCTTGCCCTTTCCTTTCGGCTTAGGTGCCAACAAAGATCCATCACCCGCCTCGACATGCTCACCTAAAACAAGTAAAGTCGTCCTCTTTTCGCAGGACTACAAGGCGACTAAAGATAGAACCTTCCGATTTCTCAATAGTACGGAACAAAGCACCATAAGAATCCCTCATATCAACCTCGGGAGATCATTATGACGAATCTTTTGAAACTCGGATAAAGTTCCTCTAACACCTTGAACAACTAGGCGACTAAACATTGAACCCTCCGAACTAGCAAGAATACGGAACGGAGCACCATATAAATCCCTCAAGTCAACCTCCGGAGCCAAATTCCGTTGAGCGAGAACCTTCTTCCTTGACATTTTTCGAAATTTAGAAGAGGGTTAAAAGAAATTTGAGGTTTTGGCTGTTAAGGGTTCGAGATTTTGAATTTGAGTTGTTATGGAAGAGATGAGTGAAATAGGAATATTTATGGATGTAAATGTGGTAATGAATGTGTGTGTAAGAGTTAAAGTTGTTTTGGGAAGAGTAAAAGGTGAAATTTGAATTTGACTTTGGGTTTTGGAGGAAAAAACTTGGACTTTTGGGAGGTAAAACCCGGCCAAAGCCCACTGTTACTTGGCTCGATCTGCTGGCTCGAGCACGATCGAGCCAAGGCATAAATCATGCCTTGCGCGCTAGAGGCAGAAGTTGCCTCTAGCGCGCGACCTGTAACTTGTACAAGTTACGCTCCAATTTTAACTTTTAAGTCCCCGATCCAATCTCAACCATCTCGGGCCCTACTGAAACTTCACAAAATAATACTAAACATTCTGAAACTCAACAAAAACAACTTAAACATCAGTAAACACTCGGATTAACCAAAGGGTTAACCGAGAAACGATAAACAAAAGTAAATAACACAAGTATAAAAATTCGATCTTTATTTATTTAGTATGTGGTGATCGAATATATTTATTGAAAACATAAAAAACAACAAATAAAAACAGAAAATTACAAAAACAAAAACAACAAACAAATAAAAATTAAAAATAAGAAAGCAAACAACACATACTAAAAATAATTCTAGGTGAATCCTATGTATCTAAGTCTATAAATCGACTTCCATTTGATGTCTCTAACACCCTAAAATAAGTTAGTAAAATTGTTTAATGGAAGTTATACACGATTTGACACATTTTGAAAAGGATTTGGTCAAAATGGAATGGTGCCTCTTTGCGAAAAGGTATGAAAAATTCGAAACTTGTGAAAATTCCAGATTCGACGGTCTTTAGTAATTTGCCCATAACTTTCTCATATGACCTCTTATTTGGGCGATTCAAATTGCAAATTTTCCATAAGACATAGATATACAATGTTGTAGTTATGCATTTTTCGAAATTCAGATCAGAAAGGTTTCAAAATAGGCTTGCAAGTGGTTGCCTCGTTTGACCTTTCGATCCATGTGAATGTCATAGACCTACGCCAAAAACTTGTTGGGAAAATGATTTGGAAAAATCATAATTAACGTAACTAAATTTTGAAAAGTAGTTAATGGAAGTTAATTTAGTGAAAAGACACCTTTTGAAATAAATTAGATCAGTAAAATGGTGTCCGTTCATGAAAAGATATAAAAAAAAAAAAATTCGAAAATCACACATGTTCGTCTGTAACTGTTTTACATACAGAAACTTGCGTCGAAAATATTTTCTGACAGAAATCATTTCTGGAAAATGCTTTGAAAGATTTTAGCGACAGAATTTTTCGTCGTAAAGACGAAATTTCCGTCAGAAAAACTCCAGAAACTTGAAAACAGTTTTAGTTTTTTTTTTTTTTTTTTTTTTCAAAATTATAAATTAAAAGCATTAAAATATATATATATATAAAAAAAAAAAAACAATCTAATTAAAATGAAAATAAAAACTTACCTCTAACCTCCATGAATTCTCGTTTAAATCTTACCTTCAAAGTCCATGGATTCTCGTTCCTACTTGCTTCGTCTTTAATTAATTGAGTCGGTTATGCGCATGAACACGATCAATATCTCCGACGAACAATAGAAAAGAAAATAGTTAGTAACTAAACATAATAAATTCAATCAAGACATAAATAAATAAAATATAAACATATTAATGTAAGTAACTAATAAACTATAAAAAAAAAACATATAATATAAAAATCTATAAACCAAGATTCGGAACTAAATAAACTTTGTCAATAAATGAGCAACCAAAAACAAGTTTAATTTCTTTCGAAACAAAACTCGTGACGCGTTTCCCCGGCAACGGCGCCAAAAACTTGTTGGGCGATTTCCGCAAGTGTACGGAGTCACTCATGTAGTAATAAAAAGATCGAACCCACAGAGAAACGCTAATTACTCATTTACGTTCATTGTTTACTTTATTCGTTTTCTCGAGGTTTATAGTTAAAACGATAATCCTTATTGATTTGGTTGATAAGAACACAACTTACTGTACCATGCCACACTTACTTATACTTAAATTCACAAACTCACAAAGTTAAGGATTTACAAACTAATTCTTAAGCAAAGACAACAATTCATTTAAGCACATAAACACAATATTGAATAAACTTGATATACTTAATCTAATCTCGATATAACTTATTCCGATCTCTCGATACATGCAAACAAGTTAACCACATATGAACATCAATTATATACTAACCGAACCTATTCGTATCAATATTATAACCGACTACAATCACACATGTAAAACTAGATTATAACCTACGCAACCGAACCTATTCGTATCACAAGATTATAAGTTAATGATAAACACAAGTTATTATACTAAGCAACTATTCTTGATCCAAATTAATTACTTAGCATGCAAACTATCAATTCAATAACATAAGCATATGAAGAACATAAATCTCTTTATAAACTCAATATCATATTCATACAAGATGTAAACAGAAAATCAAAGTTGGACAGAACATAAACAAGTATAAGGAAACAGGGTTGTCAATCCTTTTTACTCTACTCGGAAGGGTTGTCAAGCCTCGGGGCGTTCTTGCTCAGATTTTCTTCGATGAACGGATGAACGAAGTTGATCTCTCGATCTAACTACAATGCTTAAGGAAAAGAATGAAATCATGCTGTAATTCTTGTCAGGAATTACAGTGGGAACGTTTATGAAATGGGTGGATTTAGGTGTAAGCATAGCGGGAAATGTAAGCAAGTATTTAGCATTCTTTTTGTTAGATGTGTCAACCATCCGAATTTCAGAGAAGGATGGTGTATTTATAGGCATCAAGAGGTGTGTTTCGAAGGGTTACAACCTTTAAGGAGCGGTCGTGTCCATTGGGAAGGCGTACGACCTTTCGGAAGGGTTGTGTGGATAAGAACGACGAAGAAAATCCAATTCTGAACATTCTGTCACCCGGCGCGCCAGAGGCAAGAATTGCCTCTGTCGAGACAAGGCCAAAAATGAACCTAGCGCGCCAGAGGCAATCCTTGCCTCTAGCGCGCGACCTGTAGGTTGCACGCCTCGAATTATTTCTTCGATTTTCCATCTTAGCTTGCACGTAACTTCTTCGCATGGCCTTGCATGAACTTGTATGAACTCAAATGTCTTCTATTGCTCGTTTTTGGCTCGAACTAACATCAAATTGCTATGTTTTCATAAGATTAAGCTCTGGAGATCAAAACAAACACAAAGTAGTGAAATTGCCCCTATCCTAGATATTGCTAAGCTAAATGAGCTAAAACTATATGAAATGTTACGAAAATATATATGAAATACATAGCTAAATTAAGTACATTTTGGACTTAACACTGACATAGTAACTGGAACACAAGAGAACTGGGCGCTTGTAAAAAAATCAATCATCTCTGAGCTAACTATAAATCGACATGTGTATGAGTACATTTACAACGCTGTTGTAAATATTTTTGGGATTGATGTAGCCATAAATCGCCTCTCTTGGTTTAGAGGAGGCTGTCCACAAGCCAACTGGATGAGTACGCCGAAGGATTTATACCCTATTGGTACCTTTTCTAATGCAACAATTTTTTTGTTTTCGAACTGGCTTCTGGGATGTTGTAGTGTGCTTCCGGTTTTTCCACTACCAATGATGGGTGTAGAGTTGGAATCTCGATGTCATTTTAGTGCTTAACACTTGCTAGAGCCGTATTTGGGAAGAATGGGTAGATGGGCTAATTTACTACGAAATACATTTGTGTAATGTTTTGCATTTTTTATTTAATTATAGTTATTTTCTTTGTTTATTAGTGCTTTCTTAATTTTATATAAGTTTTAACTAAGCAGATCTATTTACTAAATTTATGGTTTCAAATTATTTTAAATTTTATTTTTCTTATTATTTGTTTACATTGTATCGTTGGAATTACTTGTTACTTAATTTCACTATTTATGTTATTTAGGATTGAGTTACGGTATTTTTATTTAAATTAATTTTTCTATTTTTGTTAAAAAAAAATTTAACCATCTACGTGAACTCACGGTATTCAAGTGCTACCACACGGCGACACTGGCAAGCTTTGAGTTTCACAGTGTGGAGTCACCGTGTAGTGGCACTGAAAAGCCTCCAATTCTTGCCTACTTTTTGAAAGAAAAAAAATTTGTTTTTATATGACAAGAGCATTCTTGTCTTATTTCGTCAGCAACTAATTTCAGGAAGATGAAATCTTCTATCCCAAATTCTCTATCCCCTTTCCTATCTCTCTCACATGAAAATTACTTTTTTAATGAGTGAGTTAATAGGCTCCATATAATATATTATTTTTAATAAATATAATCTAATTTATGTGAGGAGATAGAGAAGGGGATTAGGGAATTTGAGATTGAAGATTTCGACTCAATTTGAGGCGGATACAACCACACGGTCCACACCCTATTTAAAAGCATAGTGACTACTAGCACGGGTCTGTTAAAAGGCCAAGCAAGTGGGCTCATTTAGCCCATATATTAAACTGTAAACGCATTGTCGTTTTGGGGTAAACCCACAATAATGTATTTGTTTTTCTAAAATGTCCGCACCGAAATAGCGTTGGGACGACGCTCGCTCATAGTTCATCCCCAATTCACAAAATTAAACGAAACCCTAATCTCCCTCATTCTAAATTCTGCGCGATCGAGAAAAACCAGAGAAAGCAGAGCAGAAGAAGAAGAACAAGTATTTAAAAATGGTTTTTTACTTCAAAGCCCGACCTGAAGTTGGAGATTACACCATCTTTATGGGTCTCGATAAGTTCGAGAACGAAGAGCTCATCAAATATGGCTTCCCCGAAGACATATGGTACTTCCAATTTGTTATATTTGTTTCATTTTACCATTCTTTTCCTCGAAATTACTCGTATTTTGATTTTGCCTTTTGGGTTTCTCATTTCTGAATTTTACTTCTCAAAATTGTGTCTGATGATCAATAATTAAACAATTTTATATTTACGTCGAATTTAGGGCGATATCGTTTCTGTTTGTACGGAAAATTGACATCAAATGGCGGGTTTTATGTCCCGAGCATTGTTAATGTTCTTCATTATAACTTGCATTGATATGAAATGGTGATTCTGGCTTTCGGTTTGTCCCTTTATTGGAGATTGTCATGGTAGAGGAATGGGATTGATAATATTGTGAAATTTGTAACTCTATCGAGCAAAGGTCAAACCTTTAACTTTCAGCATCCATTTAGCTCGAAGAGGAAGAAGTGATTACAAGGAAGGGACAACATTGTGTTGTAAGAAAAAATTGGTGTTATAAGCAATTAACATGTTTGCTTGGGTATCTGATGGTATATCATGCCTGTATCGAACTTAGTACGACTTGTATGAATCTGTAAATTGTTGTTTTGGCCATTCTTTTACTTGTCAATCTTAATTATGGAGTGAGGATTATTTCTGAATTGTATTCATTCTTTTGCAGGTTCCATGTGGACAAAATGTCTTCCGCTCATGTTTATCTTAGACTGAACAAAGGCCAAACAATTGATGATATTAGTGAAAGTTTACTAGAGGATTGTGCTCAGCTTGTTAAAGCAAATTCAATCACAGGCAAAATTTCTGAACGGCTATTTGCATTATACTGTGGTTTAATATTAGTGTACCTTTGTTCTCTGCTCACTACCTTCTATTAACCTTGTAATTGTCATATCAAGTAAATGTTCATACTAGAATGAGATTATGCTATTACATTATACCAATGCAGTTGCCTGAAGTTGTTATTTTTTGTCCGCATTGCAGGCAACAAGGTGAATAACATTGATGTTGTTTATACACCGTGGAACAATTTAAAGAAAACTGCTTCCATGGATGTTGGCCAAGTTGGCTTCTACAATCCGAAGATGGTATGTCTTACATTATTCTCCTATACTCTCTTGAATGATATTATGCATAGCAATAAATAATAGATGTTTCTGGTATTTTTTGCTGCTTTCTGTAGGTTCGAACAGTCAGGGTGGAGAAGCGGCTTAATGATGTAGTTAACAGGTTGAACAGAACAAAAGTTGAAAGAAAGCCTGATCTGAAAGGTGAACTTACAATTTCAGTCTCCTTTATTTTTCATGCAACTTATGAAGCAAAATGAAAAGTGTATTTTCTTATTTTCTTTTCTGTTTGAGGTAAGGGGCAGAGGTTGGGACAATTCGTCGTATTTTGTGCATTACAGCATATATCTTGCTTTGCTTGTCTTGGTGGTGCTAATGTTCCTATTTTTTTATGTACCTAATGCTCACAGCTGAAAAAGAAGCTGTACATGCAGCAGAAAGAGCAGAGAGAAAGCTTCTGCTGAGAGACAAGGTGAGTTCTCTACTGGTAAAGTAGATTGAATAAGATTCAGGGTCAATACCAAAATTTTAAGAACTTTGAAAAATCTTGAAATGTTAATATATTTTGTTAAAAGAGTTCAAAATTGTATGTGTGTGATCATATTGTATCATTCTTTTGTTGTGCAAGGTTTTGTGTATGATATTGTCGTGTTTTTTTTTTTGGCTCGAATTTGTTTAGTTTCATCAATTCATTGGCCCTACTCCCTAGCATTTCGATTAAAAGAGTGATTGCTGCTCAGAGAAATTTCATCAGGCTCTGCTATTGGTGCCACGGTTATTACTGAAAAGTGAATGAAGGGAAACTTATAAACATGAAAATATTAAGATAGTTGTTAGTGCTTTTCATTACACGTGTCTTCGTTGGTGGCAAAAGGAAAAAGTTAACAACTGTGAAATTATGTGTTTTGCAGAAGAGACGAGAGGACATGGAAAGAATGGAAAAGGAAAGACAAGCAGAGATAAGAAGCTACAAAGGTTTAATGGTGTCTGAAAAGATGACATCCAACAAGGATATTGCATCTGGAACAAAGTCCTTGCAGGAACTGGAAGATGACTTTATGTAAGCGCGATCATATATTTCAATATTCGGTTTCTCTTCGGTTTGTGACCGAAGTTGTTTCTCCTCGGTTCCTACAAATAAAGCAATGTTAAAGGGGTTGATTTATGCATTTGCTTTTGTGAAGGAAATATGTGGTGCCATTGTGGGGGGAATTGTTTCCTTTTACTCTGGCCTTAGAGTTGTAATTCGATGATGATGATGACTGCCAATTGATTATGATGAAAAATTCTAGATGATCTCCGACAATTTTCTTGTATGAAACTGCTTTTTTCTATATTGATTTTCGTTTTATTTATTTTTTACGAACTGGCATATAGTGATGTCAATAATGGTTAAATAAAATTTAAATGGAAGGGAAATGAGGGGAGACGTTCCTGCAAACTCCACAATTGGACATAGAACAAGTTGCCTTAGCTCGAGTCATAGACTATTTCCCGGCTCCTTGAACGTGGTATAAGTTGCGAATCTAGCATGAGGAAAAGTGCTGAATCAGTTTCAATCAAGGCATGTAATCAAGGCATGTTTGAGGTCCTTTTTTTGTCAACCAGCTGAGAGTCTTTTAAGACTAATGCTCTGTTTAACACTGCTTTTTCAAGCTCCTAAAACAGTTTTTTCGGTTAAAACAACATTTGGATAAATGTAAAATGCAAAACGAAAGGTAAAATAATTCTACTAAAACAGTTTTTTTGGTTAAAACAACATTTGACTAAATGTAGAATGCAAAATGAAAGGAAAAATATGGAGAACTGTTTTTAGATGAAAAATATGTAACTTTTGGAAAAGTAAAAAAAAGTGTTTTAATATTTAGAGAAGTAGATATTGATCGTTTTTACAAAGCTAGCCTATGCTTAATGTAACTTTTAATAAAGAAATTTTTTTATTATTATTTCTAGAATATTAGAATTTTTTTACTTGGACAATTGTTACTTATTTCATGGTATTTTTTCCCGGCATCTCACAACGCTTTTCTTGACAACGAGCACTTTTGGCCCGAATAATATCAAACTGGCCCTATAACCCTTTAAGAAATTAAGGATCGAGACATGTGATAGAAGTTAGCATAAGAAGAGTAGAAGCACTAATTATTCATTTGTACGGGTGTATTAGAGAATAAATTACTGATAAACAATATAAGTTAGTCAAGTATTCACTAATAAATTGTAAAATAACTTACTGGCGGTGACAAGCAAGTTGTATACTAGCTTAAGAAACTTAAAATACCTCAATTTTATAATATTTCAGTGTTTATTAAGTCATGCGAAAGTCATTTTAAAACTCTACACAGTTGTTTCAGCAGCAGTCATCAATCATTTCTTCCTATTTTCATGTTGTAGTCAAAGTTTGAAGTCCAACAAAAACTTCAACGATTATTTCCTACCAAATATTTAACTTTTGATGAACTGATCCGATGTTTGAATTCAAAACTCGTTAGATAGATAAAATTTGTTTTTTAATAATTTCAGAAAAAAATAAAAATAAAAAAATAATTCAAATAGTCCTGGAGGGGTAGTTCAGACTTTTGGTAGCACCACGAACGACATAAAAACTGAAATTCACAGTTTGCTAAAACCCTGTTTGGCTCCACAACTCAGAACACACCTCCTTGTTTCAAACCCTAGCAAAAACTCCTCTTCCTTCATCCGTACAACAATGGCTGCTCCTTCCTTGGGAGAAGCGACTGCAAAAGAAGTCCTTAGACAGGCATATATATTTCTTCCCCCCCATCTTTATTCATAATTTACTTCTTTTTCATTTTCTTATATTTCTGCTATTTTTTTCAGGTGGAATTTTATTTTGGCGATAGCAATCTACCTAGGGACAATTTTCTCAGAAATACTATCGAGTCCAGTGACGATGGCAGTATCCTTAATCTTACTGCATCATTAATTAACTAATTCATTTACTGTCTTTTATATGTCTTTACTTTTATTTCAGATTACGGTTTTATTTTTTGTTCCCGAGTTGTTGGTCTTGACTGTAAAAATAAAACAGTGATTAGTCTGGCTTTGATTTGCACCTTTAAGAAGATGAGAAATTATTTGAAGTTGGGTGAGATTAAGTCCGAAGATGTGCCTGAAGATACTCTCAAGGCAGTTGTTGAGACTCTTAAAAAATCCAGTTCGGTTAAAGTTTCTGACGATGGTAAGGTTTCGGCGTTTCAATTTGTTTTATATTATGTTAATCTCCTTGAACTGTTGCTGTGTCTGGTAATCCGGAATGCAATGTAGTGGAATAAGTTAATGGTACAGATTGCATAAGTAATGCCAGTTTTAGAATGGTACTTGTGCAGGGTGTTGGTTCAATCCTATGTTTAATGGTAGATGATGCTATGCTTTTTTTTTAATCGTTCTTTGGAATTTGACTCCGTTTTAGATTATTCTAATTGGGATTTCTGAAGCTGCTCTAAATTTATTGTTTTCTATGCCCAAAGATGTTATTTTTCTAAAAAACGCTTATGGGTTGGTTGTTCAGGAAAGAAAGTTGGTAGGGTTGCTGCACTCTTAAAGCCTGAAGAGGTAATCGAGCAATTAAATATAAGAACAGTTGCTGCATCACCCATAGCTTATGATGTCACTCAGCAAGATGTAGAATCATTTTTTAGTCAGCATGGCAAGGTAATGGATCATCCTTTTACTAGCTTCTGGTTGATTTTAGATTTTCAGTCATACCATTTGTTTACATATGCTCAAATGTGAATTAGTCAGTCATGCGAAATTTCTGTTGCATTGAGTTATATTTCATGTATTTTAGTCTTTGTTTTCTTTCAGGTTTCTAGTGTGAGAATGCCTCGTCATGTAGCAGACAATAGAGTTCTTTCTGGAAGTGCTTTGATAGAGTTCTCCACAGAAGAAGAAACTGAAAATGTTTTGAAGCAAAGTTTTGTTTTTGGAGGTGTACAACTAGAACTAAGACCAAAGTAAGCTATGGTTTTTATTTAACTTTTTTTTATCATTACAAGCATTAATGCACTTGCAAATGATAGATTTCTGCATAAAATGTGGTACATGCAAACTTTTTGTTCTTTAATACATTGTGCATTCTTCTGATAAATGCTCTTCACCAACCAGGAAGGATTTTGATGAAGAAAGAGAAAATCAAGCAAAGGAATTCCAAAATTATCGCACAGGTCCAAATCAGAAGAACAATAACAATGAACCAAGGTGAATTTTTAACAACTTCTGTGTTCTTGGGTTAAATTTTTTTCTCTCTTAGTCTTAATGCTTGTTATTTTATCTGCTTTATGTTTACAGCTATCCTAAGGATGTAATTGTTGCCTTTACTTTGAAGATATCTTCATCTGAAGTTTCTGTGGCTAAAGATGGTGATTCTGAGAAAGCGGATGAAGGATTAGATTCTTCTAGGAATGCTTGTCAGGAAGATGAGCCAAAGGTGTCTGATAATCAGGAGATGAAAATTGACGAGAAGGAAGAGAAAGTTGATGAAGAAAATGTGTCTGAAACTAAAGAATTAGGAGAAGATGAGAAATCATTGGAGGAACCTACCACAAAGGACAAGGGACAAGAGGAAAAAAGAAAAGTTGACACCTACCGCAATGACATGAATGTTGTGATGCGAGAGGATCTAAAAGCTGTTTTTGGAAAATTTGGAACTGTCAAGGTATTAAGTTTATGCAAAATTTGTATGTTGGGCATCATTTGATTATTCTTTTCATTAATTTAGATAAATAAGAATTTTTCTTTAAACTTGTTCCTAGAGTGTTGGCCTTTTTTTTTTTTTGTACTAATCTCTTGAATTATATGTTGTCTTTGTTCAGTTTGTTGATTTCAAAATTGGAGCTGATTCAGGATACATTAGATTTGAAGAACCTGAAGCAGCCCAAAAAGCTCGTGCAGCTGCAGTCCTGGCTAAGGAAGGTGGCTTGAGTGTAAAGAATTTCATTGCTACTCTTGAGCCTGTGACTGGTAGGTTCCAATCTTAGCATCACTTGGGTTTGAATTGTGGTGAATTCTATTGCTACTTGTTGCTTTTCTTTATCCTACTTCCTTTCAGTGATGGCCTGTGAAAATCACATGGTTAGTGTTGCTTAGTTTACACATAAAACTTAAACTTCTGTTTCTTTTCCTTATCTTAAGGATGGAAATTAGTTTTGATGCAAGTACAATAGTAGGGGCTATAAAAGGGTGTTGTTACAGTACAAAGAGTCCATTACATAATCGAGAGAATGAAAATCTGGTACCTGTGACGTGAAAAAGAATCGAACTCTGTTCTTGTAGTTGGCTTTTCTTATTGATGCCTACAACATTGTTTTTTGCTTTGATGGAAAGCCGATGTTTTAGTCATGATGTTTTATGAGCTTGCATTTCTTATTGTGCAGAAGTTAGATATTTTTGTGAAAAAAGAACAAACAAAGCTCTCACTAACTATAAGCCCAATTTGCTTGCTGAAGTTTATGTTTTTCTTTTTCCGGATAAGTTAGGCAAAAAGTATTTTTTTTACTTGATTTTATAATAGATCTATTACACGATCATCAAGATTTGAATTCTATCATAAGGAGTTATCCAAAATGGAGAGTGAAAGGTTGTTATTGGTTTGCGAAATCTTATTCGATAACTTTGCCATGAAAACCTTTGTTCTGCAATGCATGAATGAATGTAGAGTGACTTTTATTGTGTATATATGGTGATAGGTGATGCTGAGAAGGAGTACTGGAGTCTACTCAGAGGAAATCAAAAAGAGACCCGGGATAAGAGCCAATCGGGAAAGTAAGAATCACTTTACTTGATTTTAAAACCATTAGCAAAAGCCTCAGATTAATTTGTTTAAGTTTTTGGCCTTATGGGTGTAATCTTTTATCTATTTTGTGCTATTGATAGGGGAGGAAAACACTTCAGAGGTGGTAAACATGGCCGTTCTAGAGACAATTATTCTGCAGGTGGCCGGTCAAACAAAGCTCAGAAAGTTTGAAGAACAATGGCATTCTGGTAAATTTTGTATGACAAGCTAAGAATAGGTGTACTGTTCCTGGATCTCCTTATGTTTTTTGCTTATATCTAAGCTCAATTTTGTGCTTTCTTTTTTTGGAATTTTTCATCTGTTATAAATTTTGTTACACAGATAGATTATAATTTAGTTGCAGTGAAGTATTTTTCGTTGGTTTGATTTATTTGCAGAAGTTCTATGGTTAGGGTCCAAATAGACCTCTCCAATGAGAACTTGCCACATCAGTATTGCATGCTTACACCTCGATTACCATTCTAAAATTTTCAGTTTAGATGCAACAATTGAAGATGATTGGTTTAGCATTTCATTGAGTACAATACACCGATTTGCATTTCAATGATTCAGTTACTTTTTGAAATTGTCTGTATGGAATACATGAACTATGAAAATTCTTTTTTGAAGTTTATTTATAATGTGTTCTAAAGGTCGAACAATTTATTGTGTTTAAACTTTTACACATAATATTTATTTTTGATCTTTTTCGTGAAAGGGTTATTTATCTTCTAAGTTTTATCTCTGTTATTTATTTATTTATTTTCAAAGGGAGTTTTATATCTTATATTTTTGCCCATTTTTTAAAGTCTAACTAGAAATGGTTTGATCTTCCCTTCAAAAAAAAAAGAAATGGTTTGATCTTTAAACTGCATTAAGTTAATTCTAGAATGGTAAAATGTATTTGTTTGTTGATGTTTAGATTGGATTAAATGAATTCTAATAGTAAAATGTATTGCTCTAATTTTTCACAGTAATTTTAATCTTTTCAATATTCAAGTGATTAACTTATAAGTTCTTAGCGTAGATTTGACATTGCTTTCCAAGTGGTAAGAATAGTTATCTCAGTTTTTTTACCTAAAGTGTTTGATAAATGTAGTTTTTTTCTAGAAGTTGCGAAAGGTATGAAAGTGGTGGTGTCTTTTGGAGAAGCTATAATTTATAGCTTTTGGTATTGCCAATCTGGGCTTTTATTTATTACAAGTTCTTAATGTACTACCATATAATATAATGTATCAATGAAATGACATATAATGTATCAAAGAAATGGTTGTAAAATGTTTTTGGATGGTATAAAAATTTAATTTTTGTTGATCGAGTTCCTAATTTGTAAATTTGACACATTTATGGCACATTAAGTTGCTTTTTATGTTTATTTTTGTCTGATCCATCTATTAGAGTGACTAAAAGCTTTTAACTCAATGAGATCTTCACATACATGAACAATTGGTCTTGCATAGAGTTATGTATAAAGGAATTATCTCATTCTCATGCTAATAGGATGAATATTTTCTGTTCATAAAATAATGAAGTAAATCTAAATTTGAGTATTTGTCAAAAGCAGTGATCAAGAAAACGGCCTAGGTGCTAGGCGGTTCTAAACCGCTCCGATTTCACCATAGTCGGTGATAAAAATCGAAAGGCTTGTTTAAGCGGGTTAGGCGGAAGTTAGGTGGGTTGGACGGACTAGGCGGTTTTAATGGGCTTAATTTATTTCTTAAGTTTTTAATGAGCCTAGTTTATTTCTTAAGTTTTTAATGGGTCTACTTTATTTCTTTAAATTTTTAATGGGCTTAATTTATTTCTTAATTTATTTTAAAGATAAATGCAATGATTTTTTTTATTGGAGAAGCAAATCTCTTCAAATTATCATATTTTTCAAAAAATAGCAAAACTAATCACGGTACTCTAATTATTTTATTAATTTATTTACATATAATTAACTTATTATACAAATAAATATTATTTTATTTTAAAACCGTCTATACCACCTAGAAAATCGCCTAGGCCCCGACTAAGTGATTTAGGGCTAGGCGGAGGGTCACCGCCCGACTAGAGCCTAGCGCTTTCTTGAACACTGGTCAAAAGAGTGAAAAAAAATGATCTTATTGACAAAGATGTTGGTGGAGAGCTTTCAATTATCTTTCTAACACAGATAAAAGGGTGATACCTTACCAAAAAAATAAAAGGTGATAAAAAAAACTATATCACATTATTCCTAATATGAATCTAAAAAAGTTACGCTCTCTGAAATTACAAATCATCTACTATTGTAGTAATCAATGATAGAAATCATATTTTATTATCTTTTGATTTGGTCCATGTTAACATGCTATGTTTATTGATTCTAAATTAGTAACAAATTAGTAGGGATTTCTCATCATACATATACCTACAAAATTCTATGTAAGACGCGATACATGCGAATTTTTTTACAGAACCTTTCGAATTTTTCCATAAACATTAAAAATAAATTGAAAGATGAATTCTTGTCCTACCGACCTCTATTCCTTCCCGATTAGATTAATCATATATTCTAATTATGACTCTGAGGCAGCCAAGATTAGCTCTTTTGTTAAAGGAATTATACAATATTTATAAATGTTACTCATTAGTTACTAATCCTTGTTTTTTTTTTTTAAATGATCCTCACTCCCTACATATGGACTTATACTAGATATGTTCATACGATGTAACGAATTTTTTTTCTTAAACATACATAGCCCAAGCCTAAAGCCCAACCACCTTTTAAATAAGCTCCGCCTGAAAAGCACTAAAACGTCGTCGTCTATACTTTTGTATCTCAAAAATGTCGTCGTATTGAGCAGTTGTGTCCTGTAAACCAAAGTGAGAGCTCAACAATCAGAAACCCCAGATAGATCCCTTTGAAAACTGAGCAGGCAAACAGCCACTATATCTCTCTCCGCCGGAAAAAAATCGCCGCCGCCGCTCTCCGGTGGTCGTCGGTGACAACATTTTGATTGCTGATTCGGATAATTAACAGGTAATTAATTATCTAGGGCATTTTTGAACCAATTTGATTGAAACCCTTCCAATTTAATCATGTCGTATTCATGTCAATCGAATCGCAATCTCAAAATTTCATTGCTGTTGATTTTGATTATTTTAAACTGCAAGTTATTTTTACTAATTTATACCTGTTGATAAAATCATTTAGGTGTAACAACTAAGAACATCAGTGATCCTTTGATAGCTTTGTTGCGGTAGAGATCTCGATCGAACTCTTGTTGATCATGGTAACCCTTGGATCCATTTTCTTTATTATGGGTATATGAAAACATCATCTAAAAGATTGTGTATTGTGGATTTCTACTTGTGGTAGGTTCTACTACACCCTGACCCGTTTCTTAATGAACTTACAAGCATGTTCGAACGCAGTACCGAAAAAGGCTCTGTTTGGGTCACTCTTAAACGATGTCAGTATATCTTTCTTTCTACTTCGAATTTGTTATCTGTTGAATACAAAATTATGATTAGTTCTTGCATTTTTTGTTTCTTTTAGCTTCATTGAAGTCTAAAGTGCAAAAGAATAAAATGACTACTGCTGGTGAATCCATTGACTATAGATGCCTTATCCGTGCTACTGATGGCAAGAAGACTATCTCTACTTCAGTAATTACCTTTACCTTCTAAACTCTTGCATATTCCTTTATTAACTAGACATCCACCTCTTACATTTATTGACTTCAATGCTATGGCATTCCATTGGAAATGCTCAAGTCTGATTTGAACTTGATTCTCTTTATGGTGACAAAAAATGAGTCTCAACTTCATTTACTTGCTTTCCCTAGGCTAGATAGGAAGGTTTTCAGTTCTCCTATTGAGGTAAAGCAAAAATTTCGTAAAGGCCTTCGTCATTTAAAGGAACTCATTGTGACAAAAATGAACTAGATGTGGTTTTGTGCTTTTCGTTGTTTGTGAACAAAGTAATTTTCAACCCTAGATGGTTTGTTTTGTGGGTACCATTTGAGCGGGTCAGTGGAAGTCAGCAATCCCCCCCTTCCTTTTTCTTTTTCTTGTTGGTAATTAATTCAGGAATAGACTAAACAGTAGATGTATTGAAACCTTTGCCACCATTGGAACCCTCGCTAAGAAGGTTATCTAAGTTAGGATGTGACTATTAAGTCCTTCAAACCCAGCTCGTCTTCAAGAGCTTTCTGAGACAGTTAGTCAGCCCATACGTTCTCGTTGAAAGCCTCCTGGGAGTAAATCTCCTAAATCAGTATACTGGACCCTTTATCCCAAGCCAGTTGCAAGCATGGTCAAGCTCCTCAGAGCTCTGCACTCAATTCACCATAACAGCCCAATCAAACAATGTGTAAAACCAGCAATAGCTCCTTCACATTATAACAATTGTAGTTCATGCTTTTGTAATTGGGCTCAATGATGTAGAAATACTTCAATGTTGGGATGTGATTGCAATAAAACGATATTTGTGATCATTGAGTTAACAAATTTGTGTTCATAACCTATCATGTTTTAGTTTTATGATCCGAGCCTGAGAATTTGGGTGTATGTACAAACTTGCTCGACTGGAAGTCTGGAATTAACATGTTTCTGGTGCATTTTTGGTTTATTTATGTGCTGCTTTTTCACATGTTGGTATACATATCTTGTAGGATTGAAGAATTTGAGGATCTTATAGATAAAATTGTGCTAGTCTTTTATCCACACTTTTGTACTTGATAGACCTTGATCACATATGTTCCAGATGTTTTTCTGGTAAAGATCTATGTTTTCTTGACTGTGGCTAATTGATCTATTTTTTCTTTTGTTTGGAAGGTTGGGGCGAGAGATCACCAGCGTTTTCAAGCTTCATATGCAACAATTCTTAAGGCCCACATGACAGCTTTAAAGAAAAGGGAGAGGAAGGACAGGAAGAAGGCTACAGGGGCAGATAAATCAGAAGGTGCCTCAAAGAAACCAAAGAGGGCCTAAAGGGGACTCTGCTATGCAGCTTCTTTTGTCAGTAAATTGGAAAACCTTCTATTTTCTTTGAATCTCAGTTTAATGCGTGGATGCTAGGCTTTTTAACTTGTGTTTACCCGGTAATTGCAAAAAAAGGATTCAATGTTCGCGTTTATGGTCTCTGAAAGATGGGTTTTGGTTTGGCTTGCCTTTTATTAGATACAATTTATCACACATGAAAAAGTAGTTGGAAATACCTTGTCGGCCTGTTTTCATTTTCCGAAATTTTGTGAAGGATGGATATTGACAAGATTGATCATTCGAAGGTGATGAATTTCCACTCCCAGAAAAATATTTGCTCTCAGATGATAGTATGATCTCTCTGCATTTGTCGTGACCTTGTTTTCGTTACGGTTTTGAATGTGATGATTGATAAGTATGTTATATTTTGATAGAGTGTTTAGCAGGTGAATCAGGTGAGAAAAGTTAGATATAAAAAAAACAATTTAATCCAAGGAAAATAATTATTTGATTTCACTACATATTGTTAGTTAAATTTTACTTAGTTTCTGTACTCGAGTGTTTTTTTTTTTGGTTCAGAATTAAATCCGTATATGTTTTAATTAGAAATTTGGCAGGATATTCAATAGTGTTTCTACTTAGTTTTTGTTGATAATTGATCATCACAAAACTTTTACATGTAAACATTATTCAGTGTAACACGTACTAAATTATGGTATTGTAGTAATGATGTTAAGTTTTCCATACTGTTTCAATCACAGCCTTGCTATATCGAATTAGGCAAGTTGATCTTGATATATCCTAAAATCTGTCTGTTTTAACTAAATATTTAAAATAATGTTGCCTAAATATTTTCAAAAAAGAAGAACGTGAAGAGTGCATTTTTGTTATCTCGGTGTTTGTTTATTTATTGGCTCTTTGAAGCTGTCCACTTGAGGCCGATTATCGACAAGGTCCTTTCATCTTTCTTTCTCTGTTTCAAAAGGTACTTCTCTTTCTATGGCGGGTCGTTTGGCGCTTGTAAATTCAGTAAATATAGGAGACCTCATTCATTCGTTTATTATTTACAAATGGTCTTGAAGACTTTTAGAAGTTTTTACCCGGGGTATTCGAAACTCTGTTTGGACGAGTTCTATTAAATTGAGAAAACCTATTATGGTTCCAGTTTCTCAAAGGATGGAATTAAAGTTAAGGATCTTTGCACTTTAAACCTTTCGCTTCTCGAGAAAATTGTTTGGGGTGTTATTGTTGATAAGTATTCTTGTTTTGATATATTTCATGTTCGGTTATTGGATAGTTCGAGTATGCCTCGGGTGACAATTTGTAATTTGTTGGTTTGGCTTTTGATTAAGGCCATGTACATCACCTCAAGCAACCATGCTCGCTAGTTCATTGACAGAAACATGAATTTCTGGAGTAATGAGTGGATCATACCACCGATTCCGAATAGGCCAGGTTGCTTCCTGTTGTTCGTCGAACTCTTGTGGAGAGTGTGAATCAGTCTTTGGATGGGAATGAATGGACATGAGTGAATTTCTTATCCACGTAAGTCGTTAACCGGGTTCATCAAATGAATTCATAAATGAGGAAGAAGATTTTTTTTGTCTGGATGTCGAGTTCCAAGGGAATTTCCACTCTAGAAATTTTCTACAAATGAATGAAATCCACTCCTTTGCATCCCATGAGCTCCTACTTTGTTTGACACGCGATAATACCTCATTCACACTCATTTGTTTGTTAGCGAGCTTTTTCGTGCTATCTTTCAACTCACGAAAAGCTGATTAATAAAGGTATCAGAAAGTTTCCCATTGCTCCCTTTGTTAATGAAATATTGAAACTATTGATCATTTTAATGTTCGTTGTTATTTTGCTCAATCTATTTGGACTGAGGTTTCTTCATAGTGTGGACGAACCATTAACATGCAAGGGTCTTTCCATGATTTAATTATCTCTACTACTTTGTCTCGCTTTAGTTCTTAGATTCAGGTTCTTTGGATCAATGCTATTGTTAGTTGGTACGGGTTATTTGGTTTACTCGAAACCGAAGTATTTTTGAAGGAGACAATGCTAATATTATCATATCTTTGCATCGCTTGTGGCCTCTCATTCGGGACGCAAATTTTCAGAGTAAAAGTTTCTACAGTAAAGTTTAGAATTCTTCACACTTTAAATCTTGTTCCTTAACTATATAGAAGTTTTAGGATTCAACACGTCAAATGGTTTAACTCCACTAAGGGGTTGATGGAAAGTTAACATGGACGCTTCTGTCGTAGGCTCATCTAGCTCTCGACATGATGTGGTGAAATCTTTCGAGATGCAAATGAGCTTTCTTTGGGTAGCTTTTCTTTTCCGTTTGATACATTGTTGGTGTGTTTTGGCAAAAACTGAAGGCAACAATTTCTGCAATCAATTTTGCTTTTAGAAAGAATGGAATTTTCTTTTGCTCGAAAACGTTTCAACTTATTTGTGCAGTTGATTAATTCACTTAGCATACTTAATCCTTGGTCGGTTCGGTTGGATTGGTATAAGTGCTTACCGCTTACGTCAAATGAACCATACGCACATAAAGACGTCACACATTTTTTCAAAGAGCAACCATGTTGCAGACGCTTTAGCTAATTATGGATGCGTTTGTAATAATTAAGTTTTGGTGGGATACTATCCTTTTTTTTGTGTTAGTTTTTTCTCTAACAATTTTAGTGACAGAGACTTGAATCGATTCACTTAATTATTTTTTCCATTGATACTTTTGTATTTTGCTTTTTCTTTTACAACATTTTTGAATTGAAGTGCACGGTTAAGTGACTAAGAATGCTAACGTAATTGAAATGTCCTATTACTTTTTTCTTTTGAAAGGGTTCCCTATTACCTACGTTTACTTAAAATTCTGCATTTTGTGTAAAGAATTGTAGTGAAGAAAGCGATTAAATAATTGATTTTAGCAAACCTTGAAGACCAAAAGAATTATAATCTATTTGTGTATCATTAAAAAAGCAAAAAGATTATTACAATGAATCAGGACATATTTTTTGTTTTGTTTCAAAATTCTCTCACTTTTTGGGCTATCTTTGTATAAAATCAATTATTGATAAGCAATATTATATAAAAATGTAAGTTATTATTTTCAATGAAATTTTTTCATCTACTATTAAATTAGTTTTTACTTGGTAACTTAATGATGAACAAAACAAAACAAACTAGAGAATTTCCATAAATAAATATATCAATATATCAAAAATATCTATATTGCTTTCGGAAAAAAAATTCTTTATATTGACTTTAATCGTTTTTTTTCTTTTATACCAATTAAGATTGATTCGAGTGGTTAAAGTTTTTAGTCATTTGAGTTAAGGTCTTGTATTTGATTCGTAGCGGACACATAAAATCTCAATTAGAAAAGGAACCACCTAAAGAGTACTTAAATAACTTCGAACCGAGTGATCGGATTGTTACTGACTAAATAAAAAGTAAAAAATTGATGGAGCTTTTAATTTGAAAACTATCTATGTACATATATTTGAGATTAAATTAAAAGGTTAAATAATTTTGTTCCCCTATTTTAAATTGTACTTCTAATAAAACTGGTATTAATTTGATAATGATATACGCACATTTCTAATTCTAATAACACGAAAGAGGAAAAAAAAAAGGCCGTTGCAATATTTGAAAATCAATAGTAAGTAGAAAATGACGGCCAACATCCGACGTGTCATCATCTGAACCATCAAAAACAAACGAAGATGCTCGATCTTTAACCCATAGGGTTTGAATCTGCAGAGTCCGCCCCTTTATGTTTGAATAGCTTTCTTTACCGTTTCAATTTCTCTCTTTCTCTCTCTTACTCTTTCTTCACTCAATCCAAATTCTCTCTACCCTTTACATAGTCTTGCTTACAGATCTCTTTCTCTATTACCCTTTTCGGATCTGCTCATGCGCCCATCCTTCCGATCACCGACCCGGAACTGGCTTGTTAACTCTTCATTTCTGTATTCAAAGTTTGCTTCTTCTGTAAGTATTTCGATTTTGTTTACCCTTTTGCGTCAATTTTATTGGGTTTGCTGGGTTTGATGAGTCATTGCCGAAAAAATTCAAATTTGTGATATTTGATTGTGTTTATTTGAGGTTTAGATGTTGTGAAATTTGAATGATCTGGTTAGTTTTTAGGGGAATTTGAAAATTTGTGACCTTGATCGTGTTCTCGTCTTGGGAATTTCAGAATTCTGTTTTTACAATCTGGGTTTTTGTTTTTCTTCATCTTTTTTGAATTTTGGGTTGCAAACCCTATGCTGGATGTTTGATTGATAGGTGGGAATGTGCACTTTCAATTGATGTTTCTGAGCTTGATTCTGTTGTAACTTGTGGTTTTTTGAATTGGGTTTTTTTCGTGTGTTAGGTTGCTGTTTTGCTGGGCGAGAACGGGTACCAAACTGCTCTATAGGCAGATTTATAATGATTTGGACAACATACCCAGGAGAAAACTACTGTAGAGTTGGAATCGGGGTATGCTGGTCAAGTCTATTGAACAATAATGGAAAGTGACAAGTCTATTATTCCTGTTCCCTTAGATGGGCACTGTGAGGCCATCCAGAGAAGTCGGCCTCTTCACGGGTAATTTTTGAATTCCTTCCAGAATTAAGTATTTCCAGCAACCGTTTGTCTTTTGGTTAGTTCTATGTGGATCTTCTTACTTTTAAAGTGTGGACGTAATCTTGGTGGCTTTAACATCTGCTTGCATTATACCAGTGTCAAAATGCCATACACTTCTCAACATTCTTTGTTTCTTATTCTTTTCTTTTTTGAAACTTTTGCTTACTATCGTTTCGTTAGCACATAGCTTTCCTTATTGTTATCCCCCCTACAATTACACTGTGTTTCATCATTTTTTTGACAAACGGAAGTTTTGATTATTTATTTCACAGTAATTTTACTTCAAAAGCTTTCAAATTTGAATAAACTCATGAAATTCTTTATCATTTATGTATTCTTTTCAGAAGGACCAGTGGACCTGCAAGGCGTTCCACTAAGGGGCAATGGACAGCTGAAGAGGTAATGGTTTGCTATATTTTCTGTATATGGTTCTTGTCATTGTTCTTTTATCAACTTTGATTAAATTAAAAGCAATATGACTGATTGGCTTTTATGTGCAATTAGGATGAGATTTTGCGGAAGGCTGTTCAACGCTTCAAAGGGAAGAACTGGAAAAAAATTGGTAATGTTTGATCTTAAATATTTTAACGTTTTTATATTGTACTATACCGCTTTTTTGTTTTATTTGTCTGAGATTTCTAATTTGATCTTCTTAAATATCTCACACGGCACAATATCTGCTTGGCCAATGAAGTTTTGTTTTACAATATATTCAATTATATAATTGGAATGTTTTCTGTATGTAGCTGAGTGTTTCAAGGAACGGACGGATGTGCAGTGCTTACATAGGTGGCAGAAGGTCCTAAACCCTGAGCTTGTCAAAGGCCCATGGTCAAAGGAGGTATCTCATTTTTTTTTGTTCCTTGTCCATTTTCAGCTAACTGTTTTCTCTTGCTTAAATTAATATGGGATTGCCAATTTACCATCTCTTTCTTTCCTCATAATTTAATTTAGGAGGATGAAATAATAATCGAAATGGTGAACAGATACGGCCCAAAAAAGTGGTCCACAATTGCACAGCATTTACCTGGACGAATTGGGAAGCAATGCAGGGAAAGGTAAGCTAGTTTGCTGATAAGGTGGATATATATTTGATCCTGTTATTTATTTTTGTCACCGATACTAACTTATCCTTTTCTGCATTGGAATATGCATGATTTTTTTTAGATGGCATAATCACCTGAATCCTTCAATAAACAAAGAAGCATGGACCCAGCAAGAGGAGTTGGCCTTGATTCGTGCTCATCAGGTTTATGGAAACAGATGGGCAGAGCTGACAAAGTTCTTACCTGGAAGGTTTGTCCATTATCTTGAAAGACTATTGTTTTAGATTACTTTAGCTAGAGATGTTTCATAGCTGATGTAACGAATGATTTATACTTAATTAATCTTTATTACTTTATGTTGTTTCCGCCGGTTTACATGAGAGTATCAGTCAACTAATAAACATAATTTGTTATCTATATATGCACGTGTCTTCAACAGGACAGACAATGCAATAAAAAATCACTGGAACAGTTCTGTGAAAAAGAAACTGGACTCTTATTTGGCATCAGGTCTATTAGATCAGTTTCAAGGTCTTCCTCTTGTTATACATCCAATCCAATCCGTTCATCCATCTTCTTCTTCAAGGGTCCAAAATAGTGGAGAGGACACTGGTACGTTATATTTAATGGAAGCAGAAGAAATATCAGAGTGTAGTCAAGAGTCAACCGTTGCAGGCTGTTCTCAATCTACAAGTGGTTTAAGTAATGCAGTTTTGCATAGAAGAGAAGAATTTCACCTTAATGAAGATTCAAGTCTTGGAAAAGAGCGAAGCTCTAGTCCAGTATCATGTTCAGATCAATACTTCGCATCAGCAGGAGATGCCACTTTTTCCATTCCGGAAGTACCTATGGAAGCAGGTTGCTCTTCCAACTTTCTCCTACAGAACTTCTCACATAATGCTATGGCCCCTGCAAGAAGTGAATACCAGTATAATTTACAGAACTTCCCCAACATATCCTCTATAGAACCAGGTCAGGAATCATCAGGATTGCAAACACATCGTGTGGCTGAAAATTCTTCTAAGCCAGACAGCATGGTAATATCTGAAGATGAATGTTGCCAGTATTTGTTTTCGGAGGAACTGAATGGTGGGATTTTCTCTTCTGAAAATTTTGACAAGGAACAGAACTCAGCTGCATGCATAGATTCCATGAATGGTCAACCACTAAACATTGATTTATCTGAAAGAAAGAAAACTTCAAAATCTGGCTGCCAGTCATTTCCATCTGGTCCCTCACTGCTTTCCGCTGATGATAAGGAAGCAAATCAGTTAGTTTGCCACTCTTTTGCAGCCCATGAACAAGAGTTCATTACAAGTGCACATGATGGGTTTATATACACTAATTGTACTACTAGCTCTCCCTGCAATGGTGCTACATGTAACTCTGAGATGCAAGAACAAGATTATCAGAAGGAACCTTCAAAATCAGTGCCTATTGATTCTTTTTCCTTAGACACCGGTGCTAGAAATTCGTGTCCTATTGAAGAAATACCAACTATGCAAACAAAAGAACAGGATACTGGATCTCTATGCTATGAGCCTCCTCGTTTCCCAAGCTTGGATATTCCTTTTCTTAGCTGTGATCTTGTACAATCTGGTAGTGACATGCAGCAAGAGTACAGTCCTCTTGGCATCCGCCAACTGATGATGTCTTCCATGAACTGCATTACTCCATTTAGATTGTGGGATTCACCATCTCGGGATGGAAGTCCTGATGCTGTGCTGAAAAGTGCTGCCAAGACCTTCACTGGTACACCATCCATTTTGAAGAAAAGAAGCCGTGATTTGTTGTCACCTTTATCTGATAGAAGAATTGACAAGAAGCTCGAAATTGACATGGCATCTAGCTTGACCAAGGAGTTCTCAAGGTTGGATGTTGTGCTTGATGATGAAAGTGAGATGCAAAGATCATCCCTTCTCTCTCCATCATCTAATCAGAAAATGAATGACTCCATTGAAGATAAAGAAAACAATTTAATGTCCATTGAAGATAAGGAAAACTTGGATCCTTCTCTTGTAGTTGGAGAACAAAAGGGGAGAATCTCTGAGAAAGATGACCCCAGTAGTAATTCATCGGACAATATGGAACAAGGGACTGGCAATGGTGTTAAGGCCAACGTACAAACTGTGAGTCTCTTTTAAATCCTTATTTCATTTATAGCAAGAATGACTTTTTTATTCACTTGTTTTTGTCCTCATATTAGCCTCTTTTTCCATTAAAAAGGTACAACAGTCTTCTGGAGTGTTTTTTGAAGACAGCATGAATGATTGCCTTTTCTTTTCTCCTGATCAAGTTGGCTTTAAAGCAGATAGAGCTTTTGCTCCAAGTTCTCACACTCCCAAGAATTTGTACCGTATAATTTTGGGAACTTTATCAGAGCAAGCTTCAGAAATGACATCTGGAAATCCGTGCATAAATATTAGCTCCCCTAAGAATTGCAAGAAGAGTAATGATCAAAGTCATTCTGCTGCAACTACATCAGGGCATTCTTTTCCTGCATCAGCACCTCAAGAGAGTACGGTTGATAATAGTAGAATTGACATTAGCACTGAAGCCCATAGCATGTAAGTTTTTAGCCATATGACTATTGTTTTTTTTACATCCGTGTAATTATGTGCACGTATTCATCGAAAAATTTGATTTTAGATTTGGCGACACTCCTTTTCGGAGAAGTATTGAATCCCCTTCAGCATGGAAGTCCCCTTGGTTCATTAATTCATTTCTTCCTGGCCCGAGAGTAGACACAGATATATCGATTGAGGTATGAGAAACTTTTTTAGATGAAGTTTTTCTTTTGTTTGCTAAGATTCATTCAAACTTTTTTAATAAATAACTAATCCGAACTTGTTTCCAGGACATGGGTTATTTTATGAGCCCTGGAGATAGAAGTTACGATGCCATTGCACTGATGAAGCAACTTACCGAGCAAAATGCCTCTACTTTTGCCGATGCTCTAGACGCTTTGGGAAATGAAACCCCTGAAACCTTACTCGCAAAACGACGCAGCAACAGTCAAATTGCAGACCACGAGAACAATAATGCTGAAGATGATAATCAGCAGGAGAATGATTCCCGTTTGGCTTCAAATATTCTGGTATGATTTCTTTTCTGCATAACTAGCTGGCTTTATACTCAAAAATCTGCTTCGTGTAATTTATTATTGGTAATATTTGAACCTAAGGGATCTTTTTACTTGTTTGTGTTTTGCAGACAGAATGTCGTACCCTTGACTTTAGCGAATGCGAGACACCGGGGAAGAAGGGAATGGAAAAGGTGAAATCTTCAACAGCCATAAGCTTCTCAAGCCCTTCCTCCTATCTGTTGAAGGGTTGCAGATAGATAGATGTGATATAGTCCAATTCATTCTGATGTCATTTTTTTGGCTTGTATTATATATTTATATATATGGATGTGTGTGTACATTCTGGTATTGTTAAATTGTTTGAACCCCGATTTAATTGATTGAGAGACTATAGTCATCAATTATTCCTCTTTTCTTGTATTAGGAAATGTTATGAAGTTGTTGAATGAATTAGGTAAGAAGTAGGAAAGCCTTTTTATTGTTCAATGTAATTGTTGTAAATGTTCAGCAATGCAGTTTTAAGTTATCCACATATGCCGAAGAATAACACTCACCTCTGGCATCACAGGTGAGTGTTGTTGAATTATGGGTCTCTCCTATCGTTAGCTCTACTTGACCATAAGTACCATACTTATTGAAGAGGCAACTTATGCCCAAAAGACACTAGGCTCCAGTCAACAAGCCTGTGGGGCCAAATATCTAGTAGCTTCAATTGTAGGTTAATTAATTGATTTTTATTTTTTTTTATGTTTTTTTAGATTAATTCGATACAAGTTACAAAGCCTAAATTAAAGCAAAAATTGGCCCAAAATGTTCTGATATAAAAGAAGAAAGTTGCCAGTATACTTTTGATTTGATCATCTATACTTTTGATTCTATATGTTTTTTTCAGTACTTAAACACAAAAAGTTGCAAGTATTTGATCTTTCACTGTAATGCTATAACAGAAAGTTGTATACTTGGTGTCCGTCAGTAAAACTTCTGTGGACCGGAAAATTAAACCTTTATCATCCAATTCATAGGCCTGGGAGGTAAGCTATATGAGCAGAATACATAAAAAGTCTACTTCCATATCTTTACATATCGGTCATGGCTTGCTGATACAATCAGCTCGCCCTTCGGTGAATCAGCAAGTCCAGCAATTAACCCGTTATGTGCTGCAACTGACCATGTTTTACTGCCCTCAACTGGATTCCATAGGTCAAGGGACTGCAAATAAATATTAAGAAATCAAATTTATACTAGAAAATCATGGTTTGTTGCATTGATAATATTATCATGAAAGTTAACTGGTAACCTCCTATAATCAATAGTAGGGAATAACTAGGATGAAAGGTGCATGACTGAAACCTGTTGCCATTGGACTTCAACTCATGGATGCAAGTTCCACCCGACACAAACGACCATATTCGTGCGCTATCTTTGCTGACAGATGCTATATACTTCCCAGTTGTATCCCAGCAGAGGCAAAGGACATCCTTCGTGTGCCCCTACAAAGCCAAACACAACTCAGCCACCTAAAAGATATGAATGGATGTAAAAAATATATTATACCTTCAAGTTGAATAGCACGCTACCACGAATCTCAGTATCAATGACATTGATGTTATTTCAAGTAGCAGTAGCTAATAACTTGTCTGTCTAAGTCTGGAATCTTACTTGTTTAGTAGCTCCCTACAGTTGCAAAACAGGAGATTAAGATTGGTCAAGTGTGAAAAAATTTCAATAGAACCTTTAGAATCCTTGTCAATTAAGCAAGATATTACAAATTTACAACAGAAGAGTCAAGTACTGATTCGGTCAGAAAATGTTCGTCCATATGAAATTAGATCTTACTTAGCCACAGAACCTCACACTTAATAATGCTAGAGAAAATATTGCTTATGTCAATATTTTGGTTGCATTTCAAATTCATAACTTCGCAATGATGTTGAACAACGACAGAAAACATTAAGAATCACGAGTTCCAAATGTTTCTCCTTCCTTGCTGAAAAGATAGTCCATGTTTCTAATTTGATCCCTGTTTGTAATCCATGTTCTTTTTCTAAACTTTGGTTAATTTTCAGTTTTCTAATACCACTATGTAGTGTACATTGTTCATTACAAATTATAAAATATTAATTTACACGAAACATATATCGGCCAATAGTCATCAAATTGATGTAAAATGATAAAGAAAACTGATATTGTAAAGTTTGGATGTTGTACTTTAGAGACATTCACGCAAGCACACGGTTGACATTCCATAATCGGATTTCATCATCAATGCCACATGAGCAAAGGAGGTCAACCTTTCTCGGATGGAAATCTAATGCAAGTACTTGTTCAGTGTGACCATGGAGCTTGAATAATAATTTGCTAGGCTGTAGTGCATGAAAAAGTAATCATATTTTATGACATCAAGGAAATTTAGCTAACTAAAGCCAACCTCAAAACATAAATTATGAATGGTGACCAGAGAACAAAAATGAATTGAATGAGATCAAACAAAGTATAGTCCAGACTGTGATGTGAAAGACCTGACTTATTCAAGAAATAATTGCCGGGACAATAAATAAAATCATCCAGAACATCTAGTATTGAGTCTAAGATGTGTCAGATTTTGCAGTAGTATAAGCATTTCAACAGTACAGGGTATCTCAAGCTTCCTTTGAATTGGAATGTCTAAGTGATATGAATTCCTCCAATAGTTAAGTGATTTGTGTCTTTCATAGATTTGTACAGGTATTTCATGCTTCCAAAGCAGTTTAGATCTTGGAATTGTTCCACCAGAGTAGCATGAAATGATGTTACTGTTTTGAAATTTCATAAAACTTGTATGCATATAAATCTAGCAAAATGGACATCGAGAACAGAATTCAGAAGAACAATAAAAGAGAGACCAAAAATCATTACTTTTACTGCATCCCATATTTGCAAAGTTTTATCTAAGGAGGATGTTGCAAGTATAGTTGAATTTGGCCTAAACCGAATATCTGTAATGAGAAGTGAATGTCCTTCAGATAAATTAATGAAACCACAAGTATTCATGTCTCACAAGCAGACCTGCGAATAAAAAAATCGCACAAGGAAGAATTTTGCTGAAATATTGGAGACTGCTAATGGAGAGAGAAGAAAGAAATCAAAAGTTGAGATTAAAGACCTAAATTACCTTCTTATCATGTCCAGCACTAGCTAATAGTCTCCATCGGAAGAAAAATGACAACATGCCACCTTATTTTTACTAGAGTGAAGGCACGCAATCTCTTTAAAAGTAAATCCTACAAGATGATAACAAACCCCCATTTGGAATAATGCAAATGAATTCAAAAAGAAAAAGGGTTATAGTTAACACCAAATATTTGTGAAAGTTCGCACTATTCTGCAGATTCCAACCCGACTTTGCTACTAGGAATAGAATAAGCTGAATAACCATTTTATCTATCATTTATAACCTTCGTGTTTGATGAAGGCTATGTCATGTTCTGCCCATTCAAAGATAGTCTAAGCCAGGATATTCAAAATTGCAAGGCTTTCGGTCCAAGTGTATGAACACATAATAAGGTTGTGCATACAGGATATAGAAAAGGCAAGTTCCAATTTTAAACTTTATAATCATATCTACAGACAAACTTGTGGAAGTATTGCTCAAGAAATTTATTCTACAGTTTAGTCTACAAAAGGTTCACTGCAAAAATGTAATTTGAAAACCTTTATGTACCTTTCTCTTGTTTTCTTAAGAGATTTCTTTATCATCATTAAGTGTGGCGGATAAAAAAGATTCAACTTCATCTGCAGGTTTATCAACTTCAGCATTTGCGTGGACCTGCAAAAGTGCATACTTCATTAGGAATGCTATAACTTGCAGACACATAAGCTTCGGAAAGTTCAAATTTCAAGGGTATAAATCAGCTAGTGTACTAAATCTGTAAATCAAACTATAGACTCTCTCTGCTATGCACCAATCTACTTCTCTTTCGGTTATTCTATTAAAAGAAGCAAATTAAGAAGCATAATATATTGTATCAAACTATGGAAAGTGGCCTAGAGTAAAATGGGTTGATGAGGGGAAAGTACATCTGTTACTTGCGGCTGTAGAATCTGATAATTTTGGCCATGATTCTCTTCAGTTTGCTTCATCTGAAAAATCATTTAGTTTATCATAATACATAAAAGTTCATGAAACATTATTAAAAGCAGGACAGAAGACAAAATCGTTTAGCGTGTGATGTGATTGTGAAGAATGCCTCTGATAGTCCTAAAAAATGAAGTGTGAAGAAAGCAACTATATGATTATTGATTATAACCTCTTCCTCTTCCTCTTCCCCACTCAAATTACTCTTGGGAAGTAATATGTAGTTTTGGTCTATCACAATTTGTCAAGGGAGAATCCTATATATATTACCCGCCGCCGCTTCTTTTCATCTTCATTCCAATTTACACTCTGGAGGACTCAGGTTTTTTTTTTCTTCAATACGTAATAAATATGAGTATTAATAGAAAAAATTGTAAGAGAAATTTTACTCTATGCTAGGTATGTCAAGTCTATAACTTTTTAACACGTGTCATCTCAATTAATAATAATTTAATATTGTGTAATTAATTGATAATTAATTTTGTAGTTAATAATTTGGGAAATTCTATGGTCACTTCGTTTTTGACAAAGTAACCATTACTTTGTTTTGTCCACCATTAGATCATGGGATGAAAAGTGATCTAATGGTGAATAAAGCAAAATACAAACAAAGTAATTCAAAAACAAAGTCACCTCTAAAATAAAAACTCTAGACTCTAAAAATTAAACCCTAGACCCTAAATCATCGACCCCTAGATACTAACATATGTGACGTGTCATCATATTATAAGGGTGACATACGAGATGACGTGGTATGTTTGGCATATACTAAAAATTTTCACGAAGAAAATAATAAACAATTATATCCGAATAATTTATGACTTAAGGTTAGGGTAAATTGCACCGCCGGTACCTAAACTATATCACTTTTTTCAAATTGGTACCTACCGACTATTTTTCCTCATCCAAGTACTCCAACTATCAATGACCGTCTAAATTGGTACCTATTGACCTCCTATAGCCAGTTTCTCCCAAGTCAATGTCGGTTCGTCCAACTTTGACTTGGTCCGACCAAAATTCAAAAAACCCAAAAAAATGGAAAAGTCCATTTTACCCTCAAAATCATCTTCTTCCTCCTCTCTCCTCCTCCATCTTCTTCCTCCCTTAAACTTTTCCTCTTCCACCATTCAACTTACTTTCTCCTCCTTCATCTTCTTCATCCCTTAAACTTTTTCTCTCCTCTTTCTCTCTTATTCTTCCTCCTATTTTTTTTCCTTCTTTTTCTTTTTTTTTTTCAAAAAAGAAAAACAAATATCTAAAATCCGGTGGGTTTGACCCACCGGAATCTGGAGGCGCGGGGAACTGGAAATCCAGTTCCTGTCGCCGTCCGGCAACTGGAACCAGTTTCCCGACGGCGTCGAGAACTGGAACAAGTTCCCGTCGCGCTGGGATCTGGAAATCCCAGTGCCGCCGGTCGTTTCCAGAACGGCGGCGACCTGGGATTTCCAGATCTCAGGTCGCGCTGGGATCGGGAAATCCCAGGTCACCGCCGGTCTAGAAACCGGCGGCGGCGCTTGGATTTCTAGATCCTAGCGGCGACCCGCCGAAATCTGGGTAATCTAGATTCCGGCCAAGGTTGAATCTGGAATTCCAGATTTCGGCGGGTCGCCTTCAGATCGTTTTTTTTATTCGTTTAAAAAAATGGGAAAAGAATGGGGAAGAAGGAAAAACAATAAAGAAAAAGAGGAAGGAAAAAGAATAAAGAAAAAGAAAAAAAAAAGTTATGGTGAAAAGAGAGGGAAAGAGGAGTTGGGTGTTGGTTTTGGGAGGGAAAATTTTTTGAGGGTAAAACTGTCTTTTCTATTTTTGAGTTTTTTTTTTTACTTTTGGTCTAACGAGGTCAAAGTTGGGTGAACCGACGTTGACGTTCGTTGACTTGGAGGAAACTGGCTATAGGAGGTCAGTAGGTACCAATTTAGACGGTCATCGATAGTTTGGGTACTTGGATGAGGAAAAATAGTTGGTAGGTACCAATTTGAGAAAAGGGGTATAGTTTAGGTACCGACGATGCACCCCTTAAGGTTACAGACCAAACACGTGATTTGATAGGTGATATCAGTGTGACTTAAGATTTGCACTCCACGCGCTCTGCCTCCAACTCCATCTGAATTTAGAGTGTAGAAGATAAACTATCTTCTTATTTTCAATATGTAACATATATGACTTTCAAAGGAAAAAATCACAACTGAATCTAATAACATATGAACAAAATAGTAAATAATTTAATAGCTGATATCCGCAGAATTTATGATTGAGGTCACAGACCAAACAAGTGATTGAAGTCACGAGCGAAACACGTGATTTAATAGGTGATATCAGTGTGACTTAAGATTTGCACTCCACACGCTCTAACTCCAACTCCATCTAAATTTAGGGTGCAAAAGACAGACAATCTTGAATCTAATAACATATGAACATAATAATAAATAATTTAATAGTTGATTCCGTGTAATTTATGATTGAGGTCACAGACCAAACACGTGACTTAATAGGTGATATCTGTGTAATTTAAGATTTGTACTCCACGCACTTTGTCTCCAACTTCATCTGAATTTCGAGTGCATATGACATACATTCTTCTTTTTTTTCAATATGTAACAGATATGACGTTCAAAGAAAAAAAATCACAATTGGAAATCTAATAACATATGAACAAAATAGTAAATAATTTAATAGTTAATATTCGTGTAATTTATGATTGAGGTCACGGACCAAACACGTGATTAAATTCACGAGCCAAACACTTAATTTAATAGGTGATGTTAATGTAACTTAAGATTTGCACTCCACGCGTTGTCTCCAACTTCATCTGAATTTAGTGTGCAGAGGACATACAGTTTTCTTATTTTCAATATGCAACAGATATGACTTTCAAAGGAAAAAATCACAACTGAATCTAATAACATATAAACAAAATAATAAATTTAATAGCTGATATTCGCGTAATTTGTGATTGAGGTCACGGACCATCACGTGATTTAATAGATGATATAAGTGTGACTTAAGATTTACACTCCACGCGTTGTCTCCAACTTCCTCCAAATTTAGAGTGCGTAGGACATATAGTCTTCCCAATTTCTTCTTTCTTTCAAATTTTTGTAACAGATATGAAAAAAGGAGAACATATCCTTAATTTTCTTTAAAATAAGCACAATTAAATTTAATGACATATAAACAAATGGTAAATAAATTAATATTGACTTTCGAATATTCTCAATCTAATGATATATATAAATAAATGGTAAATAATCTAATATTAATAACTTGACTTTCGAATGTTTTCGATCTAATGACATATAAATAAATGGTAAATACTTTCAAATATTGCCAATATAATGACATGTAAACATGGTATATAATAATGACAGTTATGACTTTTTAACCTCAAAGCCAATGATATAACAAAGCCCATGCCTATCAGGGCTGCGGATCCCAGCTATACGAATGCCTGGCCTCGCAGACGGACCGAGAACAGAGGGCTGCTGGGACTCATCCTCACTTTTACAGCTGGCTGGCTCAATGCCCTATAAATACCTCTCTATCTCTACCATTAAAGAGCTGGTTGGACATTTTGTAGACTCGTTCTCTCTTTCAACTAATCCGTACATTCTTTATTGACTTCACCGTCGGAGTACTTTTTAAGAGGAATCCGACTTTCTGCTCTCACCTTGATTAGTTAAAAGCAAGAACATCATTTATCGAAAGCTCTATTTGTGTCCAATTGGTGATTATATAATTTAATACTGATAATTTGACTTTCGAATATTCTCAATTTAATGACATAAATAAATGGTAAATAATTTAATATTGATAATTTGGTTTCCGAAAATTCTCGATCTAATACATATAAACAAATGATAAATAATTTAATACTGATAACCTGACTTCCGAATATTCTCAATCTAATGACATATCGACAAATAATAAATAATTTATTAGTGATAATTTAGCTTCCGAATATTCTCGATCTAATGACATAAATAAATGGTAAATAATTTAATACTTATAATCTACCTTCCAAATATTCTAGATGTGATTTTCTTTGAAAATGGTACTGAGATTGACACTCCAATATCTTAGTAATGTGCTCAAAAAGAGAAATATAAAACTTAAGTTAAGATTAACACATTTTCATCTATATGTGAAATTGAGTGAAACATTGTCTGGCTATGAAAACACAATTCGAACGGTAGAATTAGTTAAGTTGTATGAATTAGTGTCCGATTATATGGATGAATCAGTCCGCACATCTGCAAAAATCCTAAATAGCTGAGGAGGCAAATAAATCATTTGTAAAGTTTGGGGTTCCGACTGAGGAGGAAAATACGCCGTCTCTAAACTTCGAGGAGCAAAGTGACCAAAATGGATAAATGTAGGAAGTTCGATTTGGCTATTTTAAATATGGAATCAGGTGACATGGATCGATCAATACATATGGGCTATGGCTTAATTCCATTGGTTGTAACTTCAAACTAGTGTAATTAGAACTATGAGATTGACGAGGACTTCATCCATTTTTAACCAAACTAACAAACTTCAGCTGCACTATATAGGGTGTTAAGGAGCCAAACTGGGATCAAACCTACTCAAGCTAGGCTTGAGAATGTGATCAAGCTCGAACCAAGAACAAACCTATTGATATGTAACTGATACAAAATATCTATATTTTTTCTATGTTTGAAATTGATCTTCCTTGTGAAACTTGTGTTAAAAGTAAAATTGCTCAGTACTGCAACCGTTATACTCTTTTTTTGAGGTATCATCTGGGTTGTTCACCATTCTACATAAACTTGTTAGGAAATCGAGGATCAAACTCAGTATAGACTATTGAAGAACTCAAATAAAACACGTACTAACTTTTATTGATCAAACATAATTTTTACAAACCTCACACAACACTCATACATACACATAACTCTCTATATTTGCTACATTTAGTAGCACTACAACACTCAAATTTTTTCTCACATTTTTCCTACTCTAATTTTTCTACTCTCGCTCAACTCTAATTTGCTACATCTTTCTACATTTTGTTACTCTCAAAATTCATCATCCTAAACCCATATTTATACTTGGTTTAGGTGGTGATACAATGATTTATAGCCACAATTTTTTAGCAAAAAATCTAGATATTTATTTGGCTATCTCTAGAATTTTCTTTTAGTGACAAAATGAGTTGTTGCTAGAACTTTCCATAATATGCTAAACCCATTTATCTCTAATTCATTTAACTTATTTATTTTATAGTTTTAAATTAATAGTTAATTTTCAACAAAAATCATTAATAAATAATCAATATTTATACATTTTAAGCAATACTATAATCCCTATATTTCCTTCCTTTACCAGCCTAAAAAAGCATCTCCCTGAAGAAAGCATCAGAAAATCAGCACTTTTCTCCCTGTAATGCAAGTAGCAATGTGACCCAAATGCAGAAGCATAAGAATATGCAAATGGACAAGTTTAGCATCTACTAATATAGACATTGAAATGGCATCTAAAGAATTATGCCTGGAGCTATAAATAGATAACGTTTCCAAACAATTGAAATGCAAGGCAGAAGAAGATGAAGTTCTTGCTTCAGTTGCCATGTTGCTCGTGTTTCTGTTTCATCAAGTCGAAAAAAGACAAACATAAGGAGAAGGAAGGAAAGAATCACTGACTCAATTCCTCTAAAAGTGTTATGGCAGCTTTACTTACGCCTCTTGTAACATTTTCTTACTTCTCGTTTGTAATTTGTCTATGAATGAATGTAGTTGTCGTGTTCCTTCTTAAGGAAATGAAATAAGGCTTTTATGATTCCTTCACCTCTGGCCATAATGTTGCGAGATTTCAGTGCTTTCTTTTGCTTAATCTTTATGATCATTCGGGACCAAGTCCAGTTCTTTCATTTGATGTTCAACTGAAACTAGACCGACCTCAGAGAGAAACCTGCAGTGGAAATTCGACAAGTTTGATTTAAAACCACAAAAGAAAAAAGATTACCAAGCATATGAAGGATATTATTTATGCCTATTCTTTTATCAAAATTTAAATGCAGATATCAAATCCATCCCATTAATTGCTTTTATAGGTTCATGATGAAACTTTTTCTCTTCTTTTTTTTGTTTTGCTTTGTTCATACAAGCATTCTTCATCATGTCCATGCCTAATGCCCCAAGTTGTGCAGCAAAAGCATGAAACAAACACAAATCTTGGGCTTAATACATAATCACACCCCTAAGCTTCTCACTTTTTGCCATTTGACACCTCAAACTTACACTTTGATATATTCAGTACCTAAACTTGTCAATTTTTCAGCTTTAATACTTTTACTTGCTGACATGGCAAGAAACATGTCTAGGTGGAAGTTTGATTCAAGGGTGCAATGTCAGCTTGAAGTGTGACAAATCAACAACAAAAAAAGTGTCGGGGGTCCAAAATGGACAAGCTTATGTGTGTGTAAAGGTTCAAGTATACATTCCGTCAAACCAAAAATAAAGACAAAGTTAAAGTGTGTGATTACAAATTACACATAACTCTTCCTTTCTCTTAGCAAGTATGCAGAGCAAGCTTATTCTCAGATGAAACTGCCATTTGACTATATGGAATCAACTAAACACCACGAAAAACCAGAGAAACCAGGTAGGACAAACATCCGATAATTAACGACATGTTATGCCAGTTTCCAAAAAGAACCATTGAGCCCCTTATTCCAACCTCACAAAGTTATTTACTTTGCACCCCTCAAAACACTTAGGAGCTGAAGATATATCGTGTATTGATTTATTCATGCCCTCTACACCTAACAGATCAAATTCTAGTATCAAGACCCCAAACAGATAAAAGAAAACTAGAAAGATCTACATATTAAACATATTTGTACTCTGCAACCTAATGTTAAGATTCATTGATGAATGGTATTATCCCTACTAAGCACAAGCAAACAACTTTTATTTATTTATTTACAGTGGCTCTACTCCTTAACTAGTGTTTATGACTAACAACTGAATGAGAGGCTAGCTAAACCATACTCAACCCCCTAAACTTGTCCAATTTTGTCAGTCAGTTTGCCCTGAACATAGGAGACGACTATTTGCCCCCTGAACTATTTAAATGTGTATCTATTGGCCCTATTTTGAATATTGCGGAGACAATTTTGACTTGATATTACGCACGCGCTAGAGTATTGACTTCACATAAAAACATGCGTATCTGAAGTTAATTGGAAGTTGTCCATTTAACTCTTCTCTGATATTGAGAGCATTTTAGTCTTTCTTTGTTAAATGATGACACGACCATTATAGTCTTCATTCAAATGTCACATGTCATATTCGAAGTCAATATTATGGCGTGTGTCTAACAGTTTCGAAAATAATTTCCATTATACTCAAAATAGGGTACCAATAGATACATAGTTGAGGAGGGTAAATAGGTTGTGTTTTAAGTTCGGGGGACAAAGTGACCAAGAGGAACAAGTTTAGGGGCTCGATAGATTTAAGGCAATAAACTTTTACCTACAAAGCCAAATTCACACCAGATTGCAAGCAGAGCATTATAAATTTGTTAAATCAAAAGAAATCGTAGCAACATAATCTACTAAAAATCACACAAATTAACCTAAAGCTGAACTAAAATTTGCAATTACTTCAATCACGACAAAATCCATATATCCAAATCTCAATTTCAGAACCCAATAGAAAAAAGAGAACAGAATTTTTTTTGACAAATATTGAACTCGTATAAGTGATTCCATGGTGGAGTTGGAATATAGACGCCTCGTTTTTGATAAATTCTTTATTTTTTGTTAAGTAATAGATGCAGTTTTCCTGTCCTTCGAAACAACCGTGGCACACTTTTTTAAGCAAATTGGTTAAGCAGTTTCATTTCAATAATTACTACAATAACTTTAAATTTAAAATTTATAAATTTTAGATGTCCGTTAACCTGTTAACCTCATAACTCAGAGAGTTTCATCTATTGTTAAATATATAAGTTTTGATGGTAATTCATGAGTTTGTAACAGATGTAGAATTTAGCGACGGTAGTGACAGCAGAGGCGGACGAAAGCATTGTATATGAAAGTGAAAAATAATTAAAGACAGATCCACTAAACTCGCTACCTTTGAGCTTTTGGTCAATGGAAATTAATGCTTATGAACGTACTCCCTCACAAAACTATAAAAGGGGATTTTCTCGAGGGCTCCCGAAATTGCGAACTCCTCCCTTGAAATTATGCCATGTGGCACTTTGCCTACCCCAATAGCAAAAGCTTACACATCCAAACAATTTACTCTCATCATTCATCAATGAAATTTAGCTGCAAACAGAAGAGCTTTAGGTTTTTAAGCTCTGCTCATGTTCATTTGCAGAAATAGTAATCAATGTGCTTCAAAATTGGTTTCTACTTGTTTCCCTTTGAATATCTTGATCAATATGACTCACTTAAGCGGCACTCAAGACGGTGTGGGGAGGATTCCAATTAGTCAAAAAATTAAAATAATTCCATGCTACAAAAAAAAGTTCTAAAAAACAATTACATTTTACCAAAACAAAAATTTATTTGAAAGCAGCTTTCATTTTTGCCCTCTACACAAAAAATATGAGGGGCTTCAATTATTACGCCACAAGACGAGAATGCCAGCACAAAAAGTTTACTACAGAGATGAAGCAACATTCCAGATTCCTGATTCTATGCGCCCCGAGTTGCAGCTGCATGTATAGCGTCTGCAAGATGAGGCACTGTCTTGGAGCTCAAACCAGCCATGCTTATCCTCCTGCATACACCATTCCGTTATTCCAAATACATATTCCAAAGTCCATATCAAAATCAAGTTTAACTCGAGAACAAAGCCAGAGACATTGGAAAACTAAGATTAATATAAACGGAGCGATGTTATATTGTCAGTTCTCATATTAACAGACCAGTACACAAATTCATACATTACAGAGGGGTAAAAAGCTTCTTACCCATCGGATGTCATGTAGATGTGGTACTCTTTGGTCATGAAAGCTACTTGCTCGGAGTTCAGGCCGGTGAAAGTGAACATACCAATTTGTTTAATAATGTGACTCCAGTCTCCAGGTGTTCCTGCCGAACATAAACATGGAATAGAAAAAAAAAAAATCAATCCTGAATTATGCTCCTAGAATTCCTTAGAAAAACTAGATTGACATAATTTTTGGAAGGCACGTATAGCATATGCATTTTGGGCATTAGTTTGCTCCTGTAAGAGTTAATCGTGTTCCCCTAAAAGTTCATAACGGCAATCTAGTCTTCTGCAGTACCAGATACGAACTATGCTCCAAAGACTTAATCTCAACCAATTAGGAAAAAAGATGCTGAATCAATTTTAATAAAACTATTACACTAACTGCCCTGAACTTTTCACCAGTGCCAAAAATCCAAGTGGAAAACAACTATATGATTGCCAGAATGAGATGTAGTAAGAAAACAAATTAAGGGGGCTCCAAATAGAGAAGAGAAACTCGAGAATGGTAACCTCTAGCACGCAATGCATCAAAAAGTTTCTGTCTCATGCTGATAATGCGATCAGCCATAGCCTTCAGCTCAATAGTCCACTCATTGTACAAATTCCTGCAAAGATTCAAGTCAAATAATAAGCATAATTCACACTAATTTGGCATTTGCCTCTGCATAATTACTACTTTCTTCTCTTTTGAAAGAAAATATGAATTAACAGAAATGCAGTTGAAAAATATAACCAAACAATTCATTCACCACTAGTGCAAATACGTAATAACCCCTAGCCAGATTTGACAAGGACTCAAGAACAGTTTCTATACAGTTACCTATCTTTCAGGATAAAAGCCACTATAGATGCACCATGAATTGGCGGGTTTGAATACATTGGTCTAATCACAAGTTTCAGCTGGCTCTCAACCTTGCTTGCAACATCAGCAGTGCCACATACCTGTAAATATATGAACACCGTCAGAAGGAAAATGAAGATGAATTGGCTTATGAAATTATAATCGATCTTTGAATTTATGAGCTGAAACCACTGAAAAAGTTTAAGATATCACAGATCTTTTAAGATCTAAAACAATGCAGTACACACCAAAGAATGCAAATAAATCTCTTTAGACAATCAATAGCACTTTTCTACACATGGAAATTCAGAGTCATACAATGCTCAAGGCACCGACGCGTTCCCCATACAGCCCCATGTTCTTTGCATAGCTTTGAGCTGCAAGAAGTTCACCGCCATCAGCAACAAACATGCGAACAGATTCTGCATCAGCATCCAGACTTCCACTTGCAAATCCCTGGGGCATCACGAGAAAAATTCAAAAGCTCATATGAGATGATCCAACATAATGAAACAGATACAGATGATACCTAAAAAAGTCCTTACCTGATATGCACTATCAAAGAAAGGCATCAACCTTCTCGATCTCATCAACTTCCTGATCTGCTCCCACTGCTGAAGTGTTGGATCAACACCTGTAGGATTATGAGCACATGCATGGAGTAGTACAATAGCTCCAGCTGGGGCAGAACCAAGATCTTCCAACAGGCCTGCCAACCACACCAAAAAATATCATTTACAAACATTAACCCGAAAATATCTAACAAGGTAAGCAGAATTTACAGGATGTCAATATGTTGAAATAGAATCTATATTCAGTCATAGATCCAAACCTAAAATCAGAATATGAGAAGGAATTGGTAAATGAAAAGTTAGGCAGTTAATAGCTTATGTTGTACAAGGTACCAAACCTTGAAAGTTCAATCCACGTGTTGCTGGATCATAATAACGGTAATATTTTACTGATAACCCAGCCAAAGTGAAGATCTTAGGGTGATTTCCCCATGTTGGCTGCGGAATATATATGGTATGCTGCATTACAAGGAAATCTGTAAGGATTGGATGGACCCACATTTTGCATCACTTATGATAACCATGAATAGAAAGTACAAATTAGAATAAAATGATGAAGCAGCTTACTTGGTGATAATGTTTGGCCAAAAATTCAGCTCCAACCCTCAAAGAGCCGGTACCGGACAAGCATTGAACTGTAGTGATCCTGTTTTCTCTAATAGCAGGGCTATTTCGAAGAAAGGAAAGAATGGAATCGGGTAAACATATAGGAAAAAGAAGGGACTTTAGGACCAAGTACCATGAAATAACATTATATCAGACATAAACATACCCATAAGCAGTACCTGTCAGCACCAAAAATGAGCTTAGCACTCAATTTGTTAAAATCAGCCACTCCAGTAATCGGTAGATACTCCTTTACACGAGACCTGCAGGATAAAAAGAAAAGGAAAATTTCAAACCAAATAAAGAACATCTAAATAGACAAACGCTTGTAGAACAAACAACTAACAACACGAACAAAACCTCACCTGTCGCTAATAAGCTGTTGTTCAGCTTTTCTGACAACATTTAGAACAAGAGGCTTTCCTTCCTATTGCACAAAAGAAGCCACATTCTTAAGTCTCAAAGGAGATTGTTTCAATTCCTATAGTTTCCTTTATATAACTAGTGCAAAACACGTCTACAAAATTGATCAATATTGGGATAAAAGGACTTCTTTGAGATTATTCATATTCAATGGAAGTCAGTATGTTAAATATAATACAAATTGAAAAGCGAAAAAAGAAACCTCGGTTCGATAAGCACCAACGCCCAAATTGAGCTTGATAGGGCTGGGATCTTTGTTATAAGCAACCGTCACCTGAAAAAACGAAATCAGAAAAATAAAGAAATGGCGGAATGAAGATCTAAGAAGCTCTAATAATTAAATAGATGAGAAAATGAAACATACACCAAGAATAGGGTCTTCAGGAGCGCGAACAACGTGAGAGAAAACGGAGTTGGCGTGATTGCCGGAGGTAGGGGAAGCAGAGATGGTGGAATTATGAGCGGCGCCGCCGTGGAGAGCGAGATGAGAAGCTAGAACGGTGATCCTCCGGTCGGTAGAGGAAGCGAAATCAGAGATCATGATTACTAATTTTGAATGTTGATTTCGAGAAGAGAAAGAAGGAAATGATGGGTTTGATTTGTAAATTTATAGGATGAAAGAGAGAGTTACGCGGGGGAATGATGGCGGTAGTTATCTGTTGACGCACGCACACTAATTTGGCCCCACTTTCGGAGTTTTTGTTCAACAAGTTATTTTTTTATTATTATTTATACTATTTATATGTCATAATGTAATGGTCCTTCATTTTTATTTTACTTTGAGAATTCACAATTTTGGCTTTATAATATAGTTTATCTACAATTTATTTTTTTACAGAATCTGATCTTGAATTTTAGTATTTATTATTCAATTTGGTTCCTCTAGAAACAAATAAATAAACGTGGCACTGTGTTCGAGGCTATCTAGATCAAGCTTCACCGTTTCCCAAATTCAATGTCTTTATCCCATTACTTCACGTCACTTTGTTGTTGTTTCGTATACATAATATTTTTACTTTTTCTTAAATAACTATGAGAGGTCTTTAGTTGCTTCAGAACGCATTTTTGAATTATTTGTCAGTAGTTTAATGTTAAACTATTTTTAGTGTGTTTTGTTAACAACTCGTGATAGCACTTTTATAATCATATATTGAATTATTTGTGTATAGATAGATGTGATAACTATTTTTATATCCAATTATTTTTTATTAAAATAAATAAACTGAATTAAATTTAAAGATAAAATATTTGCTTGTGGACTAATGTAATAACTATTCTTACGTTCGGTTATTTTTTATTGAATTTATTTTAATAACAAAATTTTTAATAAAATTTATCTAGTATATAACTTGTATATATTAAAAATATACAAAAAAAAAAATTAATCAAATGGTAAGGAGCATGATTTAAACCCTAGATCTCTCCACTTACACATTGGTGATTATACTAATTGGGCTACAACCAATTAGTATTAAACATATATAACTTACAGTAATGTTCAAGTGGTCCTTGAATGTTCAAATTGAATTTGGACATTGACCATTAGATCTAACAATTTCGATTATATTCACATTAAAAACTAAACCCTAGACCCTAAATTATCGACCCTAGACACTAAAAACTAAACCCTAGACCCTAAATCATCAACCCTAGATACTAACATGTAACGTGTCATCGAATTATTAGTCCGAAGTATCACATCATCTAGGGTCGATGATTTAAGGTCTAGGGTTTAGTTTTTAGTGTCTAGGATCGATGATTTAGGATCTAGAGTTTAGTTTTTAGTGTCTAGGGTTTAATTTTTAATGTGAATATAATCGAAATTGTTAAATTTAAGGTCAATGTCCAAATTTAATTTGGACATTCAAGGACCACTTGAACATTACTGATATAACTTAATATTTTTAAAACAAACACTAAATATTATTATAATTTTAATAAAAAGTTACTATTTTGTTTACTTTTTTATCCTTAAATTTTATATATAAAAAGGAAGGTAAATAATTATGAAAAGTTTAAATACTTAAATAACATAGTTGTTATGTTTTTAGAAGTATGTTTTAGTTTATATAATCTTTCGTCTCTGATTAAATAAATTTTAATAAAAAATGACTTTAACCTTTATTTTAATTAAAAATAATATATTCTTTTATATTTTTTTTCTTTTTCTGTCATAAATATAATTTTTATACTATTAAGTGATTGTTTTTAGAAGAAATAGATTTATTTATTTTATATAATTATATAAGTTTCTTTTTTTGTAAGTTTTTTAAAGAAAAAATATAATTTTATTGAAAAGCCTATAATGTATTCATTAAAAAAATTGATACTATAAAATATTTTTTATTATAAATTTTACGATTCGAAAAGATAAAGAAAATAATTTTGTAATTTTTATTTACTATAAATTACTATAATTGCTTGTTTCAGAAATATTACTATATTGTTGTTGAAAAAATATTATTATATTAAATACTTAAGAAAATTGGAAGTAAGAAACTTAAGACAATTTGTAGTTGATTTTTTTATGAATATATATATATAGTTAATATATACATGTATAAGATTTTTTAGATTATATATAAAATAAATTTTATACATTTTTATAATTAAGGTTATTATTGTACTTTTATACACAAAAGAATTAAACAATTAATTTAAAAAACACTTAGAGACTTTGTGATTTATAAAGGACTTTTATAATGGAATATGTAATAAAGGCGCTTTTTATGGTTACTTTGAAGTAACATTTACTTTGTTTTTATCACCATTAGATTAAATCGTATCCACTAATCTAATGTTGATAGTGGACAAAGTAATGGTTACTTTATAAAAAACAAAGTAATCATAGTAAAACCCTGTAAAAATATAAGGACTTTATAATTATTTAAGCTTAAACACCTCTTTGCCCCCTATGGTATCCAAAATGTTGACATCTGCCCCTTGTGGTATTATTTCGTCACATTTGCCCCCTGTGGTATCCTAATTCGTCACATTTAGCCCTTGAATGGACGGAAACATGCAAAACTTGTTGTCGATCGTCACATGTCATAGTTCCACATGTCAACATATCACGTAACAACTCAATTTTAAAAAAAAAATTAATATTTTGCGATAGATTTTAAACAAACTTAGATGTCAATTGATCATACACTTATCATTTTTGTTAAAATTAAACATTCATGTCGTATGTGTATGTCTCAAAATAGTGACACATAACAATACATGTCAAAATTGCTATATTTGCATCTAGTGAAGGACAAAAGGTGACGAATTAGAATACCACGGGGTGCAAATATGACGAATTGGAATAGCACAAGGGACAAATGTGACAAAATAATACCACAGAGGACAAATGCCAACATTTTGGATACCACAGAGGACAAAAGAGTGGTTAATCCTAATTATTTACCTTCTTTTAACTAATATTTTTTTTTTCTTTTTTTTTTCAGAGAAAGAAAGGACAAGCCAATCAATATTTTTGTTTTGACATTAACAATATTAATTTTTTGTCAAAAGGATAAAAATATTATTGATATGAGCGGCTAATTTTCTAAAAAACACTATGTGTTTACTAATTTTGTTAAAATAGTGTTTGTATTTACTTTTCTGATAAAATATGTATTATGTTTATCTCCATTACCCGAAAGGTGGAAAATACAATAACGATGTCAAATGTGATGATGTGGCAACATGTCCTATTTTAGTCTTAATTTATTGATATTGTTATAAAAAAACTCATTTTTCACTTGTAAGCGCATGAATGTTTTAGGAATTTATTAATAAATTAAGATCGAAAACCCTTTGCCATATCATCACATTTAACACTATTAATGGATATTCCGCTTTTTAGGTAACAGTTTTAAACACCATCCTCTTTTTGTCAAAAAAGATAAACACAAACACCATTTTATCGATAAATACATGAATTTTTATGAGAAATTACCCTAATATTAATTCATTAATAAAGTAAAATATAAGTATTTTTTTTTTTTAAAGGAAAACAGCACTTTATTAAAAATTAATCGAACAATCCGTACATAAAATGCTAGAAATAAACGAGGGAATACTACATAACTATAACTACTTTTTAATACTTGTATAATCCTTAAAAAAAAATACTTATATAATGAAATGTATAATATTCATTACACTAGTTTAAACTTTTATACACATTCAAACATTGCATTTTACTGAACTTAGTACATTAAGAACTTATAAAATGTAACAGTGGAGAATACAGAATCTGCCTTCTATTTGCTCCAAGAATATGAATCCAGTGAATGACTAATCTACTGTATGGATGCCGGTGACTGCAGCATGAATTGCATTAGCAAGATGAGGGACAGTTTTCGCCCCGAGCCCAGCTATGTTAATCCTCCTGTTACACTCACAATCACAACCTAATAAAAACATAACCTAAATCCTTTTATGCAACAAACCTTATCCAAAGAGTAGTTAATGATTGTCACAGATAGATAGATAGATAGATAGATATGATATGCATACCCATCAGGCGACGTATAAATGTGGTATTCTTTTTTCATGAACGTGACTTGATCCTCGTTTAACCCGCTGAAAGTATACATTCCAACCTGCCCAACAATGTGGCTCCAATCCCCAGGTGTTCCTGCTAAATTTCGCCTTTGTAAGTATGACCAAGTCCAAAACCAAACCAACATAATCTGATGGTGTTCTTAAATAAGTAAAAAAGCTCTTGAGTTTCTTTCTTTCTCTTGGATCTATCTAGTCTCTTAGTTTGAGTTGATCAGACACATTATATCTAGTCAAATTCTCCTGTTAAATGGGTGTAACTTGAAAAAAAGTGTATAACAAATAACATTTTGGAAGTTATTCTAATTTATAACCAGCCCAAGTTAGAACCATGCTTTTTAATAACAAAATAGAGGTTATTCCGATCTACCGTATTCGTATATGTAGAGATTTTACTGTAGTAGGTTTACCTCGATCACATAAGGCATTATAGAGTTGCTGCCGCAGTTTACTAATACGATTAATCATTTCCTTCAATTCAGCAGTCCATTCAGCAAATATTAATCTGCAAGTGATTAAGGTGAGAATTAAAAGGCAAGAAATATTCTAATAGCTCCTTTAGTACTAGAAAAGCACCACGTTTTATAGGCTGTTTATGGAATTGTTTATCAAACATTTCATCCCAACACATTAAGTAAATAGCTATTCTTTTATTCAGAATACTTTTAGAGCTGAAATATAAAATATAAAATTTTAATGGTTGACTTTCTGAGCAAACATATAACTACCTGTCCTTCAAGATGGTAGTCACGATTGCTGCCCCATGAATCGGTGGGTTCGAATACATGGGTCTGATAATAAGTTTAAGCTGGCTATTGACCCGACTCGCTATATCTGCTGTCTTGCACACCTATAAAATATAAAGATTCTCTAAAAAAGTAGTCACCTATGTGAAAAGAGGTGGATATGAGATGCAAATCATACTATAGAAACTTGATCTGGTTGACAAGATTTTTAGTGCCTTACTATGCTAAGTGCACCGACACGTTCCCCATAGATTCCCATAATCTTTGAATAAGACTGAGCTACAAGGCATTCACCACCATCTGCTACAAACATTCGTATAGATTGTGCATCCGTATTCAAATCTCCACTAACAAAACCCTGCGTGTGATGAAAAAAAACCCAATTATTAGAGGAAAGCAACAGTAACAAGGTGGAAATTATGAGCACACAAGGAAAACTGAAGGTTTTTACGTAAATGCGGCAATTAATTTACCTGATAAGCACAGTCAAAGAAAGGTATTAGTCCTTTTGATCTTATTAGCAGCCTGATCTTCTCCCACTGCTCTAAAGTTGGATCAACACCAGTAGGGTTGTGACTGCATGATTGGAGAAGCACAATGGCTCCTGATGGTGCTTCACCGAGGTCCTCCAATAATCCTGATGGACATTCAGCACTCGAAGTGAAATAAGAAGATATCATGAAAAGGAAATATCTTTTTGTATATTGAAAATATCCTAAAGAAGGAAAACCTTTAAAGTCTAGTCCATGTGTTGTTGAATCATAGTATCGGTAACTCCTCACAGTATAACCTGTTGCTAAGAAAAAATTTGGATGATTTCCATATGTCGGCTGGGAAAGGTATACTACATGCTGCATTTTGAGGTAGGGAAAAGGTCAAGTTATAGCATATCATAACCTGCAGAAATTGAACTGAACAAATGGCAAAACAGTATGTAATAAACACCGAAAAGCGAAGGAAAATATTATACTCGGTTGTGATGTTTTGCTACGAACTCAGCCCCGATCCTTAATGAGCCAGTACCAGATAAGCATTGGACAGTTGTCACTCTTTTCTCTATGATAACAGGACTATTTTCAAAAAGAAATAGAATATGTAATCAGTAAGTAAATGTATCTTCTACAGTCTATAGCCAACAGTGTGCCAAAAAGGACCCCAAGAAACTAAGAAAAATAATTAAAATCCTGCATATATCATGCCCAATTTATAGAATTAGTTTCCTTTTACATGTTCCTAATAATAATATATATGATGTTGCTTGTGTACCTGTCTGCACCGAAAACAAGGTCCGCACTGAGTTTATTAAATTCTGGCAACCCGGTAATAGGGAGGTATTCCTTTGTGATGGACCTGGTGATCAACATCAGGTAAATTAGAGTTGAAAAACTAAAGCAAGTTGATGATTTCAGTAAGTTGAAGTTGAAGTTCATTGAAAAGCTTACTTGTCATAAAGTAATAGCTTTTCGGCTTTTCTAACGACATTCAAGATATGAGGATTTCCATCCTGTTATATCAATATCACAGCAAGAACAAACACAAAGATATGAAGAGAATGATTGATGACAAGATTAAATAATTTAAAGTGAGAATTGAATGAGGAATTTGGAAGCACAAGTAAGAAGTAAGTGACCTCTTGGCGGTAAACACCAATACCCAAATTAAGCTTAAGAGGGGTAGGGTCTTCTTTGTAAGCAGCCATAATCTATTTAATTAAGAAGAACATAACTAAGTAAGTAAGTAAGAGATTATATCTGGAAAATAGAGATGGAGGGAGAGAATAAGCGCACCGCGTAGACAGGAATATCAGGAGCTGCATCAACATTTTCGAAAGCAGAATTCAAATTACCCTTCACTGACTCCATTTTTGTACCAGAAATGCGAAGAAGACTGCAGTCAACTTTACAAATTAAATCTCAATTTATGTTAACTTTTTCTAACATCTATATATCTATGTATATAAAAGGGGAACATCACCACAATAAGCCACCTCACCAAAATGTGAGGTGTCACTCCCTCATTTTTTTAAAATTTTCAATTTTTTTCTTCCAATTTTTATTAACTCTCTTCAATTTTATAACCATTAATAAAGTAAAGTTTTGTAGCTCATTTCTCATTTTTATTCATCCGTTCTTAAACACATTAAGTGCCTTAATTAGCAGCATTCATACTACATATTTGAATATTGATTGCCTTACCATCCTCTTTCTCTTCCTTTGATCTTTCCCCTTCCTTCAATTAAAACTATTTCGGTTATCATTCTCTTCAACTTCAAGGCATTTAGTGCTTTTTTCCCCTCTTCAAATAGCACTGTAAATCCTCTTTATCCTCCTGCCTTCCAACAAAACTCATTCCTCGATTTCATTTCTAATTTATGTTTTTGGGCTTTAGAATGGTTATTTTCTTTTCTTTTATAGTTTTGCTTAATATTACTTACAATTATCTTTTTTGTTTAATTTTGATTGTTTAAGCTGTTTGTTTTGGTTATGCAGGGATATAGGTGTCAAAGGATTCATCTCTTCATATTTTTATATTGTTCTTCATTCCTTCATATATGCACTCCAATATGTATTTAACACTTTTCTACCTCATATTTTCTTTCTTCGCACTTGACATTTCTTCTTTAACTAAGAAGATGCAAATGAGGCAAGTTGAACAATTTAAATTAGAATAATGATTTTTAAAAAAAACACAATAGAATTAACCAGATGGTTGGCAGACCTATAGATATTTGGAAATGTACTCTTCAATTTATACCCACGTGTAGGGGTGAGCATGGACCAGTTCGGATCAAAAACCGATCCGATCCGAACCGAACTAGGGATATTTTTTTGATCCGAACCAAACCGAAATTAATTCGGATCCGATCCGAATTAATTTCGGTTTGGTTCGGATAGGTTCGGATGAAAACCGAAATATTTATTTATTAATTAAAAAAAGTTTAATTTTTTTTTTGAAAATAATTAATAGAGGATTGTCCGTGTAATACAATTTTACATTCATAAATAACTCAGGTCATGAATCTAATTGGGCAATTGCCTAATAAATGAATTACAAATAATCTAAAATTTTAAAAAGAACAGTTAAATAGTAGAATAATTATAATTTACTATAACGTAATTCGGTTTTCGGTTTGTTCGGTTTTCATCCGAACCAAACCGAAATACCTAAAAAAACAAAATCCTAACCAAACCAAATGAAGAACGGTTCGGATTGGTTCAGTTTGGTTAGGTTCGATTTTTTCGGATTTCGGATTTCGGATTTGCTCACCCCTACCCACATGGATGAATTATATTTGTTTATGTAATGTTATTATAAATGGATTTTAATGTTGGTGCTAATTCTTAATTTCCTTCTTGGTTGTTTCATAGCTATTGTTGCATATTCATCAGTTGGCTTAAAGAGTAGACATCTATAAAAATTGGAATTTTGTTTCTACATGGGGAAAAAAGCATTCGAGTTTTATATTTCTTTTAGAATGTACCAAATTTAAATGGAAGTTATAAAGTATTCATTAGATGAATTGTGGGTGTAAGTGCAATAAAAATATAATGGAGAGGGAGAAAAAATATTAGATTGAAGAATAGAGATAAGATTGAGTAAATGGAGGAATTATGGTGGACAATCGTGGAGAAAGTGATATGGAAAATTATGTGACTGCATGAGCAATAGATGTAAATGGGGTGGTTTTCTTTTTTAAAAAACAAAAAGTTAATTGACAATTGTTTGAGCTTTAATAAATTTGATTTGAGTACATTTAATATTTCTACATATCAAATATATTTTGATATTAGATTTTCTATTTCTTGATAGCTTGATTTTGGTGTTTTTAAGACATAAAATTACAATTGGACTAAAAAGTAAAAACAAACATAATTGAATAAATAAAGATACTGTATGAACATTATAATACTTTATATAGTTAACTACAAAAATGGATTTATCACTAATAAAAATGTTAAATTTATACTTCTTTAATATTAGATTAACTTGGAAATAAGCATACAGTTGTCTTTTTTAAAAGAAAAATTAACACTGAACTAATATTTTTTATGAAAATTTTATTTTATAAAATTGTTATTATATATAAAGCCTTTGAATAAAATAAACTATTAAAGCTTCCCAAAAAAGATAAACTGTAAAAGTTTGTGTTAAATAAAACTATCTTTCCTTAATATAATTAAATAATATTTTGAAATATATTCTATTCAGTTAATAAATTACAATTTCTATAAATATATTAGTGAATCAAAATTGAACTTGAGAGATGTTGCAATTTCAAAGAAGAGCTAATCTTAGCTACAATTTGGTTTCATATAGTTATGACCAATAGGCACTGTTATACGTCAGAAAAATACTAAATAATATAAGAATCTGAAAATGATCGCATAAAATATTATTGAACATGCATGATATTTTTTGAAAGAGTATACTTTATATTTAAAACTATAAATCACAAAAATAGTTGAATGATCCCGTGTAACACACGGACATTCGACTAGTTATACATTCTTTTTGTAAAGGTGAAAGGATTTACATAAACTCAATTTTATTTTATTTTTTTTGCAAAGTTATAATTTACAATTTATAAAATAAAAACTTTACATAAATATTAACCTGAAATATTGTTCATTTTCTCTTTGAGTAATTATCGACACTTACTTTTCTTACAAAATTTGCAAGCGTCATATTTAAGACATCCTTAGCAAATCACATAACAAATTTATTTTTTCTGGTGGATCACATAACAAATTATAAGTGTGTTTATTTTGCCTCTTTAATTTTGAGGAGGAGACCCTATTTCAAATTATTTTTTAATATACTCTTCCTCTCTTTACTATTATTTCTCTCTCTTCCTCTATGCTATAATAAAATAGATAAAATAGATAGTGAGATAGAACATATGTACAAAAATCGAGACAATTAGTTTTAAAAATGTATCTTTTTAATAATTAAGATTTAAGAGGATGAAATAGTGAGAGAATGGTTAAAATTGTTCTAATCCATTAAAAAAACTCCATCGAAAAAGAATTGGATGAATCAAAATATTAAATGATGATTGTCCATTTCATAAAACTCATTCGGAATTAAGGGAGAGAAATTTTTTCGATATGGAAGATATGAAGATTCATTAAATTATATTCATGAAGTGTATTTATTTCATATAATGATGTACAAAATTTAGTTAAATATGAAGAGAATAGGAGTTGAATTAATTAATAAATAGAATCAGAGGGTTGAAAAGGAGATCTAATGAGAGCATAAATGTTGGTAAAAATAGTTGGTCTCCTCGGATGATATGGTTGCATGATCCCACATATTATACAAGCTTGTGTGGTGGAGGTGGAGGAATCAAGTTGAGGCAACCGGAAGCTAATTGGCACCAAAAATGATTCTGTAAAATGCGATAATCGGGACTCAATCCCCCGACTTGTTGCTTCAATGCCTATGCCTATGATCAACACCATCACCGCAACAACTACTACATTTGTCTGCACTATCTCACAACCGACAAATAGTAAAAATCTCAAAAAAAAAGGTACATAAAGTATAGTTTAAAAAGAGAAACGATAAGCGTAATTAGTAAGTTTAATAATATTATCTAAATTTGATTGGTTTATACAAACAGCCTTAAACAATGTATAAAACTGGAGATTAGGTTGGTATTTTGGATAATATTGTAATGACATTCAATTAGTCATAAATTTGAATTAGAAATTAGGAGATGACCATCTGAAAAAAGCCTGAACAACCTCGAATTCGGATAATTTAAGCTCAAAGTAACTAAAATAAAAGAAATAGTACCGACCTGGGCTACCAAAGCGACAAGCAAGACAACACGAGCGAACTTAACGTGGAACTTGACAAAGCTCTCAATTTCATCTACATACTCCCCTACATCTATTACGATTTCCTGTATGTATATGTATGTCCCAACATGACAACTAATTAATTAATCAGATACAAGTAAATAAAATAAAACTGAATTAAAATTATGCAGTAATAAAAAATAAGAAGCTTACTGCAGCAAAGTCCATCTTGAAAAAAATAATGTCTATAACAGCAGCTTCAGCGAAAACAAGACACCCAATAGTTAAGATATACTGTTCAATTATTTAAGGAACACTGTAACATTGAAACTATATATAGTATGAAATTTTTATTTTTTTTTTGTTACTATATGATATGAATTAATTAAGTTAAAAAGGAAGAAGAGGGAATTAATGAAGGATACAGCAAAAAGGGTAAAAGTGGGAATAAAATGATTAGAAACAACAGAACCAAAGAGGGAGCTGAAGCAAACTGCCATTCCAACTCCTAAGCATGTGTATATAAACCTGCATTTTCCAACACACTTTTCCATATTACACAAACCCCCTCTTTTCTTTACAAGTAATATATTTTGTGTGTGTTTTTAAAGTGAAGTAATATTTGATGTAACATTCTTGTAAATAATAAAGTGCACATTCCAAGGAATTTTGCTTAGGAAAATGTTACCAAAAAAGTTATTTCGATTGGTTAGCCCATGTATTTTGTGAAAAGGAAAAAAAGTACTCCCTCCATCCCAAATTGATAGGCAATTTTTCATTTGCACAGTAATTAAGAAAATTAAAACAATACATGTTTACTAATATATCCTTAATAAATTAATGGAATAAATCTAATGTAAGTAATTATGATAGTCTTGATTAAAGTGTCTTGTCATTCTATTGGTTGAATGAAATTAATTAATATTAGGATCAATAAAAGTAACCTTGTAAATATAAAAAAGAAATTAATTAAAGTGACAAAATAGGGGCATTTTAGACTTTTTGACATTTAACTACCATTTAAAAATAGAAAAATGCCTATATTTTGGGACACCCAATATAGAAATAATGCCTATCAAAATGGGACGGAGGGAGTATTATTTTTTTTGGAAATATGGAGGCTGTAACCACCGGTAATACTACGGGATGATTATAGCAGCCGAGGGGGGCATCGGCCGAGTAGTGATAGGTGATGTTTTAGAAAGAATAAAGAAGGGAGAGAGTAGAGTACCATGGTTTGGGAGCAAGAGAAGTAGTAGTAGGAAGCAAGTGAGAGAGATAGGTGCGCCATTTACGGTTAAGCCAAAGAGAATAAATGATTAAAAAAACCCCATATATTAGAATACATATGTTCACTATTTTGAGGTAGTTGTGTAGCATACATCTCCTGCACCTTACCATCCTCCCTTGGTTGACCTCTATTTTTCTGTTCACAGAATCTTAATCTAAGTATACAGAAAGAAAGAATTCCAAGTATACTATACTATAGGGGTGGAGCATATCATATCATATCATATCATATCATATCAGAGCTGTGATGTGATGTGCAGACTACAATATGTTTTGAATTAATAACTTAGAATGACAGATTGAGACCTTCACCTACCTTTCCTTCTTTCTTTCTTTCTTTCTTGCATCCCCCACTCCTTCCTGTTTCTTGTTTGTCGTCTTCACTAATATGGATGGATGGATGGATTGGATGGTGCAATACTTTCAAATTTTCTCATTCACAGACCACAAAATTTATGATTTACGCACTATAGATAGATAGATGATGGTATTACTAGAAATCAGAAAATTTTAAATGGCTACAACAAGTTTAAAGACAACATATTTAAACCTTCATTTTTTTTCATATTATTTCACAAGTCAATCATGGTTTTTGAAATTACATATTAAGAGCTTTTTTAATTGAACACACCTGTTTAAGATTAAACTTACACCAGTTTAAGGTAGCACTAACAGATGATGACAAGGACAAAATTAAAATGAATCTCACATCGAAAAAGATAAATAAGAGGACTAAGACGTATTAGTAAAATGAGAATCCAATACATGTATTGCTTATTTTAAAGCTGTGCAGGTGATAGATTCAAACCATAAGTTAGGCTCAGAATAAATGTCCTGGACTTGTTTAGTTTTCTAGAATAAAACTTTTTTTGCTGTTTGCATCAAATTAGGTTCTTAGATTCAATATAGCAAAGTGGAATGTGGAAAGAATAAGAAAACTATAATTTTCCAATAATTGACTACTACGTGTCTAAATAGACCGAGACACATAACAAGCTCACATAAATGAAAAAGAAAAACATAGCCACAAGAAAAGCAAATAACAAGTACTATAATTCCATGGGCCTCACGTGCTAGCTCCAACCACCGGTTAGATAATGCAAGAGTGAATTCCTTTAATCTTAAATCAAACAGCAAATCTAAGAGATACAATTGCACGTTTTTTTTAATTTATCATCAATACAAGTGACCCAATCTTTTCAGCCAGTCGCTTAACCCCGTCATTCAGAATACATTAAATATGCCCGGCCCATATAAAAATGAAATCTCCTTCTAAATACTAATAATTTCCTGCCAAGTCAAAATTAAACTCTCTCCGGAGCAATACAGTCGGATTCTTGAAAACAACAGGTCTCCGGCTCATTCCAGCTTTATCCTATCCATATCATTTATTACTCCTTCCAGCTGCAAATCAAAAATGAGAAATGAGTCGCCTTCCGAAACATTTTACCGAGTCAAAAAGTTGGAGGTTGTTGTAGAAAAATACATACCTTGACAATTTGCCGCAAGAAGTAATCACCATATCGCTTCACTGGTTTTGATTCAACTACATGAATCATGTCCTGCACCAAAAATAAAAATGTTCAAGAAACAGATCTCTTCAAAGATTCAAACACAAAAAAACATGGAAACTAAAAAAGAATGAATCCGTCAGCTTCACAAATATGCCTGCATCATGTGCAAGTTTTTGACGAGAAAATAATGGAACCGCAGAATTTAACAGGGTATGAAATTACAGCACAGTTGTTAGAATTGTATGATTTATGACCGGGATCACAAAACCAATTCAATCTGATCTCATATAGTATATATAGTTCATGATTCAAATTTACCATAAGCAATTTTCAAACTGGAAACAAATCTTTACTATCTAACCTGATTGTTTGATTCTCAAAATAATCTAAATACTTTACGGGAACAATGGACTATAGATTGCAAAAAAAAAAAAAGAATGACATACATCATCAATGTAGAAATCCACATCAGCATTAGAGATAATCTTTCCCTCTGCATCAACAGCATGAGTCTTGTGCTTGTATGTCAGCAAGATAGTCCTGCATTTGGTAACACAAATTATGCACCTTCTTCACAAACAAACTAAAGGATAATTATGGAAGAGATAAAGACCATCACCTTAGGGTGGACTCATCAACCTCCATGTAGTTAGCAAGTTTTGTAAGGGATATGGTAGAATACACTTTCAGGAATGTCCTGACTCCCGATAACAACTGCTGTTGCTTTACTTCATACAGAAATAGTTTCAACTGTAATCTGTAAGCATCCTGCAATAGAGAATGTGCTATTAAATCACAGATAGAACTCGCAGATTGAAAAGATGGAGACAACTAGCAAATACAGAAAGATCATCCCAAAGAAATAAGATAAGAAGGATCTTCTCCAAACAAGCATCCCCATCACACCAAGAGTCCAAAATATGTAACACAAGTGTTAGAGAAACTATCTGATCTGAACTGAATGATGACATTGTTCAATGCAAAGCATACTTTTACTGTTGTAGCATATAGATATAGCAATAATTAGTACCATCTCACGTCCTCCTTTGGTCACTCTGCTAAACTACTACTATTATTACTTTTAGAGCTGATGCCCCTCACTGACTTCCATCGCACTTCTTTTTTAGTGCATATGTTATTCAAATTGTCTAATTTAATTCTCATAGTGAATTTGAACATCATGTACGAGAAGCAAAAACAATTGATCATAAAGCACATCTTAACTTCATAGATTCTTCCACCTCGAAAAATCGGAAGCCTTGATAAAATTAATTGAAGCTCACAATTGCTTTTGTACAACATTACATTTACATCAAATAACAATTTAGGGTTATCATTGAAAGACACGAGATCTTTTTCAACCATGCATAAGTAGTTTTTGCTAAATTAACATGGTAGGTGAGTACCTGATTGTAGTTTACAAGAGGCTCTTCAAAACTTGGAGCAGAAGGTGTAATAAACTTAGGGCATGCATAAGAGAACAGCTCATCATAAATTGCAAATGCTTCATCATCGTATCTTTGCATTCGAATCATTTTTTCACCATACTTCTCCCGCAACTGAGAATTGACAGTCTCCTCAACAAGCTTTACTTGTGGGCAAAGTGAAAGGCAAATAGCCAGCAAAGCATACATTTGCTCATTCTTCTTGAGTATCTGCTCATATTGTGGAGATTTCTGATGATATTGCTTGGTCTTGTATATGTACAAGAGGATCTTATTGAACTCACGAATGGCATCTACATACCTTTAGAACATTGAGATGGATTAAGAAATTCAGTAAACAACATAAAGAACATTTAGAGAGATATTTGGGACAGACCACCCAAAACCACAGTTAAAGATAAAGCGACACGAAACATAATAATTAAACACACACATAACATGAAAATAAGTTTCTTTTTCCTTAAGCTAGGGTTGAATGGTAATCATTGATTGAAGCATACAACATTAAAATGACTGAATGGCATAGTTTCCTTCCTTTTAACCCTCAATTTCACCTCAGTCTAGAGATGTTAACAATTTTATTATACTCAATATAACCTTTCAAAGGCACCACAGTTCTCCATATTCAACATAACTCACATAAAAACCATATAATTAATAAAATCATCTAAAAACTTACTACCTCCAATATAATAAGAAATGGGACTTAAAACAATAAGAACAAAAAACAACATTAAAAAAAAATGTGTATTTTACTCTGAGGACATACCTCCGCAACATGAGATTGGCAAAACCATAATGATATATCGTAGTTATGTGGCTTCCTATAACACTGGTGTAAACACCTTGTTGTTGGCTAATGTCAATAGGAAGCAAGCACTTCAGTCCAGTGTGATAATCACCTAAAAGGCAATGAACTCGGAGCAAACCAACCATGCTGAAATATCCCAATACCTTCAACACATTACTTCCACCACTGTAATCATACCCATCAGTGGCAGTAAATTGCTCGAGTCCTTCTTTCTCCTGCTCCAAAATCTGAATGATCATCGACTTCTCCACCAGTGCTTGCAAAAAGTTGAGAACTCCATACACATTCCAAGCCTGTAACAAACAATCAACACAAATATCAACTTCAAATTTCGTGAGAGCTTCACACTCTATGCTTTCTCTTCCCCATATTTCGCAACACATTAACTATCGGATTGAGTGTACTAGCGGAAACAGTTTACTGGACCAGAAAAAAGTTTCCTGTTTTCAATATTTACAGAAACGTGACCGGAAACATAAGGATTTCCACGGAGTTTCTGTTTCCAAAATGGTAAGAAACTGGGAAACACTCCCCAATAGAAGTTCCCGTGCAACATCGAAAAACCATATTCAATTAAAAGTTGTTTTCTCTTGCCCCCTATTTCGCAACACATTAAGTTACACAAGCAAGGAACTCAATTACATTAGTCTACAACCGGAAACAGTTTCCTATTTTCAATTTTTACAGAAATTTGCCCGGAAACATAATGTAAGGATTTTCAGGGAGTTTCGGTTTCCTAAACAGTAAGAAACACGGAAACACTGCCAAATAGATGTTTCCATGCAACATAGTTGTTCAAACATAACACTCTATGTGTTATTAAGTTATACGAGCAACTCAATTGCATTAAAAAGAACAGAAAACGCTAAACATGAAAAATGATATATACCTGATCATGTTGCCTCAAAAGAGCAATCTCTTGCTCGGTCTTGCTCTTCATTTTAGCTCTATACTGGCAAAAGCTCTGAAATTGGTAGACAAATTCATCAACCATATCCCACAGCCACTGATTCGGCAGTTGCATATTCACAACCCCGTGCAACACCACCTAATTCATCCACAAAAAACACGTAAAACACACGATATCATTCGAAACATAAACACGAACACAATTAATCAACAATACCTGAAAAAGGCTGCAATAGTTATCCCAGCTATCAATCCTCTGCTTAAGAGTAGGCGAAAGACGGGCATAGAGATGGCGGAACCACATCTCTCGATACAGCAAGCAAAAAACATGGTCGTTGTCAACATAGTGAGCAACAGCGTCAACTGACGGCCATGGAGTTTCCTTGAACAGACGTTCTGATAAGGTCTGGAAAGAGGTCTCGTACATCTGGTGGATCTCGTACACGTTCTTTTCTCTGATGTGACGGTAGAGATGGACGACGAACGATTTGACGGAATCCGGCACGAAGTTTGGATCGTAACCTAGCTCGCCGCTCTGTTCTCCGGCGCCGGCGCCGGCGGAGGGCTCGTCGTAGTCGTAGCCGGTTGCCATGGTTGGTTCGGAGATTCAGGAGGAAGATAATGGAGCAGATGAGATGACGACCGTGAGTGGAGAAGCTTACTGAGATTAGGGTTTAGTGAATTACAGAGTTGAGCTATTCGAATCTGTTATTTTCGTGGGCTTTACATGCTCAGGCCCACTTGTATTACAGAGTTTTCATCAGCCCACTAACGAGTATAAATTAAAGCCCAAATCTTCTACCAAGGTGGTTAACACCGGACCAACCCAACTCAGTTGAACCAAATCCGGCAGGTAAATCGGTCCGAAGGTACCTTATGATTTTGTTACTTACATATGGAAAGAGTTGATTCACCTACACAAACAAATTTAGTATTCAAAATAAGATGGGTAGGTATATGACCCTTCAAGGGAAATTAAAGTGAGTGTTAGGGGTATATGATGGATATTGAAATGATACTACCTCCACGTAGCTCAGTTGCCATTTTGTAATATTGAATTGAAAGCTTAGCAATTTTTATATTCTTTTAGCAAAAAGTTTGAGTTTCATCGTTTAACATGAAAAATAAAATTGGTGTATAAAATATATGTATATTTAACAATTAGAATGATTGACCAAATACAATTTAGTTAATTACCGTTAGATCAAAATCAGGTGAAGATGAAGATTAAATACTAATGAAATCACCAAACAAATCTGAACCCTTAGATTTTGATCTAACGGTGATTGATCAAATTGTATTTGGTCAATCATTAACCATGTGAGCACAACTGCATTCATTTACAAAAACGTGGTCGTCTACCACAAAACTTTCATAAAAGTGGGAGGATTTTCCTTGAACAATATAATGCAATGGTAACCACCCTAGAATATCGATAAAAAACACAATGGTTCAAAATTGATAGAATCATCAACCGTATAATATCCCAATAAAAAAACATATATAAATAATGGAAAGATATGACTATAACAACATTTCCAATTGAGAAAACAGAAAAGAAACACAAATATTTTGTTTACATTAAAAAAACATTTTTATAAGAACATTTTCAATATTGATTGCAGTTCAACCTAGGTTGAACAAAATTTATTTCACACTTCAACTTAATATATAGCATATGAATGAAATGTTAAAAAAGTTGCAGTAACAAAAATGTGAGCATATTAGCCTTTTCTTGAATCAGATTCCACAATTCATCTACATGCTTCTCCTCGGTCAATGTCGATCCCACGCAACAACTTATAAAATACATTCCTCCAACGACTCCATGAGTCACGAAAGCCCGCCCACTCTTGTTCACTGCCGTCAATAATTGCCCGTTCAACCCATCGACATTGCTACTCATTCCATTGGGCTTCAACCTGAAGCAAACTAAGGCAAACTTTCTTGGCACCGCAATCTCGAACCTCTTGTCATTCTTCACGAGCAATTCTAAACGCTTAGCCAACATCACATCGCTGCGTATGTGATGCATGAGGTTCACCAATCCATGTCTACGTATCACAACCCATAGCTTCAAAGCAGTGAACCGCTTGCTCAGTGCAAGTTGCCAATCTTTGTAGTCTATCACTGTATTTGATTCTGTTGCAGAATTTCTAGTCGATAATGATTCAATCAACAACTGAGGTTTCTTAATCCACAAGCAACAACAAGTCAAGTTAGTAAGGAACCATTTATGCAGATTCATGCTTATAGAATCTGCTAATTCTACTCCATCCAAATAATGTCTTAACTCAGGGCATATGCAAGCATTTCCCGCATACGCCGCGTCAATGTGGAACCAGATGTTGTACTTATTCGCTAGTTTCCCCAATTCTTTAATCGGATCGACTGCTCCACAAGCAGTAGTTCCAACAGTTCCGCAGATAAACAAAGGCACAAAACCTGAGGCGATATCATTTTCAATCACTTCCTCCAATGTTCGGGTACAAAAGGAAAATCCATTTGAAATCGAAGTAGGAAGCGAACGGATGTTGGAGGTTGGGATGCCTACTAATTTAGCACCCTTATGAAGGGTAGAATGTGTCTGATCAGAAGCATAAACCACCAGTTTAGTGATTTTGTCCCATCCAAACATTTTCAAAGCCCTGTCCCTAGCTGCTGCAAGAGTACACACTATAGCCTCACACGTGGTTCCATGGAGGACACCACCTCCAGTTCCCGAAAATTGAAACGACAACGGAAGCTTCGACAGATCTGCCATCCAATCCATGAGACGTGATTCGAGCTCGGTTGCAGCAGGAGATGAAATCCAATTGAATCCAACCACATTGAGGCCTGAACGAAGCATCTCCCCGAGAAATCCAGCATTGCTCGCACTTGCTGGGAAGTAACCAAAGAAGCTAGGACTCTGCCAGTGAGTGAGGCCTGGAACTATGCAATCATTAACATCTTTCAGAATGTTTTCTAAGGAGTCAGGATGATATGGAGCAGATAAAGGGAGTTTAGAAGAGAGATATCCGGGTTGAACTTGGCTTTGAACTGGGTATTTTTCAATGTTGGTATAATAATCAGCAATGAAATCGATCACCAATTTCGACTCGTCACACAAGGTTGTAGGGTCTAAGGGAGAGAAGGCATTTGTAGGTAATGAATTTGAGATGAAAAGGATATGTTGTTAGTCTACTTTATTCAAAGTAGTGCAGCATTACACATATATACATGTTATCCTTGTTCTAATGGATAGTGTTAGTCCCTCCCCATACATGTGTAAATCCTTTTGTCCCCCAAAAAGAAGGGCAGCCGTCCCTAACTAATAATTAGGAGGGCCTGCCTTTCTATCAAAACAAACTATCCATCATTAGAAGGAAGGAAGGAGGGACAAACCATCCATGTTTATGGTATGGTTTCTCTTTTTTCATGTCTATAAAACCTACTTTTATTTATAATTCAAGAAACCAAAATATTGTTTATAAGTAACACTTTATTTTAAAAATAATTAATTAAGCTCTATATTTTAGACAGTAGAATTAGCTTCAAACCATGGATTCTTTACCCGGTCTCGTTTTCAACCCTTGTCAAGCAATCTCACTATTTGATCACTTACCGTTCGCTTGAGGTGGTGGAATGGAAATACCATTAATTTAGAACTGAAACCAATTTGCATATTCATCAGTACTACAAATGGCTATTTGCCGTTATAACGCATTATCGGCCTTTTTTTTCCTTTTTTTTTCTTCTTTTCATTTGATCATTATATATTTCAATAACTAGTTCTATAATGAAATTCACAGATCTCAGATTTTATGTAGCAGGATACAAAAAGGGAAATTTGCTGTAGGAAAAAGAAAAATTATGACATTTTCCTATATATGATAGACCATAATACTACTCTTTTTGCTCAGTTGATTTGGTATAAAGATTGGTTCCTTGTTCTGTTATATTTGTCTGACAATTAGAATCCAACCAGCCTCTCCTTACTGCTAGGTGTAAAGCCAACCTCTCCTCTTGATCTTTGAGGAGGCAAATGGCAGGATCAGTTTCTACCAAACATTTCAGTATTTCTGTATGGCCTTGCGAGCCAGCAAGTTGGAAGGAGTGCATCCCCAAGTATCACGTTGAAGCACCATGACAAGACAAAGTTGTATAACAGATTGAATCCAAATGATCACACATCGCAGATACATGCAATGTCTCAGTGAAGCCCATACTGGCTGCAGCATACAAGGTATCTACGGTAATATCTTCCATAGAAGAGATATAAGAAGTAAATTGGAAGAATAGTGGTTCAAAGATAAAGAAGAGAGGAGTAGAGAGAATAGAGGTTCAAAGACAAAGAGAAGAGTGGTAGAGAAATGGTGCAATGTGAAACACATATATAGTGCCCACAAAACCTATCTAACATGTATACAACAACACTTCAATAATTTGAAATCTACTCAGATCTTTATTACAGATTTGTATGCTCCCATAAAACGATTGAGTAAAAGGGGCACAACCTATTTCATCCAGCTAGTGCAAAAAACAAATGTACAAGCACGAATCTTAATACTAAAACTAGAAAAAAGAAAAAAGATTAGAAAAAATATCAAGAGTAAACAAAGATTAGAAAAAAGATAAAGAAAGAAGTCAAAATTATGGTATTGAGTATGCTAACAGGATTGCACTATATAGAAAAAAGATTAAAAGTATTAGAAAATGCATCACACCTAAAACCTATTGAAGTAAAAAGTAGAAAAAAAAGATAAAAGTAAAGTAAAAGAAAAAGAAAAAAAACTAGTTAAAAGAAAATGAATAGGTGTAAAGGAAGAAGACACAATTATGGTATTGAGTATGCCAATCAAATACCTCTAACTATAACATTTTATGCTATAAGTCACAAGATACAGAAAAATAAACTTGCTAGGTAATATAATGAAAGTAGAATTCAAAAGAAAAGAAAGAAAAACAGAATTATAAGAAAAACCTTTTGGTGAAAGTGAAAAAACTATCAATATTGAATAATTTCAGCCATTCATATAATAAGCAACTAGAAACTACTATGTTTGGTTTATACTCTTTGGGATTTATGTTCTTTATCCAATTTTATTAAATGATAGGTATAGTTATACCAATTAAATTTGAAAGCCCCAATAGATTAATTGAAGCCTGCAATTGCTTTTGTGTAACATTACATTACATCAAATAATAATTTAGGGATATCACAGAAAGACATAAGATTTCGTTCAGACATGCATAAGTAGTTTTTACTAAATTAACAAGGTAGGAGTACCTGATTGTAGTTGCAAGAGGCTCTTCAAAATTTGGAGCAGAAGGTGTAATGAACTTAGGGCATGCATGAGAGAACAGCTCATCATATCTTTGCATTCGTATCATTTTTTGATCATACTTCTCCCGCAACTGAGATCAACAGTCTCCTCAACAGGCTTTACTTGTGGGCAAAGTGAAAAGCAAATAGCCAGCAATGTATACATTTACTCAATCTTCTACAGTATCTGCACAAATTCTGGAGATTTCTTATGATATTGCTTGGTCTTGTATATGTAGAACAGGATATTTTTGAACTCACGGATGGCATCCATATACCTTTGGAACATTGATATATTATTATGAATTAAGAAACTCAGTAAATAAGATGAAGAACATTTAGAGATATTTCGTACAGACAACCCAAAACAACAGTTAAAAAAGGCGACACGCAACATGATAATTAAAACACACGCACAGATAACTAAAGTACTCATGAGATAGTAGTGTAGTTGTACTGTATGTTGTTGGATTGCCCAAAGATTTACAATGGAGAATGTAGGTCCTATTTTTAGCATTTAAGCCTTTATTTTTAGGTCCAAGCAGCATGGTACTAACACTAAATTGCTTTCTTTCATTTGAGTCACAACATTAAAAAAGGAAATGGATCAAATTTGAACTATATACAAAGAACCTATGATGAATTGATGATTACCTACAAATTTGGAACCACTTGAGATTAGAATAATACATCCGATCAATCCAAACTAAGGTGCATAATTGGTGTTAAAAAATAAATGTGAACAAGTGAGCACCAATTGAATCGTGGGTACAAGTATTTTAAAATTCGACATGTACCAGTCTTTCATCTCATATTGCATCGACAATGCAGTGCCAAATTTGGCTTTTGCGAACCCAAAATTGAAATGCTTGTAGATATTGCCTCTTCAAAACTCTGAAAAAGCCGCCTAGCTACCAGATTTACTTGGTACCGTGATTATCCCATCTACCTGTTAGAAGTAGTTCGGGAGAGACGAGGAACCTCCAAGTTACTATTATCAGGTTCATCTTCATCGTCAGAAGATAGGAGAGATGAACCCATCCAAGCCTTAAAACCTTCATTTACACGTCTTTCCACCTCTGGTGTCACTTCCACGGGATTTGCTTCTAACATTTCCAGACCATGGTTTCTGCTGCTAAAATCACTCTCGTCAAGAATCATAGCTCTCTTCCTTCTTAAGAAAAAGGCTGTTCCCCCATATAAAATGACAAGCCCCCATGTGGCGATCTCATAGCACCAAAACAAAGGTAAGGAGCATCTACTTCCTAGTGTCAGAAGACTTGAACCAAGAAACAGTGCAAGAACACCAAAGATGACAGCAAAGACCACATTCAAAATGGAGATGCATCGTACGCCACCTTCAATCCATATAAACAGAGTCAACTAGGTACTCCAATCATCCCAATTACCATATTTACGAGGATTAGCTTCAAAAATAGCATGCCATAAAGCTAATCTTCCCATGTTTGAAACATATACAAGGAGGTTGAATGCCAAAATGTTTACACACGATTCTCACATTCATTTTTTGAGGAAAAAGGCAGTTCACTGGTTTTCTTACTGAGAAGCCAAAGCCAAGTTGAAGAGAGTTTCTCTACACAATGCTCTATCAAATCACTCTCGAAAACATAAAATGTTACATGAAGATTTTAGGCTATCCCCTTCTCTAACGTCATAAGAATTTCATGTTGGCGCCAATCACTTCATATTACATACTTTCTTGCTTTTTAAAGTTAATATTCGAATTTAAATGGGCATGGGTTTTGAAAATTAAGTAAGCTGTATCTCCATGCAAATGAAGTGGAAAACATTGAAGGAAGTTTGTGACAATAATCAAGAAGAAATATGAAGAACAACTACTGATCTGAAGCATGAACTTTCTTTTCAAAAACAAACAAAAAAATCAATTACAAAAGATGTAATGAACTGGAGAAAGGACGAGAAACATATCAAGAACTAGAGAGCCCCGAGAGACTCCTCAACAGAAAAACAATTTCAAAAAAGTTTTGCAAGGACTTTTTTAAAATATAACCTCCATAAGCATTTGAAAGATTGTTGCAAGGATTCCTGATTCCTAAACAGATACTCGTGCAGTTTTTATAGAATCTAGAACAGCCCTGTAAACAGTAGCATTAAAGTAACCATCAATTTTTGAGAGGTGGTACTGGAAGAAATAAGATAGCAGTTGTTGTCGCAGATCATACATTGAAAGGCATAGTCTAGCCATAAAAATCAAGCCTATATCTAGGATCGATTTAAAAGAAAACATGTCTCCCAATACAAAACATGCAAAGACTGAATCTGTAATTTCCAAGGGGCGATAATCAGGAGAAATTGCTAAAGCTTATATTTCTTATAGTTCCTCTTACGCTATTAGAATCCACTTTTTAGGGACAACAACCCGCCCAGCATCACATCACTGGTATATTAGAATAAGTAATTATCAAAATCAAGCGTAACTCATATATTTCAGACTTTTAACATGCCTAGAAAGAATACAAAATAACAAAACCACCCAAATACCTACAACTATTTTCTTTCCCGTTAACTACTAAAGCAAGGGCCTCGTTTCTAAATATTATTCAGTACAGTTTCTCTCACGCTACTATAATTATCATTTTTAGAAGGGATAGCAGCCCTGTATTGCTGATATATTAGAACAAGTATTTATCACCATTCAGTCACATGTCTCACAAGTACCTACCTAGAAGCAATATAAAATAACAAGCCACCATAACCTCTAGAATAATTTCTTTCTTAGTAGCTACTAAAGCCAGGGCCTCATTTGCAAACTTAATCACCCGTTTGGTATGTCTATTCAATGGAAACAAACAACTAACCAAAAATGCAGACATCATATTGAAGTGATTAATCCATACCCCTTCTTGAAGCACAGTAATTATTCTCAACCACTTTTAAGCAGCCATGTCTTGTCGGAGCAGAATAAGCAACTGCTATACCTGCATCATGGACAAAATTATATGACACCTTAGAATGGAAAAAAGAAATCAAAAGTCAACCTAGAATGTCGTTTACTTCAACCCAAATACCAAAAGAAAAAGGCACAGCGAGATCCACTCATGCATCATTTACATCACAGCTCGAACTGATTGAATGTAGGAACTCCTATAAAAGTCTGCTTCTAATTTTTATATCCGTACCATACACAACCTTACCTTCTCTCCTCTCCAATACACATGAGCAATATATATGATTATTACTAAGCTACTTCAAGCTGGTTAGTGCTCCGAGATCAACCATAGTTTAGTACTTGATCCATAGATATTCCCAGCATAAATAACACTGAGAACTAACCTAAGCAACCGAGAAACTGAAAGCAACTTTTGCTTGGGCAACAATAACATATGTTCATGTTCTACTTTTTCTGAAGCATTATCAACTATCAATAACTTGGTTGACACTTGACACACATTTCTTACATTATATATCCGAGAATCAAAAGCAATTTCATATTTGAGAAATGAACTTATACCGAAACATTGCAAGATGCATCAACAGAAAGATATTAGTTATCTATGATAAAACGCAGTAAACAAACGTGAAGAAAACTAATAAAAACGACACTTGCCAGCGCAAAGATACGGAATTGATGCGAAGAAAATGACAGCTGAGGGTACAAAGACAACGATCCAGTAATAATCGACAGTCTCCTGATCGGTGAGATAAAAAGCATGACGAATGAGATCAGAATCGCTTCGCGGGGGAGGGTGAGGTCCCCGGTGGCTGCAAAAGGGCCTCCTAAGGCTATTATCACCAGGAAACACAATCTTCAAGCTGAGAATTATGCAGACAAGAATGACAAGGCTAATGACAGCTAAACAAGACATGAAAATAGGTCTTTGAATCTTGATCCATGCTCTGTCTTGGTTCTCGTAGTCGTGCTTCGGCATGAAAGCTTGACGCAGCGCGTCGCCAATGATTGACATTGCATGTGGCAAGGAGGTTGAATTTAAAGAGAGATGGAGAATGAATGAATGAGAACAAAAGCACGTGAAGATTGTATAGTAGTAATTAATTAATCATCACAAGATTTCATTACCAAAAAAAAAAAAGATCACAAGATTCCGGCTAGGGTTTTCTTCTACTCTTAACATTCAACACCGATTAAGTTGAGATGAGATGTTAGATGAAGTGATTTGCAGGCGTAAGTTGCATATCTCAGCCCGGATACTCTGCTGCTCATATGTTTGATGAATTTGAAATGGGAGCTTTCTTGATGATTGGAACTTCATTTTGATTTTTGAGAGATGCTAAACATTTATTTTTAGTACTTGTCTAATCATGAATTACGAAAGAATGATGAAAGGAGTTAGAGTGATTGATGTCATTTTATTCTTTTAATTCAACTTTCGCGCATTTTGTGACTTGGATGCCTTAATTTAGTACTAGTTGTGACTATTTGGCAACTTTTTACATCCAATTTCATAATCACTCCGTCATACCGACTAATCAATAAAGGTGAGATGTAAACTTTTTCAGAATCTAATCACTCTTCTTTCTTCAACTCTTCATAGTCTTATCCTCTTCTTTTCCCAAAAGTTCATCATGAGCTTCTTTTTCTTTTTTTTGGTAATTTTTTTTTTTAGACCCATTAAATTCATTTAATGCTTCGGTTACACTATGCGTCATCCCGGTGCCATGTAGATTAAGTATGGTCAAACAATAAGTGATTTGTTGAGTTTAGCAATTGATCGCTAAAATAGAGTCTCGTTTAAGTGGTGAGTGACTCACCAAATTAATTTACAGAGTCATCATTAGTCTTTTAGGGAGTCACTTACCACTTAAATGAGACTGCTAAAATCATGTGATTAAGTAACAAAAGGTTTAGGTTTAATACTTATCGGGTTCTTAACTTGTCCATTTTTTTCACTTTGTCACCCCAACTTAAATGACAACCTATTAACCACCGAAACTTGTAATTTTGTTACACTTGACCTCCTCAACTTGTCAAATATGACTTATTTTGTCCATTTGTGCTGACGTGACATAAGATAAATGGTTATAAAAAATTGGGATAAGTACAAATAAAACCCTTGTAGTTTCATGAATTTGCAAATAGAGGAATGTGGTTTCATTTTTTGCAAAAGAATGCATGTGGTTTACAAAATTGACAATTAAAGGAATTTCATTTAATTTGTTAGTATTTGATGACATGTCATATTGACTTTGATGATGTATCATGTTGACTTGTTGACGTGACATAATAAACTATTAATTTTTTGATGACGTGGCAGGTTGACTTGATGATGTGACAAATGTTGTTAGTCAATTTCTTTTATTTGTCAAATATGTAAACCACATGCCTCCTTTTGCAAAAAATGATACACATTCCTCTATTTGCAAAACATTGAAACCACACAAGGGTTTTATTTGTACTTTTCCCTAAAAAATTCATGCTCATCAACATAAAATGAGCAAATATGTCACAAATGACGAGTTGAGGAGACCAAGTGAAAAAAAATTACAAATTTAAAAAACTAAATGAAAAATAATCATAAGCTAAGTAATTAATAGATTGTCCCTAAAGTTGGTAGCTGAAAATTTACAAATGACACTTATAATAATTGTTTGAATCCGAAGCAGTAAGAAACAATCTGCCGTTTCCAGCAAAGTTTTATAATACAAGTTGAATAAAAGTAAGGACGGATTTGGCTGTTGCGTTGGAATATAGGAGGATGGATCATCATCATCATCATCATCACTTCCATGATCAACCTCCTCTTCACTATACAGTCTCCATTTTCTGCAATTTCAGTGCTTTATTTTTGTCACTTCCATGGCTTCCTTGTCTGCTTTTTCCCCAATTCCCTCCCCAAAAATCCCTCCTCATTTCTCCAATTCCCTTCTTTTCTCCCCAAATCTTTCTTTCCGGCAATTCGGATCCCGAAATTCCCAACATGAGCTCACGATCATCCGAAACTCTCATCATTCTGAAGCTGCTTTGGTTGGCAATGGCAAGTCATTTCACCTCTTCTTTTTCATTTTCGATTTCAGTTATCAATTTCAAAATTAGATTCTTATAACTAAATCCAAAATTAAAGATGTAATGCCTCTGTATTTTGCAGGTTCTGACGATGATCTTCCGGTTCTGACATGTTCACAGGTGAATTTTTATATGGAAACTTAGTTTGTTATGGTGATTGTTGTGTTGTTAATTTGATATCTGTGCGCATTGTTACTTAACCAGGTGAACTAAAAGCTCGAGCGGATAGTTAAGGCTAACAACATCTTTTATATTAATCTCTAACATGTATGATTTTGAAGGCTATGGAAAAGTTGAGAAGCAACAAAGAGAAGAAGAAAGGGAAGCAGGAATACTTGGCCATGTATTCTAGCTTATTTGAGGGGATAACAACTGATATAGCTGCTATGGTGATCCCAATGGATGATCATATGGTTCATCGAGGTCACGGTGTTTTTGATACGGCTGCAATCATCGATGGGTTAGTACTGTTTTCATTTTCTTTCAGATTAATTTAGTTATGTATAATTACATGTTTTATGCAAACATAGGAAATGGAAACGTGTTAAAATATATAGAGACATTTATAAATATTGAAAGTATAATAAGAAAAATTGATAGTTTATGTTCTAGAGATGATTGTAACAATGAAGGTAAGTAAAATAACTACAACTTATGAAATTGTATTGTATTTGTTGACGAAAACGGTTTCCTAAATCAGAAATAAGTTTCCTATCCTCGGTATTTACGGGAACACGCCCGGAAATGTTTCGTATTGGTTTTGAAGAGTCCATTTTCGAAATGAACATGAAACGCGGAAACGCGGCCCAAGAGGATTTTCCATGCAATATAAGTATATAAAGGGCAGTTTCTGCTTCCATAAATCTGTAAAACTTCAGTTTTATATATGTCACATCTCATATACTGGATGATGTGCAGTATTTTTTTTTTAAAAGCATGTACATTTTAGTTATTTGAAGAGCTTTTCAGAAATGCAGCATATAGGACCTTTCTCCAGAATTGTTTCTATATTAAAGTTTTTGGATTCTGAAAGTAATCCTTCATCGTTTCCAATTTGAGATTCCTCTTTGTGTATGGATTAATGTGTAATTAGTATCTGATTTTCATTTGTAAAGAAAAGAAAAAAGTGGCCTCTTGCAAGGTTAACCCAAAGAACATATTCACACTTTGGTTCGAACCTGATAATTGCTCATTCACTATATAATGTTTCTAAACCACAGACACCTTTATGAATTGGATCAACACCTAGACCGGATTCTAAATTCAGCATCCAAGGCCAAAATTACTCTTCCTTTTGGTCGGGAGGGTATAAGAAGAATACTCATACAAACAGTAAGTGTTTCGAAGTGCCAAAAAGGATCCCTTAGGTACTGGCTCTCCGCAGGACCCGGTGATTTCCAGCTCTCTCCTTCTGGTTGCCATCAGACTGCTCTTTATGCCATTGTTATCCAAGACCAATCTTCTTCACTTGATTCCAAAGGTGTTAAGGTAGTAACTTCTTCAATCCCAATAAAACCCCCACAGTTTGCCACCGTGAAAAGCGTAAATTACCTTCCTAATGTGCTTTCAAAGATGGAAGCAGAGGAGAAAGGTGCATTTGCAGCTATTTGGTTGGATAATGACGGCTTCATTGCGGAAGGGCCTAACATGAACGTAGCTTTTGTTACTCGGGAAAAAGACCTTGTAATGCCTGATTTTGATCAAATTTTAAGCGGGTGTACAGCTAAACGGGTTTTGACTCTTGCTGAGGGGCTAGTGAATGGAGGTAACATTCGTAAAGTAGAAGTCCGGAATGTGACTGTGGAGGAAGGAAAGAAGGCAGATGAGATGATGCTTATTGGAAGTGGAATTCTTGTTCGTCCTGTCGTGCAATGGGATGAGCAGATGATTGGTGATGGTAAGTTCTTTTCCTACAATATACTATCCTTTGAAAAGATATTTTTATTGGAGTGTGGATTTTAATAATCCTTGTTCATTGAAGAATAAGAAAAAAATGTATGAGTTATGACTAATAAATTTGTGCATATGTTGTTATGAAGGCAAAGAAGGTTCAGTAACTATGGCTCTCTTGAACCTAATTGTGGAGGATATGAAGTCCGGCCCTCCAACAGTTCGAGTACCAGTTCCCGGGTTCAATTAAACTTGAAGACAGATTGTTCAGTTAATTTTTCAGATGCTGGAAGCCAAAGGTACCTGTATACAAGTTAAACTGGCTACTTTGTAGGATCAACCTTCTGTATTAGAATTTTTGAAACACTTACTGTTATAATAACCCATCCAACTATAAAAGGAAAATTTACACACAACTATAAGATTTGAATACTGTGTACAATATAAAATCCTAACATTAAGCTTTGTACCCCATGAAACCCGTTCATTACCCATTTATACATATTTTCCGGGATGGACGGATTGAGTATGGATGGGTTAAAATTATACATCCGAATTTGAACACCCTAATTTGGTGGGCTATGCTAATTATAATTGTGGATTAATCTCATCCTCATTATCCTGGGGCAGTATTTTTTTCCAGAACCAGTGCTTTTTCCACATGAACATCATCTCTTCAATTGGAATTCCCTTGGTTTCAGGCAAAAAGAAGAACACAAAAATGGTCATTAGAGTAATCCAGCTAGCAAAGAAGAGAAATATCCCGAACTTCAGTGCACAAAGTAGGGACAGGAATGATTGGGCTATGATGAATGTAAATAACAGATTAACTGCTACTGTTATGCTCTGCCCAGCTGATCGCGTTTCCAGTGGAAATATTTCGCTTGGCACTGTCCATCCAAGCGGACCCCATGACCATCCAAATGCTACAACGAATAGGCAAATCACCACTACCACTAACACCGAAAATCCTTTCGTCAAATGCTGGTTGTCTCCAAACTTCACCCCTAGAACTATTGACACTATCACCTGCAATATGCATATCAATGTATGTTTTAATTTCCACTAAACATAACTAAGAAATGGAAATCGGGAATGGTATTAGTATTACCTGGCATACGATCATTTGTATTCCCCCAGTGATGAGCAAAAATCTTCTGCCTAATTTATCAACGGTTGCGATGGAAATAAATGTAGAGGTGCAAAGAACTGCTCCAGTCAAAGCTGAGGAGTAGAGGGAAGCATTTCCTCCAAACCCGAGACTCTGAAATAGAACGGGAGCGTAGAACAGAATTGAATTGATGCCTGTTAGTATTTGGAAAGTAGGCATGAGAATCGCCATCACCAATTGCGGCCTGTTCCTCCTTTCGAGTATGTTTCTGAATGGATGCTTGATTGAATTGGCCAATTCACTTGCATCCAACATGTCCTGAAATTCTGCATTCACATCTTTGGTTCCTCTTATCTTCTCTAAAGTCTTTCTCCCTCTTTCGGTTAACCCTCTTTCAATTAAACTGTTCGGAGTCTCGGGCAGAAGTATCCCTCCCACTGTCATTAGCAGAGCTGGAACTGCTGCTAATCCGAGAGAGAGCCTCCACCCCCATGGTTGCAACTTTTGTGTTCCATAATTTACCATATTTGCTGTAAATATCCCAGTTGTAGTTGCTAACTGGAACATAATGTTCATTGCTCCTCGAAGATGAGTCGGAGCCATCTCGGATAAATACAAGGGAACGGCTTGGTTCCCGAAACCAATGCCGATACCAAGCATGATTCGACCTAATAGGAGCATCCCGAGGTTAATAGCTGCTGCATTTAGGACCGCTCCTATAAGAAAGCTGACACCGCCACAAACGATACTTGCACGCCGTCCGTATAGTCTTGTAACAGGACCCGCGACAAGAGATGCTACGAGACCAGCCAGGTAAAGCGAAGAGGTGAATGAGGCTAGTCCTTGGTCGTCATACTTGCAATAGTTGCTTTCATGTGCGTGTTGTTTCTTTACATACACTCCATGGAAAAATTTCATAAGAAATGCATCCATTGATGTCACTCCTCCTGCATGTTCATAAAAGCAAATTATATATTGATTTCTGCTATATAGAAAAAAAGACAACGGAAGGGGCAAAAAGTATCCCTAACGTTGGATCCGGAGTACAATTTTACCTCATTGCATCCAAAATGATGCAATTTTATCGCTAATATTAGCAGTCGAAGAATTTTACACCTAACGACATTAGCTTTTTCAATTGCTCTGGTGTCACATGATCTCTCTAATCGTACTCTCTTGGAGCAATACAGTGGAAATTAATATCATCATTTATTCCATAAAATGATCGCATGCATCACTCTTTTTTTTGGTTAGATGCATTAAATCCATGAAACGCAGTATGATCATGTGCATTACTCTAGCAGTATGGTTAAAGATTTCCATTTCAGACAATCTCCTCTCAGAATTTTATTTTTTTTATTTGTTATTATCAAAGGAAAATACTCAGAAGATTAAATTTAGGAGATCTTTCATTATCCAAAAGAAAATCCAACAGAATCAAGGAAATGCTGATTGTTTTTCCATGGATTGAATTAAACTGCAATACTGCATGAACTACCTTATAGGGAAATCTTACCATACATGATTATGATTTACAATTTAATTAACGGTTATTCTAAATGTCCGTGAGAGTGTTAACAAAAAAAGCACACAAAGAACAGAGGTTTCTGCTACATCAATTCCTGAAAGGAAGTATATATTCCAGGGATCTAAAGAACCATAGATCCGAATTCTTGTCACAAATTATACAATCGAAGAACCAAGATTCAATTTGTAACTACCAAATATATTTTCAACGTAGTCAACTTTTATTTATGAGAATAACATACCTGAGATTCCAATGTCATAACCAAAGATAGAACCACCAATAGCAGCAACAAAACAAGCACAAATTACAGAAGAAGTAACTTTGCCACGATATTGCTCAGCTCTCTCCTTGGCCACACCGGCCGGTCCAATCGTTCCTCCAGCCATTTTCTTCTTCTTCTTCTTCTTCCTAAATTTTATCAACCAGAGTTATATAATTGATAATACAAAAGAAGAGAGGCATAAAACAAGACAGAAAATATATTTTAAGTTTTACTAAGAAACTACCTTCTTCTATTCTGCAAATAGAAATCTAGAGTTGGTTTGGTAATGAATGCATTTTCAGTTTTTCTACAAATGTCAATGTTTGGGATTAGTAGGATTCAAACCTTTTTCAGACAAAACAAATCACTTTTTTCTCTTCCTCTCCACTATCTTCTAATTCGGACACTCAGGATACGTTTTTAATTACCTCCTTATCTTCAAATTCCCTAAATGGCTATAATAAATAAATATCATTATCCTCTCAATTCGTTTAGTAAATTTGATTGACTTGTATGGTGAGTTTTGCTTTTTCAAATTTATTTGAAGTGATATAATTAACCTCATAAAAATATTAGTTTGATATAAATTGTTTTTCACGTGACTATTTTTTTTACAAATCAGGATCAATTACTAAATGAAAGGTCGTAATTCACTTTTCTAAAAAGAAATCACAATAATTCTAGCTATGAAAGTAACAATCATGTGGCATTTTAGCAAGCTGTGTGTCCTTCATTTGTTTGACTTTTCTATGAAATTCAAAGTGATATGTCAAGTTGTACTTTATTTGTGTATTATTTATATTATCGATGATTTGGTTATTGTTTGGGAGTATTCAATTATTGTTAACTTTTTCAGATTTTGTCTCGATTGAGAGAAAGTTGCGTCGTCATAAATATTAATTTACATACCATATTAAATTGTTGTTAGCAAAAATAATAATAATAAAAAATCTATTTATATTAGGGATATTTTATGGTCACTTTGTTTTTCACAAAGTAAGTATTACTTTGTTTTGTCAACCATTGGATCATGGGTTAAAAACTAATCCAATGGTGAACAAGACAAAGTATAGACAAAGTAAGAGAAAAACAAAGTGACCATAACCTACACCTTTATATTAGGTTTTTAATTCGTGTAATGCACAATTATTGTATTTTCATATTTTTAATAATTGATAATAATGTTGATAAAATCTTACTTTTTATTTATTTTTCTTATCAAACACAATAAATAATTTATACAAGAATAAAAAAATATAACCAAAAATTGGGTATAAATCCATAGTTTTATTCCATATACATGAACCGGCCCTTGCAAAAATATATAGTCTATTAAACTACACATTAACTTTCCCCAATATGTTCAAGAGGACATTTTTTTCCCAAAGCTTTATATTACACACATACACAAAATGATTAAAATACAAGGGATAAATATTTTATGGGATATTCTATGGTCACTTTGTTTTTTACAAAGTAACCATTACTTTGTTTTATCAACCATTGGATCATGGTTAAAAACTAATCCAATGGTGAAAAAGACAAAGTAAGGAAAAAACAAAGTAACCATAGCCTACACCATATTTTATAGTATTTCTTATTGAATTATAAGTAGGAAAAATTATATGGTTAGTTTGTTTTTTACAAAATAACCATTAGTTTGTTTTGTCGACCATTATTAGATCATGAAGTAAAAATTAATCTGATATTCCCTCCGTTTTTAAATGTTAGTCGTTTTTGTAAAAATATGAGAAATTAGGATATCATTAATTATAGCATATAAAATATTAATCTATCCTCCTTTTAATTTCTATTGTGTTACTTGATTTCTTAAAACTCTATAAGTATAGGAATATACTTGACAAAACACTAACCCATATTACCATAAATGACAAAAACGACCAACATTTATGGAAAAATTCACTTCCCAAAAATGACCAATATTTAAAAATGGAGGGAGTAGTAAATAAGATAAAGTACAAAAAAGTAAATAAAAAACAAAATAACTATAGCTTTCACCATAAATAAATACACGTAGTCACCATCGAAAACAAACTACATTGTAATCTATTCGTATTAACAAAACCATTTACCTTTTTTTTAAGAAAATTAAAAATTTAAAGAGAATCTGAATAACACTGAGACGATATGTTATACTTTTTTAAGCGAATAGAGAAAAGATATAATAAATAAAACAGGGTTACGTACATCATAAGTAAGTGTGAATAGAAACAGACTCATCTAACTAAGACACAGGCGTAGCCAAAGACAAAGGCGTCACTCGCAAGCGAGTGAACAACAATGTTAGCGTACCTTCAATTAAAAACAACACAAACATCGTTTACATGTGGACCTAAGTTGACAACACGACTCAATTACTAAGCCAAATTCTGAAAAATCGGAGTAGTGAAATGGACATCTCGAACTATCGACTCCGCATCCATCAGTATTAACATGGGACCATCCTTCTTGAATAACCATGCGAAGGGCATACTCTGAATCAAGAGACGCTATACTGTGCTTGATATTCATCAATTGAGATAAATTTATATTGGGTAGTTTTATTGCAATAAATTAAAATAAGGCGGCATTTCACTGATATGAACATTTGGCGATAAGTAACACATTTAACTTTTATATAACTAGCAACACATCTTTTTAATTTGTTATCAATTAAGTTTTTTTGAAAAGTATCCTATAACCACTTATTTATTTAAAATTGTTACATTCAATCACTAGCGGTTTATTTTTATACATTTGGCTACTGACCTATTTAATTTGTTTACATTTGACTAATGTTAACCAATAATTTATCCAATATGAAAAAATCTCGAATTTTTTTAAAATTTTATATTGTTTCAAACTATAAGACCTTGTTTTGCAAATGAAGTTAATCATGTAGTGTTTTCATACTTTACCAAATAAAAATAGAATAAACTTATAGTTGTTACGTATTGTTTAGTTTTTTTTGGTAACTACGTACTGTTTAGTTGGGAACATATTTATCTAGTTTGACTCTTAAGAAACAATTTTGGAACCCTTAATTAATAATTAGCTGCATAGTTAAAGAACCAATGAATTTAGAATGAAGTTGCGTATATTATGGTTTGAATTGGCAAAGATGTCGACTCAATTATGAATTTTTGATGAGTTGCTTGCCATTAGATAACTTGTGGGTGTAAGTTGAATAATAAGTAGTTCCCAAAATTTATTTTCTATGTTTGTTTTATGAAATAGATATGCTATTTTGTTTCTGGAAATGAATTTGACTTCAACCCAAAACTGAAAAAGATTGATGTCTACCACCATGTGATGCAATTTCTACATATATTCACGTTATTAATATTATTTATATATTTAGTAGGGTTATTTATTGTACTTTTATGCACGTAACGATTAAATAATTTATTTAAACAAGATTTAAGGATCTTCAAGCATTTCCAATAAGCTCTGCTCTCTATTTGAGCTCCTAAGTTAAAATTTGAGGAGTTTGGATTGAAAATCAACTCCAATATCTTCCTAGTCGCTCTTCAAATTACTAAGAGTCGCACTCTCTCTTTAAATTATTTTTATTTTTTTTAGGAAACAACAACTTGTATTAAGTTGAGTGGAAGATTGATCACTCTAATCCAAAAATCACATTCTTTCATACGAATTTCTAATGGAATTTCATCGTCGAAGAGTTCTTGGAGAATTACCAATTTCTTGTCAAAGTGGCAAGGACCTTCGTGAAGAATTCTGTCCTGCTCCTTTCTTGTTTCAAATTCGCATACGAATAATTCATTACCAAGTTCCTTCACTTGGAAATCTTTAATTTTCCATCCCATCGTGAAAGCGTTCGCCATGGCTGTAAGATTGAGGGGTTTGTTGGAGAGGACTTTGTCGATAAGGGAGGGTTTGGGTGGTTCAAATAGTTTATGGGCGTGGGCGGGATTGAGGTTCACAACTTCTTCTTCATTTTCAGTGAGGGTGATTTTGGTCATCATTTTCTAAAATTTTGGCATTCATGGTCGATAGAAAAACTGGAAAAGGAAGTGGATGTGGGGCGGGGTATGAGCAGATTGTAAGCGAGAGTGGGATTGTGAGAGGGACGTTGATTGGAGAATGGATATTCAGGTAAAAACCACCACTAAGAGTTTGCTTGGATTGAGGGGAGGGGAGATTCATTAAGGGTTTGCTTGGATCATGGTTCTTAGAGGTTCATTAAAGGGAGGTTCATTTAATAACCATGCTTAAATAGGAGCTTAAAAGTTAAATGGTGGTTATAAAATCATGATTTACACCCAAATTCAGTTCCACCAAATTGGTGGGACTGAACCTCCCCTCCCCTCCCCTCCCTTTAATGAATCTCCCCTCCCCTCCCCTCAATCCAAGCAAACCCTAAAGGGAGGGGAGGGGAGGGGAGGTTCAGTCCCACCAATTTGGTGGAACTGAATTTGGGTGTAAATCATGGTTTTATAACCACCATTTAACCCTCATTTAACTTTTAAACTCCTATCCAAGCATGGTTATGGAATGAACCTCCCTTTAATGAACCTCTAAGAACCATGATCCAAGCAAACCCTAAAGGGTGGAGAAAATAACCTTTACAGTGACTGTGTTTGTCAAAGAGAGGGAGGGGATATGCCACAGAGGGTCAAGATAATTCCGATCTAGCTATGAATAGCAGGGGCGGACCCAAGGGGGGGCTCGGATGGGCTCGAGCCCCCCTCAGTTCCGGCACAACCCTTAGACGAATCGCAGTATGTTCTGGCTAGCCCCCCCAAAATAATGTATATTAACCGTAAAAATGACAAAATGGACAAAGTGAAAGAGTGGGAGAGTTTGTAAGAATGGTGTGTTTTTTTTTTGACAACCGAAACAATATTATTACGAAAAACAAATCAACTCATTACAAGAAACGTTGGGGAGTACAGATAACCACTTATCCCAATAATTAGGATTAGAAATATAAAAACGACTAGCACATAAAGAAACGACAATATTGATCGAGCGTTGAATAAACGCAATAGAGCAACTGGAGAGCTCGTTAAGCAACAACCTACAATCTTTGACTATGCCGTTAAAAGGTGAAAAAACCTCTAACGGGCGGGCCATCAATTGCACAACTATCAAAAAGGTCGATTCAACTGCAACATGACTCCAAATACAGTCCTTGATCCAGCTAAGGGCTTCTTGAACAGAAAAGGCTTCAATCAAGATCGGATCTGAACGAAACACATACTCCTAAAAGGGAAAACTGAGGTTGAAAGCCAATTCCAAAATCTCATCCACCGACAATCTTTGATCCAGCTGAGAGCTTCCCGAATGGAAAAAACAACAGTTAAGTTCGGATCTGGACCAAACACACAACCCTGGAGGGGGAAACCGGGAGTGAATGTTGATTTCAAGAACACATCCGTCGATCCCATCAGAACACAACCAACAAACGAGACCAACACCAACAACACACCACTTAAATCACGGAAAATAGAAAGCAATCGAACCAAATAATAAACCATAACCCTAACTCCTCATACGGGAGACATTCTTACATAACAAACGACCGATGACTGCAGAACGTAATCAAAGAGAACGTTGAGACACGGATTTAATATCCAAAACGCTAAAAAAATTAAAATCGAAAGGAAAAGATTGAGACACCCAAACCCTAAAGAGAGTGGCGGCCACCCTGTTGCTCTTTATTTTAAATAAGTTTAGAGGGATATTAATAGGATTAAGTTATCTACATGTAGATGGGGTTAAGAATGGTGTGTTTAGATGTGAAGAATAGGGTTCAAATCTCATCATCTACATTTTTTTTTCTCCCAACATTATTAATGTTTTTCATCAGTTTTTAATTTTTTAATGTTATTTTGATCGAAAGCTCTACTTTTTTTTTTTTCCTTTCTTTTTTTTTTATAATTTTATCAACAATTTTTTATTAGATCATTAATTTGCTTCTCCTAATTTTATCAACTCTACTTCATTTTTGTATACACGCATACATAAAAAAAATTACGCTAGAGCCAAAATTAGCTCCCCCGATCTTCAAATCCTAGGTCCGCCCCTGATGAATAGTTCTAATTTAAGTGCACTTTCTCTCCTCATATTTAAGAGCATCTTTTTTCTCTTAACTTGTTTTTTATTAATATTTTATGATGGTGTAACATCTCTCCTCATCCTATTGGTTAAAATAATAATATGGAATAAATTTAATAAAAATAAATATACGAGAGACTATTGGAGATGCTCTCAAGTAGTATGAAAGACTTTATAATGAAATATGTAAAACAAAACCAGCTGTGCTCACCTAGTCAATAATTGACCAAATATAATTTCGTCAATCACCATTAGATCAGAATCTAAGGGTGGAGATTAGAACTTAATAAAATCACCAAGCTAATTTTCATTCTTAGATTTCAATTTAAGGGTGATTGGCCAAATTGTATTTGGTCAATCATTGACTAGGTGACCACTCAAAACATAAGTACTTTATAATTGTGTATCCTTAATATTATAGAGTAATAGAATTCATTGCACATCTCAGTTTAGTTAAAAATATTTGGATACTTTTCTTTTGAATTAAATATAAATAGATTAAATGGCACTTTCCTAGATTATTTTAAAAATATTTAGATATTCATCGCATTGCGTTGCATTGTGTCCAGGGACGGATCTAGGGGTACAGAGGGGTGCTCAAGCACCCACTGCCACCAGAAACCTCCATGAAAGATTTTATTGAGTTCTAAATTTTACTATAAAAACACCTAAAATCTATCAATTCAAGCACCCATAGAGTACCAGAAAGCACCCCATTAAGAAAGAAGAAAACCCAAGCTTGAACGACGAAGGAATTTGAAGGTTTCAAATTTAGGGTTAGAACGGCTGTTCAGTTTTTTGTTGCAGACATTGTACTTAGATTTAGGGAAGAAGAAGGATTAAAACGCACCCATATAATGTGTTTTAGTTATTTCTACAAACGGTGTCGTTGCTTAACTGAGTTTGAAAATATAATTAAAGCGCTGAGGCATTAAAGTTTCAAAAGTCGAAATAGACCTCTTAATCCAAATTCCTTATCCTATAAATGTTTTAATTGTGAATTGAAATTTTTTTTCGTATGTTTTAAAATTTTGAAAAGGCTCTTTCATTGTTTATTTCTTCGAATTTTTTTTTTCAGTTTATGGAAACATATGATAGTTTCTTTTTTTTTTGAAAACCATATGATAGTTTCTTTAAACAATAGATATATGTTATTATTTAAATATGTATTTGTTTTTAGATTTATGAAAAGTCTAAATTATTTTCGAATTCAGTGCTATGTTTAATTAGGGGCGAAATTAGAAGAGGCAAGAGGAAACTTGAGCACCCCCTACCGATAAATCCTAGATCCGTCACTGATTGTGTCACATTGTCATATATTATATATGATTAAATATACAATTCGGGTCAATAAGACACAACGCAACACAATGTAACACAGAACGATAACCAGACAGTGGATAAAGGACGAGAAACGACAATCGAACGAAAAACGAAAAACAGAAAACGACAACCAATTTAAAAAGGCTGTGAAATTGGGATGTGGAGGAAAATTTTTAAATGGCTAAGAAATACTTAGTTATTTCCATCCATCTCCACATCTTATCTTCCCCTAAGATAAAATTTGAAAGATAAGATGACATTCCATCCCCATCCCTCACTTCCATCTCAAAAATAAACAAGTGATGTCACCATTTGTTGTCTCTAATCTCCGTCCCTCTCAAATTATCTCTCTAAACAAACGTCATGTTAAGTTTCTTATATATGAAGGAATTACCTATTTATATATTAAATATTTCTTTTCTAAAATAAGTTTAACATAATTTTTTTTCTTAAAATATTAAAACTAAGGTTAAATGTAGGGATGACAACGGGTAGGGTACTTAAGGGTAGTGCCATTCCCGTACCCGTACCCATTAATTTTGACATTTTCCGTACCCATCTCATTACCATAACGGGTACAGTTTTGCAATCTGATACCCTTACTCGTGTAAATAGCGGATACTCGTGGGTACCCTTAACCCGTTTATGCATAAAACACAAACAAATTAGAACTTGAAACAATACATATAATTTGAAAAAATGCATCCATAAATAATCCATACACAAATTTAACAAATTTAAATTGCTTCAAACTAAAAAAATAAAATATTCAAATTGTGACATAAGGTCTTTAATTTGAATCTTGTTTACATATATTTTGTGGGAGGCTATTTCCAGCCATCCTTTTACTATAATTGACATAGCCAAAGTCCAAAATACCCCTATCCATATTTATCTAACCCAAAGCAAACCAAACCATCTTCCACCCAAACCACACTATCCGGCCAGCAAGAGAATCCGGCGACCACCACACAGTTCCGGAATCAAGAGAATCCGGCGACCACCACACATTTTCCGGCGAGAAGGTTTAACGTTTTCAAATCATGTCGGGAAGACAAAACAAGGAAAAAAGACCAAATCGGGGTAAAGCGCCTGAGGTAATACATGTTTCAATTGATTTTAGTATAGATTTGTTAAAAAATCCGACAAAAACTTGAATTTCTTGAAAAAACGGCGGAAATTTTTTTTCACACGGCGGGGCGCATGGAAATTCCGTCCGCCCTTGTGGAGGGGCGTGAAAACCATACGCCCCACCATAAGGGCGGGCGGAATTCCCATGCGCCCCGCCGTGTGGTGGGGCGCAAAATACATACGCCCCGCCGTGTGGAGGGGCGTATGGTTTTCACGCCCCGCCGTGGGGGCGGGCGTGAAAACCATACGCCCCTCCACACGGCGGGGCGTGATTTTCGCGAGTCCGGCGTATTTTTTTATTTTTTTTTTAATAGTTATTAATTATAGTTTATTAATTAAATATATTTAGGTTAGCAAACCTAGATCAACTGTAGGAGGCAAATCCGTGAATTTAGCTAGACAGTTGCATTTTTCCGAACCGACTAGCAGAATAGAGATCCCGATGTCGGATATAGTTCAGGAAATGTCTACTGCACGACATACGAAGAGGCGTCATATAGACTTTGATTCACGCCAGACATTACCTGTTAGACAGACTGGCCGTCAGATGCCAGAGTTGCATCCTTACCAGCAGACCCAGTCTGATATGTACAGAGATCCACAGTTTGATATGGGCGTATCCGAGGTTGGTTCAGATGCATCAGATACAGAGTCCGACGAGCGCGAGATTGATCATGATGGTTCATCCGATGAGTATGTGATGTCACCGGATCGCCAGTACGAGGACGTTGATTTCTCCCAGAGACGATTCACTCTGGCATCTGACAGCGCTGTAGATTTTGGTGCTGCGGAGGGTTCTACCCGTGGTATGGATTTTCGTAGTAGGGCATATGGTATTGGGGAGGGTTCTGGTCAGGGTAGTCGGAGACCAGTTAGGCCGGAGAGGGAGGTCGGTACTGGTGCGAGGCATGGCAGTGTAGTGGAGGGTTCTAGCCAGAGTAGGCGGAGACCGGCTAGGTCAGGGAGGGATCTCGGTGTTGGTGCGAGTGAGATGGGGCCTGATACAGATCACATTGACCCGGATCCAGTCCATGCTACTGTACATGACGCTAGGAGGAGCGTGACTGGTAGATTTGTTGCTCAGTCAGGTAATATTATATACACTTTAACTAAATATATTTTTTATATTATTATATTATTATTTTTTAATATTTTTTTACATTTTTCAGTCGGTTCGAGAAAGGTTAGAGCTTCAGATGATGAGAGTTGGTTGGTGACTAGTCCAGTAGAGGGCGGCCCAGTAGACGGGACTGTTATTCCCAGTTTTTTGGGACACGTTGCTTCTAGATTGTGGACAGTTCAGCCGGAGAGACGGGGACTTTTGTCTACTGGGACAAGAAAGTCGATTTGTGACTATTTGAAAGTCTCTTTCGCAAAAGCTCCACCTGATGTTAGTATTTTTAATTAATTAATTTTCAGAAATTATTTAAATTTAATTGTTATTATTTATATTTATTTTATTTTTATAAATGTCAGATGAGCCAAATGTTGCTGAGGACAGGCCTATCACACCTTCCATTTATTTCTTTTGATCACATTGACCAGCCGTTGATATCTGCATTTGTTGATCGATGGCAGCCGGACACGAATTCGTTTCATATGCCATTCGGAGAGATGACTATCACATTGTTCGATGTGTATCAGATTTTGCGCATTCCGGTGGATGGTGAGTTGGTTAGTGCTGCTCCAGATAGTGATAGGGTGCAGGATTTACTTCAGTTATTCTTCGACTGTGGGAGGAGAGATTTGGATGGTTTTTATCAGGGTGGAGGCGTGAAGAACGCCAAGTTGAGAGCGATGGTTGACGATGAGAGGTTGCCTAGCACGTTACGAGCTAGAGCATGGATGTGGCTTGCTATAGGGTCCACGTTGGTTGTGGACAAGAGTGGAGATAGGGTCAAGGGTACACTATTAGAGGAGTTGATTCGAGATGATCAGGAGGGCGCTGATGGAGTAAGCGGGTACTCGTGGGCATCTGCCACTTTAGCATACCTTTACCGGCAATTGGGGATAGCTAGCAGAGGAGATACTCGAACTATTGCTGGTTGTCTGACATTGTTGCAGGCATGGATATACGAGTACTTTCCGACCTTGCGTCCTGGTCGGGCCTCGGATATTGTGCATCCTAGTGGGGCACTGGCGAGCAGATGGGTTCCGGTGTTATCACAGAGGCTTGACAGATTAGAGACTCTACGAGTGCATTTGGATCGACTTTCGTCGTTTGAGGTACATATTTTTTGTCTACTTTTATTTTTATTTTTTCAGATTTAATTTATTGACTTATATAAAACGTTTAGGTATGTTGGACACCATACGGGCATGTGTCGGTTTCTCAGAGCCTCCGAGTGCAGTATGCTGGGTGGATTCGGTACCGGGATATATGTGAGCCATACATGCCAGACCGAGCAGTTCGTCAGATAGGCTACGTACAGCCGGTCCCTCGTGATATCCTTAGGCCTAATCGGGCCTGTAGACCGTGGAAATCGGTGGGTTACAAGATACATATGAATCTTGTACAAGTTGATGATCATTGGAGGAGGAACCACAGTGCCATTGACCCGAGGAGTCTAAGAAAGACGACGATAGTGGAGCCTGGAGCTTGTACCGACGATTACATAGATTGGTATACATCTCATTCGCACCCTATACTGTCGCGTGCCAGTCTTGACATGCCGACTGTTATCACCCGTGATAACACTGCATATGTAAGTCTTTATATTTTTTTACATATTAATATATTAAATTCTTTACATATTATCATACTAACTAATTGTTTTGAACGACTTGTTTATTAGTGGGTGGATCAGATGGGGCGAATAGCTGATCGGGCGATTTCAGCTGTGCCGGAGCCGGATCCACGTAGACAAACATTAATAGCGGATTTGGAAGCGGTTGTAAGACAGTGGCGTTTGTCTGGTTGATTCTATGAATATTTGTTATTACTGAATATTAAGTAGTTATGAAATTTTATGTTGTGGAATTTTATGGAATATTATGTTGTGGAATTTTATGGAATTTTATGTTGTTGAATTTTATGTTGTTGAATTTATTTATTTTACGATATTTCTGAGAAATTTGTCAATATCAAGTCAGATAACTGTTCTTTGACATGAAATAAAGCTACTAAAGTTCAAACTTTACACACATATCTACTCAAATTGAGGATAATCAGCGGGGTAATATTTTTAGATAAATGTTCAACACAGTAATATTCTTCAAATGGTCAGAATCAAATCCCTCTTACGAGGTATTTCGTACTAATCCATTCTCGCTTGTGGAAACTTGGGAACATAATGTCATTCGAAGGCATAGTGCATTCGTAAATAATTTTGGTCAGTACAATGATATGACGAGAAACATATCTAATGTTCCATGGAAGATCCTTCATGATGATTATTTAAGAGAAGTCGACTATTACACTGACATTAACTGTATTTTCTGTGTAATTCCTAGTTTCACGTTCGGGGTACTGTTTAATTAATTTGCTAATTTGATTTCAATTTCGTCATATAATATTCAATGTTAATGTATGTTTATATGTTATTTATGTTGTTTAATCTAATTTGATTTAATTTTAATGTTAAAAGGTTAGGATTAGGGTTAGGGTAAGGGTTAGGGTTAGGATAAGGGTTAGGGTTAGGATTAGGGTTAGGCTTTTTTTTTTTTTTTTTCAGGGTCTCACACGGTTTCCGCCCCACCACATGGTGGGGCGGAAACCGTTCACGCCCCGCCGTGTGGCGGGGCGTGGGCTTCCTGCGTCCCACCACACGGTGGGACGTGTGGAATCTGCGTCCCACCACATGGTGGAACGTAGATTCCACACGTCCCACCGTGTGGTGGGACGTAGGAAGCCCACGCCCCGCCACACGGCGGGGCGTGAACCATGTCAGTCGATGTTTTTTTTTTCGAATTTAAAAAAAAAAAGGGTAAATCGGTCTTTTACTACGTCAATTTTAGTAATTGATGGCTGGAAATAGTAACCCCCTATATTTTTGAATGGGACGGAACAAGTAATGCGTACCCTAGGAGGTAATCTCATACCCGTTCCGTACCCGTCCCGTATCTTTTTAGAACAGATATGAGAAGTTTCATTAGAGGCAGGTAGGGTGCCGGATACCTACGCGTAAGGTACCCATTATCATCCCTAATTAAATAAGAAAATAAAATTTTTGGTAAAAAACAATAAATATGTGTTAAATAAAATTTTAAGAGTAACGAAGGAACAAAATAATAATATATGGAAAAAGGGAATCCAAAAAACTGGCAAGAGTGAGTTTTTTCTAGGGTGATGAATTTCCGCAAGTATTAAAAGTAACATTTTTAAGTTCTACTACATTACATGAACCTATTGTTTTCGAATGTTGAAGCTCGGCCCATTGGACCATATCTAAAGGCCATAACGGGTCTACTTTTGAATGTTATGAGGTCAGCAACACTTATAAATATAAGAAAGAAAATGAGGGGTTTTGCAATTTGGAAGAAACAAGAAACATAATCATCACCTTTTGCTCCTAAATCGCTCGCTAGGGATTTTTTTCCGAACATCTTCACTATTCCCTCTGAAACTGCTACCTTATCTTCTTGTTCCCTAAGTTCATATCCTCACTGTTTTCCCTGATGTTCGTCGCCGATGTTTATAGAAATTGATCCCAAACTCTCCACCTAATTTTCTGGAAAACTGTTTCCACTGAAAAGCAATTCGAGTCGGGTACGTCTTTCTTTTGAATGATTCTTTATGTTATAGCCGATTTTCATGAATGTATTGTGCGGATTTGGCAAAATTAGGTTTTTATTGAATCATTTCAAAATTTTGGTTGTGTGGTGATTCTGTTTTTGAGTAAGGACTGTTATTTATATGGTACTGTATCTGTCTATTGTGCATACGATTAGGGTTTCACACCCGCTCTTTAAATATTTACTTTCTGCAAGTTTGTTTTTAGCTGGAAAAATTCAGTTCTGTTGTTTCCATAAACTGGCTATTATGGATCTCGGTTACTAGTTGGTGTTTTCATCGTAATTTTGTCTATCTCGTAATGTTGGTGCTCAATTTGAAGTTTAAGTTCTGATTGCCTTTCTTGTCTGACTTCTTATTAGGTTTTTTGTTTTGGAAGTGAAACGAGTATAGTGGAAGAAGTATAGAGTATGGTACAGGAAAATGAAGTTGAGAATGTGGAGTTCAAGTGGGGCATAAAGAGAGGAGTAGGTGGGAAAAAGAAAGACATACAGTTTTATGAATCGTTTATGTATGACCTAGTGGAGTATCGGCTTTATGACAGTGTTTATATGTATATGGAAAACGAGCCGGAGCCTTTCGTTGGTAAAATTATAAAAATATGGGAAACTTCTGATAAGGCGAAGAAAGTGAAAATCCTGTGGTTTTTTCGCCCTTGTGAGATTTCAAATTATCTTGAGGATAACCCAGTTTCTGAGAATGAACTGTTTTTGGCGTCTGGTAAAGGTGCAGGACTTGCCAATATTAATCCTTTGGTAATGTTATTTTGCTACTGTAATTTTTAGCATTGCAATTCCAACTTATGTTCAATTTTATGTTGATTAAGCTATTGAGGATTTTTTTATGTCAATTTCTATATTTTTTAGTTCAGTAATTGTAAATTTTATATACATTATTTATAATGTAGTGGCCTATCTTCTTGTTCTCTAAGCAATTGACCTATTTTTCTATATCTGTATTGCTCTCTAATATATACTAAGGCAAAGGCTTTATTTGTTTTGCCATCAAAACCAGGAAGCAATTGCTGGAAAATGCAGTGCTGTGTGTACATCGAAGGATGACAGAAATCCTCAGCCCTCAAACGAAGAATTGGAAATGGCCGACTTCATATTTTTTCGTACATTTGATGTTGCGCAATGTGTAGTCTCAGAGAAGATGGATGATGAAATTGCTGGAGTTGATGGTATGTGTTATTTGATCTCACATAATTGATGATTTACTTAGTTGGTTAGTGGTTGATTTAGTTTCTCGTATGTCATGTGTTGTAATTGGTGCAGTCAAGCTTTTGTTTAACAAATTCAATTGTCAGAAAACAATTGATGTTCCAGAATTTCGTTTGGACAAGAAAGAGACTTTTGAAAATGATATACTCACGAAAGGAACTTTAGTTTTGCCTAAGAACACATTAGGGGAATCCAAAACTCTATCGCTAGATGGCGATGGTGTTTCACTTGATATTTCAACTAGTCAAAGAGCAAAGCATGGTTCTCCAATTGACCATGAATTGGCTGAAATGGCTAACCATACACCAGAAAGTCTTGTTGGTGGCAAGAGCACATCAAATCCTAAGGGTAAAGAAGATGTAGTTGCCACAAAAAATTCTTCTTTGGGAGTGAAGAATACTCCTAATATGGGTGCTGATTTAGGCGAAGGGCACATGCTTGATGAAATGCGAAAAGATACCACTAGCAATTTAAGATTTAAAGGCAAAGAGATTTTAGATTTGAATCCAAAAATGGTGGAACCGAAATCCTTACTTGAAAAAAGACGTGCATCAAATGTTGGTGTAGTGATTGGGAAAAGGACGAATAATAATGGGCAAGATAGTTCATCATATGGCAAGATGACTTCAAAGCGTAAAGATCATCTTGCAAGGGATGGAATCGAAGAAGGTGATAAGTTATCTCCTAGTGTTGTTGAGGTTGATGATAACTTAAAACCTACTAAGGTTTCTCGGAGAGTGGATGATGGACTGCATAAGAAAGAACAACTAGATGGTCTTGAGAAAGTGTGTGATGAAACTACGAAGAAAACAATGCAAATATTACATCATGGTTCTTGTGGAGGTGAATTGAAGCCAAATCAAATACCTATTGCTTCTAGCGAGAAGTTTAAACGCGAACTTGCAAAGGACTCCCATGCGAGTGAGAATTATTCTTCTAAGAAGCGGAAGCTAGACGAGCATGTTACAATCCATGTTGACAATCATTTGCCTAAGGCATCTCCTAGTGATACTTCAACTCATGAAAGGAAATCTTCTAGTAAAACTTTTGAAGTCACTCGAAGACAAGAAGTTGTAAGTCGCTTCTCTTGTCCTTTAATTTATTGTTTACATCCAAGGTCATTTATTGATCAACAATGTGATAAGTTTTTATTTTTCGTGTTAATTTGCATTTCGAAGATAATTAAACTAATTTGGTATTGGATACAAGGTTAAGATCAAAGTTCATTTGAGGTGCCAACGAGCTAAACCCCACACCAAACTTAGATAGGCTCAGCTTGAGAATCATACAATTTGGGCTTGGCTCAAGTTGGGAGCTCGCGAGCATCAAATCTACAATCATAGGCTCGGTTGGAGCTTGAGATAGACTCATATTGAGAAAAACTCGTGAATTTAAAGTGTGTGGGCGCACATGTTATGCTTGTTTGTTAAACTCCTAGAACTATCCCTTCGTATACCCATATCAATGTTGTAAAGATCAATTCTAGCGACCTCCTAAGTGGCAATTTTCTCAACATTCATTCCAATTTTCTTTAGTTGGGTGATATAAATCAATAAACCAATATTTGGCCGCCTCGTTGAACCTAGGAAGTCCTAGGCGGCTCCATAAGGCTCTAAACATAACGGCCTTTGATAACCCTTTTTCAAAAAGTCAACCCTTGCAATTTGTGTTACTTTTAAGGATATTAGTGTTGATTAATGTTGATTTGTTTGCACGTTTTTAAGTGTTATTTTATTGATACATTTCCCTTTTTAAGAACATTAATTTAATAATTCATTGAAACATATATGCTTTGTGTATCTTATATCGTTAGATGATATATTATTTACCTATTAGTCCTTGTGGCCGTTGTTCGTCTAGTGTTTAAAACATTATTTGTTAAAACATTAATAACAAACTTCGGGTTTGTTAACAAGAATCATTATAACAAATCATGAAAATCAAGTAGCGTCAGCTACATAAGTTCTCCCATTTTACTCTCTTCTATTGGATATCATATTTTCCTCAATCTCTAACGGTGCGTTTGGTATGAACTGCGGTTGAGATGGAGATGAGATTAAAGATTGTGAGATGAGATGAGCGAGATTAGTTGGGACTTGTTGGGTAGGAAAGAAGAGTTGGGAGGAAAGGGTAAAAATGACTAGTTCCCATTTAATTATGAAAGAGAAATGAGGGTAGTCATTTTCATATTCTTTCACACCCATATCCACCCCATCATCCCATAACATGCATCCATTTGGGTAGAGGGATGAGTTAGAAGGAGGATTAGGGAGATAATGAAAAAGGAGATAAGGATGAGATTAAGTTTAAGGGATGAGTAGGCTCTTGCTTGGAACATGGAATGAGATTTAGATGAGGAAAGTATAGTCCAATTTTACCCTCATGTACAATTTGGGACAATGCGACGCAATGGGCCATAAAACGGTGACCAGACGGAGATTGCTGACCGGACGGAGGATGAGGAACGACGACCAAACGAAGGACAAGAAATGGCAACCGTATGGCGGACGGGAAATGGCAACCGATATAAAAAAGTGTTGTAAATGGGGGATATGGAGGAAATTTTAAAAAGTGGGAAAAGACTACGTAGTCATTTCCATCCCTCCCTTTTTCCCCATCCCCCATTTTTATAACACCTCCCCCTAAGGATAATATTTGAGGATAATATTTGAGGGATAAGAGGGGCTCCCATCTCCATCCCTCTCCCCTATCTCACAAACAAACAAGAGATATTTCCTTTCCTCTCATCTCATCCCTCTAAACGAACACCCCACTTGTTGTTGATTTTTGAGATGAGATGGGAAGGGAATTTTTTCCCAACTCACTCCTCCAAGCCCCCTACCAAATATGGGTTGGACCCAACTCCCCCCTATCATCCCTTTATCAAACGCCTTGTAATTGACTCATCACTCTCAACTTGTTTAGGCTTGCCCCTATCCCTCACCATTTTCTCCCTTTGCCACTCTTCAAGCCTTCTAACCGGTGCATTGCTCGCCCTTCTTTTTTTATTGTCAAGCCTCCATAGTCTATTTTTCTTCATTTTATTCTTAATTCATGCAACCTTTACTTTCACCCTAATTATTCTTATGGCTACACATTCGTCGCATTTACATCTCCACCACCAACATCTTTTGAATGCGGTATTGTTTCGTACCATATAACAATGCAGGTCTAGTTGTCGTGAGGTACAACTTTCCCTTATTGTAAAGAAAACCTGTAGCACTCTCTCATTTCAACCAATTGGACTTAATTCTATGGGCAACATTTCCATTCTAATCTCCATGTTTTTGGTTAGTAGACCCTAGGTAATGGAAGCAATTTGAACCCTTGACAATCTTCTTGTGTAAGGCGATTGTCCTTGCCTCTTATTTTTGTTGTCCCTAAACTTATACTTCAATTATTGTCTTGTTTCTACTTAATTGTAACTTAGTCTCGAAATCTTCTCTCGTCTCATCATCCAACACAATATCATCTACAAACAACATGCACCATGGTCTGTCTTGGGATAAACTCGTGAATTCATCCATAACGATAGCAAAAAGGTAAGAGGTAAGTGCGAAACCTTGATGCACTTCCATCGTAATAGAGAACTCTCTTGTCTTCCCCACACCAGTACACTTGCTCTTACAAGCTCCCTCATACATTCGGTATACTTGTTCGAAATACATTTCCATATTAAAGCCTACCAAATACTTCATTCGGTGCTTTATCATATGCCTTCGAGATCAATGAAAACAATATGCAAATTGTTCTTCTTATTCAAAATGTTTCATTAGTTGTCTCATTAGATGAATAGTCTCCATAGTTGATCTTCTCGGCATAAAGTTAAATTGGTTTTCCGAGATCTTCACACTTCTCCTTCGTCTTGTTTATTTCCTCGGTAGTTGGGACAATCTTAGACATCCCCTTGATAGAAAAAAAGGGACACTCTTTTTTGGCTTATTGGGTGCTTGGCTAAGTGATGACAATTCTACCCTAACCTCCTACAAGTGTAGGTGCATCTTAGTGTTTGTGATGGCAAACGATTTTCCTTTTAGTTCTTATTGTGTATTAAGGTTTTGCTCCTTTTTTATTTATGATGTGCTTGTGATCTTCATTGCTTCTTTTTAATATGATGTGCATGACATAATACTTGTTTTGTTCTATATTCACAGGAACAAAAAAGTAAATGGTTCACGGGACAAGTGAGTATCCATTTTTACTACTTTTATTGTCTTCTATTGGCTAAATAAGTTAACTTTTTGTATTCCGTCTTCGCTCTCCAATTTAACTCATGCATGACTCTTGATGCATTGGCTAGGTAAAGCATATGATATTTTTTACTTTATTCTTTAGAGGTTGATGCATCACAAAGTTAATTGGGTAATTAATCTTCACTTGTAAACTCTCCTACAATTTTATTCTTTAGGCTTGGAAAGAGTGGATACCACAAGCTCAAAGGCAAGGAAGGCTTGTCCTTCTTCAGAATTTGGATCCATCTTATACTATGGAAGAAGTGCAGGTAAGTAACATACTAGAAAGGGGTCCTCTTGTAGATTATATAAATTTCTTCGTGTTCATACTATGTCTAATTCTTTATAGGGTAAGTCTAAAAAGAACTCCTATGGTTTCATTTTTTTTGCAGAAGAAGGATTGTGAAATTATTTTTTTGCAAACCCAGGATTGTGGTTTCACATTTTTTCTAAAAAAGGACATTTTAGTTTGACGTTATAAAACTCATGTTTGATGACTTTAAAATGAAAATTTTCAAGAATTAAAGTTGTTTAGAACCAAATTTAACATGAAACTACATTTTCATTTTTCAAAAATTATCGTTTTCTATTCTTTCACTCTCTAAACACCTCACCAAACACTATCTAAATGATAACAAAATAAAAAAGTTGTAGAATTAAAGTTTCTTAAAATGTCAGTTTCTGTTGGAATATGTCATTTTTTAAGTCGTCAACGGTGATTTTAAGAGCGTCAATAAAAGAATCCTCATTTTGCTAAAATGTGAAACCACAATCCCGAGTAAAAAAAATTCCACAATCCTTTTTCTGCAAAAAAGTGAAACCACAGGGGTTATTTTTGAACTTTACCCTTCATTATATGCAATTGATCTTTTCCTGTCTTCCATTATGCTAGTTTTTTTTCGTCGTTTCTCTTTTCACCAAGGCTTTTGTACTCTAGTTCTTTCCTACTTATATGTAGTTTATTTACCATGGATCAGGATATTATTTGGCACGCATTTAAACAAAGTTGTTCCGTGATGTTGATTCAACGAACTGCTATTTCAAGCCCTTATTCTGGTGAACATCACATTGACTTGTTATTGTTGCCTTTTGTTGCTATCATAATACTCCCTCCGTCAATTTAATGATTGTTGTCCAATTTATAATTTCAAATATATTTAAAAAAACTTAATACATCATGAGCTACATGAACTTGGCCTAAAAAGTAGATTGGCTTTCTGAACTTGTTTAAAGTGGCATAAATAACTTGCAAAGTCAAACAAGGGTGTATTTTGACAAATTATAAAGCATACTATTTTATGCAAGTCAAGGAGCATATATATTAGTACAAGCAAGTTCGGGAGGCGGATAAGTCATTTAAAGCAAATTCATGTAGCGAATAGATCACTTTAAGCAAGTTCAGGAGCAAACGGGACACTCTCGAAGTTCAAGGAGCCAATCTGCCTTTTGGGCCAAGTACAATGAGGAGTTGATGTATTAAGCCATTAATAAATGTATTGTATATATGTAGTTTGCAAAACAATTTACCTCAACTAGGGGTGTATTGGGAAGCTGACAAATTAATTAAAGTCTAATGAACTAAAGAGGACTCTAATTTGAGATGGATTAAAATAAAAATATGGAAATCTTTCCTAGATGGAGGGTGTATTCTAATCTAATAGGAAATTTGAAGAAATAGGCTAGTAAAGGTAGACAACATTCGGAAGCCTCGTCTAAAACTGTTCAAGATTTGAAGTGTTGTTTTAGCTTGGGTACTCTTTTACCAATAGACGATTAGCGTTAATAGTCCCTTATACTTCGATACAAGAGATCATAATTAACGGAATTAAATTCTTCTTTCTTTGAAACTCTTTCTAGTTCTTACTTTTCTTCTATGCCTTTCTTGGTCTTCTTTTATTTCCATTCTGTACTGACTCATGGTACCTCATGTTTTCATTTGTCAAGTTAGGAATAAATAGGTCATTGACAAGTTTCACCATAAAGATGACAATAATGAAATATTGTTTAGAATTTCAACCTCTAGATTTCTATACCACTTATATACTTCAAGTACGAGGAAGACTAGATTGGTTGTGTAACGATTTGTGTTACGTGCTCATCTTTGTCTGCGAATAAAAATAGAATGCAAATTGGAATTAATATATGTCCTAATGACCAATTTTTATGATATAGGTCAGGCTTTTGTTATATTTAAAACAAGGCAAGCAGCGGAGAATATGGTTCAGAGATCATGTGAGGCTTGCCTTTTTCTATCAAATGGGAGGTACGTGAAGTAAGATACACATTGAATCTTGACATTGTGTGGTTGAGTTTGTTTATTTTGATTAGCTGCTACATAGGATTTTGAGGTTAAAGTTTTATTGGTTTTGTCCAGCTATCGGACACTGTTAGGAAAGTTTCAGGGGGACAACTTATATTTCCCTCCTCAAAAGTTGGACTTTTCCTTTTAGATATGCAAATATCTAAACATGAAGATTTTCGTATATTTGATCAAGGCAATGGTGGCAATCTCTCCAAGAATCTAAAAGGAGACATTAACCTTAAAGTGGCCGTGACACGTATAAAATTTTGGTTCATAGGGGTAATTGATTATTTAAAGGACCTCATGGGTGGAAGGGGTATGAGGTATTTACCATGAGGGAATGTTTTCAAGTTACTGAATTATTAACAGGAGACATTAGCCGATGTTTTTGCTGAATATTTTTTCGCAGGTATTGGTGTCATTAGGCTTGATGTAGTAAAAATCAATTCCCAATATATAAGGACCACACCACTTTCGAACTTACTAATGAAACAGCCGAGTTGTGATGGCATTTGATTATTGAGATCTTACATGTAGTTAAGGAGGTAGAGACCATAATGAGAACTATGGGTGGAGGTTATGGGGGGATGTTTGTTGCCCATCGCTAGGCTTCTGACTGCTTGCAGAATTAGTATGGTTTTAGAATGTGCGTTCTCTCAAGGCTTTTTTTTGGTTATTCATGCTTATGAATGACTACGTCTATGCTTGGCTTATGTAGTGTGCTCTTGTTGGAGTTTGACTCCTTTGGTGTATCTCGCATTTCAAATGCACACCTAATACATTGAGTTCATCAAGCACACATTTTCGTCCAAACGAACTAAATTATATTTTTTTTATGTGATTCAAGCAGTTGGGCATTGTCTTAGAACCTCTACTGGAATTATATTGTTTCCATAATTCTTATTGAAACTATAAGGTGTTCATAATGCTCATTTTGTTGGCTCCCTTAACAATTAAGATTTTACATATTTTATGTCAACTTCCTTCTGGCCGTGCTTGATATCTTTAAAGATGGCACAGCATGTAAGGGTGTGAAGTTGTTATATTGAAGCATAAACTAATCTAGTGACCTAGAAGAATTCTTATTATGTTACGTGTGCTCTTATTGGAGCTTGACTCCTTTGGTGTACCTCGCATTTCAAATTCACATCTAAAGAAATGCACTCATCAAACACACATTCTTCTTCCAAATTAATTAAGCCTTTTTTTTATGTGATTCAAGAGGTTGGGCATTGTTGTTGTTAGAACACCAATTGGAATTATATGGTATTCAGATCTCCTATTAAACCTATATGATGTTCATAGTGCTCATATTGTTTGCTTCACCAGCAAATTAGATTTAAGTTTTAACACATTTTATGTTAACTTCCTTCAAGTTGTCAAGTACATGCATGTTATCTTTAATGATGGCATAAGATGCTCGGGTGTAGAGTCATTATGTTAAAGCACAATCTAATCAACCGTCAGACAAGAATACTTGATACTTTCAATCTTTGCATTGCGATTATTTCTACGGTACTTAGAGGGTTTCCTCAACTTCTTTTTTCCCCTTACTTGATAATCTTTTTCATTTGTAGGCCTCTTGTTGCCAGCATTGCGAATCTTAGTTTTCTTGGAAGGCAAACGGCATTTTTTGGTCATATCTCAATTGATAGAGCTAAACTTCAAATGCAACGAGAGATGGTAAAGATCTCTCTCTCTCTCTCTCTCTCTCTCTCTCTCTCTCTCTCCACTATTCCTTGCATGCACATTGAGATTGAAATGGACTATATTAGCCAATTGTTGGAACGAGGATGAACCTAGCTACATTGAAGCTCAAGGCATTGATAATTATATTCACACATAGCATGTTGCACCTTATCGTAGTAGTTCCTCCATGTTGGATTTGGGATTCTATCGTTTATGGGTTTGCAAATTCCTCTCCCACATATATACTGCCCCAACAAAAGTCAGTTTATGACTAATTTCTGTCTTTGTAGGTAGCTTGTCAACTAACTCCTCTAACAAGATCGCGTGTCCCCTTCATTTTCTATTCTACCTTTATTTCCTCTGTACATTCTCTGTCAAATTACCTATGCTTTGCGGGTATTTCTGATTTGCTACTGCAACGGGCTACCATTGGTGTCAGCATTCTATCCTATCTGCTGGTGTAGCGCCTTCGCTGCTGAACTCTTACATGTTTTTGTATGAGTTCAGCTGGCTTTGGAATGTGACTTCCATAATGGGATTCTAGAGTGGTTCACAGATAATGCTTAGTGCAATGTCGGACAAAATCTTCTCCCTGAATGAAATTGGTCTGGTATATGAAGATAAGGTCTATGCTCCATGGTTTGATCAGGTCTCTTTTTGTTTTACCTAGCGGTCTGCCAATAGATTGGCTCACTCTTTGGCCCAGTTTGCTCTTTCTACTGATACTTTGAAAATATTTACCAAGAATGTGCCTCATCTTTGTTTTCTTTCTCTATGTAATGACCTTCCTCTTTAGCTACTGACTTTTGTTATAATATAAAAAATTCCTATCAGAAATATCAATGTCAAATTTCATTGGTCATCTGATCCTAGCCGTTTTTTTATTTAAGGTACGATAATACTCTTACAACGAACACAGCCTACTTTGTTCGTTGGCCCTCTTAACACTCTTGTAGAAACTAGACCTAAAGATACTTGGATGGATGATTAGTCCAAGTTCCTTTCATTTCATGGTGCTTTGCCTCAATGGTCTAGTGATGAATAACACAGCAGTCGACAAGTGAAAACAAAAAGAATCAAGAAGAGTATTCAAGGCACAAATATTAACAATGGCAATGGAGGGAATAAGGAATGACAAATATATATTTCCAATTGTCAAATAGGACTTCCAAGCTTACAGCTGAATTCCAAAATAACATAACTATTTCAAAAACTGCTTGTTCACAGCCACTCAAACCAGATATATCCCCACCTTCTTACGTTCGCTCATACACATGTCTCCCTATTTTCTTCCTAGCATAAACTCTCCGAATCTTAGGTCTATTGGACCCATTAGACAGTTCATCAATTTGAGGCATGTTATCACAATTCATATCATCTACCTTGAAATTTGCTTTCTCTTTGATGTTGGTTAGGTGGTAAGGCTCTGTATATAAAAAAAAAATTCTGTTTCCTCACCCCATTTGATGTGTTTTCTTGCTGTTTTTGGTGCAGAAACAAGCTGTTTCTACTTCACATTGTTCTCAACCAAACACGGTTGAGTATGATCTGGCCCTTGATTGGTGCTTATTACAAGAAAGATCGGAACTAGAATGGAAAAACTTGTACAAGGTTCGAAGCTAGTAGTGTCTGGAACTACCTTTTTTTTTTTTTTGGAGTCTGGAACTACTTGTATATTCACCTTTTATTTTATTTGTACAGTGCCCTGTTTATGTCGTTTGTCCTTCGAGGTCACTAACGAATCGGTTTATTGATTTTTCTTTTAGCGACAAGGGAGGGAGTTAAGAGAACTTAAGGACACTTTGAAGTCCAAATGAAATGAAGTCGATGTATAAGTTCATCCTGGTAACTACTTGAAAGACCTCTACTATTTCCTGCTCACATGAAATCATAAATGTTTTAATATGCTAGTTAGCTTCCTTTGTTCTTGAATTTGTTTAGTTGTTCGGATCAATGCGAACTTCAGCATTTTTCATATCCATCTCTCCAAACTGAAGCATTCTTAGGCATTTTGAAGTTTTGTCAGGAAAAGGGTTCTTTTATACAAATACCAGCCTGTGATGGTAGATTTTGGTATTTGAAGAAGGTTTCTTCAATAGCAATGTACACTCCAGAAGCCTGTGATAGAAGATTTTGGCATTTGAAGAAGGTGGATATTCTGAAAGTTCTACATCTTGGCATATTTTCTTTGCAGAAATGAAGGGTGATTTAATGCACCTGTAGCTCGGCATCTTCTTTTCGCTGGCGAATCAAGGAAATCTTTTGGTATAACTTTTGCCCGTGAGATATGATGGGTTAGATCAGTGGTGGTGCCTCCTTGTATTAGCATGTGCTATGATATAATTATGATTTATCAGTTATGCGTTTTTCTCTTCCATTTGGTTTTTTATTTTTTTGCCACGAATGTCTTGCATGATTCAACAATCAATAGCCTCTAGCCAGTAGATACTGCTGCTTTTCACCCTGTAGTTGAATTGTGGAAAGGGGTTTGCATATGATGATGCAAAGAGGTAGCAATAATTGCAGCGGGTCGTTTTTTGCTTATTAGATCGAATATTTGAGGTAAAAGATTCAGGATTGCATCGAACTCTTGACATTTCGGACAAAATTTGATTTAAAAAATATCATAGTTTGATCTGAATATGGATCTTTTACCTCGGAAATTCAGTCCGATAGGATATTTCTAGTATCCACAGTAAGAGGTTATCACTTGAAAGCAAGAAGATAGGGGAAGATCCGGAAAAGGCTGATGTTGACAGACCTGTAAATGAAGCAAGTATACAGCAAACATTGGCATTCTTGGATGTAGCTAAATTAGTAGCTAGAGAAGGCCTTCCATCTTTATCAGCAAACCACATGAGAAGTTAATTTGTCTATCGCCAAATTTAGAAGTGTGACTTTTCAAGTTTATTGATGTGCTAATAATCAGCATATCCTAACGGAGGAAATGCCATTTGCCATTAGCTTATACTTTAGATGGATGAAACGGTCCAAATTTATCGTTAATGTCTCAAATAAAATTAAATTTGATATCTTTCGTTAAAGTCCTACTTTACACATAAAATTTTGAAAACAGTATTGCATGAAGAGGCCAAACAGGAACCTATCAGCATATGGACATAGATTCCTCAACTCCTACATTTCAAAGAAACAATTTACAAATATACAAGCTCACTAACAAAGGTTCACATTTATTTTTTCATTCAGTAAGCTTGACTATGACACAGTATAAAATTTTGGAAAAAGTTAAATAAACTCTATGTATATCTCTCTATTTGCAAATCTATGAACCTGCAAAAGTTTTATCTATACTTTTTCCCAAAATTTTACTTACCAGTCTGGTTTCTTCAAAAAACACTGCTCAAAAAATCCCTGCAAGAAAAGGAAATAAATAAGCCGTCAAAATCATGACAGAGATTTGTAATTTGGCAACACATGGATCACGCTTACCAAAATCCGGAAGCTTTCTTGTTTTTGTTCCTGCAGTTATAAGTAATAACCATACAATCAAGCAAGTACAGGAGGAAAAAAGGGAAGAGAGCAGCAAAAGATATAAGACACAACATTGTGTCTGCTTACAACAAACAGAAATTCATTGTGTTCGGGCTGAGTTACCTTGAAATTCCTAAGAAAGCATCATTTACATCATCGACGGTTGGACTCTCACTGAATGTTGACAACATTTCGTACTTTTCGCCTCCAGATGATACATCAATTCTCTTGTACACTTCATAATCATATGGGTAAGCCATCCTGAAATCATTTAGAATGATTAGAGTTCGACATTGTAGCGAAAATAGTTGAGTCAAGAGGGTTTCAAATAAAACATTGAGATACATCAATTGGAAACAGTATCGTGATCTCATTATCCCATTTGGATACAGAAATGATATTGTTATCTCTTTGCTTGAAGATTGTCATGTAACTGTCAAATGCGGATTTGGGAAGATTTAACTCCTAAACTTTAATTTTTTTATTAACTGTAGTTCTTATGAACAAAATAATCAAGATATCCCTTTAAGGATAATTGTATAGTTTCTCTGAATTCAGCCAAAGCCTGTCATGTTTCTGGGTTTCCGTATTGAATTTTTTCAAGTGCTCCTTTTTCTGTTTCTGAAGAAGAATATCTGCTTCTAAGAAATTTTCCACAATTGTTTTCCCTAGGTCCCTTATGCTAAGTTTCACGTGGCACAAGTGTCCCAAGTCTATCTATTGAAATAAAAATGCCGTTCAAATGTGATAACTGCATGAAAAGGCAGTTGTGAAGCAGTTACAAACCCCAATAGCAGTTGGGTAGTATTATATATTTTGGAGTGAATTAAAAAGGGAGAGAGAATTTCAGGCAGATTGTCTTGAAGAAACGCAAGACTTCTCTCTAAACAAGCCCTTAATTTCAAGAGATCAGAGGGTTCTCTCTAACCAGGCCTTGCATTTTAGTTATCCTAGGTTGGAGTTGAAATATTAATTAAACCAGAAAATTGTATCCTTTCCATAACTAGATCCTAGGGCCATAACGGAACTCAGCTCAAAGTACCGAAAAGACAAAATAACTCTGCTGGGGAAGCACTGCTATTTTAACTTGGTTGCTATTATTATGATTTATGAATAGTTGAGAATTGCTAGTTTAGGTAACTATCATATACCTGAGAGCTCCCATAATAGGATACTGAGTTCCCGCATAGAAGAGAAGCCGGAAGTTATAGCAATTCTCAAAAGACGCAGCATACTCCAGTCTCTTGTCACGGCCCATTGTCTAAGAAGTAGATAGCTTACTTAGGAACTGCTGCAATCTTTCTGATACTAATTCACTTGAGCTTTACTGGTAATTTACTTACTTGCATTATCCCACTTGAAGCAGGTAAGTCCTGAAATTGAAGATTTCCTATAAGGTACAATTCACGTACAACATTTGATCATTTGTAGATCCTCAATAAACAGGCCATCTAGACATATATGAAAAGGAAAAGAAACAATGACGCGTCAATTTAGCCTCTCAACTAGGCTTGTTAGGTCAATTTGATCCAAATAAAATTTGAGTATTAGTCCTTTTTTTATGGAAGTATTAACTTAATTCTTTAACTTGGCATTTATGGGCAAATTAGTCTCAAATACCGAGTTCAACATTAGAAATTAAAACATGTTAAAAATGCAAGTTGCGGTCTAAATTGATATCAAAAGTTTATTTTGAGGCAAAATGATCCTGAAAGCAGAGTTAAAGGGCCAATTTCAAATTATTTAAACAGCATGCAAAAGCAATTGAGTTAAAGGCCTTAACCTTGAGCTTCGGATTAACAAGAATAACTGGCCGATTTCCAGCAGCATCTGTCATGGCTCTTAGATCCTAAGAATTCAATCTCAAAGTTACGACATGAACATATAGCAAAAGCCTGCACAAGAATTTCTCTCCAAGAACTTACATCAATAATACAATTCCCTACTGCATTTTGAGGAGCCACTAAAATGAATATGTCATCTTGTTCATCAACTTCTTTTCCACCTGCAATGAAGATAAAATAATAAGAAGGGTTATACATAAGCTATATAAAAACTATACAGAACATATAACGATCTTTACAACTTCTAGATCAGATAACAATTGCAAATAGATGGCTTTATATTCGTATAACATGTCTTGCCTAGAAATGGCCATATATAACTATCCCCTATTGTCTGATAGAAAGAGCCATATATGCTAGAAATTACGGATCCACCAAAATAGTACTTGGTTTGATTCAATGAGGCAGCTTCAAGAAAACATTCTGCTTTGCACAAGTATAAGTTACTAAAAGTGCAGTTACCTATACAAATAGAAATTAATCCAAATGCATATGAGCAAGCATGCATCAAAATGCTGGACATATGATGTAAAAGTTTAAATCATATATGTATGACATCACTCATAAACACAGAAAAAGTAAGATATAGATAGAGCAGAGAGTTGCAAAGTGTATTTTGATATCATCACAGAAAAGGGTGTCAGTATATTCTACACCTATAGAACCAATCTGGATGAAGGTTCCAAGAGCTCCATATTCTCCCCAATCCATGAATTCCAAAATCTTTCGAGTGCCTGAAAGCTGCAGCGGCATTCCAGCAAGAGCACCTTGCCCCATAGAACCTTGAACACAGACCTAAACTTGAAATATTTGAGTAATTAGATATTTCAAAAAAAAAAAAAGACGAGAGCGAGAAAAACAAGCAGCAATGTGCCCAATTGTGTCACTGCCTTTTAATTACCTTGACACGTTTTCCATCATCAGCAAATGAAAGAGCAATTACTCGAACCAGTTCCATCAAGGTACCTATGCGATAAACATCCTGTGCATTATAACACATTGTCAAATCCAACTAAATTTATAGGGAACTCCATAAAAAATTTTGTTACCATTTCTGGGTTCAGCTCTGGAATGGCAATCTCGACCTGTCAATTTGGAAAAAAAAAAGTGTATTGCAGTTAATAAGGCATTTGAAGGGGTATGTTTATAGAAATGAGACAAGTTGCCCAACAATAGCTTTTATTATAATATTGACACACCCACAGACGCAAATGCCTCCTCGGTAAATTTCACCAATTAATGGGGTTTGACAGGATTTAAACCCTCGACCACTTGGTCTAAGAGGCTTGGATACCATTTCAATAAACTTATCATTTTTGTTTAAATTAACTTTGACTAACAGAATTTTGAAGGGAAGGGACTAAGCAGTTAATTGTTTGAAAATATTAGGGACTCGATAATGTATTTTCTAAAAGAGGACTGACTAATATAGTATAGTATGCAGGAACTCACAAACTAATAAATTATCTCTCCTAAGTCAAGAATGTACACCTAAGTGACTACATTACAATATTTTCTTGACAAATAATCACAAACTAGTTGCTGAACAAAATTAGCAATCACTAATCATAAAAGAAGTAATGCTACATCGCACCTTTAATCGTGTTTTTCCATCTTTTACAGCTCTCAGTGTAGCTTGTAGAACATCGTTGTAGAAATAATTCCGTATTTCCCTAGAATGGGGAATATTATTTAATCTAGTAGGAATTCCCCTCCATTTGTCCTGTAAAAAAGATGAAGAAGAATAAGCGAACATATGTAAAATTATTTCTTCAGACATTTCTTTGAGCCAACACAAAGATGTCCAAAGGAAAAGAAGAAACACTTCTGAAAAGAACAGTCCAGAGTTTAACCATGTACCTGCTGGATTGATGCCTGCTTAGAACTTCCCTCACCTTTGGATATTAGTTTTTCTAAAAATGGAGGACGAAAAACAATCATGAATAAATACATGAAATGTTTGGATATTAGTTTTTCTAAAGAAAACTGTCATTATTTACTTAAAAATGTGAAAGACATTTACCGGATTTTAATGGTTTGACCTTATCTCTCTGCACTTGAGAGAGCAAATAATCAATTTCTTCAAAAACAATTTCTTTTGAGCGGCTTCCATCAATCTGAATTGAGACCAAAATGATAGCACAAAAGATAATGATATAAGCATGAAACAGCAAATGAATGAACGAAGCAAAACAGGAAGATAGTAATTACCTTCTTCACAATATTTGAGTAAATGGATACAACTGTTTCTGAATTATGCTTATATATTTCAAGGCGTGATTTCACCTGGAGAGTGGAAAAGAGTTAAAGCGAGTTCTAAATCATTGTGACAGGCAAGATTTGGTTATAGGACGAGTTTACATTTCTGAGAAAAGACATCTTAAAACTGTAGGGAATTGTCTTGTAATGTGAACAGAACCATAATTTAAAATAGAATACTCCAACTGATAGACTATAGCTGCGAAATAATGATACAAAATTGAAGTTCTGAAAAACAAAACAAAACATTCTTCACATGAACTCTATAAAAACCAAGAGAAAGTTCTGGAAAAGAAAAATCAAGTTACAGGATTGATACAAAAGCAATCAGTTGCTCTCTTTTCCAGCCTTTTTCAGAATAAGAAAAGACATATATAAGAACATTGTAAAAATATATATCCAATTTATTTAATAGATACAGGCAGGCCATATCTTAGAATTCCTTGAAAAATCTTTAACAAAATACTCAGATTATAGTATAGTTTTTGTTTACCTTATCCTCAGTATCATCTGGACGAGTTATAAGTCTTGCTTTAATTTCCTCGGTCTCTGGAAGGAAAAACTTTATGTGGTAAATCTTCCCTGTCTCGGGGTCTAGTCTTCTTCCAACACATCTGTCGATCAGAGTTTCATCAGGAACCTGAGGACGAAAGATATATATTATAAGTAGTTGTGGACTCAAATAACTTCAGTGGCATCTTTAAAGATAGCAAAAACGTGATGAACCCTTAATAAAAGGATAGAAATAACGATACAAATGCATATTAGCGTGCAAATTTACATACATCTAATACAACATAGATATCTGGTCTAATCTTCAGTTGTTCCAGACTTTCTGCTTGGGAAAAACTCCGCGGATACCCATCTAGAAGCCAGCCATTTTGTTTTACATCTTCACGAGATAATCGTGCCATCACCATCTATACAATAAAAATTCCATCTTATAGGAAATCAAGGAAAGGAAAGAGGGAATCTTATGAGTCAGATAATTCTGCAGTACAGCTGTCACAATTTCATCAGGAACCAGACGTCCAGCATTCATGAATTCTTTAGCTTTATTTCCAATATCTGTCTTGGCAGATACTTCAGCCCTTAATAGATCACCGGTTGATATGTGTACCAATCCAAACTGCAGAATGAAACAACAAGAGAAGGTTGATGAGGATACACAAACTATTGCAAGGCCTAAAACAAACCATCTTTGGAACACAAAAAAAAAATCAGAAAACTACAAAATGATAAAGTATCTATTGTGCTAAGACTAAAATAAAATCTTTTAACTGGCATAAAACAGGAAAAGGACTTGTCCAGAGACAGAATAATTATTATTTATATATATTAAAAACATTAAACCTTATCATACTCTATTCCTGCATCCTTTTTGCTTAAATTCTGCTCAATTTTTGAAGTTACTGGAGATTTGAGAACTTTTTCACTAAACTTAAAGGTAAAATCTCAAATGGTGAGAGTTTAAACAATTCATACTGAATGATTATTATCAAAGACACAAATTTAGCGCAAATTGTTTTCCATTAGGCTGCCCAGACACTGTTCCATGTGAATTTTTATATGCAGCATATGTTTGTAATTGTATGAAGTGTATATTGTGTACCATCTAAGGCTGTGATATAACATTCATTTTACCAATTGAAGGGTAAGCTATATTTGACATTCTATTCAAGTGTAGAAATATGGAAAGCGATCCAACATAATTACACTAACTGAACAAACATTCCAAGGTAGATTTGATCTTAGTTTCTAATAATGCAGGCCAAACAATGATACGGACACAGACACAGGAAACGTTATTTGTAACACATAACCTTCATAAAATAGCCTTAAGATTTAAATAGACATGGATATGACACAGATACGCTAGTATATAGAAGTGTCGGTGTAACATAGAGATCAACTCATGGAAATTAGCAATTGCAAAGCCAATTAGCTTAAGCATTACAAATGTTACTCTCAAAATTGCAATGCATGAGTAATAATGGCGACAATTTCATTATATTGATGTGATCAAAATGAAATTGATTCAGTATATAACTTATAAGAAAATGAATGAAGAAATTACTTTGTTGACAATAAGTTCGCACTGAGTGCCTTTCCCGGACGCCGGTGCTCCAGAAATCATGACCTTCAATGGCTCAGTAGCAGAACAACAGATCCTCAATCCCTATCCAAACAACACTAATTTGAGTTATGCTGCGATTTTTGTTTAAAAAAGAAAGAGTAATAAGTAATAAAGGAAAAGAAGAACCTTGCATTTAGTCTTTGGCCTGAAATTAGTAGTGGTGGTGGAAGCAAAGGAGAAACGGCAGCGCGGGTGATAAGAAGATGGATGAGAAGAAGAAGAGGAAGAGGAAGATGATGAATGTGAATGTGAAATTAGGGACAAGGAAGAGACATTGGAGGAGTGAAGAGATGAGAGTGAAGTGAGTATCATTTTTGCGCACCAAACTCTCTAACAACACCACACCCTTCCTTTCTTTTACATGGAGGGAATCAGGATCCTAACGGATTAACGGACACCACATGATTTTTATTTTTATTTTTTTTTTTCATTTTTTTTTTCATTTTAGGGATCGCGACCTATCGAGTCATTCGACTATCAAAATGTAGACTTATTATTATTCGACCACATATTTGTCAACTCAACGCCATCTTATTGAATAAGAACTTAATAAGTACATATTTTGATAATTAAGAGATAATAGGTCGTCTACAAAGTTGAGAGAATAAAATGACATTTTTAAATAATTTTAGGGACTTGCATATGGTTTAAGTCTTATTTATTACAAGGTTGTTTTCAAACTTTATCTTATTAAAAATGGTCAAAAATCATTATTTAGCCATTGACTTATTACAAATTTATGCATTTGGACACCGACGTTTTATTTGGTCACTTTTAGTCCCTTTGTAAATTTGGTGAAATCTCATCCGTATTATGTTAATTGACATTCTTGCATTTATTTAGCAAATTTTTAATTTTAATTGCAATTTCATATTTGAAAAATATTTTAATCTCCTTTTAATTTTGATTCAAGAATGGTGTGTGGTCAAATGTGACTAAATAAAAAGTCGGTGGTCAAATACATAAATTCAAAATAAATCAATAGTTAAATAGTGTCTTTTGCCTTAAAAATGCTATAATAAATCGAAATAATATTATAGGTAATTAAGTTGAACTATTAATCAGTTCCAAGAACAAATATTTACCATTTGGGGTGTAATTAAGTGAAAACTAGTGTAATGACTATTATTATAAAATAAAATGCTCATACACGCACACTAGGGAACGATAATATAAGGGTGTTAATAAATTCAGACATGTTTTACTAAAATAAATATAGTAAAAGACAATTTAGCCCTTAAAATTATTATTATTTAAAAAAATTAAAGGCGGAACTGGTTCGGTTACCGTTTCACCATACAAGGGGCGCATGGCATGTGCCTCACCGTGTGTTGGAACGGCAACCACCTTCGTGCCCTCGTACGGCGACGCGAAGAAGTCGTTCTCGCAGTGGAACGTATGGCTCTCATGTTCCACCATGTGGTGGAACATGACCCGGTTTCGCCCCTCCACAATGGTGGGGCGGTAAAAACCGAGCGAGTTCGGCTACTTTTTTTTAAAATAAATAAATAACTTTAACCCTAACCTTAACATTTAAGATTAAATCTTAACATTTAACACTAAATTAAAACAAATTACATTAAATAGCATACAACATTGACATTTCAAATAAATTACATTACGAAGCTGAAATCAAATTAGCTGAAATTAAATTAAATTACATTAAACCGTATTCGAACCTTAAACTAGGGATTACACAGAAAATAAACAAAATATGAGCATAAGTTTACCAATTTCCGATTAATTGGTTCATGACTTGGGGATAAATTCATATCATCATATGAGTCCCTACTTGCAAGATATTGCTCGTAATCTCTCTAATCTCGTTCTTCTTTAGTTAGTTCAGGCAAAGCACTTTGCACTGCTTCATAAATTGCGGTGTAATAGTCGACTTCTCTTAGATAATCCTTCGAAAGGATCTTCCAGGAGCATTAGATCTGTTTATCGTCATATCATTATATTCACCAAAATTGTTTATGAATGCACTATGCCTTCGAAGGACATCAACACATATGAAATTATGCTCTGAGGTTTCCACAAGCGAGAATGGATTAGTACGAAATACTTCGTAAGAGGGATTTGATTCTGACCATTTGAAGATATTACTGTGTTGAATCTTTGTCTAGAAATATTCCCCTCATTGTTTGTCTCTTAGTTCTTGTGTAAACAGATCAATCCAACTAAGAATAGGCATAAACTATTGCAGGAATTGTAGAACTAGGATCGGAATGTCACCATCAGTAAATTCATTACACAATGACTGCAATTGAAATTCAAAAGAGATGAAATGCATGTAGCATAACCACTAAAGCATATGAAGGGACCTACATGAGAAATTGCGGTTAATTGGCAACTTAAAGCAAGACATGAATGAGTATTATGGGTGGAACAATGCAGGCTGAATAAAAGTTTCTTCGTGGTCTCGAAGCCCTAAGGTTTGACACTTAACCATCTTTTTTCTGCATTCAGGCACCGTTAGTGTGTGGATATGGTTTTTTTATCCAGAAAATTACGTAAATTGGATGAGAAGGGAGAAGCCATTGCAAATAATACGGGTTAAGTGGTGTGAGTATTTACAATGGTTTTTGTTTTCAGTTTTATAGATGAGAAAGTCTTATTTACTGTTTTTAAGCGTGATAAAGTTATCACATAGTGATAGCTGTCTGTTTGATAATAATTCAAAAACGCCTGAATGAGTTGTCACATCGTGCTAGCTGTTTTGACAAACAAGAAATAACCACGTGAATGAATAGTGACCTAGTGTTGTCTGTTTTGATAATATTTTTTTATATCTTTTGTTTGTTTTGTTTTGTGTAATAACTCATAACAAGTAAAACAATATTTATTAACCATAATTTAATACAAATATTAAGTACTATTAATTTTATTTTTTTTACAACAAATTACTATTAATCAATGTTATGAAAACCGGACCGGTCAACCAATGTTATAAAACCAGACCGGGAGGTTCGACTAGTCGAATCGCAAACCGGTTGAGTGTTCGGCTCGATTCTACTACCGGTTGAACCGGTTAAACTACCAGTTGAACCAGTTTTACCTATTAAATTCTTGAATCTTTTATTACGTTCGGTCCGGTCCGGTCACTGTTAATTTGGTCAGTCACCGTTAGATATGTGTAATGATGTTAGATCTAACGGTAATTAACAGTGACTGACCAAATTAACTTGGTCAGTCATGGACCATGTAGAAATTACCCTAACTTAGAATAACATAATTTTGTATGGAAAGTTAAAAAATAAAAATAAAAACTAATAAATTTTCAATTTGATTTTTATCCGAATATAATTGAACTAATTCAAATTATTTTGGTTCAAATTCAATTCAAACCGAAATAAATTTGGATTGGTGAGGATCATAAAAATTATCTTTATTACGTTAGGATCAAATTGATTCGGTTCGGTTTTTTATCCGAACCGGACCATGCACACCACTAAGATCCAAAATAAAAAAGATGGGGTTAAATTAAGATGCCAACTTCCATCGAAACAGAGCCTGGGACATCGCCGTTTGGTTTGAACCCTAAACCTTGGTTCATCATCTTCCCATCATTTTCGTTTTCTGCCGATCCGTGAACAAGGACTGCTGGTTCGCCTCATTGCACATCACTCCTTGCCGAAGCTATCATGTTCATTATTTCAGCACTGTGCCAAGTAAAATTTATCTTCTTCCGTTTTTACTATCAATGCTTCTCAGTGGCGGAGCCAGGATTTGGAAATAGGGGTGCTAATTTAAGCCTAGATCAGAAAAAAAATTCATGTACATTAAATTTAAATCAAACTATATTAAAAATCCATATCGTTGAACTGAACTAAATGTTGCTTAACTGAAATGTGCTGATAAGTTCAAAAGAACATGGCCATTAGGGCTGGGCACGAATCCTTGCGATTCAATTTTAGATCAAATATTAAAAGAAAAATATTCACATTTGTAACTGTTTTTTACCGAATTTGACTGAATTCAGTTAAACCAAGTCAATAATATAGTTAAATTCAGGATCATTTTACTTAAATATTTGATCCAAATGAATAAATTTAGTATCCGTGGCCAGCCCTAATGGTCATACTCCCCTTAACTTCTATTAACGGTTAGTTTAAATTTAAATTTTAAAAAAATATGTTTCAAATTTATAAAACTTAAACCTAGCGAAAAATCCCAACTTTCACTTTGTTCCTCTGTATCGATGTACCATATCTGAATCTGGGTTGCTATTTACAGCCCACTTTTTCCGAACTACAACCCAATTATGCCCAAAATACCCCTCAATATTGATGTTTATTTCCTACTCCTACTCAATTTTGATGTTTATTTTCTACTCAATTTTGATGTTTATTTCCTACTCAATATTGATGTCTAAACAACCTATTTTTAAAGATTGAACTTCAAAATCAACCTATTTTTAAAGATTGAACTTCAAAATCATAGTTTTCGCCCTCAATCATGGATAAAAGCATGAATAAGGTACGAATACAAACTCAATAACAGTTAATTTGATCAAAAATTGCAAAAAGTGGATTGATTAGGGTTAGGAGGCCGCGTTTATGGAGGAACGGCCTGGGTAGCCGTTTCTCCTTATGGGAGGAACGACCATGGTGGCTGTTTCTCCTTATGGAGCCCTAACCATAACCCTCAATCGACGAGACCGAATTTTTTTTTCATAAAGTTAATATGATAATAGAGTTAATTTTGTGATTGGTAATTCATTATGTTCAGGATGATCGTCGGGCGAAAAAAGGAGGAGGGAAAAGTTTGACCATTTTAAAGCGTATGATAAAAAGTTTGGATGTGGGGATAGAACCTGATATTACACCCGGGCAGCGAGAAACTAGAAGACGCGGTGTTACCGCTTCGGCTCGAAAGGCAAAGGACAAGAGTAAAGTGGGCGGTAGCATGCACGAGGAGGTTGATGTGCATAAGTAAACTGTTGATGAGGGAACAGAATCTCAAAATGATCATGATACGCATATGGCGGATACACATGACATTCAGAGTGATGATAATGTGTTTTCTAGTGTGTCTCATGTACGTAGGACACATAATGTTGCAATACATCATGGAAAGAATGGTCGGTTCAAGCCTGGTGGAGAGTCATCAGGTAAAAATCAACATTGTAATTACTCGAATTAGATGATTTTGAATTATGCAATTTATAGTTTAAATTATTTTTTTTTATCAAATATAGGAGCATCTAAAAAGAATGTTGATGAAAACTGGTTAGTGAATGAGTCTGTGGCCGGAGGGCCAACAGACGATAGTGTGATACCGAGTTTTCTTGGACACAGAGGTTCAATTACATGGTGGGGAGAGGACGATAAAGTTATAGAAACAATTTTGAAAATCCATAGTAGAGCTCAAGCTTGTGAGAAGCTTGGAGATTGGTATGACAATATGTCGGATGAGGTGAGTTATCTTATTTATATTATTTATGATTAGTAATACATATATATATTTGAACTGTTTTATTGAATTTGTGTAGGTGCAAAAAAAGCTTGATGGGACTGGGTTAGTGCACTTGCAGGATAGCATGCTCAGTCCTCTAGATTGGCCATTGCTTACAGCATTCACAGAGCGGTGGCAACCGGATACTAACTCATTTCACATGTCGTTCGGTGAGATGACCATTATAATGCACGATGTTGCTCATATTTTTGGTCTTCGGGTCGAGAGACTCATGGTTTCGAAAAATGCTAGTTCTGACGATTTGAAGAGTGCGGTTAAAATTTTATTCGGCATGACGGAGGAAGACGTGAAGGGCAACAAGAAGTGTTGGCAGAATGGAGGAGTACCGATCGACGCCGTATTTGAGGAGTGCGAAAATAGTTCTGCTGATACACATGCCATTGCCTGGATGTGGTTGTTGCTAGGTTGCACTATGTTTATTGACAAGAGTGGTTGTCAGATCAAACCGTCATGCCTACTTGAGATTAAGGATGGACTAGATGGTGTGGAGAAATACTCATGGGGCTCTGCAACTTTAGCGTATCTATATCGTCAGTTGGGAGTGGCATCTAGGACAAATGGTTCATAGTTGTCTGGATGTCTGAGTCTACTACAGGCGTGGATATATGAGTAGTAGCACGTTTTTTTCCCATAATTCTCAACCCGTTGTCGCTTAGTTAATTTCGGTTGAGATGTGGATGAAGGCGAAGTATGAGTAGTAGCACGTTTTTTCCCATAATTTCAAATGAAAAATAAGATGTTTTGATGTATAAAGAGTTTAGAATTGTAGTGTGAAAGTTTAATGGGGTTTGGGGGTATTTATAGGAGTTGGGGAGGGGAAAAAACGGTCATATTCGTCATAAAGGGAAATATGACCGTTGGGCCGACGCGACAGCGTCGGCCCAAGCGGTGCCAACGCGAGCGTTTGCCCACGTCGGCCTCGAGTCAAACTACGGCTAGTTTGACCAAGGCCGACGCATCTGCCGACGCGGGCAGAAGCTCGCATTGGCAGCGGTCTTGGCGACGCTGCCGCGTCGGAAGGTCGACGCGGCGCGTCGCCGTCGAATTAAAAAAAAAAATTAAAGAAAAAATATTTATTCTAATAAATGAAAATTAACTATTTAGTCCTAACTATTAATCAAATTGGGTTAACAATTATTGTTCTACTAATCTATCCCAATGCAGTCTTCTCTGTAAGTACAAATTTTTCCAACCCTCTACAGATGCATCTCGATACATACTCCAAAAAGTTGCTATGAGAGGTATAGGAAAATTTGATGACAAATGAAGACGAATAAAATGTTGAATTTGATTTCCTAGATGAACCATGACGATCTCATGATCCGGTCGAGTTGCCATTGACGGGGCCCGCAGGGGTAACACGGTAATAGTATAAGCTAATGATTGGCCGTTATTAACGTATCCGTAAAGAAACACTGCCGCATTGAAACATGTGGCGATAACAAACAAGTCTGAAAAAATTTCCATCCAATGATTTTCTAGACATGCGCCACCAACCCATCGAATACGATTAATAGCAGCTTGAACTTGATTTTGGTATATATTCCTGTAAATGTCTTCTTTGGCAACGAGTTCATTTGCTAATATGTCTCGGACATATACATATCTATCTTGATCTCCAAATACACAATCGGCCACCACACGAAAACCACAGTTGCCATCTCCACGTATATTGACATAATCTTCAACAAACGGCAAGATAATTCCTAGAATATATTTATGCAAGTACGTATCCAAAATGTTTGGTTTGCCTACAACATTAAAAAAACATTTATTTTCGTTAATTAAATATCTTGTGTATATAAATTATAAATATGAAAAATTGTGATGGTATTAATACCAGATGCAGTGTTTTGGTGGCCGTGTGACGATGATGCGGCACTAGTACTGCTGCCTGAAGTGGTTCGTGCACGACCTCGACGACCCCTATCCTTCTCATAAGTACTCCGAAAACGCTTGGTTGAAGTACTCCCTTTCGGTCGTCCCCTAGGATTTTGGTTCGCCTCTGGTTCTTCGTAATTTGCTTGATCCGGAAAAAGGATTCTGTTGACGGTTTGAGTAACGTTACGTCATCATGTCAATCACAGACTACAAAATTCGCTCGTCATCATGTCCATCCTCGGTGTCCTCGTCCACCGTTTCACCGTAAACAAGTGTTCTCCAAAATACGTGAATGTGTTGCAAATCGATCGGTGTTTTAGAATCCATTAACCCTTTCAACTCGCATGCACAAGGAATACCATGAGTTCTTGACAACACACATCCGCAACGATCATACACTTCATTGCTCAAGCTTGCCATCCGATCCAACTCTTTTGCAATTAATCCCAAACAGTAGTCGGAAACACGACATACCAAATTGTTGTAGGGCAATCCAAAATATGAGACACTGGCCCTCCGTGCCGAATGTTCTAATGCTTCTCTGTTCATCAAAAAAATTAATTAAAACATTAATAAACGGAAATACTTTTGCTAATAATTTACAAAATACGTTGTTTTTACCGGGTTGACGTTAGTTCGGCCTCCATTTTACCATGAAGTTTGACAAAGATCGTATCAAGACCACCTGCCGCAGAACTTAACCATTTTTTCATTGCAGCGTGTGCAGCCTCCACTCTACAAGTAATAGTATTGCCAAAATGGCGCACATTGTTTGTCCACACGTGAACAAACTTTTCCTTATGCACGAGCCATGTATCATAAAGGTATGATATGATGTGGGGATAACGCCTCATCGTTGTCTTCATGCTGGTCAGAGCAGATTCATATTCGAATTCAGTTTTCGCTTCAAGGATCATTCTCCATCTTCCGTTCTTGAATGCGTCCGCCAAACCTTTATCTTTTCCACAATGTTTGTACACATATTTTGCCACGTCTTTGTTGATGTGCCATGTGCAAAGTAAATGAGAAGATTGGGGAAAAACCTCCATAATCGGGGTTATCAACCCCAACTCTCGATCCGTGATAATGGCTATAGGCTCAATCTCAAATCCAAGCACGATCCTCAATTTGTTTATGACCCAACGATAACTTTCCATACTTTCGTCCCTCACCATGGCATATCCTATCAAGAAGTTCGTGTTACACGGACTCATCCCCACAATTTCTACTAACGGCATCTTGTACTTATTTGTTTTGTAGGTAGAGTCGATGCCGATAAACCACGGATAACTACGTAACAATTTGGCCGCTTTGGGATGTACCAAAAGAAGATGAGTCAAGGCACGAGTCAATTGATCGCCTTTCACAAAGCTTATATAACGTTTCTTGTCCGCTAAATGAAATAACTGACCCACCACGCTTCTACCCTCCATGCCCTCTTTCTTCAACCAATCTCGACAATTATACACGTGTTTCACGGTAGTTTTGTCATTGGGATGTGTTCTTAAAATCTCCGACAAAATAGCACTTGGTTTTGCATGAGCGGCAGTTAATGTCTTCACAATTAGCTTTAATGCGGGACTAAGTCCGCTCATTTGTCGGTGCCCTTCAGGATACACGGCCATTGCGTGATTGTGTTTGCCTTTATCTCCAGGAAATACAATTACATCCGAACCGTTGTGAAATTTCTTCACCTTTATTTGAAATTTGCATTGGCAAGACTTGGTTTTCGATTTCCTACGTACAATGTCGTCTGAACATTGAAATACTCCTCTATACGGAACGCCACGTGCACAAGCCAACATTTTAGTTTTTCCCTTGTTTTTATGAGAACCAATTACTAACTCAAAACCTAAAGAAATAGCTTTCGATTTTACCCATCCAACCGCTTCTTCAATAGTCCCAAAACGACGATCAATCTTGAATTGTCCGCTATAACCTACACCATCCCCAACAAACGGAACCTGAAAATTACATTCAATATGGAGTCGTTAAACGACCCCAAAAACGGAGCAACCATTCATCTCTAAGGCGAAACGGCCTAAATGGCCGTTCCACCATATGGCGAAACGGCCTTGGTGGCCGCTTTTCAAAAAAAAACAAAAAATTCAATGTTGTTTTAGTGTTCGAGTACCTCGTCTTCTAATGATTAATCATCACTGTTCCATTCCAGATTCGTTGGGTCATTCGACATCTCAAACTCTGAATTTTTAATGTTATAGTTTCAAAATTAGGTTTTTTGATTTGAGAGCTTTCTATTTTTATCTTTTCTGACTCGTCCATAATGAAAAGGGCAAATTTGTCAAAGTGGGTTGTAGTTCGGAAAAAGTGGGCTGTAAATAGTTATACCCCATCTGAATATCTCCTCCTCCGCCGTCTTCTCCATTCGAGTGCATCTTCTTGAAATTAATTCGCGAACTTTAGGTACGAGAATCAACTCTGCTTTAACTTCCATTCTTCTATTTAAAATTATATTTTAGGCGGTGGCGGAACTAGGATTTGAAATTGGGGGCTAATTTTAGTCAGAAATTTTTTTTATCTACGCATATATAAGAAATTAAAATTAAATTATATTAAATTTAATTCTATTGAAAAATATTTTTTATTTTGACAGATAAATATAACTATGGTAAATAATTTCATATTTTTACATAATTTACTGTTGAATTCTCCTATTTTAAAAAGAATATTATAAAGTTCTATCTTCTATCATAATTAGCTTTTTGATCATTTTCATCTATATAATAATTAGATATTTTAAAAAATTTGCGAAATGAATCAAACGGTTAATTACGACGAAAAGAAAAATTTCATAATACTTTTTTGTTTTTTTTGGTTACAAAGTACTAAATATGAGTTAGATAAAAAGACAAACTAATAAATTATCTAAATTTTAATTATAAGAAAAGGGGATGAAAATAAATTTTGATAAAAAAAGTTGGGAGCAATATAAAAACAACAAGCAATCCTTTTCGAAAATCAATTTATCAAAAAACAATAAGCAATTTCATCTACTATAAATTTGGCTCTTTTATTCTCATAAGCAGCCAAGAAGTCATGACATGTTTGATTGTTTAAAAAATGTCCCAATTTATAAAGCCCAAATTGAAAAATTTATTTGCAGCCCTAATCAACTTTCTTCTCCGTTGAAACATCTGCAAACTGCAAAAGGGGCCGGCAGCGGCAGATATTTCGGGGGCTCTTCAGACATCTCAAGGTATACTTGCTAGGGATTTCGCCGGAGCCGGTGGGGCTTCAGCCCCCCAAGCTCCGGGCTGTGTCCGCCCCTGATGCTTCTTATCTCTTTTATTTTCAGTTTTTAATGCCTTATTGAACTGCTGATACAATTCTTTCGTAAATTTATTTTGTTATGAGCTTAATTTTTACAGTATTATTGGGAACTATTACTGCCCTAAACTGAAAATATCCTGATTTAATCCCATGGTTATTGATTGGGGGAGAATGTATTTAAACAACGCAATTTTAATCTATCGTTAATGAAAAAACGTCATCTTTTATCAATGAGGCTTGAAATCGCACCATCTAGTAGGTTAGGTTTAAGAATTTTGCATTGTTTTGTATGTTGAAGCTTAATCCAGTTTGTCCTGTATAGTCATAGGCTAAATTTGTACGTTGTCCCTAAAAATTACTCGCATTACTGAACTCTTACATTCTCTCTTTCTCTGTTCGTTTTTATTTTCTGATGTTTTCTTTTCTGCTCTTGAGAAAGTGTACTCACTTGTGGACTATATCCACAACTTTTTTGTCTGTTGTTATTTTTCATTTTCTGAAATGATTAAAAAATAAGGAAAATGTGTTCTTGATTTGTAAGGAGGATTCTTTGAGTGATTATTGCGTTATTATGTTTTTTATTCTTTAAAAGTAAGTTAATGGAGGATTATTATAAGTGGGTTTTTGATCAGTTTATCTCAACAGGAGCAGAAGGTGAAAAATGCCTCTCTATGATTGCATGCTTTTGTTGAAACCTCATATAACGAAGGACGGGATTGTGGACTTGGTAACTCGAGTGGGAAAACATGTTTATAGTAGAAATGGTGTTCTTACTGATGTAAAGACATTGGGAGAAGTTCAACTCGGTTATGGTATTAAGAAGCTTGATGGAAAATATTTTCAGGTGAATATACTACTTCTGTTCCAATATCTATAAATGAAATAAGTTTCTTTCTTTTGACATTCTTCTCTTCGTAGAACAGTGATCACAAATCTCTTTTTAATTTGAGTATCTTCTAGCAAGAGTCCTGTGTTCTTTTTCATTTTGTCTAGTTGGAATTTTTTCTTTAGTTACTGTTTATAGTTACGCATTTTGACAAACTGCATTCTTTCAATAAAGCACCGATGCAGCTGCTCTTCTAATATAAGCTTTGGTTTCTGTAACTCATCTAAACTAAAGAAAGCATGGATACAGCTGCTCTTTTAATATAAGCTTTGGTTCTGTAACTCATCTAAAGTACTTGCATAAAGTGCTGTAATAGTGCTCATGAGCTTTGTTAGTTTTACTTCTACTTTAATTAGAATTAAGTTAGGACGAGCAATCCAACTGAGAATTAAAAAAGAAAAAGGAAGAAGAACAAAGAAACAGAAGAAATATAAATTCAAAACATGTCTGTGTTGAATTGTCTATGATGCTTTGAATTCTACATATTCATAACATGTAATTTTGAAATTTATGTCAAAATTATAGTAGACTGAATGCTATGGGAGTGAAAATCTTCCTGATAATATGTTCAAAGTCTTAGGTTTGCCCATGCCTTTTTCGGCCATGTCTCTTGACTATTCTATTGACTCCAAAGGATATATATGCTTTTGTTGTTCTCTATTAGTTTTAACATAACTAGATTGAATAAATGGGGCTCACTTTTCAATTTTATTATTTAGGGACAACTGATGCAGATGACTATGATGGCAACACCTAACATTAACAAGGAGCTTCATTACTTAAACAAGGAGGATCGCCTGCTGAGATGGCTTCTTGTTAAACACCGAGACACAAAATATGCGGACGACTTTTTGAGCAAAGATGAAGCCAGCTTGGAGCTTAGTCAACTTTCTCGGACATCCTTTATTAATGTTGAAGAAAAAGAAAAAGAAGAAGAAGAAGAAGACAGCAATGAAGATGAAAACAAAGATGCCAATGACGATGAGGACGACGACGACGATGATGATGATGATGAATACGATGTGGATCTGGAGGAGAAGAAATAGACCAAGTGTATAATGCGATGCATTTTAAATTTTGGTTTGTCTTGAAATTTGGTTCTCATTTGCTTTTGGTGGCATTTCCTGATGTATGGTCCTTTTAAGCATGTGAACATGGGGAAATAACTTGCCAGCTCCAGGTCTTGAAAACACCCCACTCGGATAGCATTCGTGCGATGCAATAACCCCACTTTGCGCCACATTGCGCAATCCTAGTGGGGTTGTAATAGGAGCTTTTGAACATGCTAAATGGTATTGCTGGTTTATTTGGACTGCAAATTGCTGCTGGTGTTGTCATGATCCCACCCACACTCAATAAGTAAGTACAAGTTAAAATTGGATTAACATATGGTATATTGGAATGAGATTCTGTGATGTGGCTTTGAAAGAAATAGTTAATTTTGGTTGGATGGTGGCTGAAACATAAATTGCTCGGATAGAGTAGGATAATAAATATTAGGGATTCTTGCATAAACATAGGCAAAAGGAAATTAATTAATAATTACTAATATAACAAATTGGAAATGTATTTCTTGAATTATTACAATGTTTTAGATGATTTAGGATTATCGATCTGATTTTTCATGCTATATTTATATTATAAATGCACTTTCGACTATTTTCTTCAACAATAAGACATATGCTAAATACAAACAATTTAGTTAAATCAGAATAATTGAAGAGAATAAGGAGGTCTGGCCTCATGTAACCACTAGGACCACTTGGTAAAGTATGATGGGGGTCTGGCCTCATGATGTTTCGTTTTGCAATGGTTAAGATTACGCCACAATGTTATAATTCATTATGTTGGACATGATTAGTGTATGTCTTTGGTCTCGAGATATTGTAACTGATATGTTTAATTAGTAGAGACTAATCTTTTAGTTCAGTTATTTTAGTGTTGGAATATTCAAGCATGGTCATCCATACATTTTTGGTAAGGTTTTTGGACTTGGAGAACTGAAGTTATATGTTGTGACAAGGTATCATTCTAATATAGATAGGTTAACGTTGTGGGAACAATGGATAACTGAAGATATTACATATGGTCAAATAGTGATCGTGTTTGACCAATTACAAGCTCGGAATGCCATACTCGAGACATAGATACTTGAATTTAGTAGAGATTATTTTAATTGTATTTATTAGAAGAGTAATTTTATTTTTTTGTTCTCTTTATCTTATGTTTTCTATGTAAATAATCATTATTGTCATTTACTAAATTTTCTAACTAATCATATTATTTTTTGCATTTTGTCTAATGTGTACTTTGCATTTTAATCAATCAAATTTTGCAATTCGGAGACATGAGTTGATTTGAACCATTTGAAGCTAATATCAAATTTTTCTAAACTTTTAAAATTTGTGTTAGATTTATTGTTTCCTAAACCAAATTTATTTTGAATACGATGTATTTACTCATTAATTTTATCATCATTGATTGTGTACTTTTAGTTTTTTGGGTTAATTTCAAACAAGTGTCTTAAGATTTCGCGTTTTTGCGAACAAATAACTGTGGTTAGCATTTGAGCAAATAAAGGACCGTGGTTTGCTTTGTTTGTAGAATTAAGGAAATGATCGATTTTGTTAACGTTAACATGGACATTTTTTGTTCAAATACTTTTTCAAAACTTATACCGGTTATGTAAGAGTTAAGCTTAATGGTCAAAAAAAAATTCTAGACTTAAAATGTCTTTGTTCACGAGAACAAAGACGACCATTTCCTTAATTCTGCAAACAATGCAAACTAAGAAACCATAGAGCACTTATTTTAAATTAACCCTAGATTTTTCTAAGATTTTTAATTTTTAATTTCTTCATTATAATAAATTTGCACTATGATATAATTTGCAATTTCCCTTTAATATCTACAGTTTTATTGTGTCAATTCTGTTGAAGGATTACAAACTGAAAGTATCACAAAGAATAAGAATTAGTTTTGTTATTTTCCTTTTAGTTGTTGAGTCAGCATTAAAGCAGTTATTTTGGAGGGAAATCTGTTACAACAGATTTCCAACTTCTCCTTCTTCTTTATTGCTTTCTTCCCGAGCTATATAATGAGCTCTTCCTTGTAATCTTTTCTCACTTTTCTGATATTGAATTCTTTACTCTCTTCCACTCGATCATGGTATCAGAGCTATGGCGAAACATCGGAATAGAAATCGCGAACAGCGGTTACGATCCAGAGTTATCGATCTCACGCCTGAATATTTTTCCGATCAAAACGAAGAAGACGATCCTGAGGGAGATCAGAGTAGATTCGTTTCAGAAGTCACAACAACTTCTATTCACTCCATTTTAACTTCACTTGATCAAAGAGACGGTGGTGAAGAAGATATCAATCATCCTCAAAGCTCAGAAAACAACGAGTTGAAGAAGATGGAACACAACAATGGCGGAAATGACAATCCAAGAGCGGTTATTGTGAGTATCTTACTCACTAACATGAATTACTTTACCTGGAAACACGCGATGATCCGTGCGTTAACAATCAAGAAAAAGCTAAAGTTCATTGAGCTCGATCATGAACATCCTCCTCCTATGAGAGGATCTCCTGATTATCAAACCTGGAAGGAATGTGATTGCCTTGTTACAGCTTGGATACTTAATTCTATTCACAAAGACTTCTCAGTGATTTCCTGGTGATTGCGCCCTCTTCCTGATTGCAACTATGGTGTATCTAAAGATTGTGCTTGTAATGCTTTTAAGCGCATAAAACATATTGAGGAAGAAGACAGACTGATGCAGATTTTGAGTGGATTAAATGAAGGATTTGATCACGTTACTAATCAAATTCTTATAACTGAGCCTTTGCCTAATCTTAATACTGCTTTCTCAATGGTACTTAAGATTGAACAGCAAAGAGAAAACAACATTGATCATGGATTAAAGTATGATAATCATGTATCTGCAAACACTCAACACCAAAGATTCAACTCAGATAGAGGCACAAGGGGCAACAATGCAGACAAAAGATGTGATCACTGCAACAAGACTGGGCATATTAAAGCTGAGTGCTTCAAAATTGTGGGTATCCAGAATGGTTTAGGAAGAACAAAGGCAAAGCTGGTTCAAACAACAATGCAAGAGCAAATGCAGTTCAAGAAACACAGCCTAATCATGTAGATGGTGAACCTGAGATGAATGCTGAAAGCATGAGCTACGTTTTTCAAGAAATGTACAAGCTGCTGAAGGGAAAACAACATCAAGAATCTTATAGTGATCTCTCAGCATTTGCAGGGTTCTCAGGGTTCTCTAGTAATGCAATCCAAAACTCTATATCTATTAATAATGATGTTTTATGGATTATTGACAGTGGGGCAACCAGTCACATGACCCCACACTTATCTATTTTCACATCATTCAACTTAGTAGCCAACAAAAAACCAGTTTTGATGCCTGATGGAAGTTCCAAACCTGTAATGCATATTGGAAATGTTTAGTTATCTCAATCATTATTGTTGAAAGATGTGCTTCACATACCATCTTTTCAATACAACTTGTTATCAGTTGGTCACTTACTGAATCATTCCAACATTGAGGTTGTTTTCCACTTAGATACTTGCTATTTGCAGGACCTGAGCACACATGAGTGCATTGATGTTGGAAGGTTCACAAGATGGCTCTATATACTCTCAAATGAATCTTTCATCACCTCAGAAAACCAGAAAAACAAAAAGAAATTTATCCAACAGGAGTGTCACCAGGCTCATTCTTCTCAGGCAGAACCTTCTAATCAAACTGATATCTGGCATATAAAGATGGGGCATGCCTCTTCAATTGCTTTATCACATATTGTTGGATTCCCAACTCACTCAACCTATGAGTTTTGCACAGTCTGTCCTAAGGCAAAACAACATAGATTGTCTTTTGGACTAAGCAGCATTGCAACTTCTCACCGACTACAGATGTTACACCTTGATCTATGGGGTCCTTATCAACTTGCTTCATGTACTAGTGCTAACTATTTTGTTACAACAGTAGATGATTTCACCAGATTAGCATGGGTTATTTTACTTCAAAATAAGTTTCAGGTGTACAAAGTTGTTGAAAGCTTCTTAGCTGGTCTTGAAACTCAATATGCTGCAAAAATACAAGTTATCCGCAGTGATAATGGCACTGAATTTGTCAACAAACAGTGTGAAGCTTTATTTCAAGCAAAAGGCATTCAACATCAGAGGTATTGTTCTTACACTCCTCAACAGAATGAAGTGGTTGAAAGGAAACATAGACAACTCCTCAACATAGCTAGAGCATTGCTTTTTCAATCTCTCCTCACTGTGAAGTATTGGGGTGAAGCAATTCTCTTAGCCACTACTATAACCAATGCCTTACCAACCAAACTACTCAAATGGAAATCCCCAGATAAGGTATTTTTTGGTTCAAAACCTGACTTCAACTCCTTTCATATGTTTGGCAGTCTCTGCTACTACACCAATGTGTTTCCACACAAGTTGAAATTTGACAGTAGGTCTTCTGCTGCTGTGTTCATTGGACTTCCACCAGGACAAAAAGGCTACAAACTTCTAGACTTATCAACAAATAAGTTTGTTGTTTCCAAAGATGTTAAGTTCCTAGATAATATCTTTCCTTTCCATACCACCCCTCCCACTTGGGAACACTTATCAACCACAAACAACCCAAATACTGAACCCTCAACCTCTCTTCAATCACATCCCAAACAGCTTTCCACAAATTCAAACAACCATCTACAACCAAATCCTCACTTAACAGACCTCTCCCCATCCACCTCAAATAACCTTCCCAAACAAACAAGAACCAAGCAAACCCCTGCCTGGATGAATGACTATGTTTGTTACAATACCAATGAGTCTGGATTGGAGTGTGTTTATATGCCTCAAGAGTATGTTCAATTTGCTGCTAATATTATCACTGAATCTGAGCCAAAGAGTTACAAAGCAGCTAGTGAGGATCCCAGATGGGTTAAAGCTATAGATGCTGAGTTGGAAGCTCTAGAAGCCAATCAAACTTGGGAGTTTTTCCACTTACCAACTGGAAAGAAAGCTATTAAGTCTATGTGGGTATTCAGAATAAAGTACCATGCTAATAGGGAGGTGGATAGATTCAAGGCTAGATTGGTTGCAAGAGGATACAACCAATTGCCAGGAATAGATTTCCATGAGTCGTTTAGCCCTGTGGCCAGAGCTGTTACTGTGAGACTTCTTCTAGCTATTGCAGCAGCCAAAGATTGGGCCATTCATCAAATGGATGTGAACAATGCTTACCTTCATGGTTTTCTGGAGGAAGACATTTACTTGGAGCCACCACCAGGCTACACCAAATGTCCAGAAGGGAAAGTTTGTCACTTGATCAAGTCCCTCTATGGCTTAAAGCAAGCTGGGAGACAATGGCACAAAGAACTCTCATCCAAACTTCATGATTTTGGATTCACAAAATCTTGCAATGATCATTGCTTGTTCATAAAGAGACACTCAGATGGGAGCTCAACTTACATCATCATTTATGTGGATGACATACTTATCACCTGGTTAGTGGAATCTCACATACAAGAGGTTAAAACTTACTTACATGACCTCTTCACCATCAAGGATCTTGGTTTTGTGAAGTATTTTCTTGGCATTGAAATACTCAAAACTTCAACTGGCATCTTGCTGTCACAAATGAAGTGCATCAAAGATATACCCAAAGATGCAAACATTGAAGATTCAAATGAAACCTATAGTCTCGTGGCATCTGGAGTTGTTATTTCTGAACTAGAACCAGCTTCTAAAGAATACAAGGATCCTGCTCAATATATAAGAACTGTGGGAAGATTACTCTATTTGAGTTACACCAGGCCAGACATTGCTTATGCAACACAACAATTATCTCAGTTCATGCAGAAACCTGCTAATCATCACTTCAATGTTGCTATCCATGTTTTGAAATACTTAAAAGGCACCTTCAACTATGGATTATCTTATCCTACACAAGTTAACAGTGAAAACCTTCCAATTACTGAATTCTGTGATGCAGATTGGGGAGCTTGCAGGATTTCTAGAAGGTCTCTAACTGGTTTTTGTGTTTTTGTCGGTGATTCCCTGATTTCTTGGAAAACTAAGAAGCAAACAGTGGCAAGTAAATCATCAGCAGAATCATAATATAGGAGTATGGCTCAAACCAGTTGAGAATTGAAGTGGATTAGCTATTTGATGGAAGATTTCCAGATTAAGTTTGATCAACCCATCAATCTTTTCTGTGATAATGAAGCAGCTATAGCTATTGCCAAGAATCATGTATTTCATGAAAAAGTTAAACATGTTGAGATAGGCTGCCATGTCATCAGAGATTACATTGCAAATGGCTTCATACAAACTCCACATATCTACTCAGAAAACCAGTTGGCTGACATTTTTACAAAGCCTCTCAGTCATGACTTTATGTTACCTACACTTAGTAAGATGGGAATGGTTAAACTGGTTGAAGCTTCAGTTTATGGGAGGCGTGTTGAAGGATTACAAACTGAAAGTATCACAAAGAATAGGAATTAGTTTTGTTATTTTTCTTTTAGTTGATGAGTCAGCATTAAAGCAGTTATTTTGGAGGGAAATCTGTTACAACAGATTTCCAACTTCTCCTTCTTCTTCTTCCCGAGCTATATAATGAGCTCTTCCTTGTTATCTTTTCTCACTTTTCTGATAATGAATTCTTTACTCTCTTCCACTCGATCAAATTCCTATCTTTCTTCTCGTTTATAATTAATTTATTTGTTCTTGTATTTCATAATCTCCATATCTCTTCTTAAACAATTTGATCTAAATATTAATATTTAGGATAATCATGTCATTTTATGGTACATATGTATATTTAGTTCAAAAGTGCGATTTTTTTTCATATTATAATAGTTTTATAGATTTAACATATTAATAAAATTTAAATAAGTAATAAAATAATATCTAAAGAAAATAAAATTTAAAATTTACGTTGAATCACATTTAATAAAATTTAAAATTTACGTTGAATCATCATTATAAAATTTAAGCTCAGTTGAACCCCTCATGTTTCAAGCTTTCTGCTTTAACTCTTGAACTTTAAAAAACAAGTCATTTTGACCCTTTAGTCATATGTAGCGCCTACGTGGCAAAATAAGGAGAGTGGAGGAGAAAATTTGAAAATTTTCTATTTTGGCAATTTAAAAAATGACTTCTAAATTATTTTATTTTATTTCGTTTTCTTCCTTTCTTCTTTCTCATTTTCTTCAGAAATTTTCAAATTTTTCCTGGAAGATTCCAGAAATCTGTTTTGGAAGATTTCTGCAATTTTCCAAGATTTCCATAAATATGGAAATTCCAAATTTTTCCTGAAATTTTCAGAATACTGGATTTTTTCAGAAATTCGAATGTTCCGTAAATATGGAAATTTCAAGAGTTTTTCTGGAAATTTCGAAATTTTTGAAATTCTAGAAGATTTCTGGAAATTCCAGAAATTTGGAAATTTCAAATTTCTGGAAATTCCAGAATTCCGATGGAAAGTCAAGGAAAAAAATGAAAGAAGAAAGAAAGAAAAGAAGGAGAAGAGAAGGAAAGAAAGAAAAGAAAAAAATGGAAAAAATAAAATAAAATAAGGATCAAAATTGATATTTATCGGAAAATGGGTGAGACTGATCATCTTGAAATAAGGTTAAACTGACTTGGTTTTTGAAGTTAAAGGAACGCTGGACATGAGGGATTAAACTGAAAAATGTACCAACTTTAGGGCTTAGTAAAGAGGTTACACCTATATTTAGTTAAAGTTATGGTTTTTCTATGGTTACTTTGTTCATTATTATCATTAGATCAATGAGATGAGGTGAGATGAGATCTAGTAGTAAAAAAAATAAAGTAATAGTTATTTCAAAGTAACCACAGAAAACAATTAAAGTTATAGTTTAACTTTAAATTTTGGTGTAGGCTATAGTTACTTTCTTTTATGTCTACTTTATTTCTATTTTGTTTGTTCACCATTATATTGATTTTGACTCCATGATTTAATGGTGGACAAAACAAATTAATGATTATTTTGTAAAAAACAAATAAACATATAATTTCTCCTAAATTTTTTTAATATTTTATTATACGAATATATTGAATCAAATTATGGTGTAGGCTATGGTCACTTTGTTTTTTCCTTACTTTGTCTTTTTCACCATTGGATTAGTTTTTAACCCATGATCCAATGGTTGACAAAACAAAGTAATAGTTACTTTGTGAAAAATAAAGTGACCATAGAATATCCCTCAAATTATATAGCATGAGGATATATATATTTTGGTGTAACCTCTAATTGCAATTAAGTGAAAGGTATAGTTACATTATTACGAAAGTAATTAACCATGAAATTATATTTCTTTTAAAGAATTTCATATTTTTTTTAAAGCAAAGTTGCAATTATATTTGTTTTGCCGCGGCAGATACGTGGCATATCGTACGGAGTTTCTATTTTTCCTTCAAACTATATAAATCCAAAATAACGCGGGGACTCAATGAATGGACCAGAAAGCTACACGTTGACCACTGACTATTTGGACAGAAGGAGTAAATTATCTACAGTTTGTGGGCCCCGTGCCATTGAATGTACTTAATCAATAATCTTTCTCTTAATTAAAATTAAACCATCGTTAATCTCAGTGTTTCGTCATTTTATTTTATATGATCATCATAATATAAAAACAACAACAAAACATCATCATCAACCTCTCAAAAATCAATACATTGTGATTTGATCTGAGTTCTATGGAAGCGACGGAGGTGACGACGGCGAGGAAGGGCGGCGGAGGAGAGGGATCGGAGAGACGGCGGCGATCACACAACAGGTCTTATAGTGCAAATAGCGCATTCGATGGTTTGATTGTCGAAGAAAAAGAGAATGAGGCAGAGGCGGAAACGGAGACGGAAACGGAACAGAAAGATAATAAGAATAACAAAGCGATGTCAGATTATTTTGGTTGGGTGTATCATTTAGGAACGAATTCTATAGGGCACGAGTATTGTCATCTTCGATTTCTTTTCATTCGAGGCAAGTTCGTTGAGATGTATAAACGTGATCCTCATGAGAACCCTGGCATTGTAAGCACTTCCTGCTGCTTTCGTCGTTTCGTTTTCGTTGCTGAATTCGTTTATATTTGTATCGATTTTCGTTGTTGATGTCTTCGTTCGAAGTAATTTTGCGTCAATTTGAATGTGGAGCTGTTATTCGAGCTTCTTCTCGTCTTACCGAGGTAGCCTTCAACTGGCTCCATAGTTTGATCATGCATTCTCACAGCTTGCTTCCATGGGAAGCATAGAAGTGATAATGTATTTTTGGAATGTGATTATGTAATTGTTGATATTGTATTTCTGAGGAGTTCTCATCTTCGTTGTATGCACATTAGGATTAATGTCTTCTCGAGCATCGGCTCAAGCTATATATGACAATGACAGTGTGCTTTCTACTTTAGCACATTTAAATTTTGTAGTGCTTCGGCATTTCTGTGCTTCTGGTAATGTCTTAAGCCATAGCGCTGATGGCTTAAGGGCGTGATTCTATTAAACAGAGGAAAAGACCTTATATGAGAATGTTAAGAGAGGTGATTATCAGATTGTTTTAGTTCAAAGAAACATAGATTTTTCTTCGGCAATGCATTTTAGGGTTTAAACATAGATTTTTCTTCGGCAATGCATTAATAATGTGAGTGCCACTGATGCTCAATCTGTTTTTGTCTAGCGACCTATTAGGAAAGGTGTGGCAGTGCCTACAATGGTTGTGGAGGAGCTAGGTCGTCGAAAAGTCAATCATGGGGTGAGGCCTTTCATTTGTTTTATGGTTTGACCATCAAGTATTTATTTTCTTCTCTTTAATAACAAGTTACTTTCCACCTAAAGTGATTGTGGTTACTGGTTGCTTTGTATGTATTCTTTTGTAGATTCTTTTGGGATCTATTCTTAGTTGTGCTTCTTTGAATATCTGTAGGAAATGTATGTCGTTCGGTTTTACAACCGATTGGACGAGACTAAAAAGGGAGAGGTAAGTTGCAGTTGATCACAATCTGTCTCTTGTTTTAGGCCGTAAAGTTGTAATATAGTGAATATCAAGATGGAAATGAACTGAAGATGATTATTGTCTTTCATTCATGCTTCAACTCATCCTTCTCCTTTGTGTTTGCAGTTTGCTAGTGTCATTCAAATTTTTTATTCTGACAAGTGTCTGTGCAATTCATCAAACTGTTTATATACATTTTGTAAATTGTAATATTATGCTCCTCTATTCTGGAAAGAAGCTTCTTCTTTTTCTTATAATTAGTTCCTTGTTCTGCTTCAAGATTGCCTGTGCTACAGAAGGAGAAGCTCGAAAGTGGATTGAGGCCTTTGATTTTGCAAAGAAACAGGTTTGAGAAATCTGCTTGAGTATTGTGAATAATATGTTAATGCGTAGAACTTTTGTTATATGTTTTGTTGATAAGATCATCTTGCTGGAACCAGTTACTACTGCATCATTCAGTGCATTGCATTTTTAGAGTTTATTTTTCAAAGAAGCATATTTACACAGCCAATCTGTGCATATTAATTAATTTAATTTTGATGCTGATGTATTTTGGATCTTTTTGTAAAAAATGGAACTTGTTTATATCTGAAGAATTTGTTCAATGAAAATTAAAACAACAGAATTCATCATCATATCATTAACATATTCTTTTTTCTTTTTAAACAGGCAGCGGGTGAGCTCTCAAGGGGCGGTAGTTCTAGAAGGAAGCTGAGTTTGGACACTGAGTATGTGCTATACGTATATTATCTTGCATATTAATGAGCCTTCTGCTCATAAGTTACTTTGGGAAAGCTTATATCATCATATAATCATTGCATTTTCATGAGATTGTTGGCCTAGCTAAAAGGCATATAGTATATGCTTCTATTTAATGTATTTGCTATTAGTGGACCACTAAAATCTGACTTTCTGATTCAATACTTTTTTCTTCTTTGTTAATCATGGAAGGATCAATCTAGAAGGGCATCGGCCCAGAGTGAGGCGCTATGCAAATGAATTAAAAAAGTTGATAAGAATAGGGCAAGGTGAGGTGTTATTCTCATTATGCATTTTTTTTTTTAAAAATTTCTTGTATACTTGCTTCGGTAGTAAATAACAGTTGCCAATTTTTCCTAAATTCCAATCATCATATGCTGACATTATTTCTGAACATTAAAAAGCGCTAAATGTGCTATACATCGATGTTGCTTTTTACTTTGTTCTTCAGATGCATATATGTGTATGTATATGTATGTACGTATGTATATCTGTACAAACTAGTCTCTACATGTCTAGGCAGTGTTTTCTGTTCAAAATGTCTAAAACACAGCTTGTTTGATAAAGTTTTTACCAAATTAGTCTACATTGTGTGGTATTCTTAAAAGGCATCAGTACTTGCCTAAATAAGTATTCATGAAATTAAATAAACTTTGGAAGTAAGATGATAATCAAAATTATGTTATTTAGTGGATTTATTGCCTAATTCAAAAAATTCAACCTAGAAGTTTTCAGGGGTCATTTAGTAATCTTATAAACTTGAAGGACTCAATTCCAACAAAATGTGTAAGAAGAGAGGACTGTAATTTTTGTATATTAATGATAAAAACGCTTGCATATATCTACTTGTATGTAATATCTAAACTAGGAAAGATCATCACACAAATTATTCCTAAGATTAACCTCTAAGATTGAGCCTAAGATTAGGCTACAACAATCTCATTTACGGCTAGTTACATTTCTGACACCTCCCCCTTGAGCTGGAGCATATGTTTGTCATATATAGCTTATCAATGTAGTTTACCTGAACCCCATTAAAAGTTTTAATGCAAATGTCACCAAGCCACTCATCAGTCCTGACATATGATGCAGAGATTAGATTCTGTTCTAACTTCTCATGAACTTGGTTTGTTTGTAAAATACAAGATTAGATGCTATAGGAAAGCTACTTGATTGTACCACCATAACTTTGCCGGATCAGTGACTTTAGTTCAGACAAGAGATGATGAATCCACATAATTTCACGAACAGATTGAACAATAGCTTAGTACTCAGATTTTGCACTAGAGCTAGATACATGTTTCCTACTCTTCTAAGAGATTAGATTCCCTCCAAAAACACAACAGGTTGTAGATCTCCTATCAGCTTGAGATCTTGCCAATCCGCATCTGAGAAACATTTGATGTCAGTGTATGAATCAGAAAATCTCCCAGTTTGAGTTTCACTTGATATTTGTACAGTAATCCTTGTCCAGACCTTTGTTTTAAGAAACACAAGATTTGTTCAAACACTGTCCGGTGATCAATAGGGGGAGAAGACTTAAATTGACTAACAACAGGGACTTAAATTTGAGTTGGAACGAAACTGCTCACTGGGATAGCTCTGATACCGTAGGAGAGAGGACTGTAATTTCTGATGAAAAAGGCTTTTTAATATATTGGTATAGGTTGTAACTAGGAAGTTCACACTAATTACTCCTAAGATTAGGCTACTTACAGCTATTTATATTTGTAAGAAAACGTTTAATTCTGAAGCCTTTGTTCTATGCTATGAAGCATGGACATGGACACGGCCACGGACACGGGAAACGGCAATTTTCAAAAAACATGAGACACGGACACGGCGGGGACACGGCAAATGTTTTTACAATTAATTAATTATAGATATATGTATAATACAAAAATCCAAATAAATTAACATTCATAACATCCATAATAAAACACAGCTAATATCCATATGAAGGGAAGACACAAAATTGGATACAGGAGAAGTCGAAATCATAAACCCACAAGACTTGAGAAATGAAATCAGAAATCCAATGGACTGGAGATGTTGAAATCAGAAGTCCCCTCTTATCACTACTTGGTTTCGTTGTCTGTGTATATCGATTAGGTTTTATTTACTTCTTTTAATTAATAGATTAACCTCTCACTTTTCAGTTTTACAAAAAAAGAACCCTACATTTTAATTGAATTTTCAATTTTGCCTTGTCCAACTACAAATTGCCGTGTCCCCGCTGAGACACGCCGTGTCCCCTCCGAGTCCCGCTGTGTCCCTCGTGTCCGGTCAACGGACACATTGACCTCCGTGTCCGTGTCCCCAGCGTGTCGGACACGCCCCCGCTGAGACATGCCGTGTCCCCTCTGTGTCCTGCTGTGTCCCCCCATGTCCGGTCAACGGACACGTTGACTGCCGTGTCCGTGTCCCCAGCGTGTCGGACACACGTACGCCACCCTCTTAGGCGTGTCTGTTCTTCATAGGTTCTATGTTGTATAGAATCTGTATGTAAGTTATTCTTTGTAGATTTTCTTTGGGATGTACTATATATGAGTAAAAACATTAAACTTCAAGTTGTAAAAAACTTTTGGATAAAAAAAGAAGGTTGTGAAAAACTTTGAACTTCTTAATGCCCGCTAACGTCCTTTTTTTATTCGTTAATAGGCCCAGAGGTGCTTGTACACCAATCATCAGATTTGCACAAAGATGTTAGAGCAAACAGGTTTTATGAGGAGGAGACCGGAGATGCCATTGAACCCCAAAACTGGAGATGTGTTTGCACAATAAATGGTACTTGTTTGTTTGCTTAAATTTTTTTATCAGATTCTTGTCAACTTATCAGCTTTGCACTCTGTCATTCATTTCATGGCATCAATCAAACCATATTCACTGCTTCCTGTAAAAAGGTAGCCATCAAGGGCCCACCTTGTGCAGGAAATTTAGGTGTTTTATTTGGAATTAGGAATGTCAGTTCTATAACATCTTATTGTCTGATAGCTGTATACACTGATTTTCTAAATGTCTTCACACAACAAATTATTCTTCCCTAGTAGCTTCTGTTTACCAAATTTTGGCCACCAGTCTCATTTCTTTATGAGCCTCTATTTGAATGGTCATTTGTATATATTGGAAAATACCAAAGATTAATATAAAACATGTTGTTGGGCCTTAACTATCAGCTCGAGCTTTTAGTTCAATCTGTCAAATAACATGGTATTAGAGCCTTTGTGACTGAAAAGTGTTGTTGGGCCTTAACTATCAACTCCAGCTTTTAGTTCAATCGGTTAAATAACAGAAAACAATTGAGATGGTATGCATTGAATTGGGGGGAACTAGTGAATATTATGCTATAACCGTACTAATTTTCATCTGTCATGATTGACATAGTTTTTCTAAGAGACCTAGTGTGCATCTTTTGGACTCTGAAAATAGTTCGTTTGGTGATTTGGTATAAGAAGCGTACAAAATATACTGAATATCTGATACTACGTTCATAATATATATCCAGACTAGTAAAACTGAAATTACTTACAAATTAGTGCCGGATCCCAAAATTTTATCAATATCAGTCTCGTAAGATGTTTTAGTAACTTCAGTTTATTCGTACGGTTTTATGCTTCAGTTTTCTTACTGTGGACCTAAAAATTCTTTGGATTTACTTGAGTAGTTATATTTTCCTGTACAGAAAAAAAAATAAAAATATTTTGGCATTTACCGTAATCTGGTGAAAATTAAAAAAACATGTAAATCTTATTCTTTTTCTTTTCCAAAATAAATATAGCTTTATCTTATGCTAAGTTTGTTTCACGAAAAATAATTTACCTTGAAAAGTATTTTGCAGGGAAAATATATTAAGAAAGTTAAATACTTTCCATTCTTTGTTTTGATGTACCTGAATGCCTTTTGTGCAAATTTGAGAGTTTAAAGACTATTTGAGACTAAATATTTACTGCTTTAGTTCAAAAGTCTCCTGTTTATGGAACATCTTTTGTTGATCAGCATTCAGCAACTTATTTTCCTTTGATTTATTTTCTTGTAGAACTTCAAATTTTAGAAAATAAGAAAACTATTCCCCAAAGAAAATCTGATAAAAGACAGTCTTAATCCTGTGAAAATAGAAAAAGTAAATATTACTTTCTTTTTCTTTTCCGAAAGTAAATATTATGTCCTTAAGTGTCATCATTGTGATATTTACATATTACAACTAGTATTTTATTGGAAAAAGTTCACAAGTAGTAAAAGATAATAGACATTTGATTAAATTTTTTGACATCACTTTGGAGGAAACAACTTATCAATCTCTATTCTGTTTATTTATCCGATCTATGAGCTATCATGTATATCAAATAATTTAATAAGAAGATAACGTATTGAAACATAGTTTGATCCACTCTTAGGCTTTTAGGTTATGAGAATTTTTAAAAGCTATTGTTTTAGCTCCAAATGATGTTTTGATTCATATGAGCACTTCCAGCAGTTTTAATCGGGTATATAAACTGATACACTTTGATTTCACTCAGAAAACTGCTAATAATGCAGATTAAAACAGAGTAGACCCCTTAATTGTATTCTATATCATATGTTTTTACATTCCTTATCACTTTCTTGGACTTCACATTTTACTGAAATACAATTGTTTTGTTTTATTTTGGGTCTTAACTTCCCGACAAACATCTACATTAGAATTTGTGGTGTCCTTTTGATTCTTCTATGTCACTGACTGTGAAGATTAATTAATCCCAAAAATCTTCTTTTTCAAAGAAGACAGTCTAAATGAAGGAGTTTTGGACATCCTTTAATTTAAGAAATGACTTTTCTTGGGTGCAGCATTAGAATGATTGTAAGCTATTTTTGAATTTTCAATATTGGTTTGTACTTGAAAATAATTAATTTTAGCCAAAAAGACTCCTTAATAGCTTCATTTCATTACAATTTACATGTGAAGTGAAGCTAACATGTAATTAAGAATGTAATCTTTGATTTAGTGGCTTATTATTGTTAGAGGTAGTATTGATACTATTATTGGGTAAGTAGCTATCAACTTAAGCTGTGGGTTAAATGGTTTCTTGACATATTATATCGTCTTTGACTAAGTCAAAGAGTTCTGAATCTTGGGAATGCTATTTATTGTTGAATTTCAACATATGGTAGAGTGAACCTGTGTTTTGCATTCTCAAGAGATAATAGAAACACTATTATTGGGCTTCACCTATCAATTTATGCTTTTGGATTAAATGGTATGAATGTCATTCCTTTATTAACAAATGCCAAGCTCTATAGTCATAACTTCTAGTGGAATGGATTGATCGACTTGTTTGGATGGGTTGTGATCGTACCTCTTAACTTAATTATAGCTCAAAATTTGTCATTTCAAATAACATGTTATAGTTGTAAACTGGAAAAAGCTTTAGGATGTAATTTTTGTTCTTAACCATGTAGTATTTTATTTATATTCTTATGTAAACTTTGTTGGTCAAAACCTTTGACTGTATGCTTGTAAGTGTGGAAGGCACATGCTTATTAACCACAAGAACAATAGTGTTTGTGTAGTCAATTGCCATTTCTACTTGAACATGCTATAGTATTTGCAATATCTGCGCATGATTAGTGAATATTTTTTCTTGTATTCATGATAGAGCAAAATGATATTATCCTTTCAGTATATGTATCAATAATAGATCTCAGCGCATGAAAAACTTAAAAATTCCCTGCTCCCGTATAATTTTAAAGCCTCTTGGTTTCAGGTGTTCGTGTGCTTGAGGATGTGTCTGATTCCAAGGTATTAGTCATTATATTATACCAATTTTTGGATGTTATTCTAGAGATTCCTTTTCCTGATTAAGTATTGATCCTGTTTTTCCAACTGCCGTCTCATTAAGAAATTGAAGGAATCATGTGGTGCATTGATGTTCGGTGATACTATTTTGCCTGATCCATTGGGATAATAATAAAGACGTATGACATGTAGACATGTTAAGAGGCGAAAAAAGAAGAAGGATGCTTTTGAAAGGAATTCCTTGTATTATAATTTATATCTCATGTATGCAAAAAGATTAGATAGAGCAGCAGGCTTGGGTGAGGGAAAGGGGTAATGCTGTCCTTTCTTCTCAACCAACTGTCCTAAAAAGGAGAAAAGCCATCATTGTTTGTGAGGGGATCCTGTTAAGGACCTGCAAATAGGATCCTGTCCCAGTAGTTGATGGAATATCATCTTGATTTCTCTGGTTTCTCCTGTTTTTGAAGGAACCTATATTTGAATTTCAATGGTGGTTTGCAAGTGATCACCTAACTCCCTCTGTACTTCTTCTTGACTGAGTAATTCATATTTATTCTTTTCAATATGCACCTTGTTCCTTATTTTGGAAAACCACCTCACATGCAATTATCTAAAAAATGAAAGAGCTACTGCTTATATAATAGAAGAATGCTGCAAAAATAATAGGACAAATATAAACTCTATTGCCTAAATAATGGGGAAAATATCTTTCCTCCTGACTGTTGTATTTGCTTGCCTTAAAGTATCCAGAACAGATCTCATTTTCCTCATATTTTTTACATTTCTTTTATGATCAAAGTAAGCTATGTATTAAACATTATATTGCATTCTTTTTTGTATTCAATTTGTTTTTTGGGGCCAAAATGAGGGATATACTCCATATCTTTACACCACAGTGAAGAAAAACTCAGATTTCCTTTGTAGGAGAAGGAATAAGAAACTGGCCTCCATGTGGGACAAGGAACCTAATTATCACTACCATGATTTGCTATTCCTTTTTGGTATTTTATTGAACTACACTAAAAAGGGAACTTCTCTGAACTGAACGTCGTTTTGATTTTGTACTCCTTTTAGAATGGTAAAAGCATCCTTGTAAAGGCTGTTGGCGTTATTGATACAAGTGCTGATGCTGTTTTTGAAGTCATTTTAAATGTTGATCGACAACAAAGATATGAGTAAGCTGTCAAACTATTAGTTTTCTACAGGTCTTTTACATGATTATTAACTTTTTGTGTCCCATAATTATATTACCACTTGACATGCTGAAAGGAAAAATTTTCTTTACAGGTGGGACACTTTGACAGGTGACTTGGAGCTCTTAGATTCTTATGATGGACACTTCGACATAGTATATGGGACATTTGATCCAAAATCTCTTACTAGGTAATCTAGTTAAGCAGAGTCACTAACTGAATTAGAAGATGTGCACAGAGATATCTTGTAGTTTAGGGTGTATCACTTGAGGATTATGGTTCAATGTGTTGTACAAATATCTCTTTCTTTTCCTTGTGTTGAAGGCTCATTGTTAACCTTTTGCATTCCTAGCAGAATTTATAAGGGACATTTATTTCAAAGCAGGAAAAATCTGTTGCAAAATGCAACTATAAATATTGAATTGAAACAAAATAAATCACAATCCTCAAAATGTTAAGTATACTTCTCCCTTTAATATTTTTGGTTTATGCTTTAGTCGGGTGTTGTTTTGTGCACTTCTAGTTTCTTGCATATGTTTCACTTGTTTTTGTTTGTGTTGGCAAGACTTCTCTCTGTATTGTTGCGCAGCATTGAGTAAAGAAGGTATGGATAAGAGTAACAATGGGGAGATGAGGAAGAGACCAGGGATGGAGGTAGGCGATGAGGGAGGAAAAGAGGAAGATAAATGCCTGCTCATGCTGGAGGAGGGTGGGTTTTAACAAAGAGGGAAAGGAGGAGAGTGAGTGAGTAGGCCTATTTTAGTCCAAAATAGTCCATGTCAATATAGTTTCTACTGGAACTGACATAAGGAACTTTGGTGTTATGTTACACTTGGGTGAGAAAAAGTTGGTGCCCAAAGGTCGAAGTGTACATTCGTGATTATCTAGGAGCCATACAGAAATTTACCATGTGAAAATGTGAATTTTCCTTATGATTGTTTTAAACCCGAACTTCTACCAACAGCATTCAGTTGACACATGACTGTTGGCAGAATGGATGTTTTTCAACTGAAGGAAATGTGTATTTTTATTCTCTTCTTTATCTTCTTTGAAGTTCCATGTTTCGCCAGTAGGGGGTTTTCCCCCTCCAAGTATGACACTTTCACTAGCTATAGAGGTATGCATCAATTATAAGTGAGGCAATCCTCACCCTTGAAGGTGCCTTTTGGGGGTGAGCTCGGCCAAAGGTTGAGATGATATTAGAGTCTTCTAGTCCAGTGTTGGAACACCCATTATTGGGCCACCCAAAGATGTCCAGTCCTGTGCTCCAGATGCCTGGTCTTAGACGCGAGAGGTTTGTTAATTATCCTCCACTGGCTAGCTATAAACGTAACCAGTCATATATAAGTGTGAGGCAATCCTCGTTTAAATTGCCTTTTCGGGGAGAGTTAGGGCCAAGTTTAAGATTTTTACATAAATTCTGTTATTTTATCCCGCTTTCCTGTTCTTTTTTTATTGTGTTTAACCCTTTACTTAATTTCTAGTCTGCTTCTCAATCTCGACATAGCTTCTATCTTGTCATGAAGTGTGCGTATTGTTACGAAAAACAACTGAATGTACGTAAATAAACCTAATATCTAGATATATATCGAAAATATTTGCGTAATATATAACCATGAAATCTGTTTAAATTATCCTTTGCATATATGATGGCTTTCTCTTAACTTTGTTGTTGACAACAGCTTTAAAGTTTACAGTTCTGTAATATTTATACTGCTTCAAAATGATTGGAGATCTGAAGGCATCACATATTTTTTCACAGGTGGAAATCCAAAAAGGATTTTGTCTTCTCGAGGCAATGGTTTCGCGACCAAGATGGAACATACAGTAAGCAAATATGAGTTTATATTTAATTGATGGTCTTGAAATGTGATGCCCCTTGCTTGTTTTGCTGGAAATGATATGTAGGAGAATACGATGAAAACTGTATTACTCATTCTTTATGTTTTTTTTGCAAATCATTAAATGAACTGAATCTGCCACTTAACTGATATAAGTTATCATTCGACTCTGCAGCAATCTTGCAGTTTCCTGCTGTACATAAGAAGCGGCCCCCTATATCTGGATACAAACGAACGAAAATGAACCGTAAGAGGATTCTTTTGCTAGATTTGATTCTATGAAGCATTTGTCATGTTCTGCTGCTTGATTAGCCGGAGTTTTCAATAGTTTCTATGATAAACAACTACAACCAAGCCTTAGTCCCGAAATGATTCGGGGTGGCTAACATGAATCAGTTTCTATGATATATCTATTTAAAATATGAAAGCAAAATTTCATACGACCTTTAACTTTTAGATTCAGCAACTCATTGAATTGGGTATATTTGATTCAGCCATGCATTTGTCTATATTTGTAGCTTAGTATGCTTTTGCATCTGCCTGTATATCAGGGTTATGAACCAATTTCTGGGCTCCCACCTACAAGCTTGTGTCTTTTTGGTCGAGCTCTGAATTTCATGCTTAGCTGTGATAGGATTAGGATCTGAATGTTTAGACCTGCACACGTGGTGGTAATCTATACTTGAAGCGATTTCTTGTATATTAATATACATAAATAAATTTGTATGTTATTAACTGTTTTGTAAGGACCTTTGCACATTGTATCACTGACCCTGTTAGATTTCATCTGATTATCAAATTCTTATGACGAAATATAAGTTTTCATTTTGCTTCTTATTTTCCTTGGAAAGCTAAAGTAAGCAATTTATATTTGATATTGAAAGCTTCTCTTTAAAGTTCAGGAGCCTTCATTAACTTGGGATGTTGTATTTTGACTTCTCCTTTTTGTTTCTTTTTATTCCTCCATTGTGACCTTTAGCTTCTACTTGGGAGATTAGAAATATGAACACACCCATGGGTTCAAGTTCCATGAAATGCATTCTGACACAAACTTTAGAGATACATGATAAAGGATGGTTTGGATGGAAGACAAATCACAGCTCAAAGTTTGAAAAGACTATTCCTTATGCACTATTGTCGCAAGTTGCAGGTTTGTTCAAATTTTGTTCTTCCTATTTTAATTTTTTTATTACTAGAATCTATTGTTTCAAATGTTAAGAATTGACTGCCTTTTGGTCCATAATAGTTCAAAATTCTGTAATCATATTAAGGGTACGTCCAACAAAATTTCGTTTTTGGCCATGAGAGTTCACAAAAACTAGTATGTCTCCATGCCATATGTATTTATTTTTTTTGTAAGTTTTTCTTCTATGCAAAATAAATTGGTTATCTATTTGATTCACTTATAGTTTTCTTTTAGCCAGATCAGCAGATATTTTTCCTTGAAAATGGATATTTTCTTTTTGGTAAAAAAGTTCTTTACGCACCATAGTTATCGAATCATTTTTTTCTCTAAACAAACAGATCTGGTTGGTTATATAAATATGTGGTTTTGTCTGCCTGATAAGGCAGATTGTTTTGCTGAATAATTTCCAATCAACTGCCGAAATTTTCATTGGCAAAACGTTTAGTTTTGAGACTTGTCTTCTCATCTTACTAATTAAATTGGCCTATGAAGTGGTAACACAGGCCAAATCAGTCGATAAAGTAATAAAAGACCAACTCTGCTTATCACTTGGTTATGTATTCACCAAATTGCCAGTATTTTTTTACTCTATGAATTTGGTCCCATGCTCTACTGCATGGCACGGTTTGGTATTTAATCATCTTACCTTTTACTGCTTTGACAATTCAGACTGGAATGTAAAACCTTTTAAAAAGTTTTCAATTTCACTAGCTGAATCACTTGATTGTATTTTGTCTTGTCAAAGAAAATATTGTTAAGAACCTAAATTATGAATCAACTTCTTAGAAAGATGTTGGGTACACGTGCAATGGTTAATTCTTTGGGTGACATTCAAAGGAAGACCTGTATATAATTTTTTCCCCATGAATGTCAGAGGCACTTATTGTGACTAATTGCTTACTGTTAATCAGCTCTGAAGGAATATATTGAAGCGAACCCTGCATTGAAATCTAAAGACCCCACAACAGTTATGCAATCGAAAAGTTCTGCTTATTCACGGTCTGTTACTGTATATGAGGATACAGAACAAGAATTGAATGATGAGTTCTTCGATGCGATTTCTGCTGATTCATCATCATCAGAAGAGAGCGATGATGATGGTCAATCACCCAATGAGGTTATTCTTTAATACTTATGATTCTATTTATCAGTGAATCTTTTACTACTTTGATGAGCTATAGTTCCTTGTTTTGCCTGCTGTGGGGTGGCATCTACAAAATGTGGAGCACTAGACTGTTGATTGAACTAACACATCATGATAACATTGAGTACATCTCATTCATATATAGTTATCAAAATTGGTTTGATCTCTCAAATAAAAGCTGCTTTATGGAGCAGGAGAAGAAAGTGAAATTGAAGAATGTTTCATGGGCCATTGCGAGCTTAACTTTGAAGCCAACTTCAGGTCATTATGCCCTTGATTCATTTTATAATTATTGTTTAGGCAATGAGATATAACATATCAAAAGGTCTTAGGTTGCAGTTTTTGTTATTGTCATTCTGGAATTCTACTTTATTCTGAGATTTAAACCTTATAAACTCCTGAACAGTAAGAGGGGCAAGGCTTGGACACTTGACCTCTTCTAATATAGGAAGTCTTTTGCTCTTGGACTTGCTTTTTAGGGAAACTATATCCGAATAGAATGCATAGAGAGCACGCCTTTCTGAAAATTAAATTATACATAAGCATTTTGGTAATGTGTTTTACATGTTGTGTGAAGAATCTTGATTGTTCAGAATAGGAATTGAATTGTCTTCTGTAACAAAATTTTCGGAAAAAATATATTCAAATAGTTGAACTGGGACAATCACAAAAGTTAAGGACCTTGTAATGTATTTTTGCTAATATGAGGACTGACTATTATAATAGGCTATGTTACACAGACACTTCTCTTTACTAGCGTTTTGTGTTTCGGGTCCATTTTGTATCCATGTCTGTTTTCATTTCAAGGCTATATTTTGTGAAGGTTATGTTTTAGACATAATGCTTGCCGTTTCTTTTCTATATCTGTTCCCCTGTCCGTGTCCATGCATAGATAAAAGGTTAGGGACTTGTAAACATTTTTATTTCCTTTCCTATGTTCCATTTTCTGTACTAAAATACTGTTGATGCAGTTGATGCAAACAAGGTGTTGGATCCCAATGTTCCTCCAATAAATGTTGATCTAAGTCACTTCCAAGGTTCCTTACGCAAAGGAATGGATGAGACGGACTCAGATTGTTGGAGTTCTCCGAGTGGCAAAGGATTTATGATAAGAGGGAAGACTTACCTAAAGGATAACTCTAAGGTTTACTTTTCTTTCTAAATATTTCTCTGCGGCTACCATTTTCTTTCGCAAATACAAGTGTTGTTTCTCTTAAACATTAGTTTATGTTTTGTTTGTCATCTAATCTATGTTTTGTTTACGTCTTAATACATCCCTAGTTGCATACTTGTCTAGAAAAGTTGATTCCCCACTATACTTTGGGAACATCCTATTTACCCCCTAAAATTTCTTAAAACTTCCTGAACTTGCTTAAAGTGATGCAGGATACTCATTACAACTTGTCCAAAATCTCCCCTTGCTCTGCCACATGGACTAAGAGTGACCTTTAAGCAAATATAGGAGGTAAATAGGATCAAATGTATAGGGGGAGTATTGACTTTTCTGGATAAGCATAGGGAGTATAAATGTATTAGGCCTTTATTTTATTTTATGTATCTGTGCTTATTCATTATGATGGTTCATGTTAGTCGACCCTGATTCGTTTCGTGACTAAGGCTTTTTTGTTGTTTTATGTATTTGTGCTTATAAGTTTTCTTTAATTCCTCAAAGAGATTTGTATTTCTGAGGAACCTATAATCATTGATCCGTTATCTTGTATTCTAGAAGTTTCTCCTTTTTGTATTTCGTATACCCTCTTTGCTTCTTTTTTCTTTTAGGTACTTGTTAGAAACTCCATATTACTTTGTATATTGCATCCATTTGTTACTTGTGCTGCACCATTTAGGCCATTGATAACTCGTATATTTTTATTCATCTTTGTTTACTTGATTGAGTTAAACTGTATTACTCATTCTTTATGCTTTGTGTAGTTTTTTCCAAATTTTTCCATTGCACTGTCGCTTCGTCTTAATTTTCATTTACAGTCAATCTTTTACTGGTTTTAGGTAATGGGAGGGGATCCTCTTCTCAAGCTTGTAGCTGTTGATTGGTTGAAAGTTGATAGTCCTCTGGATAAAATTTCATTGCATCCCAAGTGTCTAGTACAGGTAATATGACATTTATTTATGAGTTTAGTGCTTAAATTTATAGGCAACTGTTTCCATAAATAGTTTTAACATTTATGAGTTACGTACCTAAATTTATAGGCTACTGTTTCCCTAAATAGTTTTAATAGTTTATCACATCTTCTACCATCTTAAAATTACAATAAGAAAGATTCTTCTAGAAAAACTTGCTTGATGATTTTGCTTATGAGAAACATTTTTTTTTTCTAAAATGCACTTTGCTGCCAAATATCATGTAGCGGAAACTTCAAAAAGCTTTGGTGCTTTGTCACCTATTGGATATAGTTCTCTATGGCTTCAAAAAGGATACATTATACCATAGAGAAAAGGAAAAAAAATTTAACAATAGCATTCAATGTGCATGTATATGCACAAGTGTAATGGGTGTATAGAGAACCATGTAAAATAAAAAGAGATAGATGGTATACCATGTAATCTAAGAGAGTACATGAACATATTTTACGTAAGAGTGACACACACGTATATATATACAAGACCTGTAGTCAACAGCATGTTGTACATTTCTTACACCCCCCTTAAAGTTGGAGCATGGATCATAATCATGTTGAGATTGCTATAGATATAGACAACATAAGTCTTAAAGACAATATAACACAAGTCTTGAACATTTCATCTACTTGGTTGTTGTGTTAAATATTTTGCAAGTTATTACTAAATCAACTGTGCTGTCATTTCAGACTGAGGCTGGTAAAAAGCTCCCATTTGTCCTTGTCATCAATCTCCAGGTACAGAGATGAATTCCTTTCGTAGTATTCAATTTGATATATTTCGGTATAACGTGAATGAAAATATGAAGTATCAATAAGGTCATTGTTGAAATTTAGCTAGACTCCATGTTTTTCTGCACAAGTTCTTTAGTATTTACTTGATGCTGTGAATGTTGCCCTATTTTCATTTTCGTAAAGCTTTAGAATGAAGACTTGTTTTGGAAGTAACAAATTGTACAATCGTCTTCTCTAGTTCTCATCTTTTTGTCTTAATTTCCTTGCTCATAATGCTAAAAATTGCCAAAAAATTAAGAGCTGAAGTTATTTTTAAACCATTAAATTGTAATGAATTATAGTGTAAAAAATATTTCAAAGGCATATAGTTAAATGTTGATGACAATTTAGAATCCTGTAACTAAACATGTTTTTAGTTTTAAAGCCAAGCTTTGAACTTATCCAATTACCAATTATTTCAACTTAGTTTTCAAGTGATATCATATTATGTTGGTCTAGGCTTTGATACTATGTAAACACAGAGAAAGGGAGAATATTGTTCTATACTCTTCTATTTGATAATGAAGACTTACAACCTATTTATATACATTCTATAGGCTATACAAGGTAAGTGTAAAAAACAATAATGTTGATTTCCGATGATTGTGCTATACATTAATGACATCTTGAAAGTGACGGAAAGAAGTTTTAGTACGATGGAATCAAATGTGGTGAGGTATAAATTAGATTTGAAAAATAAGAGTTACTAATATGATACGCCTAACCCTTAATCGTATCCTCAGGGAATTATATCCTAAAAACTATGTTATATAAGACTTCGGCGGAGAGTTAGCCTATCTAAGTCAGAAACTGCGCTTCCTATCTTTGCCTGCTCTTATTCAGAACATATATTTGACAACTTTTACCGTTTATTGCATGCTAGTTTACGTATTTGATAGAAATTTCAGAATTTGTGTGGTACCAATTGCTAATTGTTTTATTAAATTATTTTTATGTTTGATATCTTGTGAAATAAGGATTGAATTATTCATAATGTTGAAAGATTTTGACGAACCTTTACAGACGTTGTGTATGTTTTCTATAGAAATTGGCTATAATGTTTCAGTTAATTTGCGTTATTAAGTCCACAAAAACAATTTATGTTGGCACTAGTTGCAAAAATATTAGTGACTGAATGACCTTTAGCTATTGGGTGTGTCAAGGCAAATTGCAATTTAGTCTTCTTTAGCCTAGAAGATTTTTAGGAAGTGAAAGAAAGGAATCGGTAGCAGTTTTGGAATATTAAATTTGCATCAACTTTAAAAGCCAACTTCATTTTGCTGACTGATTCCCCATATATAACCTCTATTTACAGTCAGCTGAGTTTAAGACATAAACTTTCTGTTGCAGTTACATGAGTCCTTCTTTTAGTCCTTATTGCTTATGCTAAAGTATATTTATATTTCTAGACTGATTTTTAGGAAAAACATTTGTATTTACTGTATTCGAAGCTGTACAACATCGCTCTATGTAAAATCCCTTATAGATTAACAGAGTCATTTAAGTCTCATTCATATTAGTTTGGATAGACTGAAAAAGAAAAAGAATTCACAATACAGTAGCCTTTGGTCTTACATTGCTACGTTAGTTGAAGAGAAGAAGGCATTCTTACTGCAATACTGTTAATAAATTAAACAAACTAATATTGTTTACTGGACATTCTTAGATAATTCTTTGGTGGAAGAAGTTTCATCTAGTTTATAAGGAAAAATGTAAATCATGTTTTTTTTTTCCAGGTTCCAGCAAAACCAAACTACAGTTTGGTACTCTACTATGCTGCAGAAAGGCCAGTAAATAACAGTTGTTTGTTGGGTAAATTTATTGACGGGTCAGACACATTTAGAGATTCGAGATTTAAACTTATTCCGAGTATAATCGAGGTATCAAACACATTTCAATATGATGACTGTAAAATATGTCAGTTGTTTTTCCTCATTTTGCTTTTGATGGTGTTCTAGCTCATTTTATTTTCATAATTGCCAGGGATATTGGATGGTCAAGCGTGCAGTTGGGTCCAAAGCTTGCCTTCTGGGGAAAGCTGTAACCTGCAACTACCTCAGACAAGATAACTTTCTGGAGGTGATATATTTTATTCCTTCTTCTTGTTCCCATACAATGCTATCTAATTGTCTCTCGTGGCATTTTCATATTAGTACTATGATTATTGGCATCTAAATTATTTCTAGGATTTGAGTGGAAGGACTTCTTGGATAAGAAGAAAATTGTTTCTTCCTATGCTGCCTAGATCCTTTCATCTAGTCATGACATCAAATGGCATGTTTCAAGTTCATCTTGCATACTATTAAAGAGTGAAATTGTTTCTATGTAGTGTAAGCAATGATTTTGAGGAGAATTTCATACATTATCATCGAAGAAACAGAAACAATTATATATAACCCTGATACATTGGGGATACATGGAGGAACCTGCTCTTATAGACGAGATTGATGGAAATAATTCTATTATATAAGGAAATGTATATGATAAATATAGCTCATGACAAGTCAGGTTCCTCTGTACCTGGAGCACTAATGTTGATCATGCCCAAATTGCTATAAAGATAAACCAGCCTTATTCCTTATTCCTATTCAATTAACGCACGGCTTTAGTGAACAATAAAGACATCTGCTAACTAACTCATCTTATCTTTGGACTTGTTTAGTTTTACTTCTTTTCTTTGTACAATATGGTAATCTATTTTCTACATACTTAGTCCTTTCATGAATACATGATTCTTAGAAACAATCAATACAAATAGTTTCTTGATTGTACATACCAAAAGTTTAACTGTTGACATGGATATGCTTCCTCCCACTTGGGCTTCTTCTCCAGTGATGCTTGCAGATTTATATATGGGAATCTTCAACTATATATCTTTCTGTTGTAGTGCTGATAAAATTTATAACATGCATGGCGGAAGGGAATTTTATTTCAGTTTCACGACTCCTCTGTTCACACGTGGATCAGAATACACTGGTGTTGCATGGGGATATTCCAGTCGTTGAGATTGTTTTACTTCTTTTTGCTCAAAGACAAGTTTTCAGTGCATGCAAATTTTCTCCTGAAGCTTGCTAATTGTTAAATCTAAGTTGTTTAACTGCTAAACTCTATGATGCAGATTGATGTAGACATTGGATCATCTTCTGTAGCAAGGAGTGTCATTGGCCTTGTACTTGGCTATGTCACAAGCTTAGTTGTTGATCTTGCAATTTTGATAGAGGTCTGTTTTATTTATAATTATAATAATAACAATTATTCATGTTGCTATTGTGATAAGGAAAAAACCCTTATTAGGCTCCTATGGCATCCAAAATCTTGTTATTTTCCCTGTGTTATCATTCGGTAATTTTCCCAAAATGGAGATGTCATCTATGGCAATACAGCAGGGGGAGTAATACCACATGGGGCAAATGACAAGATTTTACCTCAGGCACTAAATAAGACTTCACTCCTTATTATTAATAGGTTTGATCCTTGACTCATCAATGTTTGCTTGTACTTGGATAATGCCACACCGGAAGAAATAATCTGGTTATGTAAACATATCATGAGGGGCAGACCCCCCCCCCCCCCCCCCCTTAAAGCAAGAATGTCCAAAATTACTAAATGATTTGCACTGTCACTAAAATCAAAAGACAAGTGGAATTTTCATTAGGAGCTTCTACATGTGCAGGCAAAAGAAGAGGAAGAGTTGCCTGAGTTTGTTCTTGGGACTGTCCGGCTCAGTCGAATAAAGCCTGAGTCTGCTGTGTCATTGGAGGGTTAGCTATTTTCATTCATCATAATTGTACAATCATGGAAACATCTATGATCAATGTAATACTACTGTTTAGTGAGGCATCATAGCTCCAGATTTTGCTATGCATTTTAAATATTAGATCATATGGGACATTTCGCTGAGATTCGCAAAACTATTAAACATAAAAATCAAAGAAATATGGTTGATCAATATAGTCTTTCATATTATGTGGGCACTCCTAACAAAAGACAATGTACTTGAAAGTTCAATATAGATTCCAATAGATGATAAACTTTTATTAGAATTTTATAAGTTTAAGTGTAAGTTATTGGTATTTAAGATTTTGGTGCTGCTGTATCATTAAGGTTTTTTTTCTTTCCATGAAGATGGTGAGACAATTAATGCCTATATATTACCTAGCTATGATTGTATGGTAAATACAATCTAAATTAAAGATTAGTTTGTTTTGAAAAATTGCTATCACCACTAATCCTCCGAATACATTGAAATCATTGCTGCCGTCAAATTCATTGGAAGTTGTCATCCGTAGGAGACTATTGGAGAAAGGAAAGAAGATTGCTATCACCACTGATTCTCCGTATATATGTAATTTTCTTATAATTTTATTTGTTATTTGGATATTACACAAATGTTTGACATGTACAATAATTTCCAACACTTGAAGCACATGTCTAACACACTAGTCAAAGAAGAGACTCGTAGAAAGAAGGGCATAACATTTCATTTTTGCAAGCTAAGAGGTTAATAGAACGCCTGTTAAATTGATAGGACAAAGTTATCAAAAGAGACAAACTTAAAAGGTTGCATATAATTTGGCCTTAGTTCTTTGAACATATTTCTGATTTAGTTGCAGAAATGATTCAAACAGGAATAGATATACCTCGGATACTTTTGGAATATGTACATGTATACTCAAGGAATTCATAACTTCTAAATTTCTAATATCTTATATTACCATTCACTATTTATTTGACTCTCTAAACTAATATAAGATATTAGAAATTTAGAACACTAAAAGAAGCTAGTCAAATTATTCTTTTAGGCATTGCTTGGTTGGAGTTTTTTCAAGGTTAATTAAGGGAAGTTTAGCTATTTAACCCTGCTTGGTTAGGAAGTTAATTTTAAAGGAAGGTTTTCAAAGGTTATTTCAAGGTTAATAGGAAGTTAAAAATGATGGGTTTTTTGTTTCTCCAAATTGGTGGGATTTGGAGGTTAGATATTTCCACTTGACAAATATAACCTCAAACAATATTCTTAATTCCAAATGTACCATTATTTTAACGTTAAAATAATTCTAGCAACTCCTTATATATATGTTATTCTCCGCACCAAGTCTCGACCTAGCTGTTCAACAATTGATCTCACCTTCATCCCTTCGGCAGCTTTTGGATTTAACAGGTATGTAAAATTAAAATTTGTTTGCTGCAATTGGTCCACCGTCTCTGTGTCAATTCTTATTTGATGAAGCTTTTAATCTTCATTGGTCCACCGTCTCTGTTTCTTATTTGATGAAGCTTTTATTCTCCTCAGCTATCCTTTATATAATTTCTATTATTTATACATTTGATGAAGCTTTTATCTTCATTGATTATAAATAATAGTAAAGAATAGGAATAATCAAATTATATCATCACCTTTTTTTGACAGCAAATTATATCATTAGTTGGTCTTGAGAAAATTACAACCAATGTTAAATTGTTGAACATGCATGGTTACACATGCACAATACATTATATGATTAATTTATTTATATTTTGAGCTGAAAAAATAGAATAGGTCTTCTATTAGTTTGTTGTGAATATTTTTGTTACTGTTTGCAATTTAATAATATTGACAGTTCTTCTTTTTCTTTTTATTAGATGGATGATGAGGATCTTTGTATGTTGCAATTGCAACATATATTTAATTTAGCTATTGTACAAGTTGTTTGTGAGGTGATTTATCTTTATGTAAGGCTTAAATATAATAAGAGATTAATGACACATGAGTTAAGGCTTGAAGGAGAACGAGTACGAGATGAATTAATGTCACATTTATCATCAAGTACACTATGCCATAATGTTATAAGAATGAATATTTCAGCTTTTATTGGATTGTGTGAGTTGTTAGTTAAACATGGTGGTCTTAGATCAATTATGCGAGCAACTGTAGAAGAACAAGTAGCAAAAACTCTTTGGTTGTTAGGACATAACGTTACTCATCGTGAAATTTCTTTCTTTTTTCGCCGTTCTGGTGAGACAACAAGCCGCCATTTTCATTATGTTCTAGACGCCATAATAGTGTTACACAATATGTTTCTAAAACAGCCCGATGGGTCCCACATTTCTAGCGAAATATTTAGCAATGAGAGATACTTCCCATACTTCAAGGTGATCAATTATTTAAAATTTAAATATTTTAATTTTTATATATATTGTTTAAGTATTAAGAATAAGATGTATTATCAGGATTGTATCATACAATAATTAAAAATCTAAATAAAATAATTAAAAATCTAAATAAAGAGCCATAAAGACTGGTTCAAGTGCATTATAACCTCAGATTGTATACGTCAGTCTCAGTTCAAATAAGATGGGTAATAAGTTTATTTTGTTTGTCAAATCTTTTTCTATTTTGAATTGATATTTCAATGTCAAATTGTCTGAAATACGTTAGTTTAGAGCATTTGACATTGAAATATCAAATAATAATAATAATAATAATAATAATAATAAAAGTTATTAGTTTAGAGTATTTGATATTGAAATATCAAATAATTATAATAATAATAATTCTTATGTTATCAAACAAACAAAATAAACTTATTGTTTATCTTTTTTTTAGACGAAGGAAGTATATGGCTTTATATATATTAGAGATGCATATATTTATGCTCTGACATTGGTTATGATTAGAGATGTCTTTCGCAGTTAAATTTGATTCTATCCCTAAAATTTATATTGGAAGAAGAAATAATTTAGCCAATAAAATGTTATGCACCCAACACTAGGAATATGACAACTTTGATATTATATTATCGATTTGAATTACTTTACAGCAATATCTGTATCTATCATTATAATTAACTAGTAATTGCATGTCTTTTATTTGCTTGTTTGTTTATAAAATTGTCGGGTTTTCTTTGCTTTAAGATAATGCAGTTCACTTTATTCATAATCAGTACGTAGTAATTTGCTCAAAATCTTCCAAACAGAATCAGATATGAATTGGATACTTTATTTTAGCTATGAAATAAAATAATATGGATATGGATGATTAGGTTCATGTCCCATATCCTAATACATAAATTATATTTTTCAAGCCTTTTTTAAAAAATAACCATACTGATATGTTATAGAATTGATGTCTTAAAAAAGATGTAAAAGTTGTTTCTAAACTTTGCAATAATATTTAATTTAATTCAAAATTAAGTTGTTAAAATTTAGTTTTTCAATTAACTGTATTTTGTCGAGAATTTTGAAATTCAATAGTTGTATTTGTGATATGATTTCATTTTTTATTAGCTTTTCTTTTACAATAAAAAGAAATATATTAATTAAGAACAAGTTTCAAGAGCATTACGAAACATTGATTTGGTCACAATATGCGTTGTTACATAAATAGATCTAATAACATAAACTAAAAAGTTGTTAGACAGATCTTTATGCAAAAACCTATATTCTTTGATTAGCTTTACTCATTTCCTTTCTTGTGAAACAAAAACTATAAGAAATAATAGTCTTATATTCTTTCAATTAAGTCATAACAAATTGTACGTAGTTTTGCAATGAAATTTATAAATAGAAGCTAAATTTTAATGAGTAATCACTTGAAACTCAAACCTAAAAAAAGTAAAAATAAACTGTCTTATGGTTAAGACTGTTTGCCATTTAGATTATTTTCTTATTGGTATATCATACAATTTAATATGTGAAAATTAATTTGTACAATAAAGTAATTAAAAATGATTAATTGGTTGGATGCAACTAAACTTCCTTTTTTCAGCCTAAACTATATGCAAGTCTTTAAAGTTGTCTAAAAAGGTGATTTTAGTTCCTCAATTTTGAGGACGATCTATTAGGTCCCTCAACTATCAAAATATGACATATTAAGTCCCTCAACTATCAAAATGTGGATTTATTGAGTCCTTAACGTGGCACTGAGTTGGCAAATGTGAAGAATATTAATTTTAATGTCAACTCAATGCCACGTAATCGAATAAGGACTCAATAGGTCCATATTTTGATAGTTGAATGATCCAATAGGTCGTTTCCAAAATTGAATGACTAAAATGATTTTCTTGAATAATTTTACAGATCTACGTATGGTTTAAGCCTTCTTTTTAGTTAATTTATTAGTTTGAGGTTGATTGGTGATGAAACAAGCAGGGTATGAAGGTGTGGATCAATATAATGGCAACAAAAGTACTCTTGTGATCTCATTACTTGAATATGATTTATACTGCCATTATTAAAGTCTTTGTTGGTGAAACAATACGTAGTAAATTCTCTCGTGGATCTCTTGCTGGTTTAGAGGCATTTCTTAATCCTAAGCTGAAGATACTCTTTTTCTCCTAAATTTTTTGTAACAAAAAAAGGTATGGTATTTTCTAGTAGTATTATACTCTCAAACATACTCAGTTTTCAATTTAAACTACTCTTAGCAAAGCCTAACTAAACTTATCATTTTAGAATGATAGAATTGTTTGCTATATTTAAGGAGCCATATGTCTTCTTGAGTTAGCAATAAGGTAGGACATTCAATACGCCCCTCACGTCTGAATCATATGGTTATGACGCCAATATAGCGGAGACTCCCAACATTGCTCAACCATGACTGATACCATCTTAGCAAAGTTTAACTAACTCTAACAAACAACTACATGCAATTCTTAATTACTTTAATGGGCAGGAACTCTAAATGCTCATCACACAATTTTAGTATGTATATCCGGACATTCGTCCGATGAAATTATATGAGCCACGACCCACGTGGCATGATCTTAGAGCTACGCTCTGCCACGACGGGTTATTGGACCTTCATTGACTACATCACGTATCTTTTTTATTAGAGTCCTTCTCCGAAAAGGAAATACAATCCCAACTCGGATTCGGTTCTCCTCAATAAGCTCATCCCCAAGTTATAAGCGTATCTTTCTTTATTTGGCTCGGATTATATGGCTTGAAGACTCCTAGTTAGTCTCTAATTGCTAAGACACTCTTATTCTACCTATTAAGGTAACCGACTACATCTCCTATAAATAGAGAGGTTCATAAAGTATTAAGGTACACAATAACTTCCTATGCTCAAGTTACATTACTTTCGATTCATCTTTCTATTTAGAACCATTACTGACTTAGGCATCGGAGAGGAGTCTCATGCCTAACGATCTTTTTTGTTTTACAGGAATCCTAAGGCTTCTCAGCCGTTAGATAGCTAGGATCACCTTCGCGGCTATCAACGACATAAAAACATTGAAAGGGCAAAATTGCCAAAAGTGAGCTGTATTTTCTTGAAAGTGGTTGTGAATAACAAAACCACAAATTTTAATGTTGTGAATAAAATAGTTGATCATTATCGGAGCTAGAAGTGTTTTCCGACTTTATACAAATAAAGTTGGCATTTAATGCGGAATATAAATAATTTAGTCCAACACCTGCAATCCAAACAAAGCATCAAATACGCCGTTGTCAGTTTGTTTGGTCATCGTTACCATTAGCCTTGAAGCATAACGATTCAAAGGAAGTAGACTGTCCAATGAGCTATTGTCGGAACATATCACAGCATATATATAGAAGAAAGCTCACCCTCTCATTCAAGGATAAGCTAAATTATCTCCCTACTTGCATTTTCTTTAAAACAAAATACTAGGTTCGTCGTTGAAATGTATGAAGAGAAATGATCATATCTGATAAGCCGTAAGCAGGGGGCGAATCTAGAGGAGGGCTTGGGCACCCAGCCCTCGGAACCGCTGCGATTAGGAGTTGTTTTGGTCTTTCATCCGTTGGAACATCTCTACAATTATCGGTTTTGCACCTCCGATTTGAGAAACTTATTAGTAAAATTTGATTTTTAAAAATAAATTCGTCGAAAATAGTTTTTTTTTTTTTAAATCTAAAAAATTCATCAGAAAATCTGTTATATTCGTAAAAAAAATTAGTACTTTTTCATCTTTTTTACAAAATGCATGAGTTGTAATAAAAATAATTGCTCCTAACAAAATTTATAAACTTTTTTTGAGTTTTGATATATGCAGCCCTTAGGGTTGCATATAAGCATTAAATGCACGCGAATATTCTCTTGTATTTAATGCTTCCATATTAATCAAAGTGTTTGTTTCAATTTTATTCAGGGTAAATAATTTAATAGTCCATCTGTTTTGCAGAAACTCACTATTTGGTCCTTATATTTTAAAAAACTCACTACTTAGTTCCTGAGTTTTGTCTCCGTTAACACTTTAGTCTCTGTCGTGATATTAAATACAAATTATGTTAGTCAATGCGGGTTTCGGCCAAAATCAACATATTAACACATATTGGTACCTAAAATACTCTAAGTTTTGTCTCCGTTAACACATATTAGTACCTAAAGAGACACCAATTCAAGTGTAAAATTTGACATTCATACAAATTGGTAAGGGGATTTTAGTACTAATATGTGTTATTATGTTGATTTTGACCGAAATATGCATTGAGTAGCAGAATTTGTATTTTAATATCACGTCAGAGACTAAAGTGTTAAAAGAGACAAAACTCAAGGACTAAGTAGTGGGTTTTTAAAAATACAAGGACCAAACAATGAGTTTCTGTAAAACATATGGACTATTAAATTATTTACCCTTTTATTTATGTTAACATTTATACAAAATAATCTAAATCTACAAAATTCTAATACAATCTAAATTACCAATACACTAATTATTTTAGGGTTAAATTTTATAATTTAGGATTTGGGATCTCAGGTTTAGGGTTCAATAATTAGGATTTGGGATTCAATTAAGGTTTAGGTTCAATAATTAAGGTTTTGGGTTCACCAATTTCAGGTTAGGGTCAATAATTAGGATTTAGGTTCAACAATTTAGTGTTTCGGGTTCACCAATTTTGAGTTTAGGGTATAGAATCCATAATTTAGGTCTATAATTTAGAAATAAGGGTTAATCTCTAAAATAATTAATGCTTTTATTATTTGTTATGGTAATTTATATGTATTAGATTTTGGGATAGTACGAATAGAACTCTTGTGGTTTCATGGATTTGCAAATAGAGGAATGTGGTTTCATTTTTTGCAAAAAGAGGCATGTGGTTTACAATGTTGACAAGTGAAGGATGTTGACAAATATGATGACATGTCATATTGACTTTGATGATATGATATGTTGACTTTGATGACATTGCACAATAAAATATTAATTATTTTGATGACGTGGAGTGTTGACTTGATGATGTGACAAATAGTGTTAGTCAAATTCTTTTATTTGTCAATTTTGTAAACCATATGTCTCTTTTTGCAAAAAATGAAACCACATTTCTATATTTGCAAAACTTTGAAAACTACAAGAGTTTTATTTGTAATTTTCCCTTAAATTTTTATTATATTTTTACTATAAATAGAATTGGAAACAATAGTTTATTAAATGTAAAAATAACAAATCCAAAACTAAATTCACTTAAATTTAAGGGTAAATTACACCACAGGTATTCAAACTATGTCAATTTTCCCAAACTGGTACCTAAAAACTATTTCGTCACATATAAGTACCCAAACTATCGATGACCTCCCAAATGAGTACCTCGTGACCTCCTATAGCAGGTTTACCTCAAGTCAACGCCGGTCAACGGAAGTCAACCCAAATTTTGTTGACTTTTCTCACTCGCCTAAAAAAATTGTCTAAACTACCCCTCCTTCTTCTTATTCTTCCACCTCCATTTTACCTTCTCACTCCTCTTTCTGTTGGCCCTAACACAGTTTAACTGGTTTCAGCAACAGAAGCTCTGAGTTAGAAAGCTTCTGGACAGTCTTCTGAACAAAGACAATGATATAAGGAGGAAATCTGTTTCAGCACTAAATATAAACAAGTACACAGAAGCAAATTAACAAGTATAAGGAAGGGAGAAAGAAGTTCAGGAGATCCTGAGAACAAGTTGATTTATCCAAGTTCGCCACAGAAGTCCTGTGACTACGTCTTGTCCCCTGTGGTTGCAGCCGCCAAAGATTTTAAATCTACTATTCAGAACTTTTATGGCAAGTTCAGAAGCTCCTTTACATCAACAGAACATAAGCTAATTTCTCACTTAGTTCTGACTAGTCTAACAAGAGTTACATGATTTCCACCAGAACAACAACAACTCTGTTTTCTGGATTTCTCACCCAACTCTAATCTCAACTAGATTTCTCTCTAAATCTAACTGAATATCACAAACGATATCAGTTTACAAGATTCCTATTATGAACTTGTTTTTCTTCACTCTCTCACTTAAACTTAAGCTATGCTAAGAAAGATTGAGAATGGAAAATGGTGCTCTGTTTTCTTGATTAGAACAGTGCGTTGAGATTTTGCTCGATTATCACGCGTATGGATGCAATGGAGCTTGGCTACTGTTTATAGTGGATGAGGATGACCGTTGGTGAATTTGAATCTTCAATTGAGATGACATCAGTTGTTGTAGCCGTTAATCTGTCAAGTCTTCAAACGGTCTTCAAACACTTTGATTCCGTTAACCTTGTTCTTTAACTAAATCTGGAAGAGATTTGAAGATGAAGATAAGGTTGACTGAAATCTTTCTTCAATTGGATCAACAAAGGGTAGACAAGGAAGTTCTGGTTTTGTTTTGAGTAGACAAGCGCGCTCCTTCAAAACAGCTTTTTGAACTTTTGGCGCCTTGCATTAAATGCGTCTGTCAGAGCATTGAATGCTAAACAAGACCCGTGACTTAGCTTCTGATGGCTAATTCCTTTTGTCTAAACCTCTGATCAAATTGGTAAAGGTTTCTCTTCTGATTGCTTCTTAGACCTCTGAGGCGAGCTTTAACAGTTTTCAACAGGACTTCAGAGCGGAGCATCCAGCTTCTAAACCTTTATCTACTGTCTTCAGCTTCTCAATTATTCTGAGTCTTTAAGACAATCTAGAGAATCTTCATTCAGCACATGCTGAGAAACTTATACAATACTTAACAAAAATTGTTAGTCGGCATTGAAAAGTAAGTAAGTAAACTTTAAAATTCATCTTCTAAAACGTTTGGACATAATCAAAACACTAGGGGTTCATCACTTTCCACCATAACTTTTTTTTTTCTTCTTCTTTTTCTCTATTCTTTTTCATTTTTTTTTAAATAAATTAGAAAAAAAGATCACGGTGGGCGGGCGACCCGTCAGAATCTGCGGAATCTGGATTTCCAGATCCCAACGCGACCTGGGATCTGGAAATCCCAGGTCGCCGCCGGTCTGGAAACCAGCGGCTACGCTGGGATTTCCAGACCGGCGACGACCTGGGATTTCCAGATTCCGGCGGGTCCCTTTCCATGATTGATTTTTTTTTAAATTTTTTTTTTTATTTTGAAAAAATGAAAAGGAAAAAGAATAAAGAAAATAGAAAATAGATTATGGTGATAAGAGAGAGAAAGATTGGATAGAGGAAGAAGATGGAGGAGAAAGAAAGGTTGAATGGAGGTGGAGGAAGAAGATGAAGGAGGATGGAGGAAGGTTAAATGAAGGAAGAAGAAGATGGAGGGCAAATTCGTCTTTTTAATAATTCAGTCAACTGAGTCAACCAAAAATTTGGTCAAACATGCGTTGACTTCCGTTGACCAGCGTTGACTTGAGGTAAACCTGCTATAGGAGGTCACGAGGTACTCATTTGGGAGGTAATCAATAGTTTAGGAACTTATATTTGATAAAATAGTTTTTAGGTACCAGTTTGGAAAAATAGGCATAATTTAAATGTCTGTGGTGTAATTTACCCTAAATTTAATCCTTATACGCAACATTAAGGTGGTATATATCGAACCGTTTCTTATATATACCTTAGTGGTAAAATTGCTTCCTAATATCGTAACCTAAATTGGCCAGTGTCTTGAGCTGTACTGGAATTCTCCAATACTTGTCAATAATAAACTTTTCGTCTATAATTATAGTAAAAAAATGGAGTCGTAAAGCTATATACTAGTGTAGTGGGAAACAGCATCCAGATAAACAATGACCAAAAGGCCCCATCCTTGTCTCCTAAAGTCCCCGTAATATTCTCCATCATCAACTAATAATCCCAACTATTTTATTCAACACTGATTATATATTTCTTAAATGTTACTATAAAATACATGTAGTATTACGAAAGTATTGAGTATTATTATAATATAATAATGAGGTCAATTACAAAACTTGTCAAATTGAAATGTTTATTTCTATTTTTGAACACATTTTTATATATTTAACCATACAAATCCTTACATAGAGAAGATTGCCATAAATACCCTTCACAAAAAGGGTTTTTACGAAGCAGAATTAGCTTTTCAAAAGTTTCAAAGAACTTTGTAAATACTCTTTTGCAAAGCTCTGCAATTTCTTGTAAAATCTTTGTGCAGCTTCGCTGAAAAGTATTCGCGAAACATTATAATTTCTCAAATACCTTTTTGCGAAGCAAAATAAGCTTATGTGAAACTCTTTAGTTTTGCAAATACTCTTATACGAAGCTCCGCAAGTTTCTACAAAGCTTCACATATACTCTTTTTGCGAAGAATATTTTTGACAATCCACCCAAAAAAATACTTTGTTACCAAGTATAAAAATAGGATAAAAAATATTAATGAGCCTTTCAAATGGGTCATTCTAGTAATAACTCATAAAAATGTTAATAATTTCAAAATTTGAGCATAATCTTATGTAATTATCATTTTTTTCATTATCTAATTTTTAGATTGGCGTAAATCACAAATCTCGATAAAAGTTTATGATAAAAGTTATATTTTGTATATCAATAAAAATCCAAATGTTGATGAAATAAAGATTCAAATATCAACAATTTCAAGTAAAAGATAGTGAGAAAGGAAAAATAAAATCTCATATTAGTCTAAGTATCAACATTAGTAGTTGCAAAATTGATGGTAAGAGTGTGTAAATGAGCAGCAGTTTAAATTGTATGGCTTGTCTCTATCTCTTTTCTCTATTCCCCATGCACATATCTCATCTAACTCCATCACTAGTCTCACTCTGCTTTCATTTCTTCTTTTTTTTGGTACTCACTCACACACTCACTCTCATTTCTTTCTTTCTGACACTTCCTTTTTCTTCTCCATTTCTCTTCCCATGGAGTCCATCTCCCCTTTCTTCATCTTCAACCTTCTCCTTCTCCTTCCCTTCATCTTCTTCCCTCTCGCTCTACCTACTGATCCATACTCTCAGTCCCTCCTAACCTTAAAATCTTCACTCATTCACCCTCAAAACATTCTACCCGACTGGATTCTTCCTCCTGATCATAACCCATCTCTCAAAATCCAAGCTTGTTCATGGTCTTCTGTTAAATGCAACCAAAATTCAACCGCCATTGTTGGTCTTGACCTTTCTTTGAAGAATCTTGCTGGCCCTTTTCCTGGTAAGCTTATTGGTATCTTCACTGACCTCATTCATCTTAATCTCAGCTTCAATTCCTTCTCTGGGAAACTCCCTTTTGAAATTTTTAACCTAACTAAGTTAAAAAGCTTAGATTTCAGCAGAAATAATTTTTCCGGCGAGTTTCCGGCGGGGATTTCCGGGATCAAAGACCTTGTTGTTCTTGATGGGTTTAGTAATAGTTTTTCAGGGACATTGCCTGTTGAAATTTCAGAACTTGAGTATCTTGAGGTTCTTAATTTAGCTGGGAGTTATTTTGAGGGACCTATTCCGCCGGAATATGGTTCGTTTAAGAGGTTAGAGTTCATTCATCTCGCGGGGAATCTGCTCGGGGGTCGTATACCCCCGGAATTAGGGAGGTTGAAAACAGTTACTCATATGGAAATTGGGTATAATTTGTATGATGGAAGTATCCCATGGCAATTGGGTAATATGAGTGAGCTTCAGTATCTTGATGTTGCTGGAGCAAATCTCTCTGGGTCAATTCCTAAAGACCTTTCAAATCTCACTAAGCTTGAATCTATGTTCCTTTTCAGAAACCAGCTCTCTGGATTGATTCCGTGGGAGTTGGGGAAAATCTTGTCACTTTCTAGCTTGGATCTTTCTGATAATCTACTCTCTGGACCAATACCGGAGAGTTTTGCAGAGTTGAAAAATCTTAGCTTGTTAAGTGTTATGTATAATGAAATGAATGGTTCTGTTCCACAAGGAATTGCAGAGCTTCCGTCTCTTGATACTTTGTTGATTTGGGATAATTTCTTTTCGGGATCACTTCCGGAGGGTTTAGGTAGGAATTCAAACCTCAAATGGGTTGATGTTTCTACTAATAATTTTGTGGGAAGCATTCCTCCTGATATTTGTGCAGGAGGTGTCTTGTTCAAATTGATCCTCTTTTCCAATGATTTTAGTGGTAGTCTTTCTCCTTCGATTTCAAATTGTTCTTCACTTGTTCGTCTTCGAATTGAAGACAATTCTTTCTCTGGTGAAATCCCTTTGAAATTTAGCCGTTTACCTGATATCACATACGTGGACATGTCTAGGAACAAGTTTACTGGTGGAATTCCTGCTGATATCTCTCTAGCTCCCAAGCTTGAGTATTTTAATATCTCTAACAATCCAGGGCTTGGAGGCACCATCCCTCCCCAGACATGGTCTTCTCCGCATCTCCAAAATTTCTCAGCATCAGAATGTAATATTTCGGGCCATCTTCCATCTTTCGACTCTTGTAAATCTATTTCTGTCATTGAATTAGACAGTAACAGTCTAGGAGGCAGCTTGCCAGCAAGTATATCTGATTGCAAGGCTCTTGCAAATTTAGATATAGCGAATAATAAGTTTACAGGTGTTATACCTCAGGAGCTCGCTACTCTTCAAGCTCTAGGTTTCATAGACTTGTCGCATAATAACTTCAGTGGTTCATTCCCGGTGAAGTTTGCCGAATCTTCAAGTTTAGTACTTCTCAATGTGTCCTTCAACGACCTCTCTGGATCAATTCCATCCAATAAGTTGTTTGAATCTATGGGCAGCAGTGCATTTACTGGAAATGAGAAGCTGTGTGGAAGACCCTTGCAACGCTGTCATGCTTCAATGGCGATATTTGGCAGCAAAGGCACGAGAAAGGTCGCATGGATTCTGCTGTTGTGTGTAGGCGTAGTTATGTTGATTGTGGCATTGGCTTGGGGTATAATTTATATCCGTAATGGCAGTAAAGGCCAATGGAAAATGGTATCCTTCAGTGGACTCCCTCGATTCACTGCCAATGATGTTTTGAGAAGCTTCAGTTCAACAGAAGCAGTTCCTCACTTATCAGCTTCAGTTTGCAAAGCAGTTCTCCCTACCGGAATAACAGTTTCTGTAAAAAAGATAGAGTTTGAAGCAAAGAGGAGGAAGATTGTGACAGAATTCGTTACGCAAATGGGGAGCGCAAGGCACAAGAACTTGATCAGATTGCTCGGATTTTGCTGCAACAAGCAGCTTGCTTACCTTTTGTATGACTACTTACCGAATGGGAATTTGGCAGAGAAAATCCATGTAAAGAGAGATTGGGCAGCCAAATACAAACTTGTTATTGGCATAGCACGGGGACTTTGCTACCTTCACCATGAATGCTATCCAGCAATTTTTCACGGTGATTTGAAGTCTGTAAACATAGTGTTTGACGAGAATATGGAACCTCATTTGGCTGACGTTGGAATTAAGTACCTTGCAGAAATGTCTGAATCTTCATCTCCAGCAACACTTTCCACGAAAAAGACAGGTATTCTTCTTAATTCACAAGTTTTCCATGCCATATGTATGTGTACGTGCTTAGGATTTTCTCTACAGTACTGGTCTACAAACTAGATGCACTACTAGCCAACTTTCCAGGAAGCAGTCTTAGCTTGATTCAAGTAATAGAAATTTATGCGACTTTCTAGCCGATTTTTTCAAAAGTTGCAGGCAAGACTGTCTTTGCCTGCCTAATCCAAATAAAGAAAGTATTCCAGTGTCTATTCCTTTGTGATATTATTCCTGACAACTAAAAAGATGTCAAACATGTTTTGCTCTTTCCAAAAAGAACAAAGAGCAATTTATCTGACACCTTGGTGCTATGTTTCCTGGACACTCATTTTTAATTGTGTGTCTGCATTTCATGTTCATTTCCGTTTCCATTTGAAGCCTATGTTATGAAGGCTATGTTTTATAAATAATGGTTTCCCTGTTTTCATGCCCATGCAACGTAACCTAGTAGTAGTAGTAGTAGTAAATTTTATATGAGGAGTAACCGATTAGATTATTATTTGAACAGGTGAATCCAACAGGAACATAAAAGAGGAGCTTGACATGGATATATACAGCTTCGGTGAGATTCTTTTGGAAATCTTGAGTAATGGTCGACTTGTAAATGCGGGAGGAAGCATACAGAGCAAGCCTAAGGAGGCATTGCTAGGAGAGATATATGGTGAGAATGAAGCCTGCTCTTATAGTGAATCGGTGCGAGAGGAGATCAAACTTGTTGTTGAAGTTGCATTGCTGTGCACAACAAGTAGAGCAACTGATAGGCCATCAATGGAAGATGCACTAAAGCTTTTATCAGGGTTCAAGTCACAGAGAAAATAACACAACTCAACTCGTCAAACCAAGAAAACTATACAGCCAATTCAACTTCGTTAGAATTAGATTACATTATAGATATATAACTAGTAGCTAGAGAATATGAGAGTCTTTGTGTTTGGTTTGGTTTGCTGTTCATAGATTCAGATTTATCATGTGGTACATTACCAGAAAGGTTTTGCTGTAATATAGTGCCATATGAGCTTGTGTATTTTTGTTTAGAAATATGTTGACACAAAGTCAATTATGTAGAAAATATTTTCAAAAGTTGAATGAAATTATTTAGTATTGATGCTCAAAAGTTTGGTAAGTTGATATCCATTCAACTAGTTGGAAAAACATTGAGAAATAATAGCAGATAATCAGAGTAAATGATAAGAAGGGCTAAGTTACCTCTGTAGTCCCTGAATTTTATACTTACGTTCATTATGGTCCACAAATTTTAAATATATACATTACGGTTCATGCACTTTGCACTTTATTATTGGCATAGCACAAATTTTAAATATATTTATTATGGTCCACAAATTTTAAATATATTCATTATGGTCCACAAATTTTAACCTATGGTGATCATTTTTATAGTTGACCAAGTGAAAATGACTCCTGGAAACCTCAAAATGCAGAAATACAAGAATCAAAGTTTTTCTAGAATCACATTCCGTGAAACCATCACGTTCGATTTTCAAATCACAATTTTCAGAGTTTTTTTTTCTCTAAATTATATTTTTATCCCTTATCCTAAGAACATGTAATAACCTCAAAATCAAAATGTTTAAAGATAAAAACTATTTAGCGTATCATTTCATTAGCTCTAAAATAAAAGTTTACCTATTGTTAGAGTAATCATCTTAATCAATCTTAAAAATGGGTCATTATCTTAATCAAGTGTATAGTTTTAGACTAAAATGTTAAGTTAAGAAGCCATAATGAATTCAACGGAAAAATTTCAGGATCAGGAATCATGAGTGTTAATTACCATTGAAAAGGGTGAAAGTAGCAGCAAAAGTGGGTAAGAATGAAAAGCAAAAGGGAGAATAATATTTGAGAGTTTATTTCTTGAGTGTTGGTCAAGCAGGAAAAGGCTTTTAGGAACAATATTCTTTTTGTTTACTGCTTTGAGGACAGTAAAGTTGTGAAGTTGGAACGGTCAAAACAATAAATACAAAAAGAAATTTCAATCAGCTGAGGCAACAACAGAACACAGCACCATTTGTTGCTAAGTTGTGTTGTGCACTACAATTACTTGGAACTTGCTGTCATCTAATCTTTAACTAGGACTGAAATTAATGCCAACATAAAGTAGGATAAGCATTACAAACTAAAAAAAGCCATATAGGCAGTGATTTTTGAAATGTTTCAATAAAGTCATTAAATTTTGGTTATAGACTCCGGAAACATGACGTGATATTTACATCTGTAGAACCCACTTCTAACTAATGACGTGTACAACACTTGTCCACCAATTAGCATGTCATCTATAAAATTAGGTGACTGCATCATGTTCAAGAGCCTATATTTAATGGCTTTACTAAAATTCGATAACCAACAATACATTTAATTTCAATATGTGTGTAATGTGCTAGTTTAAAGGATCCATAAAAGAAGATATCATAAAATAAAAGGATGTCAACTTTAATAATGTAAAATGTTATGGTTGTTAAAACAAGATTGTGCATGATTCGTAGTTAACTTCTATTATTAAGACATCTTAACAACTTTAATAAGAAAATAATTCTACCCTTCATAAGATTAACTTTTATAATTTCACCAAAAAACATCATGACTCTTGATTTGTGACCTGTTAACTATTCAGGGTTTGATTAATTAACAATATTTTAGTTTAATAAAAGGTTTTGCATAACCAATAGGATACGAAAGAAATCATCACTAACTACTAGTTAGCCAAATAATTGATCTATCTCATTTCCTTGCTTTTGTTTGCTTTTTCAATAATAATAATAATAATAATAATAATAATAATATTAATAGTAGTAATTGTTGTTTAGTCTTAATAGTTATTTTCTTCAATGATTAAAGGATAATGATTACATTTAAAAATAAAAATAATACTAATAAAGTATTATTATTACCTAAGTTTCTGTTAAGCCTTAGTAAAAATTAAAGATTATATGCTATTTGGAATGACTCTTAGTGTCATGATTTCTTGGTGTTTTCTTAGTAAACCACAACTGGAATCCCTTGTTAATGAATTTTAACGCACTTTGATCTGCTAGTTATTTTATGAATAGTTATCATAGTCTTTAAAAAGGTTGTTTGAGAACATGGTTCTGTCTTATGAATGTATAGGCTACACGGATTGCATATGATGGAAAATTGGAGTTTCGAGGTGTAGTTACCCTTGATGTTGCACCTTTTGAAAAGTCTGGTACAATAAGTCAGTGGAAGCAGTAGACCGTGTGGTGGTAAATGGGCTCATCTATTCGAGCTATGAGTGTTGCTGGTGAAGCTATTTCAGACATGCAGAGAATGAGGTTTCTAATATAGTTGATAAATTAAATGGCATCTGTCAAAGGATAGCTGACGCTATAAAAACTATGTATTGATCACATTCTTTATACTTGCAGGAGGTGCGGGTGACAATCTTTCTCTAGATCAGTCATGTTTATTGATTCCAACAATCAACCTATTTGACAATTTGGTACTCTTGAGTATCTTTGATCTTATACTTGTGTAAATGCTTGAAATGTATTGGCTTGGAATAGTCATATTACTTAGACTGATGACTAAATGGATAGGAAACCTCACATCGCCAATTAAACGCGATCTTCCATCGTTGACTATATTATCTGATTCTTACAACTAAATGTCCCAGGCATAAAAAAAATGAGCTAATAATTTCCATTGACTTTACAAATGATAGAAAACCCATGCTTGTGCAATTCCTATACAAAATCAAGTTTCACATAAGCAATTTTTCAAGAAAAATATGGAAACAAGTTTCACTTGAACAAAAAGTTCAATTACATAAGAACAAATCCTACAATAACAATACAATAGCTGTGATATGAGGTTTTGCTGGATGATAAGACAAAAGTTCGTCTTATTGATCATTCTTTCTTTTAGTCATCTTGGGTTTTTTCATCAAGTCCCGCTCTTCATTCGAAATTGTACCTACAATCACAAAACTATAATTCATGAAATTTGATTACATTAACACTTTTAACATTATGCCTATTTTGGACTTATAAATACAGTAGCATACATACTTGTAGATGGAAATCTGTTCAAATTTTTCTATATGAGGTTTTTGACAAGTCATGCTTTGCTGGTAAGATACATCAAAATTGGAGCCTCCTAAAAACTATAAAATATTGCATAAGAAAAGATATATAGACAAATAAGTCATAAGCATTCAGAGATTACACCATAAACTTATTAAATAAGAAATAACTGAAAAAACCTGAACATGTTGATATGGTGATGTTAGTTGCATGTTCGGATGCAAAATAGGCGATGTAAATTGTATTTGAGGAGGAAAAACAACAGAATTGAATTGTGGATGAAAAGGTACACCATTTGACATTGAAATTCCATACTGAGGTGCACAATGAGGTATCTGTTTATTAATAATAAGAACATAGATGTTAAAACAAGTTAATTATGAGGTATCTGTTTATTAATAATAAGAACATAGATGTTCCTTTCAAAAAAAAAAAAGAACATAGATGTTAAAACAAGTTAATTAAACAAGTTATCAGAGCATAAATAACAATGTTTCAGACCTCAAACATACCTATAGTGACAACACTTGAAAAATTGTCATACCTGTTCATTCATCTGATTTTGTGAAGAATTAAAACAATCTATTTGTGGTTCCCTTTGTTGTTTTAGAGAACCATTCCTCGGTCTGATAAGAACCTCTTTAGGAAGAATTCTTTCTTTAACCTTAGTTCCTTTTAAGGTATGCTCACCAGTATTATTGATCACAGAGACATCTTCGTGAGGTTTATTACGGGTCCTTGATAAAATCTTTACATCAGCTAATGTCTTTTGAAGGGCATTCGAAGCAATTTCATAAGCCTCATCGGATTCAACAGCAATTATTGCCAATTCAGTCCTTAACATAGCCAGGTCTCTGTAACGTCTTGTTATTCCCTTTACGGGGCGTTTGTTTCGTGGGACTAAAGGGGGCTAATGGAGATAGGACTAAAAAATGGGGCTAAGCTCAACTATTCCCTAGTTTGTTTGGAGGGCTAAAATTTGAGCTTAGTGCTCTTATCTCAATTTTGAGCTTAAGCTAATACCTAGGGGGGGTGTCTTTATTTTTTGAGATGGGGCTTAAAGTCACTTAAGTGGGGAAATGACTTATAAGTAGCCCTTGTTAATTATTAAATATTCCAGCCATATTCCCACTTCCATTTCATCATATCTTCTTCCTCTTCTTCTCCGGCGGCTTCTCCGGCGGTTTCACTCCTCCATTTCTCACGCCTGCCCATTCCTCCACCGCTTCGGAGGTCATTTTTTCTGGCGGAATCTCCTCCATATCTCTGGCGGCTTCTCCGGCAGTTTCACTCCTCCGTATCTCCGTCGGAGGTCATTTTTCCCGGCGGAATCTCCTCCATATCTCGGGCGGCTTCTCCGGCAGTTTCACTCCTCCATATCTCCTTCGGAGGTCATTTTTTCCGGCGGAATCTCCTCCATATCTCCAGCGGCTTCTCCGGCAGTTTCACTCCTCCATATCTCCGTCGGAGGTCATTTTTCCCGGCGGAATCTCCTCCATATCTCGGTGGCTTCTCCGGCAGTTTCACTCCTCCATATCTCCGTCGGAGGTCATTTTTTCCGGCGGAAGCTCCTCCATATCTCCGTCGGAGGTCATTATCCGGATGAAACCTACCGTAAATTAATTCATAAAAACTAGAACAAGTAAGATTTTTACTTTTTCTCCTTTGTTCATGTGAAACACATTCATTTTTTTTACTTTCATTAGATATACAATTAACTAATTAGGTGTGATTTTTATTTTTTTTAATTGTAGTGCCTATATATTTATGTTCAAAGAGCGATCTCAATTATACAATTACGTCTAAAAAATGTTAATTAGGTGTTTAATATATTAAATTTTATTCTTCCAAGATAAACCCAATCGTATTTTCAAAATACAATTCAAGATAAAGCTAATGGTTTCAGACTGAATTTTGATCGCACTGACATGAATTTTGTAGTTATTGAATATATTTGTACAGAGAATGTTTAAAGCTATATAACAATGGTTGTTACTAATTTGACACTTACATATTTGATCGCACGGACTTGAGTTAATGAAGTACTATTTGATTTTTTAATCGGACCGACTTCAATTGTAAAAATGCGATGAGTTTTCCAAGTATAAAGTTTTCCACATTGCATCGCGCGAAAGAAATTCGATGACGTGCGATGTATTCTTGGTCACAGATAGTTAGGGAGAAATCGCACTGCATCGTATTTAGGTGGTGCGATGAAATCAAAACCCATCGCACGGAAGGAATTCGACGTCGTGCGATTTCTCCCAAACTGTCTGTTTCCCAGACTTCATCTCATGACATCGAATTTCGTCTGCGCGATGAATTTTGAAACTATGAAACTTCTCTATGAAATCAAAACGCATCGCACGGAAGGAATTCGACGCCGTGCGATTTCTCCCAAACTGTCTGTTTCCCAAACTTTCTCAGAGGTATTTTCGTTTCCCACGTTTAGTATATTATATAGATATATAGAGTAATTTTCACTTGGTCAGTGACTGACCATATTAAGTTGGTCAGTTACCGATAATTAATAGTGGCTAACCAAATTAACATAGTCAGTCATTGATCAAGTGAAAATTACTATTATATAGATTAAAAATACGAAAGTTATTATTGCTATCGAAAATGGAAAACGGCAAAATCTAGTATTCTTCTAATAAATTGCTTACCATTATTCATTAAATAAATTTATTTACCATTATAATTATTATTATTTCAAAATGAAAAATAGAAAAATATAGATTTATCGTATAGGGGAGGGATCCAGTGCGACAAGGTCATTTGGAGCGACAGATTTTTATGGTGTGACAAAAGCCCAACTAACAAGCCTCACAAAAAGCCCAACTAACAAAAGCCCAAAGCATTCTCAACCTCCTTCTTCCTATGCATCTTCTCATCGTCTCTTCCCCAACCTCTACTGCTCCAGCAAAATTCTACACCTCTCAAGCTCTTGGCGACCACCAGAACGCTCACAAGCGCGAGAGAGCCGCCGTTCACCGAAATCTCTTTTTAGATCAGATGCCGCCACTTCCGTACGTCGTCAACTCTTCTTCTTCTGGTTCGCCCTATCTCGATCAACACTATAAAACTAACAAAATGGGGATGGATTACACCTGCCGTTGCCGCCAATTTAGAGCGAGTTTTAGAGGAAGATTTGCGAACGAGCTTTCTAATATCTCTTGCAACTTGAATTTGGGTGGAAAGATCGCCATGGATGAGTGTGTCTGATAGTTGAAAGATTAGGGTTTGCTTCCTGAAATTCCATACTTCTTCAACGCTAGATGATGATGCTGCTGCTATACTTCTCCTCCTCCATCTCAACCTCTTACATGTTATCCAAGTCTAACTCAAATTTAGGCGGTGATTATTGAGTATTGAATTAGTTAGGTTGGTTTGCTTTTGTTCCAATTGAAGTTATAGATTTGATTTGAAATGGTCCATTTGGGTTGTTAATTTAGTATGTTTTTAGTTTGAATTTTGTTTGCTTTGCTATACCTGAAAATTACAGCTCCAATCAAGTCAATCAAATCTGTTTTGATTAATAATACTTGCTGCATATATGTTTATGCAACCATCTAAAAGTTGTATAGGGGGAATATATCTTCATGTCAATTTTGAAAATTGTAAATTAGTTTTCGAATATTAGTGTATAGTTTTGGAATATTCTTTGAACAGTTTTGGAATATCGTACTATGCCTTTTGGAATATCCTCGTCTGTATTTGGAATATTTCAAAATAAAAAAAATCGTTTTTATTTGACTACAATGGTTTTTTTTATTATACCCTAAGTAGCCTCGTATCAACCCGGCGTGTTTAGGAGTGTTTTTTGTTTTTTTGCCTTTACCGCGACATCAAAGATATTCCAAAACTATACATTGAATATTCCAAAACTGTTCAAAGATATTCCAAAACTATACAATGAAATTTTGATAAAAAAATTTAAAAATTGCCCAGAAAATTCTGGAAAAATTCCAGAAAATGTATATTGTAATTCTAAGAAACTTTAATTCTCGGACTAAGGCCAAATTCCGCACAGTTTAGTCCCAATAAATTATGAAAGTGATTAAATGGATAAAAAATTCACAAAATTACCCAGAAAATTCTGGAAAAATTTCAGAAAATGTATATTTTAATTCTAAGAAACTTTAATTTTAGAACTAAGTCCAAATTCCACACAGTTTAGTCCCAATAAATTATGAAAGTGATTAAATGGATAAATTATGTGTGGAATATTGTAGTATGAGTTTTGGAATATTGTACTATGCATTTTGGAATATTCTCGTATGTATTTTGGAATATTCCAGAAAAAAAAATCGTTTTTTATTTGACCACAATGGATCTCAAAATGACCGGCTAATTAATACGAGTCCAACGGTATAAAAAATTTCGAAAACCGAGTTCAGGATCATCGGGAAAATGTATTTTAATGAAAAGAAATAAAAGACTTTTCTCTCTCCTGCGATGACATCAGCGCTCACATCATCAGCCCACTTCCCTCACCATACACGTGTATGCCCCTCAAAATATGCCATCTTTTTCCATTTAATTACACAATTGCCACCTATTGTCACACACTAAAATTCTTGTCACACCACCTCAAAAGTGTCACACCTGGACCCCTCACTTATCGTATAAATAAATTATTTACCAAAGTTATTACTTTTTTTTATAGACTTACCAATGTGATTGAACATCTCTAATTGTTGCCAATTTTAGTTGTCATCTCCAATTTATTACCATTTAAATAATAGATTTTAAATTAAACGAAAAAAGATGAATTAAAATTATTTATAAACTTTTAAGAATATAAATTTAGATTTTAAGAATTCTATACCATCTTAAAATTCTCAGCTATATAATTATTGGATCCGAAATTAAAATCCAATAATTATGAGGCCAATTTTAAAATGCATTTAATTAAATTCGGTTATAATATTAAAATTGAAAGTAGTATTAGAAAATAATCTAATTAATGTAAACTAATCGATTAAAAATAAAATAAAAAAGTAAGATAGTTAATCTACACAAAACAAATCTAAACAAATTAATTGGCTCCCAAATCAAGGGAATAATCCAATTAATGTAAACAAATTAATTAGTATACCCAATTCGAATAAGGAAATAATCTAAACAAATTAACTACTCCAAATTTAAGGAAATAGTCCAATTAATGAAAACAAATTAATTAGGGGAAATTCTATGGTTACTTTGTTTTTCACAAAGTAACCATTACTTTGTTTTGTCCACCATTAGATCATGGATTAAAACTTAATCTAATGGTGATTAGGACAAAGTACAAACAAAGTAGAGGAAAAACAAAGTGACCATAGCCTACACCATTAATTAGTATACCCAATTTGATTTCATGAATAAAATTAATGTTATTATAAAGGGGAAAGTACAAATAAAATCCTTGTAGAGAAAGGCTCAGGTGTGACAATGGGCTTATGGTGTGACAGCCCATTTATGATGTGACAAGTGAAAGAGGTGAGGGTATTTTTGTAATTGAACAAGGAAAGGTGTCAAATTTGTAATTAAATGAAAAGTGTTTATGCGTGGAAAATGGAGGGAAGGAAGAGGGGGTGATGTCAGCGTTGATGTCACCCATAGAGAGAGAAAAAGTTTTAATTATTTTCTTTAAAATGCATTTTCTCGCTCTTCCCGAACTCGTTTTTCAAAAAAAATTATACCACTGAACTCGTATTAATTAGGCCGTCATTTTGAGATCCATTTTTGTTATTTATAAACGATTTTTATTTTTTTTAATTTTTCTATGGTTGTTTCAATTTAATATTCGGTTGTTTCAAATTAATACTGTGTTGTTTCAAAATAATATTCTGTTGTTTCGAATGAAATATAATTAACACTTTGGTTTGAATGGAGCTCTGTAATAAATTGATAATGAACAACCGAGTATTATTTCGAAACAATACAGCATATGGAGCAACCGAGTATTTTGAAACAACACGGTAATGTTTTGAGACAACACAATATGTTTTTGAAACAACCATAGAAAAAAGCCTAATTTCAGTATATACTTCCAAAATATAAAAATCAATCATGCAATTTTTTTTATTAAATTGATAGAACAAGAGGATGCCAGTAAATACAAGAGGAGTGAGCAGCAGCTTTATTTATTTGAAGTGAAAGAAAGAAAAAAGAAGAAGAAGTGAAGTGTTGAAATGAAACCCCGGAAAAAGAATGAGGTCGAGCAAATTTTGCAACAAAAAACACTTGTCTGTTACATATTTAACTCAAAAATCCCATTTTCATATTCACCAAACAAACCTGCTGGATTAAAGTAGAATTAAATGTTGGATTAATGGAACGACGGAGAATGAGAGGTGTGGTGGTGGTTGGAAGGAGGATGAAGGAGGTTCGGACATAAGGGAACGACGGAGGAGAGGTGGCGGTGGCATGAATCCGCCGTCCGATGGTGGTTTGGTGGTGGCTGGAGGGAGAGCGTCATACCGGCGACTCGCAGGTGGGGAAAGAAGAAAAAGATGGCTTTTGAAGAACATGAATAGAATGGAAAATTGCATTTTACATACCTATTTAATTACACAATTGATCCCTGTCACACCATAAGGGGATTGATCCCTGTCACACCATAAGGGGGGTGTCTCACCTGAACTTGACTCTGTGATTTTAATGTTTTGCAAATAGAGGAATGTGGTTTCTTTTGTTGCAAAAGAAGGCATGCGTTTACATATTTGACAAATAAAGGATTTTGACTAACAACATTTGCCACATCATCAAGTCAACCCTCCACGTCATCAAGTCAACCTGACATGTCATCAAAAAAATAATATTTTATTGTGCCACATCATCAAAGTCAACAAGTCAACATGACACATCATTAAAGTCAATATGACATGTCATCAAATTCTAACACCTCAAGTGATATTCCTTTAATTGTCAATTTTGTTAACCACATGCCTCTCTTTGCAAAAAATGAAACCACATTCCTCTATTTGCAAATTCATGAAACCACAAGGATTTTATTTGTACTTTTTCCTATTATAAACTCAAATTAATTAATTAAAAATATGAGAAAAACTCTCACGATACTACGTAGGATTAGGAGGAATAGTTTTAGTATAGTATATAGATTATTGAATCAACGTTTAAAATCAAAAATACATATTAAACAACTAAATTTTTTAGCTTTTTCCCGTGATGATCTTGCATTCTCTATGTCGTAAACTAGCTAAATCTAACAATTAATTTTGTGAAAAAATGAAAGAAAATTTTAGAGAGAAAATGTAATTTGAAAAAATAATTAATGAGAGAAAGTTACATTTTTGAAAAGTAAAATATTAAAGAGACTATGCTTAATGGTAAGCATGGTTATGGGGACTATGTTGAATAAGACCATTTAATAAAGGCTTAATAGTGAGTTAATTCCCTGAACTTGTATCAAATTGACAAGTGACACCCAAACTTTCAATTGTAACAATTAACCCCATATGCGACATGGTCCAATTGCAGCCAAAAAGTGGACTACACACGCAACACGTGGCAGCATGTCATTGGTTGTTGAAAAGTCAAATGCCACAGATATAAAAAAAATTAATAAAATTTTAAAAAGAAGAAAATAAATAAAAAAAATTAAACAAAAATGTAGTCTTCATTCTTTCTTATTCTTCCTTTTCCTTTTTCTTTTTCTTATTCTTTTTTTTCTTATTTTTCTTTTTCTTTGTATCGGATCCAGATTTCCAACGAGATTTTGGATTTTTCAGATTCTTGACGGAATCTGCAAAAATTCCAATTTCCGTCGGAAATCTGGAAATTTCGAGAAAATTTCCAGATTTCCACGGTATCCGTCGATCCGTCGGAAATTTAAAAATTTTCGACGGAAATCTCGAAAAACCGGAAATTTCCAAATTTTCAACGAAATCGGAAATCCGTGTACAAAGAAAAAGAAGAAGAAGAAGAAGAAAAAAAAGAAAAAGAAAGAAGAACAAAAAGAAAAGAAAATGGAAGAATAAGAAAGAATGAATAACAAGAGAGAGAAAATGAAAAACACATTTTTGTTTAATTTTTTATACATTTTCTAACTTTTTTAATTGATTTTTTTTTTGTTTTTCAACCATTTCACGCACCTCCAAGCGTTTGAATCTCACTTTCTTTGCCATGCCAGCAATTTGGAGTTAATTCATACGGTTTTACAATTTCAGAAGAATTTTATTACAATTGAAAGTTTGAGGTATCAGTTGTTAATTTGGTCCAAATTCATAAGTTATCTCACTATTAACTCTTTAATAAATAAATATATAGTGAAGACTAACAACAACTAAAAATTAGTATTGACTTGACCTTGACTTTGAAAACTTGTGACGTCATGAAAAGCAGCATAAAATAAAAAGCTTGTGTTCGAAACCGCCATTGTTGTTTCTGATTGAAATTAAAAGCAGAGCTGATACAGACCCAAAAACCTCTCTCTCAACTCTCACCACTCACCTTTTCCACCGTCCTCAAGTCTTACTAAGCCATATGCTTGACGGTGAAGTCTCCGGCGAAGCTGATATTCCGATCGGCGGCGCCACCACCAACGCTTCCCCTGCGGTTGGGGTTACCGATGATGGACCGGAACTAGCCTCTCGACTGCAGGAGAAAGATCCGAGAAAAATAGCTAGAAAGTAGGTCATTCTCCAGCTTTGATGTTCATTTTTTAGGGGTTTCATTAGAGAATTCTTTTTTTAGTGTAAAGAAGTTTTTTCCGAATGTACATTCGTGGAACAGTCTTTTTCAATGAAGAACGAAGGAGTTTTCTAATTTCTAGTTTCGTATCCGTGTTGTTTGTGTTTTTAGGTATCAGTTGGAGCTATGCAAGAAAGCTTTGGAGCAGAATATAATTGTCTACTTGGGTACTGGTTGTGGCAAGACACACATTGCTGTCTTGCTTATGTACGAACTCGCTCATTTAGTAAGGAGTCCGCTAAAGAGCGTGTGTGTTTTTCTTGCGCCTACCACTGCTCTTGTTCATCAGGTAGCCTTCCATTTTTATCCATTTTTCTATTGATTTGAATTCAATAAACGCATTGTTCATTCCATTTTATGTGCTCTAAGATATTAAGCTGTGGTCCTTTGCTTTGATGGTTGAGAGTAGTGGTTAGTTGGCCTTAAGCATCGCATAATAATAGATGGAATAACTTGAGATAAGAACGGATAGTTAATTCTTTATTTTCTTTTTCATGCCTATGAGACTATAGTGTTGATTTGTTTTTGTTTCAACTGTTTCATAGCCATAAATTGGTTGGTGTGGGCTGGTGAGGTTATGGGGGAAGGAAATTGTTTTCAAGTTTATGAATCCAACCTAGACTCTTGTATAGTTTCTAGACTTAACCATCTCAAGAATTCCACTCTTGGTGAGCTACAGAATCTCCAAAGGTCTACTATCAACTGTGTGCAACAGATATGATCACGAAAAAAGGGCAGATACGATTTTTTGGATTGGGGTGGTGTTGAGAATTATTAGGTATGCATTGGCATCTTGTTAGTGATAGTAGCTAATGGACTCGGATCACTAATGGAATTTCTCTTAGTTGAAGGATTTAAATAGAAACTTGTTGGTCATTCATGGTACATATTGAATCCAAGTATATTATATCACCGAGTACTCATGTACCTTCCAGGTTGTATATTCGTGCAAAATAGCTGAGATGATGGTTCAACAACGATGACAGTCAGTTTCATAAGTGAAAGAGAAAATAAATATGAATTGGAGGACACGGATTTGGTTGTATGAACATTTTGTAGATACTAAGAAGTCAAGGGAGCATGGTGTTGACCCTCAAATAATGGATAATGTGATTGTGTTTTCTCCTTTTGGTTCTAAATAATGTTTTCATTTGGGTTGTCAAGAATTTGAGACATTTTATCTGCGATGATGATACTATTTCCTTGCCATAGCATGCTTGTAATGATTTATTTGTCTATTCTATCTTATATCTTTCCTTCTCTTGCTGTTGTGACGTTTATTTAAGTGTTGTTTAAAATTATTATCCTAATAATTGAATTGTTTGGTTAGGCTTGGGCAAAAAAATAAATTTGATTTGAAAGTCTTTTATTATTGTTGTCTAGTGTGAACTTGAAAAGCTACATTTTGTACTCGACTTAGATTATCTCTAGGCTAAACATCAATTGTAGCCTCGCAAAATTTGCATTCTCTGAATCGAGTTGGCCTGTTTTGCAGCAAGCACGGGTTATTGAAGAATCTATCAATTTCAAGGTCCGGATCTGTTGTGGGAACTCCAAGAACTCGAGGAGCCATGATGAATGGGAAACGGAGATCAAACAACACGAGGTGATCAGGCTATTTAACTGCTAAGGAATTTTTTGTTTTGTTTCAAGATGTAATCTTGTTTCTTTATGTTAGAGTGTATGAGATTTTGTTTAGCACATTATGTGGTCAACTTTCCAGTCAATAGCTTTTATTGCTTTCATTGACCTCTACTTTTGTCAAATCTTCCCCAATCTTGCTCTTTTGCAACCAATGTCCTGCTCAGTCAAAGGACAATATCAATTTTAGAAAAATTGAGCTTGCTGACTATATGGCCATCAGATCACTGTCGTTTTCTGTTGGTTTTTGTCATGTAAAGAAAATGGATGTAAACTTCACTGTTTTTTCCTTTTCGTTCTTGGAACCTGAACTGTTAGAGGAACTTGTGATTGAGATTATGTCTGTTGGTGTATGAATATCATTTTTTCTTGTTACTGGGGTTAAGAAAATAACAAAGAAGAAAAGAGGTATTTGGGAGTGGGACGATCATGGAAGAAACTATTGGACTTCTTGCATGTGAGCAATTGATTTGTAGAAAGTGTTGTAGGTCCTAAGGAATCATTTAACATTTCATGAGGGTAGTGATTTACTACTTTGAAACTTAATTCAACTACAGTGTGGAAATATATACTCTTGCTTGCTTTTACATATCATTATGGTTTAATATGTAGGAATTTATGTTCCTTACCTTGAATTTTGGAACGTGTAGTTGCAAAATTTCAGATATAAAATAATTTGTCAAAGGAAATGCTGGAAACTTCTTCCAAATGCTAATGCAACACTTGTCTGTATAATTGGCATTTATATTTATCACTTTCTCTTGTAACCTAACCTCTAGTTGTATTCAAATAAAAATGCGCATTTCAAATTTGCTTTTCAATGTTCTACCTTTAGGCAAAACTACCTGGACAATGTCTGAAGAGCACTTTACTTCCACCACCAGCCTTGTCATTGTTACTTTCTGCAACTAAATATGCCTTTTTATCTAATGTTTTTATTTATCAATGGACGAATGAATGTCTTCCGTAGGTTCTTGTCATGACTCCACAGAAACTACTTCTTTGCTTAAGTCACAGCTTCATCAAGATGGAGTTGATATCTCTTTTGATTTTCGATGAGTGTCATCATGCTCAAGTCAGAAGCAATCATCCTTATGCACAAATCATGAAAGTAAGATTTATGTCTATCCCCAATACCTATGTTGCGTGGAATCTAATCTTCGTTAGCGTTTCCACATTTTTGTGTCCCGTTCTGTTTCAGTTCATTTCTATTTCCATTTCATTGCTGGGTTTCGAAGAGTATGTTTTAGAAATAATGTTTCAAGGTTTCTGTGCAACATACGTCTGTACTGTACTAATGCTGTAGGGCTGGTTTCGAGAAGGAACCAGTCCAGTTTTTGACAAGTATCGTCATGCTCGAGTTAAAAGAAAACATCCTTATGCACAAATCATGAAAATAAGTTTATGCCTACATAGCTATACTTGTACATAGGAGCAGCAGGCAAGGGCTTGTTGAAACCAAAACCAGTCAAAGCCTAAATCAGAACTGTGTGAAGAAATTTCGGTCCATGTTCATATTTCATATTCTCATGATTCAGAACCTACTTCATAGGCTATTGATTAAGTAAATATAGAAATTTATGATATGATTGTGAAATTTTGTATTAGTATTAAGACTATTTGTGATATAGAGTTGAAACTAATTTTATGATATTGAAATTTGAAAATTGAAAATAAGACTTCTTTTATTATGAACTTTGTAACCGTAGATTTACTTTTTCATATGAATTGAATTTTTTAATGAAAGATAAACTAATAAATTTAGAAAACACAAGATTGCATGTTAAATTATAATGGATGAATATTATAAATTCTATTTATTTAGTTTAATTATGTTCATCATGAGTGTGCTGAGTAGTCGAGTGCTAAGTAGATGGGACTGGAATTCTTTTTTCGTTAGTGTGCTGTGTTACTAAAAACTAAGAAATCATAAGGCATCTAGTGGGCTCAATTTTTTAAGATATTGATTGCAAGGCAAGAGAGTTATAAAAATAGAGATAAAAGAACTATATGAGTTTTGTTTCCTCTAAACCTAAAGAGATTTATAGGCAACTAATTTTCCTTAAGACCTTTTATTTAAAAAACAAACCATTTCAAACCCCAAAATCTGCAGAGTGAACAATTGAATTTTTACTACTTAAATAAAAACATATCTCCAGTTTTTTGTAAAGCTTATTAAAAATTAAATGTCCAATTAAGATTGCGAACAGGTTCATGAGCAATACGTGAACCATTATTTTTGGTAGTGCCAGAGATTAATATAGAAGATGTTGTTACTTGTTAGCTTTTATTATTAGCTCGAGCTTTTGGTTCAATTGGTTAAGTAACAGGTAGTTTGATCAAGTTCCTTTATTTTATTTAATTTCGAATTGGAGTCAATAATTCACGAACTGTGGCCAGACCTTTTGTGCAAGCACACCAGAATAATTCCAACTCTTAATTTTATGTAAGTAAATCTGACCGAATGTCTCAATGAATGTAGGTCTTCTACAAATCAAAAGATGGAAAACAACCCCGTATATTTGGCATGACTGCATCTCCAATTGTCGGGAAAGGTGAAACATCTAGCTCTTTTACAATTTTAGTTGATTTCTTTTACGTATAAAGATATGCAGATGTTCATTCTTCTATTTGTTGCTCTTTAGCTGGGACCTAAGTGTGTCCAAGAATCCATGACACTGACTAAAAAGTGAAGTTAATGGATGTGGTTGGTGGGTGTAGTTAATCTATAAAATATAAATAGACCGGTACATGTTTTTTTTTTGAAAAGAAAGACGATATTATTACGAAGAATCAGAGCTTAGAGCAGTACAAATAAAAACAGGAGGCATCGAATACCATTCACCCTGACAATTAGGAAAAGAAATACTTCTAGCTAAGGTATGAGCCACAACATTGGCTGAACGTTTAATAAACGTCACATAGCTATTAACAAGCTCGGATAATAAACAACGACAATCTCTGACTATGGCGCTAAAAGGCGAAAACACCTCTAACGAGTTGGCAATTGACTGAACAACAACGAGACAATCCGATTCGACACACACATTATGCCAACCTTTTTCCTTAATCCAGCTTAAGGCCTCCCGAATTGAAAAGGCTTCAACAAGAGAAGGATCACGTGCCCATGGGACAGCACCATTTTTAGCCGCAATGAAACCACCTTGATCGTCACGCAAAACACAACCGAAGCTAGCAGTTGAAGAGGCCGGAAACATTGCTGCATCAACATTAAGCTTAACAAACCCAATTGAAGGCCGGACCCAAGTCACTGCTGGACGGACTGCCGAGGAAACCACCGCCGGAACAGCAGATTGCGCATCCTTCCAAGAATGGAAAAAAGCCAAAGCACTATGAATAATTAACGGAACCGGGGTTGTATTATCATTCCAAACAACATTGTTCCGATTTCCCCAAATTGCCCAACACAAAACAGCCCCCAATTCCACCATATCTTTTGATTTGGCATTCAACCAATTCCAAAAATCTGTAAAAGAATGGAGAAAACTACCAACGTCACCAAACATCGAAGCACTCCACACCGCCCGAGCTGTTGGGCACTTTAGGAAAACATGTGCCACATCCTCAATCGCTCCTCTACACAACTCACAAACCTCTGATAATGGAACCCGACGCTCCTTCAACGCCATTTTCGAGGGAAAACAGTTTGAGAAGACACGCCAAAGAAGATCTTTGACCTTAGGAGGGACTCTAAGGGACCAAATTGAGCTCCAAGAACAAGATTGATGCTGTAGGAGACTATCATTACTCAACGACGAGAGTTTCCGATAACCACTCTTAACCGTATAATGACCATGCCTCTCACCCACCCAAAACCACTGATCCTCAATCGAATGAATACTCAGCGGAGTGTTAAAAATTAAAGCCATGTCGCGGGGATTAAAAATACCAGCAATTATAATATCACAAATCATGTGTTGAGCTTGTACTAGTTATCTATAAAATGAAAATATATTGATTTCATCTGGTGTTTTATTAAATAACTTCCTTGAGGTTTAAGGAAAAATATAAATAAATATATAAGTTAGAATTCGATGTTATTTTATATTATATATAATTCATCAGGTAGTTGTTTCTTTATATGTGAATTCTAACTGTCATCCCATATGTAGAAGTGATATTTTCATACTGTAAATTATATACAATTTTGTTAGACTGTTGTTCCGAGAATAAAAACTTAAAAAATGGTCAATAATAATCATTTCAATGAGGTGGTTTTTACCAACTCTTCTACCTCTAAAGAAGCTGTACCTCATCCTTTGCATTGTATATCTTCTTTACCAGGAAACTTTTTGTTACTTAACCGATTGAGGTCTTGTTGATTGTGCAGCCTTCAAGCCTAAGGGGCATTCACTTAAGGGGGTGTGTCAGAGATTAATATAAAGATGTTGTAACCTTCACTATCAACTCGAGCTGATAGTGCCAACAAAACATCTTTTAATCTAACACACCCCCGCAACACTAATGTGCTCTAGCCTTGAAGTGTGTACAACACAGGCCCACCTAGCCATGTGTTAAATTCAATCACAGATGGGGGTTGCTAGGATTCGAACACTGGACCACTTGATCAGAGGCTCTTGTACCATGTTACTTAACCGATTGAACCAAAAGCTTGAACCAAAAGCTAGAGCTTTTGGTTCAATTCAATCGGTTTAGTAACACTTTCCTTATTTCATCTAGAAAGAATTGGTGGTGAATAGGTAGCCATTAATCGCACCAGAAACCAAATAATAACGACTCTTGAACAATAAATTTATTGTTTGCTTCACTTTCCTTAAGAGCAGGATGCCACCTCAAGTTTGGAAATGGTGAAGTTGCAATTCTTGAACATCTTACATTCAGTGCCTTGGGAATAATATTCCTTAATTTGTGCTAGGTGCTTTATTTACTATTACTAGCCATGTTGGTCTTTGAAGTCTATCTTTGTTCTTATTAAATAAGTAAGTCAGATCTTGAACTCCACCTATAAAAGCAGGTCTCTATTTTCCTTCCAAAATACAGCCGATGATTCTGTTTGATCTTCAATTTTATGTTTTGGTTAAAATTAGCCTGATATTTTTTTTTTGGAAACTCACATTAAGAAGTTGCTGTAATGAGGTGTTAGATATTAAAGAGTTCTATCTTATATTCTTGAGTTGCTCTTAATATTTGTCATACAAATTCAAGCAGGTTTGCAAAGGACATAAATCTGCTGCTGTTCTACAAATTCTTTAGTTGTGTGGTTGAGGTTTCTCATGTTCACATTTTTGCCGTCTTTCAGGGGCTTCTGATCAAGCTACCTTATCCAAAAGCATCAACAGTTTAGAAAATTTACTCGATGCTAAGGTAGGTTTTCTATGCTTGTTCACATATTGACTGGTTTTATTCATTGCTCTTTTTCCCTTCATTTTACTTTACTTATTTCGCAGACCTTTTTCTTGAAATTCTACTCATTTTAATTTGAACTCTGGGCTCAAAGAACGCTCTATGCTGCTTACAAATTCTATTTCCCTATTTAATGGAATCACGCCCATAATGAGAATATTCTTCAAGTAGTTAACTAGCTTTTGTTCTTCGGGTGCAAATTTTCGCATATTGTATTATTGATTTATTTTTTATGGATAATTTCATAGAGAAGCATGCTTAGGATTCTGAGATTTTCTAGTATTTTAGGTGATTGAAATGTGTTTTTTTGTCCGGAACTAACAAAAACCTGAGCTGTTTAACATCATGAAAATGACCTTTGGGATTGAATTTCTTTACATAGGCTCCTATTTGAATTCTTCAATATATCCTGTAGAATTGAAAGTGAGCGGAATAAGAAAGGAAAATCTGAGGTTCCTTTCTCCACTGATTCCCTACTGCAGTTTTGTTCTACATATTGCTCTGCTGATGTTGTTTCTAAGTATAAATTTCTCAAACATATTTTGCCTCCAATTTTGTAGGTGTATACTGTTGAAGAGGCTGAAGAGGTGGAACATTTTGTTGCAAATCCTGTAGTTAAAATATATAAATATAGTCCTGCTACAAATGGTACATCCAGTTCTTATACAACTTGTTATGATAAACTGACAGAGATAAAATACATGGTATGCTATTATATCCATAATGTATGTGTGTGTGTCTCCTTTTTGGGTTTTGTGCAAGTAGATAACCTCATTCAACCCTTACTAGGAATAAATTAAGCACTTGTTAGGTTTTAGCTTAGTTTCTTCTGGATACTAATGACATATGCATGTTATTTATGGTTTATAATGACTTATGATATACTGTATGCAGAATACTTGTGTCCATGCATCCTAGTTCAATAGTTTCTCGATTATTAACTTTACTACTTAAATTCAGGACCCAGTCTTTTTTTCAGTACTTAAAATTTCAGTTTTTCTTAAAAAGCACCTCAGTTTACTTGCTATTTTGTTGTCACAAGGACAGTGCATGTCAGAAGTTCATAAGAAGACCGATGATTGTCAAAGTCTTCGAAACACCAAAAAAGCACTGAGTAGAATGCATGCCGATGTGAAATTTTGTTTGGAAAACCTTGGCCTTTGGGGTGGATTACAAGTAAGTTTCAGCTTTTAATCCAGCCATGTATATGTCATGTTTAAGCCTTAGTTCTTCTATATAATAAAATGTCCATGTTGTCATCTTTTTAGTTTTTTTTTGTTTTTTCTTTTCTTTTTTACTTTTTGGATTTGGGTTCCTCTCCATCCCCTGCTTTTAATAAAAAAAAAATCATCTAGGTTAAGAATGATTTTTAGGTCTATTTGGAACTCAGTGCTTGCTTTTGTGCCCAATAATTTGAACTTTCAAGAACGACTTGATTTTTGTAGTCAATCAGATGCAAAGCACATTTGAGTGCTTAACCATATGTTGAACGGGTATGTTATGGCCTTATGGGGTGTTTAAAGTGTGATCTTTGTGAAGGAAGTCCTTGTATGCTTCGGAAGATTTTCTCGGGTGAGATCTTGTTGGAAAGAGAGGTTTCTATAACTGAAACTCATCGGTCAATTTTAAGTGTATACACCATACTAAGCATGGTGCATATGCAGTGTGGCTTTGAGGGATTTGTTTGAATCTAATTGGGTTTAACCTTCTCTAGTAAAATCATGTCATTTCTTGGTATGATGTTAAAAAAATAAAAAATTGAAAGTATATACAGCTTAAAGATATATTACGGATCGATTAGGAACAAAAAACACGTTCTTTTTGATTGGAGCTTGGAATTGATCCATGTTTCTTGCAGCGTAACTATACAACTTGTTTGTTTTACTCAAGTTTCAGTGTCTTTTATATATCTAATTTCAAATGGAAAAAATTGGTCGTCCATTTCATTAAAAAAATAAATAAGTCATTTCCTCTTTTCCGTTTGTGAAGGCTTGTCAAATTCTCTTGAACCGTGATCCCTCTGAAAGGAGTGCACTTGCAGAAGTAGAAGGAAATACTAGTGATGACACTATTTGTGAGAAATATCTTTCACATGCTGCAAATGTCTTTACTACTCTTTATATGACAGGTATGATAATGTTTGAATAGCACTTTTGATTATTTTTTTATTTTTTTTATCAATGTTCATCAACTTCTATTATCATTTGTCCTTGAGAACTTGGCAGTGGATTGGTTTCTGGTTTGATGGCTGGTCCAGGTTCACATGGTTTGATGGCTGGTCCAGGTTCACAACCTGATTGTTGTTAGATCATCAAATTTTTCATGGATTTATTACATAACCAAAAATTCAAAATTCTGACCAGATTGGAAACTCTCTTGAACATACAAGGTGTCTCTGACTGGTTTCTGTTCTCATGAGTGGACTGGAGTATGGAAGTTATAGTCAATTAAGAAGTTATATCAGCTCTGTGAGTGAAATGCCTAGAATAGGTTAATGTCACTATGTTGCTCCATTAGTAATAGCTCCCTTGGAAATGATTTTGAATACGTGTTCATTTTTAATTGAGTATTATCCAAATCAGTCTTGTCTGCCCTTTTCTTGATTGTAGTTAACGTTATTACCTTGTATCTATGCGTGGAATATCTTTGATCTGGTGTTTAAGGTTCGACTACATCCATGGTCTTCCAACCATTGTAAATGGAACAAAATTGTCATAGCACTTCAATTCTTAACAAGAAAGCCATTTAACTTCTATTTTCTATTGTCCTTTGACCTAAGTTCAACAAGCCTCTAGCTTGGAGATGCCACACGGGTAACAAGTAAACACTTCTCTGAGACGTAGTGTGTGTGAGGAGTATGTGGTTATGAAAAAGTGAACTTTTTACTTTTGTATTTGTCACATGTCAAAAAAATGTACTGGTACCTCTGGCCCAAAAGTTTACTGGATTCAAGTCAAAAGGATTATAGAAGAAACAAAAGTTAAATGGCGAGGGGTTTCTAGTTAAGAATTGAAGTGTTTTAGGCAATTCTATTCCATTTCTGATAGTTGGAGGACGGGTGTGTTAATTCTAGTGTTAGACATATATAAACCACCCTAGGCATCCTTGTTTTATCTTACTTTCACTACTACACCTAGCCTTGACATTATGGAACATTGATCAAATTAGCGCACTAGTTTTTGTGACACAAGACTCTCTAGTTGGTTTCAAATTTCTTTTGATGTTTTTTTCTTCAAAACGTATTGATATTAACATTTTGCTCTAAAATTTTGCACTGGAATCAATCATATTGAGATTTAACTCAGATCCTTTTCTTTTGATGATCATGTAGATGGCATTTCATTTGATCTATCTTGCACTGAAGTTCTAAAGGAGCCATTTTTCTCAAGCAAGCTTTCATGCCTTGTAGAAATCCTTTCTTCTTTCAGGTTGGTTTTAGATTTTCAATTCGGTTTTTTTTTTTTTTGGCAGAATTATGTCAAACACTTCTTTTGGGAGTCTAGGACAATGGCTTATGCTCGGGCATTCACATTTCATAGTACTTAATAATTCATACTTCTTTCTATGGTTATTTGCTTGGGCCTGTGCTTGATTAATATCTATATGCATGTCAGTAGGCTAGTATTAATTTGATTAGTGTGATTTGACTAGAAAGAATAAGCAAGATTATGGCAATGATTTCTGGCCTTGGTCTTACCCTAATAATAAAGTGCTTGATTAAGATATATTCATGTCAATGAGCTAGGTATTTATCTGAACATGCATGTTGTGTGATTTAATAGAAAGAAAGAAAGAAAGGTTATGGCAATGATTTCTGGCCTTGGTCTTCCTTTAATATTATCCTTATCCTAATAATAATTGAAGTGATGATGGTTAAAAAGAAAGGTTTTGATGTTGAGTATCATGGGTATTGGGTAAAAATCTCTTTTGTATCGAGGGTAATGAAGAACTAGGCATTAATTGGTAGCTCTTTTTTTTTTTCAATGAGATTTTTGATTTCCCCTTTTTCATATAAGCTAATGAAGAACTAAGCATAAATTGGTAGCTCTTTTTTCTTTTGTTTTCAATAAGATTTTTGTTTTTCTCTTTTCAGGTTACAACCAAATATGAAGTGTATAATCTTTGTGAACAGAATTATCACTGCAAGATGCCTTTCATACATATTGCAAAATCTTAAGTTTTTAACGTCTTGGAAGTGTGATTTTCTTGTTGGGGTCCATTCTGGATGGAAGAGTATGTCAAGAAAGACCACTAATGAAATAGTTCAGAAGTTCCGTACTGGAATGGTAATGCTTTGAGAATACAATGTCGCCATTGTTCCTTTCTATACAATGACATCTTCACTTTAATTGGCTATGGCAATTCAAAGAAAACTGCAGCTGACTTTATAGGTGATTCCCACAACTATTTGATATTCTACACAAGGAGAAACATACATCTAAGTTAGATCATGTTCAATGAGCACTTCAGATGCATGAAGCACACATCCTGACCCATGAGGCCCCTTGCCAGCCCCTGTAACATTGTGCCATTTGGCTTTCGAAGTTCAAACTTGTCTTGATTTGTTGGATAGGGGCTTGGATCAGATAAATGTTGTGTCTTCCATTTGTCTCATTCTTGTCTTACTCTTGGGTTGTCATAATGCAGCCGAGACCCACCACCCTAAATTGTGTAGATGATGCTGAAAATGGAACTAAACCATTTTCTTAAAAAAATTCAATCTTGGATCCTAACCTGCAACATGTGGCTTACTGTCCTGCCCAATGATTGGAGTTTGGGAACTTAGTGACTTTTGTATTGTTATGGGCTTCCTTTTCTTTTTCTAGCATATCCCTACCTCCCTTGTGACCAGTGTCTAGTTCCAGAAGCATCAATCGTCTTTCCTTTTGTTTTTTCCAAAGCAACCACTGCATAACGACTTCTTTTAAAATCCTGGCTGCATTCTTCAAGAACAACACTCTTTCTGGTTCATAGTATTTGTTAGAAAGAGAAAAAAATTCTTGGTTTATAGTATTATTTGTCAGTTTAAGTTGCCGAAGCATTTTTTTCCTACTTTACCTTTATTAATGAGTTCAACATTGATTATCATTTTTGTGGTTTTAAGTTTTCGATGCATGAAGAATGGTATAGTTTAATGAATGTTACAGAAAATGATGAGTACTATTGAAGTGAGATAAAAGGTAGCTTAGTTCATTGTCTATAAATTTAATGCAAATCAATCATTTCCTGAATATATGGGGTTTGGTCAAATGTGACAATTATTTTGAACCAGAGGGAGTGCCTTTTTTGTAAGATTATAGATTATCGAGAGCAACTAGAGGTGGCCATGATGGAAGAAGTTGGCTCTAATACCATCTTATTGTAGGATCCTGAATTCAACACCCAAAATAACTCTAACCAAATATGCATTAGAGCCTGTAATATTATGTAGAGAAATAAATTGCTAAAGAGTCCTACAAAGCAAAACATAGTAAGAATTTGAATGAAACATCCTAAGTAGTCCTATTAAAAATTACTTTCTGGTTTCAACTATCAAAAGAAAAATAACAGTCATTTGGCTTTCGCTTAAGATTTGACAAGTATTAGAATTTGGGGCTATGTTCAATTCAGGAAACACAATCTACATCAAAATAAATTTATCTAATCTTATCTTCTTTTTATCTATAAAATTCAAAACTCTGAGTAGGAAGTAGGAACTGAGGTTGTAATTAGACTTGAGCTATTGTTATAGGTGTCCATAAAGGAAAAATAATTGGAGGAAAGTGAAACTTTTACATGCATAGCGAATAATTGGGACAAGACATGGGTATATTTTGGAGATAAACTTGTAAAGTTAACTTTGAAACTCGTACTACTGCTTTGACTTGAAATTCTGTAACTCTTAGAATCAATGTCTCATTATGACATGTATGCTTAAGAGCTGGTGAAAAAATCAGGCATAAGCTGCTACAAGGGGCAAATATTTGTAGTTATTCAACAATGAAGTGCTATGGTACAAAAGAGGGGTTACGATAAGCATATAGGATTGTTTTGCAAGAAAACCTTTTCATATCTTTGTTGGTGCTTGGTCCATGCATTTGAAGTACTGAGTTTCTAAACAAGGAGTCCGGTAATCAGTAACCTGTGCTGTTACATTTGCAGTTGAATTTGTTGATTGCTACTAAAGTGGGTGAAGAAGGACTTGATATCCAGACGTGCTGCCTTGTGATACGATTTGATCTTCCAGAAACTGTAGCTAGCTTTATACAATCAAGGGGTCGTGCGAGAATGGCTCAGTCTGAATATGCATTTTTGGTAGACAGGTACTTTCTCTAACTTATGTGGCTATTGATTCCTTACTACTTTTAACCTCTACGGAACTGTTTACTTGTTTCCAGTGGCAACCAGAAGGAGCTAGATTTTATAACAAACTTCACAAAAGATGAAGAGAGAATGAATGTGGAAATTTATTCAAGAACATCCGATGAGGGATTTGTTAATATTGAAGAGAAAGTATATAAAGTGGATATATCGGGTGCTTCTGTCTCTTCTGCATATAGCGTCCCTTTATTGCATCATTATTGCTCAAAGCTTCCTCATGATGAGTATGATTGGATTCTATTTTTTTTCGTTTAAGCCATTTTCTTTGCTGCAAATTCAGTATTTTTCTTGTCAGATTATTCAGAATAGTTTAGTATTTTTTCAGGTACTTTGATCCCAAGCCAAATTACTTTTTTCGTGACGATGATTTAAAAGGGACTATCTGCTGCATAATTTTGCCTGCAAATGCTCCATTTCATCAAGTTGTTGGTACACCACAGTCTTCCTTGGAAGCTGCTAAGAAAGATGCTTGTCTGAAGGCCATTGAACAATTGCATAAAGCAGGTGGATTGAGCAATTTCCTTTTGCCGACTAAAGAAGATGTAGATGAAGAATTAGTGTCAGACCCTTGTGATTCTGAAGAATCTGAAGGTTGAACTGCAGCAACTAACTATTAAAACTGTCCTCAACTTTTCTTAATCTGACAATCGGATATATCCTTCTTTGTTGGCAGTTGAGGGTTCCCGTGGTGAACTGCATGAGATGCTAGTTCCTGCTATATTGAAGGAACCATGGACTACCTGGGAGAACTCAGTCTGCTTGAACTCTTACTATTTACAATTTAGTCCTGTGCCTGAGGATAGGATCTATAAGAAATTTGGCCTTTTTGTCAAAGCACCACTACCCCTTGAGGCTGAGCAAATGGAACTTGAGCTTCACTTGGCACATGGAAGATATGTGAAAACAAAGATTTTCCGATCAGGACCCTTGGAATTTAACCCAGAAGAGGTAAACTTTAGATTTTCAATTAATTCATGCTGCTCAAGATACTTCCAAGAATTTACTGGCTGCCTATGGACAGATCACACAAGCACTGAATTTTCAAGAGATGTTCTTGAAGATCATTCTGGACAGGTCAGAAATTGTTCCAGATTTTGTTCCTTTGGGAAAGGATGGTTTTTATGCATCAAGCCCTACTTTCTATCTATTGCTTCCTGTCCTGCATGATTCTGGGAATCTGGTCACAGTCAATTGGGAGATTGTCAGGAGATGTATATCATCTCCAGTTTTTACAAGGATGGAAAACGGATGTATTCCTTCAGATCCTCATTTACAGCTTGCTAATGGTTGTAGAAGTACAAGTGACATTGAGAATAGCTTAGTATATGTTCCACACAAGAAAGAGTTTTACTTTATTGTTAATGTTGTTCACGGGAAGGATGCTAACTGCCCATATAAAGATTCAGGTGGCCCAAGCCATGTGCAACACTTGCTTGAAACGTAAGTAACATGCTTTTTTTTTGAAAATTAATACTGTCAATGATGAACTACTGCCATGTGGTTGGGAAGATTTGAATTGATTATTCCCATGTCTCCACAGATACCACTTAGTCTAGGCCTCAATCATGATCCCTAAGTTTGCTGCTTCCCCAACTGATATACACTGTCGTTGTACCTGGACTTGTAGGACAGTCGTCAACGTCATAATCTAAACATCATTTGTTGCACAATTATTTAATTTTGTTTTTTTATGTGGTCTGATTATACTGATGGATATTAGGTTTGGAATTAAACTAAAGTATCCAGAACAATGTCTTCTTCATACTAAACCACTTTTCCATATGCGTAACTTGCTTCACGACAGGAGGAAAGAGGATAAAATTGGTAAGATCTTGATTCTTTTTTCCTTTGGTCCCATGCAATTCCAAATTTATTGGGGGATAATATGAGGTTTCTACTTAGCTGTCACATTTTTCCTTGGGGGGTGTGTGTGTAACTAACTATTTTGATGCATATGCCTCCTTTATAGTAGAGAAGAAATTTAATTTGGTACTTAATTGAGCTTATTTGGGTATTGTAGAAAAGCTATTATTTCGGTGGTGTGAAGGCTTCTTTGTTTTTATTTTATTTTAAGTTATTATGTAATTGCAATAAGAGTAAATACTAAACTTGAAAAGTGTTGGACGATATTTTATTTTTTAAACAATATTGGCTTATAGTTGGTTAATGTCATTGGGCAGTGATGGAAGAGCTTGATGAGTACTTCATTGATTTGCCTCCTGAACTTTGTGAGCTGAAAATAATAGGCTTCTCTAAAGATATTGGGAGTTCACTTTCGCTACTACCATCGTTCATGCATCGCTTGGAAAACTTGCTTGTGGCAATTGAACTTAAGAGCATATTATCCGTTTCATTTTCAGAGGGAGTTGAAGTGACTGCCTTCAGAGTAAGGCCAATCTTCATAAGATTGAGATATAAGGAAGCAAATTAAGCTACTAATATACCTTATGATTGACATCAGGTACTGGAAGCACTCACTACAGAGAGATGTCAAGAGCGTCTTTCTTTGGAACGACTCGAAATTCTGGGTGATGCTTTTCTCAAATATTCAGTTGGTCGCCGTCTGTTTCTTTTGCATGATACTCTTGATGAAGGGGAGCTTACTAGGAGACGATCTAATGCCGTGAACAATTCCAATTTGTATAAGCTAGCAAGTGCAAAAAATTTGCAGGTACATTTAAATCTCTGAAAATAATATGTGGTTTTCTTATGCTTAATTTTTATGTAGATAAAAGACATTCTTATCAAAGGAGAAGCAAATCGTTGGAGAATGAGGGATAATAAAGTCTGAACAAATTTAAAAGAGAAAAAAAATGCAAACGAATCTTCTTAAGAGAAGATAAAAAGATTAGAAACCAAACCGCATTTACCTTCTTAACAATACTGTTACTAGCATTGAAATTCTTAAGGGGATGAGACCTCAAATTGCTAGAGGGCCTAGGTGCCATCCTACATCAATAAAGGGCAACTGTAGTGAACTTTCATAAACATGAAACAATATTTGGTCATTTTCATGTTCATGTCCCGAATGCTTCCGCAATCAGTCTTCCTTTTTGCTCTTAAAAGCTGTTTTCTTTTTCTTCTTCATAGCTGTATTCTAATAATTCTGTTTATGGCACACTAGGGGCAGTGGTGCAATCTTTTGTTCTTAAGAAGACTAACGTCTTTCATTTCAAAACATCTTCTGCAACCCGACTCTTCTGATTCTCAGTTGTAAAAAGTTAAATTTTTTATGGAAACTAAAATATTTTGTTTGGAATTGGGAGCTTCTCAACTTTGCTTAATGTTTCAATGTAGGGTGCCCGCAGGTAATGTCATACTAGTACCTGTTTATATTTTGAATTACCCGTCTCATCCCATTATCTTAACGGGTACAATCCCATTCCATCCTCATCCCACATGATTCACGGATACCCTTACACGTTTATATATAGAAATTAAAAAATTTAAAAATAAATTTTAAATTTGATTAAAAAAACATAAAAATTTAATTTTCTACAAGTCTTGAAAAAATATTCACAAACTTGACAAAACTATTCACAAAATGAACAAAAAATTCATATACTAAATGACATGATATACAATAAAACAGCAAATACAAATTATTAAATATTTAATTTGAAATTCTTCATTTCTTCCCTTCAGTTTTTTAGTATGGATTCCAACTTTCAAAAGAATAAAAAAAAAAATCAGCAAATACATGGTGGGTATGGTGCCCTGGGGGTACTCCCAATGGGGTTCCATAGATGTCATGGTTTCTTTATCGCAATTCTGTTTGAAGCTCTTTTATACATGATTTCAGGTAGTCCCATAGGGTTGGAGGTAGTATTGGCCCTGTACTTGTCATCCCTATTTCAATATAATCACTAATGTCTTGTCTTTGTTTCAATGAAGTTACTTTGACCAGACTTTGGCAATTTCAATGCCGTAATATTATGTCACATGGAAGATCCTATTGCCACAATATGGTTTGCATGTGGCATTACTTTTGTCATAAATCCCTGAGTCAGCATTTTGGCAAATATTGAAACGAATTTACTGGCCGAAATTATGTTGATATATTAGACAAAATTATGTGACCGTTTGTACTTTTAATTCCTTAAATTGTAGATTCTGTTACAGAATCCCCTTATAGTACCTTACATTATGCTTTTTCAAAATCCCTCTAATAATTTAAATACTATGTTTGTTGTTTAAAATTTGAAAAGAAGTCAAAATATACTAGTGGCGTGTATTTTCTTTCTTTGGCACCTAGAGCTTGTTTAGGCAGCACCTTATCGAAGGTTCGTTCCCCTTCAACCAAACTCAAAACTTCTTAGCGGTTCAAAAACTTTTTAGGCTACTATGCCATGCCATTCTTGGTCCTCTTATCAGTATTTCCACATGAAAAGCCAATGTAGAAAACATTTAAATGGTAATATTTGTTTGCATTTTCATCGTTAGGCTTCTCATACAATCGAGATTTAACTTATTCTGTTGTTCAGGTATATATACGTGATCAACCATTTGATCCCTCCCAGTTCTTTGCTTTGGGTCGTCCTTGCCCGAAGATTTGTACCAAGCAATCAGAAGGGTGTGTTCATTATGAAAATGGAAGCAATGCATCAAGTGAAGGAAATGCTATGGAAGTTAGATGCAGTAGAGGCCACCATTGGTTACACAAGAAAACAATTGCTGATATTATTGAATCTCTTATTGGAGCATTCATAGTTGACAGTGGGTTTAAAGCTGCATGTGCATTCCTTAAGTGGCTTGGCATCAATGTAGACTTTGAACCTTCAGATGTTATGAATATATGCCGGGCAAGTAGTAGGTTCACTTCACTTGCTCCATCAATGGACATTTCTTCCCTTGAAAGTTCGTTAGGGCATCAATTTCTTCACAAAGGTCTACTTCTTCAAGCATTTGTTCATCCTTCCTATAATAAGCAGGGAGGCTGCTATCAGGTATGTGTACTCTTTCTGACATTATTCATTTGTTAGATGTTGTTGAGCCTTGACTATTGCTCGAGCTTTTAGTCAACGGTGGCATCAGAGCCTCTGTGATCAAGTGGTCCAGGGTTTGAATCTTAGCAATTAAATTTAACACATGGTAAGGTGAGCATGTGTTGTACACACTTCAAGCCTGGAGGGCATTCATGTGTAGGGGTGTGTTAGATTAAAAAATGTTGTTTTGGACCTTAACTATCAGCTCGAGCTTTTAGTTCAATTAGTTAAGCAACAGTCAGCAAGAAATGCTCTGTTTATATGAGTATTCTCAGACAAGGGCCTTAGGAGAATTTCTATTGCTACTGCAAGCTTCTAACCACTATGATTTTTTCAATCAGAGACTTGAGTTTCTTGGCGATGCTGTCTTGGATTACTTGATCACGTCGTATCTATTTTCAGTTTATCCAAAGTTAAAGCCTGGCCATTTGACTGATCTTAGATCAGCTTTGGTGAACAACAGGGCCTTTGCCAGTGTTTCGATTGATCGATCTTTTCATAAGTTTATTATATGTGATTCAAGCAAGCTCTCTGAGGCCATAAAAAATTATGAAGATTCTCTTAAAGGACTTGCATTAGATAGGGGTTCGCTTGAAGGGCTAAAATGTCCAAAGGTAAAACCTAAAACTTCATATTATTGCCATTTATTTCCTCTTAAGAGTTTGTCTGTAATTATTACTCCACCTGACTTCATAAGTTGCTCCATGCAAGATTTTAGATGTGGATGATATGCAAGAACATTGCTTCACTGGACTTCATTTCCCAGCAAGGGAATTTTTTTGTAAAGAATTTGACATTTTTTATGATCCTTGATAGATGTTGTACATATGGGTTTGTCCCATTAAATTGTTTCATGTACAAGTGTCTTGTAGCTAGATAAGAGCTATATATATATACATTCCTATTCTTTAAAGACAAAATATAAATACCTTTTCCAAATTCAAAATTTCACCTGAACCTTTTTCCCTCGATGCCATTCAGGTTTCTTTTTTTCTTTTTCTTTCAAATCTTCATCTACATATTTTTATTGATTCAGGTGCTTGGAGATTTGGTCGAGTCTTGTCTCGGAGCTACTCTTCTAGACACAGGATTCAATCTAAATTATATCTGGAAATTAATGATATCTTTCTTGGGTCCACTTTTGAATTCTCCAAACGTGCCGTTGAGTCCTTTTAGAGAACTACGCGAACTTTGCCAATCTCGCAACTGGAATTTGCAGTATCCTACACTTCTCAAGGGAAGGATTTTTCTGGTTGAAGCAAAAGTAAATGGTGAAGATATATCTCTTTCAGCTTCTGCAAGCAACCCAAATAAAAAAGAGGCTATCAGAAGTGCTTCAGAGCAAATCTTCGTGAAGTTGAAGGTGAAATTTTGTTTCTGGATTGAACAGCATACATTATATCTCTGTGAAACGTGAATTTAAATTTGATTATTTCCAAGGCATTCATTTTTACAGCAAGCAAATTGCTTTTTTGATTTGAATGGCATTACAGGATAAAGGCTGTATTCCCAAGAATAACTATCTGGAGAAAGTTTTAAGGACTACCCAGAAAATGGATCCCAAATTGATTGGATATGATGAGACCCCTGTAGATTTTCCAGATGCTCTTGCCACCGAGCTTGAATCATTGCAAATAAAAGAGCCAGGCTTCACCAGCTACAAAATTAGTAGGTTAAGTTTTGGAGTTGCAAGTAAGCAGCCCCATTCTCCATCACAAGTTGTTGAACAGTCTAGTGAAACCACTTCATATCCTAAATCTAAAACACCGATCACAGGTTTGTCCTAACTGCATTCATTAAATTCAAATGTAAAAAGAATATGAAAGCATAACCATGCTTGCTTGGATTTCCAGATGGATCGTGTCAGAGATCAGCAAAAGCACGTTTGCACGAAGCATGCGCTGCTAACTATTGGAAACCTCCATTATTCGAGTGTTTCTCTGAAGAAGGACCAAGCCACTTGAAGAAGTATGTTTCTGATCCAACTTGTTAGTGTCCAAGTATCCGTTTTCAAATGCCATTTTTATCTAGAAGTGATATTGTCTCTGATTTGCAGATTCACAGTTAAGGTGGTCATGAAGATAGAAGGACCTGAAATAGTATTGGAATGCTATGGGGAAGCCAGTTCTAAAAAGAAAAGTGCGGCGGATCATGCGGCAGAAGGGGCACTTTGGTACCTCAGGCAACATGGCTACTTAAATTGAATTTATATTGGCAATTGGGCATATCATCTCTTAGCTTGCAAATCCTAATATTCCTAACCCATTTTTGTGGCAGATAAGAACATACAATGGGATTGGAGGCTAAAATTCAAAACATGTTTGGCTAATAGTTGCCATGTTTTGTAAAAACGGTATATTTGATGTATATAAATATAAGACATTTACTTAAATGTCTATCCTTTGGAATTTTTAGTTTTGTAAGTGCCCTACCCTGTCTTTTTATCTGAAAGTGTGATCAAGTGGAAAAACTTCCTCCTTGGGTTTCAGACGGGTTAACTACAAATCTAGCCCAACTTTAGGGGATCCTTAATATATTTAGCCACATTTACAATCTAGACACTTTCAACCATTTTTGACAAAATTGTCCTTGCATACCATACCTTCTTCTCTCTGCCTTCCCTTTCATTCATTATTCAGTATTTCTGTTTCTAAACTAAAGATCATTTCTCCTCCTCCCTCTAAGGGATAATTAACGAATGAGGCGACAATGAACAAGCGATTATCAACAATGGTGAATTGACATTTTCCAATGACGGTGAACGACACATCCTTTAAGGTTGAGGGTTTGGGCTCGGTAAAACTAAAAATGAACCTTGACTAATGTTCTTTATGTGCCTAAATTGGACTCTAAACTACTATCTACTAGTAAATTTACTCGTGATATCAATTGTGTAACTGAATTTGCTAAAATTGTGTGTTTTTCAAAAACTGAATTTGGAAAAGATGATTGGCGTTGCTAAGATGTGTTCTGACCTCTAGTGGAGGCTTTGATGCTAGAATTTAAAAAAATCTATAAAGAGAAAGAAGCGAGGAATGTGTAAATTTAGAATTCGTTAATTCTTAGGAGACATTTACTCATAGTGCTTCGAAACTCTATTGTAAAGACATAGGCAACCACATGTTTGTAATTATTAGATTGGCATGTTTTACATGTGTTATAAACTCGACGGGCTCAGAAAACTCATTGTGTATTACATGTTCAATTTAAGTTATAAGTATTAGGAGTAAATAAAACCAAACTCAAAAAGCTACAAACCGAACTGAATCGTACTTTATTAGTACTGTCTTGTTGTATAAGTAGTTTTGTTTTTCACTCGGTCCAGTTTGGTATGAGTAAAGTGAACAAAATCGAAAACGAATGATATAGCTTAATTTTTAAAACTTTAATTTATAAGCGTTTCTCTAAATCCTAGAGTAATCCTAAATCCCTAATTAGCTTCGGATTTTCTAGTTTTAGACTTTTTCCTTAATTCTAGACTATTTTTTTGGTCGGATAGTATCATCATTACTCATGTTTACTTTTGTTACACTGTTATTTTTCATTAATTATTGTAAAATTGAAATGATATTTTTATTGTGATATTGTATTAATTAATTAATTAATTATTATAGAGTAGAAATAGATGTCCTTGTGTGTGTCGCTTTTAAATAGGAAAAAAGCATCATGAGACTCCTGGTCTTTCACCTTTTCAATATATTATTCAACAACAAAATTAAAAATGAACAAAAATCAGTAGTTATTGTTGTTGTTTTGCTCATTTTCTAGTCATTTCGAAAGTGAAATTGAGAAGAGTGAAAACATAGATGAAAAATCTAATGAGCGATGTTCGACCATATTCTTTATGCCTTAATAGTACTTCTCAATTGTTCATTTTAGTTCGGTTTGACAATTCCTTTTCAGTAAATGTACTTCAGTAATTTTCACTCATAAAGAATTTGGGCTTAATTTGTGGGGTCGAAATTGAAGAGATGATAAATATTGGGCAAAATAATTTTGTATCGTTTATTATTCACAAGAGCACATATTTATACAAGAAATACAAAGCAATCATATTCCAACTAGAAACCCTATTCGGCCAGTACAAATAATACGAATAAACAAAACAATTCCTAATTTACACTAACTAGGAATCTTTAACATCCCGCTTTCAAGTTGAAGCATGCAAATCACAAATGCCCAACTTGTTCATTAAAAACTCAAAATGCGTTTTGCCCAACGCCTGGGTAAAAATATCTGCTAGTTGAATCCGCGTGGGGACATATGAGGGAGAAATCACACCATCTTGAATAGCATCACGAACAAAATGACAGTTGGCCTCAATATGCTTTGTACGCTCATGAAAAACGAGATTTTTAGCAATGTACAAAGCCGATTGACTATCACAAAGAAGCCGCATTCCATGTGGATGCTCAACACCCAAATCCTTTCAAAACTGACATAACCATTTTAATTCACAAGTTATGGCTGTCGTAGACCGATGCTTCACCGGAAGAACGTGATACAATATTTTGCTTCTTTGTTTTCCAAAACACAGGTGAGTAACCGAGTAACACTAACCAACCGGTCAAAGAAAACGTCGGGTAATTGGACAACTAGCCCAATCAAATCACACCAACCTATCAAACTCAAATTACTATCAGAACGAAGTAGAATGCCTTGTCCAAGTCGTTTCTTAAGATAACGTCCAACTCTAAGTGCAGCTTCCCAATGCTCCACACGAGGTGCGTGCATAAACTGTGATAGAATATGCACTGCATACGCCAAATCCGGTCTAGTGACAGAAAGATATATCAAACGCCTAGCCAATCTTCGATATTGGGACACATCCTCCAACAATGCTCCAGTTGCACGACCAATGTGTGATTCCGCTCCATAGGAACGTCAGCAGGTTTAGATCCAAGAAGACTTGTCTCAGAGATTATTTCCAGAGCATACTTTCTTTGACACAAAAATATACCCTCACTATTACATGCAACTTCAAGACCTAGAAAGTACTTTAACACACCCATATCTTTCATTCGAAAACATCTCCCTAAATATGCCTTAAATGCATTCATGGCCGCATCAGAATTACTAGCAATCAATAAATCATCCACATGGATTAACACATTTATTTGGACCGTACCTCTAGTAAGAGTAAAATAGAGAGTAATCTGAATACGTCTGCGTAAAATCAAAGGCCTAAAGAGCCTTCACTAATTTTTCAAACCAACAACGTGGTGCTTGACACAAACCATACAAGGATTTCTTCAAACGACATACTTTTCCCTCATTGCCTCCAGCAAATTCCACAGGAACCCGCATATAAACCTCTTCATCAATATCACCATGCAGAAAAGCATTATGCATGTCCATCTGATGCACGAACCACCCTTTAACCGCATCAACAGACAGAAAAGTACGAATCGTAACCATCTTCGCAACAAGAGCAAAAGTTTCATTATAATCAATTCCTTTAACCTGATGATTACCAAAACAAGCCAGTCACGCCTTGTAGCGCAATAGTTTTCCATTCTCATCACGTTTCTCAGTGAAAACCCAACTGCTACCAAGGGCTTTCTTTCCTGGGGGTAATTTCACAAGAATCCATGTTTTCTGCTCTTCTAAAGCTCGTATTTCAGTACCCATTGCATCACGCCACCCTTTACTCTGCATTGCTTCCTTAAAGTTTCGAGGAATTGCACTCGAATTAATAGTTGCCAGGAAATCACGATGTTTTGCAGAAAATCTATCACAATTAACAAAATGAGTAATAGGATAAGGCATACCTGAAGAAGAGGATGGATCCAGTGAAACTAGAGATGGACTATTTTTCCGTATTGTATGAGTAACAAAGTCACGAAGTCGAGTATATGGTACCTTAACACGTTGACCACGTCCCAATTGAATTGTGTATCATGAGTACCATTTTCATCCTTCACGGGAACCAATTGACCATCCGATTTGACTTGTACAATGTCCTCCCCTGTTTCTGACTCGAGGGAGACATTTTCCGCCTCGTCTCGCCGAGACAAGGATGTGTCTGGCCGAGACGAGGGGGTGTCTCGCCGAGACACCTCGTTACGAGGTAATTTGGCGCCATTTTCTTCTTCCACTTCAGATTCAACCAACTTTTCTTCAACCGAGGTTGTTGTACGCTCAGGGGTGGATGTTCCTTGCGATAAGGAAAAACATTCTCAAAGAACTGCACATCCCGACTAACAAAAAATGCATTCGTCTCAAGGTCATACAACTTCCACCCCTTTTTGCCAAAAGGATATCCCATGAAAATGCACTTCCAACTTCTCTTCTCAAATTTATCTCCCCTTACACGTTGATTGTGGGGAAAGCATAAACACCCAAAGACCCTTAACAATGTATAATCAGCTTGTTTTTGAAATAACACCTCATACGAACTTTTGCCTTTTAAAAACATCAAAGGCGTATGATTAATAAGATGACAAGCTGCTAAAACACACTCTTCCCAAAAATAAATAGGCAAATTTCCCTCAAATCGTAGGGCACGCGCCACATTCAGAATATGTCTATGTTTTCTCTCCACACGCCCATTCTGCTGGGGTGTTCCTACACACGAAGTCTCAAACAATATACCCTGAGTAGTAAAATAAGAATTGAGAATCTTGAATTCAGTCTATCACTACACACCATCTTAATTTTCTTTTCAAATTGTCGATCTATCGTAGCAACAAAATTAAGAAAACTACGTTCTACCTCTAACTTACTTGAAAATAAATACACCCAAACAACCCTAGAATAATCATAAAAAATTGTCATAAAATATGATGCACCACATGAGGAACAAGCACAATAAGGTCCCCATAAATCACAAATGAATCAACTCAAAAACATCGTTAAACTTATTCAAACTTAAGGAAAAACTGTTTCGATGTTGTTTCACATCAAAACACACATCACAAGGTTTGCGACTACTATTCCTACTGGAAATCGAAATATTTGGTAAATGCTTCACTACATCTTCTCCCGGATGCCCAAGTTGCTTGTGCCACAATTCCGCTAATTCACTTTTCGCAACTTTCAATACACGTTCCTGCGGCACCGCACGAAAAAATATAGTCCATCTCTTTGTTCACCGAGCCCAATCACCTTCCTCGTCCCGCGATCCTGTATTCCACATAATTTTTTTCTTTTGTTAATTGGACAAGACATGGTGATCATGTAGTAACTAACTTACAGAAATCAAACTACAATTCAATTTAGGCACAAATAAAACATTAGAGAGCAATAAACCCCCTAGTAATTCAATAGTTCCTTATTGACTTGCTTCAACCGTTTTTCAATCATGTAACCCAATTAGACATTTAGCAATTGTTTGTACATCTTTAAGTTGGGAAAATTCTCGGTAACATGATGAGTTGCTCCTGTATCTATAATCCATTCAAAATTAGCTTTCTTACACTGTAGTCGTTCAGTTGTTTTAGCTTAAATCCAAAGATCAACGAGTTGGGTCCATTGTCCTGGCGTGATTCCGGAAAATCTCGCTGCTTCGGGGTCACCACCAACATTACCAGTAGTTTCGTTTCCACCATTGCCACTGCCACCAACAACAGCTTTGTTTGCACGAATTGGATGCCCATTACTCCTCTACCACGACCTCCACGTAACTGAACCAAAGTAATCACATTACCCGGATTATCATTCGATCCAAGATGGTAGGTATCCATCTTCTTAGTTCCACCCGCCTTCGAATTCTCTTCGTCACCCATGTCTCCAAAGAGTAAACAAAAAATTTGACGTTTAAACAAAAACCTCAAAATCACAAAACCGAACTCTCGGTTTTATTTTATGCCCTAACCGAACACTCGGATCTTACCACGCAAGAAATTTGCGTTTTTCTCCCTTAGACTGGCTTTGATGCCATGATAAATATTGGGCAAAATATTTTCGTATCGTTTATTATTCACAAGAGCACATATTTATACATGAAATACAAAGCAATCTTATTCCAACTAGGAACCCTATTCGGCCAATACAAAAAATTAGGAATAAACAAAACAATTCATAATTAACACTAACTAGGAATCTTAACAAGAGAAGAACTAAGATGAAAAAGAAAAGAAGAATAGAGATGAAGAAAAAGAAACGGTTACAGAAATGAAGTTAATTTGCGGGAAGAATATTATTTTTTTCAAATTTAAAAAGACGGTATATTGTCTAGATATGTAAGGACAAAGCAAACTGAATCATATATATTAATGAACCCTCATAAACAGGCTTGATTTGTAATTACCCACAATATTTCAATCTTATTAATTTGTCAAAGTTAACAAATCATCCAATTTTATTAGATGAGGGCTTGATAGAATCAAAAGTAAAACATTAAGGGCTTAATGTATCCAAATGAAAGATTAATAACTTAATGCACTAAAGAATCAAAAAATCAGGGACCTAAAGATGGTTTTTGCCTTTTAAATAAATAAAGTAAAGCAGCACAAGCGAGCGATGCACGTGCGAATGCCCTTCCCGCCAATATTTCCCGCCAAAAACCCCCCGCTACTCCACAAAACCTTTCTTCCATCTTCTTCTACCCTAAAAGAAAACCATTTCTGGAAGGGTAAATAAAAACACAGGCTCAATCAAACCTTCCTTAAAAAATGTCTGGATGGGACGAAGGTGCCGTTTTCTACAGCGACCAGGCTCAGTTCCCGGAATCAGGTTCCGATACGGCGGCCGCCGCCAGCCGCCACACTATCCTCCAGAAATTGAAGGAGTTCATCAGAAATTTCGAAAGCAAGAAAAATGTATTCCCTTACCGTGAAAGTCTTGTCCACAACCCTAGATCTCTCCTTGTTCACCTTGAAGATATCCTCTCCTTCGACTCCGATCTCCCCTCTCTTCTTCGATCCTCTCCCGCCGACTACCTCCCTCTGGTATTACATCTTATCATCGTTTATCGATTCGATGTTTTTCTAATTTGTCTCATCTAATTTTAATTTCTGCTTCTAGTTTGAGACTGCGGCCGCCGAGGTTCTCCAGGGTTTGAGGTTGAAAGAGCAGGCTGAGAGTGGCGAAATGAAGGAGCCCGATGTGAGGGAAGTTCAGATCTTGTTAAGCTCCAAGGAGGATCCTGTTTCTATGCGTTTACTCGGGGTTTGTACTTTTATTGTGCTGAGTTGTAATTGCTTTTGATTAAAACATGATAATCATCCCGAAAGATGATCATATCGATCAGTAATTGATGAAACTATGTAGAATAGTTTGATTCATAGATGAGGATAAGAGAATAGGAACATGAGTTGGATGAATTGTATGTGTTTCTTTCATCATAGAGAAGAATGTATCTTTTCTCTCATTCACTTTGACTCTCTCGAAATATTCAACAATTGCATGTTTATGTTCGTTTGCAGGCTCAATATATCTCAAAGTTAGTTAAGATATCTGGAATCACCATTGCTGCATCAAGAGTCAAGGCCAAGGCAACTTATGTAAGTCTAGTATGTAAGAATTGTCTAACTGCCAAAATGGTTCCTTGCCGTCCAGGCCTTGGAGGTGCAATGGTGCCTCGCTCATGTGACCATGCTGCTCAGGTATTTCTTTAATTTTTATCTGTAAGATTGTGATTTTTATGTATATGTTGTGGCGTCTAATTAATTTTGTATCCTTTTTTCTCTTTGGACTGGAATTTGCTTAGCCCGGTGAACCAGAATGCCCTCTTGATCCTTATTTAGTGGTTCCTGATAAGAGCAAGTACGTTGACCAGCAAACCCTTAAGCTGCAGGAGAACCCTGAGGTATTGGTCTTCATGACTCTACACAATGAAAGTGCTGCTATGTTCATTAGTTTTAAGCTTTATATTTCTTTTGGCTTGTGAAGGATGTACCAACTGGAGAGCTTCCTAGAAACATGCTTCTTTCAGTGGATCGCCATCTTGTCCAAAGGATTGTGCCTGGTACAAGATTGACCATCATAGGGATTTACAGCATCTTTCAAGGATCTAATTCATCAAACTCGTAGGAGTTATTCTTTCATTGCTTCATAAGTAAAATCTACATGTTCATGTATTTTTTTACTTGATCATTGTGAAATATCCTTATTGTGTTGAGTCTTACCAGAAATAAAGGAGCTGTAGCTGTTAGACAGCCTTATATCAGAGTCGTAGGAATAGAGGAAGTAAATGAGGCCAGTTCTCAGGGTCATACAGCTTTCACACAGGAAGAGGTAAGATTGCGGGAATACAGGAAAGTTGATGAATTTGTTTCACTTTTGATATGATAATACCTCCATGTGTGCTGTACCTTGCAGCAATTTAATCATTTTGAATTGTTATAATTTATAAGATTCAGTAACTGCTGTGGTGCTACTGTCTACTTCTAGATTCTTCACGAACAGATTTACAGGAATTTGCAGTTTGTCAAAATTTGTCCTTCATAGCACTAGAAGCACTTTTTGTATCTTTGTCTTGCTTTGATGAAAGAAGTTTAATTATCGTGTAAATCTTCTGCATTTATTTTTCTACTTTGGGTTTTCTAAAGTAAAGGTATGTGCAGATAGAGGATTTCAAAAGATTTGCTGCACAAGCAGATCCATATGAAGCAATATGCTCCAAAATTGCTCCTTCCATATTTGGAGAAGAAAATGTGAAGAAGGCAGTGGCTTGTCTTTTGTTTGGAGGGTCGAGGAAGGTATGCTTGGAAAGTTGTCTTAAAAGAAAGGAACTCATTGATATCTTAACTAATATTTCTTCTTGGTAACCCAAATTATTTTTTTCTTCATGAACGCAGAGTTTGCCAGATGGGGTAAAGCTAAGAGGCGATATCAATGTCTTGCTTTTGGGTGATCCATCCACTGCAAAGTCACAGGTTAGTTTTGTATATCCTGGTCAGTTATGATTTTTAGTTCTGTGGAAAACAATTTATGCTTTGCTTTATTTTCTAATATATGAAGCTTTCTTCTCTTTTGATTTGCATTGCATAAATGTATTTCAATGGCTTGTGTGGAATTAATTCTAGAAGTCCATTCCATTTAATTCTCATTGAAACCTCATAGTTGATTCTGAATTTTGATCACCTTGCTTGTACAGTTTCTCAAGTTTGTTCAGAAGACAGCTCCAATAGCTGTTTATACCTCTGGAAAGGGATCATCTGCTGCTGGTCTTACTGCTTCTGTGATAAAAGATAACAGCACGGTATTTTATGGTCATTTTTTAATGTATATGCATGATTTCATTTGTTGTATTGTCAAGAAAATAAAAATTAGTTATGCTTATTATCATTCCCGCTTGGCCTCATTATTCTCTGAATTCGAACTTTAACTCTTTTATTCAGCAAGAATTTTACCTTGAAGGAGGAGCTATGGTTTTGGCGGATGGTGGTGTTGTCTGCATAGATGAGTTTGACAAAATGAGACCCGAGGATAGGTAATTCGAATTAGACAAAGTCCATTGCTATACTGTAAATTAAAATTGAGTTAAACAAAATTCTTTGTACATTAGATCATTTAGCTAGATTTGCCTAATTCCTTTATAAATTTTACATGGATGGATTTGAAGGGTTTACAATTATATGGTTCAGGGTTGCTATCCATGAGGCAATGGAACAACAAACAATATCTATTGCAAAAGCTGGGATTACAACTGTTCTCAATTCTAGAACGTCAGTGCTTGCAGCTGCGAACCCCCCGTCTGGACGCTATGATGATCTCAAGGTCAGTAGCTAGATTATTATCTCCATTTTCATGATGCATCATTTTGATTCTTGATGAGGAACTAATAATGATGGTCTTCTTCCAGACTGCACAAGACAATATTGATTTACAGACAACAATCCTGTCTAGGTTTGACTTAATCTTCATTGTGAAAGATCGAAGGGACTATGCTCGGGATAAGGTAGCTGTTTTCATCTTGATCAATTGGTTCTGCAAAGAAATACTGCGGTGCTGTAATTTCGGAATAACACATGTTTGAGCATTATGTTTTTGCAAATGCCTCTAGCATTCAGTGACGTGCATTTCTTTGGCAGATTATAGCTAGTCACATAATAAAGGTCCATGCGTCTGCTGATGCAGCTTCAAACGATAATAAAGTTTCTAAAGAAGAGAACTGGCTGAAGAAGTATGAAAATTCTGAAGCAACTCAGCTTCCACCCTTTTGAATCTTTCTATTATAATTGAATCTTGAGATAATATTGTGATTGTCACTTCTGCAGATATATACAATACTGTCGAGCTGAATGTCAACCCCGCCTGTCAGATACTGCATCCAAAAGACTTCAAAATGAGTATGTCAGATTCAGACAGGTATTTCTCTTTCCCATAAATTGATTGAGAATAATCCATGAAGCCCTAGTATCCAAGTCTAAATTAATCCAGGAAGTTCCTTTGCAAAAGTTCATGAAGCACACTTTTTTATGCATAGAAGATTATTTGCAGTTTTCTCCTGAGAAAATAAACCTTGAGCTTTTGATATAGGAGTGGAGATTGTTAGGCAATAACTTTCTCTGACTTTTGTGATGCTTGAGCCTTTCGAATGACATTTCGTTGCGTGTCTTCCACTCAGTATCATATCATGATTTGTTTTCTTGTGGGTGTGTTTATATTCCTCGTACAGGACACTTGATCTTGATTATGCGCTGTTAAAGACATTTCTAGCTAACTCAGTTCCATGTTGCCCCATGTATGTGTTTTGTTTGAGTAAATTTTGTCTACACTGCTCAGTTACAATGTTGGGAGGGCTAAGCTGAATATTAGAAGTCTTTTTGTTTTGTTTTAAATTTTCTTTATTTTTTGGGCATAAACATGTGAATCTTCTAAGACTTTGTTGATAATGTATCAATTAATTTAGCTTTGCTTATGATGGTTCATTTAGGACATGAGGAAGCAAGCAAATGAAACAGGGCAAGCTAATGCAGTACCAATTACTGTAAGGCAACTTGAAGCAATTGTACGGTTGAGCGAGTCCCTTGCAAAATTGAAATTGTAAGTACTGACTCTCTTACATGATCCGTGGGAGTATTATGGTACTATGGAATCCATATTAGTATTAGTAGGTAGTATGTTAATTAAATACAACATTACAAAAATTGAGCTACAAAATTTTAAGTGTGTATATGTGTGTATGTTTTAGTTGGGCTTGTTTGTAACCAAAATGATTGCTCACCCCTTGTGAATTCTGCTTGGCTAGTATTCATAGAAGTTTATTTGTGTAGCTCATAATTTTTATGCTTCTTGCTGGTATCGGTACATCTTTTGGGTACCTTTTCAAGTAAATGGTAATGGAGATATTTCATCCAAACAAACTGTAACTTGAATTTGATAAGGATAATTATAAAAATTGGATTTCTTGATGTTTTTAGTATGCAGTGTATTGATTGCCCCAACATAGAAGCAACATGTGAATTGAACACTGATATTTTTTCCATCTGTAATGTGGGTTTGCACTATGCAAAGAAGATCATAGCATGCTTCAGTAGCTTTGTTTTTTCAAGGAGATGATAAGTTAGTGTGTGGGAATAGTCTAAGTTCTCTCTTTCCCCTTGCTTAGTTTTTTTTAATGTTTTTTCATAGGTTGACATGAAAATGTTCCCAAATTATTTGAAATTATCTATTTGTTTCTGAAACTATTTTTCCAATTGAGCTGGTTTAAGATGGGTGAAAAAGGTCATTGTTCTATGATCCTAGAAAACCTCAACTGGGAGAGATGCCACCTAAAGAGTATTAGATCTATCTTCTAGTGTTCTTCCATTAGTCTTGTATAAGGGTTTTGATTAATGCATAGGTGATTATTTAAACAGTTCTTTGTGATGATGTCAATGTAAATGTAGGTCCCACGTTGCCACGGAAGCAGATGTGATTGAAGCAGTGAATCTTTTCAAGGTTTCAACAATGGAAGCAGCACAGTCCGGGATAAGCCAGCATGTGACTCTTACTCCAGAGATTAAGGTTTGTCATTATTGTAGTAATATTTCTTAATGACAGTTTCTTCTTCTGCTTCTGCTAGCTGACGTTTGTGTATGAATGAACAGCAAGCAGAAACTCAGATAAAGAGAAGAATAGGAATTGGGATGCGAATATCAGAAAGAAGGCTGGTGGATGAACTTTCTAGAATGGGAATGAATGAATCAATTGTGAGTATTATATTTACACTTGTAGGATGCCTGACAATCTCTAGTTTGAAAAACTTTTGAATGACATGATGAGTATGTTTGACAGGTGCGAAGGGCTCTTATAGTGATGCAGCAGAGGGATGAAATCGAGTACTCACGAGAGCGGCGAGTCATTGTTAGAAAATTGTAGTTCTAAATCTTGAATTATAAGTGGTGATGTGCTTGAAGTAGAAGAAAAAGAAAATGTTGATGAGCAAGGCTAGGGCTAGGCTTATTATTAAAAATTAATTACTGGAAATATTATTCTATTATGTTATATTAGTTAGAGGGTTGTTTTTCTATGTATAGTGAGTAATGTATTCTCATGTTATTGACTACAAATTAACCATTACTTTGTCCACTATCAAAAGTATAGTGGATTTTCATCTAATGGCGATAGCCTGCACCTAACTGTTTATGTAAACTATAACTTCATATTTTTCTTGTTTTACTGTTGTTTATTTTGTTTCTACAACATTTCAGGTTTAATGGAATGGGATGGGTTTGGTATTAGCATCTCTCTCTAATATTTTCGAAAGCAGCATCTCTATAATATAATGTTTTTTTTTCTTCCAAAATTTCTAGATTCCATTCTATATAAACATAAACATAGTAATGTTACTCATGCAGTCAAATATATAAACATGACTAGAATTAATTTGATATTATAAACATGTATCTATTTAAGCATCTTAACAATGAAAAATTGTAAATATATAACATGAAATGTAGATGTGCAAATATAAAAAAATTCAAAGTTAGAGTAGATAAACGAAATAAATATGGGAGTGGGGATATAAATTTTGTATGTTGAAACAAACCCGGTTAAATGGAGATGGAAGTGGGTGGGGCGGGCAGATGACGTCTAAGAAAAAGTTGTAATATCTTCTTCTTCATCTGGTTGTCTAGTGTTGTTGTGGTAGCATAGCATGGCATGAGTGAGTGAGTGTATAAAAATAATGCAAATTCATTCTTCTTCTTCTTCTTCCTTTCAGAATTGTTCACGTCCCCTGAGGTAATCTAATCTATATATGTTGGGTTCGTAAATATTGATATCTGAATTCTGTATAATCCATAATGCAGGTATGCCGTGCTCGGCGCTGGGTTTGCCGGTCTTTCTGTCGCTTGGCATTTGTTAAAGGTTTTCTGCTTCTAAATTACTATTCTTCTTCTTGTGTTTTTGTTAACATTTTCATACTAAACCCTCCTCCTGCAGCTTAGTCCTCACAAATTGAATCTCAAAATAGACATCTATGATGAAGTCGGAATTGGGGGAGCTGCCTCTGGAATTTCTGGGGGCCTCCTTCACCCTTATTCTCCTAAAGGTTATCTTTATCTTCTCCTCTTCTACTCATTTAGACTAGGTTTCAATTTGCTAGGCTGGTAGTCCCAAGTCAAATGGATTCTGGTTGCTCATGGAAACGCTTCCCCAAACCAGAAACCACTTTCATATTTTTTATGCATACGGAAAAAGACTCTGCTGCTCGCTGGGAGTTTCGGTTCCCGAAACAGATACAAAATGTGTCAACACTATGGAATAGGAGGTTTTCTGCAACATAGAATTTTCCTTTTAATGATATTAAATAAAGCCAACATTCTGGCAGTTAAGCTTCTCTGGAAAGGTGCTGAATGTTGGAACGAGTCTTTGATGCTTCTAAGTATTGCTGAAAAGGCTGCTATCTCCAAGGACTCAAGCTTTCAACTTGGAGAATCAGGTTTCATTGTTAGGAGAAGGTTTGTTCTTTCCTAATGTAAGTTGCTTTTTGTGGATTAGTTATTTATGTTTCTCATGGATTTTCGTTAAATTCAGGGGGATCTTGAGGCCTGCAACAAGCATGAAGAATTTGAATGTTTTGTATGATGTAATCCCTTTGACCTCATCAATTGATCCTGTTTATATCAATTCTAAACTATGTCTCTATGATCTATCTTCTGCAACTAGAATGCTCAGAATTGCAACCCGAGTTGCAGAATAGAAACCGTTGATAAGGACTCTGCTCAGAGACTTGTACCCAATATTTGTTTACCTTTCAACTCCGCGTTTTACATGCCTGAAGCTGTAAATGTCCATCCTCTAAGATATCTTCAGGTCTGGACATGAATTGATTGAATTCGTATTCCTACTTCATTTTGCAGTCTATAGTATTTCATTTAATCTTCATTTGTTTGACCAGGCACTCTTCTTGGCTTGTGAAATTCTAGTGAAAGAATTATCAATTTCTGGAAAAGGAGAAAAAGAGCTGAATTTGCATAAGAAATCTGTTCAATCTCTTTCTGAATTAGAAGGTAATAGAATGCTGTTTTGCAACTGGCGTTTTTTTTGCAATCACACATGATATTGGAATCTGCTAGCTTCAAAAGTGATGTTTGGGGATTAACATATTATCTCAATTTCTAGTTCCACTGCAGGAAGTGTTGAATGTATTTAGTTGAATATATTCCCTTTATCGAAATGGGGTCTTCTTTTTCATGTTGGGAAATATCCAAATTGAATGTGTATAAGATTCAGGAAATCTGCAAGCAAATATGTAAATTTGACAGATTCTGTCGGCTTTTAACTTCTGAGCACGCTAAAAGTGACTCGTTTCGTCTTTGTTTTTATTGTCATGTCATGATTTTTCCGTGTCTGTTTTCACTTTTCCATAGGGGACTATGACGCAGTGGTAATATGTTTAGGAGCGAAAGCAGATATGATTGATGAACTTTCTGGGAAACTTCCTTTGAGGACTTGTAGAGGTGTGATTGCACATATGCAGCTACCATATAATATAAGGTCAGGCATTGCATATTTAAACTGTTAAATCAGAGGATCTGAGTACTATATGACTCGTAGAATATTAAGTTTTATAAGGAATCGGTATTCTTCTGTTTTTAGTTGGTGCGGGAGAGGGGGCATCATTGATTATATCGTTTGGCAAACTCCTAATTTCGGGACTTTTTTCAGGGAAGAGTATCAAGATTATGCTCCATCGATACTCGCAGATGCGTGGCTTTCTGTTCAGGGAAGGCGCAGTTTATATATGGGTTCAACGTGGGAATGGAAATCAAGAAACGGTTGTCCAACCGTTCCTGAAGATGAAGCTTCAAAAGCTCTCGACGAACTTTTACCAAAGGTGTCTGCTTATTACCCAGGAATAAAGGATTGGGTTTTTGGTGGCGCAAGGGCAGGTTTGAGGGCAATGCCACCACTAACAACCCATGGATCACTTCCACTTCTGGGTTGTGTTAATGATTTTGCTGGTAAAAATGATGCTACTAAATACTGGTTATTCGCAGGACTTGGCTCGAGAGGCTTATTGTACCATGCTTATCTTGGCAATTTGATGGCACAAGCTGTACTTGCCTGTAATGAGCACTTAATACCTGCAGAATTAACATGTTGGAAGAATGTGAAACGGTAGTTGAGTTCTTCGTGTTTTGATAAACAATTTTGAACGTCTGAACCTAATTGAAGTAAAATGCAGTCAGTGCTTTGTTCATTTTACTTAGAAACACTTCATAGTGGGGTTGTTGCTATCGATTAATGGAACAGTTAGTTACCATACATTATAAAACATCTCTTTGTAGTCTGTAATTGTAACATAAAAGAAAAATCCAGAACTCAAAATGAACCATTTTGATATGCTGTTTTCATCAAGGTACTCTTGATAGGTTAAAGAGAAAGACAACCAAAGTTTTAGTAATAAGTCAACCCTTTTGACAGATAAAATGTTTTCAGAAACATATTCTTTGCCCCTATCTTTTAGAAGCTCAACTAAACTGATTATATGTCAGAAAACTTATTAAAACCTGCAAATTTAAAAGCCGAGTGGATACCCCAAAAATTCAATGGAAGTTTAATTGATCATAACTGAATTGATGATGGTTTTAATCAATCCACCGCCCGATTTAGTTTTTAAGACTGGCAGTCATCAAGTCTGCATAATGGTTAATTCAACTTGTGCAATTTCACTTGTAAAATAATAGGTGTTTTAACTAAAAAAATGCTCCAATCACAAAAAAAATTCAGAGAAAACCAATAAGTGTAAAATAATGATCTTTTCTCAAAAATGTATCAATATCCCGGCACTTTTAGCTTTTACCTCTTCTGTTCCTGAAGTGGAGGCTTTAAGCTGTAATAATACATGTGAATGAATCAGCAATGGAATTGTTCTATATCTATTACAAAATTCCTACCTTGACTTGGACTAGTTTTAACAAGCTTTACATTTTTTTCAACAAAAAGGGTATTCCCATTGGATCGGTTGCCTATCCACAAACCAAAATTGTGTTAAAAGTAGCGACTATAACAATTTGAGGTAACTCCTAGCTATTTACTTAGATGGCTGTCAAGTCTGGACCTGTCCTGTCCACATATAAACCTGGCCACCAGAGGTTCCTCCGGCCAGCATTCCGACATTGTAAGGATGTATATCAAATCTGCATGGAATAGCTGACATGTGTGGACTTTCAAGTGTTAAGATCGTACTTCCTTGTGACCGAGATATCACATCTATTCCTCTTTTGGTATTCCCCATGTACAAGTATGTGTCATCCCAGCCCCATGTACATCTGCATCCATCCATTCATAAAAATCCAATCACTTAACTTCCTTGTAATTTTAGTAATGTTCAATAGGGAAAAGCATTTGGTAATCTGTATTATCATCATCAAACATATCAGATTGGATAAAAAGCCGGAAAACATACCTGAAAGAAGAAGCCCCTCTGCCATGGTCTATCACAAAGTTGTCCTCAAAATCAGCACAATTGAATATACTCATTGTGTCATCAGCACTGTAAAATTGTAATAATAAGGATAGTGATGATATATAAATAAGCATGCTCAAATATTAGATTGAATTGAACAACACAAAATTTTACTATCTATGATCAATAACAGAAGCTAAATTCTCAAGGTACAAGCTCCCCATGAATTCTAAATAGATTTTAGGCGTTTAAATATGGAAAAGCATAAATGAGTTAGGTTATATGGTTGACCAAATACACTAGCAAGTCCTCTATTCTTAGAAAATAGTTTCAAACCTCATGCAATAACCTTCCTAATAAAATACTTAATGAGACCTATATGAGTAACTTTAGATTCATGATACCATTTAATTTATTTACCCAAAGGATAAAGCCAATGAATGAGATCTCATTTTTCTGAAAGAAGAATTTACCTTGTTGTTGCAAAATAGCTTCCTGAGGGTGAGAAACAAGCAGAGTACACAGCTCTATTATGTTTTATTGTCTTCAAAGCGTCCGGTTTTTTGTCAGTTGCCAATCTTAAATCCCAGAGGCTAACTGTGCCATCCGTTGAACCAGTTGCCATAATAAGTGGATTCTGTGGATTGAAATCTATGGAGTTGATTCTATCTTGATGCAACATCCAATTCGAAGCAAGCCCACCCTTCCTCACATCCTTTATGCTGAATTCTCCATAACCCTCACCAAAAAACAAGCCACTCATGTCATGTGGCCGTTGCGATAGAGAAAATATAGCCTTTTTACTGGAGTAAATCTCATCAAATATTTCCTTCTCCACATCCATCATACGAAGAAAGCCGTCTTGACTGCTAGTAACGATCTGCACTTGGATTATAACAAAACTAAATGAATTGCACTTAGAACTAAATTTCTACAGCAATATGATCAAATGGACAAGCAGAAGCAGATGATTGCTGATTACGAATTGCCAATGAAGAGGTGCAACATGAATCTCCAACAGGAAAAGAAAACACAGTTTAGAACATCCCTTTTCTTGATCTACTTCGGATAGCCAATATTTGTCAATAGGGTTTTTGTTGTCGCAAATTCTTATCGCCAAGAACAATATCAAAGCAAAACCAACCAAAGCATGAAGGAAGATAATTTAAATACTTCATAAACCACAAATAGATAGTAAGAAAATAACTTCAGATATCAAAGATCATTCACATAATACAAGAACATACATATTGTAGCCAAAAAAACTACAAGAGTGTGAAACAGATTAAAAAATGTCGAGTAACGGAATAGTTCATTCCAGTTTCCAAGAGCATGTAAAAGAGAATACATTTCCATATGAAATCTAAAACTCAAGAACAAGAAAGTTTTACATTTCTACATTCCTTGACATAGAAGTAAACAGCATATAGCATAAAATGAGAAGTCAAAAGTACCTTACTCAACCAATCCTGCATAAACATAATCCCCGAAATGGGAGCAGTGTGCGGACGATACAAATATACTCCATTTCCCTCCTCATTCGAACTACCCGGTGTCCAAAATGCAACATTACCAACCTCATTCCCAGCAGCAATCATTCTAAAATCATTACAAGGAAAAAACTTCAGTATCATGATTCTTCCTGGCACAACACGAGCAACATTCTCAGGTTCCAATGTCATGGACTGCAAATCAATACAATTTTCCACATTCTTGTATACCATGTCAAGTCCAAAATCATACGGAAAAGCTTTATCTTTATCACGTACACCAATCTCGCTTTTAATAGGAAGAACAAATTCACCCAAGGGTTTTTCTCCAAGAGACCGAATCTTGTCTATAAAGAGACGATCAGAATGTGTTCCATTATAGGCATCACTCATAGTAACGGGACCGGTAAGCTTCTGAAATTGATCAGGATTAGGGTTAGGAGTCTCCACATCAGAATCTTCTAAATCAGGGGGAATTCCGCGGTTACGTAGGGACCGCCTAACACTGGTTGTGGAGTCGGGTTTCGGTCTCTTGTTATAGGATCTGGTTGGTTCTTCTCTGTGATAAAGAAAAGAAAGAAAGATTGAATCTTTATGAAGGAATTGAAAATGCGATAAAGAAAAAGTAAAAAAGGGACCTTTGGGGTTTAGAAGATGCGGAGAGTTCAGAAGCTTTGGAGGAGACTTTCAGGGCGGCGAGCATTTCTTCATTCCGGCGAATGTTTTCGAGACGTTTCTTCTCGTATTCTGATAGCTTTTTGGGCGCCATTGAAGCTGAAAAGAAATTGCAGAGGAAAGGAAAAAGATGAAGACAAGTACTGGAAATAAAATTTTGGGGGCACGTTTTCAAGTGATGATAAATGGGCGGCAAAATTACTTTTGCCATTTTGGGGGGGGAAATATATACTATACATTAATCCTGCCCAATAGATTAACAAATCCCAAAATGCAACACGGATTTTTTTGGCTCCCCCTCCAAAATGGTTAATTTTGTAAAAATTTCCAAGAAATGTGAATTTTCGGTCCATAAGCCGTTTCTCCATAGGGAGAAATGGTCATGGGCGTTTCTACGCCGCTTTTCGAAAAAATTTAATTTTAAATTTTTTTCAACGTGTTTTTAATGTTAGATTACCTCGTCCTCTAATAATTAATCGTCATTGTCTCATTCTGGATTTGTTAGCTCAGTCTACATCTCAAATTTCGGATTTTTAATGTTCGAATTTCAAAAATAAGTTTTTTTATTTGAAGAATTTTAACTTTTATCTTTAATGACTTATTAATAATGAAAAGGGCAAATTTGTCGAAATGGACTGTAGTTCGAAAAAAAGTGTATTGTGATACTTTTCTTCTTTTTTTAATAAAAAATTATTTTATTTCTTTAAAATACAAGTCATTTTAGATTTTCAAAAATAACTTTTATTATGTTCTTGATAGGGTAAAGTTCAAATGAGGCAAAGGTTTAAGATGAGACTAGTTTTTATGGTGAGACAAGGAAATGTGACAAACTTGTAATTAAAGGAAACCTCCTCATGCGTGGAATTGGAGGGAAGGAATAGGAGGTGATGTCAGCGTTGATATCACCTCTGGAGAGATAAAGAGTTTTAATTATTTTATTAAAAATGCATTTCTCGCTCTTTTCGAACTCATTTTTCAAAAAAAATTATACCACTGAACTCGTATTAATTAGGCGGTCATTTTGAGATCCATTGTTGTTATTTATAGACGATTTTTTTTTATGGTTGTTCCAAATTGGATACTCGGTTGTTCCAGCAGAATACTACATTTGTTCCACCAGACTACTACATTTGTTCCACCAGAATACTACATTTTTTTACACTCTCAGAGTATTCTGCTGGAACAAATGTAGTAGTTTGGTGGAACAACTGTAGTTTATGCTGGAACAATCGAGTATCCAAATTGGAACAACCATAAAAAATAAAAATCTTCTATAAATAACAACAATGGATCTCAAAATGACCGTTTAATTAATACGAGTTCAGTGGTATAATTTTTTTTTTTAAAATGAGTTCGGAAAGAGCGGGAAAATGCATTTTAAATAAAATAAAGAAAACTTTTTTTCTGAGGTGACATCAGCGCTGACATCACCTCCTCTTCCCTTCAATAATGTCCCTCCATGTTTTTAAAATTCAAAATTGCCACCACTTTTTAATTGTGTAACACTTTTTTTTTTGGTAACTTAATTATCTCACACTAAAAGTCAGTCTCGCCAGGTAACCCAGTCTCACCTGATCCTATCTCGTTCTTGATAATATTAAAATATAAGTTTTGGTTTTAATTTAATTTTATTAATGAAGTAAAGTCAAATGCCAACTTAGTAATACTTTCTCTGTTTCAAGATATATATTGTTTGTAGGTCTAAGATCGAAGTGAGGATTTTGGAGCCAAAAGTCACCATCAAATTTAATTGAAATTTCACGAATTAGAATAAATCAGTAATAAAGTTTTGGATAAATAAAGATTGATTAAAAAAATATGTAACTTGTAGGTTGGGGAGGGATCAGGTGAAAACACCCTCATATGCGAGAACACTTTTATATGTGAGAATATCTCAAAACTACGTAGTTTTGATGGTAAATTGTGAAAAAGACATGATTTGTAGCAAGTGGGATTCAAACCTAGCATGCCTCAATCCAAGACATAGCTTTTTACCACTAGGACAACTGCTGCTATTGATACTTTAGGAAGCGCGCTTGTATATGAACTTGAATACCGTTTATTAATTCTTTATTTTTAAAAAGGTAGAACTCCACCTCCTCCATCCACTCCCTCCGCTCCTCCTTCCACTCCTTCTCCTCCAGCTCCTCCTACCTCATCTTCTCCACCGCCTCCGGCATCGTCCTCGGCTCCTCCGTGTTCGCCGTCTACAACTCCGTCTTTGCCTTCTACAACTCCGACTCCGCCGTCGAGCTACCGAAAGTTTCAGGAGTTAATTTTAGTTGATAGTTTGAGTATTGTGCCTAGGAACCTTGGCATAAAAACATTTTTCTTATAGGGGAAATGTTTTGGTCCCTCAATTTGAATTCACTCTCTAGATTTGTTTTACTAGAAGAATTTCTTGATGTTTTATTGTAGTGATGGTGTATTTATCTTATGGTTTTAAGCCTTACTTGTTGTTATGAGTTGCTTTCATGATAAAATGAATTTGGGGTCTTCTTAACTCTGATCCTTAGTTTTAATTTTGAAATTTTGAACATGCAAAATAATTTTTTGAACACGCAAAATAATTTTTTGGACATAACATTTCTAAGTTTCTAAATGTGTTAAATTTTATTGCTCCTGTAAACATGAATTTTAAGTTTTTGAACATGCAAGTTTTTTTTTTGAGCATCGGTTTTAATTTTTTAAACATGAATTTTATTGTTAAAACGTCGACTTTACCTGACAACAATGGTACTCAAAATAAACGTCTCGTCAAAACAAATCCAACGGTATAAAAAAAATAGAATCGGAGTTCGAAAAAGCCGAGAAATTTAAGTTAAACAAAATGCAATAAATAAAAATTCAAAAATCTATCAATTTCTCTCTCCTCCGTGTTCAGCTTACAGCAAAGGGAAAATTTTCTATTTTGGTCCTCTACTATTAATAAAACTACGTAGTTTTAAAGGTGTTCTTACATATAAAGTATTCTTGCATATGAGAGGTGTTCTCACCTGATCCCTTTTCCTTGTAGGTAATACATTAAATATCTTGCTAGTTGGTATGATTTTGTGGTATATTATCAAATTATTGGTTAGGCACACGATATACAATAATTTTATATGGTTTTCCAATTAGGCTCCCTATTAAGCTCAAAATTTTCTCAATTTTTATTGTGTGAAACAAAATATTCTACATATATCTAAGTTGAAACTAAGTTTTAAAGCTGTTAGATAATAAAACAAACAAAAATACAAAGTTGGACATATCAATGGTGCAATTTAAACATATACATATTAGTTAGAAAATGAAGTAATAATAAGAAAAATGAAAAAATCTACCACCACCAGGAAAGCCTTAGGATTTGTTAAGCCACAGAAGAGTAACCATAGAAAGCCAAATTTGGCGGGTAAGATTTCCAAATATAGTTAATAAAAAAGTTGGTTAAAAAGCATAATAGGATGTAAGAATTTGGAGTTGATAGCTGTTGTGTTTTGACACTACAGGAATAAATAAAAGTTGCTCCTTTTTTCTTCCATTTCTGTAAATAATTTTATCAGAATGGGAGAGAAGGGGGCTACTTCTTGAATACCCTCTTTTTTGCCTCCCCTCCAACTTCTTGAAGAGAAAATTTGAGGGCCTTTTTTCTCAACGGCTCTCTTATTTTCTTTTCAATCTTTTTGTTTTCAAATAATAAAAAAAAAACAACTAATAAAATCAATATGGCACAAATTTCTCTTGAAGAGATTAAAAATGAGAATGTTGATCTTGTAAGTCCTGTTTTTCGGTTTTTCGTTTTTTCGGTTTTTTTAGTTCCACATTGTTTCTTAGAATGTGATGCATTTTGGGGTGTTTTTGCAGGAGAAGATCCCTGTTGAAGAAGTATTTCAACAGCTAAAATGTACAAAAGAGGGATTGACATCAGAAGAAGGGCTGAAAAGGCTCGAAATCTTCGGTCCGAATAAGCTTGAGGAGAAAAAAGAGAGCAAGGTTCTCAAGTTTTTGGGGTTTATGTGGAATCCTCTTTCATGGGTTATGGAAGCAGCTGCTATCATGGCCATTGTTCTGGCTAATGGAGGAGGCAAACCACCCGATTGGCAAGATTTTCTCGGTATCACCGTCTTGCTGATCATTAATTCCACCATCAGTTTCATTGAAGAGAATAATGCAGGCAATGCTGCAGCTGCTCTCATGGCTGGCCTTGCCCCTAAGTCTAAGGTTACTCTTTCTTTCACTTAGTATCGGTCAACTTCACCCGATTTCATATGGTTTGGCTTCTTATAAGTATAATGTATGTTGTTTTATATGATTATAGGTACTGAGGGATGGAAAATGGTCAGAGGAAGATGCATCAATGTTGGTTCCGGGAGATATGATTAGCATAAAGTTAGGGGATATCGTCCCAGCGGATGCTCGTTTAATGGACGGAGATCCGCTCAAGATTGATCAATCTGCCTTGACCGGTGAGTCCCTTCCTGTCACGAGGATGCCCGGAGATGAGGTTTTCTCCGGCTCAACCTGCAAACAAGGAGAAATCGAGGCTGTCGTTATTGCCACTGGTGTTCATACCTTCTTCGGAAAGGCTGCTCACCTTGTTGATAGCACCAACAATGTTGGTCATTTTCAGAAGGTACCTACATATATGCTTCATTCTGTTGGGGTTTTGCTGAATTTTTCAATCACATTCTGCTGAATTTTCGTCTCGGTTTATTGTTCAGGTGTTGACTTCAATTGGTAACTTCTGTATCTGCTCAATAGCAGTCGGTATGGTGATTGAAATTGTAATCATGTACGCGGTCCAAAAGAGGAAATACCGAGAAGGTATTGACAATCTATTAGTACTTCTCATCGGAGGTATTCCGATTGCCATGCCCACTGTCTTATCAGTCACAATGGCTATTGGATCTCACCGCCTTTCTGAACAAGGCGCCATTACCAAGAGAATGACTGCCATCGAAGAAATGGCCGGAATGGATGTTCTTTGTAGTGATAAAACCGGGACACTCACCCTTAACAAGCTCACTGTTGACAAAACCCTCATTGAGGTTAGTTGCTTTGTATACCAAGTCTTAAATTATTTGATGTTTTCGAGTTCCGAATTTGGTATTCATTGTTTTTTTTTTCCCTTCGTTGTTGTAGGTATTCGTGAAGGATCTTGACAAGGATGGTGTTGTGTTACTCGCTGCCAGGGCGTCTCGAGTTGAAAACCAGGATGCAATTGATGCTTCAATTGTTAATATGCTCGGTGACCCTAAAGAGGTATACATTTTACCCACTTATTTCTTCATTTTTGTTGTATACCATTCCAATGATCGAAATTCAACACTTTTGCTTTGCTCCATTGTGAACCATATAGGCGAGAGCAGGGCTTACTGAGGTGCATTTCTTGCCTTTCAACCCGGTGGAGAAGCGTACTGCAATCACTTATATTGACAACTCGGGTGATTGGCATAGATGCAGCAAAGGGGCACCCGAGCAGGTACTTTTTTTTCATTTTTTCATCCTAGTTTAAAGAGCAATCACTAGTTTAGCTACAACTAAGTTGTTTGTATTGAATGCTAGATTATCGAGCTTTGTGATCTTAAAGGAGAGATAAGGAAAAAGGCTCATCAAATCATTGACAGCTTCGCTAATCGTGGTCTTCGTTCACTTGGTGTTTCTCGTCAGGTAGATTAGTCTAACATTTTCACTTATAATTCCATGTATGTTTGACATATACTGGAACTGTACCTTAGGTTGAAGTATACGGTGTTCTTAACAGGTCGTCCCAGAGAAGACCAAAGAAAGTCCAGGAGGGCCGTGGGAGTTTGTAGGACTATTGCCTCTCTTCGATCCACCAAGACATGACAGTGCAGAAACTATCCGGCGGGCTCTTGATCTTGGAGTCAATGTTAAGATGATCACAGGCGATCAACTTGCTATTGGAAAAGAGACCGGTCGAAGGCTTGGAATGGGAACAAACATGTATCCATCGTCTTCCCTTCTCGGTGATAGCAAGGAAGCAGCAGCTGCTGGCATTCCAGTTGATGAACTCATCGAAAAGGCTGACGGATTTGCTGGAGTGTTTCCTGGTAAAAGGGTTTCCATTTTAGATATATTCAAGATGTTTGTTTATTCTCTTGTTGATTGAAACTTATGTTTCCATTTCGGGTACGCAGAGCACAAGTACGAGATAGTAAAGAAGCTACAAGAACGAGGCCACATATGTGGCATGACAGGAGACGGTGTGAATGATGCACCTGCACTGAAAAAGGCAGATATTGGTATAGCTGTGGCGGACGCAACTGATGCTGCACGAAGTGCTTCCGACATAGTTTTGACAGAACCGGGATTAAGTGTGATCATAAGTGCTGTCCTAACAAGCAGAGCCATTTTCCAAAGAATGAAGAACTATACAATCTATGCAGTTTCCATCACAATCCGAATAGTGTTCGGTTTCATGCTAGTCGCGCTTATTTGGAAATTCGATTTCTCACCATTCATGGTGTTAGTTATTGCCATTCTGAACGACGGAACCATTATGACCATCTCACAGGACAGAGTGAAACCATCTCCTATGCCTGATTCATGGAAATTGAACGAAATTTTCGCCACCGGAGTTGTCCTTGGAGCCTACCAAGCTATCGTGACAGTAGTATTCTTGTATCTTGTTCATGACACAGACTTCTTCCCCGTAAGTAAATCTAAAATCCTCAGACCTCATACATTTGTTACCGAAACAAATACTGAAAAACACTAAACAATATTTTTCAGAACAAATTCGGAGTGAGGCCAATCCGAGATAGTCAAAATGAACTCACAGCAGCTGTTTATCTCCAAGTAAGCATTATAAGTCAAGCACTTATCTTCGTTACCCGGTCAAGGGGCTTTTCTTTCCTAGAACGCCCTGGAACAATGCTTATGGTCGCCTTCGTCATTGCACAACTGGTCAGTGTCCTTTTTATCGAATATTCGAGGTTTTATAGTCCTACAGCGTCGAGTAAATTTACGTATGATACTATAATTATCTCAGGTGGCTACACTAATTGCTGTGTATGCAAATTGGAACTTTGCAAGAATGAAAGGAATTGGTTGGGGATGGGCAGCAATCATTTGGGTTTTCAGCATTATCACCTATTTCCCTCAAGACATTCTCAAGTTTATTATCCGCTACGCGTTGAGTGGAAGGGCTTGGGATAACATCACAGAAAATAGGGTTCGTTGCCAATCATTTCTACTCATTAAAGCTCCGATTAATATACATTTTGTGTGTTTAAAATGTCTATTACTGATCCTTTTTTATTATCTCTAAAATCTCTATATACTAATCCTTTGTGTGTTTTTCTGTGATGATATTCAACTTAAACTAGACTGCCTTCACAAACAAGAAAGATTATGGAAAGGGAGAAAGAGAAGCTCAGTGGGCAACGGCGCAACGCACACTTCACGGTCTCCCAGGGGCTGACGGTGTGGTTACTGATAGGGCAACTCACAGGGAATTAACTGAGCTTGCTGAGCAAGCTAAGAAGCGTGCGGAGGTCGCCAGGTCAGATAATCTATACCTCATTCTTGTTGAATTAACAATGATTAACACACAATTAATCATCATATGCTCGTTTCATAAAACGTTATCGCTTTGCAGGCTTAGGGAGCTTCACACATTGAAAGGACATGTTGAGTCCGTGGTGGAACGCAAGGGTCTTGACATTGACACCATTCAGCAAAACTACACTGTCTAGTTAAATTAGACTAACTAAGATTTAGTTCGATGACTGATGCGCCTCGAGTCAATGCTCAAATAGGGATAAAACGACCGTATCAGCGACTGCTCTTCATTCTTCTACAACTTCTGTTATATAATGATATGAGATATAGTATTGACAAAACTGAGAAGTTGCAATGAATAAAAAAAATTAAAGAAGCTTAATTATTAACTACTATAATGACTACTTTTGATGATCTTTCAGTAGACAAGTTGAAGTCGCCCACAATTTTTTTGCAAGGGGGCTGCTGCTACTTCCAATCAGATTATATTACTCCCCTCCTTTTGTACTGTCCATGTTTTGATTCAGTAATTAATATATTCTCAATAGTTCTTAAATAAAACCAGAAATTAAAATTACTTTGTTCATACTGATTATTTATTTTGGTAGAAATAGAATTATACTCGGTGTTACTACATTCAATTTGAGATGAAGAATAACTATTATATTAAATCTTCATCGATTAAAGTTTCAATGGATAAATCCAATTATTTCTACACGTTTAGTATAAATTGTGTTTACTTTTTTTTATAGTACATCTACATTTTCACATACCATTTGAGGTTCGAAATATTACAGACATTCATTGAAGGAAAGAGATTTACAGTTAGAAACGTGATACAACCTTCTATAACAGGAATTTACACATACATAGAAAAAAAAGTTCGTTCTACGTAGGACCTAATAAAATATATTACAGTGTTCTACACAAATTAGATACCCCATGTCTATTGTCACGGGGCCATGATTTTGACACAAAAGTAACTCTCGTGCGGCACTTCAAGATTATGTAATGTTAACACTTTTGTGCACTTAGTTTTCACCCTCCCATAAACTCATATGATGAGCGATATTAACTCTTGAACTGCATAGATAAACCCTCTTATGTCGTTATTCAACCCACAACCAACGAGAGACTTCCCAAACTCAATTGAGTCGACATGCTAGACTTGAGATATAATATCATCTAAATAGCATGTACTCAACCTTAATATCAATAAACTCATATAAATTTACTAGCAAACATTCATTGGGTGTGCGAGTTATAGTGTGGCTCGTTACATTATGTAAAGACACAAAACCAAAGACTGAATAACATAGCATGTAAAGAGTTCAATCACTTTGTTTTTCAACCTATTAGCATGTACTCTTTTGTTTATTATCATTAAGGTTGAGTACATAATATAAAGGTTGAGTTTATTAGTTTATATGAGTTTATATGTACTCAACCAAGATACAATAGAAAGAGTTCAACCACTTTGATAAGTGACTAATAATTAGTTAGTCGAACCTTTTTCCTTCTGAAAACAATAACACATTAAAATTTGCAAAATTCAAACCTTTAGATGCTAACTGGGCTTAAAAGGCCCAATGTTATAAACTTATAACTTTAAAGAACCCATCCCACATCGCCCCTTTGAACTGCTCTGCAGATCTTTAACAATCAAAAGATAGCACCTATAGTTCGTCCCTTCGGGGACATCCGATAAAATTGGAACGATACAGAGAAGATTAGCATGGCCCCTGCGCAAGGATGACACGCATAAATCGAGAAATGGTCCAAATTTTTTTTCAATTCGATTTCTCGAAACCCCTCATCTCCTGCAATGGCTTCTTCCTTCTGCAATTCATCATCTTTATGGAACCATAGGAATGCTGGGATTCATGGTAATGATTATAAATATGACAAACAGATCATCCAAACTCGATGTTGTCAGCTAATATTGTTGATGTTCTTGTACTAACACGATGCTTCTGGTTTAATGGCTCTTGTTAGCAAGTTTGTACTAGGAGCTGAGCTAGTGATGGTCAATACTAATGGCTCGATGAAAAGAGACGTTCACAACTAGCTTTGCTAATCTTCTTCGAGATGACAATGGCGTTTGGACTAGATTGTTCATGTGTACGATTATTTAATGTTCCGTTACTAAAGAAGAGTTGTCAGAATCTTCAATGGCTTGTCCATAACTTAAGCACACTAACACTTGGCCTTGTCGATTCTAGAGATCTTCATCACTTCTAAGAAGCTTTGGTGTTATGGTGCTCGTAGCGATCTTGTTTCCCATGCTCGAATGAATTTCCTCAGATAATCTGATTGATTACTTTTCAAAATTTCAGATTTAGCTTGCTAATTTATTTTCATTGTTTACATGTGTGCCTGGATCTGTTTATCAATTACTATTGAGATCTGATTTCTTGTGAGGTTAGAGCTCTAAATGACTCAAGTATTCTTTCAACTGGACATGTGATAGCAAATTAGCAATGGCAATAAAAGTGATCAAATTATTTGAAGTATGTTCAAAGTTAATTTTTCTAGTTATAACATATGTTGAGTGAAAAACAAAACAATAAAAGGAAAAACTTCATGTGTTAAAAATATAAAGTAAAATAAAAACTCGTATAATTTGCGTTATTTGCAAATAAGCTCTCATGGTTAAAAATGTACACTTTAATAATCATTTTTGGCAAATAAAATTCAAAAAAAGTTAAAGTTGTTAAAAAAAGATGACATTGCAATCAAAGTCAAAAGATTAGATGAATAATTTTTGAAAATCAAACTTGATAAATGGAACGTTATTAATCAATTTCAGTACATGATAGATAGTTAATTTATATGAGTTCATATGTACTCAACCAAGATACAATACAAAGAGTTCAACCACTTTGATTTTTTTTTTTTTCTCTTTTTTAAATCCTGTAAGAGACTATCAACATACAAATAATTGGAACTTTATTTTATAAAAAGAACAAGCCTGTACAGGAAAAAAACACAACAAAACAAAATACAAAGCAAAAGACCAAATAATCAGGCCAATGAGAGAAGTTCTACAGGTGCAAACAAATGCAATAAACCAATAAAAAATAAGATAGCACTTACATTTTATTAAAAGAATAATTAGTATAATTGATGTTTTCATTAATGGAATGTATTGCAATCAGTCAATTCTTCCCAAAAAAAAAAAGGTCTATCGTAGAATAAACCAATAAGAGTATTAGAATAAACCAATAAAAGTGAGTCTAATTGTGAGAGTTGAAAAGGTAACGAGAGTGAGAGTTAAAGGAGTTTAATGAGAGTAAGAGAATGGAAATGGAAGTCACAAAAATAAAAGTTAAATGTTAACCATGTCCATAAGTTGGTGGAATTGGATGGCAGGTTAATATATATAAATTAGTTAAAATGTTTACATTTCTTCCATTAACTCTTGATTTGAAGGTTAATAAGCCTTTGTTTGGGACTTGAGAGGTTGATGGAGGTGAGAGTTAGAAGAGGTTAATGGGAGTAACGGAACGGAAAGGAGAGTGACGGAAATGAAAGTTAAATGTTAACATTGTTTGGGAGTCGGTGGAATTAAATAGGAGGTTAATGGATGTAAATTAGTTAAAATGTTTACATTACTCACATTAACTCCCGATTTGGAGGTTAAGGTTTCGAGGTTAATTGAAGTAAAATGTTAACTCTCATTAACCTTCATTTAAACTTTTAAAAAGCTCTCAAACAATATTAATTAGAAAGTTTACATTTCATTACTCTCGTTAACCTCCTCCCAAACAAGGGCTAAGGTTTCGAGGTTAATGAGAGTGAAATGTTAACTGACATTAACCTTCATTTAATCTTTTAAAAAAGTTCCAAACTAAAAAGTTTACATTCAATTACTTTTGTTAACCTCATCTTAAAAAGGGCTAAAAGTAAAGAATTTTAGAGATTTGCTAAACTCCAAATGGCCTTCAAAAAAACTCTCCTCCTAATAACCTCTCATTTCAAGCATGGTTATTTTATAAACTATAAAGTAAACTTTAGTCCAATAATGGTTTCATATAATTCTTTAATGAACTTGCATTAACTTCAAAACAAGCAAACTCTAAACCATACTTCATTTTCTGTTGAGAAATTTAAATTTATCAAACTATCAACTTCAAAAGCCACACTTCATTTTCTGTATGTAAAGTTTTTAAAGTAAGTATCCATTTTATCAAAATTTAAGTTTTATGGATAGACAATGCGTAAATTTCAGTGAGGTACACATATTTGTGGTTGGCCAAAAATGTAAAGCTGTGGAAAACTAGTTTGGCGCCGATTTATGTGGGAAAATAAAGAACAAGTTGAGAGCGACAAGTTTGAATTTGTAGGGTTTGAATGGAGGGCGATGAGCTAACAGAATACGAAAGGAAAAGGCTCCAAAATATTCGGCGGAATGTCGAAATGCTGGGCGCCCTCAAGGTCACCTCCAAAGCTTCCCAACTCTCCGCATCTTGTAAACGCCATAGGTAGGTCGCTCCATCTCTCCCTTCAATTTCTTTTTCTATTCGGTGTAGGCTATGGTGACTTTGTTTTTGAGTTACTTTGTTTGTACTTTGCTTTATTCACCATTAGATCACTTTTCACCCCATGATCTAATGGTGGACAAAACAAAACAAAGTCACCATATAATTTCCCTTTCTATTCATTTTTCGGCTTCAAAATTTGTGTATCTACTTAATACCAGGCTTCAATCAGTCAAGAAAAAACTCAAACCGGACACACCACTTGTCATTAGGCAGTCCCTACGCCGGCGTGGAATGCCGCCTCATTTACTCGACATTCCGACTCCTCCTAGTGTACACAAACCGAAACCTGTGACGGGACCGGTTAGTTTGACTGATGCTTATAGTGGAACTGGATCTGATCGAGCTCTAATTCACACTATTTTGTCTCTTCAAACGAAACCCCGTGGAGAATCCGCTGTTCCGATTAAAGAGGAGATTGATAGATGTGGTTCTGCAAAGGTAGAGCCAAGTGATGATACTTTGGTGAAATTGGAATGTGGAACTGAGATTGAGAACAAGGAAGTGGAAAGTTGTCTTGATTTAAGTTCTATGAAATTAGAACCGCAGAATATGGTGAAACTTATGCCGGATAGAATAGTTGTAGTGAAATTTGTGCCTAGTAATGATGTCAACATGATTGCAACAGGGGACACGTTGGGAAATATTGCATTTTGGAAACCGGAGGAGGAGGAGGGAGATGGCATATATTTGTATCATCCACACACTGCTCTTATTTCAGGGATTTTGTTTCGGCAATCTTGTTTGTCTAAGGTACTACATTTTCATTTCAAATTCCGTGCTCACATGAACTTCAAAAACCCTAAACTTTCATGATCCTTAGGGTGAGATTTCATATACTAATATATGCAATTAGATAAGGGATGAAATGAATACTTAGTATTGGGACTCGGAATGAACCAATCTACTATTCAACAGTTCTTAATTCCAAATCGTTCTGTTGTAGATTGTCTTTAATGAGCCTACATGGCTAAAATATGTGCTACCACTGTCATTTGCTACCATTTTTGTGTTTGAGTTTAGTAATACCATTTGACTGAAGCAATGTTTATTGACAAAATTGCAGATAGAAGTAAAATATAACCTAAACTTGGCAGGGTAGCCGTAGAAAAGTAAACTTAAATTATGTTCATTTAAATATACCAAGCTTGGAGTGAAATTTGGCCAAGTGTGTTAAGTTCAGTGTGTAACGTGGACAAGTGTGCTAAGTTCACGATGAAATTTGGCTAAAATATGTACGTTGTGGTTATATATCCTATCCCGCCAGCTTCACTGTAAAGTTTGTACTCTTAACCCAGAATTTGGCTGTCAGAAGAATGCTCGTGGTGTGCTAGATCATGTTTTTGCTCTCAAAGATTCATGCACCACTTCTTAGTTCACAATGATATTCAAGTGTTTTCCATACTTTTGCTGTTCTGGAAAGTTTCTATTTATCTGCTCGTCCATCTGATTAGATTTTGCTCCAGCAATTTAGCGATAATTTCAACTGATATAAGGTTAAATCAAGTGCAGATTTTTACTAGCTGCCATGCTGGCTTTCTTCGTATGATGAATGCGGAGAAGGAAGTATTCGATCTGATATACTCCGGTGGCAATGGTATATTTTCTATGTCCCAACTGCCAAATGACATGAATGGATTGTATTTTGGTGAGGGTGATGGAGGATTAAGCATATTGGATGAGAGGATGGGAAGGCTTTCTTCGCAATTGATGCTGCACGAAAGCAGAATAAATACCATAGATTTCAATTCACAAAATCCAAACATGATGGCAACTAGTTCAACGGACGGAAGAGTTTGCGTCTGGGACTTAAGAAGTGTAAATGCAGATAAGCCCAACTGCCTACAGACAGTTAAATTTAAAAGGGCTATGCGTTCTGCTTACTTCTCTCCCTCCGGAAGATTTCTTGCAACAACATGGTAGCTCTCCTTTCTTTTGTATATTTTAAAAAAATGAGATCTCTTTAGATTTCCTTTCTTCTTATATGCTTTTTCCATGTTACGAATCATTAAAATCAATGTAATATCTATGGGCATCTGGTATCTTCAGCATTTAGCTTCTGCTGTTGATCATATGTAGTGATTTTGTTGCAGGCCTTGAGAAGTTGTCTAGACTTTAATCTAATATCTGGGTTTGTATTTATGTTATTTCTTATTCTTCTTTGCAGTCTTGATAACACTGTGGGTATATTTAACTCTGCTGATTTAAAGGACGAGTCTTTCATAAGGCCCCACGAGGGCCTATGGTTTTCTGTGTACAGCCGGTATGGTCTTTCCCGATTTGTTCTGTTTCAAGAGTTCCTGTTCCGTGTGGAATGATTAATTTTATGTTCTTGTTAATTATGAGTAAATGATAAGTGTTTGAACTTTTGATTTTTTCTTGAAATGGATGCAGATGTGTATGGGGTTGGGATGACGCGTATATGTATATTGGGAATTCTTATAAAAAAAGAATAGATGTGATCTCCCGGTTACAAAGAAGAACAGTCTCAACACTAGAGGTTCCGCACAAGTCAGCTGTTCCATGCAGATTTGATATACATCCTTACCATACCGGAATGCTGGCCGGAGGAACCGGTGGTGGCCACGTTTACATGTGGACATCAACTTGAGAATTGGTTACTTCTTATTGTGGACAGAAAAACAAGATTCATCAGAAAACTCAGTTGGCAGTAAGGAAAGTTTAGTATGTGCATCAAGTGCATTCTTTATCTTGTACTATAGATATTTGAGTAAAAGGTCACTTCGTTATCTAGTGAAGGTTTAAGCTTTTTCTATTTTATTTTTACCCTCACCTACACGAGGAATTATTAGAGGATTTGTGTTCTCAAGTAAAGTTTGATAACCTTCCGTTTGAATTTTGGACATATGGCGGATGGCTCGCCAACTTAGTAGGTCATCCATCATGTCAAAAATCTAACGAAAGTCCTCGAGTAAAGTTAAAGAACCGAAACCTTTTAATAATTTGTCCAGCTACATACATGCACGCGAGGATAATGGGTGTTAAAACAAACTGTAATATATAATATATTGGTGAAATGGTGTACAAATCAACTACCTTTTTTATAATTTTCTTAAATTTGTCAATTTTTTTCACTTAGTTTCAAAGGTGGCTTCAGATGAGGCACTGGGGGCACGTGCTCGAGAAAAATGGAAAAAAAATACTTTTTAATGTAGAAAAATTTGAACTTAATATAAGATGCGCGTATTGAACAATTAAAGAAGCTAGCAGAGTTGGTTTTAAAATTATAAATATTACTCCTTTATTAATTGAATTCAAGTAAACCACTTCACTTTTATTTTTTAGAGGGTGTTTGTTTCACCGTTTCACATCTGCTTTTTGCTTTTTCAATCTAAAAAGCAGTTAATTGGGCTTGGTTAGGAATTAAAAAATGATGCTGATTGCTTTTTAGCTAAAAGGCAACTGCTTTTTCTGAAAAACATCTCTACGGATTTTAGTTTCCTTTATTGTCCTTTGCATTTTACATTTTAAAAATTTAATTATGCCCATATTAGTCATTTTACATGCTAACAGCAATAAATAATTATGATTTTACCAAACACCAATTATCAAACAGCAAACCGCAAACTGGAACAACAAACATCAAACTGGAACATCGGTACCAAACAGACCCTTAATTCTAATTTTTTTCTTTCGGAAATTCGATGGTTACTTTGTTTTTCATAAAACAACCATTAATTGGTTTTGTATACCATTGGATAATTGTGAAGAAACTTATCAAACGGTTGCTAAAACGAAATAGAAACAAATTTGATAGTTTTTCTTTCATGTTATTATCTCTATCTTTTTCAATTATTTTTACTATTAGTTTAATTTCTCTTTTTCTTTAACTCAAACGTATATTCATATCTATATCTATACTATTATTAAAAGCAGCTCAAAATATGACATGTGTCGTAATATTAGACGTTTCGCCACATGGCACAACATTAAACTTAAAACGCTTATGTGTCATTTCAAATATATAATTATTAATTAAATTAATTAATGCAAAATCGCTAACAAATTTAAAATGAGATAAGATAAAATGGAAATTTGAACTTATTACTTTTTTAACTAACTAATGAAATAAATTAAACTTATTAAAATGTAGAACGATACAATAAAATTAAATTATCACATTTAAAATAGTCAACTCATCCAAGCCTCAAAAACTATTATTTCGTGTACTTTTTAGAAAATGGAAATTAAGTATAATACAAAACTTATCACATATTCAATTAAAAATTTCCTCAATATTATCAGTTAATTTTAAATTTAAAAAATAAAATAAATTCCATTAAAAACACAACAATTTTTAATTAAATAAATTGTTAAAGAAAATTCAAAAATAAATAATGGTGTGATCTGCACATATATGAAGTATTGTACCTGCAAAACAATTCTACATGTATGTATCGTGTCTCTTTAAATTTCAAAATTTCGTGTGGATTATCTATATAAAAAATAGAGCAAATCTTTTCTGAAACTCAAACTCAAGACACATTTATAGCTTTTAATTCTGTTTCCTCTTCCTCTATTCGCATCGCAAGCTTAGTTACATGATTTGGTTATTTCTTTGATTTTTATTGTGAATTTGACAATGGTAGTTAGCTTTTGATTTTGCTATTGGTACTGATAATACATTTGCTGATATCTTGGCTTCAATCAACGGATTTAATTTATGGGATGGTCTCTACTTAGGAACTAGAACTTGCTATTGTCATGATACGGTTGAATTATTTTGGCATAAGCGAATATTTTCATGACCTTCTAACTTCTAAGTCACAGTAAATAATATATTGAAACGGAGGGAGTAAAATTTTTGAAAAAAAAAATTGTTTCTCCAAAACGTCAAATATTATGAAACGGAGCGAGTAAAATAAATTGAAATTGAGAAATCATCTTAAGACAACCAATAAAATTCAGTGGCGAATAGTACATTTCATCCCGTGCATTGCACGAGCTCAAATCCTAATTCTAACGATAGCCTCCACATGTCACCACCTCCTTATTTTGCTCTCGATTATGCTTATGTGTCGCCACCTTAATTTTTTGGCTAATTAAATATTTAATAAAAATCAAATTTATATGTATCTACTTAATTTGAATGATCCTATGAATATGGAAAGTAATCTTTTTAATCTTTTCAAATCACTACTATTATTGTTTTTTCATTTAGTGTAATTTCGCTTTTTTTTTTGATAGAAGAGTTATCATATCATGGAATAATATAAAAAATTACAGCACGATGATAATCAAAGAAAAAGGAGGAACTAAACCTCACAAAGATACAGGCAAAAGCCAGTATAAACCGCATATAGGGCAAAGAAACGCTACAAAGAGCCTAATACACCATAAAGGTACTAAAAAAACGACATAATACATCATATATTTCTTGAGATTCTGGATCTGCAGAAAAGCAATCAAAAACCATTCTTCAACACCTATGTTTCGCCAGAAAATCGGATCTATGTCCTTCCTGAAATTGCACTCCCGTAGATCTACAGATCTATGGATTAAGTCAACCTTTTCCGCCCGTGCTAAATCTAAACGAGCTATAAATGAAGAAAATATAGCTATCGGATGCAGATCTGATGACCAAAGAATACTGTTGAGATATATGATGCTAAACAAAAAGAGCGATGAGAAGAAGGAGAAAACTAAATCAGATTCGGGGTTGGGAGAAGGAAGAAAGAAGCAAAACTTCCTTCTTCCTCCTCAATTTCAAGCTCAAAACGAGAGGTTTTAGAATTAGGGTTTTGAGAGAGAATGGAGGCTGTGTAATTTCGCTTTTCATTTTATTCTTTGTGACATATCTTTTTAATATTCTAAAACTCTAACATAATTATCATTATTTTTCTGCAATATTTGAGCTAACCGTTCATTTTTGGCAAATATTAAATTGAAATTCTCATATTGTTTTCATTTTGTTGACATAATCTTTAATGTGCATGAAAGGTTAGTTATGGTTAATATTAATAAGGAAGTAAAATCAGTGTTTTAAAATTTGGATCGAACCGGCCGGTCGGACCGAAATCTGGATTGAAAGCAGGTTTTTTATAGTTGGTTTTTTGAGCTTTCAACAACCCAAAGTGAATCGGGGTCGAATCAGAAACCGACGGATGAACCGGGAACCGGATTGACCCCAGTTTTCTATTCTTCCGGCACAAAAAAAATTTTTTACTAAGCCTCAAATAATTATATCAGGCTTAGGTCTTAATAATAATCACCATTATCCCATTAGATTTGTGCTCTTTAAATTGAAGAGTGAAACTCCTGTTTATAATGAAATTTTTAATATTTGCATCTACTTCTAATTAATGTGGGATAATATCTACTATTTTTTACTAGTTCTTTCCCTTCTTTTATAATCTATTAACAAATGTAATGGAGCTAAAAATAACTAATTATGAAATTCTTCCACTTAAATTTTATTTAGAAGATAAATTTTTCTAAAAATAATTTTAAATTAACAATATATAATTAATATATTATTTATTTATTTATTACATCATCCTATTTGACCATTCCGAGTTTGAAGGTTGAATCAAATGACTCGTGACCCTTTTATAAATCCGGTTCAGTGTCCGGTTCGGGTTTTAAAACATTGAGTAAAATAATATCTTCCATTATTCCACTAAATAATAATTCAAAAAATTACAGAATTTTATCTATGACTATTAAATAACAAAATGAAATTACAAAAATTAAGTAAAAGGATTAAGCTTAAAAATATGCCCACCGTAGATAATCAAGAATACTATTACCCTTAAGGTTAACATTTAAAATGAAAAAATTGGAAGGTTCAAAATTGATAATTAGTTTAATCGCACTAACACGTTTAGTTTGTATAGTTAAAATTCCAATCATATATACATTATCGCAAAAAAAATTTGTTAGTTGAGCTCATGTATTATATTAGTTATGCGAAGGATAACTGACGATATATTAACATAAATTAAGAATTGAATTGATTTCAGAAAATAAAAACTTATTTGTGTCAAATTGATTTCTTACGTATTAATTTTTAGAATGTAATAATGATTTCAAAAGATAAAAACTTATCAATACAATACTTAAATAAAATAAATAGAAACTACAAACTTATATTATAAATGTTTCTTATAAAACCGTCGCACGAGTGAAAAAATAGTATATATATTTCAATTTTCTACCAATTCCATTTTTATCCATTTCCAATTCCACGTTCTTTTTAATTTATCTACAAGGGTAATACTTGAGTTTTGGCTGTGTTTTGACGGAAATTTGTCTGTGATAATACGATTTTGCTATTTGTAGTATACCCTACCCTACCATACCCTACCCTACAATATAACAGAAGTTGTTAAAGATAACAATATAGACTTTCTCCTTGAAAAAATAAAAAATAATGTATTGAAAATGGTTGGGAAACAGCCACGTAGGCGTACAAAGAAAAGCGCGCCAAAAGTAGTTTTACCGCCCATTTTACAGTGAAATTAAATAAGAAAACATTTCTACCATCCCTCTGCAATTTCTAGGGTTTGAATGGCGCCCAGTAAAATAACAGACTACGAAAAGAAAAGGCAAGAAAACATTCGCCGGAATGACGAAATTCTCGCCGCCCTCAAAGTCTCCTCCAAAGCTTTCGAACTTTCCGCATCTTCTAAACGCCATAGGTACCTCCATCTCTCCCTTCAGTTCTTGCTCTTTATTTTATTATGTTTTCATTTTTCGCTTTCGTTTTTCGGTCTGTTCATGTTCGAATGTACTTTTGTTGTATGAACTCAATGCCAGAGTTGAATCATTCAAGTCGTTTAAAGTCAGTCCAGAGAAGAAAAAGCCCAAACCAGACTCGCCTGTTGTTATTAGGCGCTCACTGCGTTTCCGAGGCCTTCCGCCCGACTCAAAAGGTTTAGATGGGGACTTGGTCTCGACTCCCGTGCCTAGTACTGTAAAGGAACCGTTGTCCCCTGTCATGGGTCCGGTTAGTTTCACCAATGCTTATAGTGGGTCTGGATCAGATCGAGCGCTGATCGACACTATTTTGTCTCTTCGAAAGAAGCACGAGGGAGAATGTGTTGTTCCGGTTAAAGAGGATATTGATAGATGTGAGTCTCTAAAGATGGAGGAAAGTCATGAGGCTTTGCTGGAATGTGGAATTAAGATAGAGAAGAAGGAAACGGAAAGTAGTGTTGATCCGTGGTCGATGAAATTGGAACCTGAGAATATAGCTCGGGTTATGCCAGGAAGAATAATGGTAGTGAAATTTTTGCCTAGTAATGATGTCAAGATGATTGCAGCAGGGAACAAGATGGGAAATGTTGCTTTTTGGAAACCGGATAGTCCAGGAGAGGAGGATGGAGATGGCATATATTTGTATCATCCACACACTGCTCCCGTTTCGGGGATTTTGTTTCAGAAATCTTGTTTGTGTAAGGTACTTAATTTTGATATCCAATTCCATGCTGAATATTTTTACTTCCCTCGCAAGAATTTGAGGAACTGTAAACTTTTCATGATCTTTAGGGTGAGATTTCATAGACTATTATATGCAATTAAATAAGGTATGAAATGAATACTTCAAATGAACTAATCGACTATTTAACCGTTCCGAATTCCATATCATGCTGTTTTAGGTTGTCTGTTAATGAGTAAACATGGATGAACTTATCAAATATCATTTGGTACGATGGTTGTCTTTGAGTTTGCCTTAGACTACAAAGTTGGTTATATTGACATAAGGGATATTTATTGACAAAAATGGCAGATAAAGGTACAAAATACAATCTACACTTGGCAGCGATATAAACGTTAAATTGTTTTTATTTAGAATTAGAAGTACCGAGTTTGGAGTGAAATTTGGCCTTTAAGTTCAGGGTGTACTTTGGAAAAGTGTGTTATGTACAAGATGTAACTTTGCGGTTATTTTACCCTATCCAGCCAACTTCTTGGTAACGTTTGTACTTTTAACCTGGACTTTGGCTATCAGAAGAATGCTCGCAGTAATGTGCTTGCTCTGTAATAAGCTATCTAGGATTATCTACCTTTAAAGATTCATGTGCCACTTCTTAGTTGGCAATGATATCCGAGTATGCTGTTCTGTGAAGTTTCTAATGATCTGCTTGTCCATTTGATTAGATATTGCTCCAGAAATTCAGTGATAATTTCAACTGATATAATTTTGTTAAAATCAAGTGCAGATCTTTACTAGCTGCTATGATGGCTTTCTTCGTATGATGAATGCGGAGAAGGAAGTATTTGATCTGATATACTCCAGTGACGATGCTATATTTTCTCTGTCCCAACGGCCAAATGACATGAATGGATTGTATTTTAGTGAGGGTCGCGGAGGATTAAGCATATTGGATGAGAGGACAAGAAAGCTTTCTTCGCAGTGGATGTTGCATGAAAGCAGAATCAACACCATAGATTTCAATTCACAGAATCCAAACATGATGGCAACTAGTTCAACCGACGGAACAGCTTGCCTCTGGGACTTGAGAAGTGTAAATGCAGATAAGCCCAACTGCCTGCAGACAGTAACACATAAAAGGGCTGTGCATTCTGCTTACTTCTCTCCCTCTGGAAGCTTTCTTGCAACGACAAGGTGGTTCTCCTTTCTTTTGTTTATATTCAAATCTTACTTTAAATATGAGATCTCTTTAGATTTCCTTCTTCTTAATGCTTTTTCCATGTTTGGATTATTTAAAATCAATGTAATATCTATGGGGATCTTGTATCTGAGCATTTAGCTTCTGCTATTGATCATAGGTAGTGATTTTCGTGCAGGCCTTAAGAAGTTGTCTTGGCTTTAGTCTAGTAATTTTGTATGTTTGAGGTTTGTATTTATGTTAGAATTTCTTGTTTTTCTTTTCAGTCTTGATGACACAGTGGGTATATTGAACTGTGCTAATTTTGAGGACAAATCTTCGATATCCCACTACAATCATACGGGCAGATGGATTTCTTCTTTCAGGTATGGTCTATTTCAATTTCAACAATTACTGCTCCGTATTGAATGGTTAATTTTGCATACCTGTTAAAATTGAAAATATTATATATGTTAAAATTGTTTGAATGGATGCAGATGCATATGGGGTTGGGATGACACATATTTGTACATGGGGAATATGAAAAGAGGAATAGATGTGATCTCTCGGTTACGAAGAAGAACGGTCTTAACACTTGAAAGTCCGAACATGTCAGCTATTCCATGCAGATTTGATATACATCCTCACAATGTCGGAATGCTGGCAGGAGGAACCGGTGGTGGCCAGGTTTACATGTGGACATCAACCTAAGAATTAACTGTGTGAGCTAATTAGATGAGAATTTGTTTCTTATGTTTCAAATGTTGTATGAAATTAGAAGCTTGAAACCAGGCTTTAATTTTCTGAGTTCCTGTATTATTGTAGCAAGAAAAGCAAGATTCTTCAGAAAACCGCTGTTTGTTACTCTAGTCACTTGCCAGTAAGGGAAGTTTAGTATATGCATAATGTGCATTATTTATATCTTTCTACTTTGAGGTAGAGTTCAAACTCACGTTGGTTATCTAATGAAAGCACACAACTGCTGAAATTCATCATGCTGCTGGTGAAATCAGGATCAAATTTGTGAAGAGTATTGTGCTTAATTCGTGAATGTGTTTCAAAATCGTTAGTGAAAATAGAGATCATTTTGTTATAATAAATGAGATGATGTTCTTTATGATTGAAATTTACTAACCGGGTGTTATTTGGAAAGAAAATTATTGAACTGTACTGAACGCCACCGAATTGAATTGAAATTTAGACCTCTTAATACTGATATTGTGTAAGTATAAATAATTAGAGGATGTTAATGGTACTAACAGAAACATGGAAATAAAAGTTAAATGTTAATTTGTTTGAAAGTCGGTAAAAATTGAATGGAAGGTTAATGAATGTAAATTAGTTAAAAAATTTATGTTACTTTCATTAACTAGTAAAATATTAACTTCATTTAATTTTTTAAAAAACTTTCAAATAAGATTAATTAAAAATTTTATGTTACTTTTCATTAACTAGTAAAATATTAACTCCATTTTTTCTTTTTTCTTTTTTCTTTTTTTTGACAAATAAAACGATATTATTACTAGAGACTAGCCAAAGCATTACAAAGAAAGTCAGGAGGTACATGTAACCACACTCCTCGATGACTCTCAAGAACAACTTGCCTAGCTAAAAAATGAGCAATAGAATTAGCAGAACGCTTAACAAAGGACATAGAGCGAAAAGAAAGCTCGTTAAGAGTAATAACACAATCCTTGACCATGACGTTAAAAGGTGACGGAACCTCTAATGGGCGAGCCATAGACTGAAAAACTACAAGTTAATTGAATTGAACTGCAGAGAAATTATTACAGTGAACTGAAGTTATTTACTAAAAATTATGAAGAACTTAATACAGATGGCTATGATTTCATCGGTATGAAAAATGTTAGAAAATGAAGTGTCTTGCCCATTAGTGTCGTTTTTTTTGTTGTTGTGGAAATGGTTAAAGAAACTAGTTTTGGCGGCGACTTATGTCGTCAAGAAAAAGGTGATCCCCCCAAAATCCACAGCTTGTCTTCACTCCTCTGCAATTCCGTTAGGGTTTGAATGGCGCCCAATAACCTAACAGAATACGAAATTAAACGGCTCCAAAACATCCGCCGGAATGAGGAATTGCTCGCCGCCCTTAAAGTCAAAGCTTCCGAACTCTCCGCATCTTCTAAACGCCACAGGTAGCTCCATCTCTCCCTCCATTATTTATACTCTTAATTTGTTCATCCATTCATTTGTTTGTTACTTAACCGACTCAACTAAAACCCTCGAGCTGATAGTTAAGCCTAACAACATCTTTTATATCATTCTCTCACATTGTGTACGTCCTTAATTAATGGCAGAGTTAAAACAGACAAGAAGAAACCCAATCCGGAGGACTCACCCGTTGTTATTAGGCAGTCATTGCGTTCCCGAGGCGTGCAGCCTGATTCCGAAGGTTTGTACAGGGCTCCGGTGTGTGTTATGGGTCCGGTTAGTATCAGCGATGTGTATGGTGGAAAGAAGACTAGGTCGGATCGAGCGCTGGTAGATACCGTTATGTCTCTTCAAGAGAAACCCCAAGGTGGAATTGATAGATGTGAGCAAAACGATGACATTAGGGATTCGTTTGAATGTGGGATTGAGATAGAGAAGAAGGAAGTGGAAAGTTGTGTTGATTTAGGGTTGATGAAATTGAAACCTGAGAATGTAGTTAAACTTATGACGAAAAGGATAACGGTGGTGAGGTTTTTGCCTTGTAATGATGTCAAGATGATTGCAGCAGGAGGCCAGATGGGAAGTGTTGCATTTTGGAAGCCGGATAGAGCTAGTGAGGAAGGAGATGGCGTATATTTGTACCATTTGCACACTGCTCCCGTTTCGGGGATTTTGTTTCACCAATCTTGTTTGTCTAAGGTACTTCATTTCGATTTCACATTCTATGCTGAATGATTGCATAGACTATATTCAATTCAATAAGGTATACTTAAAATGCATGCTCTCGTGAATTGGAATGAACACATCCATTATTTGACAGTTCTTAATTCCATATCATGCCGTTGTAGGTTGTCTTCTAATGGGTCACACGGCTATAATATGTGCTAGCATTATGTGAATCATCTTTGAGTTCTCAAGTTCTTTGCTAAAAATTTATTTGTGCTTAACAAATAGTTTAAGATTAAACCATCTCATATGGTAGTTTTGTTGGCTTTGAGGTTGTTGATGTTCAAAGGTTTGATGAGAAAGTTGAAGTTGGTATTACCAATTAACATGAGGAGTCAATAATTGGCCAATAAAAGTGTATATAACCCAGAAGAAAAGTAAACCTAAGATATTTTTATCCAATTGTACTAAAGTCTGAGTGAAATTTGGTCAAGTGTGTAAGTTCATACTCCAGTCCCTGAAATTGGCTATTAGAAGTAGATGAAGTGACAGAATGCTCGCAGCTCAAATAAAGATCCCTATTTGATTTCTTAATTGACACATTGAACTGTATTCCTTCTGCTTGGCCATTTGATCATATTTCTACGGAAATTTAGTTCTAATAGCGATTCATTTGTATTTTTATAATCTAAATGCAGATCTTTACTAGCAGCTATGACGGCTTTGTTCGTATGATGAATGCCGAGAAAGAAATATTTGATCTGATACACTGCAGTGATGATGATATATATTCTATGGCCCAACGGCCAACTGACATGAATAGCTTGTATTTTGGTGAGGGTATTGGAGGTTTAAGCATATTCGATGAGAGGATGAGAAGGCTTTCTTCGCAATGGATGTTGCATGAAAACAGAATCAACTCCATAGATTTCAATTCACAGAACCCAAACATTATGGTAACTGGTTCAACGGATGGAACAGCTTGTCTCTGGGATTTAAGAAGTGTAAATGCCGATAAGCCCAACTGTCTGAAGACGGTAAAAGAATCAAGGGCTGTGTATTCTGCTTACTTCTCTCCTTCCGGAAGCTTTCTTGCAACAACAAGGTAATTCTCCTTTCTTTTCTACATTCAAATCTTGCTTTGACGAATGATATCTCATTCTTTTATAGTTTTTCCATGTATAAAATTATTTTGAGCATTTAGCTTCTGCTGTTGATCACAGATAGCAATATAATATTAGTGTATGTCTGGGGCTTGTATTTATCTTATTTATTACTGTTCTTTTCAGCCTTGATGGCACAGTGGACATACTAAATTGTGCTAATTTTGAGGAAAATCCCTTGATATACCACTCCAACAAATGTGGCGGGTCCGATCCTTTTTTCAGGTATGGTTCTTTCCAATTTCTTCTCTTTCAACAATTCTTGTCGCTTTAATCAAATGTTTAGTTTTGTATACCTGTCAATTAGTAATAAATTACAAGGTATTATGCTGTCTGAAAGTTAGAATATTGCACATTTAGTATTGACTTGAATCATAACAGATTCTATCTATTTTTTTACGTAATTTGTGATGGATGCAGAGCTATGTGGGGTTGGGATGACTCGTATGTCTACACGGGGAATGTGAAAAGAGGAGTTGATGTGATCTCTCGATTACAAGGAAGAACAATCTTTACACTTGAAACTCCACAGAGGTCATCTGTTCCAAGCAGATTTGATATACATCCTTACAATATCGGAATGCTAGCGGGAGCAAACAGTGGTGGCCAGGTTTTCATGTGGACATCAACCTGAGAATTGGTTTCTTATCTTGTCATTATATTTTTCTTTTAACTTTTCACACTTTGAGTTTCAGTCTCGGTCAGTCTAATGCACTAATGAAAGGCTCGGTGAACAAATTATATTTAATATATCATTCTTCTAATTTATATTACGTGTTATAATTTTGGTTAATGATTCAACTCAATTTTCTCTAGTTTTCAATTTTGCCTGGAAAAATTATTCTTACCATTCTCGTGCAGATGACTTGCGAAGGCCAAAGAGCAAGGATTGAATTTGTTTTGTTTGTATCTTAATAGAAGTTAACAACCTTTATGGGTTATACGTTTTTTATTCTCTTATGTAGTGTATGCTCAGAAAACATACTTGATGCTAATGAAGAGTGATTAGTACTTATCTGGTGAATGGATTTGCCACCGAGTTTAAATTAACATTTCTAACTACTATTAATCAACATTTCTAACCACTATTAAACTCAAGCAAAATTTAAAGAAGGGATTGCAATATATAAATTAAAAAATACAAGTTTACAACAAATCTTTCTATTAAAAAACTTCAGAAAAGGCATAGTAACAAAATGGAATTATCTCCTTACATTACTAGTTTGCTTCAAATTTGTAGGATCGTCAAACACGTTTCATATTTGTAAAAGTTGTGCTTAAAAGTCCTAAGCTCTATCTTCTTCTGCTCAAGACCTCTATGGAAGTAATCATCCAAGATTGCTGGAAATATCTTCAAACTATACCGGATTTTATTTGTCGTTTGTTCCTAGAATTGCTAACGGAGTTGCTCATTGCATTGCACGCAACGCACTGTTGAAAGCCAGGCAATTTGTTCCATTCGTGCTTGCAGTTTGGTTAGCTAATACTTCATGTAACAATTACATCCTTCAATAAAGTATTGCTTTCTGTGTCGAAAAAAAAACAACCTAAGCGCCTAAATTCTGCCCAATTAAGGTCAGTTTGGCATTGTCATACTGGAAAAGCTACTTCTATCAGACAATGAAAGAGCCATGTTCAAAGCAAAAAGCTACTTCTATCAGACAATGAAAGAGCCATGTTCAAAGCTACTTCTATCAGACAATGAAAGAGCAATGATGAACAAGAGCCTTTTTCTCGTGAATCTCAAAAGACAAACATTAAGTAGGTTTTAATGTAATTATTAATATTCTCAAAGGTGATATGCCGGACAAGTTATATATATAATCAAATACATTGTGTTGTGTCAAAAATTGACAGTCAAGCGAAATACCCAACTAATCAAATACATTGTCCTGTACAAGTCCTTGACCAATGATAATATGAACTCCAAACGATTAACGGACACAACACACAAGGTACAAGTTCACACATTACATTAACTTTTGTAAAGCACATTAAATATAAATTTTCTACAATAGACAAGCATAACTTGAATCCATGTATCTTGTAAAAGCCAAAATGAGCAAGTCAAAGGTTAGAAAAATTACTCCGATACTCATGCCCAGCCAGCTTTATACAAGCTGACACAATCAGACGTATAAACAAAACTTAACATGGCAACGCCATCTCAATCTACTCAAGCCACCACAAAGGAGAAAAAAATAACAAGTCATACAGACATTCCAGAAAAGCACCAATAGCTTTCATGAATTGGCATAATGTACACTAATCCCAGCTATTATTTTCATAGCAAAATTTTATTATCAATAAAAGGTTTTGGCTGCTAAGCATCATTAAAATACAACTCCATCACCAACCCAGACAATTTCTTACACAGAACTAAACGCAAGTTCAATGCAAATTGGGAAAAAGCTCAGCACACAAAACAATCCGCTAAATCAAGTAAATGCAGCCTCTAAACACTGATCATTAACTCCATAAAGTTTCAGCTAAAAGCTTGAGAGAAATTCAAAGAATGGATGAAATAAACATAGATCTCTAATACAGCAGTGAAGACACTTGTGTATGAGCCATGATAAATCACCAAGCACTGACAAGTAATCTAAAAATAACATTAAGTGAAGCAAGTAAACTTAACAAACTTAAAACAAAACCATGACCACACTCATCATAATAAAATGATAAAACGCTAAGCACATACAAGTGACCTACTTAAGCCTATAAAGTTTCAGCTAAAAGCTTGTCAGAAACTCAAAGAATGGATGAAATAAACATGGATCTAATACAGCAGTAAAGACAGTATACGAACCATGATAAATCCTCAAGGCACTCGCAAGTAATCTACTTATAATAGCCTATGAAAATAATATCATTAAGTGGAACTAATAAACTTCTGAATCATAAGATTGCCTCACAATCCAACCAAGAAAGCAAAAGAAATACACAAAATTCAAACAAACATAATAAGCTCACGGTAACTAAAATGATACATCATTAAGCACAGACCAGTGCACTACTTACGATAGCCTATGCACCAAATAATACAAACAAAAATTAAGACCAAAATCATAATAAGAAGCATTAACAATATGTAACCATAATTTGCAGTATAAAAATGAATAACAATATCATAAAAATCCAATCTAAATAACTTTTCAGAATCCCAAAACGTAAACCTCCATCATTAGGTCTTACAAAAAAACAAGCTGAATAAGTAAAACAAAAGAAGTTCAAGCTTAACCCGATAGTTCCTCTTAAAACCCTAGCTTAGTGCGGCGCCAGTGCCTGCGCTTGGCATTGTACCTGAAGAAGACAAAAACAAAACAAAATGAGTAATCTAGAGGGTTACGAAACATCGAGTAATCGAAAAAAGAAATAGAAACCTGATAGTGTTGTCGGTTCTCATACGGATCCAGTGAGGGATGGGCCTGTTCTGCCTCATCTTCTTCCCCAGCTTCTTCTTGATCATGAAACTCTTATGTGACGGCTACATTTACACACAACACCATATCAGACCTATGTTAAGGAAATCAAACTCAAGGATGCTCGAGCTATGGAGGGAGAAGAGACGTACCATTTTCGCGGCTTCTGGTCGGATCTTCTGGGCACGAAGATGCGGATGCGAAACCCTGGCGATGATTTAAAACCCTAGATTGAAGAAGATACCGACTTTTTTATAGCACTCCAAAAGGCTACTACTACGTCGTTTCTCAATATAAAGGCCCACCAGACCATGGACCTTCCCAGGCCCATTTCAAACTTTGTTGTCTGGGTTGGGGTTTCACCATAGAGGAAATACACCAATTTTGAGTTTTGTCAAGAATTGTAAACAAGAACTAGGAATACATTTGTAATCGGATTATTTGTATAATAATTGAGAGATTATTTTTATTTATATAGAGTTTGGTATCGAAAAAAAATCAACACTTCCATTTTATATATGGTAAATATTATTAAGTTACACATGACATAGTAATTTAGTTTCCGGCATACAGAGAATTGGAAGAGTTTACAGAAAAAATTATAAATATTTATAATTATAAGTTGGACTATAGGTTCCCACCCATACATAATTTCAATAAATTTTTAAAATATCTTTCTAGTTTTCTTTAAATTCTTAATATATATACATTAACATTTTGGAGGTTATTCTTATTTACAACCGAATCAAGTTGGGACCGAATTTTTTTATAACAAAATAGAGGTTAATCCTATATAGAGTTTCATATAAAGAAGTTATATTGTAATAATATTTCTATCCTAGTTTTGTGCACTTTTTCTCGAAAACCAAAACGATATATTAAGAAACAGAGGTTCAAGCTTTACAAAGTCGGGAGATACATCAAGCAAAAAACCTAAAAATTCCTACCAAGTAAATGAGCAACTTTATTCGCCGAACGGCCAAACAAAGGAAATAGAGCAAGATGTTAGCTCATTGAGAATAGATGCACAATCCTTTACCATGGCATTAAAGGAGACGAGTCCTCTAATGGTTGAGCAATTGATTGCACCACAACTATCGAGTCTGATTCGACCAAGACATTACTGCACCCATAATCCTTGATCCAAGTTAAAGCCTCACGAATCAACAAAGCTTCAACTAAAGTAGAATCAGTACTATACAAAACAGGACCATTGCAAGTTGCAATAAAACCGCTGTGAGCATCACAAAGAACAAAACCAAATCCAGTCGTAGTCGAAACGTGGAAAATTGATGCGTCCACATTCAACTTTAGAAATCCCATCGATGGGGCTGTCCAGACCTACACCTCACAACCAGCCACCGGAGACTCTCCCGAGCCAACAATTTGGACCGCTCTCTAATTAGATTAACAGACCTGGCAACCTTTCATAACAGAGCTAAACCACCCTCCAAATTAATCAGATCAATAAAGAAGAGATCCAAATAAGAAAGCTTCTTTTTTATTATTTCAATCTTTGAACGGTTATGATTAACTTCCATTATGAAAATAAAATTAGGGCGAAGGCGAGAAAGAAAGTCAAACAACATAAGAACTATACGAGGATTTCCATTCCCCAACAGTTCCAACTGAGAGTACTTCGGACAAAGATCTGAAAGAGAGACTTCCCATAGTTATTTAGGTCCTCCGGTTCTTCCTTCTCGTAATCCATGACATCATCTTCTGTTGACTTGGTTTCATGGACATAATCCTGCTTATCCTCAGGTTCGAGTGAGTACATTGGTCTTTTCCCTCGATTGTCCAGACTTAAGGTTCATGCTTCCGTCTTCCCACTCTCCACTTTCCTTTTAAAGTACCCCTTTACAGTGTCAATCACCATTTCGTTCCATTCACGAGTATTGGTGAATGTTCCCATCAAGCATCTTGGTCATTTACACGCGGAAACTCCCCATTACAGACATAATGTTGATCTCGTTCAGATAAGCTACTATGTGACAGAAAAAGTATGAGCGACATTGGCTCGTGTGGTATGCATGAATTTCTCTTAATATGTGCTTGACGATCCGCAGTACAAAAGAAGTAATATGCCGCTTTCAAGATACCGCGTTTAGGGTGCCCCATCTTGTACACCAGATTCCTACTGGCGAATCTTGTTGCTTTCGGGAGAGACGACACGTTTTGCTAGTTTGGAGTTCCATAGGAGGCGCGTTGGATGACCTTTTAATTTTCACCGCGTGAGGACACACTTCTCTTTGTCCTATGAGGACGAGAGATTAATCATATGGGCAAGCAACCCACCAAATCCTGCGAGATTTTGGGGGTCAGTATTTCTTTTACTCGAAATTATACTGTCATGACTGCGTATAAAATGATACTTTTAAGTCTTTCTAATTTCAGGTTTTTTTTTTCTAAAACAACTTTTATGTAAGAATGGAGGGAATAATAAATACAAAAATATTTAGTGACAATTAAATGTTTATTAAATTAGAATTGCATATATCAAAGAGTATCACCATTTACAGCCCACTTTTTTCGAACTTTTTTGCCCTTTTTATTATGAACAAGTCAGAAAAGATAAAAATACTCAAATCAAAAAACCTAATTTTGAAACTCTAACATTAAAAATTCAGAGTTTGAGATGTCGAATGACTTAACGAATCTGGAATGGAACAGTGATGATCAATCGTTAGAAGACAAGGTATTCGAACACTAAAAAAACGTTGAATTTTTTGTTTTTTTTTTAAAAAACGGCCTCCAAACCTAATCAATCCACTTTTTGAAAATTTTGATCAAATTAACTGTTTTTTTAATTTGTTTTTCGTACTTTATTCGTGTTTTTGTCCATGATTGAGAGCAAAAAGTGTGATTTTGATGTTAAAAAGTTCAATCTTAAAAATAGGTTGTTAAGAGGTTTTGAACATCAAAATTTGCCCTTGAAAATTATAAAAAAAGTATTTTGGGTATAAGTGAGTTGTAGTCTGTAAATAGCAATTCAGTCTATCCCCATTTTCATTTTTTTTTTAATTATCTTTCTGAAAATCTTGAAAGATGCAAAACTCCACGCGCACGCTAGAGAGTGAGAATAAAACTCGAAACAGAACACAAGTTCCACAGCGTCGTCTATAAAAACAGTGGATCTACCACCTCGTAAAACTTTTTCACGCTCTGATTCATAGATCACAATTCCCTTGAAAAAAAAAATCAAATTTGGTACAATCTCATCAGATTTTTAGGGTTTAGGATTTGTTGACTGAATCAAGGGTGTGCAGTCATCAAATCCAACGGCCGTGGTTTATCATCCTCATCATCATCGTCGTCGTTGCAGAAGATGCCTCGCGCATCCAAGAGAAAAGCGGTCCCACTGAACTCATCCTCCTCCTCCACCGTCACATCATCTTCTGACTCCCGTCCTGGTACAATCCTACATATCTTCAATCACTCAATCTCATTCTTTATTTTCTTCCCCATAATTTGTATCTCGGATATTCATTTACTGACGGATAGTCACTGGCGGTAAAAATAATAATTCTGAATAGCTTCTTGATCGAGTGAGAAGATTTTTTAGTTGTAATTAATTGTAATTTGAATATATTCCCTCCCTTTGAATGGGTACTATCTTTGAAAAGTACCTTCTAATTTTGCTTCATATGTTTTTATTTATATAGTTTACTCTCCATCTAGGTCTTGTTCTTTACAACTCAACTGAATTGAACTGTATTTTCCGAAGGAAAATGACTTGAACTGAACTAACCTGAATACTATTGAACGGAAATAAATTACTGATAAGGGTTGTGCTTAAATAACCTGAATACTATTGAACGGAAAATGACCTTAATTAATTATAATTATCTATATTCTAAAATTAAAACGGTAGTACAAACAATAATTTTGAGCCAACTAACAAAACTTGTGAAATGGGGTTGTGCTCGCCCATCCCGGGTCATCAGAACAATCTGTTATATAATAAGGGTGGTTTTAGTCCTGATCAATTTCATTCATCTTCATATGTGGGGTGCTAATTGCATTGCACAGTGAGCAGATCAAAGGTTGTGCGGGCTTTTCTACCTCAATGTAGACCAAAGTTAGATGTTACTGAGTTTATTCTTTGCTCCCTTAGTAGTCAAAAGTAAAATTCCAGTCATAGAACAAAATCTGATGTCTCAATTTGGGTGTCCTTTTTTTGTCCTCCATTCAATTTTTGACATTTGTCTCATTTGTCATACTTCATTCATTTAATTAACTTTGATTAAAGTATGATTAATGGAACATATTCCAAAAATTGAATGAGGGACGGGGAAGAGGACACTCAAATTAGGAAAACAGATTTTTTTCCTCTGCCACATGGCTCAAAATTTTATTAATTTTTTATATGCACTTCATTAAGGGTAAATTTGGATTTCATCCTTAAATTAAAAGGTTGATTAATTAATGTAAAAAATACCAAATTGGTTTCCCTCTTAGATTGATTGCTCCCAAATTATTTTATTTCCAGATGCTCTTTTTAATTGTTTTATGCTTAGGTTCTTAATTCTTAGAATTTAAGATTTAAGCGTCATTTAGGTTTTTGACATTTGGTTTTGCATTTTTATAAAGTAAATTAGCATCCTAAAACTGCATAATGAGATTGGTATGGTTCAGTTATTTTATCTGGTAAAAGTATATTCAGTTATAAGAATGTCAATTGACAAATAGATGTGACTTTTTCATTTAGAAGACCTAATATATTATGAAATAAAATAAAATAAAATATACTCGTTTATTATTTGTATGTTAGATATTCATTGAACACATTAAAAATGATAATAATGTTTGCTTGGTTGGTGAATCAACATTAGTTTAGAATCTTAAGGTGTTCAAGGATTCTAATCTAATTAACTTGATTCATGGCCTGTACTTTTACCATACATTGTCTGCCTAGTCTCTAACAATATGATATGAACTGTATTGAATTTCAGGTAAGGCCAAATCAAAGGAGGTCAAACAGATAGATAGCTTATTTGATTCGTATGTCAACAAATCATTGGACATGATTGAGTAAGTCTTTAAAAGATCTTCACCATTGATCTTATGTCGATTTTTTTATTTTCGCTGAAAATTCACTTGGCTTTTGTGCGAACTTTATTTTATCATATTGTTCTAGTTAATGTAGGATTCATCTCATGCTCGCATGTAGCCAGATATCCCAAATGGACGTGTTCATGTATAGCACTTGTCAGGGTTTAGAAGTTACTGTTGTTACAAGCATGTTATAGTTTCAGAATTTCAATACACGGTTATGAATTCTCATGTTAATGACAGGATAGTTAGTCTTAGAATACTTCTTCCCTCTTGTTACCTTTTATTTGATAGAAGAAATCTGTCATTGATTTAGGATACATATATTTAGCAGGAACACTAAACTTTTAATGCTCTTGTGTCTTTCAACAGCCCCGAAGGAGTTGAAGCTTTATGTTCAGATTTGAAAGTGGAATATACTGATGTCCGTATCCTTATGCTTGCATGGTAATATGCCGTTTTAGTGTTCACGCGAGTTGCGAATTACTTTTAGATTTCTGCCTAATCTTTTTCCTCTTTTTCTTCAAGGAAAATGAAAGCGAAACAGCAAGGTTATTTTACCCAGGTAAACAACATGATAATCAAATTGCAGTTAAATGTATTAATAAGAGGATGATATACCATTGTAAGACTAAGATCATGCTACAAAGATACATATCCGTAATTCTGCGAGGAACTAACGGATGACCTAGGAAAAAGGATTCCCCTAGTTTTAGTTTTTCCCTTAATAATGAATGCAATCACAATATTCAAAAACATTGGGTTGCTTGTCTTTGCGAATATGAATCTACTGGCATATGTAAGATACAAGTACGGTCATTGTATATTTAGCGGTTTAAGATTATACAATATTCTTTCATGAATTTTAGTTTCTATTTCTCAGACATCTCATGATCCATTGAACTCCTTTATCAGGAAGAGTGGCGGACAGGTTTGAAGGCTCTTCAGGCTTCTTCTATCACCAAATTGAAGAAAGCACTTCCAGAATTGGAGAAAGAGGTATTGTTTTTCTACTTTTTGTGAAATATTTACTGAAAGCTGATTTAAGACGCTGGCTACTAGAATCTGATTTTTCATTTATATTCTTAAAGGTTGGCACAGAGGAAAACTTCAAGGATTTCTATTCGTTTGCATTTCGATATTGCCTAACAGGTGAGCCTTATTTTAACAGGGATGAGCTGTTTATTCATTGCATTTGCGTTTTGTTTGATTACCAATTTTCTTTCTCTTTACTATGACATTTGATTAATTTTCTGGTATAAATTATCTTAGAAGAGAAGCAAAAAAGTGTTGAGGTCGAGAGCATTTGTGAATTGTTAAATATGGTGCTCCGTCCCCAATTCCATTCTATGGTTGACTCATTAATTGAGTATTTAAAGGTACATGATAATTTCTCTGTTGTAATCTGCAGAATTTGAACAAATCTTTCTGTCTTGATTAAGCCATGATAAGTTATATAACTCTTAACAGATCCAGAGTGACTACAAGGTGATAAACTTGGACCAGTGGACAAATATTCTTCGTTTCTGCAAGGAGGTATATGAATTATTCACAGTTTAAAGAATTATTCACAATTCTCAAGGTGATTTTAGATTGACACTCTCGACATTTGCAGATAAGCTTTCCAGATTTCAAAAATTACGATGCAAATGAAGCTTGGCCCTTGATCATAGACAATTTTGTGGACTGGATGAAAGAAAAGCGTAGGTAGTTTCAGTAAACATATGGACAATTTTGTTCATCGCTTTTGGAGTGGAAATCTGATGCATGTCATCGGGTAAGCTGAATCATTTTCAAATATAACTTGCATAGTACCAAGAGTGGTCCATTGACTTACCTAATTTTGATTGATGACAATGCAGGATTCTTCCTTAACCCAACAATTTTATTAACAAAAAGATACTATCAAGAACAATCATACTGGCCCCGACAGGATTCTACCATTGTTTGTTCGTTATTTGAAATTGTGCGAGCCGTTGAGCTGTATAATTGCTACTTGTTTCCATATTGAACCGAACTTTTTATGTACGAATTTTCTGAGAGGCAGTGCAGTTTTGAATTTAACAGGAAAAAAGAGGCAGATTCTGCTTACTAATTTTTGTATTGTAGGTGGTTGTATGACTACAGATAGAGCAACTTTATTTAAACATACTCCTAGACGGTTCGTTAGCAGATCAAATTAATAATGGTTCAAAATTGAAGTTCATCGGAGCAAAGTAAATAATGAAGGGTTTAGTCCTTAATATCATGAAAATTTATAAGCTGAATTGTGTGTTTAGCTAAAGATAATCAAATAATTGCCTAGTGACTAAAACACAAAAAATGGATAGGTTAATTGTGAAATGGTGTTTTTTGGCAATTTTAATTCGGTGGCAATGTAAAATAATGCTCAGTTCAGCTTTATGATAGCCTAAACCTAAAATCGACTTTTATGTCTTCTCTTTTATAAATATATATAATCAACATGAATGGAGTAACATATACATAATAAAGCCGGAAGATTCAAAAAATGTCATGAAAACACCTTACGGCCTCTTCATCATAATGGGGAAGTGTTTTGCTTAGATATATATTATTATAGTAAAACCTCTATATACTAAACACTTGAATTGAACTATTTGTATAATAATTGGAAGGTTATTTTCCTAGATAGAGTATGGTACAACAAAAATTCTCAATATTTATGATTGACGTGTTGTATAACAATTGAAAAATTATTGTATACAAGAATGATTTAACTCCTCATAAAACTTTTTCACGCTTTGATTTGTAGATTATAAATTCCCAATTTTAAGTAGTTGAATATAATGTGGAGCTTGTATATTTAATAGTCGTCATATTTGTATATGGAGAATTGAAAATATTTGGAGAGAAATAGGGAAGAAAATTATTATTAGAAGAAAGGTCTGGTAAAGTGGAGTGTTATTAAAAAAGGCACCCGAAATTGACTTTTGACAGGCGGCGGTATTGATTGATTGAACAAATGATTTCCGGGCATGGTTGTTTAAGTAGGAGTTTCCTGAAACCCACATTTAAACCTCTCTTCTTCCTCTCTTCCTCATTCAACAAATCATCATCTTCGACAACAAAACTTGGTTGTAAACCTGTTTGTGTGCTTGCCTCCTTATCAATCTCATCCTCAATCATGTCTTATGACAAAGAGCTCGCTGCTGCTAAGAAGGCTGCCTCTCTTTCCTCCCGCCTCTGCCAGGTCTCATTCTCAATCTCACTCATGTGTTTGATTATTAGGTTTGTTATGTTAATGTTTGTGTTTGTTTGTTTGTTCAGAAGGTTCAAAAGGAACTCCTTAAATCAGATGTCCACTCAAAATCTGATCAAAGTCCTGTCACTGTCGCTGATTATGGTTTCTTTCTTCTTCCTTCCTTGTATTTTTCATTTTTAATTCTAATATATATCTTTCAAACAAACATTCATTCTCACTTTATTCCTACTAAATTAAAGTTTTATGATTGAAGTTTTGCGACCATCGATTCAATTCTTCTATACAACTGAACCCTCTTATATGGTTTTTACTAGCTTCCCATCTGCTTCACTTGACCCTCTACTTTCCTTAACATTTTAACTGCCTAATCAATTACCAATCCTATCTGTTAGGAAATTGGGGATTGAATCTGGTATTGATTATTCAAGCTTGATATGCGGAATAGGAATTACTGAAAATGTTAGGATCGGGTGATTAATATAATTAAAATAGAGTAACGAGGATTAAATTGAGCAATAAACGAGACACCAAGATTTACGTGGAAAACCCTTTAGCAAGGGAAAAACCACGGGCTTCAAAATAACTCCACTAATGAAATTAATGGGAATACAAGAGGGACTCTCTCAAGTACACCGGACTTGAGGTACACGACACTTTAAACAGAGAATTGGAACCGCTCAACACTCTCGAACCTCAACTCTCTCACACACTCTTTTGTAGGAAATGACTCTACAAAAGGAACCACTTGAACTCACTCTAATTTGCTCTCAATTTGTGCTCACATTAACTAAGCCATCCCACACCTATTTATACTAGTTTATGTTGGTGGTGGAGAATTCTAGAACAATCTACATACTTTGGTTCTAGATTATTCTTCTATTTTCATCTTATAATCTAGATCATTTGTATTCTAGACTTTTCTCTTAATCTAGTTTTGTCTAGATAATTCTTCAAATGGGCTGGATACTTCTCCATCGGGCTGGACCTAACAAATCTCCCCCTCCAGACATATGGGGAAGAATCCAGACGCTCCTCAATGCGAGCTCATACCGATCAGTTTGTTGCACAACTCGAACTTCTCTTGTGGAATCACTTTTGTCAGCATATCTGAAGGGTTCCTTTCTGTTGCGATTTTCTCCAAATGAAAAACGCCATTTTCAAGTTGATCTCGTATCCAATGATAACGAATATCAATGTGCTTTGTCCGTGAATGATACATAGTATTCTTGCTCAAGTCAATAGCACCTTGACTATCACAATATACTATGTACTCTGCTTGCTTTTGACCAAGCTCTTCAAAGAATCTTTTCAACCATATCATTTCTTTACCTGCTTCGGCAGCTGAAATGTACTCTGCCTCAGTCGTAGAAAATGCAACGCATTTCTGTAGTTTAGATTGCCAAGAAATTGCTCCCCCAGCAAATCTAAATACGTATCCGGATGTTGATCTTCTATTATCGAGATCTCCAGCCATATCAGCATCAACGAAGCCTTCTAGAATTGGTTTAGATCCTCCATAGCATAAGCACACCTTAGGACTTCCCTTCAAGTATCTGAGAATCCATTTAACAGCTTCCCAGTGTTGTCTTCCTGGATTATCCAGGAACCTGCTGACGACTCCAACAGCATGTGCAATATCTGGCCTTGTGCAGACCATGGCATACATCAAACTCCCGACTGCAGAGGAGTACGGAATACTTCTCATGGCTTCCTTTTCTTCTTTGGTTGTAGGACAAGACTCCTTACTCAACTTCATATGACCAACAAGTGGAATGCTGACTGGCTTAGCATTCACCATGTTGAAACGTTCTAACACCCGTTCAACATACTTCTCTTGTGATAGCCACAACTTCTTGGTGTTTCTATCACGAACAATTCTCATACCAAGAATTTGTTGTGCTGGTCCTAAGTCCTTCATGTCAAAGGACTCTGATAGCTGCTCTTTTAATTTTCGAATTAATAGAGCATCTTGTCCCACAATCAGCATATCATCAACATATAGCAGTAGGATGATGAAGTTGTTACCAGAGAATCTTTTGAAGTATACGCATGGATCTGCATATGTCTTCCTGTAGCCATGACTACTCATGAAAGAGTCGAACTTCTTATACCATTGCCTGGGCGCTTGTTTCAACCCGTAGAGACTCTTTTGCAGCTTGCAGACCATGTGTTCTTTTCCTTTAACTTCAAAGCCTTCTGGTTGCGCCATGTAGATCTCTTCCTTCAAATCACCGTGAAGGAAGGCAGTCTTCACATCCATTTGTTCAAGCTCCAGATCGAGGCTAGCTGCTAAGCTTAGAACTGCTCGAATAGAGGTCATCTTAACCACGGGAGAAAAAATCTCATCGAAATCAATACCTTTCTTCTGTTGAAAGCCTTTGACCACTAGGCGAGCTTTGTACTTCACCAGCTTTCCGTTTCCATCTCGGTTGAGCTTGAAAACCCATTTATTCTTCAATGCTTTTCTTCCTCTAGGAAGCTCGACTAACTCATATGTCTGATTCTTGTGTAAAGAATTCATCTCCTCTTGCATTGCTTGCAGCCATGATTCTTTGTCTGGATGAGTTAGAACTTCATGAAAATTCTCCGGCTCCCCCTCATCAGTAAGGAGAATATACTCAGAAGTAGGATACCTTGATGTCGGTCGACGATCTCTAGTGGATCTCCTGACTTCTTGTTCAGCTTCTGCCTGTTGGGTCGGTTGCTCCCCCTGCTCGTCAGTATCTTCAGGCTCGTGCTGATCCGTTACTTCTGGTAGTTCATCTAGTACATCTTCTCCACCTATAACGTCATTTGGTGTTGAAGGAACATGCTCAGGAATGACATCGGATGTGTATACCGGCTTCTCTTTCTTTTTGAAGTCTTCTATAGTCTCATCTTCTCGGAAGACTACATCTCTACTTCGGATGACTTTCTTCCTCTCCGGGTCCCATAGTCTGTACCCGAACTGTTCATCTCCATATCCCAAGAAGATACAAGGAGTTGATTTATCATCAAGCTTTAACCGCTGCTCCTTAGGCACATGAGCAAATGCCTTGCATCCAAACACCTTCAAATGAGAGTATTGGACATGTTTTCCAGACCATACTCTTTCTGGAATATCAAAATCCAAAGCAGCTGATGGAGACCTATTGATAACATAGCAGGCTGTGCGTGCTGCTTCTCCCCAAAATGACTTAGGTAACTTAGCCATCTTAAGCATGCATCTAACCTTCTCTACAATGGTGCGATTCATCCTCTCTGCTACACCATTGTGTTGTGGGGTACCTGGTACAGTCTTCTCATGTCGAATTCCATGTTTGGAACAATAGCTCTCAAACTCATGTGAGGTATATTCACCTCCATTATCCGTTCGGAGACATTTCAACTTTCTGCTAGTCTCCCTTTCAACCATGACATGAAAATTTTGGAACGACTGAAAGACTTGGTCTTTCGTTCTCAGAAAGTACACCCACAACTTTCGTGATGCATCATCAATAAAAGTAAAAAAGTATTTGTTACCTCCCAAGGTCTCAATTTCAATCGGACCACAGACGTCGGAGTGGACCAAGTCAAGAACATTTGACTTTCTGCTTGATGACTTGTTAAATGAGACTCTGTGTTGCTTGCCAAATAGACAGTAGTCACAAGGGGCCAGTGTAGTAGTACCATTAGCAGGGACAAGCTCCTTCCTTGCTAGTATCTGCAACCCTTTCTCACTGATGTGAGCCAATCTTCTGTGCCACAAGTTCGGTGAAGCTTCCTCCTCAAGAGCGTGCAATCCATCTTTGCAAATAACTGCATTTGTCTTGTACAGACAACAACACATGTTACCTCTTGCAACCACCAAAGAATTCCGGGTGAGCTTCCATTTCTTACTCCCGAAGAAATTCTCGAATCCTTCTCTATCTAGAATACCGCCAGAGATTAAGTTGAGCCTCAAATCAGAAACGTGTCGAACATCTTTGAGAATGAGTGTACAACCAGTATTCGTTTTGATACGAACGTCGCCTATTCCAACGATCTTGGAGCGATCACTATTTCCCATCTTTACTGTTCCAAAGTCTCCTGCTTTGTACGTGGCGAAGAACTCCCTGTTAGGAGTGGCGTGATAGGATGCTCCAGTGTCAACTACCCATTCTGTCTCATTCTGATTCGAGACATTTAAACATTCGTCTTCATGATTGAAGGTAAGCATCTCAATCTCCTCCATTGTGGCGGTGGTGTTTTTGACAGCTTCTTGGTTATTGCCCTCAATATGTTCTCGCTTCATCTTGCGGCAATTCCTCTGTAAATGACCTTCAAGTCCGCAATGGTAGCATTTGGCTCTACCTCTGGACTTGGACCTCCCTCTAGGCTTGTCACCTCCTTTAGATTTATCGGGATTGTTGGGACCTCTAGTTCTGCTCCTGCCTCTCTGCTCGGTGACAAGGGCTTGACCGTTATCTGTGACTGTAGTCTTCCTCCTTGTCTCCTCGTTGAGCAGGGTACTCACGACATGATTAAGCGACAACTTGCCATCAGGAGCTGAGTTGCTCACTGATACTACTAAGGTATCCCAACTCTCCGGTAAAGTGCTAAGTAACAATAAGGCTTGGAGTTCATCGTCCAAGACTATCTTCATAGAAGATAATTGGTTAATAGCACTACGAAATTCATTCAAGAATTCAGCGATAGGAGTACCTTCCTTATACTTGAGGTTGACAAGCTTCCATAGGTCATGGGCAGACGTCTCCTCAGACACGTGATGGAACACACTAACATCTAGCCACTGGCGAATTGTCCCAATGACCTTTCTATTCAACTTTATCCAGTCTGCATCCTTCATGTCTTCGGGCTTGGCTGACTCTCCTTCTATCGCTTCGTGCATGTCTTTGCAATACAAAATATCCTCCATCATCGGCTTCCAAATTGACCAATTTGGACCGGTCAATTTAATCATCGAAGATGACGAACCTTCCATTTTAATTATATAATCACCTGCCTGAGCCTGGCTCTGATACCACTTGTTAGGATCGGGTGATTAATATAATTAAAATAGAGTAACGAGGATTAAATTGAGCAATAAACGAGACACCAAGATTTACGTGGAAAACCCTTTAGCAAGGGAAAAACCACGGGCTTCAAAATAACTCCACTAACGAAATTAATGGGAATACAAGAGGGACTCTCTCAAGTACACCGGACTTGAGGTACACGACACTTTAAACAGAGAATTGGAACCGCTCAACACTCTCGAACCTCAACTCTCTCACACACTCTTTTGTAGGAAATGACTCTACAAAAAGGAACCACTTGAACTCACTCTAATTTGCTCTCAATTTGTGCTCACATTAACTAAGCCATCCCACACCTATTTATACTAGTTTATGTTGGTGGTGGAGAATTCTAGAACAATCTACATACTTTGGTTCTAGATTATTCTTCTATTTTCATCTTATAATCTAGATCATTTGTATTCTAGACTTTTCTCTTAATCTAGTTTTGTCTAGATAATTCTTCAAATGGGCTGGATACTTCTCCATTGGGCTGGACCTAACAGAAAACTCAAAACATAATAAAATAAACACGGATATTTTACGTGGAAAAACCAAAAGGGAACAACCACGGGAGACGAGATAATTTCATTATTGGAGCTAGGACAAATACAAGACAATTTATGGAACCTATAACCCGAGAACATTCCTATGAATTTTTATACCCGAGTGTATCCCAAAACGCTCTACATCGCTCCCCACATTTGCTCTCAATAATCTCCTATGAGAGACTTCTCTGTGAGCCTCCACATTTCTCTTCTACCTCTCTCACCTTTTTTTCTCCCATATGCCTATAGCTTAAATAAGCTCAAATGGACCTCAATAATACAATTGATACAAACCTCTCAACAACTAATAAATTTTATGTTGGGTCATTGAGGAGCACAACACGTATTCAAGCCTCCATCTCTGACATCTTCTTTTATTTTTCTTTCTTCCATTATTTTCTATTTATCTTTTCTCTATTATTATTGTTATTATTATTATAACAATGAGTTTAATTAATGGTTATTCTCAACACTATCTGTTATACCAAAACAGTTCCTAACTTTGCTGTTCATATGTTAACTTAAGCACTTCCCTGATGACTATACATTGTGATATCTTATTAACTGATGACTGTTTTAACTTTTCAATGTTTTGAGCAGTGCTATGCTGCATGCTTTCTTAGATATACATGAAAATCTTAATTTTAGTCGATCCACTCGCTTTTTCTTTCTTCTTTCAACTTTGGAAATGTATTTACTGTGGTCTATAGGTATATGCTTATACTTGACTCCTACTATTGGAATAGTACTATAGAAGTGTCTATCAATCTACCATCTACATAAACTCTCTACATATGCACAACTTCCAAATGACTTTCCTATTGTAACATATCTGAATCCATCCAGGCTCGCAAGCACTTATTAGTTTTGTTCTACAGAAAGAATTTCCATCTGAACCCTTCTCATTGATAGCTGAGGAGGTAAGTGGAACCTATTTTGGATTCTTTCTTTATCATGTATTCTGTATCATTCTTCGGTTTCCTATAAAAACATTTTTTATGAAATACCTCTAGGATGCAGCAGATCTTCGTAAAGATGACGCACGGGAAACTCTAGAGCGCATTACAGAACTTGTAAATGATACTCTAGCTAGTGATGGATCATATGGTGCCTTGATTTTAACCACTGAAGATGTGCTCAAGGCTATTGATTGTGGCCAATCTGAAGGTGGTTCACAGGGAAGACACTGGGTCTTGGACCCTATAGATGGCACTAAAGGGTGAGCTTAAAACTTTGAAGCTTTAAATTTATGATTTGTATCTTGAAGGAGTTAGTGTTCTTGTTGTTGCATTAGACTCAATTTTATGTTATTCTTATTTAGTCAGAACGGATAATTTTACTTACTCTTTTACAAAATTTTGGAAATTCTCATGTTCAGTAGTACGATGGAAATACAATTGAAATAGGTTGTATTGTTATGGACGCCATCTCATTGTAGTACCATAAATTTTACAGTAAAATTACATATCTGATTTCAATTGGATGTTAGAAGTTAAATTAATCCTGTGCATCAACATTTCTACCGCTAGTTAAATTTAGCAACTCATTGCAAGCAATCATTGGAATAAATTATTGCTTCGGTTCCATCTGAGTGACAGGTAGGTTTAGTTTAAGACTATCCATGTATCTTTGCCCTTGGTAACTGAAGTAGGAGATTCATGAAGCAGATTGGGAACTTGAGAATTTAGTTTATTGATGCATTACGGGAGAGAAAGAGTTTCCTTTTTCTTCTTTTTTATGTTGACATTATTGATGTAGAGATTGCAGTGGTGTGAGTTCCGTAACCTAAGGTTGATGTGATGCCAATGTGGTAGCATAGTATGCTTATGTGCTGTGAAATGAAATGTGAAACAGGTTTGTAAGAGGAGATCAATACGCAATTGCCTTAGCATTGCTAGATGATGGGAAAGTTGTAGTGGGTGCGTTGGGTTGTCCAAACCTTCCATTAGCTTCCATTGGCAGTACCAATCAATATTCTTCTCAGGGTGAAGTTGGTTGCCTTTTCTCTGCTCAAATCGGTTCAGGAACATACATGCAAACACTGGATAATAGTTCATCCGCAACAAAGGTTGATGCATCTATGAAATTGTTTTCAAGTAGTAATGTTTGTTTGTGTTAGTTAGTTGGTAAGTATAGCAGCAAGTTTACATATTTTATCACTTGGCAGGTGCAAGTCAGTCCAATCAACAATCCTGAAGAAGCATCATTCTTTGAATCTTATGAAGCAGCGCATTCTATGCATGACTTATCTAGTTTAATTGCACAAGTATGTTTTCGTTTTTATTTAGATGCACCTAAATAAATCCCTTAAAATAATCTAAGTATGCTAAAGTATAATTAATTTGTGGGCAGAAACTAGGGGTAAAAGCAGCACCTGTAAGAATTGATAGTCAGGCGAAGTATGGAGCTCTATCCAGAGGGGATGGAGCAATATATTTGCGTTTCCCTCGAGCAGGTTATCGTGAGAAGATATGGGATCATGCTGCTGGATGTATAGTTGTGACAGGTTTGTTAGTTGGATTTTCTTTTGTAAGAGTTTGAAGAATATTGTTCTGCATTGTAAAAATTGATGCATTGTGGATTAACTTGTGCAGAAGCTGGAGGAGTAGCGGGAGATGCAGCAGGAAAACCATTAGATTTTTCTAAAGGAAGATATTTGGATGTGGATACGGGCATCATCGTTACCAATCAAAAGTTGATGCCATCTATTTTGAAGGCAGTTAGAGCATCTGTTGAGGAGAGAGCTTCATCTTTGTGAATGAATAGAGTTGGATTGTCATGTTGACTTGATGACGTGGAGGATTGACTTGATGACGTGGCAAATGGTGTTAGTCAATTTCCTTTATTTGTTAAATATGTAAACCACGTGCCTCCTTTTGCAAAAAATAAAACCACATTCCTCTATTTGCAAACCATTGAAACCACATGGGTTTTATTTGTAATTTTTCCTATTTTCCCTATTTTTATTTTGAAATGCAAGTTTGTCTTGTTTTTAAGTGGCGGATTCATAATTCACTAATCATGATGTTACATTGTTTGTAAGAATTTGGATAATTATTCTACTTCCCTTGTCATCTTAAGTAGATGTATGTTTGTACAACATATATGCATATGATTCATGATTATGAATAAGTTGAGTATTACTGAAAGATGTCTTCTATCATTAGTGGTCCAGAAAATAGAGTTTACCATGATGAAAATGATACACATTTTAAAAATGACCATATTTAACTGCTTTTATAATCAATTAAGGTTTGTAAATGGCTTAAACTCTTTTGGAACCCTTAAAGTTGACACTTATTTCAATTATTTTTATTTAGACACATGAAGTATATGGTTTTTCACTTTATAAAAGCACAACACTTAGACACAAAAATACTACGTGACGCTGAGCTGTAAAATATATATTAAAATAAGTGGCGCTGATGTGTAAAATATATATTAAAATAAGAGAGTGAAAGAGATAAAGTGGGGACAAAAACAATTTGAAATTTTTTAAAACCGCCTCTTAGTTTCTTATCTTCATCTTCTTTCTTTTTTTTGTAAGATACTTTCAAAATCTAGAATTTTTCTTTTTCAGAATTCTGGAAAAAAAATTCCATAAATTTTTGAATTATTTTTCGAAAATTCGGGAAAAAAATTCCAGATTTGTGGAAAATTATGAAAATCAGAAATTTTTCCAGATTGTTGGTGGTTTTTCAGAAATTTAGATTTTATTTCTAGTCCAATTTTTTGAAAACTTTCTGAAACTTTTAGAAAATTCCAGATCGGGAGAAAGAAAAAAGTGAGTAAATGAGAAGGAGAAAAAGACATAAATAAAAAAATGAGGGACCAAAAGAGTAATTTTTGAGAGTGTATAGTACACTATCTAAGTGAAAGTGGTATTTAACAAAAATGTAGCGCTAAGTGATGTGTTTTTATAGAGTTGAAGGAGTTATATAAAAACCACATACTTAATGGGTTGAAGTGAAAATAAGTGCCAACCTTAAGGGTTCAAAGAGGAGTTAAGCCATTGTAAATTATGATTTTCAATTAACCCCGACAAGCCTAATAAAAATTGAGCAATTATTTTAAAATTAGGAAATGATGGTAAAAAATTAAGGTGTTCGCCATCTTTTAAGCTCATCTCCTTTCATGTTGGTTTAAAAGTTTTTCTGCATGCATCATACAGTTTTGGAAGTGATTTTTGAATAAAGTTGTTCACACAATTGGCGAATAATTTCTAAACAACTGAACTACACACATCGATGCCGCAATTATTTTGATGTCGTTACATGCCATTTTAAAATCATCTAAAAAATCGGCTCAAATGACCAATCCACAAACCAACATTGAATAAACAACCAAAATCCTTTAGTGCACAAAGTCTTTTTCATCACTTATGAAGTATGAAATCGAAAAAAATAATTCCAAATTTATATATTAGACTTTTTACTTCCAAATACAAACTGTTATACAGAACATTAACTAGCTCAATACATTATTTTATAGCACATTAACATACCTTACGCTAGAGACGAATTCAGAATTGAAATGTCGAAGAGACGATTTTACATTTAAGTATACAATTTTTATTTTATTTTTTGTGCAAAAACTGTAAATTTTCAACAAAAGTTAACATATTTCAAACACAATTTTACAGATTTTCAATAAATTTGTGTAACTTTTCCAAATCGAGAAGAGCCAACACCACTCATTTTCGATGTGGTTTAACCGAAACCAGGCCTCCCTAGATAGGCCCCTGGTGGCTCGGACGGAGTCATGACCGTTTGTAGTCAGGAGAGAGTAAAATAAGGGAAGGTAATGTTGTTATGTCAAGCTTAAGCGCGTTACTTTACGCGCCCATTTTCTGTTCATCGTCGCCTCGGCCCTCTGCCTCCTCTAAGCTCAGTTGCAGCACCTCTTGTTTGTCTCCAATGGCGGCCTCCATTCGGATTGTCGTGGTCGGAGACGTCGTGAGTGAATATAGATTGATTTTTAAAGCTTCTTTTCCATTCTGCAAACCCTAGCTCTGCCTTACTTGTTTATTTATTTACTAATTTCTATTTTATGTTAAAGCATGATCAATGGAGTCTTGAAGAAGATACACACGCTCTTCAATTTTTGCAGGTACTTCCTTATATATATAAGCATAATTCTTGAATTGTAGTCTTGACTTCTTTTGTTAAAAGAATTCGAGTAAGAATGCTTCTCTTGAATGAATATCTAGCATTAGGCCCGAGTAGCCGTGTCAGCAGAATCTACTATCAGGCTACAATTGAAGTCAATCACAAAGTCACAACATCATAATTTTGGATTCTCAATAAGAAGTTCATGTCAAACTTTCCAATACTTGTTTTATATCCAGGACAGCATAGGTGTTAATATAAGTTTCCAATGCTTGTTTGTGTTTTATGATTGAGGCACTACCAATATTATGCAAGCTTCTTTTCTGCAGAAGTTGCTTACCGCAGGTTTTGACTAGAATATCTAGACAATCGCTAAAACTCATCACCACTTCGAACCAATCATAGACTCTATTAAGATAGGTAAACCAGAAGGACTCCCCCCGGGCTGGAGAGCATTATTTTTCGTAGCATTTGGGGAGAATTTTTGTACCCTTCACATGCAGATTCAAAAGTACATCCACCTAAATGTGCACATTATATATATAGTTGAAAAATATCCGGACATGGTATACTTAGTGACAGAACAATATATCTATCCGTTATAAAAGCTTCATATTAAACATTTTTCATAGTTATTGTCAATATTTTGCAACTTAAAAATCATCTAAAGGTCTAATTTATCTTAAATGGCATTGCAGCCGGATTTGGTGCTTTTTACAGGCAGGTTTTCTTCTCTCTCCTATACCTTTTCTGATGTCATTGGCTTTTGGTTATTTCTAATCCTATATTACCTCCATCTTCTTTTTTATAATTAGTGAGTTAAATTTTAAAGTATCTGGACCCATGCAGGAATTCATATTTTTTTTCTTTACTAAATATTACTATTTATTGGCACTTGGATGTTGCATGATAGACATGCTCATTTTTGTTAGTGAAAAAAGACATGGAAAATTAGCCTGTATGGGCTTGGTCTAGCAATTCTGAGTATTCCATTATTTCTAGTAGAATTGTTGATTCTAGTCGAGCTACTCAGTCTTCCTTTTCCTTTTCTTTTCTTTTTTATTTTAAATTTTTTCTGTGCTTTCCCTTGTCGGGCTCTTTTTAGGTGATTTTGGTAATGAGAATGTCCGGCTTGTCCGGAGTGTTGCAGAGCTTAAATTTCCCAAAGCAGTTATTTTGGGAAATCATGATTCGTGGACTACTAAAAGGTTCTCGCAGAAGTAAGTCCAGACGCGATTGGCCTCTTCAAAAGTTGCATCTTCTTCATGGATTCTATGCAGATTGCAAAACGTTTTGTAGTATTGTTTTATATTTTCACTATACTTTTGTCATAAACTTCTGCTGACTGGAGCACGTGAAAAGTAAACTGCGTTTCAATTTTGAATATTTGTATAAAAAAGAGAGAAAGAAAAATATTTATTGTATTTGAATCCCTGTTAAGTGTAGTTCTTAGTGCGTGTGGGGCTATGTACACTATATGTGTGTAATATATCACAAGCAGCTAGTCTATTTATAGAATTATTTGAAACTTGCATCATTAAGTAAGTTGACATGAGCAAATGTGCAAGTAAACTTGAACCCTTATTATTGTTGTCTTCTTTGCTGAATATTAGGACAAAGGATGGCGTTCAACTTCAACTGGAATGGTGAGCCTATCTTACTGCTCGAATGCCAAATATCTGGATGCTGATGCCTCATATATTTCACATCTTCTCTATCATTTTTTTTTTCATTTACATTCTGTCATTTTATTGATGTTTAAGAATTTGGCCATTTATTCTACTTCCCTTGTCATCTTAAATGTTCTTCTGCTTATTTGGTTGAGATGTCAGCATTAATCACATGGATGACATGCTATCCTTCGTTCATTTAGGTAACCTGTATATCTTCCTCTTATATAGATAGATAGTGAGATACTGAATCCGTGACGAATTGAGGACTGGAATAATTCACCATCTTTTGTGGTGTTTCTAGAAGTCATGTCTTTTCTTTTACCATACACTATCTTCTCTTAAATGTCATTCCATTACAGCAACATATTATTATTGCACTTTTTTCGCTCAAGTAGGATGAATATGGATAGGCACTGGTACATGTAGATGTAGTTCAAAGTCTTGTGATAGTTATACCTGTGGTTGTGCGGCACAAAGAGGTTGCTATTATCCTGTACATTGCATTTAATCCTTCATGACATTGGCAATTGGCATGCTTATGTTTCAATGCAAGGCTAGAATGCTGTAAAGTGCCTTATGGTGCTCCGATTCGAGTGTCTGATCGACTTGAATAAACTGGAGTGCAAAGGACTTTTAACATCTAATTACATCACATGCACTTTTGGAATTTTCCAGTCTCGGTGAAGAGCATGTGGGTTATGGGCGTTTGGATTTTCCTACGTTAAAACTTAGCATTGTTGGTGGACGGCCATTTTCTTGTGGTGGTGAGCAACTATTTCGGAAAGATCTTTTATCTGTAAGGTTTGTATTGTTTGAAGCAAATGCATAGGGTGCCAACTGTTCTTTTCTTTTTATTTGTTAATGTGGCAGCTTCATGAGCACTTCTAGAATTGAAAACCTAAACACATAAATCAATTTCCGGATATCTTCATCTTTCATATGCCTTAGTTAGTCATATTGTTTTGTCTGTGCATTGCTCAGTTCTTCTCATGCTTAGTCATTAGCTTGATGTTCTAGTGACATGATACTTATTACCCATATCAATTACCATTTAGAATGTTCTCTCAGATATGGAGTCCGGGACATGAATGCAAGTGCCAGTAGAATCTATAATACTGCTTTGGGCATTCCAGAAGACCATTTGGTTATATTTCTTGCACATAACGGGCCCACGGGTAAGTTAGTTGGCCAAAATTGCTTGCCAACCAGCTGTTTTAGGCAAATTCATATATTGATCTCCATTTGGTGTTGCTTTTTTCAGGTCTTGGCTCTAATTTGAATGACATCTGTGGAAAAGATTGGGGTTCTGGAGGTGGGGATCATGGTGATCCAGGTAACCCTTTTCTTTATATGAATGGTGCTTTCAGGTGCTTCTGGTCATATAATGCCTATAAGAACATGTTATACAGATCTAGCACAAGCCATTGAACGCCTAAAAAAGAGTACCAAATTGAATATCCCACTGGTGGTGTTTGGTCACATGCATAAAGAGCTGGCTTATGGAAATGGCGAGCGGAGGATGATTGTGGTTGGTGATGACAAGATTATATACCTGAATGGGGCGATTGTTCCTAGAGTTAAAGGAATCGCGGATGAACATGGAGTTGTATACAAAAGTTCCTCAAATAGTGAAACGTCCCAGTTCTCAGCAGGACATTGTAGAGGCACAAGACGGGCATTTACTTTAGTTGAGATTGTTGATGGAAAAGTAGAGAAAATTGCAGAAACTTGGGTTAGTGTAAATGGAGATATTTGCTTAGTTGAAGAGGAGCAGGTATTATTCAAATGCCCAAACTAGCATCATTATAGAATCATGGCCTGTTATGACTTGGCTGGTTTTCTTTAAGTTGTTCTTGCACATATATTTTACTGTAAAGAAAAATTACAGATCCATAATAGCTAGTCTTGGCTTGATTTATAATCTACTGTTCGTTTTTGTATCAAATTTCAAATAAATTACATCTATTTCAGTTGAACTTTACTTACTTCATGGAATGACTGCTGAACTTCAAGACGTAGCCTCAAAGTCACTCGACTCTACACTTTGTAATATTATTAGAACAACTACACTTCAACTAATACCTTAAAATGACCACTGGTGATAGGTACGACTGAAAAAATATAATTTGCAAGTCAACTGAATTTTATTATTTCTGTTGATGACTGGTGTTCAGGCGTCTTTGTTGGTTTCCAAGCAACACCTTTTTTTGGCGTGTTAGAAAAATCTTAGAAGGATTCTGCTTAACATATCCCTACTGAATGAGCTTTCGCTGAATCGAGCTCGAACGGTTTGAAAACTACCTACACTCAACATGATAGCAAACACCATTCCTTGACAATCTTGATAATTAAGCCCAAAAATGTAAGGAAGCCCGTATCCTCAATTTGAAATTGAAAAGAAAAGGTCGGTTTGGGAAACAACATAAATGGCGGCATGATGATATTACAAACCCCAATTCTTCATCTTCCTTCTCAAAATCCAATCTTTCTCCGACCACCCTTTTCCAGGGGCTCCCTCAAAATGTCATGGCCATGCAAGAAATGCACATTCATCAATCCCCCATCTTCAAAACTCACTTGTGAACTCTGTCAATCACCATCTTCCCCAAATCACCCTTCTCCTTCTTCTTCCTCTGTTTCACTATCTTCTCCTTCAAATGTTCCAAAATGGTCATGCAAGTCATGCACTTTCTTGAACCCTTACAAGATCACTAGCTGTGAAATATGTGGGACTAGGGCTTCTTCTGGTTCTTCACTTTCTTGTTTTGATGTTGGGGAAGATGAGGCTTTGGATTCTGCTGTTGGGTCTGTGTTTCAGCCTTTGAAGAGTTGTAAAAGGAAGATTGGGGATTTGGTGGATGATGGTAGGGGTGTTGTTCAATTGGGTAGCTTTAATGGAGTGAAAGGTCTGTAAAGATTGTACCTTTTGTGTTTTTTCGATGTCGAATATCTTATATTGCTTGAGTAGGAGTTAAATGACTCGTTATAATTCTATTTTTGAGGTACATTTTGTGTTTAGAGTTACATGGTATTGTGGTTAAATATTTGGTGGATATTGGATTCCGGTTAATATTAGCTTCATGCTCCAAATGAATTGGACACGATTGGTAGGTATGTTAAATAATACATTTGTTAACTACAGAGCTAAATGACTCTTTATATGCATAAAATTGAGAATTTGATGGATGGTGGTAGGAATTTTGTTCAATTGGGTAGCTTTAATGGAGTGAAAGGTGGGTAAAGAGTTTAACTGTTTGTGTTTTTTCAATGTTGTATACCCTATATTGCTTAGCTATGGAGCTAAATGACTCTTTGTAAGTCTATTTTTGAGGTACATTTTGTGTTTAGAGCTTCATGGTATTGTAGTTAGATGTTGGGGGATATTGGATTCCTGTTTATATTAGCTTCACGCTCCAAATGGATTGGCTACGAGGGGTGTGTATGTTAAGTAACACATTGGTTAACTAAAGAGCTAAATGACTCGTTATATGCATAAAATTGGGGATTCAATGGATGGTGGTAGGGATTTTCTTCAATTGGGTAGCTTTAATGGAGAGGAAGGTTTGTAAAAATTCTAACTTTTTTGTGGTTTTTCGATGTCGAATGTCTTAAATTGCTCGAGTAGAGTGCTAAATGATTTGTTATAAGTCTATTTGGAGGTACATTTTTGGGTGTTGGGTTACATTATATCGTAGTTCATTTGAGAATATTGGATTGCTTTTTATTGGTGTCACGCTCCTAATAAATTGAGAATATATTGGTTAACTAGAGAGCTAAAGGACTCTTTTATATGCGTGAGACGATTCTCGAGATAATTTTTAGGTCCATTGGACAGCTTTACTGGTAGGCATAGTTGCGAAAGGCGAGTCAAGGCGATATGGATATAGGCGAGAGGCGCAAGAGGCGAGGCGACCGCCTTTTTCCTATAAGGCGCCAGTTAAAATTTCCTAAAAATAATTTATCTTTGCATTATCTTTACATGTGCTAATAAAACATTACATATTACAAGATAAATAGTTACTTACGGGGTGTTTGTTTGAGGGGATGAGATGAAAAAAATTGCCTATCTCTTGTTTGTTTTGAGGGATGGAGAGGGGAGATGGGAAATCTTTTCCATCTCATCCCTCAAATCTTGTACCTAGTGAGGGGTGTTACAAGAAATGGGGGATGAGATGAGAACTTTAATGATAGGAAAATGACTAAGTTACCCTCCATTCCTTCTTCTCTTATAATTTTTTGATGGGGCTACTTAGTCATTTCCATCTCATTAACTCTCATCATCTCTCTAAACAAACAAGAGCTTATCAATCTATTTTTTCCAATTTCATCTCATCTCACCAATCTCTAACTCCAAATTTAATGGGTTAGTTACATGCATATCAAGCATACTAAAAGATTTTAGAGAAGTCTAAAGTCACAAAATTATTTCTTATTTTGTCAAGCAAGGATAGAAACCGTCCTCTTAAATATAGGAATTATATGGACATGTATTCTGGGATAAAATATATATTTATATTAATATTATATAAATTTATATGGAAATTTTCTCTACTTAAATATTTATGACTATTAAATTTTTAAAAATGTTTAGATAAATTCATTTAAAAAGAACATTTTAAAAAAAATCCAGGTAGATATATTCATACTATTAATTTATATGAATTCATAAATTCATATGAATAATTTTAAAAAAAATAAAATAAAAATAAATTCATATGGATAAAATTGACCTCCAAGTACAATTTCTCCCATATACTTAATTATCAATTTGCACGTTGAGAAAGATAACCAAGAAAAAGACAATGAGTAAAAAAAGTATTGAAATTAAACAGCAAAAAGAATATGTATAAGCTTTCCGGAAAAAAAAAACTTTGTTAAAAAAACTGAAAAACTCTATGATGCTGCAATTTATAGATCTTCTAATTTCATCATATTCTCTAAGGAACTTAATGGTTTAGAAAAGAAAGAAAGAAAGAAAGAAAATGAAGAAAGAAAATTGTAGGTAGATTAAGAAATAATGGGAACTTGAAATTTAGGGATTTGTAATATAGTATATTCTGCAAATTAAAATCATTAATCTTTTTGAAGTACAAATTAAAATCATTATTAATTTTAAAATAAGTAACCGGAATAAAAGTTAATGCAATTGATAAAATATTAAAAAGTGCTTAAGGTAATTGTATTATTTATTGAAAACGTGATTTAAGGTGTGATTTTAATCTCATCTCATCCTCAATTCTAAACAAAGGACCTTTAGCTTATAAAAAACGAGAAACCAAGCAAAAACACATGTCACTACCAACACATGCACTATTAACACCACCTACCTCTACTACCTTAAAGAAAGAAAAAAGCAAAAGACTAAAGATCCAGAACAGATAAATAATATAGGAGATAACATGAGGCGATGGTTCCATTGCCTCAATCGCCTCTTGCCTGAGGCGACCGCCTTTCACAAGTATGCTGGTAGGGGTGTTGTTCAACTGGGTAGCTTTAATGGAGTGAAAGGTCTGTAAAGATTCTGTCTTTTTATGTTTTTTCAATGTCAGATATCTTATGTTGCTTAACTAGAGAGCTATATGACTCGTTGTAAGTCTACTTTTGAGGTACATGTTGGGTGTAGAGTAGAGTTACATGGTATCATAGTTCGAATGTGGGGGATATTGGATTCTCGTTAATGTTAGCTTCACCTACGAGGGGTGCGTATGTTGAGTAACACATTGCTTAGCTACTAACTAGAGAGCTAAATGAACTCTTTATATTCTCGAGGTAATTTTACGGTGAGTTATTGCTTTGTTTACATGATTTCATTGTGAATAATGCTTTTGTTATGCAGATGGAGGTAGCAAACATGGCACTAAATTGGGTGGATTTCAAGGGTTTGGGGCATCAAACAAAGCTGTGACTGTTTTAAAAGGCAAGCGGAATAATTCACATTGTTCTTTTCGTGTTTCTTTGAATGAGGATATGCACGAACTCTGTACTTTATGTTATTTTCGGCTCTTCTTTTCCTTGGCTTGTTTGAGTAGTATGGATTTTCTACGCTTATGTATGCTAATTGTCTAACTAAGAATTTCTCATTCTGTAATCTACCATAATACTAACACAGGGATGTGAATGCGTTGTAATCTATCTACAAAAACTTTGATTTTAAAGCGTTTCATGTTTCAAAAATATTTTCGCGTTTGGAAACATAAACTCTGAAAACTTTTTGGTTCGTATTTTTGTAATCTAAAATGTATTTTCTGAAGTGGATCAATGCTCATGTTCGTCAAGTCCTTGATATTTTCTAGATCATCTGCGACAAACTTTCAAAGTGAAAATCATATCTTTTTCCTCTAGTATGTGATTTTTATTTAATCATTTTTACTGTGTGTATATATAAAAAATTGAAGATACATTCTTATTGCAGAGGACACTAATTCACCAGCAGTTTCGAATTCCTTCAACATCTTGAGCTATAATGTTTGGTTTCGTGAAGATTTGGAGCTGCAAAAGAGAATGAAAGCTATTGGTGATCTCATTCAACTGCATTCGCCTGAAGTGATTTGTTTTCAGGTTTTTTTTTTTTTTTTTTTTTTTTCGGTTACTTGTTCTGTTCCATGGAGCAATGGCATCAACCTTAACTTGCTTCTCGTCTTACTTATATTCGCCTTATGTTGCAGGAGGTTACTCCTAATATATATGACATATTTCAGCGGTCTGGCTGGTGGAAAACATATAGTTGTTCTGTTTCTGACGAGCTCAAAGACTCTAGACGATACTTTTGCATGCTGTTAAGCAAAGTTCCGGTGAAATCCTTCAAAACTATGTCATTTGAAAATTCTATAATGGGGAGAGAGCTCTGCATATCCGAGCTAGAACTTCTGCCTAACAAGCCAATGGTTATTGCCACGAGCCATCTTGAGAGTCCCTGCCCCGCGCCTCCGACATGGAATCAGATGTTCAGCAAGGAACGTGTTGAGCAGGCGAAGAAAGCTACCAACTTTCTCAAGCAGAATCAGAATGTGATTTTTTGTGGAGACATGAACTGGGATGACAAGTTAGATGGCAATTTCCCTCTACCCGACGGATGGACTGATGCTTGGGGAGAGCTAAAACCTGGGGATAACGGGTGGACCTATGATACAAAGTCGAATCAGATGCTGTCGGGTAACCGGAACTTGCAAAAACGCTTGGATCGGTTTGTATGCAATCTCAAAGATTTCAAAATTGATCAAATTGACATGATCGGTAAGGAAGCCATACCTGGTTTATCACATGTGAAGGAGAAGAAAGTGAGGCAAGAGATAAAGCGGTTGGAGCTCCCGGTTTTGCCAAGTGATCACTATGGATTGCTTTTGACAATTTCTGGCCTATAGTTTTGGCAATTGCTCGAGAAAACTCGGATTTGCTTCTTTTGCATCCTTAAAAATGCAATTTTGTACAGCCAATAGATGAAAAGGCTTTGAAGCATTTTGTGAAGCATTGTGCTATGAATTTTGCAGGGCTCTCCTTAGATGGAGAGGATGAAAGCTCTAAACTCTCAGGTTCTTGCCTGGTTCGCGATAAATGAAAGCGTATAGTTTTTCTGCTTGTATGTTTTTGTGTTCCTTCTCTACTGTGGATGAAACTAAAACTGAGGCACAAATTTTCGAATCGTGTTAGGGTCAATATGCATGGGTGTATTCTATCGGTATGCATATTACATTTTTATAGTAAGACTTGCGATGTTTGCGATGTTTGGTGACAGCTACATGATATATAGTTATAAAAAAATAAAAATGCAGCTACTGAGCACACGACATTCGGTCTCACATTCTCATATCCTTGCAAAATGAGTAGACACTAAACTAACCATATTTTTTGGTTATAACATGTCAATTGACATGAAATTTAACCGACACGGATTCTTTCTCTTATTACATATTAATAATACAATGAGTTTTGTATTCAAACGGAAATGACTTGATCAAAATTAAACGTGAAGTTTAGTGAATTACTGAAAAATGAAATAAACTTTAAAACATTTACAAAATAAATCCAAACTTCAATAAAAATTAATATATTTTACTCAAGGAATTAATTTATACATAAAAATGTTAGTTGTTTGAAAAAGATTAATTTCATATTAGTGTTTCCACTTTTTTACGGATGAATCTTTGTCTTTTGTTTTTGAGCAATAAAAAGAATGTGAAATGCCTTTTTATAGAATCAAAAAAAAATTTCCAGGTTGTGTCAAGACAAAGTTCGGACCTTTTGACATATCAAAAGTCTAATTTTTAGCTTCATCCACTCTCCTTCCCTCTCTCATCCCATTCTCTTCTCTTCTAGAAAAAGGAATTCCAAATTTTTAAATTGTTTAAATAAAAAAATAATGTTTTGCATGGAAGTAACTTTCAGATTTTCAATTTGGCGCTCCACCAACTGAGCTATCCCCACAATATGGCTAAAAATCTTCCTCATTTTACATTATTTTTGTTTTAATCTTATTTTCTAAGTGTTTTTGTTAGTTACTACCAAAATTATTTTATACTTAACAATATTTGATTATATATAAAACAAGTTAACTCTTTTTACCAAATCATTGTCAACATCCTATATATGTATAGCATATTGACTATAACTAGGAAAGAAATTGTTGAACTTTTTTAAATAAATAATTAAATATTTTTAAGCATAAACTAATTTTCATAATAATTAACAAATGCATTAAGAATATAAGAAGACAAAAATAATCTAAAATAACGAGTTATACTCATATTATCACGATAGCTCAGTTAAGAGAGTGTTAAATTGAAGATCTAAAATTTACATATTAACTTGATTCATTTTCATAATTTTTTTAAATTGATTGTTTTGTTTGAACAAGTGCTTCTTTTAAAATATAAAGTAATCCCAAATGTATCAATAATTATTAAAATTTGAGTTATTTCATAAAATTCACTAAAATTTATTTTTTTAGTTATAACAGAATCACTCTATTTCATATTTGATTTCAATTTAAGTGCAAAAACTTATTTAAATGCTTACATCGAGTATCTACTAACTAAACGTATAGTTGGAATTAGATTCGATCCAAAATTGTAGTGAGATTTTGCTCACATTTTTTCTTTCTAGACAATTAGATGGACTGAGACGTAAATTGTAATATACTAAATTCTTTCATATTCCTTTTCCAAAATCAAGAAAAGGAGGATCACAAACTAATTACATACCTTTGCTTCACTCCTAGATGTGATCATAAATAAGTGAGTTTCCATGTGAAGAAACTAAAAAAGTTGTTGCCATTAACACAAAAGAAAGAAAGAAAACCTGAAAGAGAGGAGAAAGATACTGTAGACTGGAAGACCCTTTAAGCATACATGCATCATTATAAAGTAATGAGAGACTGAATAAATAAAATGCGAAGAATCTTTTCTACTTTCTCAATTTTTCTCAAATCAAGTACAGTCAAATCAAAGTGGTTAAAATGGTTAAAATGGTGTGAGTGGTCGGAACACCCTCATTCGTTAAGGATGGCTATTGTTCTTGTGTGACGTTATCAACCGATACTTGAATTCCTTAATTGGCTTTTACTGTGTGAACATGAATGAGTTTAGATAAGGTATGAACTTAAATGTGTATCTCTCGGTTAGAGCTTACTGTAACTAAAGTAACCATAATTTTGAACCCTAAAAAAAAACAAAAGATAACATTGGACCGGACTAAGATTAGAAACAAATACAATATTGAGAGTTGAAGATTCAATAAAGTTCAAAAGATCATATGAAAAATTATTCACATTAACTTCAATACTAGATCATGATATTATGGATTGACTATATTTGGTATTGGCGTCTTAATGTCGATATCAAATGTTAAACGGTTGATACAACCGAATAATTGAATCAATGGATATCATATATTTAAAACCAATGTTTTAAACACTGATTTTAATCTAACATTTTAGATTAGAATTTTTTTAGAACAAATTCACCTTAATTGTAAAAACCTAAAAATAAAAGCAACATGTAATAAACAAAATGCGGTGAACGTGGATCGAACACGTGACTTTTAGATCTTCAGTCTGACGCTCTCCCAACTGAGCTATCCCCGCAATATAAACAATAACCACTACTAATCTACATTACCTTTGTTTTTCTATTTTTCTTGTGCATTCATACCGACTGTGTAATATACATCAAATGCATTTCTGGTTAATTATTATCCATCTCAATCCAACAAATCCCAGTTAATACAGGAAAACAGTACATATTTGATTTCTTTTAGGGTAATTTCTGAAAAAACCCCATGTGTTTATCAATTTTGTCAAAAAGGTTTCTGTGTTTAATTTTTTGACAAAATGAGGATTGTGTTTATCTCCGTTAACCAAAAAGCGGAAAATCATTAACGGTGTTAAATGTGATGACGTGGCAAGGAGTATTTTGGTCTTAGTTTATGGGTTATGATATGAAAAACTCATTTCTCACACTTTAAAGTTGTAAACACATGAATGTTTAAGAAATTTATCGATAAATAAAGACAAAAAACTCATTGCCACATTATCACATTTAACAACGTTAATGATTTTTCCACCTTTTGAGTAACTGTGATAAACACAATCCTTATTTTGTCAAAAAAATAAATACAGACACCTTTTTAACAAAATCGGTAAACACAAAGGATTTTTTTGAAAATTACCTTTTTTTTATTGTTTTAATATTAAGCCTATAATCTGTTAAATTCGTAAGAAATATTAAATCTGGGTTGGGCCACTACAAGAAGAATTTTATTTAGTTGAAATGTTTGTTTTTAAGTTTAAAAAATTCCTTTCCCTTATTTTCTCAAAAAAAATAAATCCTCAACTTATAAGAGTTTGTGGCGGTATTCATATTTAACATGCAACAGCTATATCTAACTTTGAATGTAGGTTAATATGAGAAAATATCAGGTGTGAAACTTATTTTATTGTGAGACTGATTTTTATTGTGTGATAAGAGGTGACAATTGTGTAATTAAATTAAAAAGGATGACATATTTTGAGGGGCATACACGTGTAAGGTGAGGGAAGGGGGCTGATGATGTCAGATGTCATCGCAGGAGAGATAAAAGTCTTTTATTTCTTTTCTTTAAAATACACTTTTCCGATGATCCCGAACTCGGTTTTCGAAATTTTTTATATCGTTGGACTCGTATTAATTAGCCGGTCATTTTGAGATCCATTGTGGTCAAATAAAAACGATTTTTTCATTTTGGAATATTTAGTAATGACTTTTGGAAGATTTGGTAATGACTTTTGGAATATCAAGAAATTTGAAAAAAAAATCGTTTTTATTTGAACACAATGAGTCTCAAAATGACCAGCTAATTAATACGAATCAAAGGGTATAATTTTTTTCGAAATCCGAGTTCGAGATCATCGGGAAAATGTATTTTAAATATAAGTTGTCACACCATAAAAGTTGTCACACCTAAGGACCTTGTCTCACTTGATCCCCCCAGATTAATATAATATAATATTTTCTCTTTAAATTTTATTATGTTTCTAAAATTATGATTTATGATGGCGAGAACAATGCCGAAATTTATTAGGCTGATGAGGTGAGGTGAGACAAATAGTCTAAATAATGGAGCAAGGTCACTAACCCATAATACCCTAACTTATAAAAAAAAGAACACATACCTTACTCATTATCATTCCTATTGTCCCTCCACCTCTTCACACTAGGTGCACTTCGAGTATTCCCTATTTCCCTTTAAGAAACTATTTGATTTATTTTTTCAATTCAATATGAAATGGACTGTTCATTTTTCATGTGACAAGTCCTCCATAAAGTATATGTTCATCTTCAAATAGAAAATCAGCATGAAATTTTCAACCCACACACCTAACTAAGGTTCCATTTGATATTGTTTTTCAAACACGTTAAAGCAGAGAAGTGAGTTAGACCTGCACGGCTAAATAAGGGTTCATAAGGCCTAAATAAGGCCTAAAGAGTCTTGGATGATGCCTGTGAAGGTGCTTCTCCGATCATTTAGGTTCTGTTTTGTAAAAAGAAAATAATTTGTATCTTTCGAAAAATATAATTATCACAACTTATAAAAAAATTAGATATTTTTTCTTTCAAATAGTATCAACTTTTACCCACGAACATTTTTCTTAATAATCCATTTTATTTTTCATTATTTGCGTGTGGGAAAAGGAATTCATTTTCCATCTTCCTTCCATTACTTATCAAATAACAAAAACCCATGTGATATTTCTTCATATATAGTATTTGGCATACATATTGACCACAAATATAAACCAGAATGCTTGCTAATTAACCCTCCATTTCTTCCACACACTTATTTAATCTAATGATAATCTAACCTTTAATGACTAGAAAACACATAATCTTTCTCTTAATTGCTCTACATAATCTCAATTTGTTAGAAACAAAAACCAGCTGGATCAAATCAGCTTACTATGATTCAACTTCAAATCTCCCTCCATCAAATGTTAACTCTGGTCTTTTTACTCATCTTTATTATGCTTTTGCTTCCATAAACTCCTCCACTTACAATCTTTTAATCTCAGATGAATCATCTGTCTCTTCTTTCACACCCTCAGTAAAATCCAAGAATCCATCACTTGTTACAGTTTTATCAATAGGCCTTTCCTATAATGGAAACTATTCTACCTTCTCTTCAATGATCACTCAACCTTCTAAAAGAAAATCTTTCATCACTTCTTCCATCCAAACTGCTCGGCTTTTCGGGTTCGGAGGCCTTGATCTTTGCTGGGTTTGGCCTAATACAACCTCGGACATGAACAATATCGGAATTCTGTTAGACGAGTGGCGCGCTGCTATCAATTCTGAGGCAAACAAATCTGCTCCTGATGCACCATTAGTCCTTTCCATGGCTATATACCGCCTCCCCGTTGTGGGGACTGTGAGTTTTCCTATTGATTCGATGAAGAGAAACTTGGATTGGGCGAATTTCATAGCGTTTGATTATCATTTGCCTTTGACAGAGAATGTTACAGGTTTCCATGCTGCTTTGTATGATCCTTTAGGACATGTTGATACAGATTCCGGTATAAAGGCTTGGATAGATAAAGGATTTCTGAGGGACATGGTGGTTTTGGGGTTACCTTATCATGGTTACGCGTGGGAACTAGTGAGCTCGGGTGAAGTTGTTGGTGCAGCAGCATCTGGTCCGGCTGTGACTCTCGATGGTTCTGTGGGATACAAGGAAATTAGATCATTTGTTTTGAATTATGGTTATGGAGTGTCTCCGCGATATAACGATACATATTGTGTTGATTCTTTTGTGATTAAATCAGTTTGGGTCAATTTTGATGATGTTGAGGCTATTAGGACTAAAGTTTCCTATGCCATGGATAAAGGATTACGCGGTTATTTGGGTTTTCAACTCGCGAATGATGACAATTGGAAGCTTTCTCGGACAGCTTATGAGGTAGGAGAAGATCATGGAGAGAAGAAGCAGCTATTTTGGGTTAAGATTTTAGTTCCTATAGCAATGGTTGTCCTTATGGTCATTCTTGGCTTCACGGCGTACATTGTGAGATCCAGAATGCTCATATCAAAAGGTAAAAAGTTTCAGTACTCGCAAATTAAGCGAAAATGACTGAAAATTAACACATATTGATGTTCTTGCAGACTATTCAGCAAGAATGTATTTTCATAATTCTTTTCCATTCATAATATGATTCAGGAAAATTGGAGTTTGATGGAGTTGAAATCCAAGAAATTGGATCTAGTAGAGATGTCAATGTACATCAAGAACAGAATGCTCCTAATCTCCGAGTATTCACTTTCTCTGAAATCAAAGTAGCCACAAGCAATTTTTCCTGCAAAAATTGGCTTGGAGAGGGTGGATATGGACCTGTATATAAGGTACTTGAATCAATTTATTGCATAAAGAATGTGAATTATGAGAAATATATACAATTAAGTTCGGGTTTCGCAGGGTAAACTAACAATGGGTCAGGAAATAGCAGTTAAGAGACTCTCAAAAACATCAAACCAAGGACTCAAAGAATTCGAAAATGAGGTCAAAGTAACAGCAAAGCTGCAACATGTTAATCTAGTCCGGCTTTTGGGATATTGCACCCAAAAGGCGGAAAAAATGCTCGTCTATGAATACATGCCGAACAAAAGCCTTGATTTCTACCTATTCGGTACATGATTCGTGTTTACTAATATGTTTTATTTGTTTTTGTTCATTACTACACTAATAAAACAGCATTGTTCTGTATGTTTTTGAACTAGACCGTGAAAGAAGGTTGAAGTTAAATTGGGAAAAACGTGTGGACATCATCGAAGGGATTGCTCAAGGTCTTCTGTATCTCCAAGAATACTCGAATTTCACAATCATTCACAGAGATATTAAAGCAAGCAACATTTTATTGGACGAGCGGATGAAACCAAAGATTTCAGATTTCGGATTAGCAAGAATCTTTCACAAGGAAAACACTGAGGCCAAAACAGCCCAGATTGTTGGAACATAGTAAGGGAACTATGCACTACTAGAAAATTCTTCTTTACATACAGACATTGCTACGGAACAGATTCCGTCTTATATTCCTGATGGAAGTCTTTCAAAAGCATGTCCGTCGTATCGTTGATGTAAATTAAATATAGAGTTATATGCTAATTCTTGAGCTAACCACTATTCGTAAAATACAGTGGGTATGTGCCGCCGGAATATGTGAAGCGAGGTGTGTATTCCATGAAATACGATGTTTATAGCTTCGGAGTTGTTCTTCTGCAGATCATAAGTGGCAAGAAACATTCACTTTGCTATGGTTCAAGTGAAGATCTAAACCTCTTAGAATATGTAAGTTAGTTTTGGATTTTTCCTCAAACTATAATGCTTATTCTAAAAATAAATCCAACAACAGAGTCTAGTTTAAAAAATTGCCTTGTATAGTGCTTGTTTTAACTCTAACAGGTTTATTAGGAAAACAGTGTTCGAAATACCAGCTTCGCTAGAAAAGACCCCGTTACTCACCGGTATCACCTTTTTATCCACTATCAACTCTTGCATTCTTTTTCTTTTATGTAAGATGAATTTTTCTTTACATAATGCTGCAGCGAAGTTGGAAATATGATTTGAGAATAAACAAGTAAAATGTTATTTAGTGTCTAGCATAATTGTTTTAAACATTGGTGGCAAAGTGTCTGCTGCTATAGTTAGATCACCTGGTAAATAAATTACCAGGGTATTTTTTTTTTTTTGGCTAAAAATGTGTTTTAAACACTAGCTAGTATCATAACGACACAGTTAGAGTTAAAATAAGCATTATATAAAAAGAAACTATTTTTGCTAAGACTCTATAGTCTAAATTATTCTCAAAATAAGCATCAGTACAAGGAAAAATCCCGATAATTTCATGATATTAATTCTTGATGTTAAGAAGTAGGGCTGATTTTAGTGCTGTGACGTGGCAGGCATACCAACTGTGGAAAAGTGGTAATGGGTTCGAGTTCATCGATCCAACGTTAGATGATTCATTTTCGCCGTGTAAGATCCTAATGTGCCTAAAAATAGCATTACTCTGTGTACAAGAAAGTGCAATGGATAGACCAACAATGTTGGAAGTTTATTCAATGCTCAAAAATCAAAGTGTTGACACAATTGCTTCTCCTAAAAGACCAGCATTTTCAATTGGTGAAGATAGGGAGTCTGGTCAAGAATTTTGCTCTTTAAATAGTTTGACTGTTTCCCAAATTTTAGCACGTTGATTGATTTATTTTTTTCTATATAATTGGTTGATTAATATGTTCTTTAATTAATTTTTATATAAAATTGGTTGATGTATCATGTCTATGTTAATTTTGTTGACTATGAAATGTTAAAGTTTTCAAGTGTAGAAATAAGAAACAAACTTGAATTTGAATTGGTTAAAGTCAATCAATACCAAAATACAATATGCTGTTCTGCCAAACAATAACATGATAGAAGGAAGCCTCCACATCTACATCACTACAATGTCAACACATATTGAAGCTCTTAGAAGTACTCTGAAATAAAACTTGATCAAACATAGTTATGTGGAGGCTAAAGCCAAAATTATAAGATTAAATTTGTAACTTGTCCCAACAGTTGTGAATTAATTTTAGAGGTTCGATTTATGCTATATATGTTGTTGAGAGGTGTTAATTTAAAAAGGGATCCTATTACTGACTTTCGATTTTATTTTATCATTGTTATTCCTATTCGGTGAAAAGTAGACTTATACGAGCGTGCAATTTATAGGATCGTGAAAAAACATCGAATCTGACTTCAAAGGATTGGGAACAAAAAGGGACAAATAGTCCCTTAAAGTTCAAATTATCAAGAACTAAACTAAAGAAAAATGATAAGAAGAAATCGAAACTGCAAGAAGGTTGTAAATAAAAAGTGTGAAAATGAAATTTGATTGCATAAAGGTAAAGAAAATTACAAAAAATTGAAATAAAGATAAAAGAGATGCTAACAATTGTAAATTGGGTAAATGAATGGGAGATGCTAACAATGTAAATTGAAAGATAAATTGTTGTTTTGAGTTTTGGATTTGTTGTGTGGAAATTTTAAAAATGAAGAAAAATGACATATTTATAGGCTTTAAGAAATAACCACCTCCATACTGACTTTGTAAGCGCTCTAACAACTTTCGATTGATCTCCACTAACTTTTCATGCAGAATTAAAATAACTTTCAAAACATGCCAATTGTAAAAAGTGACATGCTTGATTAAACATTCTTTTTTCAAAATTATGTTTGACTAAATATAATGCATGCTTTTTTTTAAATAATAAAGCAGAATTTTCTTACCATAGAATACAGTTCGAAGTCATGACCTTCCCAAATCAAAAGTATTTTTATAAAATAATTAAATAATTACGCTTACAATTAATAATAAAAGAAAATTCTCCAACTTCGAATGTGGTTTGAAGTCATAAACTTTCCAAATTATAAGAAGAGTCATTCTCAAACATATTCGGGGCCTGTAAATATAAAGTCGGTTCCTAATGTTTTTTAAAAATCAATATTTTTTCCAACAATTTTGAGGAGAGAAATAGGTTAATAAAAATTATGGTCATTTCCTATTTCTAGAGGAAGAGTCTAGAATTTCTATTTTTCTTTTTTATATAATTACAAAAATACTTTTGGATTTGGTAAAAAAAACAAATAAACAAATAAATTAAAGGAAAATAAAAATAAAAATACAAATATAGGCCCCTTAAACTGGGAACTTTGTGTTATAGCTAACTTTGTACATACAAATTTACGGGTTTGTAGTTGGATCTGTTGGGCTTTCTATCTATTTGAGGAGTCCAAGTTGGAGCCCATTTGGGTTAGGTCCAAGTGATGGTAGCCCTAAGGGGTATATAAACTCATCTTGTTGGAGCTTGATGCAAGAAAGAAGGAGAGTTGACTCCTCACAAAAGAAAGAGAGAGAAACTAGATCTAGCTTTTGGGAGAGCTGCCAGCCGCACGAGATTGCCCATTGTCGGAGATTGCACCGTCGGATCGTGGTGATTTTCGGACAGCGAGTTCTTGACATCGTTTGGTGGGAATTTGAATTAGAGGTCTGGAAGACCAGTTCGTGGGGGGCAGTTTAGGTAGGCATATTTGTGTCGTTTCGGGATTCATCTTTCCTTTGTGTTTTCTCTAGTTTGCCATACCTCTTGTGGGATATTCCTCGAGTGTATGAAGATTGTGTATGCCTTTAGTGTTGTGTAGGGAAGAACTTGTGTATTACCCATTATTGTTGATCATAGTGGAAGGTTTAAGCGGTCTACGGATTCCGTGGTTTTACTTCTCACCTTGAGGAGGTTTTCCACGTAAAATATTGTGTGTCCTTTATATCATGCTTACTTCAGTTTTTGCTCTACTAGTTAGTTTCCTCAAAGATTCACTCAAGTCGGGAAAAAGATTAGTAACGAAGTTATTCCGCACTGTTGTTATCCGTTACTAGTCGGGTCGTTTTTTCCCATCAGGATCACCCTCTCTTACCACGAATGGAAATTACGACAGCTAATTATACGAAATAATCTATGGATGAAGAGGGAGTGAGAGGGCTTATATTACAAATGAGAGGTGATGATGTTATAAATGAGAGTTTGGGGTATTTATAGGTGTTTTGAGAAGGCTTAGTATCATTCCCATGATTTTAGTGACAACCCCTAAATGTAAAAATGAGTAAGAGTGTGATTGCAATGAGTTTAGAGTCAATTTTTATGTGTGAAAACATGTAAAAGTTGTCCAGACCAACTAAAATGCCCGTATAGAAGATACGACACACCATGTCAAGGCAAAACGCTTTTGAAAAATTGATTTTTGTCTGATAACATTCCATTTTTGATGACCTTTAATAATTTGCCCATAACTTTCTCATATGACCTTGAATTTGGGTGATTAAAATTGCACATGAAAGCGAAGACAGAGAGGAAAAATGTTGTAGTTTTGCATTTTTCGAGATTCGGATAGTAAAGTCAAAGAAATGGGATTGCAAGTGGTTGCCTCTACTGAAACATTTCTAAACTGTCCAGAACAAGGGACACAGGCGTGTCAACCCAAATTTCATTATTTTCTTCCTTTTAAACAGGTGTTGAGCCATTGACTTTGAGCAACACATGCATGTGGCCAAGGGACACGAGCATGCATGTCAAGGCAAATTTCAGAGATGTTTTGCTTTGATCTTGAATTATTTGAACTCTTCTTTGTCACTTAGCTCCTTATTAGCAATAATTCACCTTAAATCATGTATGTATGTTAAATATCATCATCAAGAAACTTTCAACATCAAAGTGGATACCTACATACAAAATAATCTTAGTTAAATTAATGACTTTTTAAGTGAAAAATATTCACATTAAAAAAATTATTAATTAACTTAAACTAAAATGATTTCAAAACACACCATAAATAACCTTAAATAGTAAGAGAAATTCACATTACGGAAATTACTAATTAAATTAAACTAAAATGGCTTCAAAATACACCAGAAATAAATTAAAAAGATAAAGATATTTAATCTATATCAATAAGCATTGACCAACAATATTTACCGGTTATACACTTAGTGGGATGTCACCTCTAAATTCGTACATTTTAGTGTGAATTTTTTTTTTGTATATCAAAGTGTAAATAGGGCCAAAGTTGGTACATCACATAAATTTAATCCATTAGAATGTGGCCACACGATTCTCGATTTCACCCATCAAGTGGTCATGACATTTGACCTCCTTTTTAGGTGACTTAGCAATCCCCATATGTCGATCATGAAGATTGAGCATGGTTTAAATCACAACTAAAGGAACCCACATTTAGTACTTGATCAAAGGCTCGTTAGGAGAACAATCAAGTCGTGACCCTCCCATCTAGACATCATACGAGCTTTGGATCTAAGGAAAACATCCATTAGAGTTACATGAGGACCACTAATGACTTATCTAACTAACCACTAGTGTCCCTATAGTGGATCTTCCGAAATTTAGTCTCTTATGAATCTCGATGCCCCTAATTGGACACATCAATAGAAAATATGATGAAACATTGTCACAATCAAGTCACATACTAGTTGCCAAGTAATTAATCGTTTCCATGATTATAACTTAGTAGAGAGTTTATACTTATTTATTATTTCTTCACGGTTTCACTCAACAAGTAATCAACATGCCAATCATGAGCACACCATTGATCTTGGATACCCTATTTGATCATCTCGCAGAAGAGAGCTTGATCAATTGATTGCTACCTAGTGGTTAGGGCTACTATCATAATTGTGACATGTCGTGACCATGTCACACTCTAACAATGACCCCCTTAAAAGGTCACGATAACGCAAACATATAAACTATCTACCACGCCAAAATAAAATGAATAAGGCTCTAGAGGACTGGCCTCGTCAAAAGGATGGAAAAACATCAAAAAAATCTTATATGCAATTGCTTGAAAAGCAAGATCCGTAAGGAAAACATCAACAAGAACTTAACAAAAAGAAAGGCCAATAAAAGAAACGAGCTTTAGTGGCCAACAACTCATTTAAACCACCTTTCAGAATCCTAAATGTCCGCGACATTAAAAGTATATGTTCAACATTTATTACTTTGAACTTGAAATGATAATGAAACAACACAAAGAACGATGAATAGTCACGCCTAGAAAGCCAAACGACACTAAAATGACATAGAAAGAATAACTCTTGGAAGACCAAACGACACCAACCATTATACAAAGAAATGCTCATGGATAATAAAAAGACACCTAGTGAACATGCGACTTGAGTCACAAAATGACTACCAATCTATTTAAAGGCCATGTTGCAACTCGCATCAAATACTCACCTAACCACTTGGGATTGCATGGACTTCTTGATGAGTAATGTGGACCTAAGCCCTCGTAGTATAACTCACTAGATGAAAAGGCCCAAACCATGCCTAGTAAGTTACCCTTCTAGGGTAACTAGCTTACTCAACTCACACTCATCTAATTGCATTTGGATCATATCATTCCTCAACCAAAACAAAAAAGAAAGGGAAAAAAATGATATTACAATATCCCTTTAGATTAGAATCCGATATAAGGGACGAGTATAATAACACTTGAGGAATCGAGTTCTATCTCTTTATTACTCACTATATCTTTTTACTTACTACTAACTTGACTGTCATAGTGTCTTACGAGATCCCAAAAGCCTGATTTGTTTTGTGTGATGGAGGGGGGAAGATAGAAAATAATCTTATCTCATCCCACAAATTCTATAATATCTAGGAGTGCTACAAAAAATTGGAGATGAAATGAAAGAGTTAATGAGATGAAAATGTCCAAATAACCATCCATCTCTCTTCTTTTATAATTTTAAATAGGAACTATTTAGTCATTTCCTTTTTTTCCTTCCCATCCATCAACTTTCATCCTTAAATCAAAACCCAACTATTTTCTCCAATTTCATCCATTCTCATCTCATCTCAACCTCAAATAATCTATCTCATCTCAATAGCCCAATATCAGATCATCAACTTCATAGCTACTCATTTAAGATATATATTTTTAATTTTAGAATTTTTGTTGAACACAATGCTAACCTAGTGGGTTGTGCAATTGCCATTCCATTTCGCAGTTAGACACGTGAATAATAAACAGAAAACGTGGATAAAGAGAAATTACCAAAAAAAAGGAGAAATTGAAACAAAACAAGAACTACGAAATTGCCTTTCAAAAAAAAAAAAAGAATTACAAAATAGAAGAGTTATTTATTTATTTGGGTATTGAATTTGCTTACCGAATGAAAGAATGTCTGACACTGACATCCCCTCTTCCTGCAGCCTTTGACCATTTCTCTGCCGTCTATTTTACCTTCAACCCCCTTTTTATTTTCGTAATTTAGATATCCTGGCAGTCATTTTGTATATTGACAATCTGGATAATTAATAATTTACCCCCAAGGTAAAAGTTCATATGTATAGTTACTAGTATACAACAAGACAAAAAGTGAAAAATAAGCATTAAAAAAGAAAAACTTACCTCTTAATTAGTAAAATACATTTATTTTAATCTACAGTTCTACATACATTTTAAACTTTCACTTTGCTGAAAAAATTGAATTTATTTTCCAGCAAATAATAATTTAATAATTATTATGTCATAAAAGACAAAAAGCAAGAAATTATGAGTTTAAATCATATAATTGACAAGTGAGAAAAAATGTTTTTTTACTTTTATTTTTTAAATTTTTTTAAGCATCTAATAATTTAGTGACTATTAGGTTATAGAAGAACAAAAAACAAGAAATTGTGAGTGCAAATCATATAAATGACAAAAAAATAAAAGTCAAAAAGTACTATTTGGTATTTGACCTATTTAAAATTTGTGCATTAGATCACTAACGTTTTATTTAATCATATTTGACCTCCCACCTTTATAATATGGTCATATTTGACCATTGATACCAATTTAGTGTTTCTTAGATCAAAATTAAAAGGAGATTATAATCTTAAACATTAAAATCACTCTATTATATCAAATAAGGAATCAATACTAAAACTAAAAATTTTGTTAAATAATATAAATGTAGGAATGTCAATAAATATAATAAGGGTCAGAGTTCACCAAATTACAAAGGTGATTTGTCAAATGTGATTAAATAAATTTTGGATATGACAATGGCTAAATAATATTTTTTTTCCTAAATAAAATAAAATCATGTTTGGTACTGCTTCCCATTTTATCAAATTTTTAAACTAAAAAAAAAATTTATATTTTATTTTTTACAATACTTCCCTCTATAACTTTTAAATTGGCTACAACAATGTCAAAAGTTAAGTGTAAAATTATATAAGCTAGATTGGTTGATGTATCATTTTAACTCTTCTAATTGGCATTCCCTATGAAAAATACCAAGAAGAAAAGCTCCAAAAGGCTACACTTTGTATAAAAGATATTAAAGGGGAGGTGAACTTAACCAAATATCATATTTCAAGCGTTTCGTTGTGAAACACTAAACGCTTAAAAACTTTTATCACACACCCTTTTAGATGACATATATTATGAAGCACTGGGAGTAACTTCAAACCAAAAAATACTAGCAATTCCCAAATATAGGAACATCTTAATCTCTGTTTAGAAAATAATATGGTAGATTATCATGTGTAGAAGAAACTCTTATAAATTTATAATAATTAGATAAAGCTGTTTAATTATAGTTGCATTGAATACGAGAAGGTCAAAAGTGTACTTTTGTTGAACTACTCGAAACAAAAGGGCTCAAATATAGAAATCAGCGAAACTCTTTAAACAAACAAAAAATAGAAATCTATCAGCTTTTACTAATAAAGTGGTTAAATTGCATTCATAACCCCTGAATTTTATCAATTTTTCACTTTATGGCCATATAACTATAAAAGTTAATATAAAAATCTCTTACTTTACACTTTTCATTTTATGACAATTAAACTTCAATTAAATTCTTAACAATATCAAAATGGAAATGAAAAAAAGAGAGTATAAAAGTTGTTTAAAATTACATTTTCAATAAAATTGCATTTTTATTTTCCAAACTCATAATGTTAAATTTCGAAATTGTGGTTACAATTAATAAGAAAAACAATCTCCACTGCTCAAATGTGGTTTGAACACATAACTTTCCTAATCATAGCTAAGACTCTCAAACTCACGACTTGTAAAAATTTCTATCTTCAAGTATTTAGTTACGCTATCCTTACTAAACAACACAAGAATGATCATAAAACAAAAAAAGAATGGAAAAACTAAACTTGTTTAAATTATTATCATAAGCAAGTCATTTCGGTGCGTTAATTGAGATGTAATGTTCTATCATATTAGAAAGTATGAAATTGAGTGATTTTTATGTTATATTTTGAAGTTTAATGACCGTATCATAAAATTTAGTAAAACTCAATGGCCAAATAGGTAATTTAACCAAAAATAACAACAAAAACAAAAATAAAGAAAATAAAAGTTAATACCAGATCATTGATGATTTATTTATAACAAATAATATAAACCAACACATCCTTTTCTCCCTCTTTATCTTTATCTCTCTCATTTGTCCCATAATAATAAAATATATATTTCTGGATATCTGTTCCTCCTCCACCACCATCTCCGGCCACCTCCTCCACCACCACTTCCAGCTCCACCCTCTTAGATCGGATCCCTTCACATTAACCCATATAATCATCATAACCAATATCTTTTTTTTATCCCTTTAATTTAATCAATCTCATCCTACACCCAAAGGCCATTTCTTTCTTTGTATCTTCTTGTTTTGTGAATTTGGCAGAGAGAAAAAGTTAGGGGTAAAAATAGAAAAAAATGGGAAATGTAACGTCAAATGTGGCAGCAAAATTCGCATTCTTCCCACCAGACCCACCAACATATGATGTATGTTCAGATGAAGATGGAAGAACGATAATGCCAGGTGTTACAGCAGATAAAAACATGGATGTCCATATATTGGAGACCAAGGTCGGGAATAAGATCGTAGCTACGCTTTGGAAACACCCTTTTGCAAGATTTACGGTCTTGTATTCTCATGGAAATGCTGCTGATCTTGGCCAAATGCATGAGCTTTTCATTGAGCTTAGAGCTCATTTGAGGGTCAACATTATGTGGTACCTACCTTTTTTTTCTTTTTTTTATTATCTTGTTTGTGCAAATATTTAGTTTTAATGCTTCATTTTATGATTGGTTTTTTCCTTCTTGTTTGTTAATTTTCTGTCGTAATCCTTCTTCTATGTTGCACGGAAACTCCTCTTTCGTAGCGTTTGTGCCCATTGAAACTCTCTCACATCCGTCAGAACCACCCTACAGTAATTGGTTTCGGCACCCGGTTTGAGAATTTATTAGTAAAAACAGATTTCCGATAATGTACAAGATATGTCGAAAATATGTTAAATTTCATAGAAAATATTAAAAAATTAACCATAAATCTGCGATTTTTGTGTTCAAATTAAGTATTTTTCTTCCTCTTTTTATGAGAATGCAATTGTTAGAATGAAAATTTGCATTATGGAAAAGAATTTTCTTGTGAAATTTTACATGGTGTAAAATCGACCCTCTCGATATTCCAACCCTGGATTCGCCACTTCCTGAAGGAAACCAGTACAAAACGTTCAGAAAAGTATTCCTAATTTCAATTCTAAATATCGCTCTAGCTAATTGAAACTTTTGTAATCATTGTAGAATATAATATCGATTTTGTTCCTATTATATTTTTTTTAAAATGTTTATAAATGTATCCCTATATTTTTAATATTCACACCTTTCTCCATGTTTTCTTCCCTATGTTTCCTAGAAATGATAATTTTTAGGGTCCGTTTCCGTGTTCGTGCAACATAATCCCTCCCTCTGTCTTTCCATATGGTCTCTGTTTGAATATGTTGGTGCCATCATTTCTGTAAGTTTCATTGAGAATGGACCATATGTATTCTCAGCCTTTAATTCAATAATGCTGTCAGTTTCATAATCATTGTTGTGTTTTCTTATTCAATGTTATGGTCTACAATTTGAATAAAACATCCAGAGAAATTAATTGCATTTTGAGAGCATTGCTTATGTGAAATATTACTTACTAGATGTTCTTTTCTATATCTCAGCTATGATTATTCAGGGTATGGAGCATCTTCTGGGAAGGTAAAGACAATCTGATACTTTGTGTGTAAAAAATGGTGATGATAGAAAGAAATCAGCACTTTTCTTTAATCAATGTATCTAATTTGTTTTACTTGCTTAATATTTTTGTAGGCATCCGAAATAAACACGTATCACGACATAGAAGCCGTGTATGATTGTTTGAAGAAGGAGTATGAAGTGAAACCGGAGGAATTGATATTGTATGGCCAATCTGTTGGAAGTGGACCGACCCTTCATTTAGCTTCCCGTTTACATACGTTGAGAGGTGTTGTTCTTCACAGCGCAATCCTTTCGGGCATAAGGGTCTTGTATCCTGTCAAAATGACTTTTTGGTTTGATATTTATAAGGTCTGTTTCAAACTTTATTTATTTCATGCTTAAATCCCTGCTCAGCTCCTCTCTTTTCCCGGTTTTAATAGCAGAATTCGCTCTACCTTTTTACAGAATATTGACAAAATACGGCAAGTCACTTGTCCGGTTCTGGTCATACATGTAAGTTTCACCCTTTATTCATTTGATTGCTGTTTGTAGCTTATCCGATTCGTTATTGTCATAATCATCCTTCTAAGAAAGTTTTCATTTCATGAATTATGAGCATGATAGTGTTTCCTGGTCAAATAACGAGTGTGTTTGAGTGTTATACGTGTTTCATATTAAACCATCATTGCCAAAATATAACTGTTATACAAGTGATTAATTGATGGGAAAACGCCATTTTCAGCCTCTAACCTTGCAAAATGTTTTTGGATTGGATCCTTATCGAGCAGAATCGCGTGTGTAATTCACAGTTAATTTCAATATCTGGTCCTTCACCTTGGGAAAATCATTATTCTGTTACCCTGATGCAATATTTTTTAACAGCATACAAATCTCAGGCCATGGAGCTGTGATAAAGGCTCAATCCTAGACATTTTCCATTAATAGGGACTCAATATTGTGAAATAGAAGGTCAAGGACCAACGATGCACTTTGCCGCAATTGACTTGTTATCAACATAGTTGAATTTCGAATGAACGTTTGTTGTGCATTGCGATAATAGCTTGTAATATTTGTCATTTTCAGGGAACAAATGATGAAATTGTTAGTTGGTCTCACGGGAAGCGGCTCTGGGAACTAGCCAAAGAAAAATACGACCCGCTATGGGTGAAAGGAGGTGGCCATTGCAACCTTGAAACATATCCAGAATACATCAAACACTTGAGAAAGTTCATAAATGCAATGGAGAAAATCTCCCTCACTAAACCGACAAATCAGCTCTCATCTAGTACGAGCAACATCGACGTAAAACACAACAAGTGCTTAAGATGGAAAAAGCTTGCCTCTGCTACTCATACTCATGCGTAGTTTTCGTCTATACAAATTTAATCCATCTTCAAGATTGTTGAAATGAAATGTTTAAAGGAATTACAGAGTTCAATTTTTACGGGTTCTAATTGATGATGTTGAAAAAAGGAAGTGAGATTCTGTAATTATCTGTGGGAAAGGGAAGGGATGAGATAAAAAGGGTTAATTCTAGTATAATTTAATAGTAGAGGTGTTGTTTGTAAAATCTGCCATGAGTTTGGGGAAAGCAAATACATAAGTTACTCTTTTTTACTTTTTGTGTTTTGACCAAGTACCTTTTGCTTTTCCTATATATTACTACCTTTTACTTTCTGTCTGCCTTCTGAAGCATTGTGAGCTGCATTCAACTATGCAACAACATTTTGAAGCATTAGACCCTTTTTAGCAAAGACCAATTAAGTCCAAAATGAAGTTTAAGTATAAATGTGTGGGTTATTTACGAAACTAGCATATATTTGAGGGTCTATTTATAACACTTAGGCCAATATTATGCAGAAATTGTTCATTCTGGTTCAAATTCGCCATTGAATTGCATAACTTTAAAACGCGTCATATATGTATTGGATTCACGTTTCATTTATAAGTTTCAGTCATCTCCTTTTATTTCGACATGAGATTCAATTTGTTCATGTGCCTATAGTCATTCATTAGAATTGCTCTTTGTACATGTCTTCCTATCCTGATACTACTCATTTCATATCGGGTCGTTAGACTATTAATATATTTAGATTATTTTGCTTCCACTCCACCAAACTATGTTGTTTCTTGCCATTTTGTACCATTCTTTCAAAACAATTTGCGTTCGACATGGCTAGGGAAAAATGCCGCAAAATGTGATGAAATGTTTTTCGTTCAACTAACATCCATTTTAAGAAATATGTCACGTTTTTTCATAAAACGCGACAAGAAGCTACAGATTGCGACAAAACATGACAAAACACAACAAAATGCTGAAAAACCTCTCTTAAAGCCATGAATTTTGAACAAATGGCATAATCTCCTTCAAGTCATGAATGTTGAACAAATTTCAGAAAAATTTCATTTTCGAGTAAAACCTACAAACTCTTGTTAACCACATTTTTCGAGAAAGTATTTTAACCCTTAATGGTCCACCAGTCACTACAATGTACTCAGCTAAGGTATGACGTACATTGCAACATTACTTGAGAGTTGCTTGGAAGGAAGAGGTGAAAATCAGATAAAGTACTTATAAAATTATCCGATATTTTTTTTAACAGTTTAAAGGTGATCGACTATGAAAATGAATAATCCGGTGATCAACGTTGCAACTTATTCACTTCCATTTTGATTTGTTTGCATTGTATATATACATATACTTTAACAGAGATAGGATTAGGTGAGACAATATCACTATGGCGAGACTGATTTTTAGTGTGAGACAATTAAAAAGTGGTGGCAATTTTGAAATTTTAAAAACATGGAGGGGCATTATTGAAGGGAAGAGGACATGATGTCACTTCTAGAGAGAGAAAAAGTTTTCATTATTTTATTTAAAATGCATTTTCCCGTTCTTTTCGAACTCATTTTTCAAAAAAAATTATACCACTGAACTCGTATTAATTAGGCGGTCATTTTGAGATCTATTGTTGTTATTTTTTTATTTTTTTTATGGTTGTTCCAAATTGGATACTCGGTTGTTCCAACATAATACTACATTTGTTCCACCAAACTACTACATTTGTTCCACCAAAATATTTTCATTATTTTTTTTAAAATGCACTTTGGGAGTGTAAAAAAATGTAGTATTCTGGTGGAATAAATGTAGTAGTTTGGTGGAACAAATGTATTATTATGCTGGAACAACCGATTATCCAATTTGGAACAACCATAAAAAAATAAAATAAAAAAAATCGTCTATAAATAACAACAATGGATCTCAAAATGACTACCTAATTAATACGAGTTCACTGGTATAATTTTTTTTTGAAAAATGAGTTCGAAAAAAGCGGAAAAATGCATTTTAAATAAAATAATTAAAACTCTTTCTCTCTCCGGAGGTGATACATCACCTCCTCTTCCTTCCCTCCAATTCCACGCATGAGGAGGTTTCTTTTAATTACAAGTTTGTCACATTCCCTTGTCTCACCATAAAAACTAGTCTCATCTTAAACCCTTGTCTCATTTGAACTTGACTCTACTTTAACAAGTACATAAGATAAAATAAAGATAAAACATTCTATGGCTTTCTCAATACATCTTAAAAATCTAAATGAAACAAAAATCATCTTGGTTGCATATTTGGACCTCCTTGATAGGCTTCGGTTCATCAAAAGCTACAGAATGGGCTTCAATTATAGTACAAGAAAGAAAAGAATTCTATACAATTTTAGTTCTAACTAGTATATAGCCGGTGCGTTCCACGGGTAAAGTGATATAGAAATTTAAAATTTTTAGGTAAAAATTTTAAATTATTTTTAAAATTGCAATTAAAAGTAAATTTGAATGGTTTTATTTATTATATGCATATTGCTAAAATAAGTTATTGAATTATGGGCTAAAATAACAAATTGAATGTTTTGCAATTCTTTTGAATAATCATAAGTTTTTATATGCTGAGTCACCTGTGAATATAGTCGAACATCATCTTGGTAAAATATTAATAATTATAGTACGTACAATATACGGTTTTTTTTTTCGTTTTTAGATCATATATTACTTTAATGTTTATGAAATTGAAGAGAATGCATTGACCATATTTTAATTATTACTTTTATTCCATTAGTGGTATAAAATTTAATCCAATTAATACTGATAAGTAAATTCAATCCAACCATATAAAACAATTATGATAAATAATTATATTTTCATTGAACTATATTTTAACAATAATATAATAATAATAATAATAATAATTATATTTGTATTGAGTTATATGTTAACAATATTTAAAAAGACTCACATATTCTTGGAGAGTCATTGTCATTTCACATTGGATATCTTAATCTTTAGGGGTTGAGATTGTTTCTATGAATACAAAGATAATATTGTAGACAGTTGCCCAGCTCCACCCATAGAACCAATCAAGTATTTCTTTTTTTTCAATATATATCCAAGCTAATATTATAATTTTAATCGTTATGGTACACTTTGTAATTAGTGATAAGCTCGAATTTGACTATGTATATGGTTAATTATTCATGTATTTAGGGGCCAATTAGACCTTAATTGTATATTTTTGTGGGTCTAACAATGATATTTTCAGTTTAAAGAGCTTTCATGGACATTTCGCTGAAAAGCAGCCTGCATGAATGAAAAGTAGAAGTCACATCAGAAGGAAGGAGGGGTAAAAGTGCCGGCAGCTTGGGAGAGAGAGTGTTGCAGTTTGAAGTGATGTTTGCCGTTCAAAAAGGAGTCTCTTGTCTTGCAAGAAGAGATGTTTTAACAGCTGTAATATAAGTAGCTTTGCTTTATTAGCTGGAACAGTGTACCTAGAGTACTTTTAAGTAGTATTTTATTAGTTGCTTTTTGGGTATTAAAGAGAGAACAATTCTGAGGAGAGAGATATCTCGGATATCATCTTATCATCTCTCATCTTCATCTTTCTTCAGTATTAACTTTAGATTTCTGGTAGTTGAGCTCCTTTAATGGAGTTTATTGTAGTTATTGTTGTTATCATGCTCACCATGTGTGAGTAGTACTCTCTACGAGCTAAACCAGCCTTTGGGCTGGTGTTGTAAGTCTCCTTATCTCTTTAATGAATGAATGAATGTTGTTTCTATTTGGTGTTTAATGAAGTTCTGTAGATTTCAGGTTTTACACAGCCTGTTACAGTATGCATAACCGACATGACCATTGCTTTTATGTATGCTTATTCTTCATATAAACATATGCATCTGATATGAACAGTTGAATGATGTGTATCAAGGGTTCTCATGCAAATGAGATGTTACTTCGTGCTTAATCAAGTAGTAAAGCATCCTGAAAGGCCTTTAGGGTGTGAGTAATGCTTAGTAATTTGGGGATATGACCATTTGAACCAAGTTAGCTTAAAGTAGAGACCTTGACAGAATAGTTATAAACATTCATGAGTTAAGAAAGGAGAGAAGGGAGGTTGCAATGCCAGTTCCCTGTTGTGTTTAGCTTGTTCCTTTTAATATATTGTGTTAAATCATCATTTCCCGTCTTTTAATCTTCAGATCTGTTTTAGTGAAGTTCATTACAGTAGATAATAGTTAACCAATCTCAAATCAAACCCTTTTTATGTTACCAGTCACGTAAACAGACTGTTCCATAGGTCTTTTCAATTAATCTTTTCATCTCAATCCCTGTGGAGACGATAATCTACTTATCATTTTATTACTTGTACCTAGTATACTTGCTAGAAGACACATCCATAGGTAACAAGTTTTTGGCGCCGTTGCCGGGGATTGAAAATAAAAGTTATTTGAAATTTTTCTGTGAAGTAGTGTGTTTTGATCTGTGTGTTCATGGTGTAGCCACAGGGTAATCCGATTCCTGTAGTCCATGCGAAGAGCAGGGCTGCAGCCTCTTCCAGTTGATCCTGAGATAGAAAGAACTTGTAGAGCTAATCGTAGAACAGCTCGTCGAGCTCAGCAAAGACAAAGGAGAGGGATGGAAGAAGAAATACATGTTGGTGGTAACAATGACGGTAACAGAAACGGAAACAATGGTGCCCACAACAACAATGGAGGAAATAATGGAGGAAACAACCTCGAAGATGAGGGTGAGAACAATCACCCAGCTGTGATGAGAATCAGAGACTATTCAAGACCTACTACAGAAGGTCATTCCTCATGTATCGCCCTTCCACCTTTTGGGCATGGAAACAACCCTTTGGAAGTGAAGCACTCTATGATCCAAATGCTCCTCTCATTTCAATTTGGAGGATATCAAAATGAAGATCCTAATGCTCACATCCAGGATTTTGTGACCTTGTGTAACACCTTTCGATCTAATCGAGGAGTTACTGATGATACAATAAGGCTGACCCTGTTCCCTTGGTCCTTGAAAGATAAAGCAAAGAGTTGGATGAAGAATCTCCAACCACACTCCATCAGAACTTGGGAGGAAATGGCAAGAATCTTTTTGATGAAGTATTTCCCTCCAAGGTAAGCAATTAAGCTCAGGAATGAGGTTTCTCATTTTTCACAAGAAGATGGTGAATCTTTGGCAGAAGCGTGGGAAAGGTATAAGGAGCTGTTGAGAAGAGTACCAAATCATGGTATACCTATGTGGATGCAGGTTCAAAACTTCTACAATGGAGTTCAGAACATCTACAAGATGCAGATTGAATCAGTTGCTAATGGCAATCCTGAAGATTTAGAGCCACAAGCTCTCTACGATCTTATTGAGAGGGTGGTCAACACAAGTTACAACTGGCACTCAGTGGGAACTGATGGAAGGAAGCAAGCTACCATTCCAGGAACAGAAGTGATCTCCAAATTGATCACAAACCAATTTGAACAGCTTGCTCGACAGATTGGCAAGCTCAATGTGTCATCCATCAACAGTGAACCCCCATTTGGGGAAGAGTGTAGTTTTTGTGGAGGTCCCCATCGAAATATCAATTGCACAGGTACCAGGAGAGACTCGGACAACCAGGAGCAGTGTGATTATGCTGGTTACAACCAAAGAAATCCACCAAACCCTTATTCCAATACCTACAACTCTAACACTCGAAATCACCCAAACTTCTCATGGTCACAACCAAATGATCAACAGGAGAGACCTCAGTACAACCAGGAGAGACCTCGGTACAATCAGGAAAGACCTCAGTACCAGCATGACAGACCTCAATATCAACAAGTTCAGAGAGGTCACTACCAGCAGAACAATCAAAGCTCTTACAAGCAGCCTGTGCATACCAAGGAAGAGGAGGATCCAGATTTCAAAACTCTGGTGACACAATTCATGAAGCAGACTCAATCAACAATGAAGAGTCTTGAGACTCAAGTTCACCAGTTGGCTGCTTCATCCTCCAACTTAAAAGGAAAATCAACTTTACCAAGCAACACTGAACCTAACCCAAGGGAAAATGTGATGTCTATCACTCTCAGGTGTGGTAAGGAAATTTCTAACCCTAATGAGATTAAAAAGTTTGTTGGTGATGCAGGTACTTCTAAAGAGACTGAAGCTGAAAAGGAACAAGCTGTTCCAGTCAAAGAAAAGCCAAGTGCAAAGGCTAAGGATCCTGTTCTTGTGCAGGAGGAACATGTGGAGAAATATGTTCCACCTCCTCCTTATCAACCACCAGCACCTTATCCCGGAGCCTTGGTAGATGAGAAACTAGAAAAAAGGCACTCAAAGATCCTTGATACTTTGAGGAAACTTCACATTAATCTTCCTTTCTTGGAAGCTCTTAATCAGATGCCTAATTATACCAAATTCTTGAAAGATATTCTGTCTAACAAGACCAAGCTCGAGAATGTGGCATGTGTGCAACTCAACAGAGACTGTTCCTCAATTTTGATGAACATGCAGCCACTTCCTAAAAAGATGAAGGATCCAGGGAGTTTTTCTATCCCTTGTTCTATTGGAGAATTACATGTTGAGAATGCTCTTTGTGATCTTGGTGCTAGCATAAACTTGATTCCATATTCATTATATCAGAAATTAGGAATAGGAGAACCCCAACCAACTCGTATGTCTATCCAACTAGCTGATAGATCAGTTTGCTACCCTAGGGGTATAGTTGAGGATGTCCTAGTTAAAGTAGGAAAGTTCATATTGCCTGCTGATTTCGTGGTAATGGATATAGCTGAAGATATGCATGTTCCAATTATCCTAGGGAGACCTTTCTTAGCCACTGGTAGTGCTGTGTTCAAAGTGAAAGATAAAGAATTAAGCTTGGAAGTGAATGGTGATAAGGTCGTGTTCAAAATGAATGAAATGCTAATGAGACCTGTTGATTCTGATGTTTGCTATTTTTTAGATGTTTGTCCTAACCCGACTAACTTGCAGGAAACTCAAAAAGATGTTTTGCAGGTTGTTCTAGAAGAAGAGTTAAACACATGTGATGAAACAGGCTGTTCTCTTAAAAAACCAGACTTATCACCTATTCCACCAAACTCAAATGACCTTTCCACCACAGAACCACCCTTTCTACCAAATCAATCCATTTCCACTCCAGAACTCAAACCTTTACCATCACATTTGGAGTATGCTTTCCTTAAACCACCAAATGGCCGGCCGGTTATCATTTCATCACAATTAACTCCGGACCAGAAAAGCCAGCTTTTAACCATCCTTAAACAAAACCAGGAGGCTATAGCTTGGACAATTGGTGACATCAAAGGAATTAGCCCTACTATGTGTGTGCATAGGATTCTAATGGAGGAGGATTACAAGTCTTGTGTTCAACCACAGAGGAGGCTTAATCCGGTCATGGGAGATGTGGTCAGAAAAGAGGTTGTCAAGTTGCTTGAAGCTGGGATCATCTATCCCATTTCCGATAGCAAATGGACAAGTCCAGTGCAGGTTGTTCCGAAGAAAGGGGGCACAACAGTTGTAAAGAATGAGAGGAATGAGCTGATTCCAACAAGAATGATCACAGGGTGGAGGGTATGTGTTGACTACCGAAAGCTTAATGATGCCACAAGGAAAGATCATTTCCCTTTGCCATTTGTGGATCAAATGTTGGAGAGACTTGCTGGTTATGCCTTTTATTGCTTCTTAGATGGCTACTCAGGCTATAACCAAATTCCAATATTCTCCGAGGATCAAGAAAAGACCACCTTCACTTGTCCTTATGGGACATTTGCCTACAGGAGAATGCCATTTGGTCTTTGTAACGCACCAGCTACATTCCAACGGTGTATGATGGCCATCTTTCATGACATGATAGAGAAGACAGTAGAGATCTTCATGGATGATTTCTCAGTCTATGGGAAGTCATTTGAAGGCTGTTTGAAGAATCTAGAGGCTGTTTTGGTTCGATGCAAAGAGACCAATCTTGTGTTGAACTGGGAGAAGTGCCACTTCATGGTGACTGAAGGTGTGGTGCTTGGGCACAAAATTTCAGAGAAAGGGATAGAAGTTGACAAAGCCAAGGTCGAAGTTATTGAAAAGCTGGCTGTTCCTACCACAGTCAAGGATGTTAGAAGCTTTTTGGGACATGCAGGCTTCTACAGGAGATTCATAAAAGACTTCTCCAAGATTGCTCTTCCACTTTCAGCATTACTCCACAAGGATGCTGAGTTTGAATTTGGAGCAGACTGCATCAGAGCCTTTGACATCTTGAAGGAACAACTCATCAACTCACCTATTTTGATTGCACCCAACTGGGAGCAGCCTTTTGAGTTGATGTGTGATGCAAGTGACACTTGTGTGGGAGTTGTTTTGGGTCAGAAGGTTAACAAGAAGTTCCAACCCATTTTCTATGCCAGCAAGACCTTGAATGATGCTCAGAGAAACTATACAACTACAGAGAAAGAGCTTCTTGCTGTGGTTTATGCCTTTGACAAGTTTAGATCCTATTTGGTCTTGTCAAAAGTTGTAGTTTTCACTGACCATGCTGCCTTGAGACACCTCTTTGCTAAGAAAGATGCCAAGCCAAGACTGCTCCGATGGTTGCTACTTCTTCAGGAGTTTGATTTGGAGATCAGAGATAAGAAAGGCATTGAAAATGTTGCTGCAGATCATCTCTCTAGAATAGCAGGGGGGGACCAACAGGAACAACCTGAGATCAGGGATATCTTTCCTGATGAGAGGTTATATTCAGCTTCCAATGTTCCATGGTTTGCTCACATTGCTAATTTCCTTGCAGGATCATATAAACCTTTTAAAATGTCTACTAACCAAAGGAGAAAGTTCTATGCTGAAATTAAATACTATTTTTGGGAAGAACCATATCTTTTCAGGTTATGTGCAGATCAGATTATAAGGAGGTGTGTGACCCAGGAGGAAGGAGAGCTCATTCTTCATCATTGCCATTCACAAGAATCTGGAGGACATCATGGTGCTAGTAGAACAGCCTCTAATGTGTTCCAAGCAGGCTTTTTCTGGCCTACCATATTCAAAGATGCTCATAGATTTGTGAAGGAATGTGATGAGTGCCAAAGGTCAGGTAACATTTCTGCCAGGAACTCTATGCCCTTGAACAACATAGTTGTTTGTGAGATTTTTGATGTGTGGGGTATAGATTTCATGGGACCCTTTCCATCTTCTAAAAAGAACAAGTATATCCTAGTGGCAGTTGACTATGTAAGTAAATGGGTGGAGGCTATTCCAAGCCCCACTAATGATGCTAGGGTGGTAGTGAGATTCCTAAAAAGGTTGTTTGCCCGATTTGGAGTACCCCGTGCCATAATCAGTGATAATGGCACTCATTTTTGCAATAAGCTTTTTGAGAAGCTCTTGAGTAAATTTGGGGTCACACACAAGCTTGCTACCCTTTACCATCCACAAACAAGTGGTCAAGTGGAAGTTTCCAATCGAGAGATCAAAAGAATTCTAGAGAAGACTGTTAGCACCTCTAGGAAAGATTGGACAGAAAAGCTAGAGCCTGCTTTATGGGCATATAGGACTGCTTTCAAAACACCTATAGGCATGTCTCCTTTTAGATTGTTGTATGGAAAGAGCTGTCATTTGCCTGTTGAGATGGAACATAAGGCCCTTTGGGCATTAACTTTTCTTAATTTTGAGGAACAGGCTACATGTGAGCAAAGAAGGCTGCAGCTGAATGAGCTGGAAGAGTTTAGGCTGTTTTCTTTTGAAAATGCAGTGAAATACAAAGAAAAGACCAAAACTTGGCATGACAAGAGAATTCAGAAAAAGGAATTTCAAGAGGGACAACAAGTCCTCTTGTATAATTCAAGGTTAAGGTTATTCCCTGGAAAATTGAAATCCAGGTGGAGTCGACCTTTTCAAGTGAGTAAGGTGTTCCCGTATGGTGCAGTAGAGATCTTTCTACCTGGGGAGCAGCCTTTCAAGGTTAATGGCCAAAGGCTAAAACCTTATCTTGCTCACGATGTGGAGAGAGTGGTTGAAGTTCACCACTTCTATGACCCACCATAAGCTTAAAATGGGACTTGTGTCTGCTGCAAACACCAATTGCAGTGCCCTAAAGGGGTGAAATTTAGTATAGTTTATCTAGTTGTTGTTTATAAGTTGTTAATTTTAGTAGTTTAAATTAAACTTTTTGTGAAGTGTCCAGTTAATTTTGCAAGCTGTTTCAATTCAAATTTTATTTTAAGCAAATGTTTAAACTTTTGTTCTCTTTCCATAGAGCTAAAGTTTGAATTTTTACTTAAGAAAATAAAATTTGGGGATCATCTCTGTGGCAATACATTTTGATTTTTGTGACTTAGTGAGTTTGAAATAAAAATGTGAGTTAACGTGGTGTAAGATTTCAAATTGAATCTGAAAATAAGAGAGAGTGAATTGTCAAATCATGGTTAAGAGCAATTTCTAACCGTTGATGAAGAGTAAAAGAGGGCTTAATGGTTAACATTATAACCGTTTGGGAGATGAGAGAGGTCTAATCAACCAGTGGTAAACTTTCTCTCTCCCACGCCCCTCAACTATTCATAACTCCTCTCTCTCCTGCTTTTTCGGTTCCCAAAAATCTGCCACAACTACTCCACTTTTTCAAACCGTCACAATCACTTCCTTTCTAGCTATAAAATATTGCCAAATATCTAACTTGTCCTTTTTCCAATCCAACACTTAGCCGGATTTTCTTCTCTCTAACTTTCTCACAACTCAGTTTCTTTTTAAGTTCAAAAATTTGCAGAATGAAAACTCGTGGTGGTGTTGTGATCAAACAAGAGCAAGGTGTGAAGAGAGCTGCAAATCGTAACAAGGGAAAAGACGTTTCAAGCTCAGCCATGGTTGCTCCGGATGAAAAGCTAGTCAAGAAGCTTTCCAAGTTCTCTGACCCAACTACTCAGGAGACTTTTGAGTCCATTGCTGACATTCCATTTGGATCCCCGAGGAGTGTATGTTGGGATTCCCTCAAGAAGTTGGGTTTGGCAGATAGTGTTAAGGATCATGTGGATAAAGGAGGATTTCAACCTTTCTTTGAGTTGGTGGAGCCATCGTACAAGGAACTCACACTGGAGTTCTTGTCAACCTTCAGGGTCAACCCTAAAATCAAAGACCCTGATGCTGAGAACCACTTTCTGTTCAGATTAATGGGTCATACTCAAAACCCATCTTTGAATACGTTCAATGTTTTGCTGGGATGTGTTCCTGATGAGGAGGCTGCTATTGAGGAGTATTCTCATTTTCTGACTGCCACTCCAAAGGATTTCGATCCTCATGTTTTCTGGAGGCAGATTTCTGGAGAAGCCAATTTTGATAGCAAGCTAGCCAAGGGTTCATCGATTATGGAGTATCCTATGCGGATTCTGCACAAGTTGGTCTCTGGTACAATTTTTGCCAGAGAAAATCAAGCAAATGTTACTCTGCTTGACCTAACCGCTTTGTGGAGCATGGTGACCGGAAGAAGGTTGAATCTGGGACATTATCTGGGAGAGTATTTGTTGGGCTATCATAGCAAGAAGTTGAATGGAATCTACTGTGGGAATTTGGTGACCAGAATTGCTGAAGCCATTGGTGTTTTCAAGCCCGATGATCGATCCAGGCTTACTTTGTCCTGCCATCCTGACCCCATGAACTTTCGTACCCTTCAATACATGGGGTACTGCAAGCAAGTGAACAAGAAATGGGTGTTGGTGAGTGAGATTGATATGGCTGCCAAGTCTGAAACCAGGAAGAGGAAGCTTGAGATTCCGATTGAGCCCTTTGAGATTGAGGATGGAGGTGAAGAGGATGATGAACCCAAGGATGCTGCCTACTATCGCAAGTGCCTGAGCCTGAACAATGAAGAGATGTACATTCAGTTGAAAGCTCAAAGTAGGAAATCTGCCAAGTTGGAGAAAGAGGTTGCTTTGCTGAAAAAGGCTTTGCAGGATTTGGAGAAGTCTGTTGCCTGGCTTCATGGACACATGGAAGTCCAGAGGCACCTTTCTGAGCTCCCAATTCAACATAGGTTCAATGAGGAGACCCTCAATTATGAACCGGAGTTTCATGATCGTTCCACCCCTGCTGCCTTTCGCCGACCTCTGAATTTGAACAACACTGCTGGCAAGGATAGTGAGCTCCAGGAGAGTGAAGCCAAGGAAAGTGAGGCTAAGGGAAGTGAGGTTCAAGGAGATGATGCTACTCCTCCCAAGGATCCAGAGGCTGTGACCTCTGAGCGTAATCCTGTTACTCCTGAGTAACAGTCTGTTCCGGTTCCCTCCTTCTGTTGGTACCCCTTGATCTCTGCTCTTTACTTTTGTTTCTCTGTATATATTACTGCTGTGCTTGCTGCTGCTCTGTGATACTCTTGTTTTATGTCATCCCTTACAGACATTGAGGACAATGTCTATCTCTAATTTGGGGGTGGGGTAAAACTTGATGTGATAAACTGAAATTGAAAATGCCATGCCTGCTTTGACTCGAACAAAATGTGTAGCATGATGAATTGAGCCCAGAAATTGAACAATTTTGCTGAAAATGTGGATAATAGCTTAAGTGACAAAGAGGAAACTCTGAAGTTAAACTTGCTGAATTGTATACCATAGTCAAACCCCAGTTGTCCCCAATGTAAATGTTGTCTGTAATATAGCTGTTTATAGTTAGTTTGTAAATAGTTTTGTGTTAAAATGTTAAAGTGTGAGGCTGTTTCTTGTTGAGGAGCAGCCTGTGTCTGTAAATAGTGTAGTTGTCTTCCTTGTTTACAACAGCTTAGTTGAAAATGAAAAGTTGCTTAAAATGTAGAAATCTGCCTTTCAACCTACAACCAAAGATTGCACACTTGTACCTTAATCAAAATGTGTGGTGAACCTTTATTTTTGATGAAGTTTGAAAAAGAAAGAAGTTCAAAAGTTTTTAAGTTGAAAGTCAAAATTCAAGTGAAATAAGCAATTTAGAACCTGTAAACCCTTGTTGCAAAGCCTAATTCATGAAAGGTAGAGTCTGTTGCATTCACAAATGCATTTAGGAGATGAATGAGAGGGCTAAGTTCAAAGAAGTCTTAGGTAGGGTTTGCTTTGGTCACCAAAATTGATAACTTAACTTCCAAACTTAGTTATCTAATCTGGTTGCCCAAATTTTCATGATGAAACTGTGGAAAAGCATAGGAAGATAAAGGCACATAGATATCACAATTTTTACACTCTTAAAAAGCCTACCAGTGCATTGCACCCTTGTTTTAGGTTATCCAACTTGAGCCTTAACCATTTCTTTGTTTACACACATTATTTGAAGCTAATTCCCCTCACTTTGATTCCAAATACCCTTGATTGAATTACATGTCTAAGGAACAGACTGCTTTGCAGTCTAAAAGAGCTTAACTTAAGAAATATTGTTGATGTAGATTCTCCAAGGTTGAGGAAAATATAAGTGTTGACCGAATAAAATGAAAAAAAAAGAAGAAAAAGAAAAGAAAAAAAATTGAAAATTGAAGGAAATCTCAAAGAAATTCTTCGAAAAAATGAAAAAAATATAGTGAATAAAGTCTTTTTATTTCTGAGGTTGCACATTGTGGCCTTAGGATTGAAAGTTGGAATTGCTTTTGTTTTAATGTTGTGTAAATTTTTGATTTGTTTTGTGCCTACGTTGTGAAACAGGCTGTTTTGAGTAGTTTGTGATTGTAAATAACCAGGAACAGGCTGGGAAAGAAATGAAAATGTTGGAAAGAGCTTAACAGATAAATAATGACATGTTCCACACATTGTAAAAAGCCAATTCACTTCCATACCTTGAACCCTTGCCTAACATTATAACCCTGGAAAGACCTTTTGACTGTGCTTAGTACTTGTCTAATTGTGAAAGTTTGGACCAATAAGCAAGGTCACATCCTGAGGATTAACTGAACTTAGCTGAGGAGTGAGTCTTAAAGCATCTTAGGAACCCTGTTTATGGTAATCTAGTTACCATAGGAGAGTTGAGTGCAAACACTCCTTAGTGAGGTAATAAGGGCAGAACAGGTTGTTCACTTGAATGTTGAAGTTTGACTTAAAGCCTTGAGAACTTTCTGGGAACTTAAAATGGAATTAAGGTGAAGTCTAACCACATTAAGAAACAAAGCTCCTGTGTGCCTAATCTAAGGTTGAAAAGGTTGAAGGGCATTTTAATTGAAAAAGCTGTTGAATGTTGTCTAGGATTTCTGTTCCATTGTCTTGTACAAATTGTTTCTCTCTTAATTTTATCCTTTCTTTAGTTTTAAATTCGAGTCTGTGTTTAGATAATTTTCCTTTTTGTCTTTGCTTGGGGACAAGCAAAAGCTTAATTTGGGGGTGTTTGATAAGCTCGAATTTGACTATGTATATGGTTAATTATTCATGTATTTATGGGCCAATTAGACCTTAATTGTATATTTTTGTGGGTCTAACAATGATATTTTCAGTTTAAAGAGCTTTCATAGACATTTCGCTGAAAAGCAGCCTGCATGAATGAAAAGTAGAAGTCACATCAGAAGGAAGGAGGGGTAAAAGTGCCGGCAGCTTGGGAGAGAGAGTGTTGCAGTTTGAAGTGATGTTTGCCGTTCAAAAAGGAGTCTCTTGTCTTGCAAGAAGAGATGTTTTAACAGCTGTAATATAAGTAGCTTTGCTTTATTAGCTGGAACAGTGTACCTAGAGTACTTTTAAGTAGTATTTTATTAGTTGCTTTTTGGGTATTAAAGAGAGAACAATTCTGAGGAGAGAGATATCTCGGATATCATCTTATCATCTCTCATCTTCATCTTTCTTCAGTATTAACTTTAGATTTCTGGTAATTGAGCTCCTTTAATGGAGTTTATTGTAGTTATTGTTGTTATCATGCTCACCATGTGTGAGTAGTACTCTCTACGAGCTAAACCAGCCTTTGGGCTGGTGTTGTAAGTCTCCTTATCTCTTTAATTAATGAATGAATGTTGTTTCTATTTGGTGTTTAATGAAGTTCTGTAGATTTCAGGTTTTACACAGCCTGTTACAGTATGCATAACCGACATGACCATTGCTTTTATGTATGCTTATTCTTCATATAAACATATGCATCTGATATGAACAGTTGAATGATGTGTATCAAGGGTTCTCATGCAAATGAGATGTTACTTCGTGCTTAATCAAGTAGTAAAGCATCCTGAAAGGCCTTTAGGGTGTGAGTAATGCTTAGTAATTTGGGGATATGACCATTTGAACCAAGTTAGCTTAAAGTAGAGACCTTGACAGAATAGTTATAAACATTCATGAGTTAAGAAAGGAGAGAAGGGAGGTTGCAATGCCAGTTCCCTGCTGTGTTTAGCTTGTTCCTTTTAATATATTGTGTTAAATCATCATTTCCCGTCTTTTAATCTTCAGATCTGTTTTAGTGAAGTTCATTACAGTAGATAATAGTTAACCAATCTCAAATCAAACCCTTTTTATGTTACCAGTCACGTAAACAGACTGTTCCATAGGTCTTTTGAATTAATCTTTTCATCTCAATCCCTGTGGAGACAATAATCTACTTATCATTTTATTACTTGTACCTAGTATACTTGCTAGAAAATACATCCATAGGTAACAATTAGACATTGCATATAAGAAAAAGATACGATGGTCTTAAATCTAAATCGTTATGTTATTTATTCAACTAAGAGAAAACTTGTAAAGTCTTTAAATTACTCATAAAAAACTTAGTTGAACAAAATTTTCATCAAAAACGATTTTAACATCACTTGCTTCATATTTGGCACTCCTTCCTCTTCTTAAGAATTGCATTAATTTAACCAAATCAATTAGCAAACATCATCTTCTCTTCATCGCTAAAAAATTGAGATTGAATCCAAATTTGAAACTTATAGAAGACCCTCATGATTCTAGGACTAATTGCCTCTTTAATTGCATGCACGGATTAAGATCATTAGCCTATCCTGCTTTTGAGCCAATTTGAATTATCGCAAAATCTTGTTAGTCACCTCTAAATATCAAATATAATTCTCCTGAGGTAAAAGATATTCACAATTAGTCATAACAAAAGCTAAATCTAGAAATCTTACAAATAATTTAGAAATAGACGGGGATGATAAAAGCAGTAATTGAAGAAAGAAAAAAAAAACTAAGCATTCAAATTCCATAGAAACTCACAACACATATGAGAAAACATGCATATATATTAGTAGGTGTTTCTGTAAACCAAATAGTGACAAAGAACATATTACTATATGTTTCTTCTCACCAAAATGAGCCTCAATATACAACCTTCATGTGCTCTTGAAATGACCAACAATAGCAATAAGTATCACCACTCTTCCTTATTATTACGAAGCCACCATCATCTTGATATAAGGTTCAAGACCCAAATGAATAGTTTATATAGAAAAGTTTTATCAGTTTAAGTGATGAAAGAGCACTTATTAAAACGTTAAGAAAATGAAGGGTCATGATATGTTAATTATGAAAGCAAGAGTTACAATCTTTTGGATTCAAAGCATTTAAATTTTTGTTGTAATTTATATAGAATTTATATTTAACAATTGTTAAAAATGTGAAAAAATGTGGTGTTGACACCTCATCTTTTGATGAGGTGGATGATTGTGGTGAGGGAAAATAAGCTCCTCTTTTATATAGATATATAGATACTAATAAAAATTACAACCAAATCTTTATATAAAAGCCCATATAAGATTCTACATCACGGTTCTACAAGAAAATTATAACCAATTGAATTGTATGACACATTTTAATAATTAAGCCAATCCAATTAATTAGACTGTTTAAATTTCTCAACAGCAAAATAGTCCATAAAAGTCTTATGATTCAATTATTTTTCCCACTAATCGTAATTGATGCTACGGTGTCTCAATCCATTAAATAAATCTCATTGTTATACTATTTTTCATTTATATTCTATCCAAAAATTAAATCTAAACTCATACAAATACATGGCACGATATAAAACTTTTTTCCAATTAATTAGTTTCTGAATCAAAATAATTTTGAAAACATAATTTAAGTGAAGGTTATGGCATTGTTTGGCAAAGAACTTTTTGGAGTAAAATTAGAGGATTTGACCGAAATTAGAGCTTTTGACCATCCAAACTTCTAATTGTGGTGTTTGGTGGAAAGAGGTTTTAAAGAGCGAATTGACACATTTACCTTAATTGACTTTTTTGTCCCTACTTCATTCTCTTTCGTTTTCGTGGATAGAAGTTAAAAATAGATAATATACCTATTTTTATATTATTTTCCATTAATATCTTACTTCAAATTAAAAAGTAATTATAATAATTCAGTATTTTATTAAACAGTCTTTTTGGAGGTGGTTCTCAGAGTGTCAACTTAGTTGGGATGTCGAGTCCTCTTCATTGCCTCCTACCCGGTTTTTATTCCAAAAAAAAAACTTATAATAATTTATTTAATGTCAAGCATCTACACCTAGTTGATAATTTAATCTCTATATGGTATGGTAAGCATTAATTATCATCTCCACCATTTTCTAATTTTAAAGATGAAAAATTTTATTTGAGTTTAGTGATATTTTAAAATTTACGTGTATCTCTGTAAAAAAACGAAATTCTTACCAATTTCAATATTTATATTTAACAATATAAGACTACTTTACACTGTTTTAAAATATATTTTCTATCTATCAAATATCAAATGTCCTTATTTGTCATTTTACACAAACAGCTATTAACAATCCGTCAAAAAAATTTTTACCAAACAAGTTTACACAAACCGCTAATCGAATCAGCTAGGTAAAAGTCAATCAGCTAACAGCTAATGTAATCAGCTATGAGCTAACATCTAATCCTAAAAAAGGGCCTATAGTTACTTTGTTTTTTTGTTACTTTGTCTTCTCTACAATTTGATCAACTTCCATCTCACTTATCCAATGGTGGAATGGACAAAGTAACCATAAAAAAACCCTAATTTTGTGTATTAAAAATAATTTAAAATTTAAAAATCCAGCCCTAAATAATATAGGCCCGACCCAACACCGGCCATGACCCGTGCCTCGACCTAATTTTTAAAATTCGAGTTAGAGCACGTTCAGGGCAAACCGGCTGCTGCTTCCAGCAGCGATGTAGTTGCTATCCCGGTTAGCGTAGTGCGGATGGCGACGAACCTCTATCCCTCGACACATCCAAAACACTATTTTCATAAAACAGAAAATTAGATTTTCTAGCAACCACAAAGCAATAAAAAAAACGATAAAAAAACATGTCATATTAGTAACACATTTGTTCAACTTGTCAACACTATGGATCAAATTATTTTTGAATATCAATAAAATTATACCACTTTAGACGATACGACTAAAATTGCTTTTTTACCGTATTATTTTTACAAATCATTGCATTAGTAAAATTGTCTTCTTTTTTCCCTTTGTTTAAATGAACTAGGATTAAAGAGAGCAATTTTGGGTATTACTTTGGGACGAAATTTTGTTTGGGTACAACTTTAGAAAAGTAGGTATAGTTTGAGTACTGCTGGTGTAATTTACCCTTTTGGTGGGTGCTCTTCAAATTTAATTTGAAGAGTCACTAGTAGATTGATGATAATTCAATTCAATGGTGTATAACAATTCTAATTTTAATCTTAGCCCTAAACCTGAATGTAACCCAAACTCGAATTTGGACCTAAACCCGAATTCGAAACAACGTCGTTGACAATAATTATGGCGAAGGGGTTTAAGGTTAGGGTCAGTGTTTAGGATTAGGGTTTGAGTTGGTGTTTAGAGTTGAGGTTTGGGTTCGAGTTTAGGATTAAGGTTATGGTTATTATACACCATTAAATTTAATTATCATTAATCCAATAGTGACTGAAAATTAAATTTAGAAAATTAGTTACCAAGAGAATGGAATTGGTGTTACTAATATGTAAAATAGTTTTAATTAAGAAAGAATAGGCATTTCAATTTCTTAATGAAATGGGAAATATATACGTTTGCGAAAATGTTACGGAATATGTATTGCAATGTACCACTAAATGTCTATTTAAGTCCCTCATTTTTTATTTTTTTCTTTAAAACAATATTTTATCAACTCAATTTTACATATTTCTATTTCTCTCTCTACCACCACTTTTTACATATGATTTTCTTCTCCTTCCCATTTCACTCCATCCTCCCCACCAAAAATATTGCATACTAGATTGTCTTTTTTCATGCTATATTCAATTATGGTTTTTCTTATTTCATATAAATACACCATAAGACTTTGCTCCTCTCATCATTTCCTCCGAAGATCCAACCATTGTTGCACTCCTCTCATCATTTTATTAAATTTCAGTGTTTTTTCACCCAATTTTAATTCTCCAGAAATTAAAAACAAAACTAAGAAATTCAAAAATCTAGAAGCTTGGAGTTTGAAGCAATAAGTAGAAATAGTGAATCTAAAAGTGAAAATTGAAGAAAGAATGATTTGAAGATTGATTATGTTATCATAAACTATATAAGATGAGAGAAATAAACTTGAGATTTAGGTTATTCAATGAAGCCCATGATGGTTTTGAGAAGAGAAATATGTTTTGAAGAGAATTGTTAATTATTAAAATAGTTTAAACGAGACTTGTCTTAATTTTATTGGTTAAGAGACATTGTAAATAAATTAAATTGATTTTATAGTTTACAGGTGTTAAAAGTATAAATGATAAGTAATAAATAATAATTTAAAATATTAAATCTACGATACATTGCATTACATTGCAATGCGCCGTAGACTCATCCATACATTTGAGTCAATTTAAAAGTTGAAATAGTTGATTACTTAACAAAAAAATGTTGAAATAGTTGTAATTATTAGGGAAGTACACCCATATTAAAGGGGAGATATTATTAACAAATTGTCTGCCTTTTTAATCCTAAGAAAAATAAAAAGAATCCTTCAAACCACCATTTAATCCAAAAAAGACTTACCAAAAACAAATGTGAAGCCAAAATATAATTCAAACTAATTAATTTTATTAGGGGAAAATAGGAAGTTTTGAATTGCTTCCAATTAAAATTAATGTTCAAATCCCCTTAGAAAGTTATGACTCATAATGTTATCATCATCAACCACTAATCACTATTCCAAAATAAATTCAAAATGTTATTAGGGTCAATAATTTGTAACTTTTGGATAATAATTCTTTAATATAATTAGCATTTAAATGTGTAAATAATGACGAGATTCTCTAGTAATTTATTTTACAATCACTTAACATTATAACAATTAAATAAGTGTGATAATCACAATAGAAAAATTACATCACAATTGTGTGATGGGATGGGAACAATCATTAATACAGAAATTTTGTGGGCATAAAACATTTTCTGTATCACTCATCACGTCATTTAATGGATAATAATTATTATAGAACCAAAAATAATTTATCTCTAAAATCATAACTAGTATAATAGGTGATAAGGTTGGTCACGATTCCAGTGATTCAATTTTGGATCAAATACTAAAAAGAAAAATATTCACATTTGTAATTGTTTTTGACCGAATTTGACCGAATTCAGTCAAACCAAGTCAATAAAACAATTAAATTCATAATCATTTAACTTAAATATTTGATCAAAATGAATAAATTTATTATCCGTGCCCATCCCTAATGGATCATATAATATTGGTAGGTCAAACTTAACTCAAAATATTTGTTTAGTCATAATTTTTTTGTATGTGCAACATATGTTATCACTTATTACTTGATATCTATATTCTGAATTTTTTTAAAAACTTGCTTATTACTTATTAGTATTGATATCTATATACTGAATTTTTTAAAAAACTTATACAATCCTCTTCATCTTTTGAATATGTTGAAATAAAAATTGAAATATAAATACTTCATTGAGATCAAATGATATTTTAATTTTTTCACCTAAAAAATAATATTTTTATTTTCAAATTAATTATAAATTTCCAAGAAAGTGTAAATGGATTCAACCTCTACTATATATTTTTTTAAGTTAACCTGCCTTGAAATAATTAATTTACCTTAATTATCTTTTCAAAAGAATTCAAATTTGAAATTAGTTATGGTATGTGAGAGTTTTAATTTTAATGTAAATAATTCTCACATACCATAATAACTAATGTCAAATGAGAAATTTGGAATGTTTGAAACAAATGACAAACTTGGAACGTTTGAAAAATGATAAATTTGGAATTTCTTTTAATATCAAAACTACCTTAATAATTTTATAACCATATATAGAAAGAAAGGGAAGTGAAAAATGACGGTCCAGAATGTAAATACTTAAGGAAACAGAACAGAACAGAACATAAACAATGTGAGAAAAATCAAAAAGACTTTGGCTTTTGTGTTGTGTTCTTTTTTCTGTTAGGGAGTAGAGAAAAAGACAAATAGGGAACAGAGTGTATAGAAAGAGAGAATGGATTTTAGTTTTGTCTTTTTGGTTGAAAATTGAAATGTCTTCACTCTCATCTTTTCATCACTCTGTTTTTTAATCATTTTTAGTACTAAATAGCTTCCTTTTTCCCCATCAGTTACCTTTTTTTTTTTATATTGACTCCCTTTCTTTCATTCTCAATTTTGGGGTAGACAGAAAAGTCTCTGCTTTACAAAACAGACTCTGTTTTGGTCATGGCTGTTATGGATCAAAGGGCAAATAATCAGGTGGATGAAGATAAGTTTCCGGTAGGGATGCGTGTTTTAGCTGTTGATGATGACCCTACTTGCCTTAAAATTTTGGAGACTCTCCTCAGGAAATGCCACTACCATGGTACATTACCCTATTGCTCTCTGAATTTCATTTGGTGTATTTCCAACACCAATTTTTATATTTATGTCTAGTTTTTCATCATGATGTTATATGTTATGTAGTTAGAGAGTCATATCAGGTTTGGAATTGATCAAAATACGGCAGTGGATAAAACGGAGTTGTTGTCTCATGGTATATGTAGTTACATGTTTTTTTCTTGGTAGCGATTAGAATCGAATTCGATGACATGTTGCAGAAAATTCGTGTTTAGTACCGTTTCTGCGTTGCGTGTCCGTGTCAGGAGTTACTACAAGTTGATTCCTAATTATAGGATATGGTTATTTGAGCTTTTGTGAGTTTGATTCTATTTTTGTCTCACATTGTCATTTAATGGTTTGTTTGCAGTTACAACTACTGATCAATCGGTCCAAGCTCTCAAAATGCTTAGAGAAAACAAAAACAACTATGACCTCGTTATCAGCGATGTTAATATGCCTGACATGGATGGCTTTAAGCTTCTTGAACTCGTCGGGCTCGAAATGGACCTACCTGTCATAAGTAAGCAAAGTCCCCAATTTCATCATTTAATTTTACAATATATATATCTTGTACATTGCCTAAAAATTTGAACATGGGTGTGGCTTTGGATTTTATGTTCACAGTGTTATCAGCTTATAGTGACAAAGATCTTGTGTATAAGGGGATTACACATGGTGCTGTTGACTATTTGCTGAAGCCTGTTAGAATTGAGGAACTCAAGAATATATGGCAACATGTCATAAGGAAGAAAAAGTTCCATCCCAAGGACCCGAAAAGGTCCCCCGACCAGGACACGCCTCGAGAGGATGCAGGAGAAGGCGGTCAAGGATTGGCATCAAGTGATAGCACAGATCAAAACTATAAAGCTAATCGGAAACGGAAGGACCAAGATGAAGATGAGGAAGAAGAGTCTGAAGACAATAATGACGCTGGCTCGCAGAAAAAGCCCCGAGTTATTTGGAGTTATGAGCTGCAGAAGAAGTTTCTTATGGCTGTTAATCAATTGGGTCCCGAAAGTGAGTTTTTCTGCACTTCTTGCTCTTTTTTACATTTTCTACGTCCTTTTAATCAATTAGTACTTACAATGTTTCATTTATCTTTCGCAGAGGCTGTTCCAAAGAAAATTCTTGAACTCATGAACATCGAGGGACTTACAAGGGAAAATGTAGCTAGCCATCTACAGGTTATAATCTTTCAGAATGTCTATGTCTATTGTTGCCATTTGTATTTTAAAAAGCTTAGCATTCATAATTTGCATAGTGTAATTCATAATTCAGGTATGAATTTATGTAATTCAAAGAAATTGTGTGCGACATTTTCTTGGAAGCTTACTGTTTTACTTAAATTGCAGAAATACAGGCTTGGCCTCAAAAAGGTCGATGACATGAACAAGCAGCAAGTTAATATAGGTGCTGCGTGGATTGGGACCCAAGATGGTTTTGGAGATTTTCGTACTTTGAGTGGACCAAGAAGATCACATCCACCAATGAGTACACTTGGTAGATTAAACTCTCCGTCTGCTTTAACTCGGGGTATGGCTCCATCTGGTTTTCTTCAGCCGGGCCCTTCCCAACACTCGAGAAGTTCTGTTAATAATCTAGGAGTTCAGGCAGCTTTTTTGCCTTCAAGCCAGGGTGCAAATGTCTTTCAAGGTTTTCCATCATCTATGGATCCAAACCAGCTGCACGGAAAGTCCAATAGCCACATTGGAGAGTGCAATTATAATGATCGTGCATTCGCAAGTAACTTGAATAATTCTTTGACTGGTTCCTCAAATTCTCCTCTGATGCTACACCAAAATCGAAGTATGGGAGCATTTGCAACTCAATCTTCTCCAAGTATGCCTTCATTGAACCGTGTGTCTTTTGATACCAATTTTCACGGTTCGTCGAGTTTTTTAGATCATACTAGATCCAATTGTGACGGTTATATTACATCCAAATTTCCAACAAACCCTTTGCCGCTCAGGGAGCCATTTAATCTTGATAAAGGTCCAACCCATTTACCTTCTGCAAGTGTTCTTGGTGTTCCTTTGGAATCAACTATAGGTATTCAAGGACATACGCGCTTGATAGATAATGTAGTTCAAAATCCAAATTACAATTCAAGCCAGCAGTGGAATGAACATAGCCAGGATTATCTGTTGGAGCCAAGAAAGTCTCAGAATGGTTACGGCCAAAATAACTATGACTCTCAGGATGAAATGCTCAGTACAATGATTAAACAGGTATGAACCATTACTTTGTTTTCTTGTCCTAGTTCTGCATAAGGTAGATCCCCTTTTTTCTGTTATAAGATAGGTGATACTAGGTTCATTTGCCAATATAGTTTACTATGTTGTCTGAAATAAAGTAAAAAACTTTTCATATTGCTGTGCAAGAGAAGTTGTGTTTTGTTTATTTTTCTGAGAATCCATGTTTTTGGACTTTGTTTTGAGATCTGGTAAATATGTTTTCAGCAGGAGCAGAACGAAGCGATAGGAATGGATGGAGAATTTGGATATGATGCGTACTCGCTAGGATCTTGTTAGTAAGAAATTTGGGCTGTTAGAGCTTTGTAGAGACACAGAGCCATGCCATTGCCACCGGATCTTTTCGCTTCCATCATTTTGCAATTTCTTTTGCATTTATATTCATTCCTTTGTTACAGATATTTTTCTGTTACTTTCAGTTTTTTGGATTAGCGGGAATTCCCGATTCTTTCCTCTTCATATTGTTACTGTTGATAAATGGAATGCAAATTTTGCAAATTTCTCTTATTTCAATTCATGTTTCATGTGAATCTATCTATCTATTTGTACATGGATATAGCAATAAATTTTATACATAAAAATTCTGCAGTACATGAATGGCTGATGAGGTAGATATTTTTGACACGATTACCATTTTTGGACGCTTAAAGTTATGATAGTATTCATACATAATCTGAAGTGAAGGACTTTTATCCAGTTAGAAACTACAGCAAAATCATGGAAATATCATAAATTTTGATGCATCCCATTTACAAAATAAAAAAGTAAAAGAAAAAAGCTCAGTCTTGTTCTGAAACAATAAAAAAAACACTAAAAATAAGGTGAAATTAGATTAAAGATGGATCTTAATCAAGCTCAACTAGCTGAGCTCTTCTCTCTGCAGCTCTCTTCCTTACAAATATACCCCATCTTAAAGCTGCTTTAAGTTTCAACCATCCTACAACGGCTTTTCCCGATGATCCCCTACCTCGTTCCTGCACAAATCCTTGATGAACCTGAGAAGGTTCATATGATTGTATGCTGTAAGAGTAACAAGCTTCATCGGAATGGCCAATACCATTCCCGATTCCCATATTAAACGTTTTTAGTAGTCTCTGCATGTCATCACTCTCTAACATTTCTGAACTTCTCACCCGGATTTCTTCGGAGAAAAAGTCTTCCATTCCCTGCCCACTTCTTTGCCTACTCCAGTCTCCTGGATAATATGAACCTCCAATTCCTGGAGTTCCAATCTGCATCATATCCATGCCACTGTGTATCGATGCTTGCGGATTATTTAGGCTCATGATTGTGTCATGATCGGACCTAATGAACGGAAACTCAATCAGCTGAGGAGCTGATTGGTGTTGGTTATTTACATTTTGGGTATTTGGAACTGATTCTGATGAGATATATTGCTGCTGCTGTCTACTCTGGTTAGAAGAAATATAGTGATTCGTCTCATAGTTGTGTAACATTGGTGTTCCATTCCCGTTCTTACTACTGGTAAGGGAGCTTAAAACTTTTCCGTCATATTCGACGACTTGATGCCAATTCTCGTATGCTTGTTTTACTAGAGAATCAACTGTAATCTGCAGATAATATAAAACATAGATCAGTTGGATGGATAATGCAAAAATTGAGCTTAAGAGGACGATATTAAGGTTTCCTAAATACATAAACATGAGCTTTAACGATTTGAAATTTTGAATGATATGCTAATGATGTGTCATGTGTCTGTGAAGTTTTGAATGGATCAAACCAACCTTTTGATTGTGGTTCAGAGATTCCAAAGAGAGGAACTGTCCGTTGGAAATAAGGCCGCTGAGTTCATAAATATGGTTGAAAACAACACCAGTGCTATGAACAGCATCTGCATAGTAAACGTAGAGCTTTCCTCCCAGTACACACGTCTTAGCATGCTCCACAGTATTTTCCCACATCCTATTGGACATTCCGCTTCCTAGGATCTACATAATCAAAATGAGAGTCAAAAACATAAATGCAATAACCATGAATAAGGAAGGGAAAGAGTTAATATGAAGTGGAATAGAAATAAAATGCTAGCAAAGCAAGAGTAGAGAAGTACATTTCTCAATTTCTGCTGATCCCTGACAAGAATCCGGAGAAAATCTTCAACTGTTACAATGTGAGACTTCACCAATTTTTTGTGAAGAGCTCCATCCTTGGCTATTCTGTCCAATCTCCAAACTTCATCGTGTAAAGCCGGTGGATAGTGTTTCTTGTATACTGCAAATACACACGCAACGTCACTAAGAACTTTCTTAAGACATATTCGATACACTAGTAAAAACTAATATCCAGAAAACTTACATTCTCCTCGATGATCCTTAACAGCAAATGCCTCCGTTTTAGCTTCACGAACACGAACACCTTCACTATATCCGGGTGCAACCTTAAGACCAAGCCTAAATTTTCTGCTCCTTATCCAGCTAGAATTATCAGTGAAAGTAAGATCTCCAAGAGTTCCTACACCTTCTTTGAGAGTCACTTGTAGTTCCCCAGTCAACAAAGGCCTCTTCCCTTCTCGCTCTTTTACCTCGTGACTCTCAAAGTGTTCTAAGCTCCAATCTTCCTCAGCTTCCTCGTTGAAGTCGCCTTCAAGGACCACTATATTCAGTTTGGCTCCTGATTCTAGTCCGTTTTGCACAACGCAACCTGAGCTAGCATCGACCAGAACAACATGGATTGCTGCTCCTTGCTCCCCCTCGACCTTCCCGCCTGTGAATAGGTGTGGAGGCATCCTTGTTCTGAAATGAAGTTGTAAATTTTTTCCTTCAGGTCCTTGTATTTTTGGAGGCGACCTGCCAAGGTTATAAATATAATAAGCAATGTAAATATTTCGTGAATACAAAGTATTCTAGTTTCTCTCATTGCTTCGCTAACAAGCTTATTCTTATCATCAGACTAACCAATCATCAATCAAGAAAGATTTAATTACTGTTCATGTACAGCTGGACATCAACTGTTAGCAACTAACCTTGCAGCTAATTTAGCATGACCCATATTTGTCAAGGCACGCTCCACTTCTTCACTAACCTGTGTATCCATTGAAGATTTCAGACTCATAAATGCGACAACTTCTGGAATAAAAATAGATTGAAGTTGTGATACCTTCAACAATTTGAATTAAGAGCAAGTATATTTGAAGATAAACAAGAAAAATGAACTTATATGTCAAGACAAAAAATAATTCTTAGCATCAGAAGTTGCTACCTGTAAAGCTACTGCCAAGCAATACAAGAAAGTAAATAAACAGAAGAATACACAATTAGAGGTCTCACACGGTAAAAACTTATACTGTCGGTCACCGAGTTATAGACCAGACTCATTTCGATACCAAATGTACAAGAAAGCAGGAATTTATGACTCACAATTCTGCGGAACAAAGGCTCCAACGATGAGCAAAGTCTTTGCAAACTATCCACCTTCAATGCTTCCACAATAACACTGCATATAGATTAATTCATACATCATTCAAATGGACTCATGAACTTCACACACAGCAAAAATACACAATTCAAAGGGTGATCTGAAGACTACACTTGAACTTAAAACATTATAATTATTAATAGATAGTAGATTCTGGCGGATTGAGTCTGAATCATGCCTAATACTAGCATTCACTGTACTATACCAATGAAACTACCAGCTTACACAGTCGGAAAAAGTGGATATCCCTTGTTTTTTCTTATGTTCTGGTCAGTAGATGAGATTAAGTGGATTAGAGGTTGATTAGTCGCTCTTTAAGTCGGCCTTTGCTTAATTAAAGTCTTATGTACATTAAGAATAGAAACCCCGAAACTTGTTTAAGCAACTAGCGGCCCTATATATGTTGTACGCACACAGAATGGATACTCAAAAACATTATTTTTAAAACATAACCATCATAAGATAGTTTCAAACGAATGAACACAGACACAAAAGTGACACGAACACGGAAGGTGGAAAGAGGAGTATCTGTGCAACAAAGGTCTCTATCCATTAACAATGTGCAAAGAGGTAATTCATCCCAACTTGACAATAGTCAAGAAATTTACAGTTGAAATAGTCAATATATGAATTCACCTAGCATAGCTAAATATGGAGATGAGATCCAAAAGCATGAAATATTACACATTCTAAAGTAGCATAGATGTAAGAAACTGATCAGATTGAAACCCAGTTATGGAAAGTCAATGACATAGTTAATGAATACAAGAAACAAAATTATAACTAATGAGAAAGTGTTAATGGAGTTAAAAAAAAAACCTTGCTAAAGCAGGCATCTTAGGCTTCTTAGAATCAGGCAAGTGATCAGATTCATCTTCAACACTCTGTTCATAGCCCCTCTTGTCCACTCTCCTGCTGCCTCCTCTTGAATTATCCATTAATTAATATTTTCAATATCCAAATATTTGATTTTGAAAACTATAGAAATTATACCAAAAATATTAAACTTTTTAATACAAGAAGAAGCTTCAAAGAAAAATCATTAAATGGAGTCAAGATGGAGACCCCAAAAAGACAGCAAAAAGCTTTAGTTTTGACACTTTTCTGGATCTATCTATCTAAGTTTCATCTGTTTAATGAGAGATGGATGGATTAGATCCAACCCAACTTGCTGGTATCTTTAATTGGTCTACTCTAAGATCTGAAATACTAATAAAATAATCATGATAATAATTAATCCTTTTTCTTATTTCTCAAACATTAATTTAGCAGGAGTATGTGTTATAAAACAAAACAAAATTAAAAAAAAAATGAAAAGTTTCAGTATAAGCGATAAATGTTGTTTTAAGTGGTAGAACACGTACAACACTTCATTTTTATTTAAAAAATTTAATCTTTTTGATGAACAATCTATAAATTTCATAATAAATTCTCATCGAAATTTATAATTTGTTCTAAATGTAAATACACATATGTTAGTTAAATGTTTTGTAAAGAAAAAAAAAGTGTTGTAGTACATGAACATTTGAAAGTCAGGAAAAGAAAGCGCGTGAAAACTCACATTTGCATTTGACCGCCTTTAGTTTGGGAGTTTGAGGATGGAAAGTCAAAATGGTGGCGGTGGACACATTTTAAATCTTATAATAGTAATACTAATATAGTATCATCATCTCATCTCATCTCATCTCATCTCATGTGGGTTCCACAAACTCCTGTCATGGGGTTTGTTTATGGATAATTTTGTCACAATTGCCCTTTCTTTTTTTTTTTCTCATTTTCTACGAATAAAACTTGTTACAGTGAAAACTGAAAAAGTGTAATGGATGGAGACAAGATAAATATTTGGCATTTCTGGATACAAGAATATCTCATTCATAATGCCAAATGCACTATTTTTACCATTTTTGTATATGAAATAACTGGTGCTAAAACAATTGTTTCGTTGGCTAGCAAGATTTTTTGTTCTAGCCCCAATTCTATTTTCATGTTGGTCATCTAAATTTAAGCAATCGAGGCAATATAAGTAGGCGTTATGCTTTGTGAATTTCAGTTTAATTCAGCCCCTTCACTTTACAGGAAAAAAAAAAAATGAACTAAAATTTCAATACCTAATTTCAGCTTTATAATCTTAGTAAATATGTTTAAAAATGAGATTATAATCCAAAAGTGAAGATAATTTGTATTACCATATGTGAACAGTGATGTATGAAAGATCGATCTATAACATGTCAATTACAAGTAAAACCACCAGTTGTATCGCGCTTGAGAGACGAATCTTCTGCTATTGCAAGATAACAAGCATTCATTACGCTTGCATTCTACATAAATACCCGGCTAATTTCACTAGTTCCAATCGAGCAAAAACAATTTGCACTTCTTATACAAGAACTATTATTCTCCTTCCCAACCCATTTGGCGAGCACGTCGCTCCCACAACGATGTAACTTTTCTCTCCTTAATCATTAAAGCTTCTGCACGCTCTCTTGCTTCTTCGCAAGTTTCTGTAGCTGCGTTACATTTTTCTGCTTCTCTCTGGTATTGGGAAGCCACTCTTTTTGCTTCAGCAAATGTCACATTCATATGACGGGAATGTTCTTCGGCAACTGCCTCTTGCAGTTTCAGCTCTTCTGTTAAAAGATCAACAAACTGCTTCTCCATCTCCTTTTTCAGTTCCGGGTCATTACTTCCACAGTCTGCGATATGAACATATGTTACTAATCATATATATAGCATGTCAAAACTGTGGAATTCAAATTGTTCATTTTCTGCAAGTAGTTTTCAAGCTTATTGAAGCATGGATAATCCATTTTTAAATAACGATGTACTATAATGAAACACACTCCACTTTCTACTACAGCATCTAGTTCAAATTGTGTCTGCGCATTATGCAACTAGTCCGTCATATACTTGGAAATGCAAGTTGAGAGAACGAGTTCTAACCTGAGACTGAGAGATTGGCCAACCCTGAAAACCAAAACACAAAAGGAAAACAACATAAAATTAGCATAATAAAATACCAAATCTCAAACTCTATATTCAAACTTCATGTAGTAAGCATAAACCAATAAATATAGAATCACATATACAAATCATTGTTTTCCATCAATTCAAATTACTGGAGATTTCTATCAGACATGGCAAAGTTGTATGCTGCTTAAGCACAAATCCAAGTGCATAACATTCAGAGAGGAAACCGCAACGCGACCAACATCAGCATTTTGAACAAGATATAAAAAACCTAATATTTTGTTCTTAAAGATAATTTTGAATTCTCACTGCAAACTGGTTATTTTTTATGCTCTTTTGACATTGCCCTCGTACAAATACTTCGCTCTCAGTTAGCTGGCAGTTTTTTTAGCCTTGAAAGGTGTCGGTTTCAGATTCACAAGGCATTCCATATGCCCTGTTCAATCTTCAAAAAGATGATGAACTCTTTTGTACATTGACTCAATAAAAGACAAGCCAGCCACTTCGTCAATAAACAATTTTTTTGATGAATAGTCTAGGGCTCTTACGTTGTGCTCTAATTTGCATTTTCTAGTGTCTTAGGCAAAGAAAAGTCTAAATGCAGCCATTTGGAATCTACATTGCTTCCCCTGCTAGGAAAAGATATTAAAACATGAAAACCACATAAACAGCTTGACAAGCACTCATGATACCATCCTCAACTTGCAATAAAGAAGCGTACGTTCAACATGAACAGATGCATAACTCTCACAAACAAGAAAACAGAAAGGTATGATAAAGAAGTTCAGTGCATAGGTAGACTGTTGGTCACAGAAATGATTTGCAGTACGATTTAAAAACGATGCCAAAAGGAGGGTGTAATTCTTAGATCTTTAACTTCCATGAAGTTGCTCTTCTGCACCGAGTCATCAAAAAGAATATCCTTAACACATTAAAATTGTTCCTATAGTTTTTAAATTTTCTTTCATAGTGAAAAGTTAGAGACCCTAGCTCAAGTGTTGAAAGAAAGTCTGCATTGAAGAAACGTTAAGGTCCCTAGAGATCAGTCTGCATTGAAGAAACGTTAAGGTCCCTAGAGATCATTTAGAATCTTATGCCCAGGTTTCATCTAAAACTAATTTTAAAGTGGATAAATGACAATAAAAAGAGGAAATAGATAAAGAGACAATCATAATCATTTTGGGTCTTATTCCACTCTTACAAAGAAAGATTGAATTGGTACAAGTACCATACCAGCCGAAGCTCGGTACAGTACATAATACCTTTCTCAAGATTAATTATGAGCATAGACAAACTCTAAATGATAATACTTTATAAAAAAAACCATCAGACGTCTTCACAAAATCTTGTTTGCAATAGATTGGAAAATTCAAACAGATAGCTCCCAAGGGTGTAAATCCTAAAATAAATAAGTTCCCTCCATGAAGATCAATTTCTCATTACAATTACAAGCGCTGCATATCAACATTTCATGTTAGGAAACAATAGTATTGAGTTTCGCCAGCCGGTATAAGTTTAACAATCATGGCATGAAGTAGAAGCAAGAACCGAAATTGATGAATAAAAGAGTAACAAAACCAGCTAGACAGTTGATGGACCGTGCAATCAATAAAGCACAAGCTAAATGTCAAAGTGGAGGTAATTAAAAGAGGTCTCCAATTAGGATACATTTCAGTTACTGCGGATGCAGGCAGGGCTGAGATTTGTATTAGTTGAGACGGGGATGCTGGTTATCAACTATTTTGGATTTGCTAACCTACCAAAAATAAGCGCATATGTCTATGATGTGCGAAGGTTTCAACTAACCACAGTCGCAACAATAAGGAAGCATATTAATATCAAATAGCACCAGATTCAAGATAGATCTTCCAAAGAACAAGGCTTTTTTTTTTAATATGCCAATTCATTTGGACCCTGCGGATCCAAATTAGTTGCTAGTATAAACCCTTACGATAATTATATTGATCACAGGTCATTTTTCGCAAGTCTATGCGACTTAAATTCATCTTCGAGTTAGACTTTAAACTAAATACATTCAGAAAGTACAAGTAGAGCAAAGAAGATCTGATAGGACTTTGGATGTATTTAATGCGGGGATCACCAAACAAAGCTAATTAGAAGCAAATCCTTTAATTAGTTGAGATCTTTATTTCTAGTCAATCATGTTGCAGCAAGAATTCCAAATATATCACATAATTGCACCATGAACTTATAAAACAAACTCTATCTATTCTATTTAAAAAGAAGCACTTATCAATGGTTCTCGGATAGTAAAACAGATTCTTTGGATTGAATTATAACAAACAGGTTGGAAAGAATCAATCTTTCGCCATCCAAGCTTTATTTCTACAGGGATTGAGTCCAATAAACACATTTAATAATGTATCACAAGCACGTAACAAAAAACATTTACGCCAGATCATCTAGATCTCACTGTTTTAATCAACCAAGTTCCCCCTTTCAGACATGAATACAGATTTTGAAAGCTAAACTACATCCGAAAGGAAAACCAAGAAACCAACTAGCTATAGATTCATTCTATGCTAAAAAAAGAGAACACATAAGTCCTAGGGATTCTTAAAGTTATACATAGAGCTAAGATTGAAATTTAAGTAAATAAACAGATGAAAACACAAAAATTAACAAATGGGTAACCAATTAATTCCAGTTAAACCCAATACCAAACAACCCAAGTATAGAAAAAGTGCTAAAAATCCAAAATCAAGGACATAAAAAACAGAAATTAACAAAAGGGTATCTGAAAATGGGAGGGAAAAGAAGTGATGATACCAGGAGCAATGTTGAGGAGGGACAAAGGAGGAGGGCAATCGCAGATGCAAGGAGGACAAGAAGAAGAAATGGAAGAAGAAAGGGAGATAGACTTCTTAAATCTCCAGTAAAGAGAAGGACCAGAAACGGCCAAAGCAGAAATAACAGCGAAGATAACCAAACAACATCTCAAGCAAGTGCCAGATCGACGAGACATAGTTATAGTTAGTTGATCTGAATGTAAGAAAAGACTTTCCGATCAGAGACAGATCTAGTACTAGTGTGGACTCATCTCATATCTCATTTCTCATTTCAAGGGGATGGGCAAGCAGTTTTACTTCTGGGTTTTACCTTTCGCCAGCTTAATCTATTTCAGTTCAGTAATAAATTGGTCTTTTATATATCAAAACAGGGTTAACTAAAGGGATGAAACTTGTATTTATTTCCAAATTAAATATCACTTTTATGTTTTCTTTTAAATTATAATCCGGAATAAATCAAATTATATTTTTTATTTTTAATTTTTATTTGATAAAATAGTTTACGAATTAGTTGTAACGCAATTGGTAGATTCATCAATGGGTGAGTAGGGAGACTAGATTCGAATCCTGCTCCTTGCAATTTATCAAAAATGTATAAAATAGTTTGAAATACATGTTCCAAACTATTTGAAATTTATTAAACACATGTTTACTGTCGATTTGATGTTGCTCGGGGTGCTACGATTTCTGAATCGCATCTATGCAAGCGTTCTGAGGTGGGATGTATAAAGTTAAATGTTGATGCAACCTGGATTTGTGACCAACGAGGTAGGATGGGAGCTATTGCGAGGGATTCTTCTGGGAATGTTATTTTCGCAGCAGAAGCTCCGGTGCTCCTTTCTTTATCAATTGATGTTGTGGAAATATCGGCGATGATTTTCGATCTCGATATCGCTTGGCAACGAGATTTGCTTGATATTGTTTTGGAGTCGGACAACTCTTGTGTTTTTAAGACTTTGAATAATGAAGGAGCAGTGGACTATTTAGGGTGTGGTTTTTGAGAATGTGCATCTTTGGTTGCAAAACTTCAAGTCGGTTTGGGTTCGGTATGTGCGTCGAATTGCTAATGTGGTTGCACATGATTTGGCTATGTGGGGGAAGAAGCTTCATCGATCGTGCGTCTGTTTCGATAGTTTCCCTCCTTTCCTGACGAGCTTAGTTATCAAGGATCGTTGTATTGAGAGCTCGTTGTCGTTTGTTTTGTTTGACTATAAATAAAAAAACAAAAAACTATTTGAAATTTAATTATTCATTTTAAAAACTATGTATATGTTATTAGACAAACAAAATTAAGTGTGCATTGTTTTCAGAAAAAGAAGGAATAATTGATAATTATAACTTACTAATATATTAAATTAAATACATCAATATAAATTCAAGGGAAAATTTAAAATAATGTTTGTGTCTGTGGTTTTAATATCTTTAGAAATTGAAGTAATGGTGATAATTCATTTTCAAAAGATAAAGTAAAATAATGGTTGTATTGTCCAAGCAGTGTTGGAGTAACCATGTGTTTGTTGAAGAATGAGCTAACATGGTTAAAGGAACTCGAAGCTATAACAAAAGTAAGTATTTATAAATCATCAAAACAGAAAAATGTAAGTACTTATAAGGCAAAATCACCACTTATGGATTTAAACATGAGTGATCTATACCGTGTTAAGAAGAATCTTTTAAGTAAAATTAAAAGGAGACTTAAAGTGATCGATATTGAAAATCCAATGGATAATTGTGGGTTAGAAGAAGATCAGGAATAAGTAGTTCGCCCTTAAATCAATGCATTGACAGGCAACAATTGATTGGATATCTACCACTGATTTGTTGATCCAACCAAATCGACAAGCTCTAGATATGACTTTAAAATAAAGAAAAGGCCAAGCTCCCCAGAAATTCCTTGAAACTATTTGGACCAATTTCATTTTGGGCCTCATAGCCTAATATCAGCCCAATTCAATGCAAAACAACAAAACAAAATTAAACTTTGAAAACTCTCTAACACCCCACAAGCTGGCATGGACAAGTTTAATTTAATGACTATAATTAATAATATTTGGAGCTTTTATTATAATAAAATTTCGACCAAATTTTTCAATATCAATTAAAAAACTCAATTTATAAGTACATATGGACAATTAGGTATTTTGAATTTTCTACTTAAATAAATACTCATATCAGTCTTTTTTCAATCAATTAAATAGGCCAAAGTCATAAAAAGATATATACATATATGTGGGTATTGTTAGAAATTGGGAGCTTTTCAATCTATGTTGACTAACTCAAAAGCCGCCTCTGATTGCTTTGAGACAAAAAGTAAAAAAAAAAACTCTAGAAATAATGATTTTTTTCATTCTAAATAACAATAATTGCTGATTTTTTTTAAAAAAAAATTTAAGATTGTAATATTTTTAACTCGACCATTAATGAAAATACTTACAAGCTAAATTGATTAGGCGAAATTTTTTGTAACAGAATTGAAAGACTGATCATTAATGTGTTTGCAATACAATGGTGAATTGATTGTTTTGTTTGTAATTGCAATGAATAATGAAAAGAAGAAAATAATGGAAAACATTTCTTTGTAAGCAAGCATTTGTAGCTTCGGAAGCAAGCATAAAAATCACACACCAAGGCCCAACTCCAAACAAGAACATGCTAGAAGAAACACCTCCCCTACTTTTGACACCTTTACTATAAACATGTAAGGCTCACATCCTTCCACGTCTACCCCAAAACCTCTCCTATATATTATCCTCAAACCCCCAAACAATTGTCAAATCAAAATCCAAAATGGCATCCAAAAATGAAATGAAAGTGGTTAAGGGTTTAGATATAAAGCGTTACATGGGTAGATGGTATGAAATAGCTTCATTTCCATCTAGATTTCAGCCCAAGAATGGAGAGAATACTAGGGCTACCTACACCTTAAATGAAGATGGTACTGTTAAGGTATTGAATGAGACATGGAGTGATGGTAAAAGAGGGTTTATTGAAGGGTATGCTTATAGGGCTGATCCTAAAAGTGATGAGGCTAAGCTCAAAGTTAAATTCTGGGTTCCTCCTTTTTTACCCATCATTCCGGTTACCGGTGACTACTGGGTTTTGCATATTGATGATGATTATAGCCATGCTTTGATTGGTCAGCCCAGCCGAAACTATCTTTGGGTATTCTCCTTTTTTCTCTTATGTTGTTTGTTGTTGTTCGTTAGGATATCTATTCATGTTTTTGATTGATGAGATATAACGATGAGTAAGAGAATTTTCTATATTAATCATAGTTAGCTAGATATAGGTGTCAGAATAATATAAAACTGTTAATCTTAACTATCAGCTTGAGCTTTTACTTCGGTTAAGTAACTAGTTTGAATTTTGACAATCTCAACACACAACACACATAGTGACATAGTGGGTTAGCTTGTGTGTGATACACCCGTGTATCAGAGAATAATAATTATATTTCTTGCCTATTTTGCAAAACAAACGAGCCATTTGTGTTATGAAATTGAAGGGTAATGTGGTGTTTTTGGGCAGATATTGTGCAGGCAGACACATATGGATGAAGAGGTATACAATAGATTGGTGGAGAAAGCAAAGGAAGAAGGGTATGATGTGAGCAAGCTGCAGAGGACATCTCAGAGTGATTCACCTCCGGAGGGAGATGATGGTCCTAAGGATACTAAAGGAATTTGGTGGTTCAAATCACTTCTTGGCAAATAGTTCTACCTAGTTTTTTTTTTTTCAATTTCTGTCCTTATAAATGTGTATTACTGTGGGTGTTATTGAATACCAGCTAGTTCCTCAGTTATATTTAAGCAGCTTGTATGATATTATTGTCTAATCTTGATATTAGTATTAACAATTCAATTCCTAACTTTTCATCTTCTTTCTTGATATCTGGACTCCTAAAGAATCGTCTGACCCTATGGAATTGGTCCGTTTTGACATCCGATATCAAAGTTAGTAATATCAAATAGGAACATATTTACAAATAAGGCGAACAAATAAACTAAAATAATGGTTTTCTTGGGATTGTTTCTACGAAGAAACGGTACCATGGCTCTGCTATTTTCCCATTCTTTATGCACATCATTCCATTTGGCACATTCTTTATGATGATGATCTTCTTTTGTATGTGTTCTTGGCTATGGGCTTCCTAATACTTTGGGCCTAAGGCCCTATATTCTGGGCTGGTAGATGATACTTAATCCAATAGGCCTATGGTACTTGATATCCAATAAGCTTATGGTACTTGATTCGCATATTCGGGTTGATGACGATATGAATGGTATCATTTCTTGTTGTGTTCCAGACGGGCTTAATGCACACTTAAGTTTGTTTTGTTAGCGATAATAATACTGTAATGTAAATAATAATAACAGGAGATAACAAAAGATTTATATATATTGATTTGTAACGATTACAGATATATAAATCTAAACAATAGAAACAGTAAAGTATACTCGACCAAATTACCGAAGGAATACTCGAGGCCTTTGCAGTTTCCTTAAGACAAATTCGCCACGTGTTGGCGTAGTCTCCCAGGATACAACGAGTCGTTAGCGAACTCAAGCCGTGCACGAGTATTATCACCGGAAGCAAGAGAACAGTGAGCTCAAACAAAGAATAGCTCGGGAAGGAATTTCACTGATTTCAGAATCTGTGTAGTTGGACGTGTTTAATATCGTTTTAATTTCTGTAACGGTAACAGTTTCAGAATTCTGAAAACTGAATCAGAAATTTCGAAAAAGAAGAGTAGCAAAAAGGGTCGGCCCACGGGCCCCCAAAGTCGAACGGCATTCGCGTCGCCTACGTCGTGCGGGTGCGCCCCCAACCCGGTGGGATTGGATTTGCACCCCCCCCCCTGCGCGTATCCCAAGGAGCATAGCTTGGTTTATTATTTTGAGAGCCTTACAAAGTATTCTCAATATAAACCCAAACACAAAGCTCTTTGAAAGGCATGTGGGATGGGAGCATTTTCCTACTCTTAAACATATTCAAGAACCCATCTTTGAGCTTGAATATTTCTTTCATCACAAGTTCGTTTTTGGCGTGTAATATACCGTTGGAAAGTTCACGTGTCATAGAATATGTTTATGTGAAAACATCATTATAATGATGCACTAACCACCGTTTGCATTAATAGATAAAAAAAAGTACGAATATTAACCATCTTCGTAATAGGGGTAATGTTTCATTATAATCAATACATTCAACCTGATGATTACTGAAACATGCCAGTCGTGTCTTGTATTGCAATAATTTTCCATTCTCGTCACAATTTTCAAGGCTTTCTTTCCAAGGGGTAACTTCGCAAGAACCCATGTTTCTTGCTCCTCAAGAGCTCGAATTTCAGTAGCCATCGCATCTTGCTATTCTTTACTCTGCATTGCTTCCTTAAATTTCCAAGGGATTGCACCCGAATTAGTAGCCGCCAGGAAAGCACAGTGTTTGGCAAAAAATCTATCACAGTTAATGTTGGAAATAATGTATTTTATACATTATCTTAGTGTCATTTTTGAGGCAATATATACAAGGGTTAAAGTGGTCATTATAATGATGTTTTCACATAAACATATTCTATGACACGTGAACTTTCCAACGGTATATTACACGCCAAAAACGAACTTGTGATGAAAGAAATATTCAAGCTCAAAGATGGGTTCTTGAATATGTTTAAGAGTAGGAAAATGCTCCCATCCCACATGCCTTTCAAAGAGCTTTGTGTTTGGGTTTATATTGAGAATACTTTGTAAGGCTCTCAATATAATAAACCAAGCTATGCTCCTTGGGATACGCGCGGGGGGGGGGGGGGGGGGTGCAAATCCAATCCCACCGGGTTGGGGGCGCACGTGGGCGACGCGAATGCCGTTCGACTTTGGGGGCCCGTGGGCCGACCCTTTTTGCTGAAACTGTTACCGTTACAGAAATTAAAACGATATTAAACACGTCCAACTACACAGATTCTGAAATCAGTGAAATTCCTTCCCGAGCTATTCTTTGTTTGAGCTCACTGTTCTCTTGCTTCCGGTGATAATACTCGTGCACGGCTTGAGTTCGCTAACGACTCGTTGTATCCTGGGAGACTACGCCAACACGTGGCGAATTTGTCTTAAGGAAACTGCAAAGGCCTCGAGTATTCCTTCGGTAATTTGGTCGAGTATACTTTACTGTTTCTATTGTTTAGATTTATATATCTGTAATCGTTACAAATCAATATATATAAATCTTTTGTTATCTCCTGTTATTATTATTTACATTACAGTATTATTATCGCTAACAGTTAACAAAATGAGTAAAAGGATAAGGCGTACCTGAAAAAGATGACAAATTAGTGAAACTTCGGGTGGACTACTTTTCTGTATTGTATGTGTAACAAAGTCATGAAGTAGAGTGGACGATACCTTAACACGTTGACCACGTCCTAACTGTAAATCATGAGTACCATTACCTTCCTCACCGGGAACCAGTTGCTCAGCTGAGTCCCACTCCTATCATCCATCGCATCGTCATCAAATTTTCATGAACACATGAGGGTGCTGTAATCTCAGGGGTGGATGTGTCCGCGCAATAAGGACAAACACTCTCAAAAAATTGCACATCTGTACTAACAAAAAATTCTTTTGTATCAATGTCATACAACTTCCACCCCTTTCTCTCAAAAGGATATCCAACGAAAATACATTTCATACTTCTTTTCTCAAATTTATCTCCCCGTACACGTTGTCACGTACCGCATTCGTCCCTCGCAATTGGCATAAGTCATAGCACGTAAGTCCGGTTGCTATGAAACTTTTTGGGTATTCCTTATATGTATAATAAGGCTTTGGGCCAAAAGATAGTGCGAGAAAAGTTCAACGGATTGGGAGAATTGGCTACAAGCTTTTCCGTCGGGCCCAGGCCGTAGGCAGAATTGGCCTGCCAGCAGGCCCAGCTCCGAGGATCTCCGCCCAGCAGCGCCTAGAACGGCCCGGAAGCTTCCGAAACGTGGTTTTTCCTAGTTTTCTCTAGAGCATTCCTTTTAGGTCGGTTGTAACACTATAAATACCATTAGGGGTCACTTGTAAAGGCATCCTTGAGTAGCTTTGAGTGTCTTAGAGAGTCTTTGAGTGTATATAGGCCTCGTAAAGTGCCTTAGAGCGTTGTAAAGAGGTTTTATCAATATAAAGGTGTTTTCCTCACTTCTGCTTGTGCATTCTTTGTTCGTTTACTTGCTAGCATACTTGCTTAGCTTGTTCGGGGTTAAGGCTTACTAGCAATTGTGGGGAATATTGCTAGGCCGCACGGACGACAATTGGGGAACTTCTTTGCCTTCGAATTGTGCCCGTGACAACGTTGATTATGGGCAAAACATAAACAACCAAAGACCTTAACATTGTATAGTCAGAGCTTGTTTTTGGAAGAATACCTCATACCTACTTTTTTAGTATCATTGAAGGCGTACGATTAATAAGATGACAAACTGTTAAAACACACTCTTCCCAGAAAATAGATGGGCAAATTTCTCTCAAACCGTACTGCACGTGTCACATTCAGAACGTGTCTATGTTTTCTCTCCACACGTCCATTCTACAGGGGCGTTCCGACACACGAAGTCTCAAACAGAATATCTTGAGTAGTAAAATAAGAACTGAGACACTTGAATTCAGTTTCATTATTACTACGCACCATCTTAATTTTAATTTCTTTCCAAATTGTCGATCAACCATAGCCACAAAAATTAGAAAACTATGTTCTACATCCAATTTGCTTGACAAAAATATACCCACACATCTCTAGAATAATTATCAACAATAGTCAAAAAGTAGGGTGCACCACATGAGGAACGGGAACTATAAGATCTCCATAAATCACAATGAATCAACTCGAAAGCATCACTAATCTTATTCAAACTTAAAGAAAAAATTGTTTTGATGTTGTTTGTCATCAAAATACACATTGCAAGATTTATGACTACTGTTTCTACTAAAAACTGAAATATTTGGTAACTGCTTCCCTGTATCTATTGATTCACTTTTCGCAACAGTTAATACATGTTCCTTAGATGCCCCACAGAAAAATTATAGTCCATCTCTAAATTACATTTAATTAGTTACATTGACTTATTTTCTCTAAACTTTATTAACATAAAGCATTATATTCTAGACTTTATTAACAAAAATAATCTCATCAGTCAAAAAATAATCATAATTATTGAGAAGTTGCTAGAAATAAGCAAGCTCCTATTTTGTTTCCATCTAAGAGTTCACATTCATAACATGCAAGGCTCACATCCCTCCACGTCTAACCTAATAACATAGTAGATATTTCTATATATACATACATATATTATCCTAAGCACTTACCTGAAAAACTGAGATATTAAAACCCAGAAACCAAAATGGCTCCAAAGAAGGAGATGGAAGTGGTGAAGGGGTTAGATGTAAAGAGGTATATGGGAAGATGGTATGAAATAGCTTCATTTCCTTCATTTTTTCAGCCAAAAAATGGAGAGAATACAAGGGCTACATATACCTTAAATGAGGATGGTACTATTCATGTTCTTAATGAGACTTTCTCTAGTGGAAAAAGAGTTTCCATTGAAGGAAGTGCTTATAAAGCTGATCCTAAAAGTGATGAAGCTAAGCTCAAAGTTAAATTTTATGTTCCTCCTTTTTTGCCCATTATTCCTGTCACTGGTGATTACTGGGTTTTGTATGTTGATGATGATTATAGCTATGCTTTGATTGGAGGACCTACCACCAAGTTTCTTTGGGTAAGTATCCTCTTTACTCACATTCATGATCAATCTGTCTATGTATAATATTGAGATAAATTATGATTATAACCAAGCTATTAGTTGTTGATTGATAGCCTAGAATCAGGTGAGCCGAGCTTTGGCCTGCTTATGATCGTACTAAGATCCTTTTAATTTCAGTTCAGTTTAGTATTTTTCAGTAAAAAAAAAATAGATCCTAAGGAAAAATTAATGAATTTGAGCCAAGTTTCGACTTTTTAATTTTACTTTTTTTGGAGCAATATGTCAAAGAAATTGTCTGCTTATTATAATTAGGATACATATAATGATGAATATATAAATGTGGTGTTTTTGGGCAGATATTGTGCAGGCAGACCCATATGGATGATGAAGTTTACAATATGTTGTTAGAGAAAGCTAAAGGAGAAGGATATGATGTGAGCAAGCTGCACAAGACACCTCAGAGTGATCCACCTCCTGAAGGAGATGAAGCTCCTAAGGACACCAAAGGAACATGGTGGTTCAAATCCCTTCTTGGAAAGTAGAAAACTAATATATTATCTATGTATGAATCATAACTTTGTGTGTGTATGTATGTATGTATGTATGTATGTATCTATGTATGTGTTTCTTGGGAATTCTACATATATATCCTTTGTTGTGCATAGTTTGTGATGTGTTCCTTGGAAATATTAATTCTATTTTTATTGATTTGTGTTGATAATATCACAATGAAAACAAAAGATTTCGGGTTTATAATTTAGTATTCAGTTAGCGTCATTTGGATGTCAACACTCCAGACAATATGTAGGTCTCAAAAGTGTAAAGGTATAAGAGTATAATTTTTGCAAAATACCACTAAAGTGTCAAACCTTTTTAATACTTGGATAATCATCTATAGAGATAGGATCAGGTGAGACAAGGTTATTATGGAGAGACTTTTTTTAGTGTGAGACAACTAAAAAGTGGTGGCATTTTTGAAATTTTAAAAAACATGGAGGGGCATTATTGAAGGGAAGAGGAGGTGATGTCAGTGCTGATGTCACATCTGGAGAGAGAAAAAGTTTTTATTATTTTATTTAAAATGCATTTTCCCGCTATTTCCGAACTCATTTTTCAAAAAAAATTATACCACTGAACTCGTATTAATTAGGCGGTCATTTTGAGATCCATTGTTGTTATTTATAAACGATTTTTATTTTTTTTATTTTTGTTCCAAATTGGATACTCGGTTGTTCCAACAGAATACTCCAATTGTTCCACCAGACTACTACATTTGTTCCAGCAGAATATTTTCATTATTTTTTTTTAAATGCTCTCTGGAAGTGTAAAAAAATGTAGTATTCTGGTGGAACAATTGGAGTAGTCCGGTGGAACATATATAGTATTATGTTGGAACAATTATAAAAAAATAAAAATCATCTACAAATAAAAAAAATGGATCTCAAAATGACCCCCTAATTAATACGAGTTCACTGGTATAATTTTTTTTGAAAAACGAGTTCGGCAAGAGCGGGAAAATGCATTTTAAAGAAAATAATTAAAAATTTTTCTCTCTCCAGAGGTGACATCAGCGCTGACATTACCTCCTCTTCCTTCCATTCAATTCACGCATGAGGGGTGTTCCTATAATTACAAGTTTGCCACCTTCCCCTATTGAATTACAAAAATACCCCTTGTCTCACCATAAAAACTAGTCTCATCCTAAACTCTTGTCTCATTTGAACTTGACTCATCATCTACATGTTCATTTAGAATTTAGAGTTTTTATTTTGAAATATAGTATTTTATATAAATAATTTTTAAAAATACATTCTTAGTTAATTATATGCGGTAAAGTTCTTTAACATTGATTGAAGAGATATATGTCAGTTGTTTACCACGTCTTCTGGTACATACATTGAAATTTTTCCGAAGTAACACCGCAGATGGATCCCTGATTAAAAATAGAAAAATATATGGTCCTCAAGGTTGTTGATTACTGTCTTGATTAAAATTTAGGAGCTACGCATGTATATATGCTTTGAGTGGTCGACATGTATATTATTGAGAAAATAGAGAGTGATACATAGAGAAGAAGAAGGTCTCCCTCAGCATATTTTAAATGTATAATTAAAATATTTCACTATTTAAGCTTGGTCATATAAAATGTTAAAGACTTTATGTTTAACGTTTATAAATGATGCCGATTGAAAACAAACAGATTATTTTCATCAACTATAAATATATAACATGTAAAATTATGTTATCTATGTTTTTAAGTGTGTAATTTTTTAAACTTTGAACCTAAATCGATGCATTTTATATCCTTCAAACCTATATGTTTCCAGAAAAACTCAAGAGCTATTTTGGAACTTTGTTCCCATTTTAAATAATTAATTAAACCATTGATTAATTACTTTTACATATATAGTATAATAACTAAATTTTTTAAATTGAATAGATATATAGATATGGATAATAATATGGAATCCAAGGAAGGGTTTGGATTGGAGAAGGGGCATTCCTTTGGTTGTCATTCATTTCTGCTTTTTCTTTGTCTCTTCAATAATTCACATATATATATGTTCGCAATTCCTTCCTTTAATTGGATAGATTCATTACTTGATTGGACACTATAATTTAAATCCATCTACATATATTTAATTTTACAATCCCCTACCTTCATGTAATAAGTTAACCTCTCCAAACCATGACAATATATTGATATTATATTAACTCATCCAATCTCACGGCCGAAATGTAAGTTATGCAATCGATGACTTTTATTCTCACAATCTATGCCCTAATTTAAAACTTGTAGTATTTCACATACATGATCAAATTTGAGCTTTTATTTTCTATTCTGCTAAATAAGAATGGACCTTTCCAAAAATAGAATTAAAAAAATTCTTCTGCTCCAAAATCGAGAGCTTGTCGGAGATAGCATGCTATTATAGAAAGCAAATGTGCAAGAGCTTACAGGCGATAAAGTTGATATGCTACTGACCCACCTAACGCACAACCATAATATAGATCATGCAATAGATTGTTGGTGTGCCCTAGTTCAAAAGGCATTTTGTCAAGATATGAGTTTATATGTTAGACTTGGGTTTTCAGTTTATAATCATATGTACTGTTGTTTCTTTAAGGCATTAATTTATTTCCCTTTATATCTTGTACTGTAAATTGAGATAGAGTATCCATTTGATTGATAGCCATAGTACTAGGATGGTCAGATATAAACACGGGTACGTGTGGTACACACGGAACTTGACCGATCCAATATAAGAAAGTCACATGGTGCAAATATGTCATAGAGCTTTCTTGAGTAGGACTCTAGTGTCTTTAGACCTAAACTCATTATATTATTAATATGGAATATGGTTGACTTTAATGTACACCTAACAGGTCTGTAACAGGATGCTAAATACGAGTACGTTAGGTTAGTGTCATTGAACATACTAATGCTGATAAGTGAGGAATGAGATTACCACTCGTCTGATGATGAGATGATATGACCGACCATTTGATAAGTGGAATTGAAAAGTACATGGTCATGTCCGGACAAGTTGGTACAGCTTGGTCCGATTGATCGGTTCACTTTAGATCAAGAAACATATGAACAACAGAGAGGATGACAGTGACCATGCCTCTAGTTCATACTGTAGATATCAGTTGGTAAGAGACAAGCAGATGTCACTACAGGTTTTCACCTTCTATAGAACAGTTGAGTTAACTGTTTCATGTGGGGATTGAAATGGTTTGCCTAGAACCTGCTTTCAGTCGTTAAGAGTAAGTCTTACCGCAATGGAAATAGGCCTTAAGGATCGTGCACATTGAATAAATGAACGAGAATTTATGGATCGTATGTTTATGGAGGAAATTAAATTGATGATTAGTTAATGTTAATCATTAAGGTAATCATTTAATGCTATTAGGGTTATTGTATGTTTTGTATTAAGTTACAATGTTTAATTGATTAACTAATTAGGCTGATTAATAAATTAATTGATACAGTAATTAAAATAGAACAATACATTTAGTTGAGAGATTAATTGGTAAATTAATTTAATCTAATTACACATAAATGCACAACTATTAATACTCTGGGTTAATAAATGTGAGTTATTGTAGTGCAGGGATTAAATGTGAATTAACCAATTTAACTCTAACTATAAAAGAGAATTAAGGTTCCTAATTATTTTTTAACGGAATCAAAACCTTAAAATACTATAGTAGAATTTTGGCATCCCCTAGACCAAGAGTGGTCGGCCGAATTCCTCCGACGTCCCGCCTAGCAGCGATTCCCGATCGATAGTTCCTCGTGCACGTGACTAGGAGGTTCACGACTTGTGGATTCCCTCAGTACCTCGTTAGAGGATTCAACTTGTAAGATTTAGATTGCTTTTCTAAATCATTAAAAGTTATTTTATGTTGTTCTTAATCAACCAGTGAATCGAAGATTCTTGAAACTTAGATTTAACGTGTAATATTTCGCTGCACAATACGTTAAATTCCGTGATAATTTCAATCATAGATGACTTTTATTCATACTACGTAACTGATGCACTAAAAATTGAAATATTACATACGCATAATTACTCCCTGAGTACTTAATTTTTACTCTGAGAGATAATGAATAGACCTTATAAAAACAAATGGAGAGGTAACTAAGTTAGGAGTGACCTACCCAAAATAAACTAAAAATGTTTTTCTGCTCTAAAATCAAGAGTTGACTCTTTCCAACCAAAATTTGGATGATTTCTCCATCTAGGGTTATAAGTGCTCGAATATGGGTTATTTCGAGTTTGTCCTTGAACATAACTTTCTTCCTCCACGTTCAGGCGTTCACAATCTTCAGGATGGGGTGTTCGAATTTCTCCCTGCAATTGGTCAATTTTGTGAGATAACTTAGAAAATTGTGCCTCAATTTTAGTTAAGGGGTCTAATTCTATAATACCCTTGCAAGATGACGTAGAAGATTGTGGCGAACTATTAGCATTTCTCATAGTGGTATGTGCCATTTCCACAGGCCACATGCAACTATTTGCCGCCATCTCTTCTAATAATTCAAAAGCCTCGGAAAAAGTTTTCTTCATAAAGCATCCACCCGACATGGCATCAATTTGACTCCTAGTATTAGGACTAACTCCATTATAAAAAGTTTGCATTAAAAGTTCATTAGCCAAATTGTGATGGGGGCATGTTCTCTGAAGTTCTTTGTACCTTTCCCAAAGGAAAATATTTTGCTAAAAATGCGCGGGCCAAAGCCTCCCATGTGGTGATTGAATTTGCTGGAATTCAACCACGCCTTTGCTTTGTCTTTTAACGTGAACGGAAAAAAACGAAGCCTTATTGCTTCTAGTGACACATTATGCATTTTAAAAGTATCACACAACTCGATAAAAGTACTCAAGTGTATGGTTGGATTTTCACTAGGCATTTCAAAAAATTGAACGTTATTTTGGATCATTTGCAACAAAGCAGGTTTGATTTCAAAATGATCTGCGTTGATTTGCGGTCTACGCACACCATCAGTTAATCCATCATACCCTAGTGCAACATAATCCATAAGCCTTTGTGCGGCCATATTTTCAATTTCCAAATCAATAACAAAGTCAATTTTTAAAGGTGATCCCTTATTCTTCTTATCTTTCTTTTTCTTCTTTAATTTTTTCTCAAAGTCAGGATCGTACGGGTGAAGTTTGCTCTTTGAACTTCTCGTTCCACGCATGAACTTTCACGCCTGCAAACACAAAAATGAAAAGAAATCAATCTACAATTCAAAATTCGGAACAAAATATAATAAAGTAAAAATTTTTGTAACACTTATGTCATTTCCCGGCAACAGTGCCAAAAACTTGTTGGGTATTTTCCGCAAGTGTACGGAATCACTCAAGTAGCAATAATAAGATCGAACCCACAGAGAACGGTAAATGTACAAACTAGATATATCTTTATAATACTTTGTTTGTTTTCTCTTGAAAAGTAGTAAATGCGATAATTGTGATTTTGATTATTAACTAAGTACTTTAAACATAAACTAAACTAATACAAATCCTAATCCAACACTTTTACCAACGTTCTTTATCCACGCAAAGTCAACAATTCATTTAAGTGCGATGAACGTTTTAACAATTTACTCATATAAATTCAACCAATTCTAGAACACAATTAAACACGATCTCTCGATACTTATGTTTAATTGTCCTTAAGTGAATTAACTTAACAAGATTACTGGACCTATCCTAGACAATCTTTATTAGATTAATGAATATCACGTAAGTTAGATTGATTACGACTTACTAACTGGACCTATCCTAGATTAATAAAGCGTAAGTGATGAATATTCTATTGATTTTACTTGATAGAAACAAAGTAAATTTACCAAGCAATAAGATTTGAACATTCAAACACATGAACATATATGAATATTACTTATATTATAAGTTTTCCAATTGTCAAACATTCATAGAAATTACAACGGAAATTCAGAGAAATGTAAGAACTATAAACGACAAAGGGAAAGAGGGTTGTCAATCCTTTTTACTCTTGATCGTAAGGTTTATGAATCCTCGGGGCATTCTTTCTCGTCTTCTCCTCGATGAATCGATGAAATAGTCTATCTCTCGATCAAAACTTCAATGCAATGGAAATCGGAACGAAGGACGTAAAGTATGGATGTAGAACTTCGTACTTCTTCTAATAACTAAATGTGATTCTTTGTAGTAGATTATCCGATGTTTCTTTCGCAGGAGAATGGCATATTTATAGCCAAAAACTCAAGGATTACATAGCTTGATGAAAGGATGAAGCTATTAGGTGATTCGGGGTGTCAATTGGGCGATAAAATACGACTTAAGCATGAAGAGACAAGTTGGTCGGACTCTGTCTCGATCGAGACACATACATCTCGATCGAGACGACCAAAAATGGAGAAACAGAGGCCTTGTCTCGATCGAGACACATTTGTCTCGATCGAGACACCCAAAACCCACAAAACAGCCTTGTAGTCTCGGTCGAGACAGCTCCAATCGCGCCCGAGATTGCCTTCCAACTTTGAATCCTGTTTTGACCACTTTCTACTCTGAATTTGGAAAAACCTAAAACATGAAAGTTGTTTGTCTATGTCTTAGCTTTCCAACGCAACTTGAAACGCCCAAAAATACATTGGTACGAAGAAGTTATGGCCAAAATACTTCAAGGTGTCAAGGCTGCCTCGTTTGCTCGAGTAGAACCCGACTTTAGCACCAAATCAACTCGATTTCTTCAAACTTGATCCCTACACATGAGAATAAAAATACAAAGGTAAAATTGCCCCTAACCTATGTAAATCTAAGCTAAATGGAACAATTTCGTATGAATATATCGATTAAATGCCTTGAATTATAAGTACATTTTGGACTTATCACTGACCAGAGATAATGTGACACCGAGACCCAATACAGATACTATGCATATATTGTACGCTCTGGCCACTCACTCCGGACTGGGTCATTACATGCCCTCAATCTTTCGCATGTTTCGTCCCGGAACCACACACCATACATAGAGAATCGACTCGATATTGTCCATTCTAGTCCAAATTTGTCACCATTGGGTCTCGCGGCTTTAAAACGCGTCATACATGTATTGGATCCACGTATCACTTATAAACCCCAATCATTCACTCTCTATTTCCGATGTGAGATTCAGTTCAATCATATCCCCGTAACCATTCCTTTGAGCCGCTACAAGTCTTCCTACCCCGACGCCACCCACTATGGACTGGGTCGTTACAGATAACATGCCCTATGTTCTTACCCAAATCATGGAAATGAATGTGCAAGAACTTGCATGCGATAATGTCTGCATATGTTCTTCAGTTGTGCATATTTCATCTCTTTCATTAATTATTCTTTTATTTAGAATGCGTATGCGAGTAGAAGAAGAAGCAGTTTTTCGTAATGTTTTTTGATTTGTTCTTGCGGATACAATATTTTATACTGACAATGAAAGAAACATAATAAGTTCTTCATGAAGTAAATAATTTCAGGTAATGCACACTTAAAAAAATGGTGGAGAGAAATGAGATTAAGAAGAAGAAGAAGAAGAAGAAGAAGAAGAAGAAGATGATGATGATGATGATGATGATGATGATGTGTGCAAACATTTCCCTATAAAAGCATTACTTATGAAAGAGAAACAAAACTTAGAGAATGTAATTCAAATTTAAAAAAGGTGTAAGGGTATAATTGTCCAACTATACAAATTCTGGACTAAAATGCCCCTAGTCTGTTGAAAAAACGCGACAGACCGACATCCAAATAGTATGAGCCATAATTTATATCCATCTACATATATTTAATTTTACAATCCCTCCACCATTGAGATTAATAATACAGTTGCCAAAACTGATTGCCGAGAAACAATTTTCTTATAGAAGAGAGAATGAAAAACAAATCTCCGCTAATTATGTATATATGACATGCCCTCAAGAGGGTGGCTTGGCGGAAGTCAAGTATTAATGTTTATAGTTGAAAGATCCAGATTCGAATCTTGGGAGAGGTAGAAGGAAACAAATAATATATTTACACCCTCCCTTAAAATAAAAAACTATATATATATGACATGCCAAATTATGTTGTCAATTTTTTAATTATGCTATTTTATAAAGATCGAGCTTAAATTAGTGTCGTTTTATAAACATTGAACCTCAAACCATTTTATACCTTAAGCCTAAATTGATACTCTTCACACACCTTCGACAAATTTTCACATTGATTGTCCAACAATAGTACAAGGTTGAATTCCATCTATTGAAGCCCTCTCAAATACTTTTTTTTTTTGAGAAAGCAAAACTCAACAAGAACCAAAAAGCCCTCTTCAAATACATATATAAAAAGAAAGACAGCAATTCTTGTGAATTATAATATGAAATATTTGTACCAAAATATAATAAAAATTACAAGAAAATATAACGTTCTTTAGAGGAAGAATCTTGAGGTATAGAAGCATGATCAGAAACAACCTCGATGAGTTCGTTTTGAGTCATTACTGGCACAATTACTACTCTTGCTTTGTCTTTCATCTCTTTGTTTTGTCCCCACAGCAACACATACAATCCTATCACTATCATTGCTCCCCCTAATATGCTGTCCGAATCCAATCACGATCGAATGGATTATTAGATTAATTAACAACTATGATGCCCGGACACGAACACGTGTCAGACACGGATATATGATAATTGTACTACTAGAATTACCTTCCCAAGTGAAGAATTTCTTGTAGAAGCAAAGAAGATGCAATTGCAGTGAGGAGAAGCGAAAGAGGATTAAAACTACTAGTAAACACTGGCCCTCTCATTGTTGTACATATTGCCATAAATATCACCATGAACCCTGATGTCATAATTCCCTACAAATTAAAAATCCAATCATGAATTCCAATATATATAATAAAAATTGGATTAATTAATGAAGATATGTGTATTAACTATAATATAAAAGGTACTTACTCCATAAAAAACAGTAAGAAGCCTGATATTCCATCCCAATTTCCACTCCTTCCCATCTCTATCAATACAAAGAGCGAATATGGTACACTGAACTGAAGACATCAATGACATCAATGCTGTCATTGTGTAATGTCGAGGATATATTTTGCTCAACTTCCCCTATAATCATACATTTAAGAAACAAAAAAAAACCAATTAGATTATCTTGCTCAACTTTTCGATAGTTAATTATACCTTCTCACTAACCGCTCTAATGTGCTTTAAATTTGCTAGAAAAATAAATAAAAACAAATTCCTAGTTGTTGGCCAAAATATATATTCATGCACTTTCTATGGGATATTGTGAACACAACAAAACGCTTAACGATAAAAAATAATCACGTAAATAAGTGATCGATACAAAATAGTAAAAATGACATTCTACCGAATTGAAAATTCACGAGAATGTTAATTTGCAGAATTTATCTAAAATTAAATACATGTAAGAGCCAGTTTACCTGAACTATCAACCAAAGTGCAAAGAATACGCTGCAACAAAACGCCACGAAACAACCAAGAACTTGATGATTGGCACTAGTACTAGGATGACCTTTCTTCATTTCATCATTTTGTTTCAACAAATTTATATTTGTTGACCATATTTTGATCTCGACACCATTGTAGAATGTGATCACTATTGTCCCTCCAATTCCAATTAGTATCCCTATTACTTTTGCCTTTCCTACTCTTGTTTTCAGTCGCAATTTTTCTATCCTATATATAACACCATCAATTTCATTATACCATTAACACACAAAGTAAAAGAAGAAATAGAATGAATTGAAAATAAAAATAAATTAATACCTCATAATCACTGAAAATATTAAAGTAAGACCAGGAACAAGATTAAGCATTGCAGCAGCATATGTTGCTGACGTTAACACCAAGCTTTCCGCCATCAAATTTTGCATAATGAATCCCCTACAAATTAATCCTTCATTAAAGCGAATTGTGCTATTTCAAGGACTACTACACGTAAAATACAAGTGCAGAATGATACTGATATACTAATTAGGCTATGTTCTGCATTATTGAAAATTACTGTATTGAATTGAATTGAATTGAAGTGCATTTACTGAAGTGCAATTATATTGATGTGAAATGAACTACTGATAAGGCATAAAGAACATTGGTCTTACTTACCCAAAAAGTGCAGAAAGAAAGCTAAACACAACTACTTTCCATGAGAACTTTGGTCTGTTCTTGCTGTGTATATATGACCATAAAACCAGTTATAGCAATCATAAAATTAATAAAATACCTACAAAGTATAAAATTAATATATTGATTAAACCTTTCGAAAACAAGAGCGAGCATGATCGTAAAAACGGAGGCAAACATCCAACGGTAAGCAATAAGAACTCTCATGCTCATACCATCATTTACAGCTAACTTGTAAAAAATGTTCATGCCAGCCAAAATTATTTGAGCCAAAATCATTAGAAAAACAGGTTTTAACCCTTGCAATGCTTCACCAATATTAAAATGACCCATTTTGCGAGTCGTACCTAGTTTTTAGTTTACCAATTATATTTATATATGCATGTATGCATGAGGAGTATTAATGTAACGTAGCAAACACATGGTTTCTGATAATTGGCATTAATCAAACTTCGTTGACAAAATTTGATGGTCATGTGTTGATATTTCATTTGACCTTTCAACATTACTAACTTAATAACTTTTACCAGAAAATGTAACTTAATAACTACTGCCGTCTTCGATTTGATGAATTAAATGGAAGTAAGTTAGCGGAAAAGATATAATTACATAGTTAAAGAAATAATTAGGTGGAATAAGTTAGAGGAAAAGAAATAATTACAAAGTTAAAGTTAGAACTAGGATGAAAAAATATCACTCTATTCATTTTTAAATATATGTCGTTTTAAGGTGTTTCACATAAATTTTAAAACTCAATAAATATAAAAATATACAAATTATTAAGTGGAATACAGTTACCAAAAAAGAAATTAAGTGGAATACATAGTTAAGTTGGAACTATAGGATGAAAAAATGGTAACAAAATCTTAAAAACTCAAATATGGTTCACACTGTTAATTAATTGTAATGTTGACAAACTAAACCACATATCAAATTAATATTTCATAGATTGGGTACCTAGCTACATGAATCAATGAATCTATGCAGAACAATTTATTTCTCATTTTGAGATTTTATTATACATCGAACGTATCAATAACGTTGTACATCAAGCTTATATAATTTAATATTATGTAGCATTTTAATCAATAAAATTTAATATTGTGTAATTATTTTGTACGTTATTTATATAAAATTCTATATTCTAAAATAAAAATTTTACAGCCTAAAAAATAAACTTTAACCCTAAACGCTAATTTATATGTCGTGTTATCAAATTATAAATACGGTGTATGAATGACATTGTATGTCAAGTGTATTTTAAAATTTCTCGAAAGAAAAAATTAACATGTGTTTTTACTATAAAAGCATATGGAACACAAGACCATAATAACCTTAAAAAAGAGAGGTGAGATATCCCATCTCCGTACGGAAGAAAATGCACGAGTTTGAAAAGTAGGAGGCAAATGAATAGTTGTACTTATTTTTGCTAATTAGATACGCATACGGTATATAGTTTAGTGGTTAATTTCAATCTCTTAACTCTCGTAAGGAAACGTCCATTGGATTTGAAATGTGCATAGATCTATCGCACCACATCAATAAATTATGTTGTCATGATTCAAACTCAACAATGTTTGGTCACAAAAGTTATGCACTAACTTAGTCCCGGTTCGTTTTGACTTAAAATCAGTAAAATTCAATTTTGTTTGTTCAGTTCAGCAAATTCAGTAAAATTTGTTAGGTATTTAGTCAATAATTCAATTCAGTCTAGTTCAATTTAATTCAATTCAGTCAAATTCAATTTTTAATAAAAAAAAAAAGCAGAACCTTAAGTTATTATAGGTAAAGTCCAAATACATCGTTTTATATTGATAAGCTTAAAGCCACATAAGCATATAAAAGTTTCATGATTTTCATTGTTTTGAACTGCTTCGGAAAGTAACTAACATTCCCCTAACAATTTATTCATAACAATTTATTTCTCAAAGTGAGAGATTTTAATATACATCCGACATATGAATGACGTTGTACATCCCAAGTCTATAATATTTAATCCTATGTAGCAATTCAACCAACAAAAGTAATATTCAATTCAGTTCATTTTTTTTAAGTAAAAAAGAATAGAGCCTTAAATACATATATTAATATCTTAAAACCACATAAGCATATAACAGTTTCATGATTTTGGTTGCTTTGAACTGCTTAGGAAAGTAACCAGCATTTTGATCTCTTAACAGTATATACTTCGGGAGCACTCTAAAATCTCTTTGAAGTTTGGTTCTTCTTGTAATGAATTTTAGGTTTTATGATTTTCTCAGATGCTATTTTGTTATATGTTAATATTGGGTGACGTTGTACTATACACCCGATATATGGGTGACGTTGTAACCAAACTTATAATTAAATGATATATACATAGCACTTCAATTCAACTAATTTTTTTTAACATAGTGTAATAATTTAGCAATATAATATTATATTATGAATTATATAATATAAAATTCTACATTCTAAACTAAAAACCTACGCCTTAAAATATAAAGCGAGGTGTAGGCTATGGTCACTTTGTTTTTCCCTTACTTTGTTCATACTTTGTCTTTTTCACCATTGGATTAGTTTTTAACCTATGATCCAATGGTTAACAAAACAAAGTAATGGTTACTTTGTGAAAAACAAAGTGACCATAGAATATCCCTATAAAGCGTAACTCTAAATTATAAACTCTAAATATTAATTTATATGTTGTATCATCGTATGGTATTCCTAACTTCATCCAATCTAGTCTAGCATTTTGTTATCTCAAAAGCACAATTACATAATAATCCCTAAAAAAAAATAAAAAAAATTCCCCACAATAATGATACACCAAATCCCTTCCTTCTATCATTAATTAAATGGTTGTTCAGAGGATAATGCACTGAATTTTATTGAAACTATACTTATTTCCTTTAATCAAAATATATTCCTCATCTATATGTAACAGTTTTATTCGTAAATTTTGAATCAGATATCCCCGGACTCATTGTTCACATATGTCGTAAAAAATCAGAAATATCAAAGTTCAAATTTTTTAGGCCAATCCAAGTTGGAATCCTAGTTCAAAAACTGGAATTCGATAAAACCCCAAATGGACGATTTTGAGTTGCAAAATCATAAACAGAATCTAGAATATGAAGTATGGTGTAACCGGATTGATACTTTGGGAGCATTTTAGAATCTCTATGGAGTTTGGTTCTTTTCTTAATGAATTTTGGGTTTTTATGATTTTCTCACATGCTATCTTGTGTAATATGTTAATATCGGCTAAAGAATATTGTCAATTATAGAATTGTCAATATATTTTAGATTCTGGTGCAAAAGGTGTTGTAAAAGCCCTTGGTGCTCAATTTTTGAAGTTTTTCTCTATTTATTTTTTTTTTTGTCTAGAATACATGAATTCTGATTGAGATAATTTAATATTTTCAATGTTTTGATATAGTTTATAATTTAATTAAATAATGAATTATTGGTTCTAAGCCGTCTCTGATGATGAATCAACAATTCGAGCTAGTTAGTTAAGTAATAAACACTCAGTCTCATTCTCTTGATGAGTACTCTCCAAATTTAATTTGGAGAGTCACCATTGGATTAATGATAAATTCAATCTAATGGTGTATAATCACTATGTCATTTTCCCCTTCAGATGACGGGCCAAAACCGTCATCTGAAGCTACTTTCGTCTGTCACGGGGCTCAGCGCCATCTATCGACCCTTCAGACGACGGTCAAAAACTTTCATGTGAATGAATTTCTAATGACAGTCAGAAAATAGTGAAACGTCATTGTACATTGTTTCGCATGACATTTATTAAAAAAGAATCCGTCCTCCGAGTAGATTTCACATGACAACAATTTTAAGTGTATCTGTCAACCAAACCATCCTAAGTTGGGAGTATGTAATGTTGAGATGACAGTGTATTTAATTTATCCGTCATTAGAAAATAAAGAAAATGACAGTTTTCATTTCTTTTCTGTCATTTGATTCTCTCAAGATGACACTTTTTATTTTATAATGTCGTTTAAATTATTCACCCAATAAAATATAATAATTTGGATTGAATGGAGCTCTTCTATATAAATTGATGACCTAAATTAAAGATCAAACACGATTGCAAGCAAGCATATAGATATTCCAACTATTATGATCCCATATACAAAGCGGCATTCATGATAGTAGACAAGTTAACCAATCCTTCCATTGGAAACCATGAATAATCTAGTCAACATCTTACGACAAGAAAATACAGTAATAGCATACTTGCTCACACAATATATGATTAAAGTAAGCACATTGGGAGACTAATTATAAGGGATATCAATGGATAATCATCCTTACAAACTTATATGCACATTACAAACTTATATGCACAGTACAGTTCACATCAGTGCCTAAAAATAATACTAAAGAACAGAAATAGTGACATTTTCTTCATGAGAGCCTTCTCAGCATTGTTTTTATTTGAGCATCTTACCCTTAATACCCAACGGATGTTCCATAGTAAAAGAAAAAAGCAATCAAAACCCCAAACCCCCCAAAACCAGCAAACAAAAAACCAAACAGTTACAAAACATTAGATGCCTTTACACTTAAATACCAGCAGCCGAAAAGGATAACTTTGAAAGTTTTTTCTCCACCAAGTACCTCAAAAAATTTCAGGTTCAAATGTTTGGCCACAACATCAAGGGCAGCTGACGTTGGCATGCTCCTACAAACAGCAAAAGGAATATCATTCTAAAAGCAAAGGGGGGACAATTGAGAATTTGAGACCGTCAAATAAAGTTCAAAAATGGAGAAAATATATGAAATAACCTAATCAAGTAAATCAAAGAATAACCCCAAAATCAAACCACAACATGACTAGAACAACCTTTAGAATTTCAGGCGGGTTGACAAATAATATAATGCCAAAATGTAGTTTAATCAGTACATACGCTCTAAGAGAGACCACAGAAAAACACAATTAAGAATATGTAACAACCATTAATTCCCTGAATAATGGTACCTCAGATAACTACCCAAAATTTGAGCATACACTATCTAGATATATAAGCTAAAGAGAAATATTTCTTCAATGCAAAAATTTCAGCTCAGTCTTGTATGCAATACTTAGTGACCATTATCAACTACCCTCTGTTTGCCCTGCACTGACTGCAGAATACAAGCATTGATGTTTGCAAGCAAACAAGTATTTAAGCATATTTTGAATTGATGAAGATGTTCCAATACATCCTCCTATCTGAACACAATTTAATAAATTGTTGTATCGAGTAGTTGGATCATATACATGCAACAATATATGAGTTTGATATTACAGTTTAGGAAAACCAGATCATAAAAACAACAATAGCTTAGGGAAACAGTTGATTGCATTTTGATTAAAGTTTAGCGGTCCAATAATCCACAAAGATTTGGAAATCTAAGTATGCACGTACTTTATTTACTTAATTATCAGAAGAAATTAATATGTTGTTAAGAATAGAATGCTCTAATTTAGCAAATAAACACATCTTATGATCAATAAAGAGCTAATAAGGCTGAGAAGCGGATCTGAACAAAGAGATCTGAAAGAATGAATACCTTAAGGAAGAGAAAGAAGAGGCTGAGAAGAGCAATCGCATACAAAAGAAGAAGACGAAGAAGAAAAAGAAGAACAAGAGTGAGTAACAACAGCTAAGCCTTCCTTGAAGTGCCAATAGATAGGAGGACCTAAAATGGAAGCAGCTATGCATAAACCGATGACGGACAACACCAATTTCACCACCGCCGATTGATTCATAGCCATCGAAAATGGATCTGAGTTTGAGAGACGCGCAAAAATCAATTAAAACAGAACATCAACATCACACCGTCAATCAGTAAAGGAAATCTTAAATCTTACCTTTTTTTCTCCTCAACACCAGAAGCTGCGGACGGTGAAGAAGGGAAAGAGAGGGAAGAACAACGACGGCTACACTTAGGTCTAAGAATGAGAGAAGGTTAGGTGAAAGAGAGATGGGTTTTGTTAGATGAGAGAGAGAATGGGCTGCTAGGATTTCAGCCATTGAAGAAGAAGAGAAGAAAACTCAGAAGCAGTTTGAAGATGGAGGAGAGGTGGCTGTGGAGAAGAAGAAAAAGGGAAGAAATCATACAAACTAGGGTTTTCTATGCAAAAGGAAGAGAGAAGGGAAAAATTGGGAGTTTTAATTTTAACCATTGATTCAAATAATTTGATCTCAACCGTTGATTCAATTCTGATCGCGCGTGTTTTTTCAAATAATTCGTGCTCCGCTTGCTTCGAATTTGAAAATTTCATTTTCTATTGTTAGTTCACATGACAGACATTTTTAATAACTGTCGTCTGATTAAAAGTGCATTTTGGCACATTTTATTCACATGACAGTCAATATTAAAGTGGTGTCATGTAAAAGGTATAACAAATTTCACTATCTGCATTCAGATGACGGTTTTTTAAAAGTCCGTCACAAAGAAAATTCAGATGACGGGCATAAATGTGTCTGTCAAGTATATAATGTCATCTATCAAGGAAAATGGCATAGTGAATAATTCTAATTTTAGGGTTTAGGGTTAAGGTTAGGGTCAGGGTTTAGAATTGGGGTCGGGGTTGGGGTTTAGAGTTGGGGTTTGGGTTCGGGTTTAGGATTAGGGTTAGAGTTAGGATTATTATACACCATTGGATTGAATTTATTATTAATCCAATGGTGACTCTCCAAATTAAATTTGGAGAGTACTCACCAAGAGAATGAGACTCAATGAAAATTCTATGGTTACTTTATTTTTTACAAAGTAACCATTACTTTGTTTTATCCACCATTATATCATGAAGTAAAAACCAATCTAATGGTAAATAAAACAAAGTAAATAAAAAGAAAAGTCACCATAACCTACATCATTTATTGATTATCTGCTGCAAATTATGTCATTAATATGTAGACACAATTTACACGTGAGTCATTGTGATAATTTTATCGTATTATGGAGTGCTACATAATTTATTTCTTTGATCATTCTAAATATTTTATATCTATTTCTGTTAGTTATGTAGAAATATTATATAGCGAAAAATTAGCATTTTGTATCTTCATAATATTATATGCTAATATTGGAGTATAGAACATAATGTTATCATTTTTAAGTTTAAAGTTTTATAATGCATTGCTAAACAATGTCTTAATGATTATAACATTACTAAAAAAATGTGAGATTTTGAGATTCACTCAAAATTAAGAAAGGTAAAATTCTAAGAAAAAAAGTATTTTTTATAATGTAGTGGCCATAACTTTTTTCTTTTTTGTTGTTTTTTTCAATGTAGTTCACATATTATAAACAAATATCTTTTGAGTCAGTGAGTTTGTACAAACTTGGAAAAAAAAAAAGTCTAAAAATATGACTTTAATAAAATAGTTTTAGTACAAAACAATAATTATTTTTTTAAAAGTTTACTTTCTACAATCATGGGATTTTGAACCTATAACCTTATACTTCTTAGTGGAATGTAATAACCATCAAAATATTACTTGGTGGGTATAAAATAATAAACTTTTAAAACATTAATAAGTGACTAAAAAATATTATTAATTCTTTGTTATTCCCTTTTTTAACTTTCTTTCCAAAATTATAATACATTCCGGTGATTTTATCGGATTTGATTCTAGTTAATTTATAAAGCATAAAATGAATATGTCGCATATGTAAATTGTTTTTCGTTAACAAACATTCCAAAAATCACACGTCAAACATTATTTTTTTTTTAAAAGTCGACATTTCTCCTCCAAATCATATTCTAAAGATATTCACATGATATGTAAGTCTCTAGAAATGCATTAGAGGTGAAAAGAGGTTTGAATTCAAAAAAGATATGATTTTAGTTCAAATGGGTGATGAAAGTCACATTTTCAGTTGAAATGAAAGTTCCGACCTTATTAAAAAAGAGTTCGAATTATTCAAAAGTCAACTCTAAAAACTAACAAATATCGACAACAACATCAAAACCAAATACAATCTTGAAATTGCCACTTTGTTCTCAAGAGATTACCCCTAAGTTGAACATCTAATGAAAAATTGATACGAGAAATCATCAACTTACAGAGCAAATGAAAGCGATACAACTGATAAAAAGGAAAGAGGAAAATACAACGGGGTAAAATTGCGGAAATAACAACAAGTGAGAAGCCAATTGTTATTGTTGTTAGATGGGAATGAATCATGTATGAGCAAGAGCATGATATAAACCAGACAACCAGTGGAGTAGAGCATATGCTTCAGTAAGGACAACTGGAGTTCCAACCTAGTTGGGATTTCTGTATTCCTTTCCTGCTAACCGCGTCCCCATTTTTATTGAAAAGAAAAGGACAACTAGAGTAACCAATTCAAGATGGAGCTGAAGGTAAAACCTGAATACCCATCTTGAACAATAATACAAGGTTGATATGATCAATTCCATCTATTGAATAAGCAACTCCATGTAATATATTTTTTGATGAGAAGGAAAAACATAGCTCAAGAACCAAAAACGCCCTCTTCAAAAACATATATAATTAAAAAGAAAGACAATAGCTAGCTCGCTCTTGTAAATTATAAGATGAAATATGTCTACCAAAATAACATTACAAGAAAAGATAACGTTCTTTAGAGGATGAATCTTGAGGTATAGAAGCAGAATCAGCATCAGAAACAACCTCAATGAGTTCATTTTGAGTGATTATTGGCACAATAAGAACTCTTGCTTTGTCTTTCATCTCTTTGCTTTGTCCCCACAGCACCACATACAATCCTATCACTATCATTACTCCCCCTATTATGCTGTCCGAATCCCATCACAATCAAATGGATTATTAGTGTTGCCCGGACACGAACACGTGTCAGACACAGATATAATGATAATTGTATTACTAGAATTACCTTCCCAAGTGAAGAATTTCTTGTAGAAGCAAAGAAGATGCAATTGCAGTTAGGAGAAGCGAAAGAGGATTAAAACTACTAACAAACACTGGCCCTCTCATCAGTGCACATATTGCTATAAATATCACCATTAACCCTGATGTTATAACTCCCTACAAATTAAAAATCCAATAATTAATTCCAATATATATAATCAAAAATTGGATTAATTAATGAAAATGTTTATTAACTATAACATGAAAGGTACTTACGCCATAAAAAACAGTAAGAAGCCTGATATCCCATCCAAATTTCCACTGGTTCCAATCCCTATCAATACAAAGTGCAAATATGGTACACTGAATTGAAGACGTCAATGACATCAATGCTGCTGTTGAGTAATGCCGAGGGTATAACTTGCTCAACTTCCCCTGTTTCATACATTATCATCAACAACAACAACAACAAAAATCAGGTTATCGTATCTCGTACGTTTTATACGAACCCTAATTATAATCCTAGCTAGTATGTAGCTCAAAACATCATTCATGCACTTTTGATGGGATGTCGAAGACAGTTGCGACAAAAGTATTATTAAATGTCTAAATTAAACAAACACAAGCGTAATGTGGTAAAAGAGCGATGTTTGTATATACAAAATAATGAAAATGTAGAGATAGTGTACCTGAACTATCAACCAAAGTGCAAAAGTTATGCTGCAGCAAAACGCAACGAAACAACCAAGAATTTGATGATTGGCACTACTAGAAGCAGAATGACCTTTCTTCGTTTCATTATTTTGTTTCATCAAATGGATATTTGTGGACCATATTTTGAGCTCGACACCTTTGTAGAATGTAATCACCATTGTCCCTCCTAGTCCTATTAGTATCCCTATTACTTTTGCCTTCCCTACTCTTGTTTTCAGTCCCAATTTCTCTGTCCTACAACATTATCAATTTTACAAACCATTAACACAGATAAAAACATGTCAAATACATATATAGAAGAATTTGAATGAACTGAAAATAAAATTATTACCCAAGAATTGCAGAAAATATCAAAGTAAAACAAGGAACAAGATTAACCATTGCAGCAACAAATGTTGCTGATGTTAAACCAAGCTTTCCGCCATCAAATTTTGCGTAAGGAATCCCCTATAAAATAAATTAATCATCAATTACTGCCAATTATTTTAGAATTTTACTATTTCAAGGACTACACATAAAATACAAGTACAAAAAAGATATGATATACTAATTAGTTACCCAAATAAACCAGAAAGAAGGCTGAACACAACTACTTTCCATGTGAAATTTGGCCTGTTCTTCCTGTATATACATGACCGTAAAACCGGTTTTGTCAATCTTAAAATTAAGAAACTGCAGGAATTAATATACAGCATAAATTGATTAAACCTTTCGAAAACAAAAGCGAGAAGGACTGTAAAAACAGAGGCGAACATCCAACGGTAAGCAACAAGAATCCTCATGCTCATACCATCATTTGCAGCTAATTTGTAAAAAATATTCATCCCAGCCAAAATCATTTGACTCAAAATCATTAGAATAACTGGTTTTAACCCTTGCAGTGCTTCACAAATATTAATATGCCCCATGTAATTAGTTAGCAGAAAGAAGAAAAAAGAGAGAAAGTTATACCAAGTTTTACGACCAATCATATTTATATATGCATGACGAGTGTAACATAGCAAACACATATTTAATGGCCGGTTTCTGATCATATTTGCATTAATCCAACTTTATTGACAAAATTTGATGTTCACGTACCTTTCAATAATTAATTATTAGTAACTAAGTAACTACTTCTATCTTCCACTTCATGAATTAATTGGATATATACAAACTATTAAGTGGATTACATAGTTAAGTTGGAACTAGGATGAAAAAGTAGTAACGAAATCTTAAAAATGTCAAATATGGTTCCACAGTTATAATTGTACTGTTGAAAAAACAAAGAGTGACACCACCTTTCAAATTAGTATATAATATTTTTATAGATAGGCTACCTAGCTATTTGAATCAATGAATCTATTCACAACAATTTATTAGAGAAAGTTAACATGTGTTTCTAATATAAAAGCATGTGGAACACAAGATGGTAATAACCTTGAAGAAGAGAGTTGACATATCCCATTCTAATGGAAGATATCTCACCATGTGTTATTCACCAATAAATGATGTTGTCATTATTCAAACTCATTATCATTTAGTCGCAAAAGCCATGCACTAGCTTAAGGTATTAGTTAAGGTCCAAATACATCTTATATTAATATCCGAAACCACGAAAGCATATAAGAGTTTCATGGTTTTCGTTGCTTTGAACTGCTTAGGAAAGTAACTAGCATTTTGATCCCCTGAATTCATATCCAAACTACCCTAGCTTTCTGTTATCACAAAAGCACATTTTAATGATACACCGAATTCCTTCCTTTTACCATTAATTGGTTGTTCATAGGATAATTCACAGAACTTTATTGAATAGTATCTTCCAAATGATACTTATTTATCAAAATATACTTCTTATCTATGTAACAGGTGTTTACCTTAGTTTTCAACAATTTTAATCTGTAAGCAATTATTTAGTTCTCATGATTTTACATGATACACTAGTTAATCTCTATTGGTTTACATGATTTGAATTTGTATCTATGAGAACGGTAAACAGGATATGACCCGGTTTAGAGGTGATAGCATGTATATCAATCCTGGCTATCTTATGGCTTAGATTGCTCCATGCACCATGTAAAACAGAACAAGAGTTACTTGTGGCTGTCGTCTGGCGACCCCTCTTCTATGTCTCAGTCAGTATGGAGACTCACAGACAAATTAAGAGGAACAATAAAGATCCATGAACTGTCATTTTTAAAGAGTGAGGAGAATTAGGAGAAGATTTAGGAGAGGAAACAAATGAGAAAGAAGAAGACTGGTAACCTGAAATAAATCATCCAATGAAGGACTAAATAATTGAAAGTGAAAGATTTAGAGAACTTTATAATTGATTGACTAACTGGTTAATGTATTTTATAGATCGACATAAACTAAATTTGTTTACCCTTTTAATTTGCATCAATTTACAACCTCAAAACAGAATAAATGCATAACCCACATGTTATAAAATCTGAACATAAAGCTGAAATGCTTTTCAAATATAACTGTAACTTCCTAACTTGAACTAACTCTACATACCAAACCTCATGTAAGGCTTCAAGATAATTCTACATGTGCTCTAGTACAACTGGAAATAAAATCTTATAGTATCTTCCCATGAAGCGCTAAACATGAGTGACATTTGAATTCAGGAGCACCTGAATTGGAAGTTACAGTCATTTTGGGAGGATTCTTGAACATGGAATGTAGAGCAGTTATGGAGCAGTTTTACTGATAGGAGAGTTATTCAGAACATGGAATTGAAGTTTGAAGTTGGGAAGCAATTACCAAGGAACCGCAATATATTTTGAAGGATTAACATCAGAGAAAGAGACACACAAAAAACAATACTCAACTAGTCAGCAAATTACAACATCTAGTAAGTTATGAAGAGTGCATCCTTTTCTTTCAATTCTCATTTCCATATTCTAAAATTTATTTTAATGTTCATTCTGAAGTAAAACAATAGCTGGTCCATAAAGCTAAAGTAAAAAATTTATAGCCGAAAACCATCTGATTTACGCCCATATGTCTAGACCTCTACAAGAGTTTCAATTTCGGAAATTTTTCAGCAACTTTGAGTGATTCATCATATTATAAAACATCAAAACAGGAATGGGGGGCTACACTTCAAAATTTGAACTTCAAATTTTGTGCATTTAGACAAAGTTATGTTTAGGCTCAATTCCATATTTTAAGCACTACTTTTGGCCCTAAGATAAGATTGGAAGCAAAATTAACATCAAAATTATCAATCTAAGTATTTGCATGTCAAATTTCACCAAACTTAAACATTCTCTTTCACACTAATTAATTGCACACCCATTAAGCAGACATGCATGCAGAAATAAAATTCAAAAACAGAAATCAGATGGAAAAGAGAGAAACAAAGTAAGTTACCATGATTTTGATTTTAACTTCATTTGGAAGGAGAGAAATTTTGGGGTTCATTTCCTTGCTAAGAAAAAAAAATGATCATTTAATGCTTTTATGTTTAATGCTTTTGTATAGAAAAATTGTCAATTAATCCTTTCATTTTTAGTTCCTTTCATTACATCAGCATATGTTTATAAAAAAAATTTAATGAAACATATCGGGAGCAATTATTACTTCTTCTTCTTCTTCTTCTTTTTTAGTTAATTTCGAATAAGTGCTATGTGATTTCATGATTTTGCAAATAAAGAACTGTGGTTTGCATTTGAGCAAAAAAAAGACTGTGTTCATTGTTTGCAAATTAAGAAAATGATCGATTTTGTTGATGTAAACGAGGAAATTTTTGTCCCTGAAATGTTTTTCTGACCTTTGACGAGTCAAGTTAGAGTTAAACTCAAATGTAAGAAAAATATTTCATGCCAAAAATGTCTTCGTTTACGTCAACAAAATTGACAATTTCTTTAATTCTGCAAACAATACAAACCACAGTCCGTTATTTGCTTAAAGCAAACCACAGTATTTGAAATTTCCAGATTTTTAGACTTTCAATTGTCGAAATTCCATCTAATTCTAAAAATTTTCTAGAATTTCTGAAAATTAAGTGGAAATTTCCAAATGCTGGGATTATAGAACTGAAAATTTTCAAAAATTCTAAAACATAGTCAAACTTTATAAGTCTGTAGAAGAAATGAACATTAACAAAATTATCATCTATAAAATTCTCCAATTTCAAGAGTCAATAGCTTTCATTTATTGATTTTGGTGCATTGATAATATTTCAATCAATATCGGCCGTTAAAGTTAATTGCAAACTTAAAGCTATTATATCCGATCTTATTACTTTTGGGAATTTTTATATAAAACCGCTAGTAAACCGATTCAGGAATAAAAAAGGCGAAACAAGTTTGCTAGCTAACAGAAATTTAAAAAATCAAACGTTTCTCAAAATCTCTACATAATTAAGAACTGAGCATCTGTGTAGAAGTTGACACAACACAACTTATTAAAAGCAACATCTACCTTGCTTGTATTCACAATGAATGGAACAAAACAACAAACAAACATGTATGCTCTCAAGACTCGAACAGACCGTTCAGCATCCAGTTAGAAAATGAATAATGGTAGGTAGTATATTTAGAAACTCCAGTGCTGATATTCGTTCGTTCGTTCATTCAGGTATCATATTTTGTTCTGATCCAAAACAACACATATTTTCATAGACAAATCATATTACAATCTCACTTGGTCACCCTCCACCTTCATACCGGCCCCGGCCACTCTATCAAAGATTACAGTATGGTACAACATTGATTGGTTTTCTTCGCTTGTTTGTAGAACATCTGTTTTCAAACCACCACCACCAACAAGCAAAGCTGTGTTAGCATCAATAAACATAAATCATAAACATGCATTTATCATATTCATTACTTGCAACTTCAGATTACTTTTATCATCCCTTAATTTTCACAGTTTTACCAAACAATAGCTAAGGGTAAAAAAATTGTTCATTAGCAACTTGGACAAATACGATCAGGCACCCTCTGCGGAAATCCCTCAAACCAAACTCTGTTTGGAGATAAGGTTGAGGCATTTCAACACAAAGAATAGTTAGATAAAGAGGATACTGAAAGTTTGATAAATTCTAATGCGTTTTTGTTTTGAGAGAAAAATTCTAATGCGTTTAGTGTATCACTTCAACTTAAAAAATTCCGTTAACCATAAATGCACATGTACAGCCAACCATAAATGTCAGGATGCAAATCTGCTGTCCCAAAGCAAAGCAGAGAGGGGAAGAAAAAAAGAACACATAAACTTTTATTTTACCTATATGATGTAACACTCAGGTCCAACTAAAAAAATAAATAAAACACTCAGGTCTTAACCCGAACTGAAATAATAAATTTCTGATTTTCATAAATTCTCAAACACTATCCTACTTGAAGATGCATTATTTTCAGAGATTCTAGCAATAACAAACCTTATTTACAACCCTGAATAAATGCATGCAGCAAACCATTACGAGTCTTTCCTAGGAATTCTAATGTGCTCTCTCAAAGCATATGGACAGATGATAAGGTGAAGTAGAACATATATCAAACTTGACACAATAGCATGCTTAAGGAAGATTTTAAAGAAGTAAATAAGAGTACAATGGCTGACACAGCACAAGCTACATATTGAAAGAATAATGGAAAGTCAAAGGTTGTGATACCTGTGATGCAGCACTCAGATCTGAACTCTTCTCGACTAGACTGTCCAGTTTCTCGCCTCGTGCAAGCACACTGTCAATTGTTTTATGCTACAGCAAGACAAAAGCAAACATATATCAGAGATAAAACTGGAGACGGAACATAACAGGCTTGAAGCCTAAACAATTATTAGAATGCTGAGTACAGCTACCAGCAATTAGGAAACACTAAAACTAGTAACTCCTTCAAGTTGAGATTTGATTAACTTCTCCCATGAATCAATATCAGAGCAGCTAATTTCACAGCAAAAAGTACTTAAAGAGACCCTTGAATACCAATCCATCATCACAAGCATTGGGAGAGGAATCCAATTTCCAATTCCCAAAGGGAACACCGGGATCTTGGTCAACACCCAATTTCGTACTAGAAATAGAAACATTGAAATTTAGCGCACCGTTCCAATAATGACAGTACAAGTCTTGCCATCCACTTTTGCATGAAAATTGTATAACTAAATTTTCAGGGCACCAGTGTCTAAAGCTCATTCTACAAGATGGCATTCGCATATGCGAAACACGTTAATCAATTTGCAAATATATGTTTGCAAAAACTAATTGCATCTTTGCCACATTTGCTTAAAAGAAAACATAAGTGAAAAGCTCTACAAATATTTCAGCTAGCTTCCTGTATCCCAAAATTCCTATGCAAGATTTGTCCAAGAAAATAAAACAAAAGGTCAAGGAGTATGAACGATTTAAGGGCATAATGGTAAACATGCATCTAAAAGGAACAAATGGATTCAGCCTAAAAATATGGGTCAAGAATTCCGAGACAGGTTATACAGATACTAATAATGGCCATTACCACGATTTTCAGACAATCATGTCTGAGTTTGTTCCATGTAGCCAAAATTAAATATTTGACCAGCATTCCTAACAATATTAAAATAGACACTAGTATAAGTCATCTTAACATAGAGGAAAGGACTAATGTGGCACACATGTGAAACCAACAACCATTTAAGACTAGACAACACGCAAACTGCACATAATGATTCCAAATACTATGCACCTCATAGGAAAAAGAACAACAGTAGTACACTAGTTATGTTATAGATTAGAAGGGCTATCTCTCAAGAATTTTTCTATTCACAGTAGCAGCTGGCATCTACGTACAACAAGCATCAGAGAGAGAATATTTCTTTTATCCCTAGTCATATCAATTGATGTGGTCTTTTATATGACGCTCACCAATCTGCAAAAAATCGAATTATGTTTTCATATCTTTATCAGGTCATCAGAAAAACAGCATAGGTGGTAAGCCTGCAAAGAATTATGCCTAAGGTCGTCCACCAATTTTGAATGTCAGATAGGTAAACATTGCATATGAAAGTCATACGATCCCCACAGCAAATAATCTTCGTATACATCTAGAAGAAAACCATACCTAGACCCAAGACTGACTAACTTAATACTTGTTATTCAACCCCCACAAGAAAAATTACAATAAGATGGCTTAATGAAAATTTATCCATAAGGAAGCAAACATTCAGTGTCATCATAAAACATTTCATTTATTTGAGGGTAAAGAATATTTGAGATATAGTGTAACCATATCTAAAGCATCAATAACCATCTACAGCATAAAAAATGTTGCTATTGACATAATCAAATCTGCACTTTCTATTGAATTTGATTTGGCATGTAGCTTAATGGCAGAGCATTAATTATCCACAACTTTAAATGCTTTCCCATTTGAACATTGCATCTGATTTTGAGGTACAAAAGAAGACTCAAAACAAGGAATTGAGATGCTTATCTAGCTACAAATGTGAGGGCCGGTCAAGTAATACAAGTTAGCAGAGGCCTAAAACTAATCAGACACACAATTGTTTAAAGTTGCAATACAGTTGTTGTGGCAATACAAAACTTACAAGAATAATCTTTGTCTCATCCAGTTCCCTCTGAATTTTCAACAATTTATCAGCCTCTGCAGGATCCTGAAATTAAAGGAGTAAAAGGGTAAGAAAATTTCTTGAACAAAATGACTACTCGATAGCGCCAACATTCAAATTACAAAACGAAATTAAAAAAAAGAAAAGGAACTAACTTGGAACTTGGTTAGAGCTTCATTCAAATAGGGCCAAGGTTGAGTGCCATCAGTGTGAGCAGTCCTCCAAGAATCACCAAAGCTCTTCTGATACTCATCTATCACCTGAAAAATGAGACGGCGGAAAACAGCATATTTCTCAAGTGAGCACAACAATTGATCCAAGCATAGCATGATAGCTGAATCCAAAAAAGGCATACCTGATTGAGAAGAGAAAAAGAACTGCGGACGGGGTAGTGATCATCCATAAAACCCAATGCACAGAGTCCATTTCTGTTATAAGCGTGGACCTTGTATTCTGGAAAAATGAAATATAAGACATGAGATGGTTGAAATTGAAGAAGGAGAAGAAGAAGAAGAAGAAGAAGAGGTACCTTCGTGCTGGACGGTCTGGCGTTGGCCGGATTGGGTGCGGCTGGCGACGGTACGGCCGACAAAAACAATGAATTCTTTAACGCTGGACCTCTGAAAATAGCCGAAATGGGCGACGTCAGATGCGTTGGCTAAGATAACCGGATCGGATCCGTCGGGGGTGCACTTCAATACCAAAAGCGCCGTGATCTTCATCTCCTTCTCCTTCTTCACAAGATTCTCCGCCCTCCTTCTCCTTCCTTTCTTTTTCGAACGCCAACAAACAAATCTTCGGTTTCGTGGAACACTCGCTTTGGTTCAATAATTTTATTCCAACCGTGAAATTTATTTTACTAGGCATTTACATTTCAATTTCGATAAATAACACGAGTTTTTGATTATTAACAATCACAAGTTAGTTCTTTTAAGAAAAATTAAATAATCAGAACTTAGTTGAATAATAATGTTAAATTTCGTTCACATATATTAAATCTTCGAAAGTAAAATGTCACTTACTAATCTTGTTAAAATTGTTTCTGTTTATTTTTTAAAAAAACTGAAAATTGTGTTTAGTTCTTTACCCAAAATACGAAAAAGTTATTAACAGTGTTAAATGTGATGACGTGACAATGTAATTTTAAGGTCTGTTTGGTGCAACTGTTCATGTTTGCTGTTTGTTGTTCATGTTTGCGGTTTGCTGTTCTATTTTGCGGTTTGTTGTTTAATAATTAGTGTTTGGTAAAATCATAATTATTTATTGTTGTTAGCATGTAAAATGACTAATATGGGCATAATTAAAATCTTTAAATGTAAAATGCGAAGGACAATAATGGAAACTAAAATCCGCATAGATTTTTTGTAGAAAAATCGGTATTTTAATGCTTCTTGAAAAGCAGTTGCTTTTCACCTAAAAAGCAACAAGCATCATTTTTCAATTCCTAACCAAACACCCAATTAACTAATTTTTAGATCGAAAATGCAAAAAGCAGCTGAAAAATGGTGAAACAAACAGCCTCTTAGTGTTAATTTATTGGTAAGTTTCTAAAAATTCACGTGTTTACAATTTTAAAGAGTGGAAAATAAGCTTTTTATATCATAACCAATAAATTAAGACCATAATACTCTTTACCACATCATCAAATTTAACACCGTTAATGATTTTTTCGCTTCTTAGATAACGGCACTTTGTCAAAAAAAAATGAACAAAACTGATAAATAAAGCAATGTCTTTAAAAAATTATCCTAAAAATTATATTTGAAATGGTTAAGATCACAACATTCATTTTTCACTTTTCTCTTTCACTTATGCGGAGAGTGCTACGTGGGGAGCAAGGATTGGGTGAGTTACGTAAAAGAATAATAAGAGGTGGACCATTAAATTGGAATCATAATAATATAATAGTTTGTGTTGTGTAGTGTTAATCCGAATTTGTTAAAGGCGTATCAATCAATACAGTGAAGGAAATTGATTTGGTTCCCAATCCACCACTAGAGGGTGGCAATTCGAATAAACAAGTATTATTATTTGTTGATATGTATTGAGTTATGATTTGAACATAGATTTGTTTAGAGTTAGTGTTAATGGGAAAATTTATATGGTTAGATTTCAAAAATTAATTATCACTTTGTTCACTATCATCACAAGATAAGTGGTAAAGAATTTGATTCAATAGTATTAATAACAAAGTAATGATTACTTTAATTTAAAGTGTCCACGGCGTACACATGTTAATAGTATAAAGATGACTTTTTGAAAGATGCTTTTATTTTGTTTATTGAGTTAGCAATGAAATGTTTGGATTAGTGCCCTCATACACTGCTCAATCTATAAACGATTGAGAGTTTCGTGGTATGCAAGATGGAAATTGCAAACCTACCAACTAAATTGACAAAATGATTTTGAAGAAGATTTCCCTTTTATTTCGCAGTTCAATTAAATTGTGCTCTAGAACTTTATTGGTGTGAACATGCTCCAACTTCATCAGATGCTCAAACATGTTGAGCTGGATAGTTGCCATTTGGTTGGCGTAAGTATGGATCTCTTGTTGAATCATGTATGCAGTTGAGCCTCGATGTTGGACATCTCAACTAGCAAAGTTGAAGTCTGAGCTAGAAATTGAGCATATTGAAATCTTCATAAGCTCCATCATTTTAACAGTTTCTTCATTAAGCTATCGAACAATTATTTTAATTTTTCAAAATCATCATTTTAGAATCTCCAAATATACATTATCACTCTCTTCCCTAAATACCACCTAAATGATTTTAAATTTAAAAAGTAAAAAAAAATAAAGTGCTTAGCATATTCTTAATTCTTTTAATACATCGTTTTTCAGATAATTAACGATCATGTAGTTTTAAAACCATGTAAACCTTTCTGAGAAACAATGTAGCTAATCAATTTTTTTTTCTTCGAGTAATTAGTTTATTTCTTCCTATGTTATGTCAAAACTCACTATATAGTCTATATAATATTTTCACAAACTTGAGTTTTTCTCGAGAACCTTGGATGATTGGATGACGATTAACTTGTCTTCTATGGACTGCTATCTCGGACACAGTAGATCGGTGCTTTTTGCTATTGTTTGTTGGTGGCTTTGGCGATGGCGTAACAAGTTAGTCTTTGATTCAAATACTAGCCATGAAGTGCAGAAAATTAATTTCATTCTTAAGCAAGCTAAAGAATATGGGCTGATGTTGCGATTGATGGGGTTGAGGATGCCGAAGACTTATGCTTTTGTTCATATAGGTTGGAAGCCTCCTGATATGGGATGGGTTAAGATTGATTGCGATGGTGCTAGTAAAGGCAATCCCGGGCTCGCTTCTGCTGGTGGAGTTATTTAGGTGGTTTCTTGTGTAATCTTGGAGTGGGAACGGCGGTGCTCTCTGAGCTTTGGGGGCTTTATTTTGGTTTACAGCTAGCTTTTGGAAACTTGGTTATCATAGAGTTGTTGTTGATGTCGATTCTCGGGTGGTTATGAGGCTTATGCAGAGCACAGATGATGGTATGCATAGATATTATTGGATTATTGATGGTTGTCGGAATCTTATTAAACATGAGTGGATTGTTCATATTTTTCATACGTACCGAGAGGGTAATAAAGCAGCGGACTGGATGGCGAATTTCGCAGGATTTGGTCATCACGAGTGTCATGTGCCTCCTGCAGGCATTCAGGATATTCTCTTTGCGGACTTGAGTGGCACAAGTTTCTTGCGAAAAGTTCAGTGCTAATTTTTTTGTTTTTCTTTCTTTCTTTTTTGTTTTGTTGTGTCGAGGTCTTTGACCTCTCCTCCTTAGCAAAAAAATATATTTTCACAAACTCACGATATAGTTTTTAACGTTTTTTATTCAACAGTTTAGTCCTCTATATTTTTATGCAACACATCATTTAGTTCCCGCAAAAGTTCATAGAAAGGTTGAATTTATTCAAAATGGAAAGACTACTAAACAATGTGTTCTAAAAATATTGAGACTAAATAATATATTAGTTAAAAACACAAGCATTAATAAATTGATCACCTTTTCTTTTTATGTCTTTTATTATATTCTAAATAGTCTCCCTATGAACTAGAGCCGACAATATGACACAGAACAGAACACGATTACACGACACGGGTTTTTTCCATGTTTGTATTGAGCAAAATAGGTAACATGTCATTTTTCGAGTCAACACGAAATAACACGCTAATTTTCGTGCCATGTTTGTGTTTACCTAACAAACACAAAAACAACACGAAATTTATTTGAAGTTTGACTTTTATGCCTTATGTTGACTTCGCGTGATGATTTTTTTTGTTATATCTTTGTAGTTTAATAAATTTTATGAAAAATGAGTGGTATTTTATATATAAATTGCATTCTTCATATAGGTTGGATCGAGTCGTATCAAGTCGTGTTGAAACATTTGTAATTACTGTTATAATTTTCGTGTTTTCTATGTTTCCGTATTAAGAGCGGGTCGTGTTTAAGTTTGGAATTTCAGCACGAAATATTTTCCGTATCGTGTTTGTATTTAGCGTTTCTACAAAAACACGAAAATTGACATGACACGAAACACAAAATTGCCACCTCTAGTGTGAACCCGTCGTTCTTTATATTTTGAATAAGTATCATAATTCGAGAACATTCTAGATATTTTTTCCATTATTATAAAATTGTGTGATGAAATCTAATGTTTAATGACGGAATATATCTAAGTAATTTAGGTGTAAGGTGTGCGTGACTATCCTAATTATAATCAAATCAAAACAAAACATTATGCAATTCAAGAGTGTTAAGTTAGGGGAGGGTTTAGGGTTTTTGTATTTGGGAAGTTAAGTTGAATTCAAGATTGATAGAAGAAAATGGGATCAATCCAAACATTCAGTTTCCACTCTCCAAACCCCAAGTATCCATTTCAAAACCTTTCAGCAAAGGTTCCTCCTTTATCCATCAATCTTCCAATCTCCACTCTCCAATCTAAACAACTATCAATCTCCTCAAAACCCCCAATTCCCACTTGTAGTTCTTCTGGCTTCCTGGACAGATTACTCGTCTCCTCGGTTATCGGGGCATGTATTTTCTTGGGTTCTTTTGGTCTCAATGTCAAGCCTATTCTGGCATTGCCTCGCCAAGCCACTGAAGACGAGGCCATCTATGAAAAACTTTTGGAGCAAGGACCCAAAAATGTCCAGGCTTTGAAGGTGCTTATATATGGGAAGATGAAGAAAGGGCAAAATAAGGAAGCTTTAAAGTATGTGCACAAGTTGATTAATATTGAGCCTCATGAAGTTGAATGGAGGTTTTTGGAGGCTCTTTGTTATGAAATGATGGGTAATTTGAACAAGGCCAAGGGGTTGTACCAACAAATCTTAGCGGATAACCCTCTTCTCATTAGAGCTTTACATGTATGTGTGTTTTTCTTATCTCATGTTTTTCCTCTCATTTTCGTGTCCGGGTCGGTTTCTTGCATGTTCGTTTGAATGCATGAAGGTTATGTTTTAGGAAGTTTGTTGGTTTCTAATGTGCATTTAGATTTTCTTTTTTGAACTATAGAATGTAGAATGGTATTTTTGTCAGAGTAAATTTATCTTGTTCATGATGAGCTATGTGTTTCTTCTTGCTCTTCAGTGTATTCTAATAGGTTTTGGTCAGACAGATGAGAGATTTTTATGTGACTTCAGTCTCCGAAGATTAGCACATTTTTAGATTTCTCGCATTCTGAGGGAAGGGAGTAACTACAATCATGCCTCACGTATAGAATTAGCTCTATTTATATTCAGTTTGGCAGTACTAGTTTGTATATGTAGCATAGAATTCTCATGAAATCAACTCTATATTGGTCATCGTTTGAGGATCCCTGCGTTTGGGTTGAGTGAGACATATACTTCATTTTAGATTTATTTTGATTTTTAGAGTAAGTGAGGTAGAGGGATATATTGTGATTCCTGAATCTCTCAGTGTATCACTTTCTGAATTTAACATGTATGTATTGCAACCAATTGGTACACTCACCAATGCGTGAGGGTGAGTGCGTGAGTGGAGAGTCCAGGATTTGAATTCTGCTCCTTGTAAAATTATAAAAAAAAACATGTTTATATTATATATGAATGAGTGTAAGTTTTATATTGCATCAAAATGTTAAGGTTATAGCCATTTAGTTTTTTTTTTTTTTTATATATAAGATTCCAAGGCTTTCCTGTTAAGGTAATAACCTACAGTGTGACTTCAAAATTGTTTCTTCGATGACATTAGAATTGTCTCTGTGAAATTATCGAGTGAGGATCTGTTTTCGCAGGGTCTGGCACTGGTGATGCACAAAAAAAATGAAGGTCCGGCTATCTTTGAAATGTTGAATAAGGCTGTAGATATAGCATCTCGTGAAACAAAAGTCACTGAGGAGAGAAACATCAAAATTCTAATTGCACAAATGCACGTTGTCAAGGTGAATCTTATAATTTAAATTCCACTATTACTCGCTTACGATTAGAAGCATTTATTGAATTGCAGCTGAACTAATGTAAACTTGCATTACGGGATGTAGAATAATGGTGTCGGTTGTTAAATGCCCCATTTATCATAATTCATTTTTCAAAAAATTGTTATACTGTAGGGGGAATTGGAGGAAGGTTTAAAAAAATATCAAGATCTGATTAATGAGAATCCTCGAGATTTCCGGCCTTATCTTTGCCAGGTATATACATGTGTATGATATCCATAGTTAGTGAATATTGAGTAATAATGCTAAACATTATTCGATCTAATGTTTTTGACAAATGATAAAAAAAATGTTGCAGGGAATAATATACAGCCTGTTGGATAAGAAAAAGGAAGCTGATGAACAATTTGAAACATATCAGAGTCTTGTGCCTGAAGAATTTCCCGAAAGAGGATTTCTTGATGATATTGTCTTGGAAGCAAAAGCAACCACTCAAGATCAGAAGCTACGAATTTGAAGCTCTGTTCTCTTTCAAGGAGTAAAACATGGTTTGATTGAACCAATACTTTTATCTGGAAAGTTGCTGTCTCGTCCAAGTGTGATCCGTGAGGTGAAGTATAAGAGAGACGTAGAAATGCAAATAGCAGGCTTCCATTTTATAGTAATGTATAGAATGACCAGTTTTATGACTTGTTCATTTAGATGAGCATTCGATGTTACTAAAGAGTAGCGGGTATAGATTTGGATGAATTTTCGTGTTCACTAGAATGCTACTTTTCTAATATGTTACTATAAGGTTGAGATGAAATTGCGAATTTTCATTGTCCACGGTTCTCTTTCTTCTCTTCATTTTAAGAAAGAAAAGAAGAACAGATAACTTATGCAAACATGATTGAGCACATAGTACTTGCATGGAACCAATGGATTGGAGGTTTTTCTCATGTATTTAGAGTGTGGAGTTTCTCTCTCACTAGACGTGAAGGCTGTACCGTCACCATGGTAGAGGGCTTTGGAAAAGTGCGAGTGTTGAGCTTCCTCAAAGGCATTTCGGTAGCTAATGTCGAATGATGGGATTTGGTCTGGCTTGTTGTGATTCTCTTGGGAGGATAATCTCATGTTGGCCGCATGATAGAATTGGGTATCTATCTTCTTTGCTGCCGAAGCTTACTGTTTGAAAGAATGGGTAGTTCATAATAACAGTGCACATCAAAGTTAATAACAATAACTCATAACTCCGGAAATCCTAGAACATTATCAAATTGACTCTTCCATCGATGAATGTATGTCATTTTTAATTAGAAGAGCAAGCTAAAATGAATACCTTTAGTTCCTCTGATTTTTCAACTAATTCAATCAAAACACCAACAAAAATGAGCACATATTATGCCCCTCTTCCTGTGTATTCACAGTAAAAATCAAAATTCAATTTGTTTTATGGATATTTGTTATTTACTACCCCAAACAATCAATTTACACTCACCTAGCCATCTATTCTACATTAGGGTCCTTGATTCATATTTCAAAAAAGAACAAAAACCCTTGACCTTTTCCAATCCTATACAATTGGGTCAATCCCCAAGAAACTCTGCCAGCTTTACATCTCTCGCGCAAAGCAAATGCAATTTTTAGCTTTACATCTCCAAAAAATTATGGGGAACTGTGCTGTTATCTTTACTGTCTTCATAAATTCATGACAACATACAGCAACTGGTATCTTAGAAAAATTTCACGGTCATCCAATCTTTCCACCGAAGAATCACTTTCACATCAGTGGCAGGTAAGCACCACCATGCCCTTTTCTTAATATGAGTGGCCCAGCAGAATCCGGAACCTTATCCAGGGCCTTGGTGCAAGCGTCAATGACATCGGTAAAACCAGTAGCTACAGTAGCCAGCTGCAATCTTAACCGGAGATCCCTGGTTCTCTTCAACAAGCATCTGAACGATCTTCCAAGATATTTAGCCCATTCTGCAGGTAGCCCTCCGCCAGTGAGCCAAACTGAGAATTGTGATTGATCACCTCTGGCAGCAACCTCAGCCCTGTAGAATCTTGCTAGTTCAACAAGCATGGTAGGTTGGAGAGGAAGCACAGCGACAAACTCAGCCACAAATTCTTCTGTTAATTCCGGCTTTAGCATCTGGTTCCAAAGCACCAGGGCCCATTCAGTAGGCTGGTTAAGACCATAGGCCTCAGCGACAATTAAGGCCTCCTGGAAACGGGATTGCTCTACTAGTAATCGCCTAGCATTGGTTTCAGATAACTCGAGCCACTTGGAATCTGGCATTCGAATTTGGAGGGAAACAAGTGATGCATCTGCACATGATTTGCGAGTTCTATTGCCTGCATCGATGGAAGAGTAAACTTCAGCTGCTTCAATGAAATATCGCATTGATTCAAGGAGATCTTCATTCTGGTCCTTGTCATAACGGTGAAACCACTGTACAGATGACTGTTTCGCTCGTGACTCTAAAAGAAAAGCTGTTTCGTGCTTCATATCAAAGTGGTTGTATACCTGACAAGAAGGACATCATAAATTAGGTCCAAAAAATAAAAATCCAAGAGCAGCAAGAGATGAGACAACCCCCTAGCTCTCTTCCCCCATTGGGAGTTATAAGTAGATTTGTCAAACGAAGCAAGGAAGCATCAAATGTCTTAGAGAGCAACATAATCAGAAACCATATAATCCATGTTGAAAACTATTCATGTTTGCTAACAACCCCTCTTATCAATTCCACCTTGGCAAAAGCTACTCTCTATTAGTTGCTTATATGCAGAAGACTTTTGACAACCTAAATCTAATCCCATTCAGATCTATCTTTTATTTCAACCTTTGTGTTCCTTTCACTTGAAAAAAGCCTTTTAAGAGGAAGATTCTCTTCAACTAGTATAGCCCTACACGACGCATGAAATTTAATACTGTTCGAACTGTTGCAATTACTAAAAAGGATGCTACAAAAAATATAGAGTCGTGTATATAATACAAACCATGGCAAATGCATCGAGATCTTTTGGGTTGAAATGCTTCAATGATGTCAGAACAGCCATCCGAAATCCTCTGACAGCATCAGCTGTTCCTGCATTTGTTTCTGCAGCAGCTGAATACTTCTGAAGTAGAAGATCAAGCTGACCATTTTCTATCAATATGCCCAGAATAAAGTTAAGGGCATGAAAGTTTCCAACTCCGGTAATTAATCGAGCCAAACAAGGAAAGTCACCCTCAGAAACATATGCCTCCACCCTGGTTGCAGCGAGAGCAACCAAAACATCAACTCCATCAAGGCACGCTGATGATTTGTAGAAATGGTGAGAAAGAATAAGAAGCTCCACCTGGATAGCAAATTCAACACAAAAGCTTCGGATGGTTAGGACTTAGATGAATTTGCAGAAGTATATAAACATGAAATGCATCTTCAAATATTTTCCAAATAACAGGTGCGATATCAAACCAATCCTTGACATACTTAATTACTGTTCTTACAGAAAGTGTTAAATCAGTTTAAAATATGAGATGACTGAAAATTGATTATCATGGTATCGTTGGCTGAAAAAAATAAGTGGTAACCAATAATAAATTCAAGTATCACACTTGCTTAAACAGAGCCAGAAAGAGATAACAAATCTATCCTCACAATCCAGATCTACCATTGTTGGAACTCCAGTCAATTCAATAATTCCAAACAGAGACTGCACACTTGACAATTTCTGACATGATCAGAAAACCTACCCAGACCTGGAAAATACCTGAATTCAAAAAATTATGGATGGGATTGAATCATTCATGACCTGACTGAAACAGATCATTGAAACTTTACCATTCCCGGAAAGGAGAGTCCAGAAATGAGTCTTAGAACTCATGCGTAAAAAAGAATTTAACAACTTATGAATTTGTGTGCGTGCATGAACTAGTTTTAATTTGAACTTTCCAGATAATTACATGCGTAAATTTGGGATTACATTTATGGATAAGTCTTGTTATACACATGTACGACTAACAAAAATTTGCATGTGTCGTATACAGACATACTGCTTTTCCTAGAAACAATTCAAAAATGTGATGTCTAAAAACTCTTTATAATATGAGAACCAATATTCAATGAGGAAAATGACCCCGCTGAATCCTAGGTGATCAAGAATATCACGATATGAAAAATCCAGAACCAGCTCTACCTCAATGATTTCCACATCTGAAAGACAGCCACATTGATCCATAAACCTTTCTGTATTACCATCTTTTCATCTAATGATATGATGACTAATAGTCCAAACAACGCATCCTACTACCATAACTACTAAGCCAAATCCAGATAAGCAATAACAAATAGATTGAAGAATAACATGTTCAATTCTTTTAAATTGAGAACACATTACATGCAAATGCAATCCACCTGTATAGGAAAACTACAAACCTCACAGGCGTGTGGTATTTCTTGTCCTGTAATCACCAGACGCATCAATGAATGTCCAATTTCTGGTTGCGAAGGGCAAAACTCAGACCACTTCAGGAAGTCTGAAAATCTCCACAATAGAGGAGCAGGTCCTTCTTCCTTTTGAGAATCCATATAACCTCCTCGATGAGCAGCCAGTAAACCCTGTAGTACATTAAAAGTCAAATTCCAGGATGTTTCCACAGATAAGGAGTAGCATTTGATAATGACTAGGAAAGAAAAACCAAAAAAGGGATAACTTTATCATGTACTGAGACAAATAGAAAATAGCTCTGCTATCAGATTCACAGATTGATTATCTATACAGGAATAATTCCAGCAGTTCACCTAGCTAACATAAAGCAACACAAAAGAATATTTGACTATTATAATAACAGGTGTACTAGAGTGCATTTTCCAAAAACTTCAAATATCATCGCAACATGCAAATAGCAACAAAATCAAATGTACAAGAAAAGAGTCTACCTTTAAAAAGGATTCTGCAAGAATTTGAGCAATACTAGCTGCTGGCATGGAATGAGTTTGCACTAAAAGAGATGCTTCTTCAAATGATTCTTGTGCTTTAAGAGAAAGAAGCTGTAACAATTCAATTGGCTGCTTCTCAAATGCCTCTGAAAAAGACAGACCCAGAATATTTGCAGCTTTTACAACTGCTACTATTCTCTTACAAAGTCCACGACCACAACCTTCACTGAAAATGGTTGCTAAACTCTCCAAGACCTTCATTCACATTCAGAATTTCCAATTTGCACATACAAAAGGAAAAAATTAGTAACATACATATGAATTTAAAGATAGCTGTGAGAGTGAGAGAGAGTGAGTGTGTGTGTGTGTGTGCGTGAGAGAGAGAGAGAGAGAGAGAGAGAGAGACCTCCAGTGGGTCAACAGAATGCTGATCAGTATATATATTATACGACTGGACTACAGAAGCCACTTTTTCATCAAGCATTGATGGAGATACTTTGCAATTGGGAGTTGATATAGCTGCAAGCTTTAAAGCAGTATCCACAAGAAGAAATTCTGGAGGTGAATGTTCTGGAGAAAGCTTATGCTGGAGTTGCTTGGCAGCAGTTATTTGTCCAAATTCCAGTAAAGAAAGAACAGCCCTTTCAAGTTCTGCAGGCCCTACCCTTTCCTCCCATTTGGAAAAAGAAATTTCCAACTTCACATTTTCATCTTGAAACTGCAATTCATTTCTAGAACTGAGAAGATTAGGCACATCCTCTGAATCGGTACTTCCATCCACTGGATCTATTAATTGACGTCTTGATGGTTGATAAGCTTTGGCCCTCCGCTTTATCTTTATATTACCTCCTATTTGAGTGCTGACATCCACTACTTGGTTCTTCTGCAGTCCAAAGGTGTTCTCCTTTACATCGTGTTTCTCTACAAGTCTATTTTTCATTGTATTTATATGAACATCCATCTTTGTTATTAAGCTAGCGGTTTTGTCAATGATATTGGAAGAATTTCCAAGCACAAGGTCTCGACTGGAAACTGTTGTTGTAAGGTCTCCATCACTCTTTGCCTGAGCTTCTGATTCTACTGCCAAAAGCCATACTCTAGTCTCTATCTCTCGCAATAAATTTATTGGATAAACTCTGACAAAACATCACAGGTGAGCAAGACAGTCTTAAACAAAAAAATTTCACTTGAATTGGTTCTAGATGACTTACGGATTGCACAAAGTTATCATCCCACTTAACCACTGAAGAGAAAGAAGCAATAGTTCATGAAGCTCTCTAGCTGGAAGATCTTTCTCCACCATTTCAGCATGTTTAAGGAAAAATAAGCCAGCCTATAAACAAAATACAAGTAGGTTCAACATACTAGCAGCAAGCAAGACAAAATATTTTTCTTATGCAAATAAACTCACCTGTAAAGGAGGAAAGGCATATCTTATGAACAGTGTTTGACAATGTCCCCATAGAGCAACTCTCTCTTCTGGAACATCCCAAAGAAATTCCTTCCATTCAGTTACCATTGATTCAGCCTATGGGTTTAGAAAATAAAAGCAAAAAGTAAGAGGTACTAATGGTGATTAAAACAAATAATATGACAAAAAAGAACATAACAGAACATAGAGCTATAGATATAACTTTCTTGATAAGTTAATGGAAAAGATTAAGTTGACAGGAAGTCGTATCTGATTGAAGTATCTCAGAGGAAAATGAAATGGATCTTGTAAAACAGGATAGTAGCAGGAAACAAAAGCCCCTGAGGTAGATTACTAAAGAGAAAACTGTTGTACTGCCTCCTCACATACGCTCACAAACAAACAGAACAAAAAATACAAAAAGAGTTGGATTATGAAGGTAGGACTGAATAAAGCAATCCTACATGATCCAATAATGGTCAAGGGAAAGTACATGCCCACTAAGGATTCCTGGTATATTTGAAACATCTAATAGATTAGCACCTTCACATGGTGAGATGTTTTCATAGTCTCCTATGTTTATGCACTGTCACCATTATCATTTTAAAATGATAATATTATAACGAGTATACATCACAAGGAATCTCATTTATTTCTAGGAATATTACAAAACATGTTATCCCATCACCTAAAACATAATTGATAACCCTAATAACTTTGGCAGTTTCCTTTTACACTACCAAGTACTAACCCAATAAATAACTCATTTCTCCAAAATATGTAATGCGTACAATTAATCCTGTTTCTGGCAACAAACTTTGCTTAGTGAAATTTATAAGGGATTAACTACCAAAAGGTAATAACTGCAAAACCAAACATAAACTTAGAGAACAAGGACCTCTTTGATAACTCAAAGATTCTGAAACTTGATATTTTAGTAACTCTTTAAAATTAAGTCTGTTTGATTAGTATCATTCACCTACAACTCAAAATAATCAATAAGTTGGACAAGAAAAATTAAGAAGCCTCCTTCCTCAACTTCATTAATAAATGTCCGTTACAACTCAAGTTGTGAGTGAAATTTAAAAAAAAAAAAAGATCCAAAAAGCCAGTTATCCGATGCATCTCATTAGATTTTACAAATTTTGTAAGTCAACAGACAACAAGTGCATTAAACTTATGTGATTTCATTTCATATTTTAATACACACATATATATATATATATATACAAAAGTCTAATTTCATGATGAATTACATATATATATATATATATATATATATTCACTTATTATGACAGCTTTAAATATTGTTGTAAATTTTTCTTGTTTTTTAATTAATTGAACCAATACAAAAGGAACAAAAAAATTATAATTGTATGATTTTTAGTATTTTAATTATCAAATGAATTGGTTACATCCAATGCTTAATCTTTAGTTCAAATCGAAAGGCTTTTTCATTTAATACTTTCAAGATTTACAATATTTTGCACTTAACATTCAGCACTTAATCTTTCACTAAATTTTAGTTTTATCAAACACCACAAAGTTCTTAAACAGAAGGTAAGAAGCAATGACCATAGAAGTAACAACATTTTAGAAGACGCTAACAACATTTTGTGGTTGTTCTCTAAGAGAAATTAACTATCAACCAACCCAAGACAAGTTTTAGCTGAGCACAAGAATTCTTATCATTCTTTGAAGAGATTTAATGAACTTTTCAAGTGCCCTAACTCAATAACAATCAGTTCAATTTGTTTACTGTTAATACAAGCAAATGCACAAAAGGAACTTTCAAGGGCCACAAAACATTTACTTAAGGACTTTTACCTTTTCCACAATTCTCAATGATAAGAAACTGTGTCGCACGGAAACTCTTCTCATTGTCGTTTCCGTTTCAGTTTCTATTCCCTTTCCATTACCGTTTCCTAGCTATACTCTTCTAGAAATAACGTCTCCAAGTGTTTGTTTCTGTATCCATAATAACGTCTCCAAGTGTCCATTTCTGTATCCAAGAGTTTCCATTTCCGTGCAACATAGATTGGAAATGAAGAAATTTTCCATTGCTTGTCATGTTCCACTCTCGTACTTATCAATCTAAGCAAGATGTATAGTTCAATTTCTGAACATTCAAGTCAGCTCTCATGAAAAATCCTACTTTCCCATCTTTTGTACCCCTTTCATCATCCTTACTTTTCTCGTTTTGATATAATTTAGAAAGCCAAGGCAAGTACAGACTATTCTGGATTCTAACACATGAATGAAAGGTAGATTAGAAATCTCCACGACTTTTAGTGAAGTATATATCTCGACTCGCTTTTATAGAAGAAAATGGTTGATCATTTTCTAATTTACCAAAAATTGGAGTCATGCACATGTGCAATTCAGTTCAGGCAGTTCTAGATGGAACAACTATACTGCCAGAATTTTCACATACTATAAACTTTACTCCATGTTTTCAGATGCTAAAATGAACTTAGGGACTAATAGTTGTTTCATCTACAAAGAAAAGAAGAATGTTGTATAAATAGCTATCACAAATTTTAAACTGAAAGTCGAGTACTATTGATGCGTGGTGGCACACACACATGTATAATCCCTACAATCTAATAACAGAAAAATTAGATAACAAATAAATCTTATGATTCCTAATAAATTGGAAACAAAATCCCTATCTAAAGCAATCTCCAGCGAATAAGTTATCAGTTAGTCTTGCAGAATAAGCTGGATCTCAACAGTTACCAAACATTTAGAATGTAGCATGGTAATATCATTTTCATCATTTTTTAGGATTTAGCATTCTTCAAAGTTCACTTTCGATTGATAATATCTTTTATTATCATTAAAAAAACTAACAACTAAATTGGAACGAAGAGGAATCTCAGCCACAAAAACTATTACCTGAGTTTCAGTGACATGGTGAACAGCAGACTTCCAAGGTCCGCCACTGGCCTCCAACTGCCTGGCCCAGTTTCGTGCTTGCTCCCAATGCCCATTCTTTTCTAGTGCTGTTAAAAGTGAAGAATCATCTAAAGTCTCATTCCCAAGATGCAGATCATCATCCTTCCGTAATAAAGGCTCTGCTAAGTTGATTTTCCAATAAAGTCTTCGATAGTACCCCGCAGCAGATCCTCCATCACCAAAGTCTGTTGCAGCAAGAAGTTGCAGCAAGCATCTTTTTTCATAAGGAGATGGACAAGTTGAAAGCATGGCATTGGCAGCTTTTACAGCAGTAGAACTAGACCACCATGTTCCAGTTTGTTCTTCTCTTCCTATACTTGACTGTGTAGATTCATCCTTTATCCTGACAGAAAAGGAACCTAGATGTGCTGCAGCTTCAGACAGGCGCATTTGTGAAAATGCCTGAAACAAAGAGAGAAGTAAAAAAAAAACACTAAACAAAAATACTAGTCTCAAACATAATTCAATTTGAACTGTCATATAGTTTTTTTATACTTTTATCCTATTAAAGATGTTCTTATTCTTAGATTTCCTATATTTACTCAGTAAATCCCTATTGAGAATACATGCATACAGATATCCATATTGAGTAGCAAAAAGATCAATGATCTTTCTGATTATTTGAGCACCTTTTTACGCATATATAGTTCCTGTAAAAACGTCAACAGTTCCTTGAGATGAACTTTTAACATCACCATGTAGATCCACATGGACGCCCTAACCTTAATTATAGCAGGTAGAATGAGAGACTATAGCCTGGTCCCACAGAAACTCAGCATGCAACATCCCCAGTGAGAACAGTGCATCAAAGGGGAAGAGATGAAAGGAACTCTCAAGCCAGTATCATTACAACAAACCTAGCTACCGAAGAGTATGTTCATCATAAGAAATTTTAGAGGTAGATGAAATTAAAAATAAGTTGTCAGTTTGTTCACAGACCTGAAGTGCACGGATGAAAGGTAACAAGGAACATGAAGGGAGAAACATGTCAAAAGCCTTCAGTAGTGGCAGAAACAAACGCTGTTCACAAAGCACAGCCACCATCTTCGGAAGTGATGCAGGACCTTCATCGACATCGTTCAAAATTTTAATACGCTCACCAATTTCAGGTTTTGTTTCCTCCTCACCAATTAAACCTTTTTCCGCACATACTTTTGGATCAGAACAAGAACTTGCAACATCAGCCGATGCAACCAATGGATATATAGATACCGGCTCCACAAGGCGTCGACGTTTGGGACTCTGGCGGTTGTAATGTATGGTCACAGTCCGGTTCCCCATTACAAGGGAATTATTAGCTTCCACAGCAGCTCCAACATTAGCTGCAATCTGGGATGCAACGTCATTCACCTTGATAGCTGAAGTTTCCCTGCAAGATTATTACCTTAAAATCACATAGATTCCTCGTGCGGATAAATTTAAACCTAAATAACAATGCATTAATATGAAGTGAAATGTTGAACTGATGCTGCCACCATAAAGAAATGCTTAGCATCTTATGAAAGCAAGATAATATGACAACTCGGAAGCAATTTTTTATCTGGATTGTAGTCAACCTTGCTGCTGTAATTTCCAGCCAAACCGTCAGACAAGATAATGGAGACACATCAGGGAAGCACGATGCTATCATTGCTAAAAGTGACCAGGACATCTCTTTCGCTTTCCTCAAGAGGGCTTCTCCTTGATTTTTCTGCTTCTCACAATCCGCTAAAATTCTAAAGAGTTCAGTGGGAAGAAGTACATTCATATCAGAGTACAAAGTTTCACTCCTTTGATTAGCATTGTCTGAGTATGAGGGGGAACCAACTTGTTTTCTTGACTGCATACCCTTCAACACTGTTAAAATATGACTTCTGAGACGAGGATCACTAAACTCCATGCTGGCCTGGAAAGTGAATGCAAAACTTACAAATTGAAAATCTTACCATAAATAAATTTTCCTTTAAAATCCAAGTTTATAAAAATAAATAAAAGGACACTTACGACTTGCACCACTGCATCAAAAGAATATCCTCCAATCTGAGCTTCAGACAAAAATCCAACCTAATAAAAGAAGTGGGAACGTAAGTTTGGCAGATCAATAAAACTCAAATTAAAACTAAGAACAAAATAGAGACTGGTCACCGCATTCTTTCTCTCTCTCCCCCACTATGCATATACATTTTCATTATTCTAATGGACTATAAGAAAGAGCCATACCCAATCATTATCTCTTGCCAATATAGCAAGGTACTTTGTGCTTGGCAGAAGCCCGTGCATCTGACAAAAAACTGATACCAAATTCCACCGTTGGCTTGCAGCTTTTTGCAGCGACCTCAATTCAGCTCCATCACCAATACCACTTAGCAGCCATGATCCACAAGTCCTTCCATCTATCATCTCTGGCAGGCTAGCTTTTTCCAAATGCTGCAGTACTAACAAAACCACTCTTGAAGGTTTCTCGCTGGTAAGAACATCTGGATCCTGCTTTACCTTTCCATCATTAATACCATCCTTCCGCAGATATTCATCAGCTAGTGATCGAGCCAGAGATTCTACCATGCCAACTTCAGGAGAAACCACCTGAAATGCAGGTGTCTTGGGCGAAATTTGACCATATCTTTCATTACTTTCGCTTAATTTGTAGAAGGAAGATATTCGCCTCAAGCAAGCAATGTCTATACGAAGCATGCTAGCAGATACGCCACACAGCTCAAGAAGAAAAGCACATGATGCTACCAATACAGAATTCTCAAAGTGAGTAATAGCAAGGGGAATGACCTGAGATGACACAAGATGCATTGAATTAGATAAACAAATATCTAACACAAAACGAAAGATTCATGCATCCATAAATAAATGTATTTTGCAGTTTAACCAAAAATTATTATCATTGCAGAAGTGAAAATTTAACTGATTTGATACAAAATAAAAAATTTACTCAGTTCACTAGTTCCTTCATCTTATAAATCCCCCTGGATACTGAACTAATTGAGCCTCTATGAATAGATGAGTGAAATCAATCCTTACAGATGAAAGAATAGCCCCTTCACTATCTGTCAAAGGCCCTAAAAGTGTTTGCACATCCGACTGGACATTTGTTTGCCCATGTGATGAAGAGCCAGGCTGGCCTTCTAATTTCAACTTTTGAACTCTGACACCAAGCATATAATTAAAAGCAGCCAGCGCACGTCCACGATGCAAATGGTGCTCAAGCCCATGTCCAGTTTCCTAAAGTCAATATAACACTGTTAGAAGATCGCCATTTGAAATAAAGACAGCGCCTGAAAACAGAAATCGCAAAACAAGCAAAATAAAAGGATAAAAACATTCTAATTCTTTTATAGAAAAAGAAGAATGAAAGGATAAAAACAAAAGCAAGCATAAAACTCAGTCAGAATCCCATCAGACAATTCATTCAACATCAGCAAAGACAAACTCCTTAAATTATAAACTCAGAAGACAATGTTGTTCTAGTCACATCACCACAAAGTTAATATTTATCTACAGAAAGTGGCATGCTTATCAGTAACTTCCATTGTAAGAACCCATAACATGACATCGCATTTCAAAACTATAAACTTCCTTGCTCATGCATAAAGACAGCAGGCCACTCAGTTTGATAAAACTTACTTTCACCTTATCTTGCCAACTTATGGCTCATAATACTAATTTGCAATATACAAGAACATGAAAAAACCCAAATCTCTTACTAGAGAATACGTTAATGGGAATGAAGGTTGATTTGGGAATTGGTTTGGGGTCTTACCAGAGCGAGTTAGTGTAGAGAGAGGGCTGTAGTTGTTATATATAGCAGTAGCAAAAGAGGAAAGGGTATGAAAAATCTGCCGTCATGTGTCTCATTTGAATTAGGCTCTGCTAATTGAGCAAAGAGGGAAGAATATTCCTGTTTTCCAGTTAGACTGAATTTATTTTTCTCTTTCTGTTAATTCCAGTGTTCAAACTTAAAAACAATTCTACATTTTTTATTTGTTGCATGTTCTGTTTTTGGTTCCTATCACACTTCTTTGCCTTGCAAAGAGATTGGGGAGAGAGAGATCTGCCTTTAATCAGATAAGCGAAAAAATCAGTGTAGCATCAAGTTCACTTTCTTATCATACATATTGAACAATTAAACCAAATTCCAAACATCGTAGATAAGATTCCCCAATAATCTGGTTCGTAATATATAAATTCGCAATAAACAATACTTTAGAAGTAGCAATTTTCTATTTCATTTGTACCATCAATGGTATTACAACTCGCATGACGAAATACCATGAAACCATCCCTACACCCAAAGTTGAGGGCTTGGTTTGGAAATAGCATCATTTTCGCTTTGAATTAGAATACGAGATCCATCACAGCTGGATTTAATACACAAGGCTCCATCCCACAGTTGAACACTCCAAGGGAAGTTCATGATATAAACATGTACAAAAAGAAAATGAAAAAGAACAAAGAACAAAGAAAAAACTTATCAGGCATGATATGTTAAACGTAAATAAGTTACTTATAAGAAAAGAATGCATATACCTCAATTGAGGAATCAAAAAGTTCCTCCTGGATCTGTTTTTGAATAGTCGCTTCCCAGGAGACAGAACTTATCTCAGTGTGTTCATCAGCATGTATGTAAAAATCTATTTCTCTATCTAACAAAGAATCCCCTACCGGAAGCCCTGAGAAAGATTGCCATCCAAGAGGACCCTGCAATATCATGCAAGCATCATGAGTAATGTTTACTTGCCAACTAAACCCAAAAGATTAAAGTTTCAGTAATACTAATACAGTACAAATTATGTACACCAACTTTTACGAATGTCAAACTAGTTCAAGGAAACTTAAGCAGAGTAAATAGTATACACCAGCATACTTAAATTTCATATCAAGTGGAGTAGAAAACTTGCAACTAGAGATGCAAGGAGAATTCCAACTAGAACAAGATCAGGTAAAGGTCCAATAATACATAAAAAGATTTAAATGGGCCAAATTGAAATGCAGTCGGTTCCAGAAAAAGTAGCACTACAAATTGAAAACATTTAGAGGAACCTTTTGCGTATAATTGATCCATATTTTAGCTTATAAATTTTCTGCAATTTACCAGAACTGAGATTAAAGGCTGAAGTTAATATCAATGATATACAAACACAAATCACAAATGAAAGTTCGATTATGTTTTGCGTTTATTCGGTCATTAGCTCTTCAATACAATAGTCAAACAGCTAGCATGCCAGAAAAGCATATTTAAGAAGCAGCAAGATGTGCAATGAAGAACAAAAGATACCTGAATATAAAGCTGTATCAACCTCCGCACAGTTTTAGGAAACCAGCATGGCAGCATTTGAAGAAGTGAAGTATCACGAGCAGAAGAGAAGAAGATATTATCACGCCAACAAAGATACTTTGACAGTGCTGGAATTAAAATACACAAATTAGACACTGCAATTAGAAGAAAATACTAGAGCAGAAGTAATCTCTAGATAGCTAGACCTATGTACCAAGAGATGGAAATAAACGAAAGTGCGGCTAAACCAACCATTATTTGCCTTAGAGCCCAACAGATTAGAAGAATCTTGTCCAAAACTTGTGTCTACAAGAGTGCGCCTCAATGTAGGGAATTGTTGTAAAGCAGGCCGAAGGTTTTCTAGAGTGCACTGAGCTGTGGAGCTGCTATGCCTTGACACGCTACCACTACTAAGGCAACTTTGAATGGACTCAGAGGCATACATCAGAGTTGCTAAAGCTGCCATTTCACCAGCTCCTTCGGCAATATCATCAACAGTACGAATTATATCTTCAACCTCCAGAACACTGAGGTTACTATCATGTGACATTATGCACCGAGCATTGCAAAATGATGCATCATATTCACGACCCTTAATCCTATTTAGCAGCAGCCATTTCGCCCATTGGCAATCTCCCTAAAGTGTTGAGACAAATCAAAAGTCATAAAAAAAATGCATGCACAAATTACTCGAGGCAGTAACAAACCACAATTTAATGAAACTAATGAGAAAGCAACATATCAGACAAGGATGGCATTATAGCCTACAATGCACTAGTGGGTTACATATACGCTTTATTCCATGATTGCAGTATCCTTAGTCATATGATTTCCAATCAACAAGATGTCTTTTTAAGTAGGACAATATTGCTAGACATAGTAGAATTATAAAACAGCAGTTCACATGGTAACCATTAAGGTTTAACTATTCTATGCATCAATTCCTCCTAATCCAATATACCAAGAGTTTGACAATATTTCAACAAAATTTCAGCAAAAGAAATTGAAAAAATATGGACTGTATCTCAATTAATAAAAAAAGTGTGATGACCATAATCTGTCATAACACCTGGCTGAAACTATCCAAATTAAGAAGATGCTCAACAACACAATCAACTAAACAGGAGAGGATTATCTCGAGAAGTGCAGTTCGTTTGACTGTCGTAACTCGTGATCCCAGTGTAGTACAGGCCATAACTATTAGTTAACATGACAAATAAAAAATCATACTCCCAAGCTAAATATTCCACTCTAACAGTTCCAGAATTTTAGAATAAGCACAACTCTTCTTTCTGGAAGAAAAGTAAGCAAGCCAGAGATGTTAAGAGGCCACAATAGTTTTCATGCACTGATCTTCCAAATATATCCCCTTTTTTCATGCACTAATCTTCCAAATATATCCAGTTGTCCACACAACATCTTAAAATGATTATTACAACATAAGTCAGAAATATTTTACTTCTATTACTCATTTCAATATATGTAAAGAAGGTCCAAAAGACTCTGACAGTAAAACAGGGATCCAGCTATAAGCATGAAGAATACTACTTGTTTCTTATACTTCAGCACTGCGTGGTTTACGCAGTGAATAGAAAAATCAAGCATTGACCTATGATCTTTTGCTATTGTTTAAATGGAAAAAAGTATGCAGATCATCTCAAGAAGCAGGTAACACAGTCATTACTGCAACATATTACAAATGAATCAGTATAGCCAACAGAAAGTACAGTTTCACAGATATGAACACTGAAAACTAGCAAAAAAGCTTACATAAATGCTAAACAGACAAGTAAACTACCATATAGTGAACAATTACACTCGATGGATGAGAGGAAACTTACTGAAGCTTCATGTAGCAAGTGAAGACGGTCACTATTTAGGACCAACTTGTGATGGTCAAGGTAAAGCTCCAAAAGGTTTGGCAACTTATATTGTATACAGTAATGTAAGAGTATTTTATGCAGAGCCCATGAGGTATCAAAAAGAGAATTTCCACCATCTGCTACATCTAGATCAAATGAACCCTTCGCGGTGTAATCCTCAGACTGCATTAGATTAGGTATGGTAGTTACAAACCCAGAACGAGCTAGCAGAGGTAAAATCTCTGTAGTACTTTCCCAGTAATCTTTCAAAAAGATAAATTTCTTAGCAAGCTCTTGTTCCACAAGCATCCTTAGCCTCAACGAGCACATTGACTCCACAGGAAACCTAAATATTTTGATTCCTGGCACTTCCATGCACACAGAATCAACTTCTTCAATGGAGCATATGTAATTGCTATACTCTGGATATCCACTGCTGCATCCAATAGCTGGTTCGTGCTTTAAGCCATCCAATGAGATCTGGAGACTTCCACTTGATATAACAGTCGCAGGAATAAGGTCCATAAGTTTTAGAACTTCTTCCCAGTCATTATGGCACAAATAGTACTCGAGTTGTGACTCCCATACTACATGAACACCCATGAGGAAAGGTTGATCCAGAACTATCTGCATAGCAAGAAATTAATAGTAGCAAACAAGTTTAGTACTAAATTGTCTTGCACTCATACAGAAATTTAGAGAAGAACAATCATGAATATCATTTAATTGGCACGTCTATGAGAATTAAACTCAGGAATAAAGTCTCCAGCACGAAGATGATATTCTGAACCACAAGAACTGCTATTGTCATAATGTTTTTCCATAAACTAGCATTCACCTTCACAACCAGTCCCCAGAACATGGTGCACTGAAAACAGCCAAAAAAATAAAGAACAAACTATCAAAACTTACACGGTCAACGGTTCTTGGGTCCCAGGCGCTAGACCATACTGCTGCAGCAGCCCAATATCCAGCATTAGCTGTATCTTCGTCGACTATGGGTTCAGCAGAATTCTCATTGATGCTTGTCCACAAGCCTAAAACAACTCCATCAACTTCACCACACTCTATGAAATAATTGCTTAATACATGTGAATGCAATAACTGAAGCTTAATTCCTCCAGGTGAATGTGAAGTCAAATCAACTCTTGTCAATGTCTTCTGCCGCACAAGAAAAGTTCTCCAGAAACTACTGCTAGGATACAGCCTCTTTCCAATAAAGAAAGAATGAGAAAGACCTCATCAGAAGTTGAACTACAAAACAGAGAACACTTACTCTAAAAGAAATATATAGGACATTCTTATCATACCTCTATTAGCAATATCATCTCTATTATCTTCCACTCAAATGGTCCCACATAACCATATCTTCTTGCTTCTTCTGCCACTTGAATACGAAGAGATCTCCTTACTGTTCCATATAGTAACTGCTTAAGGCAGACTTCAATATCCTCTCCAAGCCTTTGCAACGTTGCAATGGCATGTGCAGTTTCACCCTGTAATTTTATTTTATTTTTGTTTTATCAAATCAAAAATTGCATTAAAGAGCAAAAACCTGCCTCAGACTATACAAACACAGGGAGATAGCCCTGCTTGTACAAAACAACAATATACAACAAGAAAAAAGAAACATCAAACACTCATTTCCAAGCCTCAAGAACCACATTAGGTAGAGACTTGAAACCATACTCCGGACTAAAAAAATAATGGATCTAATGTCCAGTTTCACCCTGTAATTTAAACATGATTAGTTATGCATTAATATGCGTTGGTATTAATAAGGACTTGTACCTTCAAAAATAGGTCATAAGCAATAGCTCTTCCAACATCACGAACTTCAGCAAAAGTGTCAGGAGGCTCTTGATCAGTGTCCAAGTCTTTTGAGCGGTGAAGATGCAATTGAAGAACAGCTAAAGGAAGACGATCAGAGAGAAGAGCATCTTTAACAACAGTGTTAATGTCCAAGTTATCTATCTCCCATCGTGCAATCATCTCCTTAGGATTTTCCAGAGGAAAAATTTTCCTTCCAAAATTTCCTGCTTGTGGCAAAAATATAGATACTGCATTTAAATCATCTTGATCAGAATGGCCACTTGAATCCAACACACCTCTGGACAATACAGCAAGCTTATCATCCTTGGAGCCCATGGATGACAAAGAAACCGAAAGTTCTTGTTGGTTTATTGGCTGCAATGAAACAGCATTAGCTGGAACAATTGGTAGAGGTTCATCATCAGACAAATTTGTGTCCATTAAATTTAATGCCTCTCCACCATCAACCTATAACATAGAAGAAATGGTTATGCTAAGCAAAAGGGAGGAAGCCAATACTTCCTCAATAGACAGAAAAACATACCAATCCTTGGCCAGGCTTTTTGAATTTTGCTCTAAGCCGATACTGCAGACTTCGAACAATCTCCAAAAGGCGAGCCAAATCATGAAGACTTGTTGAGTCCATTATGTCATTTTGCACTTTATCGGGTACAATTGGAGGAAGAGAGAGCAAAGGCGTCTTCCTTAATCCACGTAACTTCCCAGTCTTACGCTGCACCAACCCACATTTTCTAATCATTTTCGTTGCGAAACTAGTGGCTAATGCAAGAACCCTGTAATATGGATTTGGAATAAGAAAGAAAAATATCAGTAATGAGAAGTAGTAGTGTAAGGAAGAATTTTAGAGACATGAGAATTACAACCTATACGTCAGTTACTGCAAAAGGTGCAAATATGGGGAAGTGTGAAGTACAGAAAAAGACTCTGCTGAGGTGTATGAACAGTTAAAACACAAATTCTAATTAAGTACAGTGGCAACTTCATCCAAATGCCACAGAAACAACTTGTTGGAGACAGATGTGGATTTCACTGGAATTTGACTGCACAATAAATACAACTGGTACTGGTTTGTGGAACACAGACTCAGATCACCACTCTTGTCAGAAACTCAAATAATTGTCAAGTCATGAAAATTGGCTCAGCCCCCCTTCTCAGTTTAACCAACCAATTCACGGAACTATAGACACAAGAAAATCGCAATTTGAGAAATATAGTGCACTCTATGCTTACTTTGTCTTCAAGCAGTCATTTCTCAATTTGGCCATTCTTTTTACAAAATGAGGTTACACTTGTTCAAAACAAAATAACCTTAGAAAATACCAAATGACATAAGTACAAGCTCTAAGGCACGCACACGCGCGGCACACACACACACACACACACACATATATATATATATCAAATTCATGAAAATACGATTAAAAATGGGTTAGAAGCAAAATTTAATAAAGATAATTTATACCAAAATAGACAAGCCTAAGAAAGACTTGAGTAAACGGTGGCATAACTTGTGTGTGTTGTCATTATATTCGCAAAATGTAATAAGTTTGTCGAAAAATGATAGACGTGTCATATACAATTGAAGTGTAAATTGAGAATCAAAACCCACATGGTTATGGGCTTAGCTGGAGTTTGTTCGGAGAGATGGAGAGAGGCCTGCAGGTTGTATTTTTGCAAAAGATGGAAAACCCATCTTTTGAGGATTTAGTTTCAGCAGCAGAGTTCTCTCTGCTCAATGGCAGAGCTTAGCTATAGGTACCCCCCTCCCAAAATAAACATAATAAATAAATAATTAATTAATATATGTATATATATGTATATTCAAAATTTATTATTTAAATTTAAAACCTTACTCGCGATTCTCTTTTTCATCTATTACTGCTGCCATAACTAATTAAGTCTATTATCTGAAGGTTAGTATTTAAGAACAAGTTTTATCATATCATCTATACTACATATTAGTGAATCAAATTGAATGAGTTTCATTAATTAGGTGGATTCATAAGTGATTATGGTGAAGCCTAAAATTTTGATGCATTCTTTAAGAGAAAACGATTGGAGAGCCTAAAAACGTAGCACCTAATATATGTATATATATGTATATTCGATATCTATCAAATAATAACAAAAGAATATTTTTTTTCTGAAAAATCTTACCTTGATACAGCAGTAAGGTCATTGTCGCTGCCATTTCTGTGACACATCAAATAAACAGCAGCAAAAATCAATCTCAAAATGCCTTCTTCAACCAGATTGACGCCCACAAGCATTTCTAGAGATCTGTTACACCAGAAAGAGCTAGGACCTGATTATTTCACAACTTAATATATATATATTTATACACACACATCATTGACATCAAGAGTTACTCATTGGATTTCTACGAGGAAGATAAGCAAGGAAAAGAAAAATGGTGAGAGACAAATATTTTATATAGCAGGCCCACAACTTCCAGATATCAATGTCCAAGCCTCAAACATTAGGGTCCTAGAGTCAACGTATCATCCAAATCTACAGCCAAGACGCAGGAGTGATGCCAATATGCATTTTTAAAGATAAAAAACATCACCTTCCTTTAAATTTTATCAGAATGATGTGAAGACGATAACAACTGCCAATCATCCTAAAGATGCCAATAATAGCTCAATGGTACACATGCAGCAAAGACAAGTGAAATCATGGATTTGCAATAGCCTCTTCAAAAACCCGCTTAACTTGAAAAGAGTAAAACATAAAAATTAAAACAAAAACTGTCCTAAAGAAGCTATAAAGCAATAAAAGAAATAGTGGTTTAGAGTTGAGTTTTTCCCTTTAACATGATCCGAGATAAGAAATATTGACGCCAATAAGTCATCCTCCTCAATAAAAGAAGAAAAGGTTTCTTTATATTCAAAAAAGAAACATGGGAAGAAAGAAGAAAACCATATTAATAAAGACGCAATTCCAAACTACTCCAAGCTGAATGAAATGGAGAAGTTAGGCATACAATTATTTTCCAAATGAACTGCACAAACAGCAAAGTTTAGTCATTCTTGGCCTATCCAGAGACCTTAATTTAATAACTTGTGAGCTTCACAAATCTCATTGGCATATGTACCCCACATTTAAGCACCACATAGAAACTTCAACATATAATGGGAGACCACAAATTGTAGCATGAGAGGTTATGTGAGACTGACTACAAGAAGAGCACGTGGCATGTAGATTAAGTTGTAAAAGCATTAAAGCACATCATTAGACCTTTTCATCTGCATGCAACAACTAATTTGGCAACCAATTTAAAATAACAAACCTAAATCCTTCATTATGAAAGGTGCTCACTTCTCAGATGACGGATCAAACATTAAGAAATAAGTTAGACAAACAGAAAAGTCTCTAGCAGGTATTCGAATACTTTCCCATTTCCAAATCCTAGTCTGGATACATGTAGTAGAAGGCAGAACGAAGGGTTCAAAGTTATAAGAAAACTAAGCAACATCAAATAATAAATATGCCCTACCTAAGAAACTAACTTCCTGCCTATTTTTGAAAATATCAGAAAGCAAAAATCTGGATTGATCATTGATTAGATTGAATACTTCTACAGGAACACGGTATAATATGAAAACAGATTCCGAGAATGTAAGATATAGCCATTCTGAGATATATATATATATATATATATATATATATATATATATATATATATATATATAAGCTTAGAGAGCTGCATTCTCTTTATTCATGATTATCGTGTATGTTAATTTATTTTTAATTCCAATGACATTTCAATTAAGGTAGCATGATTCTGTTTGGCTGACCCCTTGCACTCAAATATTTGTACACATAAATAACAGAAAAATCCTGTCAGAAAATTTCCAATACACAAAAATAAAAATAATGATAACAAGAAGAAGAAGTGGAAGTGGCAACTGTGCACACGACTCGAATCCAACATGAAATTGATGGGTTAAACTGGTAACGGGTCATTTTCTTGTTGACACGAAAGCAACATGCAATTTTTTTGGGTGGAGTTCCATTGACCTGCTAATTCTAAAATGACACAAATATATATGTTTATTAAATCTTCTCATATTTTTACAGTCACCTTAATTTATGAAGGTAAATATCACCTCTGAGAACAACTCAAATTTTCCAGACTTTTACATGTTATCTATTGAGAGTTAGTAAAATTACACTCGACTTGTAAACGCATTACACAAATCCAACATCCCATTTAGTGGGTTAGGGGTTCGTTAAACAAATTTTAGCTTAAATATTTAGGGTAATCTCGATCCAAAAATGAGTTTTTAAAGTCACTATTAACATAGGCAATAAAATTACACATGTGACCAACAAAGACATGAAATCTACACTAACCCAATTGGGTTGACACGACATATTCAGGTTGGGTAAGGATTGATCATGTGATACTGACTTGATAATTAACACGACACTGACCCTATAATTGCCACCCCTAAGAATAAGAATAGCAAGTATATATTTATATGATAACACAGCTATTAAAATAAATATAAGTTGGAGAACTGGATCTCTTCATTGATGATAACTGTGTATATTATATACTTTTCATTGGTGCTGGCATTTTAAGTACGGTAGCATAACTTTATTTGTTAACCCCTTACACTATTAATAATAGAAACACATATAAGAGCAAAGTTAAATTACGGGAATGAAAGGAAGATGAAAATGCCATCTTAAAGCAGGTATTAAAAGGATAAAAGAGTAGAATCTTACAGTTCCATTTCATCAAATTTCAAGTAGTCCAATGCCATTTGTAGCCGGCGCATCCTAGAAATTCTTATGTCCCAGTCTGACATAGCAGTAATTCACAGATTTCAGAAGCATGCTAAAATGTGAAAAAATGTAGCTAGTCCAAGAACAATATCAACGCAGTAATCACATGATAAAGTTAGAAACTACACCCAGCAACCAGACAAATCTACCACCTTCCAAAGGATGCATTGCTTGCACAATGCACACCAAGACTTGATCAATAAAATTTGAGAGCCTTTACGCACTTTCAAGCATGCCACACAAATACTAGACAGTTCTCATTACTTCCTATTTTCTACTATTCGAGGAGTACCTTAACAATTAATATATCTTTCATCAACTTACCATTCTGTATAGATAAACTTGGTTCAATGCTCATCATTGCATCCTCATATTAAGTGTCTTTGCCTCTGCCAACATGCACATACATGTTTACAACACATGAAACACCCTAAAACTAATCAAAATCGTGGAAGGCACCCAACAAGTGTTGGCATACTGACAGGTTAGGAGCTTCCCTCATACGACTAAGAAGGTCAATAATAGTAAGAATCAAGCGCCAAGTGCCTCTCACCTCAACCAAGAACTCGCAGTCCTGGTGATTAGAAGAAAGAGAAAAAGCAGATTCATTGCCTCTACTTAGCACACACACTCAAGGTTTCAAAAAATAGAAAACCCAAAGACTATCAAGTTTATATCCACAATTTACTTGTTTCTTTTATTAAGATGCTCACATAAGTCCACTGTAAATGCAACTTCACCTCAGCTACTCTCCCCATAAGGACAAATTTGGCATAACCAGAATTTTCAGTACATACTATCTTGCCTAACAAATTTCCACACCATTGCCGGAAGGTCAATTAAGTTCATGCGCTAAGTGACAAATTTTGCCAACAATGTGATCATCAGATACACAATAAGCTGGCACAAAAATTAATGTGAGTACTTGAAAAAAATTATTGATCCTGCATAAATAATTGATACATGCAATAATGTAATGACCGAGACAGAATGGCAAAGCTTGAGCATTTTTCTCACCATTTTCCAAACACAAGCGATCTGCCTCTTCAGGGCCCTCATACAAAAGAACTTTATCCAAGACTTCAACCTTCCATGCCGAGAACAGCTCTTTTGATTCCTTCATTTGAAGAGTTTTTCTCATTGTAAATCTAGCACCTGATTTGAAGCACTGCTGCCAGTACCCAGTGGTTTCAACAGGAAGAAAACTTGAAGAGAGGGAAACAGCGGGAAGAACAACTGAAATTCCAAATTCATTTACTAAATAAAGACAACCCTGAAAGATGCAACCAATTGCTTCTCCAACAGAAGCTTCTTCATTCCCCTGGAAATTTCTGCCCCCATAATTCAAGTATGCATCATCACGGACAACCAACCCAGTATGCAGATTTAAATGACTGACTTGAACATTGCATTGGCTCATATTATTTTGCTTTCTGGCAAGTCGAGTGATACCCAGAGAAGAGAAACAGATACAATCATGCTCACTAAATCTCTCAGTTGGAAGAAAAATTTTCCTCATGGGTTGTAGATGTACCTTAGAATCACAAGACGTATATTCTGATGAAGAACAAGAGATGCTTGAGCACATGTTCACCAGGGTCCCCTTCCCATGTATGATAGTTTGAAATGCATTTTTCGTATTGCATTGGGAAATGGAAGCATCACCTTTCCTGACGGATGAATTACAAGAAAATTTCCTTTGGGAGCCTATATCAGAACCGCCAACCTCCCAATTAACCAATGTGCCCAATCCTAAATGTTGAAAATGTGGAAGCAATTTCTCATGTGTGTAGTAATTTTCTGGTAGATAGCCTCCAACGCACAAAACATATATAATACCCCATTCATCAACTACAGCTAATAAGGAAGTATGTATAGTAACAAGCAACTTTCTAAACATTCTTCTACCAAACAAATCACCAAGTTGGGAAGTCGACTTATCATAAATTTGATCAACCTGTTTCAATGGTTGATCAATGGTGGCAGAAACTATTTGTTCCTGCCACAGCGTAGATTGTGGGTTAAAACCACAAGCCTGTAAAACATCGAGTTGTGCAACAAACTCACCAGACATTGCAGCATAAAAATAGATTAACCCAGAAGCATTCAAGCACACAAGAAGGTTGTCAGAAAAGCAAAAGTCAGTCCACTCAGTCACAGGATCTACATTTACATTATGTGCAAGCTTCACTAAGGAAACCCACTGGACCCCCAAACTACCTAGCCTAGCAACAAGGACCATAATTTTTACACTGCTACTTCCATTCTCATCCGCAGAATGAACTAAAAGAGAATCTGTCAATAACAAAACAAAGCCAATTAGACAATGTGAGTTGCTGGAGAACACTCTGGAACATTTGAATGAACTAGCACGAGAATTATCGGAGGAACCAGTAGACATATTCATATTGCTACGTGGAGCCAAAAAAGTTTCATGCTGGCTTTCTTCCTTATTAGGGATGGAACTTAGATGAGAAAGCAAGTCCACAACGGGAAAATTCTCATCAAGAATGCTAAATGAAACAACCTTTGCAGAACCTGGAAATGATGTCTTCTCCGGGAACCTAGTCCACATGTTACCATTTGATTTAATTGTTTCAGCTTGGACAAAGAAAGAGGACAACCACCTTTTTGAAGAACCATCTCTTGGCATCTGATTAACACTAGTTTCTCCTGATAGATCTGGCCAACTTTCTCCATTTTCATTGACCTCTTTAACAACTGAGTTAGTACTAGAGCCATCAGAATGCAATCCAAAGGACTCATGCAATCTCATATTTTGAACTGACCTAGAAGGGCCCCACTCCACCCACCTTCCTTGCCCAACCTCACTTTCCGTCATGGTTCTTGTTGATACAATTTTATCATGTCCACAAAAAGCATGCACTGTAATGCCATTACTGCCACGCACAAATAGGAGCTCTCTGAACAAAAGATCATCATGCAAATTATAGGACTCTCCACATACACCCCAAGCCAACGAGCTCACATCATAAACGAAAGTGTAAGCACTAGATCTTGAAATTGCATCTTGAGAAACTTCACCATCAAAATCCATTACTGATGCATCATTTAGGGATATGTTTTCTTTTGGATCTGAATAACTAGGTTTCTTTGATGACTGCGAACAAAAGGCTGATGAAGATTTATTTGGCAAACATTCATTCCGGCAACCTTCTACAAGCTTTTCATCTGTGGAATCCCCTACCAAGACAGTTGAAAAGAAAAAGCAATAAGATATCAAAAATTTTAAACCCAAATCTGAAATCTAGAAAACCCTAAATTATTAAATTATGCAATAACTGAAGAAGTGCAAAAGAAGAGACAATATTACCATTAACCAAAGGCAGCAGCAAGGCTTCACTCTCATAGGATAGCAATAACAACTGCTCCCTTGTAGGAGAAATGAAAGCTTCGCGAAATTCTGATAAATTCAGTGGGAACTGAGAAGGTTCCCATTTGTGCAGTTGCAGGACAGCAGGAGTCTCACCACCAAGAGAAGAATTCATTATGTCCTAATTGCTAAAACCCTACCAAAATAAAGTAAAAGAAATACAAAAAATAAGAAGGAATGACAAGATTCGATTTTCGGAGAATTCTGTATTTAATAATTAACTACAAACCATGTACAATTTCAGCGATCCTCAATATTCATTTTGAATGGGATAAAACGAGGAAACAGTTCCACATGGTGTCTAAAAAGGAGATAAATGCCTCAGTATCATAATATCAACTTATTTACCACAGTTTACTCAATCATATTCTTTGATGAATAACAAATACAAAAATAGATGAACCAAGTTTCATATAATTGGCTTTCTCCTCTAAAATAAGATGCAGAAATCAATCATTTGGTCTTTGTTTTCAATTGAAGCAAATAAATGATAGAAACTGCCTTATAATCTATCTATCATAAAAGAAAATATTCTTACATTTTTCCGCACAGTTTGTTTTTCCCCCTTAAAAAAGAAGTAATATACTTAAAACGTACTTTTTTCCCTAAAAGTACCTCATTCTAATATAGCTAACTAGTAACTAAAACTAAACTCCCTAGAAATATCATTCCCTCCGTTCTTAAATATCGGTAACTTTAACCGAAATCCAAATTCCATTTAACTGTCACTTTTAGAATTTCAATACAATTTAATGTTGTTTTTCCAAGTTTCAATATATGGGGATTTAGAATATGCATAAATTCATCGTTTACAGCCAATAGGTTTGATACATTGTTATTCTAAATTTATTCAACTCTTTATACCAAATTCAAGACTACTAATTACTCCTTAATCCTATCCTAGTGAAAAACAAATGTGACTGGTATTAAGGAACAGAGGGAATAACTAATCTTGCCAGATCAAGGCTATCAGGAATAAGAACAGTAAATGCTAGTAGAATTTATAGCATTCGTTAGTATTCCAACTAATTTAACAATACTAATTAATGCTCATCATCATGCACACAACAAATGAACTACATTCTCAAAAAGGAAAGTGAACCATATTTTGGGACAAACTGAAAAAGAAAGTAAACTTGTTATTTTCCAGTGTAATAAAAGGCACTCACCTAAGCACAAAGATGAGGTGGCTGATGTGCCTATGTGTTGCCTCTAGGTGAGAAGCACATAAGTGGATTATTTTTCCTGATTTAATCAAAGTTATACAGGAAGCCTCATTAACTTTGGCAGTCAGATGCATTTTAATAATTTAAGTTATGCTAGGAAGTCTACATATATTGTTTAGGGGTTTTCTAAACTCAGTTAATATTAAAATCTCTTTTATCCCTTTAAATCACGACTTGCCACGAGTTGTCAGGATATTCTTTAGACTTCACAAACTCGTTCTCTAAAATCAAAATAAGTTTACTGCATGTTCATCAGTGACACCGATGTCGAAAATGAAACAGAGATTATGTTCCCATAACTGCATGTTTCCATAGTCAAAAGCTTCATGAATCAACTGTACGGACCAGGATACAGACTACAAATTAGTTAATTAACTTCATTAAGTCAAACGAGGCAGACACCCTGAATTGTATCAAGCCAAGTACCATTTGTTGCAGGTACTATACCTCATTCTCAAATAAAAGTAATAAGAATTCCTAAGACATTGTATCATCATGATTCACAACAGATTCTAATACTAACGACAGGTGTCGTTTCGTTCGCGGAATAGCCAAGGAATCGCAGGGAATAGAATAGCTATTCCTTGCCTATCCCTATCCTAGCTTTGGTTGGATTTTTCAAACACGTAATAGCTACTCCACAGAATAGCTATTCTAGAAGTGGAGGAACAGTTATTCCTTAATTGAAGCTAGATATTAATCAATTCTTATTTTATTCCATTCTATTCTATTCTATTCTGTGAACCAAACAGCACCACAACAAAAAAGCAAAACAAAATCGTGCGTCCGATTCCTTCCAATTCCTACAGCTTAAAATAACTCAGCCTTATAAGGTCGTGTTCATATAAACGCTAAATTAATATTTATCCAGCTTTCAGATAGAGAGATAAAGCCAACCTAGTATTCTAGTAACTGCTCCATGAATTTCCTAGGGTGCGGCTAACCGAGAAACAAGTAAAGCTAAGTTTAGCAGCTAAACCGATACAAGTTCCAGCAACTTCTCCGAAAACATCATCGACATAAAAGTAAGGCTATGTTATACTCAATCGCACCTATATATGACACTAATATACATAAAAGAATCCAGCGCTGCTTGCGTTCGAACATAGTAAAACATTGCATAAACTTCGCACACAAAGAAAAGCAGGAGAGGGAGAAAAAACCTTGACCGGAGTAGTCCGTCGTTGAGGGAAGGCGGTTAACAGATTGTGAAAGCATAGCAGCGGCGGACGCCGGCGACCGGAGAGAAGAATCAAGAATCGGTGGTAGAGAAGAGAAGAGAAGAGAAGAGAAGAGAGCGAGACTAGATAGCAGGGACTGAAGAAATGAGAAAAGATCTGCTTGATCTGAACTCCTCTATTACTCTACTAAAACGCACATTTAAGCTGCGTTTTCGTTTTTGTTTTCTTTTCAATTTTGTTAAAGCTCAATTTGACGACGTCTTTCCTCCGTCGCAATAATATTAACATTTTGGGAAGTTGTTATTAACGTTTTGTGGGTTTGGAAAGTAAATGATACTCACGATAAATTTTGTTGATATGGGTAATAGATACTTTTTAGGAAAATGATTTTCTTTTTACATGTTTTTGCTATCTAGATGGGTAAAAGCATGGGATTGTAAATTTGTACACGTTAAATATGGAACAGATACGAGAGAAGTGCTAAAATAAATGGGTAACAATATGAAAATGATATTATCCGCCGGTACCTACCATCCTTGGACTTGAGGTATATTTATCTAAAAATTATTATAGTTTTTAAGATAAGTTTTTTAAATACCATTAATTAGAATTGCAAATGAGGCGGGGTGGGGATGGAGAATACCCCTCTCGTCCCCTCCATGTCTAGTTGGGGAATCCATATCCCCATCTCGATGAAAGATATGGGAAAAAAATCGTCTCCATCCCCGTCCTCATGGCTATTAGGGTTTCCATGGATATCCTCATTCCCCGTTATTAACTTTTCTAAATAGTTTTTTCTTTACGTAGTTTAGAATTTTCATTAGAAAAATAGGATACTACAACAATTCGTATATCTTTTATTTTCTCTCAATATTTATTTCTTAAAAATTAAGACTATTTATTTATTATTTACAAAATAAGTAATTACATATTTAACAATATTATTATATTACAATATATATACGTATTTTTATATATATTGAATCCTCGTTGAGGTGGGGATGGAGATCCCGTGAAGTGGAGGAGTCCGTCCCATCCCCGCCTTTAAAGATTTTTTTTCTTCCCGCCCCCACCCCATGAAAAAAACTAATGGGGATTCTCCGTCCCCATAGGGGATGCCCCTATGGGTTTGAAGAATCTCCGTCCAAGTTGCAACCCTACCATTGATGTATATTTAAGAAAAAAATTACATGGGCTAATTTTTTGGCCCAAGACAACTGCCTACAAGGCCTCAAACCAATTAGCTACTAATTACACCAATGAGAGGAACTCCAACGCTACTAGCTATTTGGCTATCCAAAAATATTAACTAGTTAAAACTTAACTAGCCAAATCTATTTTTCTATCTGTAATGTATATAATTTATATTAGTTTTAGGCTTCTCTAGTAGCTTTCATTCTAGTAGCTTCCATCTCTTTGTATATATACCCTTACCCATTTACATAATAGACATTGAGAGTTCCATAATCTTAGTGTTTGTGATAACATGGTATCAGAGCTGCTCTAGTGTGCAGATTCGTTCTTTTCTCGTTTGCCCCGGTGTGCAAACGTTCTTGTTCGGAAATTTAAGGTTACACTGATTACTCTTACGTTCAACTTCTAGCCGCTTTTTACTCTCACCACCCACTCCAATAGTCTGTAGCTGCTCCGACCGACCATTTTTCTGCCGTCCTGCCGTCGTCCGACCAGCGCGTGAGCCCCACGCGCCGCCCACTTCCGGCAAGTCTCCTCCACGCGTCGACGCATGGACCACTTTCCGGCCATTGTTTCGACTCCGGCCAACGGTTTCCGTCGTCCTCTCTACATTTTCGGCCCCCCAGTGTGGTCAGTTTTTAATTTGTGCAACTTTCATTTGGTTGTCAGTTCACTGTATCTTTGAAATCTATTGTTTTTTGCCCATTTTTTGTTTTGCTACTATGGCTGATGGGAAGAGCAGTACTCTTGGTGATGGTAGCAAACCTATGGTTAGTGGTATTATGGCGGTATCTCCTCAGATTACCGATCATAAATTAACCGGAGCGTCTAATTATGTCGGTTGGTCCATAAATGTTACTTTATATCTAAGGAGTATTCGCAAGTCTCATCATTTGACTGATGACCCGAAAGAAGATGATAAAGATTGGATGGCAAATGATGCTCGTCTCTTGCTTGGCATCAAGAACTCCATCGATTAGAAGATTGTTAGTTTGGTTCGTCATTGTCGGTATTGTAAGCAGATTATGGACTACTTGAGCTCTTTGTATGCTGGAAAGCGTAATGTTTCTCACTTATACGATACATATAAGTCGTTTTATACCATTGAGCTCCAAGGGCAATCTATCTAGGATTACTACATGCAGTTGAAAGACACATTTGAGCAATTGAATGAATTGCTTCCTTTGAGCACGGATATCAAAGTGCTACAAGCTCAGCGTGAACAAATGTTTGTTCTTAGGTTTTTATGTGGACTCGGCTCAGAATATGGGGGAGTTACTTCTCAAATTCTCTCTAGTGCTGTTATTCTTGATGGGGAGGAGGCCCTGATTGTGTTTCGCGGAGTAATTTGGTTCTTTCTGCCGCTCATGTTGTCCCGCCTTCTAGTGCTCTTTATAGTCAAGATCTACTTCTGACCGCTTCTATAAGGGTCCGACTAGGGGGTGCCCCTCGAGACACCAAAAATCTTATTGATGGAGGCAGAGTGGTTGAATGCTTTTATTGCCATGAGCCTGGTCATACTAAACGTACTTTTCTGCTTCTCAAGGCCAAGGAGAAACAGAATCGGTTTGCCCATGTTGCTACTACCGATGTTACCTCCTTTTCTACATCCTCTGCTTAAACTTACACTCTTACTGCAGAAGAATATGCCAAGTACCAAGAATCATTAGCTTCCCATCATTCTTCTTCATCTGTCACTGCCATTGCCGAGTTAGGTAATTCCACTAAGTGTCTCATGTCTTCGTCTTCCAAATGGGTCATTGATTCTGGTGCAACAGATCATATGACAAGTAATTCTCAACTATTCACTTTTTATGATGAAACCTTTCTTTCTCATGTTACCGTAGCCGATGGAATTCATTCTTCGGTTACCGGTTCTCATACTATTAATCCCACTTCATCACTTTCCCTTTCCCATGTTCTTCATGTACCTGGTTTTACGTTCAATTTTATCTCCATAAGTAAACTTACCCCTTCGCTTAATTGTTCGATCTCATTTTTTCCTGATCATTGTCTGATTCAGGATCTTGTGATGAAGTAGATTATTGGTAGTGGACGAGAATCTGGTGGTGTCTACGTTTTGGATACAAATGTTAGAAGACTTGTGGCTTGTTCTACTGTATTCACCTCTTTTGATGAGCATTGTCAGTTAGGACATCCTTCTTTGCCTCTCTTGAAGAAGTTATGCCCTTAGTTTCAGAAGTTGTCTAGTTTAGATTTGTGAGTCATGTCAGTTTGCTAAACACCATCGTTTGTCTTCTGCTCCTCGAGTCAATAAATGGTCCAACTTTCCATTTGAATTAGTGCATTCTGATGTTTGGGGTCCTTGTTCTGTTGTGTCTAAACCTGGTTTTAGATATTTTGTAACTTTTGTGGATGACTTTTCTCGAAAAAACCGTTCTGAATTGTTTACTCATTTTACTGCTTTTTGTGCTGAGATTAAAACACAATTCAATGTTTTAGTTCATACATTACGCAGTGATAATGCTAAAGAATACTTGTTTGGTCTTTTTTAAACTTTTATGGTCCAAAATGGTATTCTTCATCAGACTTCTTGTGTTGATACACCTTCCCAAAACAGTGTAGCTGAACGCAAGAATTGTCATCTTCTTGAAACTGTTTGAGCACTTATGTTTCAAATACAAGTTCCAAAACAGTTTTGGGCGGATGCAGTCTCTACCGCATGTTTCCTAATCAATCGCATGCCCTCCACTGTCTTGAATGGTGAGACTCCTTATAGTACTCTTTTTCTTGACAAACCATTGTTTAACATGTCACCTCGCATCTTTGGGAGTACTTGATTCGTTCGTGATGTTCGTCCACATGTTACTGAGCTTGATCCCAAGTCACTTAAGTGTGTCTTCCTCGGGTTCTCTCGTCTTCAAAAAGGGTATCGTTGTTTTTCGCCTTCTCTTGATAAATATCTTGTGTCTTCTGATGTTACATTTATGAAACATATTCCCTTCTTCCCCATGTCTTCAACTGTGACCACTTCTGATGATGTCATTGACAATGATATGTTGGTTTATACCATTCATCCAGTCTTACCACCTCAGCAGCAGTCTAAGCCACCTATTACTCAAGTCTATTCTCGACGTCCGAAAACTTCATATCCGGCACTAGTTCACATACCAATCTCTGCTTCAGCTGAAGATCCTCTTTCTGAGTCAAATCACGATATTAATGATCTTCCTATTGTGCTTCGGAAAGGTAAACGCTCTTGCACATACCCGATTTTCGCTTTTGTTTCCTATGACAAATTGCCCTCTTCTTCACAGTCTTTTGTTGCTTCCCTTGAGTCCACTATTGTTCCTAAATTGGTATATTAGGCCTTATCTCATCCTGATTGGCGTAAGGACATAGTAGGCGAAATGAATGCTTTGGATGTTAATGGTATTTGGGAATTGGTGAGTTTGCCTGTTGGCAAGAAATCTATTAAATGTCGGTGGGTGTTTGTTGTGAAATTCAATTATGATGGTTCTGTTGCACGGTTCAAGGCTCGCCTTGTTGCCAAGGGTTATGCTCAGACTTATGGAGTTGACTATTCTGAGACTTTCTCTCATGTAGCTAAGATGACTTCTATTCGTCTTTTTATGTCTTTGGCAGCTAGTTTTGATTGGCCCTGACATCAGCTTGACATAAATATCTTCTTGCATGGTGATCTTCACGAGGAAGTTTATATGGAGCAACCTCCCGAGTTTGTTGTTCAGGGGGGGATTGGCAAAGTTTGTCTTCTTCGTAAATCTCTATATGGGTTGAAACAGAGTCCTCGAGCATGGTTTGGGAAGTTCAGTCAAGTAGTTGAGAAGTTTGGGATGAAGAAATGCAAGTGTGATCATTCGGTTTTCTATAAGCGCTCCTCTTCCGGTATCATTCTTCTTGTCGTCTATGTAAACGATATTATTATTACAGGAAGTGATTTTTCGGGAATATCATCTTTGAAATCTTTTCTTCATGATCACTTTCATACCAAGGATTTGGGGGCTCTAAAAGTATTTCTTGGGCATTGAAGTATCAAGATGCAAGAAAGGAATATTTTTGTCTCAAATGAAGTATGTTCTTGACTTGTTGACAGAAACATGAAAATCTGGAGCTAAGCCATATAGTGCGCCTATGATTCTAAACTCTCACCTTACATCAGAAAGAGAGCCTTTTGCTGATCCTGGAAGATATATGCGTTTAGTGGGGAAGCTGAATTATCTCACAGTAACTAGGCCTGATATTTCCTATTCTGTTAGCGTGGTTAGCCAATTTATGTCTTCTCCTACTATTGATCGAGCAGATCTTATGTTACTTGAAAGGGACACCCGGACGTGGATTACTTTACAAGAACCATGGTCATAGTCGAATCGAATGTTTTTCTGATCAGTCCACTGAGATTGAGTGTTTCTTCGATGCAGACTGGGCAGGAGACAAGGATGATAGACGGTCTACTACTGGTTGTTGTGTTTTTGTTGGGGGAAATTTAGTCTATTGGAAAAGCAAGAAGCAACATGTTGTTTCTCGTTCTAGTGCGGAGTCGGAATATTGATGCGTGTTTTAGCACAGGGGTATAATAGAATCAGAATACGCACAGGTCATCAATCACAGTATAAAACGTAAGTACGAGTATCGATCCACAGAGATCTTTGGGTCATTCGTTTCAAGGTTTAAGATTAAAGAGAGTCCAGTAACAAGGGGGTTTTAAAGCATGAAATGACAAGAATTAAAGAGAAAGCAAGTAAACAGATTGTAAAAGACAGATTTGGGTGAGAACAGTGATGTTCTCGAGCACAAGGCTAAGAAAGGGTGTTGTAAAACAATGATAAACGGGCACATGGAATGAGCACAGGGTCCAGCACATCACAGATCTCTTAGATCTAGGTTAAACTTGTTAAAACGTGGTCAAGTGGTTCCCAACAGTATCATTCTCCCACGTCTCCATGGCGAGAACGAATAAAAACAAGGTGAAATAGCATCTCTGCGGACTTCCACCTAACTTGCACAGGTCTATGCATCGGAACATGGTCACTCTGATCTCTCTAGAGTTCCGTACACATCAAGCAAGGTTAACAGCCATCTCTAGCTAATTATTTGCTTGACCTTGCAGTCTAGATCCAGATCTTACCTATTTTCTCTCGAAACATAGACAAACCATGCATATATATCAAGGCCTTTAATATATAATGATCTCTTAAGCACAGATCTACAAGTTAACCACGTAAAAACAACTTAACAAAGATATTTAGAGCTCCAACATTGCCTTCCCAGCTCACTCCATGCAAATAAAACTACTCACTACTCATAACGAAAGATCTATATCATAAACACCAAATAACATTCAAAATATAACTTTTGTATTAAAAGGATTCAAAGGGAAGAGCTCCCTCCTTCAATGGCAGAATACCAAAGAAGAAGATGAAGAAACCCAGAAAAACCGTACAAAAATTAAGAGAAAACACAAAAGCTAACTTAAGAAAAGTTGGTGAGATGATAAGGATAAAAAGTGTGTTCTTCAAGCAAGGGGAACATTCCCTTAAATAGACAAACAAATGGATGCCCTAATAAATGGCAATCCCCAAAATACCCATAAAAATGACAAAGTTCTGACGCAATAACAGAAAGCAAAACAGGCGCGCGTCCTAGTGACGTCACCAGCATGACACGGGTCTTCAAAAGCATTTCTCCTCCCTGGCACAGGCTACTCTCCAAGCACAGACTGCTTCTTTCCCAACTTTAGACTTTAAAATGTTTCTTTTCAGCACAGACTTCTCTCAACAAGCAATCAGACTTGCTCCAAAGCATTTATAAGCAAACAATACAAAAAAGAGATAAAAGATGCAAATAAATGCAATGAAACAGCCCTAAATACTAACAAAATACTCGCACAGTCTGTGCACATCAATATCGAGCTATGTCTCGATCAATGTGTGAAATAGTGTGGATTCGTAATCTTGTATCCGAACTTGGATTTAAGGTCACTACTCCAGCAAAGCTATGGTGCGATAATCAAGGAGCCCTTCATATCGCTTCTAATCATGTGTACCATGAACGTACCAAGCATATTGAAGTTGACTGCCACTTTGTCCGTGAAAAGCTTGAAGATAATGTCACCACCACCGCTCATATAGGCACCATTGAACAACTTGGAGACATTTTCACTATGGCTTTAAATGGGGTTTGGATAAACTATATTTGTAACAAGCTGGGCATGATAAATATCTATGCTCCAACTTGAGGGGGGAGGGGGGGTGTAATGTATATAATAGCTTGAGCTGGGCATGATAAATATCTAGTAGCTTTCATCTCTTTGTATATATACTCTTACTCATTTACATAATAGACATTGAGAGTTCCAAAATCTTAGTGTTTGTGATAACATTCTCCAACCATGCTAGCTATTTGACTCTATATTTGATTATTTTATTATTAAAGTAAATAAAAAAGAAAAGTAAAAAAGAACAAGAAAGACAAATAAACAAAGAAGAAAGAGAAAGAAGGATTAAAAAATACAAATAGCTAGCCAAATTGGCTAGCTAAGAGCAACTCCAACCATCCTCTCTAATTAACTCTCTAAAATAATATTAAAAAAATACAATTCTTAAATCAACTATGTTGAATTTCATGCACACTCCAACCCTAATCCCTATCTCACTCCCTATTTCATTAGTTTATTAATAAAAATTATAATATTAAATGGAAATAGGAAGAGAGAAAACCACAAAAGGGACAGATGAGAGAGAAAGTGAGAAAAAAAATATATTAAAAAATTGAATAGGGAGCCTATTCTCCCTCCTCAAATTTGAAGAACCAAAATTGCTTCCCTAAAAATATAAAGAGTCACCTCATTCACTTGGAGTGTCATCCTCCCTATTCCACTCCCTAAATTTAACAAAAAAGGTATTTTAGGGAGCCCCTTGGAGATGCTCTAAAATATTTGGAGAGCCATGTCTCTTTATTGGAGTGCATTCTAGCTATTCAACTAGCTACATTTGGCTCAATAGTGGTTTAACTAGTTGTGGTGGAGATGCTCTAAGTCAGCTCGCATTAAATAAATATTGCTCACTATTTTACACTGGTCGTGATAGGACATCAAACATGTATGATTCCCTTTCGTTGACATACTTCTAAATTTTGTAAAAATACACATTACCAAAACAATATAAACATACGATAACATGATATTGAATATTTTGTTCAAGCATTCACTTTAAATGCCACAAGATACTATTGTAATAGTTTGTCACATACACTAATGCGACAATTCACTATAAATGCAACAAGATATAACAAGTTATCATGGAATAGTTTGTTAAATAACACCGATAGATGCAACCTTTTTTGACAAACTTGTGTTGAGACTTTATTTCAACGAAATGTGTCGCATTCTTGTCATGTGCGACATATTACGACACAACTTTATTTCAACTCAATGTGTCGCATTATTGTATTGTGCAATAGGTTGCAACAAATCTATAGTGATAGAATGTGACAAATAGAGTCAATTAATACTAAACCATTAATTTATACACATGAACACGACACGAAACTGCGACATACTCGGGAAAGCATAATAAGAAAAAGAGTAGAAAGTTGTTACTAAATCCTCTAATGTTGTTCTGATTCATACTATTTAGAATTCATAAAGAATTAAAACTTTACATATACAAATAGTTGTTTTTGTTGTCAAACATGGAGGAATTTCAATTTCATGGTGTTTATATGCTACAATGATTCCAGGAAATGCTCATTTCTTGATAGCTCCACTCATTTCATTCATTCAACAGCATTGCCTCGCCTTTTTCAGTCGCTTTTTGATCAACATTAACTGTTTATAGAGTTGAGCTTCAATTGATTTTTGTCCATTTTTTTTGCTTTATACATGATGATTATACTGATGATTGTTGATGATTAGCGAAACAGTAATTCTAACATTAGGGTTGCCACTAGGAAACGCAACAAATTTGATGATAGCTTAGGGTTTGCACCAGATTTAGGGGTTCCTGCTGGTGTAGTAGACGTATCGGGGTTTTTATTTACTTCCGGTAATGGTGGATCAACCACATCCTCCACATCTAGAACTGGCATTGGTGCTGTCGCGGGTGGTTGAATATCCGGGTTTAGGAAACCTAGTAGAAGTGGTGGCTCTATTGGAAGGAAGGAATATGGAAAGTCATACCCCATGTCTGAACATATGTTACCTGCATTTTCACATTAACTGTTTTAGGGATTATAAACTAGGAATTAATAATCATAAAGATTTGTTCGGTTTTGATCAGCACTTACTTAAGTATCTGTTTGCAGTTGCAGGATACTCAGTGATGACTCCATCGACTCCCATTCCAGAGAAGTAAGTTGAAAGCTCCACTGTGGAATCTGCAAAGAAATCGAATGGGATTGCACCATATTCGTTCCTGAGAACCGAGACATATACGGTGAGATTGGCTCTATGCATTTCTTCTACAACCTTGGTTGGACTTTCACCAAACCCATCGTCTGTAGTAGGAATGATGGAAAATCTTGGCAGATTAACAGCATCAGCATACTTTTTGATTTCTTCAACTGGTTTCGCAGGTGCGTCACTTATTTCATTTTTAAGAAAAAACACTCTTTTATAAGCAGGAACGTTCTGGAATTTGGACAACACCGATGTGTCATCTGATTGGATCAGAACTTGTTGTGTTGATTGTTTATCAAATGTGGCATTGGTCAGGGCTTTGCTAACTGCAGTTATTATGTCGAGTCCCTTCTTCGAAGCCAGGTAAGCAGCATTCTACTAGAAGAAATTACTTATTTAGTTTGAAAGTTAAAATTGCAATACGAGATCGAAAAGGTCCAATACAGAGGGAAATGTAAAGTCGGAAACATATACATACCTCTATGCTGATCATAATTCCTGATGCAGCCTTTGTTTTGGCAAGTTCCAGAAAGTCCCCCAGAGTCATAAATTTACCGGCATTTTTGCTTGCTGGGTTTCTTGGGAACATGTTATTGTCTCCGAGAGGGCTTGTCATTTGTGCTGAGACAAGAAAGAAAGGATCAGTATCGGTGTGGGAAAATATGTACGCAGGAAAAGAGAGAACTTACGCTTGAGTGTCTGAATTTCAGCCCATGTAAGGTCAAATGAAAATACTCCAGCATCCTTTTGAATTTCCGGGATAGTAGATGATCGGGACACGAATGTGGGCATTGCTGTTGTATCACCAGTAAGGTCTGGAGAATCCAAACAGATAGCTATACTATCTTTAGTCATTTGAACCGAGCAGTCGATTATGTCAGCCCCATCTTTTAATGCTTGTTCATAAGCAAGATCTGTGCAACCAGCATATACTCCACTAGCTCCATTGTGACTTATGATTGTACGTCTACCTGCATTTTTATTACCAATGAATTTTCAAGACGTCTGTGCTTTTAACCCTATAATTCATTAGAATGCAATCTTACCCTTCTTTGGCATGTCGATGCCACTATATTCTCCGTAGCATGCTGCAGAAAAATTTCAGACGGAACAAAATGAGTACTAACAGTTGAAGAATGCTAAATAGATAGATTTAGCTGACGCATTTTATAATCTTACCAACAGCTGACGATGCTGCCGTAGGGAAATCTGAGATGAGCCCATCAACGGTAAACTGGGGTTGATCGATGAAATTCATATACTCTAAGACTGGATCATAGTTATAATCATAAACGACTATATCATTTGCAAACCCGGTAACGTATACTTCTAACCCGGCATCATGAGCATCAGGAACAAGAGACGTTGCATTTTTCTCCAAATAGTTAGCTTTCGTTACGGGCCATATATAATTCTTCGGGACAACAATACCGGAAGCGAATGCCTTGATTGCTGCGAGATCTTTCAGTATATCACCATATTTTTGATCGGTAGAGGGTTCAACTAGATTTTTGTCAAGAAAAACAAACACGAGCTTTGTTCTCTTGCTCACTTTTCCTGCTAGTGCCTTCAATAATCCAATCTCGGGACTCGAAATGTAAGCAACGGATCGCACCAACTTCTGCTGTTGGATGTATGAAGCCATACTCAGTTTGTGTTCATCATAGAACACGCTATACTGCAAGGAAAAAGCCAAGGTATAAATAATAAATACGTGTCATTGAATTTGTTTAACCGAATGTTGAACAACTCGGTTGGATAGATAGATCTACCTGAACATTCAACCAATATGATTCAAATTTAGTATGCAAAACATCCTCAACAACAGATATAGGCACTAAATTATCGAACGCACTGGGACGAGTCATTATATTTTGCATCACCGTGACATTTTCTAGAAGCTGATCGGATGTAAAATCGATAGAAAACCAGCCTGTGACATCCCTGCCATTAACCTTGTACGTCTTTTCTTCTTTGGGGAAAATCATATTGATATTCGTTGAATTATCAATCTTGACATCCGGTTGGCAAATACCTACTTCATCTTTCGTTAATTGCAAATTACAGAGAAGAACCGTATTCCCCACGCTACTCGTTTTAACTAACTCATTCGCAAATTGACTCGATTCTGGAAATACACCCGAATATCCCCCTCTCGCTACCACCACCGGTGCAACACCTGCCACAAACAAACAATGTAAGATCTCTTGCATTTTTTCTCATTAGTTGTTAAGTCTGAATTCAAGTCGAGAATGTTACGGATTACCAGTTAAAGTGTCCCATTTTTTGTTAGAGGGTGGAGGTGGTTTAGTCGAATCCGAAGGTGGTTTAGCCGAATCCGCTGCGGATGATGGAGATGTATATGTGTGAATTAGGAAAACAAGAAACCAATACTTGATCATTTTCTTATAATCCTGTCAGAAACTGCATGGCAAATAATCAATAATCAATATAATTATTAACATCATATTAAGGTAATTAGACATTGTTAATCAAGAAAATTTAGGAGACATACAAAGAGATTATGTGCATGAAAAGAACATTCCCTGGGAGAGAAGAGAGAGAACCAAAAAAGATTAAGATGGATTAAAGTGTAAAAGGGTCTCTCTAATTACTCCCACACATTTGATCGCATTAATAGCTAGACAATTAATTAAAATTTACTGTTTTTTTTTTTTTTAGAAACAGAAAAGAAAAAGATTAACGAATGAATTCAATGGAGTTAACTAACTGTTAGTTTTTTTTTACTGTTACTATTTTTGATTCCTTAAATTTAGAAGTTAATGTAGGGTGTAAATATCACATTTTGAACTTCCCTTTTAATTGCAACCATTTATTTGTACCGATTCTTCAGCTACTTAACTCTAATTAATCTCTAGAAATTACTATCATTTCTTCATATTGTGTCAAACAACATTAACTAATTTAGTTAATGCTGCTGTATATGCAGAAACTGGCACTGTATTGGTGTTGCAATAGTTACAGACACAATTCTCTTCTTAACTGTCTTTAATATGTTAACTATTCGATTTTACGTGTACATTGCACCCCGGTCCTTGTATTTTGCTTCTATTTTTAATATATTAACTAGTTTGATATTTTACGGGTAAAATGCACCACTGCATTATAGAACTTATGAAAACTTTTTATTTTGAGGTTATTTTGGTATGATTTGGTTATGACAGAGAGAAAATGATTGTTAGAGAAAGAAAAATCTAAAAATGATGAGCTGGAAAATTGAAAATTGTGTTTCAATGGGAAATTTGAATCTAAATGACTCTAATTTGAACTTTTCTATTCTGAAATTGTCCTTTGTTATATTTATTTGGACAATGGTAAAAAGAGTTGTATGTTAGTTAAGTATAAAGTTCAGTATTATAAGCATTGAAGTTTAGGACCATTGTGAAAATAAGTGTAAAGACCATGGACCATGAATGTAATCTATCCTATTTTTTTACATATGACAATAATGTTAGTGAAGGTTTTCTAAGCAGAAAACTAAATTGGTGAAGAAGTTGTAGAAAAATTATAAAAGTGAAATTGAGTTAGAAACTGGAAAGTATTTACCTTATCTAAGAAAAAAATGAGATGATTTCCATTAATATATGTAATTTTGTTTTGTTTGATGATTTTCCTGATATAATGCTAAACATGTTATTTTTCTTTCATATTAGAAGAGTATGTATTTACTCTTCACATATGAGATAAAGCTTTACCTGCTATTTGAATCAATTTCATACAATTTTGACAAACTATTTCTTTTAATGTATTAATAACATGGTATTTGTCACAGGAAATAATAGAGTCCATGTGATTCAATCAAGATCTTCCACTCATGTACAATCAACATTTATGACCCGGTCAAAGTCTTAGAAAGCCACGTCAAACCGTGCTAGAATAGTCGAAACTTCACTATACCTCAAGTTTAACTCAGAATTGGAAAGCTCCATCTAATCAGGGAATTTCTCGGCTAACCGCCCTATCCAAGGAATCCTGATCCAGTTCTAAATTGACTAGTATTAGGGCTCCATAGTCCTTCTATGAATAGCCTGATATATTCATACCTCATGGCGTGTACGCAACACGTTCAAATCCTCGAATTACTTATTCTTCTATCTTAATCCATGTTGACTTAAGCATGTGAGTGGAATTGCCGATTAGCTTTCGTTTTCTATCTTGCAGAAAACCTCAAGTTTACGTGGATAACAAGTTTAGTTTATGCATTTTAGACATCCCTTATTTACAGCAGCGTATAAATCAACGTGTGAAAACAGCAAAAATGGTTGAAGTTTGCAAATGAAATCAAAACTGAATTCAACAAACTGTAATTTATTGGAATTGCCAAAAATGTTGAACAGATGACATTTATACACCAAAAAATATTTAAACTAATGAACAAAAACTAACAACTGAGATTGGATGATGCATTTTGTCCTCCCAGTGCTACATCACGTCTTTACCTTTCGACCGGATTACAATTTTGTTTAGTACCTCGCCAGATAAGCTGATAAAATAGGTAATCTGCAATTCACAAATTACAGATATCAGTAGCATGCAAAAGACAAGTCTTTCTATATGGAAAAAGGATAAAAAAGAAAATACTCACAAATTCTGTAGAGCTAACTCTATGAAGAAGAAACCCGACATCCGTTTTCCTGCACACAAGAAAAGATGTAAGCCAAGTAAACCAATATTGGGTATGGACTATTAAAGCAGGAAGCTTACTTCTGAAAGGTGGATGGTTTACTTAAAGAAGCCAAATGAGGCTCACTCTTGATAGGATATGGACCGCCAGTGCCAATGTAAGCTACACCGTCTTCCAAGGCATTGTTAATATTAGCACAACCCTGTCTGCTCAGGTATGCATTCTGAAGCAAGAAAAAACAACGATAAAAAAATATATTGAGATGAAATTTATTTTGTTATTAAAAAATGCAAAAGATATATTGAGATCATATCAATATAATTATTCTTACCACTCCATATGCCATGAAAACACGGTGCAGCGGCTCATACACATGCTGTGGTTTGATTTGCTCCCCATTTTCCTCACAAACAACTACCGCCTTATTTCCAACAACTATGAGCCTAGATTTAAAGAAGAAAAGACACTTTAAATGGAATAAAAGTCTTTTAAGATGGTAAAATTGCTAGATCTTTATTACTTTCGGTAGCATGTACAAACAAATCACCAGAAATTTTTGGCGTGATAAACACAAATATAACTCATTCAAGAAAATGAAGTGATAGTCTGTTTTTACCAGCTTCCAGCAGCAGCTTCAAGTGTTTGTGACAGCCAATTTGACTGATTATTCCCAACGTCACTTGACGATAACTGCACTTAAAAGGTAGCATATTAGGCTCACTTTTGTTTTCAAACAAAAGAGACTACATACAATAGTATACTGATAATTCAATAGTAGGAGAAATCAAGACGGAAGCATCTAATCATGCTAATAAGTAACAGATACTGAATATGATGCAGTCAAAATGGAGTGTAGTTCATATCTTCATATATTTCAGATCATGAAGCCCAACGAAAAAGCTGGCGAAAAGGAGCTAGCCGTAAAATGAACGAGTAGTAGTTCATTTTTAAATGAACGTATTGAACCCTTAAAGATCCTAATTGCTCCCTATAATTAAGGGTTTAGAGTGTAGGTTTAATATGCAAACAAGTGTTAAATAATATGCATTTGATGGATAAGCATGTACCTGCAGCGAATCAGCGTTCACACCGACTATAGTTAACATTTCCCGATTATTTATGTCTATTTGCTGTACGAAGCTAGCACCTTCCTGATCCTTTGGAACTGCAGTAGAATACCTATTTATCATTTAATAAATTGTTACCGAGTGAAAATAACTGGAAAGTGGAAAGCATGACCAGATACAGGCATTTGCAAGCAACATAAATGCACCAAAGGCACGACGAGTGTTGTATACCAGGGAATATTCATTGATGAGAAGACTCTGCTTGCCTGCAAAAGATATATGTAGGGCAGTTGCTAGCTGTTGAAGTTAATGGAGCAAGTATCGAAATATTACATCCAACCATCATTGTCAAAAAATGACGCATTTATTCTCTAAAAGTTCTTAATCAAAATGGCTGTGAACTAGTTTTGAATCTATAGAAGCAGGAATGCCAACAACCTAAAATAATTTGAATGCTTTCGGGACTGAAACAAAAAGATAAGAGGAGAGAGAGAATAAGAAACTTACATTCGAGGCGAGTGAACCATCTTCTCCCAGCTCACTAATGTTTATAATGAACTTTACTTTGAAAACTCTAGCAACAATCTCCATCTTTATCAACATCAAAATATCAACAACTAAAGTCAAGGCTATGAACAATTGTAACGGTTCGAAATAGAAACAATCATGAATTCCTTCATCAAACAAGAATTTTCTTGAACCTAATCATCATAGACGGTGTAAAAGTAAAAGCACAACTTATGCATAGTTTCAAAGGAGAATAAGAGGCTTGGTTGCTTTTGTCAAAAGGCGAAACCGAGCATCCCATTGTAACATCCACAGTTTAAAACTATGATTAAGAAAGAAATCAAGCGTGGGTTTACAGGGTCAATTTGCTTCAAAATTTCAACTTTGGTATGAATTTGGTCTGTTGAACTCTTAATTTTTGTTCGAATCAGTTGAAATACATATCCAATCACTTGAAATGGGTCATTCTATACTAATTTCATTTTAGGAATACACAAGTGCAATATAAAATCAAAATGGAAGCACATCCTACCCTGAACACAAGAAATCAATTACACAAACAGAGAGAATACATACATGCCTAAAAAGAAGTAAAAATACAAAAAGATGAAATCTTTATAACCAAATAGAGAATTTGACATAGAAAGATGAAGAATTGACCTGTTTGAGAAGATGGGTATGGTGTGTATGAGGAGGTCCTCCATTAACACTCAAAAAATAAATATGAGTTGAGGTATGAAATAGGGACTTTTGTGGGTTACCCAAATTGAGAGCAAGGTAGAAAACAAGACATAGCAAAAGCTGGACAACCAAAGTAGAACCACAAGATGCTTTCTTAATATCCATTCTCATTTCTGTTCTAACTATAACTCTTTTTATTGGCAACTGGGTTTTAGTTCCTAGTTTAAAATACTATATTTGGCATCAGATCTGAATGTTATGTTGCATTGCACATGTATGTATGTTATTTGATGGTGACATTTTATGTTGTGTTTCTCTCTATTGTTAATCATGCCAAAAAAGAAAAGAAAATATCTTTGATGTTTATCTTATTAGAAATCAAATCATTCATTGTGGTCCGAGTTGCTGCTGTAAATGTGTTTCCTTCTCATTAGTCTTCATGTTGGAGGATATAAATGGTTGATATAATCATTGTGGTCCGAGTATGCTGGCTGCTTCATATTAGAGCATCCCGATATATGGTAAGATATAATTAATTGTATCGGTGCAAATGGTTCGACGATATCTTGCAATTAGTTAACACAATGTCATGCGCAACATATCTTCAAATAGTTAACTTTATTGTAATTTACAATAAATGATGTCACACATGCAAAATGATGTTATATTTAAGTGTTACAATTTAATGTTATGAAAGGATAAAGTATCAACCCATTCTGGATGCTCTTCTAGGTTCTTTGTTCATTGTCGACAACACGTGTTAAAAATATATATAGCGCCATTATCACGTGTTAAAAATATATATAGCGCCATTATCGTTATGCATCCCTAAATTCTATATCTTTAACCTCACTATAAATGTTTTTCTTCAAATTCAACTCCCATTGCTTCTTGATTTATATGGAAGTTAAAGTAAATGTTAAGAAAAACTGCAGCACTAAAAGAAAGATAAAGCCCTGACAGTGAAAATTATCTCATTATATCATGAATCATTCACTATATCTCTTCTGTAGAACACAAAATCAGTTCTGAATATATATATTATATATAAGTGTGATCCTTCCTAGCTTCCTGCACTAACATATAAATACTTTCACAAAGCAATTATCAAATACAAATACATGATTGATGATGATGATGATACATATAATCGGAAAAGAGCAGGACTAGTTCAAGTCTACTGTAGTAAAAGCTTTTCCATTCTACAAACATACATCAAATATCGGTTTCTTGCTTCACTTCAAATTGCTCCACAATTTTGTCTCATAAGAGCAACTCTTTTACACCATTCTAGCGTGCCTTGCCTCATACAGAATGATTGGTACCTGCTACCGGCAGAATTCATCTCCTACCGGTTTCCTCCACAAGTTCTCCTCCACCATAAAAGCTAGCTGTTAGCACTAATTGCTGGTCAGGAACCTTCAATCTGAGCAAAATCGTTTGAATTCGCACTATGACGCAATTCAGAGCCACCATTAAGGTGACAAGTTCAATATTACATCTATTAGTATGTACATATCCATTTAAATATAAAATCTCGAAGCAACGTGATTGATTACAATATAATATAAAAACTGCAGCTGCGTTACATGGCATACCCAGGATGAGATAATCCTGTTAAGTGATTTCTGGACCAATACACCGGAAGAAATGAGCCATGCAGAAACTGCTTTCCAGAAAAGAGGAAAGCGCCAAAAAGACCTGTTTGCATGTTTCACTATTAGCCGCTAATCCAACGTCGTTTCCGAGCAGGCCGTTCTGGCTTGACATCTGACTCCACAACAGGGTTACTTGTTTTGACAGGAGGCAAGGGCTCATTCTCCAATTTTTTGATTGTCACCACATCCTTCTCACTAGGCATTGGAAGCTTGAAGCGCTCACTTCGCTTCTTCAACTTCTCAACTGTATCTAGATGTCGGTCATCTGAAGGTTTTGCATCACTATCCTTGTTGTCTGTATCAGCGGGATCTTTCTCCTCCTCGACTGAGGGAAGCTTTTCAGCAGCCTGAGCTCTCCTGGGGAGTTCATCAGGAACCTTGCTAACTTCTGAAGAGCTGCTATTGTTTTTCTTATCTATCTCTTTAAACTTCAAGGAAGCCGATGTTTTGTTGGCAATACTAAAATCTCTCTCCTTGTGGCTTGTCCACCGTTCCAATTTCGAGCGTCCTCTCTTTGAATCTTGTTGTTCATCATCGGAGGATACGTCTTCCCTGTGCCTTTTGCTGCCATGTTGGATTGAGATCTCCTTTTCTCCATTTCGTTGCTGAGCAGCTTTCTTTAACCCCTAACCAAATGTTCTAACAATCAAGCATTGCTGGCCAAACTCAGGTGAAATACGGTTGACATTTCATAATTAAAGTTACATCAAACAGAAAACAAACATGGAAGCAAAATAATTTGAAGAACTTTTGTAAACTGTTTTATAGAAAGCATCGCCAAGGAGCTTCATTGTCTGCTCTTAAGTTCTGGAGCTAACTGTGATCTCAAGCCAAGAATGTGCATCTGTGCCTAAGCATGCCCTTGAAATATTTTCTCTCCAGCACACATATCATCACAAGATTGTGTTTGCCATTATGTGTTCAAGTAAAAGAACCCACATCAACATACCCTAGCATGCAGTGTCATCCTAGCTATAAAAGATCTCAGCATGATGAGAGAAAAAATAAAAAATCAAGCAGAGAGGAAGAACTGTGTGAACTTAAAAAGACAGCAAGCAAGAACACAGATACAATCTGATTCTTCCAACAATCTAGGTGTTACATACCTCATCCCTTTACCCTTGTTGGCCAGCAGTCATGGTGTATAAAAGCCATGAAATCGATATTAATTTTGTCACACAGAAGAACTGAATTCTCACCATATATCCAAGTCCGAGAATGAGACAGAATGTTTTGCTCTAGTTTCGCTTCTGGAATACCCATGATTACACATCATAGCTTACAGTCCAAGTTATCAATCAAGTAATATCTTTGATATGCGTTGTTACACCAAATTAAACTTAACTTTGGTAACTTCTACATGGTCACAGTAGTTTGAAAGTTTTATTACACAGTTGAAGTTTATGCAAACTAAACAGTGTGAAAGCCAAAAGTTGTGGTTAACTGCATTATCATAACAGAAAACACCATAGCAACTATTTTTTTTCCTTCTGTTTTATTCCCAGTTACTTGGGGAAAATGAACAATAAGTTAAAGCAGAAAGACTTTCTTTATCCAAAGAGAAACTTGACAATTGACATTATAACCAGTTAAAAGTGACAAAATCTATCTACGGTCCTGCATGGTTAACATGGTACCTGGATCAGTAAAAGCAAGAAATTTTTATCTTCTTTATAAGCACATGCAGAATACGTTTTATCAATTGTGAGGTAGCACGTAGAACTAGTAATTCAGCAGATGAGAATACCTAGACACGATTAGATTCTGGTGCTCCCCTTAAGGTATAAGAGCATCATTACTATAAAGTTATAAAGCACTTGTTTCACTAACAACTAAACAGCATTTGCCATGTTTGATGGTTCTTCTAGAGACCTCAATACAATGGCATTGCTCAAATGGACAAACACATCCTTGCATGACAAGCACAAATTCATTCTTCAAAAATGAGTAAAATCACTTTGTTTCATCAACTTCCCAAGATTTTATTTCAATATGTTATTATTATTTATGTGTCGGGGAAAAAAAGATTCCAATGGTAATACTTTCAGGATTTAGTTTCACATTATTAAGGACACTAACTATACCAATTTCAGAATCATGATTCACTATGTTTGGGGATAAATCAATAACTGAACTCATGAGAGAGGATATTCTTCCACTAGCAATTTGTGGTATTGTGGTATGTAGAACGTACCATCACATCAGTCTGACCACTCTGATCCTCTAGATTTCTTCTGGAAGGGTCGTAAGCACCATGATCTCCACCTTCAGACTCTTTATTCTTCCTTGTGCTATCTTTGTGTTTTTTCTCATGCATCCTTTGGTTCTCAGGACCATCAGCAGCACGGTCATTACGAGTGCTTGACCTATCCTGCCTGGATTTTCTCTCCTCTTTATTAAGCTGACTTCCTCGAACATAAGCATCATCCCGCCCTCTATGATGTGAATAAGTTTCTTCCTCCCTTCTCTTCCGTTGTTCACTGTTTCGAACTGGATCTTTCATTTGGTAATCTTTATCTAAAACTCTGTGTTCATCCTTCAACCTAGCATGCCCAACCCATACTTTATCATCTGCACCATGTCCAGTCCTTACAGAACTTCGACCGTCATCTTTTTCTCGCTTGGAAAAACTTTCTTCATGAGATTGCTTGAGTTTGTATAACTCATCCCTCTCCCTTTGTCTATCACCCCTTTCCCTTTGAATCCATGCATCATCTTTATGCCTGACACCATGGTAATCATCCATGCTATCCCTAATCCTTTGCTGATCATCTCTCTTCCGTGGGTCCACAATGTCATCTCTTTCTCGCCTTCGACGACTTGCAATCTCTCTATGACCATGAAAAATTTCCTCCTTGTCTATGTGATCCCTTCTCAGATACTCCTCATCTTTCCTTCTCTTGCTATGGTAATCATCCACAATGTCATGCCTACTCTCCTCTCTTTCCCTATGCCTTGAGCTAAGATCCTTATCATAAAGGACCCTGTTGTAGCTACCATTGTCCAACTGTTTTCTGGAATGCATAAGTTCCTCCTTGTCACTTCTCTCACTTTCTCGAACAATACCTCTATCTCTGTGCCTGGATGCTATTTCCTCTCCCCGTTCCCTCTTCCTTGCGTCTTCTTTTCTAACCTTTCTACTATGAGGATCTTCCTCCCTCCGTTGCCAAACTCCATCAGGAATTTCTCGCTCCTTACGCCTATCCTGACCCTCATTTCTCATATGCAAATGATGCGTGGCACCTACATCCAAATCTCTATGAGTGTAAGAACCTTCCCTCCCTTTCCTTACCATGTGATTCCTCTCCATCTCTGGTCTAGCATCACGTTCTTTTCTTCGGAAATTTTGGTCATTATCATCAAGATGCCTTCTTAAGTTTCCAGAATTTCTAGCACCCCTTTCTTGAACGACTTCCTCGTCAACACCATCCATCCATTTCTGGTATTCTTTGCTGCTCCCTGATCTAGCTTTGCTGTTTTCACTGCTTCTGGCAGCCTTGGAGTCTTCTCCATCATCTAGTTCTTGCAACACAGACTGTTCATTTTGGGAAATTACTTTTTGCTTCTTTAAAGAATGTTGTGCATTTACATCCTTATTGCTGTCATTTGTGGTCAATTCAATCTCATTCATCCCATTCTTTCCCATTCCAGAACTTGCTTCAGCTAACAGGGATTCTCCAGGCAAAGCAGCATCATTATTCTCAACACTCTGGTCATCCCTGCCATCTCTAACAGAAGCAGGAGATGATAATACTGGACTTTGTTTACCATCCATGCTTTCAATGGACTCTTCCTCAACATTGTCAAGAGATGTTTTATCCGGAGCACTCTGACTAGGAGTAGAACGAGGGGATCTGTCACGTGTCCTTCCCTGTCTCTGCCTGCAACAATGAGAATACAAGATGTTTCACTAATTCAGATGCATATTCCTCATTCAAAATCAATCCAACAGGCAACAACAAACAAAGATAAGATCTCTAAGCATTAAAATGACTTGATCTAAATCACAACTTCAGACAAGTCACTAGTACCTCTAACAAGCAAATAAATCAACATATTATAGACATTTATTGAATGAATAGCATTCCACAGGTAAGGTCCCTATAAGTCATTCAAAAACATGTTTAACTTAATGGCAACCAGTAATAGTAAACTGTCTCTCTAGTCACCTCAATTCACCACTATCTATTCCCATCTATATGTAATCAGGTGTTTCGAGACTTGACATGGTTGTCTGTTCACCAGAAGGCCTACCAGACGCATGTACCAGTGCAATAACTCATGAACCCATGGTGCTATCGCTTGATATACCATCAAGAGATCTTATATAATTTTCAATTGTCTTCGAGATGCATTAATTATTCAAGATTAAAAGATAACAAAACAAACCTAAGCATTATTTAGACGCCATGTCCTGTCCGACCAGAAATCAGAGAAGGGGAAACAAAGCTATGGATTAAAAAAACATGGAGGAAAACTCACTATTGAACGAGGAAATGAGGGGCCAAGCTATTATCCAATTTTTCTTGGTCTAGGTTTAATGCTACCTAGATGCAGTCAAGAGTCTTTAATGAATTTCTGAGCCCTCAAATTTCCTTTTAATTATTTGTCTTTTTAGCGCAAATTTTCCAACAAGGCATGCCAAATCTAGCCATGCAAGTCTTTCAACTATAAATGATTCTAAATCTAATACCTATTTTTTCTAGCCATGCAACAGACTCCCAATTTTCATCTCATTCTAATTAGCCCCTTCTATTCCATCATAACAAAAAAACACCCTGGGTTTCTTCCACAAATTCTCATGTCTCTCCACTATCTAAACCACACTTGGTCTTAATAAGTAGCAGTCCTAGCAGCTTCAGCCCTTTCAGTTCAACATATTACCACTAAGACATTGATATGATTATTCTCCACCCATATAATAAACCTTCATAACTTACACAATATGCATCAATACAGAACAATGAAAATAAGTTAAATAGAAGAAACCTGGCCAGTGGAGCATACAAAAAACAAGCCTCTTACTTTTGTTTACTACATGCAATAAAGGCTATCGCGTACCTTTCCTCGTCAGATGGGCCATAGTCTCCACTATCCAGGATGGGCTCGTCCCTGGATCCAATAACATATTGTGATGGTACCTCAGGTTGGGGATGCATACTATCTCCTCCCTGCCGTGTGTTATCTCGAACATAATCAATATAGGGTGCTCTCCTGGGAACCTTGCGGCCATCATATCCTTGCGGGAAATCATCATAACATTCAGAACTTTCTACCTGTGGCATGTCATCTTCAGGCGCATAGCTACCTCTGAAGTCATCTCTTGGGGGATTATATTTTGCTCCATCAAGACCACCATTTCCAGTGGAAGAATCATCATCTACAGAATCCTGCAAGACAATCTGTTCACAGAAGTAGTTTTAGTTTAAATTAGAAGTAACAATATAGCCACTGAAAGTAAAAGAAAAATAAAACTATTTACCTCAATAATTGCATCAGAATCTCGAACTCGAGGTGGCCGGATATCAATAGATGGAAGGCGTTCACCATAACCTCCTTCAACTTGTATAGCTCGTCCAGTTGGCTGTTAGAAAGTAAATTACACACTTGAGTCTTGAAGCTGCTATGCAAATAGATGCTGTAGAAGCATTCAATAACTGATAACAAAAAGTCTCATAATTCCATCCTTTGCAATATAGGGCAAAGCGGAAACGGATGAGTGTGAGAAAGATTCATTTAATTGATTGGGAATAAAAGAAACATTCAGGTCCAGAAACAAATATACTCTTTCTACAACAAAAATAAATATAATGTCTTCAACAAAAACAATGAAGAAAACGAAAACCATAAAGCTGAAGCATACTAGTGGTGGCCGCAAACGACCAGCTCCTTGTGTTAAATCACTCTGTCCAGCGTCTGACTTTGAAAGGTTAGAATTGTCAGCAGTGATGTCATGAAGACCTGCTGCTGCTGCTAATTCTGGGGGTAAATCTGGATCATAGTCCTGAAAAAAAGGGCTTTGACTGGTTAATTGCCACAATGTAATTCACTTCATTTGCAAATAAGCTTTCATTTAGATTTCAGATGAATTATTTCATTGCTGAAACTTGTATCACAAAATGAATTTTGTATGCGCAATAATGTGCTTGGTGTAGCAAGTAACAAGTATTACTTTTCGTAAGATACTCTTTTAAATCCATTATTTTCTTTGTACATCCATTTATACTAAACCAACCATAAATAAGAAGTTATTCTCGTTATGGAAATAAAAGGAAGGGAGGAGTAAAAAGAGAGAGAGGAGAGCCTAAAGGGGGGTTACTAAATATTTCATATATACATAACATAACACATATCTTTTACCTGCTCTGTACGCCCACTCTCGTAAACACGAATTTTGCTTTGCATTGTAGTCTCCAGTCTATGTTGTTCCTGATTAAATGATGAAAGATAGTCTAAGTTTTTCACTCACTAGGTAGAAAACATCATTAAGAATCAATATTCAATAGTTACCAGCTGTTTGCAATAATCTTTCCAGCTCTCCTCATGTAAACCAAAGTTAAAGAAGTCTGATAGATCCACACCAGGATATTTCCATGGCTTTTCCTCAAAATTGTCGATGTCAACATCAAATATAGTCCTGAAAATTATACAGATAAATAATCAGCATTAACAAAATATAATTCCAAAATACATTAGGAATAATGCACTTTCTTTTTTTTGCTGAAACAGCAAAGATAAAGTTAATTGCTACTCCAATATATATCCAAACTAACATTTCTGTGCAAAGAAACAAACATATTAACGGCGGAAAAGTTAACACTTTTGCTGTTGTCTTTTTATTTTAAAAATTAAAAGTGTCTAACACTTGAAGAGATAAAACATTTGAAGTTAACATGTTTTGACTAATAATACGAAAAACTTAACAAGCCCACATATATACTGAAATCACTTTTTTATTGGTACAATGAACATCACTAGCCTAAGTACACTCAACTAGCAAGTAAAAAGAATCTTAAGACGGTGAGAACATAAACCAACCGAACTCGCACAATTTATTTGCAACAGATTGATGCTATAAAGTTGCTAGCATGTTTAGTAAGGAAAAATTTACTTGTGAGAAGGAAGTGTGAATTCCAGACCGCCACCAAAACCCCGCCCTGTATTATTGTTGCCCCAAGCAGGCATTCCAAAACCCGGATGATAGCTCTTTTGCATTGCCGGAGTATTTTTCAATCCTGGAGGTCTCCAATCACCCCTACCACGACCAGCAATAGGAGCCATGTTAATCAGAGGACGAACTTGACCTGGGCCTACTCCAGGACCAACAGCAGTAGCTCCAGGTATCGGTGTTGCACCAGGTCTCACATACTGCATACAGTAGAAGATTTACCATTCAGTTAACAAAGAAAGACGCATGACAATAAGTGGATGTGAACGAGATGGATGGAAAAAAAAAATGAATTTCAGACACGATAATTGCAATTTTACAGTATCCCACATGCAGATTGTAGCAGTACATAACCATATAGATGACAACCAAATTACCAGCTAGAAGTTTTAAGAGAAAAACACAGGTTCAGAATAAGCAATCCCAATATATTGTAACAGAAAGAAATTAAAAGACGAAATCAAAACTTTTGAAAGAAAGAGCCAACTAGACAACAAGTACAGAACAAATATTGGATATCTATAGCTGGTCATTCTCACATTTCTCTAAAAAAGGACACCTTGCAAACAAATACAGGAAATGTAAAACTAGCTAGTTTTTAAGATGAAGCTACTCTTGCAGCACAGATGGTGCCTTTCACTTTAAATCAGACCATTTGCAAAAAGAGACGGGCATGAAAGTAGGCTGAAAGTGCATTAACCACCATTTTATCAGAAGGTAGTTACTTTTTTTAAAGGATCCTAAATGGTATTCAGGAATATTGAAGCATAAAACTTCACATCAAACCCAGCGTGGATTATCAAGGATATTGCAAATTCAGAATCAATTAGTAGGTATGGATACTCTAAGAACTACAATTGATGACAACTCCAGAATACATCAGACATTAAGCTTGAATGGAACTTGTTGTAAAATATGTTTAGTTATCACTTGTAATGCATCAAATGAAGAGAAAAGTGTTTAGCAGACTCAAATTCTCACATGTGAAGCAAATAGACTAGAAAAACTTAAGCCATTTGCTGTCAATGAAGAGTGTATCCAATATCTCAATCTGATATTAACAAACCAAAAAAACTGTTGGGAGATACAGTATTTCTGTTACCAAGGTACATGCATCTTTACTGGTCAATGATTTGCAAATTTAGTTTTTGCAATTTCATGCGCTTGCTGTGAATGCATACAGAATGGAACAGACCGGACACACTATAGAACTGTGTTCCATTATTCACTTAATAAATGAACTTAAACCACCATGGCGGATGTCATGGCAAGACGATGTTCCATAACTTGCTAGTATAGAAATCTTGTTGTCATTACAAGCTTCCGCCCGTCTTGAGATCTTGAGCATTTTGAAGATTCTCGTGTCCCCCACCAAATGATGAAATAGTTCAGTGCAATAATTTATTAGATTGTTGTCTTGGAACAAAAGGATGCTCTTAAGCAACCAAGAATGTTAATAGGAAGTGAAACTCTGAAAGATTAGTATCATTGATTTATTCTAACCGTCCACGTAGCAGCACCCCCCTCCGAAGATTGGAACAGCTTTCAAGTCATCATATTCTTTGTTTACAAATTTCAATGAGACAAAGCAATTGATTTGACAAAGCCTTGGAGAATTTTCAAGATTTTCATCTTTTTAAGTTTTTTGCAGATTGTACTGACGCCACAATTTAGATGCTCGGGTTAAAATGTATAAATCATGCTAAATAGAGGAACAATAATGATCTCACAATGGGCGTCAATTACCCAGTGCAAGGCTCGCATATAAGTAGAAAAATTAAACTCTTGAATCAAACGAAGTCGATTTTAGCTGGAAGCATCCACAAGTACAAGCATCAAGACACATTAATTCTCATTCCAATTAACAATTACATTTACACATTTTCATCATCTATGTATGGGGAACACAAACCCCACTCAAACGATAAAAACAACTATATATTTCTTTCTTTTTCCTTTGTTTAAACATCAACAACATATAACAACAGCAACACTGACCTTAAAATGAGAATGAAATGGATGATAACCATGACTGCTATACCCAATCTTCGGCACAGCAACAGCATTCCCTTTCCCAGCAGTCTCTCCGCTCTCTTTCCTCTCCCCATCCGCCCCAGCTGCCGGGGCAGCTGCATCCTCTCCAGCACCCCAGTCCGGTTCTTCCATGGGAACACCCGTGTCCCCATCAGCCACAATCACAAGTGGATCCCCATCCTCATCGTCATCATCATCACCAACCCCATCTCCCATCATTCCTCTCTCCATTCCCATAGGTCCATGATTAGTATCATTCAACACTATCCTCAAATCATCCTCACTATCACTATCTTCCTCCCAATCATCAACTTCATTCTTCTTAGAATCATCGGGTTCAAAAGTAAGCCCCGGGATCATGGGACCCGAATCTTCCACTGTTCCTATATGAGCTTCCTCAATATCAAAGTTCAAATCTTTATCATCTCTATTGGATTGAAAATCAGTATTACGTAATTGCACATTGGGAGAGCTCAAAACCCTAGCTAAATTATTATTACCAGTGGAAATTGAATTGGGAACAGAGTTAACCAGCGATTGATCGGACGGTAGAGCAGGAGTAGACGTGTCATCGTCGTCGTCATGGTGGGAAAGATTGAGATCGATCGGGCGTTTGGCAGTAGGAGGATTTGGGGGGGGCGGAAGGGAAGATGAAAAGGGCTGCAAGACATCTGTGTAGATATCTCCGAACTCATCATCGTCTTCCATTAGAGAGAAGCTCTGGGGATTTTTGGAAGGCGAAATTCGAGAGAAAGAAGAGGGTTTTGAGGTAGGGGGCGAAGGGGGTCGTGCCAAATTAGATCAAGCTTTTCTTAATTTGGTCTCACCGGTGGGAAAGTGAATAATGTCTCCGTATGAGTAAGGGTTTGGTTACTAATTTCGTATTAGTGTCTTTTGATTTAGTTATATAGACGTTTGTGGGTTTGTTTTTGAACAAATAAAAGACTGTTTTTACGATTGTGAAATGGTGTTAATATTGGTGGGAGCATTGACATGTTCGAGAACACTTTTGTCATGTTTGTTGAGGAAGAATCTAGAGAAATTTTATGTATGAGACTAATTTTTTGAAATAGTAAAAGTGTCTTCAGACGCGTTGGTACTTTAAAGGCAATTTATATCTTTTTTTTGAATTCTACAAAAAGAGAAGAAAACAATCATTTATTTGCTACAAAACAAACCTTATGCGCATATTTGCAAAATGGTGAAACCACAGAGCATTAAAATGGTATTAACCTTTTTTTTTTCCTTAGTTGTTAAAGACAAATTTATTTTAGTAGGCTTAAGGCGAAAGTAAATACTTAAACTATAGAGCGCATCTTAATCGGAGACGTGTGTGATTGTTCAAACAAAGCATCTCGCCTCAGCTAAAATTCACAAAAATGTCTCTTAGAATCGTATGGCTGACATTTTCAGTGTACAGTTTATCCTAAAAACATACGTACATTCCTTCTAGCGTACGTCTCATTGGACCTCAACGGTAAAGTCAACTATGTCAAGCCATATAGTTAAGCCTCGACACATGTTGCAAATTATCACGATCATTGACCATATTTAACTTCCAACAAGATATGGTCGGACACAAAAAAGATCTGATTATTCGAATTTCATATGTACATCCCAAATAGGCATAATCATACGTCTCGCACTAGAAACAAATCAAAAACCACATACAATCTCAATTCAGTGATCCAATCATTGACCGCTAACTCATACATCTCATAATAACACAGTCATATGTCTCATTCTTTCAATTATATGGTTGAGAACCTAAATTCAAATTTGAAAGCAGAAATAATAGAACATCTTTTATAATCTTTGCAAACCAACTCGATCTTCTGAGCTCTTAAGGTTGCGCAATTTGTCTATTGTTATTCCTTTTAAATAATTCACTCTCAGTCACTAAAGTTCTTGTAAATGCTACTCCTCAATGGTCATTCAATCCATTAGAAGACTTTTAAGTCAACTCAATTCGATTTACAAACACAAAATAGAGCCTCCTCGAGTCTCTTTTATCTCAATTCACAAGCACCTAATCCTTATCTACATGCTCTGTTTGTTTATTCGGACGAATGAGCTTCTTAAATGACACATGTCACGCAATGAGGATAAACTTTTGAGAGTTTTTATCAATCTATCATGTGAAAGTAAGTGTTCATCTTAAACAAAATATTTTTGTTACCATTTTCACGTATTTAGAGCTTCCAAAGAATTTTCAGTGACTTTATGACACTTTTCGCCCGAATAAAATCTCATGTCTCTCTGAGTGAGGGTTGTATGGATATTCTTTTACTAGGTAATAGGCCCAACAACTAAAAGTGTTTTGTCTTAAGACAAATAATTAAAACCTTTATATTTTAATGTTATCGTTTCGGATAGCTAAGTCTAAGTTCATATCATGTTGCAATGTTCTGAAACCTTTCATCAGATAGTAAATGGTTTTATTATGATTTAAATTTGGATTTGAGATTTTTATTCATGTAGTGGCTCTTGTAAAGCCATGTGGTGATGGATCTCTCCTGTCAATTTTACGACTGTTAGTTAATTGATTTATGATATTTCAAAGCCAATTTCAAAGGTATAAATATATGTTTATATTTTGATTGCATGAGAATTTACCTTGGCTATCTAAAGCCTGATTCTACTCAACATAGAACATGGTCCGTGTATGTTTTATTATGTGTTGAGTACCCTAGAATTATGGCTTCATCACCTTAGAATCAAACTTGGCTAAATTATCTTTTGTATTTAAAATAAAACATTTGCAAAAACTTCTCAAATAGCCAATCTTACACTTCATTCCTATCCACATTTCATATGGAGTCTTTTTCAGAATGGGTCTGATAAGTGATATGTTCAGAGCATAAGAAGTTGTATTAACTACTTCTCCCTTTGAAGTACTTTGGAAAGTTTTTTTTACTCAGCATTGTTCTGGCAATATTAATAAGAGTTCTGTTTTTCCTTTCAACTACCCCATTTTGTTGAGGAGTTCTAAAAGTCAAAAAATTATGATCATTGCATTTGGTTTCACATAATCTTCAAAATCTTTCTAAATTCTCCACCATTATCATTCAGATATAGATCACTTTTTGATTCTTCCCATTTTTTATTTTCTTGCACAATGTAGAGAAACATCCAAATGACTCATCCTTTCTATTGAGCAAGATAACCCAAGTGAAACGAGAATAGTTATCAACATCACTAAATTATATCTTCTTCTACCCATGCTCATAGGTTGAATTGCGCTAAAGAGATCTATGTGAAGTAGTTATATGGGTCTTTTAGTTGAAATCATGGTTTTGCTTTGAAATGAAGTTATGAGTCGCTTTCCTGATTCACAAGCATCACTGAGGTGATCTTTCTTAAAACTTATTTTAGTCAATCCTTTAACCAATTGGTTTCTAGCTAACTTGGCCAGAAGATCCAGGCTTAGATGAGCAAATCTTTTATGTCATAGTTAGGAGATACCCTCTTTAGAGACTAAGCATACGTCTTTTGAAACCTTCTTTAAATCCAGCAGAGAAATGTTTTCTAATATAGGAACAGTAAGAATAACTTTCCTCATCTTACTGTCATCTAGATGAGCTCAAGATGACATCTCTGCTTTTGTCACACCGTTGAGCCACACTCAGAAGTTGAACTTCAGTCCTCTAACTAAGGAGAGACATCTTCTATAAGAGGATTAGTTCCAATAGACCCTTTTTCTTTCTATTTGAGGTTTATTTCAAATTTTTTTAATGTTTTTCTTCTTCTCCCCTCAGATCCCGTTGCAGCCTTGACATTACTTGTATGAGCTCCATTAAGGCTAGAATGCGGCTAGCCGGCAAGTAAAGTTATCTTAGGTCGGATTTTCTATAGGTGAGTGTTTTATTTGTGCATCAATCCATAGACAACATAATTCCGGTAAGTATCATTTTCGCCACTACTTTCTTGGAGATTTTGGGAGTCTACTCCGAGAGAACTTATTGATTATAATCATAGGATATATATGTATTCCTAATTCGTTGGACCCAAATGTACTGCATAATATCACATTTTACGTCCCATAAGCCACTAGAGATTTTTTTAGTGCATGTATTTATTTCTTCGATATATTCATTAGAAGAAACATTGCACCAATGGATTTGATATCGATATTATTGTTATGAATGATGACTATGTTCGACATTTTAAGGTGCAAGTTTGACCTATGAGATCGTAAATATTTGATAGTGTTGCCAAAAATCTTAAACGCTTAATAGAAATGAATTATTCTCTTTTCAAAGATCATCTTTCTCGATTTCCAAAAAAGACAGTTTATTGGAATGAGGAGATGGCTTACATTATTAGAAGATTTTTGAAGGGAAATAAATTTTATTTTTAGAACTTTTTTTTATCTTTATTTACCTTTTTGTTAATTATTTTTTTCCTTTGTATAATGAACTATGATTTTATGGATTATTATATACTCTTTCTAAATCTAAAAGAAGGATATGTTTTATTCAAAATATTTGAATAAAGCAAACTTTGATTGAAGAAGTAACAATGAGACTTGTATTAAGTGTTACGTACAATAAAATTGATTAGATTACAAAAGTTATAAGGTATGTACCTGCCTATACTTGTTTAACGTCATCGATGGAAGCTTTCTACGAAGATACAGACAATGGAAATGCATATTAACATTTTTTAAGATCTATTAGAAATTTGGCAGTCCATTACAAAAGTAAATTTGTTTTTCATGTTTTTTCTTTTAGTGTGCTTTTTCTTTAATTAATTTTGATGGTTTTTGTTTCTTTTTAGTTTAGCAATGCATTTCTTTATAAATTAATAGATGACGTCGTAATAGACATGTATGAGACTCAAATTGTTTAACTTCTAGAAAGAGCGTCTGTAGAAAGATTGTGAGACACCCGCATAAATGGTTTACATGTGTTGTGTAAATTTTATTTTTATATCGTGTTGTTATCTTTGATGATAATATCAAATATTAGAATAAAATCATAGTTATAAAATATCTTTATGTAAAATAATGAATTACCATAAGTGCTTTGTTGAAAAAAATTGTTTATAGGTGCATGAGTTGACCAGCCAATAATATGATTTGGACTTTAACCGTGATTGGCTTACATAATATGTGAATGAGTTGGATTTATCTCTTTTATGAAACATGAAATTGTAAATAATATTTTCTATGATACCTTAATGTTATTAAATACTATTGTTATTTTGAGTTACATATTTGTTATTAATTTTCACTACACACGTCAAATTTATGAAAAATTTAGTAATTTTTGCTTCTGCAACTTATTGTAGAATAAATTCAAAGATTGTTGTGCAGTCATTATTGTTTTAGGACCTTATTGTGTGCGTGAGCATACATTTTGTGGTTACCTTTGAAGGAAGTATTAGTTTATAAGGCTAGAATTTGTTGTTAGATAATAAGTGTCATGTGTCACAGCTCAATTGATACAACTGAATATCAGCTTTATAGTGTGTTTGTAATTGGGAAAAACGTTAAGTTAAATGTTGTATTCTCATTTAAATTTCAAGTTGGAGGAGAGATTAGTTGGATGTAAAGAATAAGTTGTGCTTGGATTGTGTGTCTAGAGTTTGCTTGGTTGTCACTGTCCAGAGACAAGTCATGTTCCTCTTTGCGCGTTAGAGACAAATGTTGTCTTTGGCGCCCGAGCTGTAGGGAGGAAATCTCGACCTTTTTATTTGATTTTCCAACTTAAGCTTGCACGTAACTTCTTTGCACGAACTTGCATGACTTCTTTTACTCGTTTTCAGCTCGAACTAACATCAAATTGCTACGTTTTCACTAGATTAAGCTCTGAACATCAAAACAAACACAAAGTAGTGAAATTGCCCATATCCTAGATATTTCTAAGCTAAATGAGCTAAAACTATATGAAATGCTATGAAAATATACATGAAATACATAGCTAAACAGAGACACTTTTTTTTTTTTCAGTTCATTGTCTTTTTTTTCTCGAGTTTAGGGAACATTCGAAACTTGCTTTCATTCGTTACTTCATTCCAGTGGACCCGTCAGAAACGGAACTCTTGGAAGCTTTGGTTGATAAATAGGAAGAAGTGTTATCGAACGATTTCCTACAATTATTCCCAATTAAGTACGTTTTGGATTTAACAGTGCTCCATTATCTGTACTCTCGATTATTTCCTCCATCTCCGTGTCCGCCTCACCGACGTCTTCCATAAACAGAATCGATACGTTGTCTGGGGAAATACTTCTTAAAAGCTGCCCTTATGCAATCGCATTGGTCTGTAAGCATAGCATGCGGTTCTCGACCCATTGCCTCGTTTCAAGCGTTGAACATCCATCTAAGAGAAGCAATATCTTCATTACATACTAGGGCACACCCTAGTATAATGGACTGACCGTGTTGATTAATTCCCACAATGTAGCAAGTGGCATTTTGTATCTATTCACAACATAGATTGTATCGAAGCACACAACGTCGTAGAAATCTACAACAGCTGCTCTCGAATGCGGATAGATACATAACACAAACTTCATTCTACCATCGTTATCTTTTCGAATCCGATAAAATTTTGATGGGTCTTTCGTATGCAGATCCAAGAACAATTTTCTTACTGCTGCAGCATCACCCTAACCAAAACTCCCAGCCCCCCCACTCTGCACTTGTAGCAACCTAATGGTCTTGCAAGGTCTTAGCCCGACTATATGATGGGACTCCAACTCTTTGTGAAGTTCTTTTCTCAAATGCCTCTGGTTGGGCATCATGCCAGTTAATTTAGGTTGCAAAGCATGGCTTTGCGATAAACGTCAGCTAAGTACATCCCAACTATCGTTTTTGAATGATGCAGTCAGTTTAAAAGGGTGCCCCATTTCTGCCAGAATCAGAGGTTATAACTGTAAAACCTTACAAGATAGCATGCCTCATGTTCGCATCTTTCAAACCTTTGGAAGTTGGATACGACATTTTTACCTGAGGACCAAGTTCATCTTTTTTAACTGATGATTTTAATCCTGATTGTACTACCCTCCACCTCCATTGTGACCGGATTTTAGCTTAATATTTATGTTCATAAACTATAGAAAGAGAATGGATGAAGAAAAATACCTAAGTATGAAAATCAATTGGATTTTATTTCCTACAAGTACACGTGTTAGATCTCTATTGGACAAATGATAATTGCACTTTATCTTCAAACGAGACATATTAAATTCAATTATTGTTTGTATAGACCGACAACTAGCCTGTTTTCGCGCCTTTCCACTTCCCATCCGACCATGCCAAAACTCCCATCCATTATACCTAAGGGTATATTTGTAAAGCATGTCCAGTCAGTCGCAAAAAAACGACCATAGGACAACCAAATAGCACGACCCTTATAATATAGATAGATTCGGGTAAATGAGATTTTTTTTTGTTTGGATGAGCCGGGTAAATGAGATTTTGTAGAATAAAAATGTGACATTTAGGTGAATTATACACTTTGGCGCTCGTGTTTCCTATGTTATATTCGGAAGAAACCACCAAAACAAAACCCCTTTTCTGCTACACAGCACCCTTATTTTTCAATCTTCTAGACGAAAGAGAAAGCAGAGCAATTTTGTAGAGAGAGAGAGAGTAACAGAGAAGAAAAAGAGTAGAAAATAATTGGATCTAGATTTTGCAGCTCTCTCTTCTTCTTCTTCTTCTTCAAGTATGGCGGGAGCTTCTCTCGCATGGATCTGCGTCTTTGCTTTCCTATTGGTCCATTCTCATTCCTTCTATCTCCCGGGTGTCGCCCCTGAGGATTTCCTAACGGTAACTTCGATATCATCTCTTACTTCTCTATTCGGATTATTCATTAGCTCTAGATCTTGTTCAATTTCATGTTTTGACCTTGCGATCCTTTCAGTTTTCATTATATTTCTACTATCAATCATCTTATTTTCGACCGTCTATTTGTTTAGGTTTAGATCCTTCACTTTCTTTTACATGCAATTCAATTTTGGATCTAATAGATCAACTTTATAAACTAGATGCATTTTGAGACACAAATGCCACCTGATTTAAGCAGTTAAGGAGTGGAGAATATATATAACTGTCTGATTTCATCTTCTCATAGTTGCTAACAACATTTCGGAACTGGATGTATTGTGAGTAACTAAGTAGTTTAATTAGAGGAACTACTTGAGGAACCACTTTAACCAAATCTTATAAGCAAGAAGCAACAACTTCATGCATATTTTTCACTCCTACTGAACTATATGCTTGGCTTCAAGCATGGAGGTTGGTATTCTCCATATCCTTTTTTCTTAGATGGCATGTCATCAAACCTTTCAACTAGAATTACCATTTGCGATGATGGCCACAGTTTGGGCCTTCTCTCGTCTATCTCAACTCTGCATAATTGCTTTGCAGATTGGGTTCAAGAAGGGCCACTGACATAATGTTTTGGTCCTTTTGGAGTTCTCAAATGGCCCTTCTCTTTGTTGACTCACTGTCCTTAACCTTGCCAAACTCATGGCAATAGCCAAATCTCTTGAATGCGGCAACTAAGCACTCAGTAGTATTGCTTCCTCAATTCCCCTATTAACTTTGCATTTTGCTCATATGTCACGAACATAGATGATCCCATTATATCATTTCTGTGGATTGCTGGACCAAAATACACGTTGCAGTCGTCTAGGAATTTAATTAATTTTATTGATGGAGATCCCTTCCTTCATAATTGGGCATCTCCTTCCAAGTAAAACTAAGTTATCATTGATGTCCTTTGATTTGAAAAGAATGCTTATACCATCTTGCATTTTAAAGGATTACTTCCATAATCATGAAGAAAGTTAGAACATTGAGCATTTTTTTACAAAATTCAGCTCTCAACTTTTTCTAATAGGCTCTCGTCGTCCCTATTTGTTTCGATAAGTTTTTTTTTTTCCTTGCCTCAAGCCTACTGATAAAGATTTCTTTGCTCCTTTTGCCTTCAAATTCTTCCTTTTCCTATTCACTTTGTCTCTTTGCTTTATGTCCATAGAGACCTCAAATTGATATTGGAGACTAAGTAGGTCTATCATCACGACCCGCTATAATATCACATCATTAAATAATTTAGCCCTAACTGTACTCTGAATACCTTCATGCCCTTAACTCGCCAAAATATTGGGTTGGAACCCAAGCTTTGCAGTCTTGTGCTTCCTACCATTCGCCAACATATTGCAGAAAGCGCTTCTTGGGGAGGAGTCCCTGATGTGGAACCAATTAATACTTGTTTGTTATTTCAGAAAGCTCTTTAGGTAGATACAAAGCAAAGTTTCCATCATCGGCTTCTAAAATGAAATCAGGATAATTTGAAATTTTGTAGGAATTTTTCGGTCGATCGAAAATTGGAAAGAAGTAAATTAATTTCAGAATTTAAATAATTTGTATCAAGTAGATATATTCTCTGCTTGCTATGCGTTTTATCACTACCAATTAAACCAAACCTGGTTGGGTAGTCTGCGTCTTGCTGTATAACAATTTCACTTTCATTTGTATGTTCTTTTAATTTGAAATGCATTAGCTTTATACTCTGTGTTTGAGCTTTGAAGCCTTGTAGGGCGAGTGTGGATTTTAATCAAGTCCATTTAGTATGGATAAGGCATTTATACTTTTGCAATTGAACTTTGTGGTCTTGTTTGTGGTTTGGATGTAATGATGTTGCAGTCGAGCAATTCTGGACATGACTTCAACTTAACCGGCTTTAATATTGTCTATTTATGCAGGGCGATGAACTAAAGGTGAAGGTGAACAAATTGTCTTCTACAAAAACACAACTTCCTTACTCATTCTATTCTCTACCATACTGCCGTCCATCGAAAATTGTTGACAGTGCTGAAAATCTTGGGGAAGTTCTTCGCGGTGATCGAATAGAAAATTCCCCATATGTGGTAAGCTATATATCTCGTATTAATATGTATGTTCCTATTGCCCTATACTGCATGCTGACAAATGCATTTTGTTACAGTTTAAAATGAGGGAACCACAAATGTGCAAAATCTTATGTCGTGTTACACTTGATGCAAAAACTGCAAAGGAATTCAAGGAAAAGATAGATGATGAATATCGTGTGAATATGTAAGATAGATACACTCTCAAATACTAGCTCACATGTTGTATATTTTATTTATTACTGTAACTTTGTTAAATTACTAATATATGTTTCTTGCATCATTTAACAGGATCTTGGACAATCTTCCCCTAGTTTTCCCAATTCAAAGGCCTGATCAGGAAAATTCCATTGTATATCAACATGGCTATCATGTTGGTCTCAGAGGACAGTATGCTGGAGTAAGTGCCAATGCAATCACATTGTCTTTCATAATTGGTGGAAATACGTGAGGAAGCCTTTTTATATGCATTGTTTTATTGTTTCAGAGCAAAGATCAAAAGCATTTTATTCACAATCACTTGGCATTTACTGTCAAATATCACAAAGATGCTCTGACAGATTCAGCAAGGATTGTTGGATTTGAAGTTAAACCATACAGGTGAGCGAGCTATATAGGTTCTGTTTAAAACTTAATTTGAATATTTGATTTTTATGCTGAGACTCAGCTGCTTTGATGAAATCAGTGTAAAGCATGAGTTTGAAGGTGAATGGAAGAATGAGAATACCCGTTTAACAACCTGTGATCCTCATGCAAAACGTCTGGTCACCAACTCTGAAACTCCTCAAGAAGTGGAGGAGAAAAAGGACGTAATCTTTACATATGATGTTGAGTTTCAGGTTGGACTTTATGCTCACTTTAGTCAGTTGTTTAATGTAAAAATTGATTCATAAATTGCCTCAGGCTTTTAAGACTTGTATAATTTATTAATTTTTTACCATGCAGGAAAGTGATGTGAAGTGGGCATCTCGATGGGATACCTATCTTCTGATGGCTGATGATCAGATTCACTGGTTTTCAATTGTTAATTCACTGATGATTGTTCTTTTCCTTTCGGGTATGGTGGCTATGATCATGTTGCGGACCCTTTATCGGGATATATCCAAATACAATCAATTAGAGACCCAAGAAGAAGCCCAAGAAGAGACTGGGTGGAAATTGGTCCACGGTGATGTTTTCAGACCTCCAATAAATTCGGATTTACTCTGTGTCTATGTTGGGACAGGTGTTCAGTGTTTTGGGATGATTCTTGTTACCATGATCTTTGCTGCTCTCGGCTTCCTTTCTCCTTCAAACCGAGGCGGGTTGATGACAGCCATGCTTCTCCTTTGGGTATTTATGGGCCTTTTTGCGGGGTATGCATCAGCTCGTCTCTATAAGATGTTCAAGGGAACGGAATGGAAGAAAATAACCCTCAAAACAGCTTGCATATTTCCTGCAACGTTATTTTCTGTTTTCTTTGTCTTGAATGCTCTTATATGGGGTGAGAAATCTTCAGGGGCCGTGCCATTTGGAACTATGTTTGCACTGGTATTTTTATGGTTCGGTATCTCGGTCCCACTTGTCTTCATTGGAAGTTATATTGGTTTTAAGAAGCCAACAATTGAAGATCCAGTGAAAACAAATAAAATACCTAGGCAGATCCCGGAACAAGCTTGGTACATGAACCCAGTCTTCTCTATCCTTATTGGAGGAATTCTTCCTTTCGGAGCTGTGTTTATTGAGCTCTTCTTCATCCTTACATCAATCTGGTTGCATCAATTCTACTACATTTTCGGTTTCTTATTCATCGTCTTTGTCATCCTTCTGATCACTTGTGCAGAGATCACAATTGTACTTTGCTACTTCCAACTATGCAGTGAGGACTACCTCTGGTGGTGGAGGTCGTACCTAACATCAGGTTCCTCTGCTCTATATCTTTTCCTTTATGCTGCTTTCTACTTCTTCACAAAGCTTGAGATATCAAAGCCAGTGTCTGGGATCTTGTACTTTGGGTATATGTTGATTGTGTCCCATGCATTCTTCGTGCTGACTGGTACCATCGGCTTTTATGCCTGCTTCTGGTTTACCAGACTGATTTATTCATCAGTTAAAATTGATTGAGGATTTAATCCTTGGCTTTCTGAAATCTGAATGATCATGCACTGTTTGTTTCTACACGTGAACCCGCAAATTTTTCCGATTGAGGTCAGAGAACGTGGGAGCTATTGAGTTGCTATAATCAGTTTCAGTTTTGAATTGTTAATTCTTAGAAATTGTTATTAGCCGTTCCATACAGTTTCTTTTGACAGGTTTAGCTTCTTTTTCTTTCTTTATTGTGTTGCCTGTGATATTTGACTTTTAAGGGTACTGTTGATCGATCTCCCTTTTTTTTTTTTTATTTAGAACGAAAAACAATTCTTGTATCATTTTTATGCCTTTATGTTGATACCACACGAAATATGGAATCTCTAGAGCATCAATAATCTGTAATTTCTATTCCCAAAAAAGATACCACTATTTCACTCTGTTGTTTTGGTGATTTGATTGAATTTGCTGTTGTTGTTGTGTGTTAATTTCGCATGCTGGATAATAATTGGTTTCCCTCAGTTGTAAATGTCGAGGTTTACTCCAAATGGCCTCTATCGGTCAAATATCAATTTGGAGGAATTATATCCTCTTAGGTTATGAAACTATGAATTGAAAGTTCAAATTTAAGGGAAATATTTCGAGAACAACATAATAACAATATATCCAGAATATAAAAATGTTCACAAATATATCCGCTAGATAAAAATGATTAGAAATATATCCAGAATATAAAAATGTTCACAAATATTTTGAGAACAACATAATAAAAATATGTATAAACATAAGGGTAAAAAAAAAGGGGTTACAAAAATTATCAAGTAAGTGACTGGCACTTGCTTTTTGATAAATATATGATTTGGTTTTTTTTTGACAGTGATTTTTTTATTTGGATATAGTAAAAATAATTTCTTACGGCCTTAAAATAAAGAATTTCAAAAATTAAAGTTGCTTAATATATTGTTTTCTGTAGAATTATATTTTTTTATTTGTGAGAATCAACATTTTTGCAATTCTCTCTCTAAACAAAATTAGAAAGTGGAAGGATTAAAGTTGTTTAGAATGTTATCACATTTTGAAGTACGTCGATGTTATTTTGACGGTACAAAAATAATCGCTCTTTCGAAAAGAAAAAAAACAAATTTTATATTCATAGAAGGTTATTTTGAAATTTACCCATGAAGCATTAAACAACGAACAATGTGTTAAAGAAAAAGAAAACACAAACCAAGAAAATAAATTGTTTTTTGAACTTTTTCAAGAGATTTGAAACAAAAATGAAACACTTTCTTTAGGGTAAATGATTTGTTAGTCTTTGCCTTTTGTCAAATTTACTGTGTAATTTTTATATTTTGAAAAACTCACTATAAAATTTTTGTTTTTTGTCATAAATAATTCTTTAGTCCTTTTGTCCATTTTTTAGATTTTAAACATATAATATACTTTCAAGACATCCATACTGCAATACAAAAGAGTTAATTATAACGAAATATGAGGACTTTGTAGTGAATTTTTCAAAATATGAAAACCATCAGTGAGTTTTGACAAAAGTCGGGACTAATAATCATTTGCCCCTTTCTTTATACAAGTGTTAAAAAATAAAATAATACTGGAGAAATTCTAGAGCGCTTCTGAATGAGTACAATACTCAATGAAAATAAAAAAGACGACGACATGTTGATAATAAGACTATTTAGGGTAATAATAAAAAATATAAAGTTATATTTATAACTAAGAGAGGGTAAATTACACCATTGGTACCCAAACTATACTTTTTCAAACTGGTACCAATTTGTTTAGAAACTTGGATGAAAAAAAAATTTGTTTAGGTATCGATTTGGGAAAGAGGGTATAGTTTATGAACCAATGGTTTAATTTACCCCAAATGAATATGTATTTGGAAATTGCTCTATAAGATCTCTTATTAAAATGAAGTCAAGTTTATTAATTAACTGTTGTCAATTTATTTTTTGTGGACCAAAAATTGACAATTTTGATAGAGAGTTCAATTTAATTCATATAGAAATATCTGTAAGTTACCTCACTTTGCTAAGAATAGATATACCCATCAACGGATAAATAAATATAAGTAGAGATTAATCAAATGAGCAAAGTTTATGTTGAAATTAATCCGATAATATAAGTAGAGATTAATTAAATGACCAAAGTTTATGTTGAAATTATAATCCGATTAGAACAAACTCGTGTTTGTAAAATGTTATAGATTTATGGACTATAGACTTATATGAAAATTAATACTGATATACTAAAGAATTTTAACGCAGAAATTATAATATCATAAAAACCTTAATCATTACATGTGTATATTGATATGTTGTATATCAATAAACATCCATTAAACAGGTGAATATCCGTTATAAGTAATTATATTTTATAACACTATTTTTTATTCTATTTGATTATAATTGTCACCACTTTATATTTAGCGGATAATACATCACACTATAAGATTAAAGTTTACTAGTTAGATGGAGGAGCTGCAACAACTCAAGCTGGAGGAGCGGCTACCGGAGGTGAAGGACCGGTAGAGGTTTTAGGCGACGGAGCAGCGGTTGAAGGTGATGGAGGAGGTGACTTAACCAAAGCACACATAGACTTGAGGATAGTGATAGCTTCCGGGTGAAACGGAAATAATAAAAACGAGCATATCTTGCTTATCCCATTCACAAGATTGCAACAGTCGGGTGTAAGACCCGTTGCATTATTACGAAAAACAGTCTGAGTGAAAGCGTTCTTACATCCTGGATCGTTATTAATTGATATGAAGCAACTTAATGGAGTTGTAAACGTCTGTGCTTCTCCTTGTGGAATACTTGAAAACATAATCCATACACTTAATGCCATAACTACTAGAATAGTGTTTCTTGATGAACCCATTTTTTATTCTACAAATCAGTACAACAACAATATGCATATATATATCAACTTACTTTTGCTTTTTCTTATCAATTTTGATGGTGGATTTGGTGTTGGTTTTTGAGGTATTTATACTGATTAATGTAGATTCAGAATTAATTTCTTAGCTAGCTTGTGGTTAATAAGATTCAATTTTTCTTCATGCATTTACGCGTCTCTATAATTAACATTGGGACTACTACATATTAAATCTTACTGCATCATGCTTAACACATTTCTAATTATAATTAATTATCATTATTTATTTGACTTTCTTGTCCATCTATTCATTTCTATGGCCATGGTTACAATTGTTTCTTACAAAGCTTATAACCTAATTAGTGAGAGGAAACAAAAATAATGTTACAAAGTGCGCAGCTTGCACTAATCTGTAGAGGTCCTGAATGTAAGAGTTTATATCCTAATCATTTCCATGATTAGGACTAACTTTGGATATAAGTATTTTATGATATTCAATCAATGAATGTTTCATTCGTTAGTATAACACAAGAATATAGTATGAAAAATTAATATATTATTCGTTAAACACAAAATCAGAGTACAACTGTTATACAAAGTATGATCTATAAATACAATGCCTTTGGAACTATGTCACACAAACACAAAGTTCCTAAATAATGTTAAAGCCAACCATTATTAAACTTGTGTAACCTTTCTATATCCATATTATTGTTAGCTCAAAGAACTAATAGAAATTTGATCAAAATAATTAGCTAGCTGTTAGAAAATAATATAAAAAAACATTGTTGGATCTTAAGTATTTAATTTAAATTTTTAGTTTAATTGGTTCACTTGACATGGTATTTAGAGCTTTTACGATAAAAATGTATTGAGTTTGAGCCCGGACAACCACATTTATTGGTAAATTAAATTTAAAGTTAACTCCAAATAAGTACCATGTGGTTTCACAATTTTACAAATATTGTAACTTTGAAAATAATTCAGGTTCATCAATATCTAAATCATCTCAATCTTTAAAAAAAAATTCAAGTGTCGCTCATGCATGCTTCATGTCTCATCATCTAGAGCTTTCAACTTGTTCAAGTTAAATAAGAAGGTAGAAACATCTTCATATATTTTAAATTGCTCAAATCTTTTTTTTTTAAGGAATACCAATATCAATATCTATTATCCTTAAAAAGTAATTGACCCGAATTTTTTTTTAACCTCTTTGAATGATTCATCCCTATCATTCTCATTAAAGTGATGAAGATAAAAGGAGAAAATTGGTTGCAAATTTGAGAAAAATAGAAGATGAAATGAATAAGGTTGATTACATTCGTTTGCTTAGCTTTGGCAGTACGAAGGCTTTGAATTTCATGGAGAAGATCAAGAAAAGATTTTGATTAAATGATATGGATTAAGAATATTTGGCCTTTTATCAAAATAAAATCTCAGCCAGATTTTCTTTAACGTCCGTAAAAAAGCTCAATTTTTTTTAAAACCAAAAAAGCTCGACTAAATTGAAAAATGCAAAAGCAACTATTTAAATAAAAACTCAAATCTTATTTTTTACGTCAATCAAATAAGTTCCAAGTTATAAATTTTTTTTATATATAGAGGCCCCTTAATTGTGTGGGTGGTGGGGCTAGACACTAGTCGCCTATGTGGAAAGGCCCAAGAGCTGCCCCTGTTTGTAGGGTGGCAACAATACAGTTTTCATTCCGCACTCAATTTTTATGTGGAGGGTTTCAGTTAAATCTTAAGAAGAGTTTCATCAATTTTTTTAGGCTTAATAGGGTATATTACCTTCTAAACTTGTCTCCAATTAACAAGTGACACCCACAACTTTAAAACGTTATTAAAATCCCCCTAAACTTGCTTAATTGTATGAACTAACCCCGTAAAAACTCTCAATTGTGACAATTAACCCCCATATCCGACATTGTATAGTTGCAGCCAAAAAGTGGATTACACGCGCGACACATGGCAGCATGTCATTGGTTGTTAAAAACTCAAATGCCACATGTATAAAAAAAATAATAATTTTTTTAAAAAAAGAATTAAACAAAAATTAATTTTTCTTCTTATGTTCTTGTCAGTGTTCTAAAAATCGGCCGAATTGACCGATTAATCGGTAAAATTGAGTATAGCATACCGATTTTAGTAAATAGGTCGTTTTAAATCGGTCAACCGATTTATGACCGATTCAGAAAAAATTAGCCCAATTAAGAAAATTTTGGCCCAAATAAAAATTGCCCATACAATTTTAATTAAATAATTAGTTTTTAAAAATAACAAAATAAAACAAAAAATCCCTAAAATACTCGAATTACAACATTTTAACCACTAGCAAATTGAAAATTATGAATTTGGAGAACAATATATGGTTGAATAAGAGCATCTAAATATGTTACGTTAATTTGTTGGTAATTTTTTTTTGTTAGAATATTAATGTAATAACATCGAAATATTTATGTTTGAATAAGAGCATCTAAATATGTTACGTTATATTTATTATTATCATTTTAGACAAAAATAATTATTATTTTTAGGTAGTTTGGTCAATATTTTTTGTTTTCTAACATGAGTTTTTATGTTTTTTTAAAAAATATTTATATAATTCATTTAAAATAATTAAAAAATACAAAAATACAAAACCGATTCATCCCCGATTCATCATTTGGGTCACTGACTGCGCCGCGGCCGCATAGCGATTTTTAGAACACTGGTTCTTATTCTTGTTCTTCATTTTCATTTTTATTTTTTTTCCTTCATTTTGATTCTTTCTTTTTTTTTTCTTTTTCTATATCCATTAAAATTGCTTTACTTTTCTTTCCTTCTTCTTCTTTCCTTTTTCTTTCCTTCTTCTTCTTTCCTTTTTCTTTTATTCGGAAATCTTTCCTTTTTCTTTTATTCGGAAATCTGGAAATTTTCCAGAAATCTGGGACGAAATCTAGAAAATTTCAGATTTCCGTCGGAAATTCCATCAGAAATCTGGAATTTCTGGGAATTTCCATATTTCTGTCGGAAATCTGGAAATTTTCCAGATTTTCGAATCTGGAAACAAAGAAAAATGAAAAGAAAAGAAGAAGAAGATGAAGAAGAAGAAGGAAAAGAAAAAGAAAAAGAAGGAAAGGAAGAAGAAAAAGAAGAAAAAGAAAGAATCAAAATGAAGAACAAGATGAAAATGAAGAACATGAGAGAGAAAATGAAGAGTTAATTGTTTTTTAATTTTTTTTATGTTTTTTTAATTTTTTTAATTTTTTTAATTTTTTCGTTTTTTAACCCTTTCACGCACCCCTAAGGCTTTGTTTGGATGAGGTGTATGGAAGGTTAATAAAGGAAGAGAATGGAAAGGTTTTAAAGTGTTTAGAAAGGTTTAGACTTTTCTTTGTTTGGAAGAAGGACATGGGTTAATAAGGGTTAACTATTTTAGCTAAAAATATTAATAAAAGATTCAAAATTTTCAATTACTAAAATACCCACGTATAATTGTTTGGAAATAATTCCAATCATTCTTCCTTACATGACAAAAGAAATTCACATTACCACTATGATATAGCATAATTATATTGCAAAAATCATGGATATCATAAACTAAGCATAATATAAGCTCTAAAAATATTCAACTCAAATTATAAATCACTTTAACCACAAAACGCACACAAGTTTCAACTTGTACTTAAAACCTAATACTAACAGAAAAAGAAAAAAGATCTCAAACATATGTCGAAAATGATTTGAAGTTTAATACTAAATGTTGTCTTCCAATCCATGCCCAAGAAGTTTATTTCCCTCTGCAACTGCGAAACACCTACAAAAAATAGATGTGAAATTAAGGTCAACCTCAATAAAAGAAATCTATGATGAATTATAAAGTAAACTGAAATCATTTTTAAAAATAAAGAAATATAAACCAACCTCATTCATAGTTGCGTGTAAATGCATTATCACGACCCATCCATTTCATCAACAAACTTTTGCGATGATTCATTGGACTTATATTTAAAGCTTCCAACTTTTTTGGCTGCTCAAACAAATATGTAAATGCATCATCATGATGACGTGGGTCGATCCCTAATTCCTCGATCAATTTCCATATGTCACAATCCTTAGTTAGATCTTTTGGTGCAATTCCATTCACAAACTCTTTATTTGACTCGATTATAGCTTTAGCCACAGACTCTATTGCATTTGAAAGAATAACAACTTCTTCATCAATATCAGATTTTTTAGCTTTCTTTGCTCTTGAGGTAATTAGAACTTCAGGAGTTTCTTTAGTTCTCAATCTTATAGGAGATCCATTGTCTCCTGGTTCATTATCATTTATATTCAAGTCCTCAAGACCCCCAATAGTTTCCAATCTGATCTCATCCCGAGACACCATAAAATCAACTTCATCAATTGTGCAAGAATTTGAATATGGAGGTCTATTTTGATCGATTTCCATTCTTGTTCGTTTCAACTGACCTGCAGTTTCAGAAAGTTGTCCTGTTGCTCTATCTTGTCCGTAAAGTTGAACCAACTTCTCATAATTTCTTACAGGTTTGTTTTTCCATTCAGCTGCCGCCGGTTTTTTCTGCATACAAATTACATATAAACAAAAATTATAACAATTACAAATAATAAAATTTATATTTTACATATAACTTTATTCATAAATATTACCTCGATTAACTGTTGCCAAACTTCAGGTTCCGCACTCCATATTTGTGTTAATGGATTCCATGAGAAGCCGCTCATTCCATTCTTAAATAAATCATAACAACGACTAAACAACCTTTTTATGTTTTTCATACGATTTTGAGCTTTGTCCTTGTCTATGTTCTTATTAGGAAATTTAGACTTCAACTCCTTTACAATATTCTCGAGTGCATGAGTTGTGAAAGTTCCACTAACCCTTCCGCCGATTGTCTGTTGATGCAAGTATGCATCAATCAAAGCATCGTCCATTTCATGTGTCCATATACACATAGAATTTCCATCATTGGCATTTGAGCTATTTGATTTTTTTGGCATCTTGTCAACTATATTAAAAGATCAACATGTTAATAAATTATCAATTATACAGAAACAATAAAAGATGGATAAAAATGAGTGAAGAAAATAAACAAAAGAAACAAAATAAATTATCAAAGCAAACATAGAATTAAGTTAGATAGAATAAAGACAGAAGTATCCAAACTAAAGTGCTATATTAAATAAGTTTGCAAGTAGCAATCTCAATTAATCATTAAAGTAGTCAAGCTACAGAGGAAATTACATGACAAATGCTGAAACAACAATTGAAGAAAAACAAATTAATTCATCTAATATAATCAGCCCACATTTCAGCTGATATAGAATCTCTAAGTAACTCTCCTCGTCTAGTTTCCTCATTACTTTCCCTAGAACTATAATGCTCATCTCCCGAGGTATTCCGATTCAAAAGTTCATCATCAACTTCTTGAAGTATAAGATCATTTGGTTCCACCCCCCTAAGATAGTTATGTAAAATACAACATGCAATAATGATTTTATTTTGTATCTTAACACCAAAATTTGGCTCAGTTGAGCTTCCTATTATAGGATATCGCTTTTTGAGAACTCCGAAAGTTCGCTCAATTGCATTGCGCAAAGATGCATGTCGGAGATTGAATAATTCACGACCATTTTGCGGTGGATTTCTTGAATATTCTTTCAAATGGTATCGCTCCCCTCGATATGGTGTTATAAGTCCGCTCCTCAACATAAATCCGGCATCAACAAGATAGTATTTCCCTATATACAATACACTATGTTATTAGATTTATCTTAATGTATGTAATTTCTAGATTAATAACAAAGTTCTTATAATTACCTTCCGGAATTTTTAGAGGAAGGTCTCTAGATAAAGCATCCTTAATTATTCTTGAATCAGATGCCGTCCCTTCCCACCCAGCTAACACGTATGTGAATTTTAAATCAAAATTGCATGCAGCCAATACATTTTGTGTTGGGTATTCTTTCCTTCCACGATATTTAGGAGCATCGGTATTAGAAACTTTTACTCGAATATGTGTTCCATCAATCGCACCAACACAATCCTGGAGTTAAACTTTTCATTATACTACAAAAGATTATAAATTTATCAAGTATACTTAAATAAGAAAATAGATAACTAATCACCTTAAAGTACGGGTATAGTATTTTATTGGTGAATATCTCGGAAGGAACTTGTGATCCATCGGGTTGTCTCAAAAAACGATCCTCTAATTCTATAATGGCATCCAAGACATTGTGAAAATGTCGACTTATGGTCTCAGTTGAACGACGAAAGATGACCGAAAGTTCACGATAAGAAACATTGTGTCCTAGCAACCAAAGTGTTTTTAAGAGTTGTTCTTCCACACTTGCTCGTAGAGTTGGCTTAAGGCCACCATGTGTAATTAACAAATTACACAAACCCCTAAATCCTTCAGATGTCATTCTTATCACGTTATAGCATAGCGTACTAGAAAGTAAATGGTTCATTATTTCAGTTCTTTCTTGTTCTCCTCGAAGCCTAATTTCACGAGTCATATGATTTATTTTAGGTCTACGTTGACATCTACGTCTCGCATACCAAGCAATAACAGCACATACAACTTGAGCTGCTGCTAACATATGTAGGCGTTGCAATCTTATGATAGCTTTAATTTTATCATCCATCTAAAATTAAAAGGCACGAGTTAAACATGTACTAATTGAGTAATATAGACAATTATGTTAGAAGAGATCAAATATACTCCAAACATGCAAGAATCCCATATAAAGTACAAATTTAGAGCAATTTATATCCTGGAAAAAACATTAACAATAATAAAACACTTTTAGGGACCCATTCATATAGAATAAAAGAGCCCAATATATTTTGATTAGTGCATCATATGATAAGAGTATGCAAAGAATAAGATGGACTGCAATTAGAATACAGTAGGTACCTGGAAAGTGCTAATCGGCAGAGGAAGAGGAATAAAGGGATGAGAAGAAGGATCTATTTGTTTTCAATTGAATTGAGCAATAAAACACATCAGACTATATAGGCAAAGCTTGAGCTCATGAATAAGGTAATATAGATCGTTGGATGAATTGATGAGAAGATTAGGGCGCCAATTTTTCTAGGAAAGACAGCAAACTCGCGCCAAAAAGACTCCGCCAAAAAAATATCTATCGTACATATGCAGGAGTAGAATAGGAGCAGAGTAGGTATTTTTTTAATTTAATGAGGACAATTTAGTACAAGAAAATATCTAACCATTCCTAACACTTGGATTTGGAGTGTTAAAATTTGTAACAAAACTAACCCCTCCTCAACCCTTACTAACCCCTACCTATCAAAAACCTTATTCCCAAACATAGGTTTATTATTAACCCTTACTTTATTAACCTTCCTAAAACCTCCTCCCAAACAGAGCCTAAGAGTTTGAATCTCACTCTCCCTGCCATGTCAGCAATTTGGGGTTAGTTCATACAATTAAGCAAGTTTAGGGAGATTTTTGTAACGTTTCAAAGTTGGGGGTGTCACTTGTTAATTGGAGACAAGTTCAGGGGGGTAATACACTATTAAGCCATTTTTTTTAACTCTACATCTGCCTGTGCGGTTATCCACGGTTTTCGGGGAATCCCCAACATCCTAAATAATTCAAAGTTCAAATACCCAAATTTAAATCAATAAAATTAATTGTTTATAGATTATCACAATTAACACAATATTTATAGAATAAATCCAAAAATCCTAAAAAAATCCTAAAAGATCAACAATTCGACACTAAAATTGTCAAGTTCATACAAATTAAATGACGAGTAAATATAAATATGATTTTTGTGGTGAAAACTAAGAAGATCAACCAATTTGAAAATTCAAAAACATGTTTATAACACTAGGTTACCGAAAATATTTATTTAAGTATTTAGTAAAAAAAGTAAGATTTAATTATATAGTTTCGGTTATTTTTCGGCATTTTTCGGAGATCCCCGCGGGTTTTATTTCGGTGGCGATTGGAGGATCCCCACGGTTTGGGATAATAATCCCCAACCTCGCCCAAATTTAATTTTCGATGGTAAAATTTCTCACACGCCCAAATAATTCCTTTTTTCCCGCCCCTACCGGTTCAGATAGCCACAGTTTTCAGGTTTTCCCCCACCTCATTGACACATTTGCCTATTTGTAGCTGAATCCAAAAATAGTAATTTTATTGATGAATATCTATTACTGTACTGAGTTTATTGACTCAAAACATACTTTAATGACTTGAATTGCTCAAGGTGTTTAATCAAATGTGAGTTTAACCCATGATAGTTGTTCAATTAATGTTTTGCGAGGTAAATTACATTAGTGGTACTCAAACTATACTATTTTTCCTAAACTAGTATCTAAACCGATTTTTTTTCCATCCGGATACCCAAACAATTGATGATTTTCCATTAAGGTCCAAACAACAGGTCACCAACCGGTCATAGCATGTTTGAACGAATTTGACCAAGTCAAACCCACTTTCAAAAATATGAAAACTTGAAATATATTTTTTACCCTTATTAATTTTCCCTCGAACCCCTCTCTCCTCCAACTCCTCTCTCCACTTAAATGTTTCTTTTAATTAATTTTTGTTGCTCTCTCTCTAACCTCCATAACTTTAAATCTTTCTTCTCCTCTCTCGTATTTTTAGAAGTGGCGGAATTTGAAATTTCCAGAATCGCTCGCCAAAATCTGGAAATTCTAGATACGCTCTTCGGTTCTGGAATCCATAATTTCCAGATTTCGGCGACTAGAATCTGGAATTTCCAAATTCGCTTGCTGGTTTTAGAATCCAGATTCCCGTTGCTGGAATACGAAAATTCCATCCGGCGGCAAGATTCTGAAATTTCCAGAATCAGATGGGATATGGAATTTACAGATTCCGACGAGCGATTCTGGAAATTCCAGAAATTGGCCGATTGTTTTGGAAATTCCACAATCGGCGACCGTTATATGAAGAAAAGAAAATGAGAGAAATAGGAGGGGAGAAGAAGAAAAAAGGAGAGAAGAAGAAGAGAAGAAAAAGAAAGATGAAAGGGTGGAGAAGAATCAAAATTTTTGTGTATGGAGGTTGGAAGAGAGAAATTGAGGAGAAAGAAGATGAAAATAAGGAGGTCAATTTGGTCATTTCACAATTGATGATGTATAAGTCAACAAAATATTAGGGTCAAATTTGGTCAAACCAGAGTTGACCACCGTTGACTGATCACCAACATGTCATTTGGATGTTAATGGAAGGTTATCAATAGTTTAGAAACTCAAATGAGAAAAATTATTGTTTAGGTACTAGTTTGAAAAAGATGATATAGTTTGAGTACCAATGGTGTAATTTACCCTTATTTTGTATTCAACATCCATTGATAATTTGTGCTACAAAAGTTAAAGCCGAGTACCCATATTTTTAAATACAGCCCCCTTTTAAGAATTTGGCCCTTTTATTTTCTTAGAAACGATTTTGAAAACTAATTGAGAAAAAATAAACCTTAATTTTTTTCCCAAATAGATTAGGTAATAAAAAGAAGTTCTTCAAATATTATTTATCGTTGTTCATTTTCGATTTATTTAGCATCCCGACATTATCCCTTTTCAAATTTTAGACTAATAATTTAGAGAAGTGAGTTGTTTTATTGTTGAAAAAATTGAAATAAAATTGTCAAAAGAGGTGAATTTATTCAAAAGTGTGGTAGACAAGTAAAATTGAACCATTTTGTAGCAGAAGGATAAAATTAACTGCCCCCATGATATTGGGGCAAAACTGACCATATCCTTAAAACTTATTTATTTATTTATTTACATATATAATACTAGTGTAAAAGTGACCAGATATAGGCGGTAAAATACAGCTCAAAACCGGCTGTATAGGTCAACATCACTCATTAATCAACACTCCCCAAAATAAGAAAAAGCCCCAATCTTGACACATTAACATATTTCTTCTTCTTCTTCTCTCTCATTTTTACACACTCTTACAAAATTGTATTCCTTTGGATCCATTTCTGAAACCCTCTTTCTATCTTCTTGGGAAGAAATAAAAGGGATTTTTTTTGAAAAGAAACAAGGCATGGATGCTGTAAATTTCACACGCAATGTGTCAGCTTTTGTATCCCATAGACCAACTTAAAAATCCCCTCTTTTTTTATTCTTCTTTCCATTTTGTAGGTAAAGCTTCCATCTTTCTCTCTCTCTACATATCTCGTTTTTCACAATGCACAACGGAATCTTTATGTTTCTATGCTCTCTTGCATTTTATTTTCAAACCCTCTTTTGAGCTCTGTATAAAAGCCCTCAGCTTTTTGTTCATAGTTAATTTATTTGTATTTTCACTACATTATTTTTTTGTTTTTGTTGGTGAGGTCTTTTGTTTAGCTGATTAGAAGATTCTGGTGTGTGTTTTGATTTTTGGGTGAGCAGTGTTAAGTTAAAAAGCCAAGATCTGTGGTGGTTTAGTTCAAGATTATGGTTGGTGAATGTGGTTTCTATGAAATTGGAAGACCCATTTGTGGTTCTTGTATGCTTATGTGTTTTCTGTTGATTGATGCTCTTCAATTAGTGAAAAATATGGGGGTCTTGTTGAATTCTCTCGGTTGGTTTCTCGGGAGTTGTTAAATTTTAGGGGCTTTTGAACTGGAAGGGGAAGCTTTGAAGCTGTGAATTGGGTGTTTCTGAAACAAAGACCTAAAGATCTCTTGAAAATCCGTGTTAAGTTAACAATGTCAGGAGCTCCAAGAGTGAGGTCTATGAATGTGGCTGATTCTGAGACCAGGCCTGTCTTAGGACCCACTGGAAACAATAAGGTGGGCTCGTTAATAGCGAGGAAACCTACCTCAAAGCAAATGAGAAAGGTTGAAACATCGCCAGAGGAAGTTTCATTGAGTGAAGAGAAGAATGCATCTGTAGTAGCTACTGGCAATGCTCGATCCCCCAAATCACATTCTGCTAATGTTCCGTCTGTGCTTCGTCGGCATGAGCAACTGTTGCATTCAAATTTATCTCTCAACGCTTCTTGTTCATCTGATGCGTCCACAGATTCATTCCATAGCCGTGCATCTACTGGCCGGTTGACACGATCATATAGCTTAGGAACTAGGAGAAAGCAATATTCTTCAAAACCAAGAAGTGTTGCTTCTGATGGGGGTTTAGAATCTCCACCAGCTTCAGGTGGTTCACAATCTAAGAAGAGCTGCACTTGGGTCACACCCAATTCAGGTGCGTTCTGTGGTCTTTTATTCTGGACTTAAGTGTTGAGATAACCATAATTACGAAGTCACAATGTTAGTTTATTATGATACTGCTTCATATTGCTGCAAACCATATTGATTATGAAATAGGATTTATTTGATAACCAATCTTGTTAATGAGAAATTGAATTCAAGTGGTTTGTTACGCACTTTATTTATGCATGTCTTTTGAGTTTCACAAGCCTGTGTATGTCGAGTTGGAGGTACACAACTAGATACAAAATGGAGTTCTTGCTTATCTTTGGCAATGTTTTGTTGATATTTAGCTGTTCAGATGCTTTTACATAAGTCCTTGAATGACCCACTTTGCATTCATCTCTATTATCTTAAGCAAACAAAGTGCTTGGTGCAGTTTAAATCTTTATAGAAAGGCTAAAGTGTCAAATTTGTAACCTGGCTTAAAGAGTAGAAATATCTTGTGTAAATGAATTGAGGAATATATGAGAATTGCTCGTTTATGATGGATTATGAGACTGTATATGTGTTCATAAACTAACTCGTCTGTGTCTTGAATAGCCAGTCTCCGTGAAGAGTAGGCTGTAGGTTATGAAAAACTGAACCACCACCTGTTGGTTAGTAATCTAATTTTATCTTTGTGTTATTAGAACAGTCTCACGCTGTCATTTTCCAAATGAAGAACAAGGTAATTAGGCTTCTTAAGTTGTAAAAAGTTTATATACTTGCCAATTGCTGTGTAATAGCCTTCCATAATTTGATGCAATAAGGTCCAATTTCTCAATATCTGATTGTTTCTGCTTTGTATGACGAAGGAGGGATTATAGTCCTGTTGTTATTCCTTTATATAGTGGAAATTGATGGAATAATTGTTTGTTGAGCATAAACTTAATTGAGTTTTGGAGTTCTGCTATTTACCTGGATGCTCTTCCATTTAGTTTAAGAATGAAATTAAGAAACCTGCCATACAAGTATTCTGGAGGTTTGTTAATTAACAGGACCAATATATGTTGTTATATCTCAATACATAATGGATCAAAACATCAACCTTGATGATATTTTGAAGTTAAATTACAAATTTGGAGGCACTGAACTATGAATTTATAGTGAGCATCATGCTTCACAAGTGCACATTCCAATATTTGGCACTGATGGGTTTTTCTTTCACTTGTTTAAATCAGATCCATACTATGCTACTTTCCATGATGAAGAATGGGGAGTTCCTGTACATGATGACAAGTACGTGGTTTCGGCATCATGTTTACTAGTTTAACAGCTCTTATTTCCACTTTCAAAAGTTATATGCTTGATCTTCTTGTCTGCTACCATGGATGCAGGAAATTGTTTGAGCTTCTTGTCTTTTCCGGTGCTTTGGCTGAACTTACTTGGCCTTCCATTTTAAGCAAAAGACTTTTATTTAGGTACTAAATTTATTCCTGCTACACTTTTATGCTCCAATCAGGGTATCAATTTGATACTTTTTTGTTATTTTTGGTCAAAATAGTCCAAAACGACACCTGTCAACACGTTAGAAAATACAAATAATGTGTTTATGTGTGTCACTTTAGACTAATTTGACCAGAAATGCCAAATTTGTGAACTTAATCAATAGTCAGAGTTTGTTGCGGGGCAAATCAATCTTGCGAGCCAAGCTAGGAGGCCAAATTGATCTTCTATCTGAATTGTTTTTCTTATGGTATTGATCAATTTGCTGTGTATATCATTGACAAGTTATGTAACTACACGTATGCCTTCTTCTGTAGGGAAGTTTTTTCGGATTTTGATCCCATTGCTGTCTCAAAACTTAACGAGAAGAAGATAATAGCACCAGGGAGCACGGCTAGCTCCTTACTCTCAGAAGTTAAACTGCGGTCTATCATTGAGAATGCACGGCAAATATCGAAGGTAGATTCTCTCTCAGCTTTAGGTTGTCCTTCTCTGCCAGGTTCTGATAAAGTGCACCATAAGTTTATTATTTGTTTGTTTCTCATTCTACAAGTGGGATATTTTAATTTATGTATTCATATCCTTTGTTCTTACCTTAATTGGACAAGGGCATTGATGATGGCGGTAAATGTTTTCCTTTTTGCCGAACCTTACAAGTGATAAATTATAGTGATGAATGATGAGGTAAGTTAGGTGAAAAGTTAGTTGAAGGGTTGTGGTCCAGAGATATCTACCCTTGTTTCAAGTATAAAGGACAAACTATATTATTTGCCACTATAGAACTTGACCTTGATATCTTATCTTATGACACTAGTTATACAACCTAATTATTTATTCGTTAAGATGCCAGCTTGCTTACTTAATTTTCCCTAATTTTCAATATGATTAGATGACTTGGAGGAATTTAAATTATGGCTTAGGCCTATTTACTTTATCCACCCGTAGCAACTTCAGGGTTGAAATTGTAGTTTCATCTGAATAGAATTGAGCTTTCAGTGAAGGGAGACTTTTCAAGAATTGGATACAGTATTACTTGCTATAATTATGATTACAACTAACTTTTTGCAGGTTTAATTGGTGGCAGGTGATAAATGAGTTTGGATCATTTGATAAGTATATATGGAGCTTCGTGAACTACAAGCCGATAGTGAGCAGATTCCGATATCCTCGGCAAGTGCCTGTAAAGACGCCGAAAGCAGAAGTAATAAGCAAAGACCTGGTAAGAAGAGGATTCCGCAGCGTGGGACCTACAGTGGTCTACTCGTTCATGCAGGTAGCAGGGCTAACAAATGATCATCTCATCGGTTGCTTCAGATTTCAGGAATGTATAAATGCAGCGCAAGAAAAGGAAGAAAACGGTATCAAATTCAAGGGTGAAGAAGAAGAAGCAACAACTGATGGAAGCGTAGAGTCCAAAATATGTATAGCTGTGGATGAATTGAGTTTCTCCTCGGACTGAACTGGACGACAACGTGTTGTGGTCTGTTTATCCTAGCAACACTATGAGGGTGTGTTCTGTGTATAAAAATTTCATGAATTTGTATGCTTCTTGATTTCTTAGATTGTAGATTACTAAAATTATATATTAAATTAACTGATGATTGTACTTTTTTCTGGAGCCTTGCAAGAGAAACAAGAAAAAAAGGATAGTTTACCGAGGACACTTTTTATTTTATTTTTTATTTTTTTTGTATAGTTGAATTGTGCTAGTAATTAGTAATTACTAATTAGAATCATCTTTAGAACCATTTTTTAGATCCAATGGTTCATCTGCAAAATCAGGTAGCTTCCATGTTCTTCTGTTTTCTTAGGGTAGTATTATTAATTGGTTTGAGCCTCGTTAGCCAGCAGTGTTTATAAACTTTGCATTGAAACGGAACAAGCAAAAGCCGATTACAAGCATCAAACAATAAAGGGGCAGAACGTTTCCCCAAAACTGAATTGTGAAAGCTTACTTAGACACAGAGTGTGCAATGCCACTCACATTTCGTCTAGAAGCTCATAAGCAGTCTGAAATCACAATCCCAAGCGATGAGTGATCAGGTGAGGCCGTGAGGGGTTGTTCATAGACTGAACCACCACTGACTTGAATGAACAGTAAGCTGTTGGAGACCTTGAAATCTAACCTCAAGGATAGCTTCCCAGATAGCTAAAGCTTCTGCAAACCTGGGAGTTATAATATAATAGTCAAAGATGCCGGATGTATAACCAAAACGCTTACCCCTCCCTTTGTCAACACACATCTAATGAAGAACACGTAGAATAGTGCATCCAGAAAACAGAGAAAACACGAGGAAAATGAGAATTAGTACCAATCCAATGTTTCTCATTTGATTTGTCATGGAACCTGTAAAGTTACCAAGTCGTGGGATAAGGTAAAATAATATCTATATCATTCACAATCAATCTCAACTTTTATCTTAATGCTCTAAATGACACAACTGAGAGCCTAATGTTAATAAGTTAGGCCAATATTAGATATTATTGACATAGTTTTTTCCTCATTTATAGATCTTGTAAACGTTATTATACAATTTCATTATGTTTCCACTTACCCGTAATATATCACATGACAAAGAAAAAAAAAGTTAAAAATTATTTTCGCGATGTATTCCATCCAACTTGAAGACACGCAATTGACTTGTAACTAATACAAAATACATAAACAAAATTTTTGTTTTTTCGAATGATATTTGAAATTAGTTTAACTTTTCAACGTTAAACCGTAAGTTGTACTATCTATCTACTACACCATTAATAAGAGAATAGTTCTTGATTGATAATGTTAGAGGATACCTACTCTTATACCTTATCTGGGAAAATCCATAAATTCATTGATGTTAACAATTCGAAAATTGGTCCCAAAAATTATTGGTTCGTGTCCTGTCCCCTTGGGGATGGAAAATGGACTTACTGAACATGTTTGTAGGCTGTGCTTTTAACATTTAATGTATTAAGATAAATTGTTGCCTATTTCATCCTGAAAAATCTCTGTATGCTTGTCTCTCTCATATTTGGGATGAAAGGTAATTTGTTTCTCACATTTCACAAATAGAGTTTTTCCATTCCAAAATGATTTTTACATATAAAGCCATTTTCGGATTTTGTTTTCTTTTTATTTATCAAATAAAACATTTGATTCATCGGATTAGTTTGATAGTTTCTGGTTTTTAACATTTGATAGATATACGCACATACATAATCTTGTTTTCTTTGATTTTCGCTCATAGTGGCGACTCTGTTAGCGACAAATACATATTTATCATTAGTCGAATAACTTCAACATACAATTTTTCGAAGTTGTTTTATTAATGAAAAATTATGTATTTGGTTCTCGTGTTTTTATAAAGTGACTTTGGATATGAATACAACTGAAACAATTTTATTCATCATCGAACGGTGCATAATGCGCCTCATCAGGCGTGTGCACAATCTGCAATGTAACATGACAGTAGTTTGTCACAACGTATTTGTTCACACTTTTTTCCACTATATTTTTGAATATCAATTCTTCTTCACAACATTATAGATACTCTAATACCCTATCTCTCCCGTTTCCTCTCTGTCCAGAGTCCCATTTCGCCAAAATTGACTTCAAAATTCGTGTACTCTAGAATTCCAAGCCGGTTTCCGGCGAAATGGAATTCAATTCCAAAATCCTTTATCCGAAAAGGAGCGACACCTAAACAATTCCAGTTCATGGTAGAAATCGCCAACTTCAACCCTAAAATAAACAGCACTACGCTGTTTTCGACTAGCCATCTTAACAATTTTTAACATATGAGAAAATTGCTTACTACAGGAAGACGTTGGTGCGTCGAATCCCAACTAATTCTATGTTCCAATACTATATAGCTCTAACCATGTTCCGGTCAATTCCTGACGGTGTACAACACTTAATATACAACTGATTGTCTGATTACAGAGGGAGGAAAAAGAAAACCTAACAATTCAATAATTCACATTCTGAGAGCTAATAATTTTCAAACAAGGACAGCCACCTTGTGCTTTGATATTACCACTGCTGAAATAATCAAGACAACCAAGTTGTCAACAAGGCTTGATTTCAAATCCGATGCTTAGAAGTGTCCGGGCTGACTCAATCGCCTTTTCTTTGTCAGCTCCGACGTCCAAAGTTTCACTAGTTAGCTCACCTTCCTTTCCTACTGACCACTGAGTAGACATTACTTGGTTTTTGGGTGTATCAATTTTCTTGACTTGAATAGTATTCATTGAAGCTGGAGCTGCAGCAGCTACAAGAGGAGCACTTGGTGGACCGTGCCGTTTTTTCGGTACAGGAGTATCATGGTCATGCACTCCTTTATAAGTTATAATGACGGCGTTTGAGTTATCCACTGCTGTTTCAATGTGCTTCCGCACTGGACATCCAGCTGACGTGCATCTATAGTAATTCCTGCATGATTTTATTCATAAAACAAGTTTGAATTAAAATCTAGATTCCTTTAGACATTCATTCATTTTACATAAATGAATGAAAAATGCTTGCTTTCCACACAGAAAAGAAGTAAGCAATGATTTGGTCCTTCAGGAATGACGAAATACACTTATTAGTTGCTGCATTTGCATAATAAAATTTACATCTTTCTGTTGGTTTCTTTGTGATTTTCTGTTAACTTAATGTGAGTAAACAAAAATGTCCTTATATGACTCCTTAAAGATAGCATCTATATTAACTTAAGATGTTACAGTAAATAATGTCCTTGAAAGGATTAACATCTATGATGCATGTCATAAAATCATACTCTATACCTATATGGGAAAGTACATTATTTCTAAAAATCTTCGTTGCGAACTATTATCTTCCAAGAAGAGGTCAATATGATCCCATACTAGTAATTAAACTTTGTCCAGCTGAAAGTTCTGTAATCAGAAGGGATAAATCATCCAAGGCAACTGTCTTGAATCTTATTTAACCTAACCCAGAAGAGGATGTCAATAACAGCCATTAACGCTAGATTTCCAATGCCTATTCCAGTCCAATCTTCTTGGGAAACCCACCACAAACACAAGTCAAGCTTCTAAAAATGAATGAACCAATTTAATCAGAATGTGTCTAAATTAATGGATCACCACACAGTTCTGCTTCCTCTCCTTACTCGAGGCTCTCCTCAAGAAAAGAAATCAGAACAAAAAGCTAAAGGCCATCAAATCATATCATTTAAAGCACTCTTGTCTATATATTATTTGCCTATTTCCTCTTACAACATGCAAATCCTATATATTACTAATACTTCAGTTAAAATCAAAACAAAACACAGGTAAAATATCCAGAGAATGACTATTGATGCACGAATATGATGCATTATTAGTAAGAAAACTGCAAAACTAAGATTGATTCTCTGATTTCTTCTTAAAATTATCCTTTTCATAAATAACAGACTAAAAAGAAAATAACTAAGGAACTACAATTAAACTATTCCTAAAAATTATCTTTTGTTAGTTTTATTTTTCTTTGTCAATCTATAGGGTAAACAAGCATGCACCTGGGATACGGATTTCCTTTCACCATCTTCTGCCCATATTTGCGCCATCTGTACCCATCACCTGAGATTCCCACATCACCTGCTGCATGCACAATAAATTTAGGTTTCTTTCCAGGTTTTATTGGTGTTCCAGCAGATTCCAAGTTCTCCTTCTTCACTCTGGTCAATAAGAAGCAAAACTATAAGAAAATTTCTCTTCAACACAGCCCTTTCACCAAATTATGCCAGAAACTATGAACAAAACATGTCGAATATAATCTGAGGAAATTAAATTCCTTAGAACCGTGCCTTCGTTTGGGTTCGGGCTCACTAGCATGCTCGTCTTTTATTTGCATGATGCCATTCCCATCAGGGCCACTTGAATTCTGTCGCTTCTTGTCAGGAACAGGTGATGCCTCCTTAGTAGATTCTTTTAGTGTGGCTTGCTCCGAATCCTTAGATTTGCTGATAGAATGTTCTATTCCACTATTTTGCATAACAGGCTGAGATGACAATGCAACTCTGTTTTCTCTTGCACTATTGTTCTTCCAAAGTGGATCATGACTGTGATTTCCTTTATTAACAATCTGTATAATGTTGCCTGAATGATCAGCACACTCAATCTTTTTAGCACTACAGTCAGAATATGTGCACCTGTAATAGCTTCGAGAACCAGTAGGACTCTTCACTTGCTTTTGTCCATATTTACGCCAGTTATAACCATCAGGAGTATGTGTTCTCACGACGGAAGCAGAAAGACTCTTAAAGCTGGAAGATTTCTGAAGATCTGCCTCTGGGGTATGAGCATTATTCGTCTTTGATGGTGAAATTGTCAATTCTGGTAAAGTTGGACTAGGAGCTGATGATATCAATTGTGTAACAGAAGTTGGTGAAAACTCCAACAAAGAAGTTGCATATTGAGAAGACTGAAGCTGATTTTGAGCCAAGGATTCAGCATCTAGGGTTGTTGCAGCTTTGGAAGCTTCCGGGTTTGACACCGCATCTTGCTCCTGATAAAGATTAAATAAATATTATGAACGGGCAATAATACTTGAATTTTCAAATTTTTATTGACCATCAATTTTCACATGTGAATATATTACAAGAGTCTATAACAGAGCAGCATATAAAAACATAGACTGTTGTGAATGACTTTGTCAAAAGGTAAGATTCATGCCACTGGAACAACATTGTTTAAAATCTGGAAGATCAATTTAACATTTTAGAACTTGGAAAAGCGCCAAGCAAATAGGGGATGAGATGCCATAAGATGTAAAAGAGAAGTAGACAATAATTGGAAAATTATCTGCCATCTTCACAAACTGACCCCAAAACCTGGCTTAGTAGAGTCCGGTAGCAATAAACCAGCTCCAACACAATGTTTGAACTACTCTCGGTATGGACTCTCTTACTGTAGATCTTTCATTGATATTTAATGCTGCGAAACATATCAAAATGAGTTCTAAGCTCCTAAAAAAACAACTAGAAAGAAGCTACTCAAGGACCACGAGTAGCTTGCAAACTAATAGTTCTTCCTAAATTTCATTTAGCACAAACACTGTTTCACACAAAATTCACAGAACTAATAACAAAAGAAACAAAAACTGACAGACACTTGTTCAACAACAACAAAGCCTTAGTCCGAAATGATTCGAGGTCAGCTAACATGATTGAACTAAACGCTCCAGCTTATAGTTACGACTAACAACATATTTACGACAGAACCATCATAAATAACCGCAAAAGCAATAAAAATAAAAATAAATGATCCTGACCTTAAATTTAGTTTGTTCCCCTTTTTCCAAGGATGAAGTATCCTGCAAACCTGCCAGATCAGCATTAAACAAAATCAGAAAAAAAAGAGATTAAATAATGATATTCCATAAACAAACAGAAGAAACCCTAACCTACACACTGATCGTTCTCCGGTGATAACGCCGTCGAAGCAGAGGGTTCGAATTGCGACTCCGTTAACCGAGTCAGTTGATTTAACTCACTAATTTCACTCGCCTCTTCATCTTCTTCTTGTTCTTCTTGTGAATTTCCCTTTTTATCCTCACCTTGTACTTCGAGTGGAACTTGGAGCTCGGTCTCGTCCATGACCGATTCTCCGGCGGCTAAGTTTGAAAACAGTTGGAATGAGTAGTTGATAGTGTCCGACGCCGGAATAAGAAGGATGGTAACCGGAATGATGGAGGGACAAAAAGACACAGAAACAAAGTAGCAGAAATGGTGGGGGTGGGGGTATATGTGTCCTTGACTACATTTGACTCAGGTGCTTTTTTTGGCTCCGTTTATTTCTCCGTTACTTTGGTTGACTGACGTCTTCTTTAACGGCGTAGAGGTTACTGGTAGCTTTGACTCTGACACAGTGAGTAATTAATATAATCATCGCACTTACCTTATTAAATGAGAATTGAGTGGGGTGTATTCTTTTGTAAGAAATCTGGACCGTTGGAGTTGGAATTAATGGTGTGATGACCGTTGGATTGGTGAATATTTGAAAGGAATTATGCTCGGGGACATATTAATAATATCACGTGATTTGATTTATTCATCCTTTGCTCTCGATGTACGAAGAAGCACTGTGTACGCGAATGTGGGTTATTCGCTCTGAATGTTTGATTGTTGTCTAACCAATCTCCAAGGATCTCTCATATCTATATAACTAGTGTTTGACTCGTGCGTTGCACGGAAATATAAGTTATTGTTAAATGTGATTGTTTTGTAAAAGTTAAAATAATGATTACTTTGTTAACTTTACCCGTTAAATTGATAGTGTAAAATTCATTAATAGTATATACTGCTTTCATATTTATATTAGAAAAAAACCTTTAAATAATATCATAAAATAGACAATTCTAACCATATCCTAAAAGAATTGTCCTTACAAAATATGAACTACTATCTACATTACAAAATTATGAATTATAAGAGAATATAACCAAACTAAAAGAAACCAAATTAACTCCCGAAATAGGAGAAAGAAAAATTGAAAACAGATGTAGAGCAAATTAGCTATTCAAAAGGGTTATATAACGTAAAGTAAGTCGAAAAAGATGCAATAAACAAAAAAATACAAAAGTAAATTAGAGATGCAGAGGCACTCTTAGGAACTACTACAATTAAGCAACATCAGTTGCATTTCATTCCTTTCAAACTTGACGATAAAATGACTGATGATATAATTTCTAAGGATCTACCTTTTATATACTCAATCAGCATTGTTGCCTAATTAATTAGTTATCATCCCAATTCCACATTTGTTAGGTTTAATTGTTCAAACTACTTGGTTACTGATAAGATATTGATGAATGTCCTGCAAATTAATCAAAACCTGGATTTCTTGCCTCAGTTTTGTGATAGGAAATACACAAATATGAAGCAAAAATGTGTTGAATTAGCGCATAATTCAGCTGCTATAATACATAGGGTAGGAATAAGAAAAAATGTCAAGTTCACATATCAAATTCAGTTGAGTAGTTGAAAGTTCATACACATTTGAGAAGACAATAGGGAAGAAATGTATCTCCAAAGATGAGACTACCAAGATTTTGAAATGCAAGTCCTTTTACCTGCAAAACGCCCGATTGATGATTGGGCGAAAAGACCTCGTTGTAAAACTTGAACCGATCAAAGACTCTAGCTGTTGGTATCATTGCCAAACCTGTTAATTTGTTGAGGGGTATGATTGGATTAAAGAAGAAATTTGAAGAGCCATTGAAAAGTAAATAGAAAGAAATAGCAACTATATATGGAAATTCAACAAATCAGAATTACAATAAATGGGTTTAATTCTAGTTGCCTTCAAAACTTAGATATGGTAATGAGTAAAAATATCTGATGTGGCAGGATATTAGAGAACTATGGGACTATTATAGATAGTAGATAGTCTCAAAATTCAATATAATCAATAAGTATATATTTTTGTTCTTTTATTTATTTATTAACGTTAGAACTTCTGTATTTATCATATGTTTTTTGAGTTCTCAGAAAATAATAAGTCTCTATCTCACATTTTATGTTTTTCTCTCCTAACACTTTTCCCGAACAGTAATCTTCCATCAATATACAACAACAATGAGAACTAATGGTTTAAATCAACCATTATCTTGATCTAATTGAAGACACAAGTACATAAAGCCTATTAAATAATATATGGAAGTGGCAATTCTTCAGAAAAAACGAAAAATTAAATTGAACTTTCATTTCTAACACAAATGGATATTCTATGAGAATGGAAAGTTCCATAATTTTGGTTAACAACGAATTTTGACCCTTTCTTTTATAAAAAGCTTCACTTTGAACTTGTCTTTAGAAGGCAAATCGATTTTTTTTATTAATAATAGCTTACTAAAAGATTGAAAGTTAGCCGATGATAGCTTCTTGTTTTTTCGAGCTACACTACAGAAAAGCACGTCAATGCTTACTATTTTGAACCAGTATGAGGTGGCATACGCAAAGACACATGAAATAGACATGAAACTAACCTAAAATAGAACAAAACACTAATAAATCATACTCAAAGACACATGAAATATACACGAAACTAACCTAAAATACTACTAAAAACCCTATATAAATGGGACATATTCGTGTCCATTCCAAATCTAATTAATTAATTCAGTCGCAAATACGGATTCTTGTGTCGAAGAAATCCTTGAATAACCAACTAAATTATCGGAGCAACTCCCCGGTGAGCATCCATTTTCTTTCATTTAGTATTCTTTCTCCACAAAGTCTACTAATCATTATAGTGTATATATAAACATTAGATTGCAGCACTTCAACAAAAATCATGAAAAATGATTTCTTTTCATCTTTCAACCTTCGAGCTTTGCACATCCCATCCATTAGAATATACAAATAATTTTTCAACTTGTTAATAATTATCACCATAGAAGTTTTTGCCTAACATCCGTAACAAACTTTATAGTAGTTGTAGAAATAAAATAAATTGTCACTACAATTTTAGTGACCGAACAATATTAATGAAATGCTTTCGATATATATATTAAAATTAAAATATGTTCTAAAATCACAAGATACATAAAATTACATATAAAAGAGGCGAAGTCATTTAATTTTGATGTTTTATATCAAAATAATCACTCAATTCAATTATTTTAAGAAAATTATTCAAATTTTAGATTTCATTCAATAAGAATTAGACATTGAAAAACTGACATATATCAGCAAAAGCCAAGTAACCTAGACATCTTGTGGCTGTCACAGATCGATCAAGTCAATACTCAAAATTAACTTCCACTGATGTGGCAACCACACTAATTCGCTAAAGTCTAATTTGTTTTGAAGTCACCGAAATGACTTAATTGATACAAATTCAAAGTTGATAATTATTGAGACAAGCCGAAATTGAAAGATTTGAAACAACTATTAAAGCTCGGTAACCAACAGTAGACCAAAAATTGAGATTTGAACCAAAGCAAAAATATCAACATGTCAACTAAAACTAACTAAAATAGAAAAACCAAAAACCAAAAGTCTACTTTCTGTATGCATCAGTAAAACTTCAAACACTTGATTTTTAACATGTACTAATTTTATGCAAATGCAAGAGAATATACAAAAACAATTTTAACACCTGCAAACCAAACAATTCTTCTAAGAATCAACCCAAAGAGGTCTTTCCAAGTTCTGCAAACTAAAGATCCAAAAGGTAAGCCTGATGAGGAGCAAGCGATCTACAGAATTCTGATAATTTGGGGCCGAGTGCGTCATTAACTAAAGCCAAAACCAATTAGCTTTCTCTTGGATTCGCGTCATAGAGATTAGTCTTTGATGGAAAGAGGTTGAGAAGTTCTACCTGCTGATCTGACTAACAAAATAGAAAATGCATCGCTTCATTAATGAAAGAAAAAAAAATGAACAATTATCACATTTTTATTGATAGCATCCAGTACAACAGACCAAATCATACTATAATTTCTTGAAATAGAATATGAAGATTAGAGACCATGTTTATGAAGTGGATTCATCTTATTGACTATGAAAAATTACAGAGCTTAAATAGACTATGCAATTGAAAGCAAACAAAAACGGTTACTGCTAGTACAATGAGGTGGCATTCTTCCTTGATGAGAAAGGCACATAGGATAAGATCAATGAGGTATCAAATCCAGCAAGGATGCAAAGATTCCACCAAACATCACAAAAGATTCTGGCGAAGATCGGTCAAGATGACTACATCAGCTTTTGAGATTTGAAGAAAGAAAGAAAACGACAGTGTTTTAGGAAGGAGCAAAACGGTGGCGTTCCAGTAAAGAGGGAAAACGAATGAAATGGAATTGGGACTTCAGGGATTTGAAATGGTATTTAAAAAAACAAATAAATGCATAAAAAATCATAAATCGCACATGTAAACAGATTGAATTAAACTCCTGCTAACAATCAATTTGTGTACTATAAAGCTAAAGAGATGAGTGCATAACATATAGAACAAAATCAAATGAAGACATAATCTATCATAGTAGCAGCAGAAAAGTTGTAATAAAATGAATGAATTCCACCTTTGTTTCACTATAGGAGCAGCAGTAAAACAATTCTTTAGGAATGATTTACAGATCTTCTAGAACGATCTCCTTCTTGCATAATAGATCCGCTACCAAAGCTACGGTTGTATTATCTGCAGAAAAGCCTTGTTGACGCATTTCATGTATGAGATCTATCCCCTTTGACAAACTTTTGTGCTCCAGAAATCCATGAATAATCACATTGTATGAGATACTATTTGGTGAATAACCATCTTCTCTCATTTTCCTAAATATATTAACTGCTTCATCTAGTAGCCCTTCTTTGCAAAGTCCGCCAATCACTATATTATATGTTTGAACATCAGGCTGAAGTCCTCCAACAAAAAGCATAGAAAATATCCTTTTCGCATCATTGAATCTTCCAGCTTTGAACATCCTGTCTATAAGAATGTTACGTATACATATGTCAGGCTTCAATTTGTTCATCTTCATTTCATGTAGTATGTCAAAAACAACGTCAAACTTCTGAAGTTTGCAAAAAGCATGTAATAAAGTTGAGTATCCTACTACATTTGGAAGATAACCACGAGCGCATGAGTCCTTGAAAAACTTCATGGCATCCCAAGGGCTTCTTGTATAGCATAAGCCACGCATAAGAGCATCATAAGTATAATTATCAGGATGTAAACCCTTGCTAAGCATTTCATGAAAAAGTTGCTCGCCCTCATCAATCATTTTCCATTTAGAAAACCAATGGATCAATATGCTGTAAGTTCGGACATTTGGATTACAACCTTTGCTTGTCATCACGTTAAAGACTTTCATAGCTTGATGCATTTGTCTATCCAAACCAAATCCATCTATCAAAGAATTGTAAGTGATAACGTCAGGGTCAATATCTCTCTGAATCATAGTTCCAACTACACTTCGAGCCTTGTCCACCATTCCTTCTTTACCAAATTCATCAACCAAGATGCTGAAGGTAATTATAGTAGGTGCTATGTTCTGATCCAACATTTCATTGAACAATTTAGCAGCTTTTATCCACTGATCCGAGTAGCACAAACAATGAATTAAAGAGCTATAGGTAACAACATTTGGTATAATCCCTTCACTTTTGATCTTTGAGAACATGTTAAATGCTTTGTCAATGTAACCATACTTGCAAAGGCCGTCAATGATAGAAGTATAAGTCACGACATCAGGCTGACAGCCACTTTTAACCATTTTGGCCAGCAACCCAAATGCAACATTGAACTTTCCCATTTTAGCAAGCAATCGACAATAACATTATATGTTTGTGCATTAGGATTATAACCTATGGCAACAATCTTGTGAAAGCAATCAACAGCTTCAAGAAGGTTTCCATGTTTACATAAGCCGTGAATCAAAGTAGTAAAGGTTACGATGTCAGGCTCCAAACCAAGTTTGAACATTTTCCCCAACAAAGAGAAGGCAAAATCGAGACGGTGTAGATGAGAGAAGGAGTTAATGAGAATAGAAGTAGTAAAAACATTAGGTCTAATGCCAACAGATTGCATGTGATTGGAGAAAGAAAGGACAGTGTGGAAATGTATCTTTTTGACAAGTTCAGATAACAACTTGGTGAATTGACGATCAGAAGGAGTTGGATTCATACGAAGCATCAGATTGAGGGAAGACGTGATCTCCCGAAGGCGTTTTTGAGAAGTAGGAGAGCTCGAATAATAACGACTATCAAGAAGAAGAGAAAATGAATTAGAACAACAAGAAGAAGCCATTACCGGATGAAGATGAAGATGAAGATGAAGATGAGATGAAAACGCAGAGACAAGGCATCTGCTGCTCCTCATCCGTACCATCATCATCATAGATAGCTATAGGTGTAAGTTTTAGGGTTTGGAATTGTCAAAGTGACAAAACTCAAATGTGAAATTCAAACTCAAATCAAGCTTTTTGGGGTTCCCAACTGCCAAAATACAAATTGGAGCTTCACATACAAATTTTTTAAGGACTTAACCCACATACAATTTTGGGCTTCCCATTGTTACTTTCTCCCTTCATCCATCCTCTCATGTGCTAGTCACCTACGGCCGTTTGGTATGTATTAGGGTCGAGGACTCGAGATATAATGAAAACTAGTTTTGACCCGTGCGATGCACAAAATGTTTTTACTATTTTATAATTATACGTTCATCGAATATCACACCAATAATTACGAAGGAAAACGATTTTTTTTGCATAGAGAAATGAATTTTTAAAGCATAGATGATTACGGAAAAAAAATAATAAATGATAATTCTAAAAAATTCTAATAAAATATTAATAAAAAATGTCAAATTTATAAAACTAATTTGTACTTTCTTTAAATAGTTGTCACGTAATACTTCTAATAAAATTTTAATAATATATATAATCAATTAACAATATAATTTTAATAATATATATAATCAATTAACAATATAATTTTCATTTCATTATTTGTATTTATACTAAATTTTAGATATTGGAGTAAAAAAACCTTTAGAGATTCTAAAAAAAAAATCCTCAATTATAAAATTATAAATTCCAGATGCTAACTTATACGACATACTATTAAATTATTGCTTATTTATTGATCCAATAATGAATAAAAGGAGTGAATGAGTACAATTGATCTTGGTCAAATAATGTACAATTAGTTAATTTGATTTTATTTTTTTTTATTAAGTTCAGATTTTATTTTATTTTTAGAAAATAAATCACATAATTTGATTTGCTTCTAATTTGGAATTTATTCCCAACATCAACCATTTCAATAATATATAAATGAAATTAATTGCATGTCAACTGTAGGAGGTGACTAAAAAGTAGAATAAACATGTTGCAACTTACAAAAACACTGATTATCTGTAAAAAAAAACACAAATTCACTGATTAACAAAAGGTTAGTATTATATGCACAATTCAAACTTAGTTACTACAACATCGTAAAACTTTATACTCTAGAATCATAGCAGCAAGTAGCTTATTTGTTTGCGCACCATAACTCCTCCAATGCTGTAAATAAGCCAAACAATTTTCTTTTGATACTAATCTGCAATAGTAACCCTTCACACCGCAACTCAAGCCTTTAAGGAGCACTAACTGTAAAAGAGAAACACAATGAGTTAAAACAAAGAGAAATTAAACACTTAAGTTAGTTAAGGAAATTGAACAATAAAACGGTTTAATATAGAAATTTTCTTACTTGATAATCAATTAGTTCCTGCATATATAGAACATATAAAATGATTAAGATTAATATCCATTAGTTAATATGCGATATATATAATTAAACATGTTCTATCAAGTGGAGATAGAATTTACTTGATACTAATATGGATCCAACAGGGGACATATTAAGGATGACACTGATTTTAGTATATAATATATAAATTCGACAATGATTTTCTAATGAAGGTAAGATTAACATGTTGTTCAATGTTCATAAAATAATGGCAAAAAGAAACAAGCAAAGAAGAGAAGATTTATGGTATTTGCAATCAAATAAGTCTAATCTATATATGCTGAATAAATACCAAAAAGAAAATAATTGGTAGAAAAAACTGGAAAACGTTCAAGAACTTTTAATTGTTGTGTCCGACAATACAAAACAACCTTTTACTTCATGATTATCGTTATATATATAGGTTAAGAATTAGGCTTTGAGCAAATAGAATATTCCAATTTTGGTATAGTTAATTAATTATGAAATTTCGAAAATTGAATTATATGGCAATTTAATCAAAAACTATAATTACACCACTATCAAAGGAAACATTTTATAGTAGGGGATTAAAAGCATATGCAAATTTAATAAAATAATATAATAGATTTTATAGTATATGATTTTAAAAAATTTAAAATCGTCTCAAATATACGTCTTCCATATTCTCCATATAATCTATTACTATATTATTTATAGGAATTTTTTTAATTCTATTTAAAAAATATTTATGATTATGTATGGAAAAAAAATTATAATAGAAAAAATGACAATTTATGGGGTATAATGATCAACACAAAAGAAAATAATTGAATATCAAATTTGAATTTAATCGTGAATCCAATTAAAATGAATTCAAATTCATTTTTTATTCAAAATGTGGTTTATAGGTTCGTAGAAGCCGAAAAAAATAGAAATGGAATATAGTAAACATATTATATTATAGGTAAGAAAAAATAATTAAATTTGGAAAAGTTTTAAAAAATGGTAGTAAATAGACTTTCACACAATAAAGGAACAAATCAATTGAAAAATAAATTAATTTTTTTATTTTAAATATCTATGAAAATGGAAACAAATTTAAATTAGTAATTAAATATAAATAAAGTAATCTATAATCTATAACTAATAATTAAAACAAGAAACATTTTAAATATTTGAAATGACATGGGATTTTCTCAGTTTTTTGAAATTATTTTTTATTTTAGTGAGAATTTTGTGGACTTGTTTTTATAATTTATTTTTTGGTGATTCATATCGGTTTCGCATTGCATTACAATAACTGCTCCTCCACTTAATTTCAAACAGTTTGTAAGCAGTTTTATTAGATGTACATCCAATAAAACTGCTTACAAACTGGCGATACATAATTGGAGGGTTATGTAGCGATTTTGACAGCCTCTTTATGTATTGAGCTTTGTCTTTCATTTGGGCTTTTCGTTTCAATTTTTACCATAAAATTAAGATGCACTGCTATTTAGTGGTTTTGGCAGGTATTTTTCATCTCAATTTCCAGTTTTCGCTATGCTACGGGTGAGCTCTCTATCAGTTTATTTTTCCTTTAAGTTTTGCTTTAGTGTTCCTCTTTCCTGAGATGTTATTATTTTTTGCTTTTCTATTTCGTGTGGTTGTCAATTTATATTTTTGATTCATGGTTTACACGCAATTGTTATTGTTAATGGCTTCTAAGAAAGGTGCCAATTGAGAAGTCTTAATTAATAATCTGATTAATTTTAGTTATACTTTGTTTTGAAGATGCTGATATGTGAAGCTTTTGCCCAAATTCAACAGCCACAGCTAACCGAACAGTGGATTAGAATTGGAAAAACTAACATCTCTTGATAAGTGTTTGTGACTAACAACAGTAACATTTTTATGTTTGAAATCCATATTTGCATATGGTAATTGGTGTTATATCTTTCATCTCTCAATCACACTTTCCAAAATTATCTCCACTATCTCCCTTATGTTGACTTGGGTTTTGCTAATTCTCAACATGATATGCATATGCATTTTGAGTTTCTTACACTTTATTTCATGTCATTTAGTCTTTATGATGATTTAGCTTTACTTTCTTAGTCCCTCTGTTTTCATGGATTTCCGTTTTGACATTATTGGTCTATTTTGATTGTGGTTTTTCAAAATGGCGCTTAGCATCCTCATGTGAGTTTTCAAAGGACTACTTTTTCCGCCTTGGGAGTTGGGATACTAAGTTTCATATATAGCAAAGTTGGCCTAAGTTGGTTCATTTTCTTACCATCAAACAAATTATCTGTCATTACTCTTATTAAGAGCATATTCATCTTTTGAAGTTCAATTTGAATTTTTCGAATTTGATTCCTTGATAATTCTGCAGTGAATGGTAGTTCGGCTACATTAGTTGGAGCAAACGGTGGACAAAACGGCATGAGTTTAGAAGAGTTAAAATCCAAAAGCCTTTGTTTGTTCTCTGTGTTATAATATATTTTTTTATTGATTTTGAGTTGTTATGATAACATATAGCTTAAGTAAATTGGAATTTCTATATACATATTTGACGAAATTGAACAGTTGGACAACACTGGGCTATTTATATGTTTGTTGTGTTCAAGCATTTTTTGTTGGGGTATTTGAGTTGTGGAAATGGTTGTATAGTTGTGTCTATTGCATAAACAGGTTCTTAAGATATATTGTTCAACTTAGTTTGATATGTATAATATTATCAGTTATTTAAAAATCATTTGTTTTCATTTTACATGAGGACACTGACATTTAAACCACCACTCTTAAAAGCACTATGTTTCTCCACCACCAACCTATATATTGGTTCTAATCTTCTATATATATGTAGGTCTTATGTAGTTTATTTGCATTCCACTCTAAACAAACTTATCCCAAGTTCTATTTGAATTGGTGTAGCCTTGCAGGTGTCAATTAAAGTTTCTCATACTTGAATCCGAAAGGATAATGTATTGTTATCAGTTGACATTTTTTACTTTAGTATTTCTCACTATAGCTGAAATTACTTGCTTACTTCACAAACCGATAATGTAAAAATTGAAATGAAAAAGTTGCAGGTGTAAAATTGTTATTTTTAGACTTGATTATACAAATTTATCATGTATATGTATAAGTAGGTTTCAATATATTGGTTACTTACCCACCAATTTACAAATTATAAAAAATATATTATCCAAGAAAGATTTTAGGAATTGCTTTATGATTAAATTATGTATTAATATATTATAAATAACTAAAATTTTATAGTTTATGTATTTTTATATATATAATGATTCTACCATCTTTTAGAGCATCTTCAATGGTCTTAAATTTCTTGTTCTTTCAATAGTTAAGAACAACAAAAACACTCCAATGATTTTAGGTTTGTTGTTCTTTCAAAAGGTTATTCTTAGTAGAATTAAGAACACAGGAGAGAGACAATAAAATCACATATTTTATGTCTAAAAAGTGAATTTTTGGTGGACCCCATCACCTCTACAATTCAACTTTTTCATTTTAAAATATTAAAAAATATCTCCAATATTTTTTATATGTAAATTGATTTCATTCTTTTTAGCAATAGAACTCATCTAAGAACATTAGTTGTTCTTTACCATTGTAAATGCTCTTATATTTAGAAAAAAGTATGTTGTAAAAGCAAAAATAAAAAAAGTATAGTACATCCCGTGTATTGCATAGGATCTGACACTAGTTAATACTTAAAACTATAAACATTTTAAATAGTTTTAGTGACGTGTAATTTTCTCAATTTTTTAAAATTTGTTTTTCATTTATTTTTCTCTCATTTTACCTCAATTCTTTTTCTCCATCTACGTTCTACTCAACTGCACTCCTCCTCTTTCTATGCTCCACTACTTTAATTTCGGCCACTTTCATAGCTCTGATAACTGCTACTCATCCTTATCACCAAGATGACAGTTGATGTGAAAATTGATTATTATCTTTCCCACCCTAAGCTTTCATCTCCAGCCTTCATGTACTTTATGAATTTTGGTTTTTTAAGATTTAACAAGGAATCCTTCGCAACATCTATATTCTTCAGGCTAGATTCATTTAAATTTTCAAAATGATAATGCATTTAGATTTTCTTTAATTATACCTTTCACATGATTTCTCACATAGTTGAATTTCCATTTTGAATTGTGTAAGATTTTATTTGTGCCTCCATTCCTTCGCGATTTTAAATTGGTTTACTAATTTCTAATTTTTGCCATCGAGTTTCTCTGACTGAGGTATCATACTCAGAGGAATTAAGACTAATCTATTAAGCATGTATTGGTTTGTTGCTATCATCTTAGGATTATTCCTCAACTTTTTTCTCTCAACAAATTTATTGAGTTAGGAGAGTATCATATTTGTTTTTTATATCCCAAGGCATTGAACAATTTGGTGCTTTTATCCACTTTGCAGAATGAGTAATTGCAAGAAGGGAAGCAAAATGTATCAATTTGATCCCATGCTACTAAAGCACTGGATAAGCTTATGAAATATAAGAGGGAGACCCTTAACGGATTGCGTTTGAGATATTTCCCAATGTTGAAAATCCAATTGTTGATTGCAATTTGATTTGGTGTTAAATCACAATGAGACCATTTCTTCAATTACATAGACCTTAAATTGGTAAATTTTTCATATTTCTGAACCTGATAATTTCCACATCTTCATATATTATCAACTTTGAACTTCTGCTTGGTATAGCTTGTGATCATTTAAATTATGGTGATCTTTTGTCTAATTTTCTTTGTTGCATAGTTGCTTCTCCCTTTTGACGGGTCTAGATGTATGACACGACTCCTAAGTGATTGTTGAGCATTGTTGAATTCTCTTGTGAGGCTTTTTTTTTTTTTATAAATTTGATTTCATTCTTTTGCTTTTGCTTAACTTGAAGCCAAATCCTACCTTGGCCTAGATAGTCCTCCAACTTGTGCTCCAATTTCACCATTTCAGATTTGGTTACTCTCAAATGTGGTTTTTTAGATTCCTAATGTTGTACGTATATGTGCTACTTATACATGGAAATGCCTATTGTAAAAACTTACAAACTGCAGGACTTAGATAACTCTACATCTGTTGAAATTCAAAAGAGTACTATGTCAAATATTTATATAAACTAAAATCTGTTTTCATTTTCTTATAAGGTACTATTGATTCATAACTAGATGAATTGAACAAGGAGTATTAATGGTGTCACATGGCTATTCCAAAGCTATATAGATATACATTGTTTGAGTTGTTATATTTAGGTCTGACATTTTGTTTCTTACCTTTAAGGTTTAGCTTAGTTATGGTTGGGTTCTCACCTTTCGTTGTAGTTCATTTGATGTACGTTTAGAGATTGCATTTATGGTAGTTTGAAATGCAAAACTACCCGCTCATTCTTGATATCTTTAGTTGTTATTATGTTGTGGAATTGTGATGTCCACTCTTAATCTGATGAAAGTTCTTATTCAAATGATTATTTATTCACGTACTAATTTCATTGATGACAACAAACTCATTCTAAACTGATTCTTGATATTTTTATTTTGTTTCTGTTGGGATAGGCACCATCGAATCATACTTTAATTTGCTTTGGTTGTTCCTTCCCATCATAATTTGACATTCAATCAAGCTTCTCAAGCAATGGCAAATATGAGACTTTAATGAAAAACCCATTCATTTTCCATTATTTCAAATGTTTCTTATTTTCATACTACAAGGAATTGATTTTTGATTGTGGTTTCACATCATCTTTATTGTGTAGGTTTCCAATCTTGCTATGCATATATCATTCTTGATTTCATAAAAGGAAAACAAATGAGGTAAAACCTATAATCGTGATTATGAAGTCGAAAGCTTCTTCATCTTTGTTATAATTATTTTTCCATACTTCTTGCTTTTTATTTCTTTGGATTCGAGTGATTGCTTTAACGAAGTAGGCAACAACTTTGTGGAATTTCTTGCATTTAGTTCCGTCCGTGTGCATTAATACGAATATTCAACTGGTTGTTGTTACTTAATCTTGATTTTTGGTGTTGAAATTAGATAGATTCCAAAAGAAGAATTATGTTTCAAGCTTTTTTATGATGAAGTTTTAGGAATGAGTTTGGGCTTCGACGAAGAAGACTCTTTTGGAAGGGGTACCTGCATATGCTAGAGAGTTTGGTGAATTCCATAATTTTTACAGATTGGTTTTTCGATTGTGCCATTTGTAAACATAGGTCTCAATTATGTGAAAATGTACAATTTTTGTTTGTTCAAGGAAAGACCTGCTAAGCATATGCTCAAGCTTTCATTCTTTTTCTGTTGGAGAGTTGGAAATGGGTATGTGATTAAAAAATAAAGTTTCGTAAACACATTGATGGCGATTAAAATAAATATATTAACATTTTTTGTGCATTTTATACATGGCACATACATATTTCAAATTCTTCTGAAATTATTTGAAAAATATACAAACTATACGCTCCAAAAGGAAGCATGAAGTATGAAGTTATAGTTGAAATCCTACGATTGTTAAAGTGAAATTCTAAAAGAAGATAAATCTAATAACTGAAGTTCTCCAAAAAGAAAACATTTTTGTTTTACAGATATTATTCCGTAGATAACTAATCAACCCATCCATTCTTATGTGGTTAGTTATTTGATTAAATAGTTGTCATATATGATACACAAATGTTAAAGTTTCAATTGTTTTTTGCTCTTCCATTGTTTGACTTCTCACACAATGAGCAATTCCTACGCTTCCACTTATTTTATGGTAGTTGGACCTCAGATCCATTTCTTATTTTTCTCACTTATTCTACGTCCCTTCAATTCAGTTTGTTCCTATATGGCTCGTCCATTCTTTGTTTGGGACATCGAAATTTTTTGATACAGAAATTAGTGAATTTGACAATGTTAAAAGTAATAGACTTCAACAAATTATTCAAAAGGTTACTGTATATCCCGTGCATGCACGAGAGCCCATACTAGTTGAAAAATAAAAATTGGAAACAAATTCAAATTAATAAAAGAATAAATCTCATTTAAAGTAATAATATATGATAGTCAATAAAAAATAATTCAAAATTATAAGAAAATGACACGTAAGCATAAATGAGAGTGAATTAAGGTGGAGGCGACACATGGAGGCTTATGTTAGAGGCTTAAATATATATATATATATATATATATATATATATATATATATATAGAAAAAGGATCAGGTGAGAACACCTCTCATATGCGAGAACATTTTGTATGTGAGAACACCTCCAAAACTACGTAGTTTTATTAATATGTAGGTGTTAAGTCCAAAATGTACTTAATTTAGCTATGTATTTCATATATATTTTCGTAACATTTCATATAGTTTTAGCTCATTTAGCTTAGAAATATCTAGGATAGGGGCAATTTCACTACTTTGTGTTTGTTTTGATCTTCAGAGCTTAATCTTATGAAAACATAGCAATTTGATGTTAGTTCGAGCCAAAAACGAGCAATAGAAGACATTTGAGTTCATACAAGTTCATGCAAGGCCATGCGAAGAAGTTACGTGCAAGCTAAAGTTGGAAAATCGAAGAAATAACTCGAGACGTGCAACCTACAGGTCGCGCGCTAGAGGCAAGGATTGCCTCTGGCGCGCAGGGTGTTTTTTAAGCCTTGTCTCGACAGAGGCAATTCTTGCCTCTGGCACGCCGGGTTACAGGAAGTTCAGAATCGATTTCCTTTGTCGTTCTTATCCACACAACCCTTCCGAAAGGTCGTACGCCTTCCCAATGGACACGACCATTCCCTAAAGGTTGTAACCCTTTGAAACACACCTCTTGGTGCCTATAAATACACCATCCTTCTCTGAAATTCGGATGGTTGACATATCTTACAAAAGAACGAAACACTAAATACATACTTACATTTCCCGTAGACTTTACCCGTAAATTCACCCTTCGTTAACTAATTGTTCCCGCCGTGTATTCAGATCAGAAACACGGTAAGATTTCGTTCTTTCATAAGGCTTAGTAGTTAGATCGAGAGATCAACTTTGTTCATCCGTTCATCGAAGGAAATCCGAGCAAGAACGCCCCGAGGCTTTGACACGCCTTACGAGTAGAGTAAAAAGGATTGACGCTCCTGTTTCCTTATACTTGTTTATGTTCTGTCCAACTTAGATTTTCTGTTTACATCTTGTATGAATATGATATTGAGTTTATAAAGAGATTTATGTTCTTCATATGCTTATGTTCTTGAATTGATAGTTTGCATGCTAAGTAATTAATTTGGATCAAGAATAGTTGCTTAGTATAATAACTTGTGTTTATCATTAACTTATAATCTAGTGATACGAATAGGTTCGGTTGCTTGGGTTATAATCTAGTTTTACATGTGTGATTGTAGTCGGTTATAATATTGATACGAATAGGTTCGGTTAGTATATAATTGATGTTCATATGTGGTTAACTTGTTTGCATGTATCGAGAGATCGGAATAAGTTATATCGAGATTAGATTAAGTATATAAAGTTCACTCAATATTGTGTTTACGTGCTTAAATGAATTGTTGTCTTTGCCTTAGAATGAATAGAAATCCAAACATGTGCGTTTGGTGACTTGAAGTATATGTTATACGTGAATGGTACAGTAAGTTGTGTTTTATCAACCAAATCAATAAGGATTATCGTTTTATCTATTTGTGAAAAGAAAACGAACGCGAATAAGAGAAAGTTTAAGTATATTGTTCCATCTCTGTGGGTACGATCTTTTTATTACTACGAGTGACTCCGTACACTTGCGGAAATCACCCAACAAGTTTTTGGCGCCGTTGCGGGGGATGGCAATTAATGTGCTTTAAATTTTTGTATGATTATTTGTGTTCCGAATTTTTACTTATAGGGCTAATTTATTTTTAATTTTTGTTTTTCAGGTACTTTGATATTATATGCGTGAGACTCGTAGTCGGAAGCCTAAACTTGTAGATTACGATCTTTCGTTTGAGAAAAAGTTGAAAAATAAAAGAAAGTTTTTGAAAAATAAAAATAGAAAGGAATTAGAGTTTTATTTAGATTTAGGATTTAATTTAGAATTAGACTTAGAGGGGAATTTGGTTTTTAACGACATGGCAGTTCCACCGCAAAGGCTTATGGATTATTCCGCACCTGGCCTTGATGGATTAACGGATGGTGTTCGTCGCCCAGCGATTAACGCCGACCATTTTGAAATCAAACCCGCCTTGTTGCAAATGATTCAAAATAATGTCCAGTTTTTCGGTATGCCTAGTGAAAATCCAAATACTCATTTGAGTACATTTCTTGAAATTTGTGATACCTTTAAAATTCATCATGTGTCCTTAGAGGCTATAAGGCTTCGTCTTTTTCCGTTTACGCTAAAAGATAAGGCCAAGGCTTGGTTGAATTCGCTACCGCAAAATTCAATCACCACATGGGAAGCATTGGCTAGAGCATTTTTGGCCAAGTATTTCCCATTGGCTAAGACCGCTAAAATTATAAAGGAGATAACGTCGTTTACTCAACATGAGACCGAGCCACTTTATGAGGCTTGGGAACGATATAAAGAACTTCAAAGAATTTGTCCTCACCATAATTTGGCTCGTGAACTTATTTTGCAAACTTTTTATAACGGTGTTAGTCCGTCTACTAGGAGTCAAATAGATGCTATGGCAGGTGGATGTTTTATGAAGAAGACATCCGATGAAGCTTTTGAATTACTGGAGGAAATGTCTGCTAATAGTTGCATGTGGCCCGTTGAACGTGCCCAAGTTTCTAGAAGTGCAGGTTCGCCGCAGTCGTCTTCAGGATCGGTTAAGGGAATCATTGATTTGGATCCTTTAACTAAGATTGAAGCCCAGTTCTCGAAGTTATATAATAAAATTGATATTTTGCAGGAGGAGATTCGAGGACCACAATCTCAGAATTGTGAATACCCGATTATGGAAGAACAAGTGAATTATGTCCAAGGGCAAAATCGCAATAATAATCCATATTCGAGTACTTACAATCCTGGATGGCGAAACCATCCTAACTTTGGTTGGAGAGACAACACAAACTCTAACCAAGATAGGCCTACCAATAATAATAGTAATAATAATAATAGTAATATTAATAATAATAGTAGCAGTAATAATAGTAATAATAATGGTTATAATAATCAATCTCAATCCCGTGGCTATAATAATCCATTGGGAGATTTATCGTCTAAAATTGATAAGTTTATTGATGGCATTGGCGGTAAAATGAATTCCCAAGAGGAAAATTTTAAGAGGATTGAAAACAAGTTCAATCAACTTATTAAAAATAATTCTTCGTCTATACATAATTTAGAAGTGCAAATTGGGCAGCTTGCTAAATCTATTCCGTCTCGACAAATGGGAGATCTTCCGAGTAACACCGAAAGCAATCCTAGAGAGCATGTGAAAGCAATTACTCTTAGGTCGGGGACGAAATATGATGAACCTAGTATGCCTGTTATTTTGACTAATATTTTGCAGGATGGAGTTGAGAAGATTAAAGAGAATCTGACTAAAGATTCTGGTACACCTATTGTGGTTGATCTGAATGCTACCAAAAATCCTACAAAGGATCCCGAAGAGGAATACAAGCCAAAGATTCCATTTCCTAGACGCGTGCGCAACAAGGATTACGATAAGCAACTTCTTTCTTTTATTGATAAATTGAAAAATTTGCATATCAACTTGTCTTTTATTGATGCTATTACTCAGATTCCTAATTATAATAAGTTTCTTAAAGATTTGCTCTCTAAGAAAACTAGTTGGGAAGGGATTTCGTCGGTCGTCTTGACCGAAGATTGTAGTTCAATAGTTACAAGTAGTTTACCCACTAAGCTTAAAGATCCTGGATGTTTTACTATTCCATGCAAATTGGGTGACGTGCAATTTCCTAGTTGTTTATGTGATTTAGGTGCAAGTATTAATTTGATGCCATTGTCTATATTTAAAAAGTTAGGTCTTGAGGAAGATATAAAACGTACAAGTATGGTTTTACAGCTTGCCGACCAAACTATTAAGAAGCCTTATGGCATTATTGAAGATGTGCTTGTGAAAGTTGACAAATTTATTTTTCCGACTGATTTTGTGATTCTTGATTTTGCATATGATGTTAACTGCCCGTTGATTTTAGGTAGGCCTTTTATGAATACCGGTAGAGCATTAGTAGATGTGTCGGAAGGAAAAATAATTTTGCGTATTGGTGATGATAAAATTGAGTTTGATATGAATAGGGCTATGAAGTACCCTATGGATGAGAATTTTTGCATGAAACTTGACTTAATTGAGAAATGTGTTGTTGACTTGATTAGTGAAGAGCATGTGATTAGACCTTTAATTGAAGAAGAAACGGAGGAAATAAATCCGGAGCCTCTCTTAAGGGAGGATGGACCTATTCCACCGTCGACCGAAATTCCACCGGCCGTAGATATGAAAGATTTACCCGATCACTTGAGGTATGCTTTTCTTGCGGATGGGGAATGTCTTCCTATTATTATTTCTAACAAACTGAGTAGAGACCAAGAAGAAAAATTATTGCATGTTGTTAGAAAAAGGATAAAAAGTATAGGTTGGCAGATTTCGGATTTGAAAGGTATTAACCCTAGTATTGTTATGCATAGGATTCACTTAGAAGAAGGTTTTGAACCCAAGGCCGATAGGCAAAGACGTCTTAATCCTAACATGAAAGAGGTAGTGAAGAAGGAAATAACAAAGTTGTTGGATGCAGGGATAATTTATCCTATTTCGGATAGTGAGTGGGTTAGTCCTATTCATTGTGTCCCGAAAAAGGGGGGTATGACTGTTGTTCAAAATGACAAAGGAGAATTAATACCGACTCGCACAACCACCGGTTGGAGAGTTTGTATTGACTATAGAAAATTGAACACAGCAACTAGAAAAGACCATTTTCCTATTCCTTTTATTGACCAAATGATTGAGCGTATAGCTGGGCATGCATATTATTGTTTTCTTGATGGATATTCTGGGTTTTTCCAAATATGTATTTATCCCGATGACCAAGACAAGACCACTTTTACATGTCCATATGGAACTTTTGCTTATCGACGTATGCCCTTTGGTTTGTGTAATGCACCTGCTACTTTTCAGAGGTGTATGACTTCTATTTTTAATGATTTCATTGAAGACATTATGGAGGTTTTCATGGATGATTTTTCTGTGTATGGAGATTCTTTTGATGCATGTTTAAATAATTTGGATAAGGTGTTGACTAGGTGTGAAGAGACTAACTTGGTTTTGAATTGGGAAAAATGTCATTTCATGGTTGATGAAGGCATTGTTTTAGGACATAAAATTTCCAAGGCAGGAATTGAGGTTGATAGGGCAAAAACTTCCGTTATAGAAGATTTACCCCCACCAACAACAGTTCGTGGAGTTAGGTCTTTCCTAGGACACGCAGGTTTTTATCGTCGTTTTATAAAAGATTTTTCCATAATTGCAAAACCTTTAACTAATTTGTTAGTTAAAGAGAATGAATTTAATTTTTCGGATGATTGTGTTAAGGCTTTTAATACTTTGAAAACTGCTTTAATTAGTGCACCCATAATAACTAAACCCGATTGGGATTTACCTTTTGAAATTATGTGTGATGCTAGTGATTTGGCTGTTGGATGTGTGTTAGGACAACGTAAGGATAATAAATTGCATGTGATATATTATGCAAGTCATACTTTGTCTGGTGCCCAATTAAATTACACAACTACCGAAAAAGAGATGTTAGCTGTTGTTTATGCATGTGATAAATTTCGTTCTTACTTGTTAGGTTCGAAAGTTATTATTTATACTGATCATGCTGCTTTGCGTTACTTATTTGCTAAGAAGGATGCTAAACCTCGTTTAATACGTTGGGTTTTGTTGTTGCAAGAATTTGACCTAGAGATTAGAGATAAACGTGGGGTTGAGAATCTTGTAGCCGACCATCTTTCTAGATTAGAGGATGATAATGGTCCGATAGGTGACAATGTTGGCATAAACGATTACTTTCCTGATGAACAACTTATGCATGTTACACACTTGATTGAGCCTTGGTATGCGGATTTTGCCAATTATCATGCTGCTAATATTGTGCCCGATAATTTGAATTATCATCAAAGGAAGAAATTCTTCTCTGATGTTAAACGATATGTTTGGGATGAACCTTATTTGTTTAAAGTTTGTAGTGATGGCATGCTTAGGAGATGTATTAGTCAGGAAGAGTTTAACGATATTATGAATGATTGTCATGCTAGTCCTTATGGTGGTCACCATGGAGCTAGCAAAACGGCCGCAAAAATATTAGAATGTGGATTCTTTTGGCCGTCATTGTTTAAAGATGTTCGTGATTTTGTTAATCATTGTGATAGATGCCAACGAGTTGGTAATTTAGGGAGACGTGATGAAATGCCTATTAAAAACATTGTTGAAGTAGAAATATTTGATGTTTGGGGCATTGACTTTATGGGTCCTTTTCCGCCTTCTTGTGGTTTTCAATATATTTTACTTGCAGTTGATTATGTTTCCAAATGGGTTGAAGCCATTGCTACTTCAACTAACGACGGAAAAGTTGTGATTAAATTCTTGAAGTCTATTTTTACAAGGTTTGGTGTTCCTCGTGCTATAGTAAGCGATGGGGGCACACATTTTATTAACAAGTTGTTTGAGTCCTTAATGAAGAAGTACGGCGTACATCATCGTGTTGCAACTCCGTATCATCCTCAGTCGAATGGTCAAGCGGAAATTTCCAACCGAGAGCTGAAATGGATCCTCGAAAAGACAGTTTCGTCATCTAGGAAGGATTGGTCAATGAAGCTTGATGACGCACTTTGGGCTTATCGAACTGCTTTCAAAACACCAATAGGTATGACTCCTTACCGTTTAGTTTATGGAAAAGCGTGTCATTTACCTGTGGAACTCGAACATCGAGCATATTGGGCTATTAAGGCTTTGAATTATGATTTAAGAAATGCGGGTGAAAAACGTCTTTTACAGCTTAATGAGTTAGATGAATTACGTCATAGTGCGTATGAAAATCATAAGTTGTATAAAGATAAAGTTAAGAAATGGCATGATTCCAAAATCCGTGAAAAAGTATTTAAAGTGGGGGATAGAGTTTTACTTTTTAACTCACGTTTAAAACTTTTTCCCGGAAAATTAAAATCTAGATGGGTCGGTCCGTTTCTAGTCACCAACGTTTTTAGCAATGGAACTTTAGAGTTATCTAATAAGAAAGAAGAGAAATTTAAGGTTAATGGACATAGATGTAAACTTTATTATCAAGGTTTCCAAGGCAATTCAATTGTCGATCATCCATAAATCTTAAGTATTTTCATTTTTTTTTATTTTTAGTATAATATGCCTAGTATTTTAGTTAATTTATTTTTTTTTGATGTGTTGTTATTTTATGCGCTATGTGATTAGTTTACATGTTATATGTTTATTTTAATGTTACCACAGTTAGTATAGTTAGTGTTTTTGATTAGGAAGTTAATCTTAAGACGTTTAGATAAGTACGTATTAGTTAGAAGTTGAAAAAAAAAAAACGAGTCGCACACCGTTTAAGGGTGGCGCGCCAGAGGCAACTTTTGCCTCTAGCGCGCCCTTCTTTATTTTAAGGGTGGCGCGCCAGAGGCAACTTCTGCCTCTGGCGCGCGAGTGTACAGACAGAAAGATAGAGTTCGTTTTCGGTTATTTTCGTGTCTCTTCGCGAAAAGTTGCCATTTTGAACGGGTACATTCGTTCAAATTCGCACCATTTCGTATTCTAACTTATCTTAACTACTTTTCTGAGTCTATTTAAGTAGATTAGAGACCTTATATCAGTCACAAACACATTAACTTACTTAAGTGTACAACAAAAGAGAGAAAACAAGTAAGTGTCATAATGCCTCCAAAAACCCGTTCTATGGTTCGTAAACGTCGTATCGATATCTCCAGTAGGTATGATGCCCCATTTCCCATCTATAATGAAGATGAGGGGCGCCGATACAAGAAGTTTAAGAGGTGCAATTATTATGGGATGATGTATATGGATGAATATTTCAATACCGAACTCGGTATTCAAGATCGTGTTGCACGATACATCACCCATCTTAGTTGGGACAAGTTTGTTGCTTTGAGATTTCCCATAATCGGGGATTGGATTCTGGAATTCCTTTCCACCGTTCGTTTTACCGATAAGCGTCGAGTCCGCATGCGTCATCGCCATCGTGGGAAAGATTATACTTTTGGCTATCCGGAACTCCATAATTGGTTTGGTTTTCCCGTTAGAACCGCTGAAAGAACCCCGGGCCGTGATATGACGTCGCTGGACGTATGGACTAGCATCACCGGTCAAGAACGATTCATCCCAAAGCTTGCTTTCAACAAGTTGATTTCTTCGGAGTCAATCTTGTATTTCCATAAGTTCCTATGTTATTCCATTTTTGGAAGAACTAATGGACATAAAGTCCGTTATGAAGATTTGAATCTCTTAGGAGATGTGATGCAAGGAACGGAAGTTGATTCAAGTCGGCTTTTGATGGATGGAATCTTTCTTACTTCCCGATCAAAGAACAAGAATATAGGATTCGGGAATGTTATTTGTGGCTTAATCATAGGAGGTCTTGGCAATATTGAAGTACCTTGGACCGATAAGGAGTATTTTCCGGTCCTTGATTTCGAGTTCTTGTCTAAGGAAGGGCTAGTGAAAAGAGTCTTTCGTCGAGGGGCACGTTTTCTTCCTTATGAAGATCGTGTTTTGTCGATCCTTACCAAGCCAACATCGAATGGAAGTCGCTTCATAGATTTAGACGCCTAGTTTAGTCTAAGTTATTTTGTGATTGTTGTTTTCTTTATATTTTGTTGTTGTTGTTGTTGTTTTTGCTTTTGTAATTTTCTGTTTTTATTTGTTGTTTTTTATGCTTTGAATAAATGTATTCGATCACCCACATATTAATTAAATAAAAGATCGAATTAATTTTTATATACTTGTGTTATTTACTTATATTTATCGTTTCTCGGTTAACCATTTGGTTATTCCGAGTAGTTACTAATGTTTAAGTTGTTTTGATGAGTTTCAGAATGTTTAGTTTTCATTTGTGAAGTTTCAGTAGGTTCCGAGTTAGTGGAAATTGGATCGGGGATTAAAATTAAATGGAAAAACGCGTACCTGTGAGAGGTACAGGTCGCGCGCCAGAGGCAACTTCTGCCTCTGGCGCGCTAGGCAAAATTTTTGCTTTGGCTCGACCTTGGCTCGATCTTGCTCGAGCCAGCAGATCGAGCCAAGACACAGTGGGTTTGGCCGAGTTTCAAGTCCCTAAAAATCCAAATTTTTGCCTCCAAACCTCAAACTCAAATTCAAATTTCACCTTTTACTCTTCCCAAAACAACTTTAACTCTTACACACACATTCATTACCACATTTACATCCATAAATATTCCTATTTCACTCATTTTTTCCTTACAATTTCAAATTCAAAATCTCAAAACCCTTAACACACAATACCTCAAATTTTCTTTCTTCCCACCTCTAAAATTCGAAGATGTCTAGGAAGAAGGCTCCCGCTCAACGAAATTTGGCACCGGAGGTTGACTTGAGGGAATCCTATGGCGCTCCATTCCGTATTGTTGAGCCATCGGAAGGTTCAAGGTTTAGTCGCCTAGTTGGTAAGGCTACTTTTGTTTCTATGAGATATATTGATGAAGAGGTGCTTGAAAAGTTTGATTTTGGTGATAAGATTGCTAGGTATCTAGAGCTTATGGGATTATCTAGATTTGCTAAGTTTAGATTTGATGTGGATGTGCATGTGTTAATGGAATTTGTTTGCTCTTTACATTATGATGAGAAGAAGAAATGGATTAGATTTAGAAATCGAGGAGAGGAATTTACCGTTTCTAGAAGGGATATTCAAAAATGGTTTAGAATCCCAAATAGTGGCGCTTCTATGCCGGATGATTATGATTTGAATGCGGGTTGGAAACGCATTTCGGGTATGGATGAATTTGTAGTTAAAAATTGCTCTAACAAGTTGATTAAGGATGAATGCTTGATGTACTTTCCTAAGTATCTTTGTGGTGCAATTTTTGGTCGTGTTGAATATTCGAAACTTAGTACGAAGGACGTATGGGTGCTAGAATGTCTTCTTGATGGTGTTCAAGTAGATAGTATCGGTTTGATTTTTGATGTGCTCAAAAGGTTGAATTCTAGGAGAACCAATACTTATCCTTTTGCTAACATTTTGACGGGTTTGGTTCAATGTGTTAGAGGCACTTTATCCGAATTTCAAAAGATTCAACATAATGATCTCCCGATGCTAGATATGGTGTTTTTGAAGAATAGTGGTTTACTCACCGATTCTCGGCAATTTAAGTCCTATGAGAAGAGGACGGCTTTACTTATTTTAGGTGAACATGTCGAGGCGGGTGATGGATCTTCGTCGGTACCTAGGCCGAAAGGAAAGGGCAAGGGAAAGGCCAAAGTGGGCCAAAGCCGAATTGATGAGGAGGAAGAAGAAATTGGTGGTGAAGTTCCGGGTTGGCAACGTGTTCTTGATCAAATGAATGCCAATCATGAGGTGGTTCAAGGACAAATCCGTGAAGTCGTGGAAGAAAATAGGCGAATGGGTTTACAATTGGGGACTATGCAAACCTCAATTGATCTTTGCTTGGAGAATCAACGTGGATTCCGGACCGAACTTGACGATTACGTTAACTACAAGTTCACTTCCGACTCTCCTAACTACTCTCCTCCACGAGATTGAGTACCGAGTTCAAGAAGTCCAAGATCAAGTTTTATTTCTTTACTTTATTTTATTTTCAAGTATTTCAATTTTTAATCTTTAATTTTAGTAATTTTCTTTTCTTTATTTTATTTTTATGCTTATTGAAGAACTAATTTATCTTTTTATAAATTTCTTATGTTTTTAGTTATTATTTATCTTACATTTTTGCTCACTTAGTTTCCGAACTATGAGGACATAGTTCCCACTAAGTGTGGGGAGGTGGTACGTTTTCCTTTATTTTTCCTATATCGTTTTATTATTCATGTGTGATTTTTGTCATATGCTTAAAATTTTCGAAAAAGTGACATTTTTGCAATAAAAATGTCTTAGCTTTAGATTGACATACATATATTCATGCATTTATTCTCATGACTAGTAGAATGTCTACCAAATAATAAAATAGGAAAAAGAAAACGTATGCAAAAAAAAAGTGATAGTTGACGAAAAAGAAAAATTTTCAAGTCACTTTTACATTTCCCCTACACAAGGATTAAGTACCTCAAATCCTATACTAAAGTTTTTATTATGTTCTTTTCCTTATGTTTAAACCAAGGTTTTTATGCAATCTCATATGGAACGTCGTATTATCTAAAAGATATGCAAATATCTTGACTTGAAGTCCATCTCGAGATTAAATAAAAATGAGGTCATTAGGGAAACTATAGCCATAATACATGTTGATTTAAAGTCAATATAGGTTGAGGGTATCTAAAAATTTTCTTGCTCAAATACTTTGTTCATTAGGAAGTGTCAAGTTGCGTACTTTTGGCCACGTTCAAGTCCACCCATGGCTCGAGCGAGGTATGAAAGGAACGTTAAAATTGAGTCTAGAGGTATAATTATTGGCATGATTGAAGTTTAATGTCACGGTCTAGTCCACCCATGTCAAGGACGTGACCTCTTAAGCGGAAAACATGATTCTCAAGTCGGTATTTTAACTCAAAAGTCACGGTCTCGACCACCCTTATCAAGGACGTGACTAGGGAAGATTTACTTGACAAATTAAAGCAAGAAGGAAAATAAAGATACCTAGATATACCTTGAGACAATAAAAATCAAAACATGCGTGCTCGCTTTGTCCCGAAAGCCTTATATAAAATACGTCAAGAATGGATGATAGTCTTAAAGGTTCTTATAATCGTATGGCTTCATTATGAACGCATATTAACTTTCTCGATGAAGTTTCGCTTGATCAAAGTTAATTGATTTTCATATAAGGATAGGTTAATATAATGACTACTTTGGGAAGTTGATAGAGGTAAACTTAAGTTGGATCCTATATTTGCTTGAGGACAAGCAAAAGTTTAAGTGTGGGGATTTGTTAAGTCCAAAATGTACTTAATTTAGCTATGTATTTCATATATATTTTCGTAACATTTCATATAGTTTTAGCTCATTTAGCTTAGAAATATCTAGGATAGGGGCAATTTCACTACTTTGTGTTTGTTTTGATCTTCAGAGCTTAATCTTATGAAAACATAGCAATTTGATGTTAGTTCGAGCCAAAAACGAGCAATAGAAGACATTTGAGTTCATACAAGTTCATGCAAGGCCATGCGAAGAAGTTACGTGCAAGCTAAAGTTGGAAAATCGAAGAAATAACTCGAGACGTGCAACCTACAGGTCGCGCGCTAGAGGCAAGGATTGCCTCTGGCGCGCAGGGTGTTTTTTAAGCCTTGTCTCGACAGAGGCAATTCTTGCCTCTGGCGCGCCGGGTTACAGGAAGTTCAGAATCGATTTCCTTTGTCGTTCTTATCCACACAACCCTTCCGAAAGGTCGTACGCCTTCCCAATGGACACGACCATTCCCTAAAGGTTGTAACCCTTTGAAACACACCTCTTGGTGCCTATAAATACACCATCCTTCTCTGAAATTCGGATGGTTGACATATCTTACAAAAGAACGAAACACTAAATACATACTTACATTTCCCGTAGACTTTACCCGTAAATTCACCCTTCGTTAACTAATTGTTCCCGCCGTGTATTCAGATCAGAAACACGGTAAGATTTCGTTCTTTCATAAGGCTTAGTAGTTAGATCGAGAGATCAACTTTGTTCATCCGTTCATCGAAGGAAATCCGAGCAAGAACGCCCCGAGGCTTTGACACGCCTTACGAGTAGAGTAAAAAGGATTGACGCTCCTGTTTCCTTATACTTGTTTATGTTCTGTCCAACTTAGATTTTCTGTTTACATCTTGTATGAATATGATATTGAGTTTATAAAGAGATTTATGTTCTTCATATGCTTATGTTCTTGAATTGATAGTTTGCATGCTAAGTAATTAATTTGGATCAAGAATAGTTGCTTAGTATAATAACTTGTGTTTATCATTAACTTATAATCTAGTGATACGAATAGGTTCGGTTGCTTGGGTTATAATCTAGTTTTACATGTGTGATTGTAGTCGGTTATAATATTGATACGAATAGGTTCGGTTAGTATATAATTGATGTTCATATGTGGTTAACTTGTTTGCATGTATCGAGAGATCGGAATAAGTTATATCGAGATTAGATTAAGTATATAAAGTTCACTCAATATTGTGTTTACGTGCTTAAATGAATTGTTGTCTTTGCCTTAGAATGAATAGAAATCCAAACATGTGCGTTTGGTGACTTGAAGTATATGTTATACGTGAATGGTACAGTAAGTTGTGTTTTATCAACCAAATCAATAAGGATTATCGTTTTATCTATTTGTGAAAAGAAAACGAACGCGAATAAGAGAAAGTTTAAGTATATTGTTCCATCTCTGTGGGTACGATCTTTTTATTACTACGAGTGACTCCGTACACTTGCGGAAATCACCCAACAGTAGGACCAAAAGAGAAAATTTTAAGAAAGAAATTGACAGATTTCTCTTCTACGTTCAAACTGTCGTCGGTCACTACAGACCCGCTGCTCACCGTTCTCTGCTGGAAGCCTGAATCCAGTAAAAGCACGTCTTCGCGTCCTCCTCCGGCCACAGCAAATCCGTCGCTAGTTGAAGAACCATCGCCGCCGCCGCCTCAGGAGATGAACGGCCATAGAATCTGATTCTCGGGTTGTCGATCTGTTAAATGAAAAGAAAAGGAAGAAAGGAAGATTTGGGGTTTTGGTTCTGTTAAATGAAAAGAGAAGGAAGAAATGAAGATTTGGAGTTTTGGTTCTGTTAAATGAAAAGAGAAGGAAGAAAGGAAGATTTGGGGTTTTGGTTCTGTTAAATGAAAAGAAAAGGAAGAAAGGAAGAAGATAAAAAAGAAACGAAGAAGCAGGAGATGTGGAAGAAGATAAAAAAAACGAAGAAGCAAAGGAGATGTGAAGGGGGTGGTGTTGCTCCAAAAATGAAGATGCAACTCATGTTTAGATTAAGATACAGATATGATTGAAGAACATCAGTTGCTTTTAATTAACTTAAAATTCATGTTCAAAACAATACGTCACATGTTTAAAAATTAAAAAAATATTTTCAAAAAAATAACTCACATGTTCAAAACTCATGTCCAAGATAGCAACAAAGTGTAATACTTTTCATTTTATTTTCCTTTCATAAGTAATTTTTCCCATTTTGAGGATGATTATAATTGAGTGGTTATTGAGTCATCTCTTGCTTGTATTACTGAGTGAATATTGATGAAACAGTTCTATTTATATGGAATATATTTGTAATTTTTTTTTTCTAAGCAATAGGCTACAAGTTGACAAAGTTATGAAATGTGATTTTGTTTGTTGTTTGCAATATCAGGGGTCAGGCTGTTTTTAGATTTTCAATGGATGGCCCTTTTATTGGTTTACCATTCTTCATATTATGAATTTAGTTCTAAATTTTGTTTCCGTGAATTGCAAGTATCTAAAATGGGTAAACAGAACATTCAAATCAGTATTGTAGTCATTGGACATGTCGACTCCGGCAAGTCTACCACCGTTGGGCATATTATATACAAGCTAGGAGGTATTGACAAGCGTATTATTGAAAGATTCGAGAAGGAAGCTGTTGAGATGAACAAAAGGTCATTTAAGTGAATCTGCTAACAAGTTTCCATTTTAACAATTTTTGTTCAAAACAATACAACACATGTTCAAAAATTTAAAAAATATTTCCAAAAAAATAACTCGCATGTTCAAAACCTCAAAACTTATGTCCAGAGCAGCAACAAAGTATAAATTTTTTCCAAAAACTTAAAAAATCTTATGTTCAAAATAAAACCTGACATGTTCAAAACATTAAAAAATCATTTTTACCTAAGCACCATGGATCTTAAAATGAACATCTAGTCGACACGAGTCCAACGGTATAAAAATTATTAAAGTTAGAATTCGAGAAAGCCGGAAAAATGATTTTGAACTAAAAAAATTTAAATGATTAGTCATCAACACCACATTCTCTCTCCTCATCCCATGCGGAACACTATAAGGATGAACAAATTTCCCTTTTGGTCCTCTCTCATTATTAAAACTACGTAGTTTTGAATGTGTTCTCACATATAAAAGTGTTCTCACCTGATCCCTCCCCTATATATATATATATATATATGTCATTTTTTAGAGAAATTACACTCCTGAATTGTGGAGTAAATTGCACCACAGATACCTAAACTATACCCCTTTTCTCAAACAGGTGCCTAAAAACTATTTTTCCTCGTCTAAGTACCCAAACTATGGATGACCTTCTAAATTGATACCTACTGACTTGTGGTATTTTCCAACACCATGAGCTCCTTAGAAAATCTCCATTTTTTATTGTCGCTTTTCTTCAATTTTGTTTATTAGATACGTTTAATGAATGCTATTGCTCATGTGTTAGCTTAGACCATAGATTATTTGTCTGTTTGTGAAGAGTAACTATATTTACCCTTGTTTATTAACCCCGCTCTTAATTTCAATTTGAGTTAATAAAGTTATTTTCTTTGAAATAAATATCATTTTTGCTCAAATTTTATGTAATGTTGAAGCGAATTTTAGTTGGATTGAAAAACGTTAGAAATAAATTTGCCTAGAGTGCTAACACATTTTCTCTTAAAAAAAAGGGTAAATTCAAAATAAAAATTCTTCGTAATTTCACAAATTGTCAAAGACCGTGGTTTGTTTTTTACCAAAAAGTGATTGTTGTTTTTTTTATTTTGTCAAAACAAGTATGTTTTGTTTCCACATCATACAAATAATTGTTGGTGAACCTCAAAATTTCAATAATCGATGATATTTTAAATAATTTTAATTTTTTTTTAATTTTAAGGTATAAGGCCCTGTTCTTTTTGATTTAATTTCAACATATTTCAATTCAATTCAATTCAGTTCAATTCAATACTGTTCAATTCAATTCAATTCAATTCAGTTCAGTAAATTTCATAAATATATTTTTTTAACCATTCTCTTCAATATCTTCATCATCTGATTGCTCTTCATTTTCCGTTAGCCGTCGTGATTGCCAAATTTGTTGCGCTATACCATTCCGTACTACTAACATGGCATTTTTTTCGGTTTGTACTAAATATATCTGAATCTACTCTTCCATTGATATTTGGACCATATTGTGTAATTGGTATTCCAAGTGTGCACAATCTTATAAAGTTATGAAGCGTAAATGTAGAAACAATGATCGACATTTGAGGCATATTGTAGAGCACCTTCCACCTTTTCTTCAATTGTCCAAATGACATTTATACTTTCATTCTCAATGACGAATGTAAATAATTGTAATGTTCTTCCATTCCTCTAGGTCTTCCACACCTAAATTCCGGCATATGATATCTAGTTTCCGCATCTCTAATTGGAGATAAATATCCAAGAGTATTTGAAAATTCTATCAATAAATGTGAAAATTCTATCAAATGAGCAACATGCCACATTAATAAATGTGAAAATTCTATCAAATGAGCAACATGCCAACACATTCCAACTTTTGTTTTCATGGCGATCTCGAAATGGCACACCTTCCTCATCGCGTATATTTGCTTGGATATGGGTTCCATCTAAAGCCCCAATAACATCCTAAAAAATAAAATTAAAAGTTACATGAGGTTTAAAATGAGAAAGTATACATGTTATGACTTATAAGGTCCAAATATAATGTCGAACATTACCTTAAAATAAGGCCAATAGCGTGAGTTGTTCGCTACTTCCGGAGGGATCTCTGACAAACCACGATGTGGCCTGATAATATTATTTAAAACTTTATTAGGTGTTAATATTATTTAATTAATTCTTAGCTTAGAATCAGTTAAAACTTTATTAGGCGTTACAAATATTAAATTATAAAATTTTTGACTCTGCCAGCACAAAAATTATTCAGTCTCATATATAATACAATATTAAATTATAAATTTTTAACTCAGTCCAGTAAATTCAGTTCAATAAATTTAGTTCAATTCAATTTATTTCAGTTCAATTCAATTCAATTCAATTCAATTCAATTCAATTCAATAGCATTCAGTTCAATTCAATTCAATATCAGTCAGTTCAATTCAATTCAATTCAATTCAATTCAATTCAGTTCAATTCAATTCAATTCAATTCAATCAAAAAGAACAGGGCCTAAGTTAAGTGTTGTTTTTCTTAGAGAAAAATTTAGCTAAAAGTACGTCTGCCTACTCACAAGACCATAGCAAATCACAGACATCGATGATGATTTATAGTAGAATTTACATATTTTTTACTAATAAGAGCTAAATTTCGACAAAATGGGAACTCGTACCTCAAACCTTTCAAGTATATAATGGAGTACCTTACTACTTGGACCAACTCTTATTAGTTAAGTGTTGTTTTTTGGGTAGAATGAAAGTAGATGTTTTGAGATGAAAAAAATTCTTCGGCAATTTTAGTTCTATTGACCAATTGCAATTCAATAATTTTAGGTCTATTCGACAACAACAACAATCATGCCTTCGATTAAAACACAGATTTACTCCCCTAAAAAACTCCCTATCCCAATGACTTAATACACATGTAGCCCCCTAAAATTGTTCATTTTTTTCACTTAACCTCCTCAACTTAAGAGACAACATATTAGTCACCTGAACTTGTAGTTGTTTTCTACTTAGCCTCCTAAACTTATAATATTTTTCCATTTAACCCCCTCAACTTGTAAATATGACTCACTTTGCCCATTTTATGCTGATGTGACATGAATTTTTTATTACCACTTATATTATACCATGTTAGCACAAATGTGCAAAATGAGTTATACTTGACAAGTTGAGGGAGGCAAATGTTGAAAAAGTAAAAGTTCATGTAGCTGATAAGTTGTCCTTTAAGTTGAGTGGGCTAAGTGGAAAAAATGGACAGGTTTACGGGGCTGTTTATATATTAAGCCCAAATTTTATGTTTAACAAATCGAGGGTTTCAACTTCAAGTTCATAATCTTGGAGGACATCAACCCTTGATAAAGAATGGAGGAGAACAGTGGGGATGATGAAAGCATCGGAGCTTCGTCGGCCGATGAGGAAACCGGCGGATCTTCATCGGAAAATGGAACTGAGAGCGCGGCAAACAAAAAACTTAAGTTAGAGGATGAAGAAGAAGACCGAATCAGCGAGTTGCCGGATCATATCATTCACCATATCCTCTCCTTTTTGCCTTCAACTGAAGAATCTGTCCGCACCGGAATTCTCTCCAAACGCTGGCTAAATCAATGGACTCGTGTTCCGGTACTCATTTTCGAATCCCCTGGTATATACCCTGCTAAATATGAAGAAGATTTAGCTAGATTCATCGATAATACATTGCTTCTATACGAATGTTCTAACATTAACACATTTCACATTGCTTATGACTTCGAAATGGATATTAATTTCACTTCCAAAATTCGTTCCGCTATGAAAAAACATGTGCAAGTGTTAGTTTTGTCATTCTGTCGCTACGGGGATCCTGATGGTCAATGCACGTTGCCAAAGTTCGTTTTCGATAGTGCTTACTTGGTTGAGTTGAAGTTGTTAAATTGTGTTTTGGAGCTTAGCGGGGCTATACATTGGCCTTCTCTCAAGGTGTTGAAGATGAGAGATTGTACTTTTGGGGATATGTTATCTGTAGAAGATGTTTTATCTGACTGTCCGTTGCTGGAATCCCTGGAAATGGATCGTATGAGTTTGGAGAATGTTGAGATTGGTTCAGAATCTTTGAAAGTATTGATTTTGAAAGATATTGATACCAAGAGTACTGATGAAATTGAAATTTCATGTCCAAATCTTGAGGAATTATCTATTCTTAATTTGGTTATGGAAGATCTCTTTATTGAACATATTTTATCCGACAGTCCGTTATTGCATTCGTTGGAAATAAGGGAAGGTTTTTTATACGAGCTTGTTTTGGATTCAGAATCTTTGAAAAAATTAGTTTTAAGTAAATTTCCTCAAGATTGTAGTATTGAAATTGCGTGTCCAAACATAGAGGATCTACATTTGTGTTGTTTGAACATTGAGAGTTGTACTTTGATGGATTTGCAATCTTCAACTTGTGTTGCTCTTGATAATATGACCCCTTATCCATTGGAGGATTGTGCGAAAAACTTGGCGAGGCAGATTCTTACTCAGCTTCAACCAGTCAAGACAGTCAAACTTGGGAATTGGTTTGTCGAGGTAATTCCTCTTCTTTAGTTTTTTGTTTATTTGTCAGCGAAATATGAAGTTAAATCAAACCAATATCATTTCATTAAAATATTTCATTTCGTTGTGTTTGAAGATTCTATCAGCTGTGGAGACTGGAGGGCTATCTTCTTATCCATTGCTAAACATTAAATGTTTGACTTTGGAATGTCCTAATTTTGAGCACATTTTGGGGATTGTAAATGTACTTCACTGTTCACCTCTGCTTGAGAGATTAGTTATAAATCAGGTAATGTCTATTGCAGTCATTCTATCAATCTTAACTTCAAATTTAATTCAAGTACGATCGCGTTTTTTTGACATTTCCTGAAGTTTCTCAAGTTTCATTCTAGCAGGAAACTTGTGCAGAAAATGCAATGATATAACTTTCTAGGTGCAGAGCTTAAAGAATAAATAATTTAAATTATGCCATTAGAAATGATTGCTCTAATATATTGTTAACTTTCTGATTTTATAACAACTGTCTCCAGTATCAAGAGCCTGAAGATCTTGACTTGAATAATTTCAAGGAGACCTACTTGGACTCAGATGGGATTGCTTTCACTTGTTTGATGCTGCATTTGAAGACTGTAAAAATTGTTGGCCTCTCAGAGATGGACGGTCAATGTAAGGTTCTACCCTTTGTTGAGTTTCTACTCAAAAATGCAAGAATGTTGGAAAAGATGGCCGTGAAGTTAAATGGTGGAATGGATTTTCAGGTTGAAGTTTCTCAACAGTTGTTAAGCTTCCCAAGATATTCTCAACATGCCATTTTGGAATTCTTATAGTCTAACTTCCCGGGTGTGTCCGAATATGTACAACATGTTTAAAGTTTAGGGCTTTTTCTTATTGTTGTCGTAATCTAACTTGATAGAGGCATGTCGATAGGGGTATGTATGATATTGACGGAGTTCGTGTTGTGCATATCTCATCTTTTTTAAAAGCTTTCACTTAGTAAAAATATCTTTATGTTTTTAGTCTCATGGTGTTGTGTTCTGTTGTAGCAGAAAACATAATACTCTTTTTTTTGTAGGCAACATTTCTTAATTCTGGTAAATTTCAGTTGCAATTTGTTACATATTTTTGTGCCTATACATTAGGACTGAATCTTTTTTCCTCTTATTTGCAATAGTGTCTAAATAAAAATATTAATTTGTGTTCTATTTCTAATGCTGAATTATGGGGTTGTTTTGATGGGCTTAAACCTTGCCTGATTAGAGCTTTACGAAAGCGTGTATCCGAAGGACAGTAAGTTCGTTATTTACACGACTAGGAAGGCTAACAGGGGTAAAGGATCTTCATAATCTGATTGCAAAATGATTTTGAAGTGTGGATATTATGGCTAAGGTTTCTTTTGGGGTTTCATTCCTTTGATTTTCCTCTTCCTTGGCTTCGAAACTTAATCCCTGATAATCCGGTTGGTGCAATTTTGTACGGGTTTTCTGTTGTAAACTTGGAAGGTTATGCAAGCGTAAAATTCGTGCCAAATTTTTTAAATGATACCGGGGAGGAGTATTAGCAATGGTTGGATTCATAGTGAATTGTATGAAAAGTTTAATGTGCTTGAAATCAGGTTTTTGAAGAAAGAAATTAAAAAGAGTTTATTTACTTTCTCCTATTGCAGTAGTTTTTTTTGGCTAATCAGGCAATTAATTTTATTTTATCTGATTGTCCCTTGCTTCCTTTTTTTTTTCTTGACAAGCTTTGTATTAGAAGGACTTGAGTCAAGAGGTAATTACAGTTGTTTAAATTTGATGTCCCAGTCTCAAGATATTGCAACTTTGTGCAGTTTCTATGTCAATATGATGCGTCGAAGAGTAAATATACTTGCTACTTCTTTTGATCAAGGAATTAAAAAAAACTGGAAGTAGGGTCTAAAATCTTATCAGGTTTAGTACTCCCATATGATACATGTTTTAAATCTAATTGGGTTTCATATTCGACAAAATCTAAAATGTAGGTAGTTTCTTTTGCTAATTCTGATTAGTCTAAGCAAAAATTTAAAAAGCAATTAAATACCAGATTATGCACGATGGACGAACAATTTATACATCATTAATTTTTCAAAACATACGATTATTTCACATAAACTTCACGGATGGCAAATTTCTTAGATTAAAACAATCCCATATCTAATGATGATCGTGCATTTGATCACACCGGGTTAATGAGGCTGTTACTGCCGATGTACAAAACCAAAAAGAGAATATTCTTTATGAGTAGCTACAAAAATATGCCATTGAGAGACAATTGAATCCTATAGGCCTGGTATTTTCTTATATGGGCCTGCCTCACTGTAAAATGTTTCATCAAGCCCAGCTTATCTCACCTGGATCTTCCATGGCCTCCTTAAAAACTATTTAAGGCACGTTTGGTTTGAACTCAGAAATCAGGATCGAAATGCAATGTGAGTGAGCATCAATTTTGTTTTAGTCTAATATGGAAATATAATCTAATTTTCTTAGTGATGTTTGATTCTATAATGACCGAAACAATTCACAGTGCTGCTTTACACGTGCCAGATGATTGTCGTAGCTTATTCGATGTTGGTTTATCTGTAAGTCCAACTAATGGCTTTAAGACTCCATCCAAGTTAAAATAGAGTTTAAGTGTTGAAGCTTCAAGTCCTTAACTGAACCTTATATATCTATAAAGACAATGCTCATACTTCTCCCATTACATCAAACAATTTGGCTCGCAACACGAGCTAACCATGAAAATAAAAGTACTCAATGTTGGCAAATAAGAATTTATATCTTCCATGGAAATCAAAACAAAAAAGCTTCCATTCGATTACAAATAAAAATAACAACATCAACCGTACCGTGAGGTGGAATTCCAGTAGTTCCTGAGATGTCTATCGTACAAAATTCTATGATAGTGCAGTACAAATCTGCAGAAAATTTTGCTTACCCAAAAATAGATCTCACAAGGATTCAAGAACTTGAGTTACAGCAGAACCAAAATACCACTTGAAGATCCTTGTACAATGGGATCATCATGTGCCTCAACTAAGTCACAACAAATCAATGAATTGATAAAATGGTATAGTATATATAGATAGGAAGAGAACACGAGAAGCCAATATCGAATCATGAGGTAGTTGAGTTGTCTTCGTGAGCAGGAGGTGGTTCAAGTAGTCTCACAGAACGAGGGAGCATAAACTCAGCAAATATAGGATAGTGTGAAGAAGGATAATATCCGTCAATATTATCATTCACAACTTCACATAGGGCAGGAATTAGAGATCTGCCTCTAAAAAGAATCCAATCCACATGAAGATCTTGAGTTTGCCGGTCCCAGCAGAGGCATAGTGCTCTTAATATCAACTTGAGGAATTCAAGATATCCTTGCTTGTCACCTTATAGCAGTAGATAATAATGTGAGGATACTACTGCCGGGTAATGCTTGAAGACCTATACACAAATCACAAGAAATTACCTTTAAATCCATGATATGTACGAATGAGCGAAACATTTTTCCTCACCCGAGCATTGGGCCATACATCCCTCATATCTCCCACTGCACCATGTTCCCTGAGGGAAAGTTGGCAGCAGTTAGTTCATACAATAAGTAAAAATGAAAACGAAAAGAGAAGGAAAAAGAACTTGCTGACATATTTTCCTCTATCACTAAAATTCAATAGACAAACATTCAAATTTATTAGGACTGAGTGATCAATTATCTGCTGATAGGAAAAAGAACGAAACGATAATAAATATATAAATTACAAGAGAGCTCACACGCACAAACATGATACCTTACCACAAAAAAGAAGAGATATTTCATCTTTTAAGCACCATCTTCAAAGAAGTATCTAATAAGAGTAAAAATCCCCTTCTTCTGCAGATTATCAAGAACTAAAACTTTCTTGTTGATTTTCACTAACAAAAACCACTTGATGTCTAATCTAAACGTCACAAATAACAATAGCCCTCATCCTGTTATTTGAAGTCCAAACAAGAACTTAGCATAACATTCTATAGCATAACAAAAACTACTCATGTTCACCTCAAAGGTAATCACATATTTACTCTCATTTGTTTCAATTCATAGGGTAATGAATTCTACAATTCAATAACCACTAATACAATGACCAAAATTAAATTTCCTTAGCATAACATTCTATCGCATAACATTCTATCGGATAACAAAAACTACTCATGTTCACCTCAAAGGTAATCACATATTTACTCTCATTTGTTTCAATTCATAGGGTAATGAATTCTACAATTCAATAACCACTAATACAATGATCAAAATTAAATTTCCCTTGAACATCAATGGAAATGATTATAACAAATAGAACTCAACAGAATCCTAATCATATGTAGCTTCATGTCAACAAATTAAAATTGCTGAAATTCTACGGGCAATAGGTACCTTGATCTCCCCAGGAGAAAACGTCCAGTAGTCGATTCCTTTTGCGTGTTAAACCCACCACAATATACAACTGGCAAACTTGGAGGTAAAGATGCAATATGCTGCCAAGTGAGTAAAGCACTTCGTCTGCGGGCACGAGGGCTGATTTCATCCATGTTTGTATTCACTATCTGAAATGAAAAGCCTGGTGGCTCTGCTCCTTTCAATTGGAATGTGTGGAGATCATGTCAAAGAAACAAGTGAAAAACAATCTACCCAGATAATACAAAGATAGAGAACCCAGCTAGTAAATGACAAAAAAAAAATCGGGAAAACTAGAAGCAGAAATTTGCAAGGATATCGCCCATGTGGCAATACATGGAGCTGCACCACCCCATGATATACTTCCTGGGACAGAGGGTGAATCTGATAACCAAAAAGTTCCACCTTCTACCAGCTCTACCTTCATTGAAAAGAAATTGGCACAAACAAAGTCCAAATGGCTTCAGTATCTGAGATAACGCAGAACATCACATTGCAATGAAATGGTTGTATACCTTCTCCTTGTCATAGAAGATGGAGCAGTGTTCATCTGAAGAGTCTTCAGATCCTTTCCTTGAGATTCCAAATTGATCATAAGCTGAAATTAGAAAGAACCCAAGCTCGATTTCAGGATCCGTAAGAGCAAGAGAGAACTTTCAAACTCTTGCAAGAAAAAATAATATTAGAGAAAGTTCATACAAATTTAATCTAATAACTGAGAAATTTAAGATGAACTTTGAGCAGTAAGTGTAATGGGCATTAAATATTTAAATGGTAATAGAACTCAATTTCAGGTATTGAAAATACAATACAACTAAAAGTGTCATTCATTTTAATCGTCTTAGTTCTAATTGATATGTTAGCTATATAAAATAAACACTTTATTCACTTCCCATAAGCCTCCTCACACCATTTCAACCTGCAAGTTATAGTGCCAAATCAAAATTCCAAATGCTCCTGGACTGTCCAGTCGAACTAGGCCCTTAGTGGAAGTCCAATGTAATACAATATGCACAACGTCCTTCCGATCTCAACTATCAAGCTTGCAGCTTCTGATCAAATTCCACGATTTTAATGGCCTACAATATCCTAGGAGATGAAGTGCCTCTACACAATACTTAAATCAACTATCTATGGTTTGTCAAATATAATTACACAATATATCCATCCTCCTTCCACTATAAACCACTATGGATGATCGCTTCCAAATTTCGTTAAGAACAGTATATCATAATCACTCCTACTTTATCTCACTAAGGGAAAATGTTCTGGAATTATGTTTTGAGAGTGATTTTTTTTATTCATATCTATCCTGCTAAAACGACGCACTGAACAGTAACAAACACCGATAGATGAGCATTTTCAGAATTGCATAGAGCCGAGACTGTAACGAGGTTGCGCAAGTTATGGAGAACACCATCTTCAATTTAAGTATATGATTGAATTGTCTACAGTACAATATAAATATGGTTTCCCATACGAAAATATGTACAACATCAAACAACATGGAGCTATTTTGACCTGTAGCTTCTAATGCATGTAATATTGGAGAGAAAATCATTCTGGATAACTTCACCTCTCTTTAACATAGTGTGAAACGGTTCTGTAAGTGTAGAATTTTGTTTAACTGCTCACTAAGTCGATCTATACTCATTCAAGAGGGCACTTGTATTCTTAACCTCAGTCAAGAGAATCTCAGTAGAAGTTTGAATTATAGATTGAACGGATCTATACTAATCCAATGTGCTAGGTTAATGTTTACATGCTGAAGGTATATATGAAAGTGAACAAGATGGTCATCCCCAAGACAGAAACTTTAAAGATGAAAAGCACAGAAGAATGTGAATGAAGTAGTTACCTGGCAAGCCCTGTTGAAGATAATCCAACTGGGATTTGACACCTAAAGAAAGAAAGGATGAAAACATCAAGAGAAATACATAAATGAGAAATAAGAAGCTAATAAGTAAAACAAAGATTGAAAGAAAGAAAGAAAGAAGAGACCTTGTTGAGTACAAAGAATGAGAGGAGAGTAACTAGTAATCACACTTATACACAAATCTCTCCTCTTCTCCCATGAATTTGGCCTTTCTTCTTCTTTACTCTCTTCTTCTTCTTCTTCATGAAGATTGAAAGTCATCACACTCAAAGATACACTCATTCTTCTAATTTCAATGCAAATTCTCTATACCCAACCACTACTACTACTACTACATGATTATACAAATGTTCAAATCTGTCAAACAATATGTTGTTAACCTTAACTATCAGCTCGAACTCGAGGTTTTAGTTGAATCGGTTAAAGTAACGAAATCTAAGTTAGGAGGATTCAGATCACAATCAGAAAATATGATATTGCCCAATTGGATCCTCAACTCTACTCTACTCTTATGCTCTCCCTCTACTCTTCTGCACCTGTCCTAATTAAGCTTTCTTCATTTTCTTTTTGTTTCCTTTTCCTCTTTTATTTTTGCTGTTTTTTAACCAAAACTATATCAAATAAGGGTTAATTACAAATCTTTCCCAATTTTAATTAAACTTTTATATTATCCAGACAACTTTTCTTTACGTTTACAAATTTAGGCAACTTTTAAGCATTTTGGATAAATATGTTTCTTATAGCCTTTTTTGACATTACAACATGTCGAATACAAGCACGACATGCACTTTAACATCGGACACTACAAATTAAACAAACATCAAAAGAAAAGGGAGAGGGAGGAGAAAGAATTTTTTGTTTGGTTTTTTATTCTTCCTTTATCTTTTTCTCTGATCATGTTTTCACCAACGTCATTATTCGTAATTTATAAGGATAAGGAGAAATGATGGTTTTAGGAACAAATTTAAGGAGAAACAAAGCAAAGAGAGGAAAGAGCCGAAAAGGCATATAAGGGAAATTTTATCCAAACGGCTTAACGTGTCTAGATTTATAAATGTGAAACAAAATAGGCTGAGTATGTAAAAACCTCCTAAAGTTGGGCTAAACTTGTAATTTGTCCTGATAATATATAAACACTCAATTGATCTGCAAATGTTGGAAACTTTACATGCTCGTCCCCTTCAAATTCATGCCTGAATTTAAACTTTAGCTGAACGGTCTATTTCTATGCCTTTGAAAAGTTTTGTATTGCCTCCCAATTTTGGGAAATTTTACAATCAATAATTTATTTATTTTTTGAGGAAACCACAACATCAATAATTGATTCTTTTAGATAATTTTTAATTAAACACACTATTATACACATCGAATCACTTTAATTATTATATAATTCTGATTTTTATAAACTTGATATTCTTTTTAAACTGAATGATGTGAACGGGAGTCCAGGGTTCGAATCCTACCCCCTACAAATTTATTAAAAAAAAGTGTCAAAAAACTTGAATCTATTTTTTATGGTTGAAATAAATTTTATTTTTCTATTTTCTATTTTTTCAACAAAAAGTTTAGTTAAAGGTAGATCTATTCACTTGTAACATGAATTTGAAATAAATTTTTCAAATTAATTGAATGGATTGAATTTGTCTGAATTATTAAAAAAATTCACTTAACTGAATTTAGTTGATCATTACCTTATTCCAATTTTTTAACTGAAGGATGGTTGTGAGGGTTAGGACAACGTTGTACATCCTAATCTCATCTACGTTACAACTGGGCAAAAAATAATCCTAACACAAATTAAATTAAAATTCAAATTACCTAAAAATTAATAACCAAATTGAACCAGATAAATATAATTTGATTTGATTAGGTATAATTTGTGTTAATAATATTATTTATGTATAACAATAAAATATTATTAACATGGATTATAATTTTAAAATTTAGGCGAAAAGCAATATTTGACTATTGACTTATTTCAAATTTGTACATTTGTCCACTGATATTTAATTTAGTCATATTTAGTCACCCATCTTTGTAAATCTGGTGAAATCTCACCCTTATTATGTTAATTGACATTCCAACATTTGTATTATTTAGCAAATTTTTAGTTTTAGTTGCAATTTCTTATTTGAAATAGAAGAATTTTAATGTTTAACATTTTAATATTTTTATAATTTTGATCCAAGAAGAGTGAAATTTTACTAAATTGACAGACCAATGGCCAAATATAACTAAATTTATAAAAGTGAGTGGCTAAATGTGACCAAATAAAAAGTCAGTGACCAATTACCCCAAATTTGAAATACATCATTCGCTAAATAATGTCTTTTACCTAAAATCTATAATAAAACTGAGTTAGTAATCTTTTAATCTGAAATACATCATTCGCTAAATAATGTCTTTTACCTAAAATCTATAATAAAACTGAGTTAGTAATCTTTTAATCTGAAAGCAATTTTGTAACAATGGCACATGAAATTAACAACAGTAGTGAATTATGATCACTTTTGCAATCATGAAAATTGGTTGTACCAGCTGGAAACATTTTTTCAATAGCCTTAGTATAAATTATTGTAAACATAGATTCAACTTTCAATGTGGAAAAAGAAAAACCAGAATTGACTATTTGGTTAGAGCTAAAAAAAGGTCAACATTTTCGGTAAGTAACAAAATCATGTATATCAATGGGCAACAGCTGATTATCTTTTCTAATCGACATCCTTTTTTCTTTTCGGTTTGTAAAGGTATCTACCGCCGACAACAGTGATTATTTCCTTTTTCGCTTTCATTTGCAACATGAATAAGATAACTTTACATATTATGTAAAAGCAACTAATTGAAAATGAGAAGTAGATCAGCAACAAAATGAGCCAAAAGATAGAGGTTGAGATAGTGTGTAGAGAAATCATAAAACCATCCTCTTTAACTCCAAACAATCGCAAAAAAACATTTCACAATCTATCTTTCTTTGATCAGATTTCTCCCCATGTTTATGTTCCTCTACTTTTCTTCTACACAAGCCATCACATTAATGGTCAAACTTCTTCTCTCCATCACAAATCTAGTGTGCTCAAGATTTCTCTATTTGTTGCCCTTTCCCATTATTATCCTCTCGCCGGAAGGATTAAAGACGATGTCACTCTCGACTGTAATGATCACGGAGTTCTCTTTCTCGAAGCAAGAACAAATTCTAATTTATCTCAACTTCTAAAAAATCCTGAAGACAAAATCCTGAAACTCTTATTCCCTGATAGTTTATGCTATAAAGATACAATTTTAACCGGTCCGCTAGCAGTTCAGGTCAGAAGCATAGCTACATATATACCGACATTTTCCTTCACTTAAATATAATATGTCGAGGTCTCAAACTAGTTAGGATGTCCGATGTCTACTTAAAATTGACGCTAGAATTAAAAAATTTACCATTTAATTAAAAAATAATAACTCAGTATATTTATTGTATATTTTAGTTTTCGCTTTGCTAATTGATTTTTCGTGCTATGGTATTCAGGTCACGTATTTTCGATGTGGAGGAATGTCGATTGGGTTATGCATGTGTCATAAGATCTTGGATATGTCAAGCGTTTGTTCATTCATCAACGAATGGGCTTCCATGGCTATAAATAAATTTGAAAAAGAAATCAGTAGTCCTGAGTTCAATATAGCATCTCTATATCCTCCTCTTGACCTTCCATTGCTCAAACAACAACAACAACAACAACAACAATCTCCTCTCGAAAAGAAGGTCTGTGTTTCGAGGAGGATAGTATTTTGACGCCTCAAACATTGCTAAACTCAAGGCAATTGTGGCAGATCATGTCCCAAATCCTACAAGAGTCGAAGTAGTCACTGCATTACTATACAAATCAGCCATTTCTGCGGCTGCTAAAGCCAGTTCCTCTGCTTATTTAGTGCCAAGTATTATGTACCACGCCGTAAATCTACGAACTAAAATGTGTCCTGAATTATCAGGAAGAAACATTGGGAATGCAGCTGGGATCTTTCTAGTATCGACATCAGAGGATATAGAGGTAGATTTAGGGTGCCTTGTGAAACAATTCAGGCACCAAAAAACTCGGTTTTCAACGCGGGATCACAATATGGAAAATGTAGAGGCACTTGTCATGGAAAGCATGAAAACAATAGGGGAATACTATTGTTGTAATGATGGGGAAAAACAAGTGTACGGATGTAGCAGCTGGTGCAAGTTTGGTTTCTATGAAGTCGATTTCGGATGGGGGAAGCCATTTTGGGTGACAAGAGTTTGTTGGGAGCAGAAAAATGGAATTGGGTTGATGGATACAAGAGAAGGTGATGGGATTGAAGCTTTTGTTACTTTGGAAGATAAAGATTTTGGTGTGTTTGAGCATGATCATGAGCTTCTTTCTTTTTGTTCCATAAATCCAAGTGTATTGGATTGAATTTATGTGACATCCAATTATCCATTCTAGAGAATTTCAGTTCTCGAAACATACACGAGTTCATAAAAAGCGTTATTGAAAAGGAGTTTTCGTGCAATATAGTCAATCTTAAACTTAGTGATTTGTTGATCTTAGATTGAAAATGCTAAACTTAGTGGGCCAATAAAACATGTGAAAAAATTTCATCTTCAAAAAGCATGTCTGTAGTGAGAGTTGGAAATTATATGCGAGGGCTTCTCAAATAAAAGAAAAAGAAGGGAGAGAAATTATATGCCAAGAAAATCTATCATATATATAAAAGGCGTGCAAGCCTTCTCCAATTCAATTTCAATTTGGTTTCTTACAATTTTGGTCCTTCAATGTTTTAAATTTTGCTTCAGCAGACCTAATGAAAACGACACCGGTTCACTTACTAAGGTCACACCTGTCTTTTTGCCCACCTCCAGCAACTCACCGACTATATTGACATTTATATAGGATTTTTTTCCACTCTCCCTGCTAGAAACCCTAGCTGCCGCCTCCACTGGTGTTGTTTCACATGCCGGAGAAGGCCTTCATCTGAGTCAACGGTAAGTCCCTTCATTTAAGCGATACGTTCTCCAATTAGATCTTCTTTCTTTTATTTTTCAAATTATTAACCACTAATCTTGAATTCAAAATAATGGATTTCTAATTACTATGTTCAGGTTTCCTTTCTTCAGGTTCTTCTGGCTGTTAAGCAATCCGATGGGGTTCTTTCTTTTCATCCTCGGTGACTCATTTGGTTTCCTCCCTTTTCTGTATACTGTCTCATACTTTGATTACTATTTTTTTCATCTTTAGTATTTAGGCTTTCTTTTCATTTTAATATGGTTTTCTTTATATTCTATAGTGGTTTCTGATTATATTCGTTTATCATGGCTACGAGATATGGAGTTTTATCTCGGGTTTTCTTCCATGAATGGGTGCATGTATTAGATCTGATGATTTTTCGTGAATAGACAAAATTCTCAAAAATTTTATGGATTTTACCAGACATATGCCCAATTTTATTCTGATTTATCATTAATTTTAGGTTGTCTATGTGCTTCTCTAACATGTGTTCTTTCAATTGATTTGAGTTGATCTTACCAACCTGTCAAAAAGAGTATGAAAGATTTGGTAACATTTGTTTCTATTCTGTTTCTTTTCAGCATTTGCTACATATTTACAGCCTTTGGCTAATATGTGTTTCTTTGGTTGATATATGTTTTTCATTTCTTATGTTAAAATTGAGTTTGTTGTACTGGGTTCTTTTTATGGTTTTGTTGACATCTGTGTTCCCTTTTCACTCTTTCCCTGTTGCATTTTATGATTTTGCAATTTTTTTGAATTGCATGTGGTTATTAGTTCTTAGATTTAGTGATTTGCCATGTTTCAGGCTAAGTTCTGATAATAGATCCGTCTGAGAATTCGAAGAACCACGATGTGAGCAATAAGCATTAAACTTTGCTACAAGATATTAAGAGGTAAGGGTACTTTTTCTGTTTTCTGTAAATTACATCTTATACATGTAGATTAATTAGTTGGGCTTATTTGATATGGTTTTGGGGTTTCCTAACTCCATTTATTTATTTCTTTTCTCTGAAAATTTAGAAGTGACTTTGCCCTCCAAATGCTTTGCTTTTCTATGTGACCATTAATAGTTTTAGGAGTTGTTTTATTGCAAGATTTTGTTATCATTTGATAGTCTTTTTGTTAGATGTATTATATCCATATGATTATGAAATATTTTAAATTTTTCACTTTTCAGTTGAGGTTCATAGTTTGTTTAGTGTAGGTTTCCATCTTCTTTTGATGTGTTCTGCGGGTTTAACTATTTGTGAATATTGATTTGCTTCAAGCTGTTCAAGTTGATTGAGCCTTTTAAGATCATGTACATTTATGATTCCGTGTTGATTTGATTGTTTATTTTCTTCACTTCTTTTTTATCATTATTTTGGTTCATTCTATACAGTGGTGCTTCTTCTTGGAGATTCTATTCTCACTCTGCATAAATTTCTTATTTACTTTTGCCCTGAAGGTGTGTGATATAAATATGATGTAACATAAACGTTGTGAAGTTGAAGTGTAGCAGGTATGGGGTATCTATCAAGTATTTTTTATCTTTAAGTAGAAAATGAAAAAGTGGATTGACTGTGTCTGGCTACTGGTAGTTGAAATGAATTAATTAGGGCAATGTGATTGAAGATTGATTTGTAAGCTTGCTTCATTGGGACACTGCTAAAATAATTGTAGTTCTTCTAATTTGTTTAGAGTTTAGAACTGTGTTTCCATACAAAAATTCTTCAATTTGGAAGTTTTGTCATTGTAGAGTTTGCGAGTTCAATGATTGTGAGATGTTATTCTTTTTCAGAGACACATGGCAAGAAAGTTATTGTCGAAGATGACGAATATGACCGCATAATGTCTAGGTTGAATGAACTTGAAAAAAGAAGAACTTGCAGCTGAAGGTGACGATCAGAGTGATGAGAAAGTGAGAATGATGAAGATGAGCATACTTGGCATGTATATAACCTGCAACTATTAAGAACATAAATAGATTCATTCCCAAAATGGTGATGTTTGGTAAGACCTTTGGGGTATAGACCACTTCTATAGATTTTGTTTCCTTCATCTTTTCGTTTTTGTTAATCTATGTTTCGTATATCAACACCAAAATGGTGAAATATTTGTTGGATTAATTGATAGAAGGAAGAGAAGAAGAGAGTGTAAATAAGTGCCTAAATTCTATGCTTTTTCCAATATATTCCTCCTCTGTTCAACCGTATTACATACAGCTAAAATGTATTTTCTTTATATATTTCAGAACTCTTTATTTTCTAATTCCCGAGGCAACGCGAGGGTATCGCCTAGTGTATATGAAATGATGTAAGCAATGAGAAAACAAGGAAAAGATTGTAGTCAAAATTACAGGTCATCTCATGTATCATAATCAACTCAATTAGATGGGAATTGCTTGATTTTAAAGGAGATCTTTCGGAAATTATTAACTTGATTATTTTTAGATTAGTAGGAATTGGTATGGGAAACAAGTATTTCTCATGGACCAGCTATATATCTTTGCCTATGGTAAATGTCGGGCAGCCAAGTGCATGGCGGATAGATGCTGGAAGGAAGGATCTGAGTAGTATTCATAACTCTCAAAATTGTTATCAATTGGGCTTGACAATATAAGTAAATGAAAACCCATCAATATAACCAGATAAACCCAGATAGTTGAGAAAAACTGGGCCTAATAGCTGACAAACAGCGGTTACAATCCATTACAAGCTAAACACTCCCACGTTCCCACTAAATAACGGTTATCAACAGTTATGGGATGAAAAATGAGGATGGATGTGTCACATATCTTATTCTCAGATTCTAGTAAAAATACTGACTTGATTGTCGTAGAATTGCCTGGAGATCCCATCTCCGGCGTTGTTTTGCTGGTTACTTGGCGTTCAAGGAAAGATTTCAATTTGGAGAATATTAAGTATATATGCACATCCCGAATCTATATAATAAATCCTATTTTTGATAAGAGTAGTTGACGGATTGAGACGTAGCTCAGACTCTTAGCCTTTGTTTGGGAGTTGAAAAGTTAATGAAGGTGAGAATTAGAGGATGTTAATGAGAGTAATGAAACGGAAAGGAAAGTGACGGAAACGCAAGTTAAATGTTAAGCTTGTTTGGGAGTTGGTGGAATTTAATGGGGGGTTAATGGATGTAAATTTGTTAAAATGTTTACGTTACTTCCATTAACCCTTGATTTGGAGGTTAAAGTTTTGAGGTTAGTGGAAGTAAAATGTTAACTCTCATTAATTCTCATTTAATGTTTTAAAAAACTCCCAAACGAGGTTAATTGAAAAATTTACGTTCCATTAGTCCCATTAACCTCCATTTACCTCCTTCCAAACAAGAGCTTAATGGGAGGCAACATTGGGGGATTTTCCACAATGGACAAAAACCTGATGGAGTAATGTTACGTGAAGGTAGAAAGCCTACGTTGCAGTACAAAAAACAATGCTGATAGGCCCGTTCGATATGAATCTGTTTCCGTACAATAGTAAAGAATTCTTTAACCATATGGAACTGACATTTGTTTCCTTAGCTAGTATACTCAAACTTGAAAGAGAGTGATATGAGTTTTTAGGAATTGAGGAAAATATGGTGGTGGACGGACGGAGTGGCGGGAGAGTAAGAGAATTCATATCGCCAACACGACTTGAGCTTTACAGTTATTTTATGATGGTTCATGTTAGCCGACTCTAAATCATTTTAGACCTAAGACTTAATTGTTGTTGTTATTTCTGACACACTCATTCACATAAAATATTGATTTTGACAAGAATTGAACTAATAAGCTTTCAATTGCGGAGACTATAATACTATGTTACTTTACAAAGCTCGAGCCGATAATTATAAGATTTACCTAAATGGTGCCGAAGGGAGGAAGTCATGCGGAGTGCACGTGCACACTGCTTGCTGAACAAGCTAGATAGAGTTGTGAGTAAAAATTCATGAAAATCAACAGAAGAAGAAGAAGAAGAAGCAGGAAAAGGAAGAATGGTAGGGGCGAATCTGAAGTCAGAAACAATGAAGTTAATGGAGAAGAGGACTTCCCTCGAAGCTGAAATGAGCGGTATCGTTGGCAGCCTCTGTTACCCCGGCGGCCCTGGTCTCTCCGGCAATCTTGTCGACTCTGAGGTTTCTGCTGACCTCTTTCTTTTCATTTTTCATTTCTAATCAACTGCTTTTGCTCATTACAATCTTAATTAGGGATTTCCTCGATCAGATATTGACATTCCCGCCGTTAGAGCTAAGAGGAATCTTCTCACTGGTACTACTTTTACTTACTCTTCTTATTATTAGGGTTACGCATAAGATTTGTGTCTGTTGTTTTTAGGTCACTCTTTTCTGTGAATATTCGCTGTTGAAAACTTTTGATTAATGTTATTTGAACCTGGACCTGTACTAATTGACACGAGTCTTCGTTATGATTGTGGTTTTGATGTTACTGCTACTTGTAGATTTGTGTCAAGTGTCAAAAGCAACTTAGAAATTTGTTGTATATGGCAGTGTTGCGCAATGATCACAAGGAGATCACTGAGAAAATAGATCAGAATATACAGATTCTGCATTCAGCAAGGCTTACTTCTAAGTCTCCGCCTCCAAACGATTTAGGTATATGCTTAAACTTCCATGACGCTATGCAGGAATTAATTCATAATGTGTTTCCTTATTTTACCTTGAAGATAGTATTCCTTGTCAATTATCAGCAGTATATTTTCTCTATGTGCATAGTGCTTGAATTATACTTCTAAGTTCTATACAAACTTACAGTACTCTAATTTTGCATTTATATATAATGAACATTTAAGACTGCAGAACATGTAATGTCATTTAAATGGCGAAAAGTTAAATTTTGAAGCAACAAGGTTTTTTTGTTCCACAAAGAAAACACTTTGTAGTATTACTGAGCTTCAATTGAGCTTCTCTCTCTAAGATTGCTGTATGAAGTTGTTTTGTTACACAACTCAATTGATAATTAACTTTCTGCATGTCCTGTTTGACTGAAATAATCTTTCTTATATTTAGGTAACGATGGGTCATCAAATCATAACGCAACAACTGACAGGGCTGTTCCATCTGCATCCTCAAGTGATATTGTTCAGATGGATTCTCCTAGTTCCATGGATGTGGATGTGGATGTGAATAACAGCCTACCCTTTGCAGTTGTTGATCAAATTGCTGATTCAGCCCCAACAGCAGAGGATGGTTTACAACTAGGAGATCAGATTGTCAAATTTGGCAGCATGGAGTATCAAGTTGGTGATAACCTTCTTCAGAAGCTTGCTAGTGAGACCCAGGCAAACCAGGATCATGCAGTAACTGTTACAGTCTTAAGACAAGGTGCACCAGTGAAGCTAACTGTGACTCCTAGAACATGGCATGGCAGGGGTCTACTTGGGTATGTTCACCATTCCCTCAATAATAATACTTGCTTATATGACTCATTCAGCTACTTCGTGATTCCTTTATATTGAAACTGATTTCATTTTGGAACCTATTACCATAGTGTAACTACGAGGATGCACTTTTGAATGATATATAGTGCTTATTGTTGGGTTTCTTGTTGTTGCTTAGTATAGTAAGTAGATGATTATGCAACTCATCAAATGAAGTTAATCCACTTGGCTTATCTACTCTCTTTCATGAGGTGTTATCATCTCTGAAGTATGGAACCGCTCAAGGAGGCCATATGTAAAACTTTCTATAGGAGAGGATATATTTTTTTTATCCATTCCTTTCTTGGAGTGAACCATCCGATCACCCATCCTAAAATTAAAAAAGGTCGCAGGAACCAACTTAATCAGTTACTGATCATGTATCCATATGAAATAAAATTCATCATCATGTAAGCTATTGGTCCTCTGTCACAAGATGTATAGCCCTCCATCTCTTCCTTTGATAATTTCCGTCAAATTCACTCATAATTCTTACTCTAAATATAGAGCTTGATCCTTAAACACTTGATCTGTTGAATGCATGTGTTGCTCCATCCCTAAATACTTTTGCCGTTCACTCTATTTTGTGTTATCATCTTCAAACATCAATTCGTTTTGTTGTCAACATCAGCTCTCATTTCATCAACCAACCGTTGGTTGGAGTCATCAATGTCATTTAAGGATGGCTAGCATTCTGAAGTCTGAACCTATTTTGATGCTTTAGTTGTGGTTGACATAAAAAAGGAGCATGCTATCTCTAATTCTTCAATTTCTTTCCTTTTTTAGTATGCCTATTACGTGTATTAATTTGAAAGTTTGCGTGCAGCATGTATGTAATATTTAATTATATTTATGCACATGTACAAATCTCATTGTTAAATTCCAATTTGTCATGCTAAAAGTTGTTTCATGTTACTCCATATTCCATCGTACAATTTTCTCGTTTCATGTTACAAGTTAATATGCATGCTGCATCCTTTTTCATAACAAACTTTTACAGATTTGGATAAATGTTGCCATTATATTTCATATGTCAGGATCCGATATTTTATGCATATGCATGATTTTAAAATATGTCCAAGGTACATAATCAGTCCACTATACAGTATGCATGTGATGTGCATGACTCTTAACATGCGTCCAATTGTCTATCAGTGTGCACTCCCTTGCACATCATCCAGTCCTCCACTATGTATCATAATATGCCTGATATGCATTATGAATGTGTCAGTCATGAAACGGATGTATATTATCATATACACTGTTCCATTCCTCAACATTTGTAAAGTATGTGATGTAAATCATCAACAATCAGTTCAATTCCCAGTCCTCACATTATAAATAAATTAGAAACTCAGTAATTTGCCTATAGACAGTTTTTTCTCCATTGTTTGATTGGATAAAAATAAGCTCAAATTAGGAATTGTCCCGAGGAACAGGCTGATTGCTTTCCAGATAACTCCCTGATGATTACCTACTATAATCAAGACTTCAATGGCTAAAAATCTTATGTTTTGCTGTCTCTTCTCTTGTGTCGTAATAAATTTATTTTATACACTCTCCTTAAGCATTAGCTACAGCTTCTTCTGTACCAGACGACTATTCCTTAAAGACTTGAACAACTATAATCTTGGGATATTTCGATGTCTTCGTATTTATTCTCTTAAATAGTTAAATAGTTGTTTGTTTATGAATCTAAAATGTCTCTTTTGTTGAGTTGGTTTTATGTTACTTAAACTATTTATTTCCATAAGCAAAATACTGTTTTTTGAATTTATTAATAATTGCTAGAAATTCCTTAATAAATTGGGTCAAATAATATACAAATATTGAGAAATCAGACACTTAAATATTAATAGAACATGTTATCGTTTTCATAATGCATATTAGTGGACTATATATGTATTATAGGGTGACATCATGCATAATACATAATGGGATTGCATACTAAGAGGTAGCTGGACTCATGTCTAGACTCGCATAATATATAGTTAACTGACTAATGAACTTGCACATATGTGTAAAGAATTATGCACGTGGATAAAATAAGTGAATTGCCACATGTTAAGATGGATATCAAAATGTACAGTAGTTCTATTATTATATATGATGAAACATGCAATTAATTTATAACATAACTTCATGCAAATCAGATGGTGCAATAAATGGTGTGACATGAAGCTTGGTCTAAGATGTAAAATTGCATGATCAAATTCCGTATTACTATGTATTCTATTTTTTTTCTTTAATTCACCCTAAGAAAGTGGATAGATTCAAGCATTAGAATGGCATGATCTTATTTATGTCAAGTACAAATGGTTCAAGGTTCGTTTTGACTTCCCATATGTCATTGATCCTATACCTTCAATTGACATTGATGTGTTGGTTGGTAAAATAGAGCTGGTATTGACAATCAAACAAGTGTTGAAGATTAATTGGTTTTTGAAGATGAAAACTCGAAATGGGATATGGTGACTACAACATTTGGAGTTGGAGCTTCACGTACATAAAGGGCTGTTAGTTTTTGACATGATTTACAAAACCCGCTTAGTATTGTCAGTTTTATGGTTAAGCAGTAGGAAGTTGACATTTTGCATTCAACTGCATGACATTATCACCGACTGCTTCAGGTGGTTTGATAGCAAAGAATCACAAGAGCTATTAATCATAAGGAACAGACTGTTTCTATGTTAGAGCTATTAGCATGAATTTGTGATTGAACTTTTCGGCCTCTTGAATGGTTTTAGTGGAAAGAATGAAGTTTTGATTTCTTAGATCTTTTGTGTTGTAATTAGATAGACAGCCTACGTTTTTGTTTAAGTGATCTTGTGGCAAGTCGTAGCATTTTGTTTTCCTTGCACTCTTAGTGGCTAGTATCATTGAAAAGCCTATCTGAAATTGACTAGCATTCTCTAGGAATTAATGTGTTCTGAGATTACAGCCAGCCAGATCTTTAGGTATATATTTTAGGAACAAAGTTGGTAGAACTGTAGTGGTATATACAATTTGTTGTCCTTGGTGCCAAATAAACCTGTAGAAATAGCATGCTATGCACATCTAGTAACAGCAGTCCAGTAACTTATTTGGTATAGTTCAATATGAACTAAACTTAAGATAGGCTATCGCTTTGTTTTTTCAAGTATTGAGGGAAGTGGGTAGGGAAATAAAAGAAATGTGGATGTATGTACTAGTTAGACTTGCACATTTACATCCATATTTCCTTCATTTCCGATATGTTTCTAAATACATCCATTTTTCCTTCATTTCCCTCGAAACAAACACATTTTTTGTTGAACACTCATACTTTAGGATAAAATGCATAAAATTATCGTGTGATTCGTGTTTTATAATTATTTGATTTCTAAGGTCCTCCAAAAAATAGCTCGATGCTCTAGCATAATACGAAATTCACATAAATTATCAAGAATGACATCTTTTTAACAAAAAGAAAAGGGAATGAAAGAGGTCCATATCAGAAAGTTCTGTAATAGTATTGATTTGAGATGAGTAAAACGGCATTGGTCCAGTTATATACATGAATTTGTGTAAACTGAAATTATTTTGGATGCTATAGCTAGTAGGATAATTTGATTTCAATTTCTATAGTACCTTATATTTTCTTTTATGATTGCAGCTGCAGTTTCCGGATTTTATAACTGGTTAAACTTTGAGGGTCCTCATAGTAACAGGATGTAATGCTATCAGGAAGTGGGCTAGTTGGCAATAACAGACGGTAAAAACTCATTCAAGTATTAACATGTCTCGATCTTTTGTATGGAACATTAGAGACTTGTGATAGAGTAGAACTGGTTATTTGTTATGGCTTCACCTTTTTGGCATTGTAAATGGAAGGCAGCTCTCACTAGTCACTATAATCAAACTTTTCAGTGTTGTGGAGTTGGAGCTTGGGTGCAAAATTAGAGTAAAAAAAACTTCCTATATTCTCAATTCTTTCTTTTTTGGATGAAATTACCTTGCAGTTTTTCCTATGAACTGAGGTATCTTGAACAAAACTACCATTTAAATTAATCACGACAAAACTACCATCTCAACTTGTGTTGGTGGTTATTAAGCTTAAAGTAGTCTTTGGCTCTTGAGTGTATCCAAAATGTTGGTTTCTGTTCCTGATATATTAAAAGACATTGAGCCTTGCATCTTTCAATACCTATATTTTTTCATGGAACACATTTTTTAGTTACAGTATTCTCAAAACACATTAAAGTCGTTCCATTTATTTTTGTTGAACAATTTAAAGTGTTTAGTATGTTCAGAAACTAGCATGGAATGAGAATGAGAATGAGAATGAATTCACATTCTCTGCTGTTGAGGAATTAAGCATTCCCCTCAACTATCTAAAGAATAAAAAATGATTCCACCATCTCTTCTCTTCTCACACTATGATTTTCTTTTGTTTTATCTTTTAAAATAATTTGAAATAGTCAATTCTCTTCAACTAATCACAAACTCCTTGGTTATAATATCTATCATTATTTTATTTTTTTATGAGATTTTTTTTTCGTTTTATCTTTTTATGAGATTGCTTATTTACTTTTCGCAAGAACAATACGTCCGTAAAATCGTATCTATAGATTTATACTATTTTATATAGCATGATAAATAATGTATCTTGGATGCAAACAAATATATATAAAAAATAAATTTCAAAAGAAATTATATTACTTGCATGTCTTGTTTTGATTTCAATTTGGTCATTATAAACAAAATACTTTCAAAGAAAATTGATTTTTATTTCAAATTTGAACCAAGTAAAATAAATAAATAATTATTTGGATTATGATTTTGAAATTTAAACCAAACATCCTCTTAACTAATATAATGTAGATTAGTGATGAAGAAAATTTGAAGTGTAAAGTTAGGAAGATGGAAATGGGAATTGGATTGGAATATTTGAAAACGACATACAGTAGTTAGAGAGGTGAGATAATGAAAAATGATCCTTAAAGCCCACATCCCAATAGATGTGTGTCTTGTCACGCTACTAGAGGAGACTTTCATCTTTATCTCAGAAACTGATGGTTCATTATAAATAGATAGACACTCCCACACTCTAAAATGGCCGCCATAGTCGTATCCTTGGCCTCTTCCATTTCTTCTCTTGTCCTTCCTTCTTCTTCATCTTCCTCCTTACTTTTCACTAAGCTTAGATCTTCATCATCATCCCATTCCCCCCTCCTTATCAGATTCTCCCCATTGTCTTCTCCCCGACGAGCTGGCTACAGAATGGCTCACTCTATAGCTCGTGCTACTCTTGGTCTCACTCAACCCAACTCCATCGATTTCCCCAAGGTCCTTCTTCTTTCCCTTTTCTCTCTATTGGGTTCAATTCTTTTTGTTTTATCTCAATTGGGTATTTTTTATAATTGATAAAGGTGTAATCTTTCTATTATTGTACTAAATTTCAATTCACTTGTTCTTCTGATTTGGACCGTCTTCTTTTTATCTCATCTCAATTGGGTTTTTTTATACATTGATAAAGGTGTAATCTTTTTTGTTATTGGACTAAATTTCAGTTCAGTTGTTTTTCTGTCAATTGGGTTTTTTTATACATTGATAAAGGTGTAATCTTTTCTATTATTGGACTACATTTCAATTCAGTTGTTTTCTGATTTATGTTATAGGGCAATGTGATGTTGAATCTATATTGTTTCACAGATCTCTTTTGCTGCGAAAGATACTGATGTTGTGGAATGGAAAGGAGATGTACTTGCTGTTGGTGTTACTGAGAAAGATATGGCCAAGGATGGGTCTACCAAGTTTGAGAACTCGATATTGAAGAAGCTAGATGCTCACTTGAGTGGTCTTTTAAGTGAGGCCTCCTCCGAGGAGGATTTCACTGGAAAAGCTGGTCAATCTTTGGTGCTTAGGCTTCCTGGTCTTGGCTCTAAAAGAGTTGGCTTGATTGGCCTTGGACACTCTGCTTCTAACACTTTGGCTTTTTGCAACTTCGGTGAGGCTGTTGCTGCAACTGCTAAGGCTGCTCAAGCTAGCAATATTGGTGTAGTTCTTGCCTCGGGATGTCTTGCTAATAACTCTAAGCTTAATACTGCTTCAGCTATAGCCTCTGGTACTTAAATTTTTGATTTGATGGCATTATAATTTGTATCTGACGAATGGATTAAAAACTAAGTGTTTTTTCATACAAATTGTGCAGGGACTGTGCTGGGGATATATGAAGATACTAGGTACAAGTCAGATTCAAAGAAACCGGTGCTTAAATCTGTTGATATTCTTGGTCTTGGAACTGGAGCGGAACTAGAGAAGAAGCTCAAGTATGCTGAAGATGTTTCTTCTGCCATCATTTTTGGAAAAGAGCTTGTGAATTCACCTGCCAATGTACTAACCCCTGGTTAGTAGATAACTTGTCTTTGTGATTCATTTGCACAATGGATAATTGGGTTTTCGTTTTGTCTCAAACAATGTGTAATTGATTGGTGGACGTTTTTGTTTATACCTGTATCCATATGTCAATGCATAAATGTGTTTATATAACATGATCTTTTTATCTTTAACTATTGGGATTTTGTGGGTTCAGCTGTTATGGCAGAAGAAGCTTCAAAGATTGCTTCCACATATAGCGATGTTTTCTCCGTCACCATCTTGGACGCAAAGCAATGCGAAGAATTGAAAATGGGGTCCTATCTTGGTGTAGCAGCAGCATCTGCAAATCCCGCTCACTTTATTCATTTGCATTACAAGCCATCCAGTGGACCGATAAAAAAAAAGTTGGCCTTAGTTGGAAAGGGGTTGACTTTTGACAGGTGATACGATGTTGCAAATCCCTAGCATTTCTTTTTTCTACCAAGTAAACCATTGCATAGGTCTCCTTTTGAAAATCATTTGGTATTTATGGTTTGTGAGTGTTGATTGGTGTCTTGCACATGAGAGTCACTCTTCTTTGTATGTGAATTCCATGATGATGTATGGTGTTCTTGATGGATTCTCTGTTCCGGTGACGTTTACTGGGTCTTTTGAGTGTGGAAAGCAATATTTGTTGCATTTTATTCTTTCAGTTGTTTTAAGTCTGTATTTAGATGTTCTTATTTTATTTTTCTTGTCTCCAGTGGTGGCTATAACATCAAGACAGGTCCTGGTTGTTCAATTGAGCTTATGAAATTTGATATGGGAGGCTCAGCAGCAGTTCTAGGAGCTGCAAAAGCCATTGGTCTAGTTAAACCTCCTGGAGTAGAGGTTAGCTAGTTGCTCTCTTGTACTCTGTATTGTTTCATACAGTATATGTGGAACGCTCAAATCTAGCTGGTGGCAGGTTTATTTAAGATTTGAAACCCAAAGCCCTAATTTAATGAAAACGAAACCATTTTGCCACAAAAGGAATTTTTTTTCTTTGTTTTTTACATAAGCGGTGGCTCTGGAAGGAAATGGGGTGTTTTTCTTCTATTGGGGATATTGTGCCTTGTGATTATCCTTAAATTTTAGTGTCAGATTATATATTTAAGAGGTGACCATGGCTAGATCTGAAATGTAAGAATGCCTATTGAGTCTCCTCAGATTATATTATTTAATAAAGAACGAAATTTTCTTACTGTGAAGATTGACCAAGAATTGTTTTTTTTTTTTTAGGTTCACTTCATTGTTGCAGCTTGTGAGAATATGATTAGTGGAACAGGTATGAGGCCAGGAGACATAGTCACTGCCTCTAATGGAAAGACAATTGAGGTACGTACATTCAGCAAATCATGGTGGCTTTATCTATGCAAGTCTTCTGTTTGTATCGATTTGACATGTATATGAGAGTTCCTGAGTTTCATTTTTATGATCCATTTTTTCCTTCTTAGATATAGTTAGGTTTGCTTTAATTATTTACACCTAACAGTATTGTAATACTTCTCCAAGTCCTCTAAACATCGTATTATACACATTATCCGGGGATTGTAATTTGTCTAGTTGAGAAGGTTAGGGTTGATTGGTGAATTTAAGTGCCAAAGCTAGATATTACTTTCCATTTGTTCTAAGTAATCTGGATATGGTACTGTTCTTGTTGCTGCTATTTTCTTATGGTTGGCAACAACGGTCAACCAAGTAGCTTCTTTTTATTGGATCATCAGTGTCTTATAAATCTAGCCTCTTGTTTACTTGATAGTTATGTATACTTGTCCAGTTTGCCTCCTGAAATTTCGACTTCAACATGATTCGACCTCTTCTTTATAGGGCTATGATAATATGTTCTTGGCACTATCAATACACAGAAGTAGGCTAAATTGCAATTTGTTATTGTTTCTGCTCTGCAGTTACTTTTTTTAGTGAAATAATTTTGAACATGTTTGTCCAAGTTTCTTGATGTTCAGCAATGAGAGTATAATGTTTTCTATTGCAGGTGAATAATACTGATGCTGAAGGCAGGCTTACCTTAGCTGATGCTTTAGTCTACGCATGTAACCAAGGTGTAGATAAGGTATTGTCAAATTTGGTTTGCTAGTTGTGGGAGTGGTTGCATCTATTTTCTCTCTGTATATTTACTTCTTAAAAGCTTTTCAATCTTTCTTTCTTTATACTCTTGTTGAAATATTCCTGTATCGTTATAACTCTATTTTGCATGGAAACCTTGATTTCAAAAAGTTTCTACTTTCTGGAACTGTATCAGCTTCAGTAACTCTTGCAAACGAAATTGTACGCTTCAGGTCATGCTTCTTTATTTAAGAAAACTTAAAGCTTGTTTCTTGCTATAACGTGTTTCTAGGAGACGACATATTGTCAGATCTTCTAATTAGTTTACTATCTAGTGTCAGTCACAACTCACGTATAATGAATCCATATTTTTCATATATAATCTCCTTCAAGCTTTCAAAATGGAAGTAACTTTTTTTGTTTTTTGGTCGGGTTACTTTTCTTATTTTATATGTATAAAGATTAAAAATACTTTTGACATATATGAAGACCTCTATATTTTTAGTATTTTCATGTTTCTCCCGTACTTAGTCTCCTATTTTTCTTACAGCTATGGTTTTGCAATCTCTGTTCTCCGTTTCTGTATCAATTTCCATTTCTGTTTGTGTAACATAGGTGTTTTCTGACCTAGGTTGCATACATGTTTATTGTGAACTTATGATTATGAATCATTGTTTTCCAGATAGTCGACCTGGCAACTTTGACCGGTGCCTGCGTGGTTGCACTTGGGCCTTCAATTGCAGGTACATGCATATTTCTTGATAAAACACTGAGTTGGAGTGCCATATAGATAGATAGCCATTCAGAATTTGTTTCCGCTGTTCTCAGTCTTATATTTTTTATTTTCAAAAAGTTTGGTATCCATTACATGCTCTTGAAGGAATTGTTTCATCGTCCATCATCATTAAAGAGAATACATGTATTCTATTTTTTTAGGCATCTTCACACCCAGTGATGAGTTGGCTAAGGAGGTGTTTGCAGCAGCAGAGATCAGTGGTGAGAAACTATGGAGAATGCCATTAGAGGAAAGTTACTGGGAGTCGATGAAGTCAGGAGTGGCTGATATGGTCAACACTGGTGGTCGTCAAGGTGGTTCCATCACTGCTGCTCTATTTTTGAAACAGGTACTTTACTTACTCCTGTTATATATCAACCTAGACTATTCTACTCAATATAGTTATTGAAGGCACATGTTCAAATGCGCACTAAAAGAAGAACAATGTAGAAAACTGTTCACGGTGATGTTTAAAATACGAGAAATGATAAGTTTTCAAATAGAAATGTTAGAATACTGCAATGAACTCCACATTCTAAAGTTCAGGTGTTCATCTAAATTGTAAATCCCTAAGTTGATTAATAGCTGCTTCTTATCAAAACTTTCCAAATTCATTAGTCATCGCTCATGACTCATCACTATTTCCCTCCTTCTCTCCAACATTATCAAATTCTTTTTCAAGGATCTGATCTTTTCTCTTGAATTTTGTTTTTCTTTCATTTTTCCTTTAGATAAATTTTTTTCTTTTTTTGTTTATTTTGGGCACTAGATATCAAAGGTTGAGCTTGAACCCTTGAAATATTCTTAAAAAGCTCGTGTGACCGATAGGCACACCTCTTACAATCTGATGTCATTTTATCAGCCTTTTCATGAGCCTCTTTTTGTGAGGTGAAAATTGTTTCAGTAAGATGAACATAGCACGCAAATGTTTCCATGAAAAGTAACTCCCTAGTAACATCGGTAAAAATGTGTGAGACATGCGCCTCTTAGATGGTGTCAGATTATTGTTGAAAACTAAAGTTGAAGCTATAAAAGTTATCAAAAGTATATGGGATTAAAGTCAACATTTGGATAGGTAAAACTTACATATCTATTTAAAGAGAAGACTTTCTTTTTTTTCAAATTATTTTTTGGAGGCATTTTTTTGAAGCAAATAGAAATTGGTGTGATATGCAGTTTATCAATGATAAAGTGGAGTGGATGCATATAGACATGGCTGGGCCAGTATGGAATGAGAAGAAGCGAAGTGCAACCGGATTTGGCATTGCAACTCTTGTGGAGTGGGTTTTACAAAATTCTTCTTCTTAGACATAGACAGACAAAGAGACCCAAACAAATAGAAATGGTTCCTATTGCCAGTCGACAAGGTCTGAATGCTTTCCTACGAATAAAAACTTCATGTTGACAAAAGAACTGGACCAATTATTCTTCTTTTAGAAAAATTACTTGTCTGTTTTAGCTTGTATTTGTACATTACTTGCATTTTCATGTGATTTGCATCAGCGAGGTCCTTGCAGTTTTGACCCTTGCTCATTGTAGAGCACTTAAGGGGGTAGTCCCTGATTATTAGACATTTAGGCCATCCCGAGGGCTAATCTCATCTTAGTCAGATCATAAGATATATCTCATAAGAAGATGTTATCGGCCAGGCTGTGAGGCAACAACTATTGAATCCACCTTCCCTGATTCCGATGCAATTTTGATGTACAATACGAAATTTTTGAACGTTCTCGACATCCCTATTTGCCAAGATGCCTCTGCTATTGCATATCAGATCATGAATTACTTTTTGTTGGATGTGAAACCTTGGGTAAGGGAACAAATCTCATCCCATCCGATGATGGGAAAATTCAATATTTTTATTCTTATCCTTCGGCATTTCGCTCTGGTAACGAATAGGTTAGTTCTTTTACTTAGGCATTTCGGTTAGGTAAGAAAAGAGAGTAAGCCATCAGCTTTAGCCGCTCTGAGAGCCTGATGTGTTTTCTATTGCGTGAGATCCATTACGTGTCCCGCCAAGGTTTCTTTTAAGGACCTGATGTTGACCCGCCATCATCTCCCTTCCCATTTGATGTTAGGGCTAAGTCTATCATGGGATCAAAAGATGGGCCTATTCGAGTCTACTCCAAAAAAGTCAAGAGTCTGAGCTCTTAGGGAGAAGAGATGATGAATCACTATTTTTGAGGTACTTCATCCTCATCATCTCAACCGAAAGAGACTTGGTTTCTTGAATTATCCGCCAACCTAACTTAGCAAGCAAAGCCAATTCCGAATATTCGATCCACCATTTTGGTGAGGCAAACTCATTTTATCCTGAAAAATCGAATTCAGCTTTCTTTTTTTCACCACCGTCTCTCCAGAGAGTCTTGAACCATTTTGTCAATTTTCATTATCACATATTCAGGGAAACATCTGCATTAAATAAATATGCGAGGGTCTTCCATCGACTTGCCTGAGGTCAATGATTATGAAAGTTTGAATAAAAATAAAGTTATATAGGCCAGTGATTTTCAATCGACGAAGAAACGCAATAAATGGGAACAAATAGCGGTAATTCTTTAACAGAAATATAATTAAGTTACCAAATGAAGTAGTAAAAGAGAGATCGACACGATAGTAATATCATCCTTCAAGCAGACGCCTATCTCCAAAGGTTCCTACTCAGCAGATCATCCAACACAGTAGTCATGTTTGGATTGAATCCAAAATCCCTCCTCTCCAAATAATTTCTCTTCCCAAGCATGATTATTAAAATCACTTTAAAATGACTTTGCTTCTAAGTATGGTTACCTAAAAAAACCTTACTTTATTTAACAGACATTTGGAGACAACAAATAGCATTGTCATTTATACTAGGTTTAATACCCTGTCAGCCCCTTCAACTTGGTAAAAAAGCCGCATTGGCCCTTTAAACTTAAGACATGTTTCCCCGACTACTTAAACTTGGCTGTTATGTATCAATCAAACACAAAAATGAAAAAAAAGCATCATTACACAGAAAGTGAAGTACAAGCGCGCTGATGTGGCAAGTTAAAAAAAATTTGACTTTGACAAATACAAATTAACCAATAAAATGATGACACCTGTTATTTTAAATTGAATATAAAGATGAAAATGTAATTGAAATTAAAAATAAAATTCCTAAAACTAAAAAACCCAGCAAACTTGAGTTTCCAAACATTCCATGAAAAGAATAGGAATTATATTCTGATGACATCACTCCACCAAATTCCCAAATCTAAATGGAATCAATCCTAATCACATCACTCTTAATATCATCACTCTTGAGCGAATCACATATGTTGTTGCAAGTTTAAGTGGCATTTAGTAAGCATTCTTAATCTGAAGAAGTTGTTCGAAGATTTGGAGCTCAGCTTTTTGGAATTGAAGAATTTGTTTACTAGAAATAAAGAAAATGAAGAATGTAAGTAAAATCCAACAAGGTTTCTTGAGAAGGTTGACATATCATAACATAAAATCTTCAATTTTTAGGGAAGAACAATGAGCAGAGTTTCTTCATAAGGTGAAGGAGAAAATCCAATTACAGTTTTTCTTTTTTGAGAGCAATTGGAATTGGGTGAAATCGGGGAAGATGATGAAATTAGGGAGAAAGATTTCAGTTTAGGGTTCTTGAATTGGGGAAGAAGGAGAGGTCTGATTATTATAAGAATTGGGTACAAAATATACCTCTTATGTTCTTCTCTACGCGCCTCACCAAGAGGAACCTCACGCATCAGCCACATCAACTTCAGATGCCAAAATTGTGTTCAATGTTAACCAATTTGCCAAGTTTAAGTGGCCGGAGAAACATGTTTTAAGTTTAAGGGGCCAATGCGGTTTTTTTGTCAAGTTTGAGGGGTTCATGAGGTATTAAGCCTTTATACTAACTTGTGAAACTATAATCAGGCACTAGCATTATAGTTTGTCCCCAACATTTTGTTCCTCAAACTTTTTTTTTTTTTAAAGTACATTTTCAATTACTTAACCTTTATGTTATATTCTTTTTTTAAGAAATATCGTAGATAGGGCGTCGGGAAGTTACTCAGCAAACACCCCGCTGACTCGAAAAATAAACTTTTTTGCCAAGTTATCGAACATCAAACAATATTTTTGAAATTTTATCGTTTTGCTAACTATGTAAAGCATGATGTCTTTTTGCAAAAAGAAAAATAAAAAAAATTAATCTACATATCCATTTGTAAATCTGTGAAAATGATCAATTGGTTTTAGCTCAACTGATACATTCACCAATGTGTGAGTGGGGAGTACAAGGTCCGAATCATGCTCCTTACAAATTTATCAAAAAATACAATGATTTGATACAAAATTAATTAAATAATCACGAAGTTGCTATAATCTCTAAAAAAAAGTAGGTGTGTACACCAATAACCTCCGAACTTGGCTCAATATTGCTAGTGATCCCCTCAACTTTCGATTGTAACAAATACCCCCTTCAACTTTTTAATGCTAACAAATAACCTCATGAACTTGACTCATTGTTGGTACTGACCCCCAAACTTTCGATTGTAACAAATATCCCCTCAAACTTTCTAAATGCTAACAAATAACTCCGGATTACTGAAATGACAACAAATGTATGACTCAAACTCTCATAGTTGCGTAAATGGCTTTAAAAAGAAGAACAATCAATTAAAATATAATTAAAACATAAAAAATAACCTAAATAAACAATAAAATACTAAAATTCAAATTTTTTTGGACAAGGGCTTACTATTGAATTTTTATTGTACTTCAAATTTAAGCGTTTACAGAATTTCAATTTCATTTTTTGAATTGAGAATTTGATTCTTAAATGGAGAATTTGATTCTTGAATGAGAAATTTGATTTTTGAATTAGGATAAGAGGAATAAGATGTAATGTACTTTTTTGGCTTAACGCATTCGCACCCTCCTTAACTTAATTTTTTTTTTGCCAGTTTATACCCTAATATGTTTTTGGGTTCTATTTGCCTCTTGAAGTAATTAAAAAGTGGTACTTTTCATCCCTTTTTGGCTTATTTGGCAGATAAACGTGGAATATAGAAAAAATGAGGTAAGTGAATAAAAAAAAAACGTTTGAATTTGGTCCTTAAATTTTTTTGTAAAAATCCATATTTTCTCTCAAAAATACCATCTTCCTCAACCTCTGATCCCTTCCACAATAATTAAAAACCCAAAATCCATCCGAAACTCCAGTCTCAACAAATCAAAAGACCTAAAAATTAAGATGTCCCAAAATCAATCCAAACCGTTGTTCGGATTTTGAATCTACCTTGACATTTTCATTTAATTGATTTTTCTACTTTTTAGAGCTATTCACGCGCCTATGAGAGTTCGACTCACACATTTTGTTGTCATTTCAGCAATACGAGGTTATTTGTTAGCTGGAGGGGGTATTTGTTACAATTGACAGTAGAGGGGTCAGTAGCAACAATGAGTAAAGTTCAGAGAGTTATTTGTTAGCATTAAAAAGTTAAATGGGGTATTTGTTACAATCAAAAGTTGAGGGGGTCAGTAGCAAGATTGAGCCAAGTTTAGATGTTATTTGTATATTTAGCCAAAAAAGTATTATAAAGAAAGTTTTGTATTACGTCGTTTGTATTAATAATAACTAATTAAAGTTGAATAACAATAAAAATAATAATATGAGTCTTTTTATGATTTATTTTGTCATTATTATTAGATGATAATAATGCAAGTTGGTTTAATGATGGAAGAGATAAAGTAATAAAAAAAAAAATCAAGTAATAATAACCTTCAATAATATAACTAGAAAAGATGATTAATAATTTAAGAGTATTGAAAAAAGATGTAAAAAGTACTTATAAGCTCATTTATTGAGCTGTTTTCTTTTAAAACTTAAAACATTATTTAAAAATGGAGAAATTTTAGAATATGCATGGCATATCACGTCATTTGCATGATAACTTTATAATTTGATGATACATCATATATGTTAGCATTTGAAATTAATGATACTTTAGAATCTAGAGCTTACGTTTCAAGAATTTTATATAAATATTTGACTAAAAAAATTAATTACTGTTATCACTCAATATTTTAGTGCCACGTGGGCTAATAAGCGCTCTCATTAAAGCCACAAAGGCTAAAGATGACTACGTTGAAAAGTCTTACTTGCCACAAAGACGTGCATTGAATAGTCAAAGCTAGAAGATTCTCTCTCTTACGTGGACTCTATTTTTTATTTAGTCTCCCAATTCGATTAGGAAAGAATGACTAAATAAAGAGTATAATCACCGACCTTACTGGACGGGATCCTTGATCAATCCTAAATCAACTAGGATTCGGGATACAATATCTTGGCTATAAATACGTGAGATCTTTACAATATCAAGGTACATTATTCTCAACTCAAGCTCTGGGTTAAATACTTTCCGATCACGAATCTTTACTAACTTTAGCATCGGAGAGGGGTTGCTGGTCAACGGCCCACTTTAAGCTAACGTTTGCTACTTTACAGGAAGCTAAAACTTACGTGGATAAGATTTACATTTTTCGAGTAACAATTACATTGTTTAAATTGTTATTAGTTGAAATATTATATGTCAACGAACTAGAAATTTAATGGAGCATATCCGTATGTCATATACATAATAAAATCTTTCTAAGAACTATAATATAAGCTAATTTATGGAGTCGAGTTCCTTCCACTTTTAGGTTAGTGGGCAGTTTTTTTTTTCTTGTAACTTATTATTTTTTTTTCTTTTGACAATTCACTTTCTACAATTATGAAATTTGAACCCATGACCTCACAATCTTTAGTGAAATGTAATAACCACCAAGACATGTTTAGTAGATCTTATAACCTAATTATTAACATTTTGAATTAATAATATTATAAAAACATTCCGTTGAAAGAAAAGTATTATAATTTTCTTTTGAATTGATAATAACGATAATTAAAGGTTAAGGATAACAACAATGAAAATAGAGTAAATTTTAAATAAGTTTTATGTGGTTTTGCATTTTTGTAATTGAAGGAATGTGGTTTGTGTTTGAGCAAATAAAAGATTGTGGCTTGAGTTTTTTGGAGGATTAAGGAAATGGTCATTTTTATTGATATGAACGACATAAGTTTTGTCTGAAATTTTTTTTCTAGGTTTGAATTTTTTTTAACAAGTATTAAATATTATAATCATTTTGAACGTATACCACTAAGCCAAGACTTTAAGCACAAAATTCATCATATTGCTCAATAATTAATAATAATAATAATAATTCTTCGGTATAAAATAATGACATTAGAAATCACAAAGTTCCTATTAATAACTAAAATTATAAGGTTGTCAGAAAATAACTAAAATTTATAAATTCTCTCAAAATAACTATGAGAAAAGTTTAGAAGGTAAGTTTACAATGTGATATGGAAAAAAGAGAGAGTGCTTTGCTCAATCGATGATTAAGAATTGCTCACGTATCTTGCAAGACTGAAAAGAAGTTAAGCTCGTTATGGATGATTCCAGTACGATATCTAAGTCAGTATTTTATATTGGAGATGAACAAGATCCAAGACCTTATAAACAACTGAAGAACTATGTAAATGATAAATTTAATGAGTAATGTATACTTCACCTTATATAACGTACTTAGTCACATATTTATATTTGGAAAGGGAGAGGGCAAATCTTATTCAAGAAAGATGATACAAATTAATGATATTAAAGAGTTTGAATCGTGATGTGAGATCGCAATATTAGTTGTACGAATAGTCAAGTTGGAGATGAGCTAGATGACACAACTTGGAGTTGTAGAATGAAGCCACGTGTAAGCGTTCGTTTTGAAGCAATCTTGTAAATCAATTGGCACACATCTTCACGAAGGCCTTGGAATTTCTTTTGAGAGTTTTTATTATGCGGTGGCATTCGTTTTACATGCTCTAAGAGGAGGATGTTACCGGTTTAGGAGAATTAAAACTTAATTAGCTACCTAAACTATTACTTCACTTACACTTTGCTACCCAACCTTCAAATTTGTATATAAACGTACCCTAACTATTCATAACTGCACAATATAGTTCACCGGTCCATCAATATAGTTCTTTATTACTTCACTCACACTTAAACCCTTCTTTTTTCAGTTAGATCTACTGCTGGTTGAGATTTCTTCTCTATCTTCAGCTCTTTTTCATGTGCTTTCTCCCGCCGCTACCTATATTCATTTGGTTTATAGCTCTAATCACAAATTTGTAGATCGACAGGGTATTCTAAAAAAGGACATAAATCCTAAGTTTTAAAAGTACCTAAATCGTGAAAAATGAATTCCAGTTGTTGTTCTACCGAGATGGAAGCACGACGAAAATCTGAAGTTAATTTTAGTTGGTTTTGTTGTGCCTCTTGTGGCTTTTTTTTTGTTTTTTGTAGCGGTGTTTGTTCAATTTAGTATTATATGACTCGTTTCATCACTTGTAACTCGATGTATTCCTATTTCTTATTAATGCAAGTTTTCTATTCCTGTAAAAAAAAAAAAAAAAAAAAAAAGAAAACATTTGGTCCGACATACATTGACCCTTCAGTAACAGGGTAAAAGAACTATATTGTCCAGTCATGAATAGTTGGGGTATTTTTTTTGTGCAAATTTAAAGTTTGGGTACCAAAGTGTGAGTGAAGTGATAGTTCAGATACCTTTAGTGCAATTTACTCTCGTATTATGTATTTAGGAAGTTTAATTGTATTTAGTATATGGCCTATAATTTAAGCAATTTTCTTGCATTTTTAGTTGGTTTAGTCTGTCAGAAATTAATATAAACGATGTTGTTAACCTTAACTATTAGTTCGAGCTTTTAGTTCAATCGACTAAGTAACATGGTATTAGAACCTCTTTGATCAAAATATCATAAGTTTTATACGCTATTATTTAATGACTAAACTGAAGTGCATTTACTCAAATGAAATTATTGAACGAAAGTGAACTTAACTGAACTGGCATAAAAAAGAGAATCTACACGGAAAATTGTTATGATGAAACTTGTTTGAAAATTATTGATGTTGAAAATATAAGTGTACTACTTTCAAAATAAATAAATAAATATATAAATGTACAAATGACTCCAATAATACAAGAATATAGTGTACTACTTTCAAAACAAATAAATAACGCTTAATCATAAGTAGCCCCTCAAATTTGTCCAAAAATTTTAACTGCCCTCCTGAAATTTTGCACGTTACAGATAATCTCCTATACTTGTTTAAACGTAACAAAAAACTCTCTTTCTATTCTTGTTCAACTATTACAAATAACTCCTTATTCTTGTTAACAGTAACAAATGGCCCCTTGATTTTATCATATTGCTTTGAATAACCCCCTAATTCAAAATTGATCGTATCAAAACATGGAAATGATCGATAATAACAATATTAAACTTTCCGAGTTCTTGTATCATAAGCTTTCACATATAGTATGTGCCATAAAAAATTTGTACGTTTTGATACATCGATTCCAAAACTAGGGGGCTATTTGTTACATTATGACAAGTACAAGGGGTAATTTGTAACTTTTAAAAATTTAAAGGGACAATTGTAATTTCAAAACAAATTCATAGGGCTACATATATATTAAGCCAGTAAATAAACGGGTAAACAATTATAAGGTCCTTATATTTTTACGTATTCTATTATAAGGTCTCTCATACTACTATAAGGTCCTTAAGTTTTGTTTAATTTAATTGTTTAGTCCTTTTATACATAAAAGTACCATAATGTCTCTACTTATAAAAATATATAATATTTATCTAACATAAATTTCAAAGTTAATAAAAAAGCTCTATATATTTCAAAATTCTTATACTTTTATATATTGCACATAATATATAATTAATGTTTTACTGTTATCTTTCGTTAATATTTAATACAATATTTTTAAAACAAACACTAAATATTGTTATAATTTTAATAATAAAAATTACAAAATCATTTTTTTTTTTTACCTTTTGGATTTATAAAGTTTATAAAAAAAACACGGCAAACAATTATAAAATTTCTAAATTATTGCATAACATAGTAAATTGATATGTTTCTAGAAGTAGGGAGGGGTTCAGGTGTGACACTTTTGAGGTGGTGTGACAAGGATTTTAGTGCGTGACAACATGTGGCAATTGTGTAATTAAATGGAAAAAAATGACATAATATGACGGGCATACACGTGTATGGTGAGGGAAGGGGGCTGATGATATCAGCGCTGATGTCATCACATGAGAGAAAAAAGTCTTTTATTTCTTTTCTTTAAAATACATTTTCCCGATGATCCCGAACTCGGTTTTCAAAATTTTTTATACTGTTGGACTCGTATTAATTAGCTGGTCATTTTGAGATCCATTGTGGTCAAATAAAAACGATTTTTTTTGGAATATTCCAAAATACAGACCAGAATATTCTAAAAGGCATAGTACAATATTCCAAAACGCATACTACAATATTCCAAACATAACATAAAACCACATCAAACAAAAAACACTCCTAAACACGAAAGGTTGATACGATACTACCTAGGGTATAGTAAAAAAAACAAAAAACACTCCTGAACATGACGGGTTGATACAAGACTACCTAGGGTATTATAAAAAAACAAAAAACACAAACAAAAACGATTTGAGATCCATTGTGGTCAAATAAAAAACGATTTTTTTCATTTTGGAATATTGCAAAATACAGACTAGGATATTCCAAAAGGCATAGTACATATTCCAAAACTGTTCAACGATATTCCAAAACTTATCAACGATATTCCAAAACTGTTCAACGATATTCCAAAACTTATCAACGATATTCCAAAACTGTTCAAAGAATATTCCAAAACTATACACTGATATTCGAAAACTAATTTACAATTTTCAAAATTGAGATGAATCTTTGTAATTGTAAATTGTAATCCTTGTAATTTGTTGTCAACACCTCTACACTTCTCCAACCAATCAACTAATAAAAAGCTTCCACATAATATAAGACTTTGGCAAATATTTCAATACAATAGACTTTTAAGGCTTTCCCCTCTCTCTATGTTTCCTTGTTTCCTCCCCGCCACCAAAATCCTAGACGCCACCTTCCAGCCACCACATCTGCCATCCAAAAACCAACCTTTTTCTTCTATTTTTCCCCGTTTCACTATTTTCTCATTTCTATCCATCTAAGCATGATTCCGCCGGAGTTGCAATCGAGGCCGTTCCGGCCATACTCAGCAAGCGCCCTTTCTTTCTCGGCCTCAACCTACATCCACCTCCTGCTTCTTGCCTTCCTCGTTCGCACACAACAACAAAATCGTCATCGCACTGGTTCCTTCTGCTGCCTTTCTCCTCGATTCGACGGTGACGACGACCACTGCGTAATCGGCGACGAAAATGGAGGCGGAGGGCGGCGGGAGGGGAGCTTGTGGCCGGAGACTATGGAAAGTTTTGGTTGGAGGAGGTGTTGTGGAGGAAGAACCATGTGAGGCGGTGGTTATTGTTGGAGAGGGCTTTTTGCAAGGCTTTTTAGTTGGGCCTTTTGTCACACCATAAAATCTTTGTCACACTCGAAGGGCCTGTCACACCTGATCCCTCCCCTTTAGAAGTAATTATATAATCTTTCGTTGTTTTATTCAACTGTTTAGTTTTTGTGATTTAGTCAATACTTAAACTAGTCTAGATAAAATTTTAATAAAAAAACTAGTTTTAACATTTGTTTTAATTAAAAGGTATGTATGTTTTATATTTTCTCTAATTTTTCTCACATAAATATAATTTTTATACTATTAAGTAATTGCTTCTTATAGAAGAACTAATTGATTTTATATAATTATATAATTTTCTATTTTGTAAGTTTTTTAAGGAAAAAACAAGATAAGTTTCTAATAGCCTACAACGTAGTCATTAAAAAAAATCTTTATAACATAAAGTATTCATCAAACTATGAGAAGTTATTAAAAATTATACACTTCAAAAGAATAAAGAAAATAATTTTTTAATTAAAAGTTATTATAATATTTATTGTTTGTTTTAAAAATATTAATATATTAAATATTTGATAAATTAATTAAAAGTTTTTTTATTAACTTTGAAAAGTGTATAGGATTACTTGTCAAAAAAAAAAGTGTATAGGATTATATATTTCTAAAACTAGGGGTATTATTGTATTTTTATGTACAAAAGGATTAAGCAAAACATTAAAAATTTTGTAATTATATGAATGTCTTTATAATGAAATATGTAAAAATATAGAGACCTTATAATTGTTTATCTAAATAAGTATGTAAGTGTACAAATGACACCAACAATTCGTAGAATGCAATAAAAGTGTGCAATGAAAGCCCCAAGGACGAGTCATATATATAAGTGTACAAATGACACCAATAATTTGTATAATGCAATAAAAGTATGCAATGAAGGCCCCAAGGACGAGTCATAAAAAACAACACCATAAAATTTCTTCTAACAAACAACCAACTAAGACGTTTAAGAAATTTTAAAATACTTCTGGAGTACGGATGACGTAGTACTTCAGACTCATAATTCGATGACACGTCACATATGTTAGTATCTAGGATCGATGATTTAGGGTCTAGGGTTTAGTTTTTAGGGTCTAGGGTTTTTATTTTAGCATTTAGAATTTTATATAAATTATTAACTAAAAATAAATTTTTAATTAATTACATGTTGTCAAAATCTTATTGGTTGATGTAACATATGTCAACTATTTATTGGTTTGGAGTACCACGCACGTCTTCGTGCTCCAGGAGTATACTAAAATCTCTCCTAAAACATAACCAGTTTAAAAAAAAATAACCACTTCAAATTTAAACAACAAAAACAATCACAAGAATGAAAGTCTAAATTACAATCAACCACACAAAATTTATATGCTTTTTATGCTCATAGGATCGAATTGCGTTAAATTTTTCGTAAATTTTCCTCTTAATTCTCATTTATGATGTACGTATACATAGTTTACAAAGTATCTTACACAATCAGGATACCCGCTTAAATAGGGCAAATATAAAACAATACGAGAAAAGATCAAGTGTGACAATGGGCTTATGGTGTGACAAGGGAAAAAGGTGGGGTAATTTTATAATTGAGCATGGAAAGGTGGCAAACTTGTAATTAAGAGAAAAAGTCTTATACGTGTAAAATGGAGGGAAGGAAGAGGAGGTGATGTCAGCGCTGATGTCACCCCTGGAGAGAGAGAGAATGTTTTAATTATTTTCTTTAAAATGCATTTTCCCGCTCTTCCCGAACTCGTTTTTCAAAAAAAATTATACCACTGAACTCGTATTAATTAGGCCATCATTTTGAGATCCATTTTTGTTATTTATAAACGATTTTTAATTTTTTTAATTTTTCTATGGTTGTTTCAAATTAATATTCGGTTGTTTCAAATTAATACTGTGTTGTTTCAAAATAATATTTTGTTGTTCGAATGAAATATAATTAACACTTTGGATTGAATGGAGCTCTGTAATAAGTTGATAATGTTTGGTAAAAATTTGATGGCAAGAAAGTCCACAAATTGTAGAAACTCAAACATTACAATGGGGAAAAGTGAGCAACTAAGGGAAAGGTTAAATGGAAATCAAGCAAAGTGCAACTAAACCTACATGAATAGAAATTGTTGCCTCACAGCACATAAAAGCAGCTCCACTATATGAATGAAGTCAATGAACACCCATATGCTATATTGTTTCAACAAAATACTCTGTTGTTTCAAATTAATACTCGGTTGTTTCAAATTAATACTGTGTTGTTTCAAATCTTGATATTAGTGAGATGAAAACATTAATTCTTGAGAAATACCGTAGGCACAACAAAGTTTTGAAACAATCGAGTATTATTTCGAAACAACAGAGTATAGAGCCATTTTGGAAAATGAAATTAGAGCAGCATCTGCCACTAAAAAAGAAACAAAATAGTTTTTTGTTTAACAGTAACATGAACATAATTTGCTGCACACTTTTTTTAGTTTTTTGTTTAACAGTAACATGAACATAATTTGCTGCACACTTTTCTTACATTTATTCAATTGCATTATTTCCTTCAACAATGAATATTTATCTTCTTTAACAAAGTGCTTAACCTGATGTCCAACTCAAATATACAGACTATGCAGATCATTCAAAAGCTGCTTTAATGGCATGAAGCAGGGTATACATTAAGCATTCATTATACAAAATCTACATCTTTACACATATATATTAATGCCAAAAACAAAAAGTGTATCCTTATCAGATGCCAAAAACAAAAGATTTTATGAGCCTACTGTGTAAATGCAAACCTGCCCCTGAGATCAACAAAACCGCTACCTGAAGTATGTGTTGTCTAAAGCTATAACAGAACTTAGAAGAATACTGCCATGCTCCTCCTAGGCCTTTGTTTGCTTAGATAGTTCTGTTGGTGAATTTGCATGATATTTTGGCATTAGTGGTTGTAGAGTTTCCTTCTTTTTAGCATTTGTTTGTTAATGTTAGACCATCATAAATAGTCAGTTCTGGGAATAAAAAGATCATCAACTTTACATCAATATATCATATCTTATTTCTTCTCCTATCTTATACTATTAATGCCCTTAGAGCCAACTCTTACTATTATATGTCAGATAACATTTCCAAATATGAAAAAGAAAAGGAAAGGCTATTCATTCAATGTGAACAAATGAGTATGCATAAACAACATAAACAAAGGAAAAGAAACAACGAGAATATATTTTGGATTGAATGGAACTCCAGTTCACTAACACATTAGGTTGTATCATTGTTGAACACCTCTCCATATATATTAAGGATGCAAGGAATTGTGAAGGCATGATCCTCAAAATTCTGCTTTGAAAGTTTTGAAACAATCGAGTATTATTTCGAAACAACAGAGTATTTTGTTGAAACAATACAGCATATGGAGCAACCGAGTATTTTGAAACAACACAATATTGTTTTGAAACAACACGGTAATGTTTTGAAACAACACAGTATGTTTTAGAAACAACCATAGAAAAAAGCCTAATTTCAATTTCATCACAAGTCTTTATAATACCCAAAAATTCAGAAGCTAAGAGCTTCAGTATACTCTTGTAGATAACTGGTCACTGCCATTCTTCTTATTCTTTTTGTTTTTCGACACAGAGAGAAATGACTCTCTACTACAAGCATCTAGCTTTAAAATTGAAATAAAAAAAAATATTTAGGCTACATCATCTTCCTTAAAAAGGAGTCTTTACCTCTCTCTTTAATGTCCATCATCTTCTTCTCTTTAATGTACTGCCCTTCTTCTCTTTAAGCTACAAATTTAATCCACTCCATCTAATTTCCAGAAGCAGCCTTCTTCTTCTTCTTCTTCTTCTTCTTCTTCTTCTCGTTTACGTATTATTCCATCTCTTTCAACCACAAGTCTGAAATTCTGCAGTTTCTAACCTTGCGATTTCGAAATCGGAAGGTGATCGTTCGGAGAAGTGATGAGCGGAGATAAGAGGTGGATTGATTTCGAGAGTCGCCGAGCGACGACGATTGAGACAGTGAGATTTAGAAGAAGAGGTGCGAATACACTGACGGCGGTTTCCATGGAGAAGGAAGAGGAAGTGGCGGCGGAGGCGATTTCCATGGAGGAGGAAGAGGAAGTGGCGGAAACAATAAGATTGGAGAAAGCAGAGGTGAAAGGGATAAATTTGCCTTCAAAATTAGAAAAACTACCTTTTACATACCTGATTAATTACACTATTGGTACCTGTCTCACCATAAGAGCTTGTCACACCATAAGGGGGTGTCTCACCTGAACTTGACTCAAAACAATACAAATATTCCTACAAAATAATATATTATTCTTATTACTAATAAGTCTTTAACACCATTCCTCAAGCAAATAGGCCTCACTCTGCTCCTTTTCTTTTCTTGAGTTCGAAAATCTATCCCGACTCTTTTATTTTTTATAATTGTCTCATAATACTATACTACTAGTATTATATAATATTATTTTCATAATATCATTAATATCTCAATAAATTAACTTTTTCTTTTTTGGGTTCCGACTCTTTTATTTTTTATAATTGTCTCATAATACTATACTACTAGTATTATATAATATTATTTTCATAATATCATTAATATCTCAATAAATTAACTTTTTCTTTTTTGGGTCAGCTAAAAGAAATCAAATCCTTAAAAGTTTCGGATGTCTTTTAAAAAGAAAAGCCAATGAAAAAGACCATTCACTTGATTTCATAATATATACATTTACATATCCCATAAACTTAGATACTAATTGATCATACTAGTATGGCTACTACGCCTGGAATTCTGACAGAGTGGCCATGGAAACCTCTTGGAAGTTTTAAGGTTTGTTTAAATTGAATGTCTTACTAATATTATCTGGATTTAATTATATGTTATTGTATAATATAATGAGTTAAATATAAATGCAGCACGTAATAATAGGTCCATGGGTGATAGAGAAGAGTTACTCGTACTTGGTTAAAGGAGATAATGACCTATTAAGCTTTCTAATGTTTCCATTCATTTTGTGGAGAATACTTCACAACCAGCTCTGGATTACCCTCTCTCGCTACAGGACTGCCAAAGGGGTTACCAAGATTGTTGACAAACCCATTGAATTTGACCAAATTGATAGAGAAAAAAACTGGTAAATTTTAATTAATTTCATTATTTTCTTTTATACCATATATTCACACAGGGTCTTTCCACCTGCGGACTCAAAATTATAAACCATATGTTAATTTTTTCGTTTTTTACTAATTTGGCAGATTATGATTTAAATTGATGTTCAAATTCATTTTACATAACTGCAATCAGATTTTAGACATTGTCTTAAGTCAACATGAATTTTACTAATATTGGTCTTTCACATATAAAAATTCAAAGAGGAATTCAAGAGTTGATTAAATCAAAATTTAAGGACAATAAAGTACATGTATAAACTACATTAATGGGTCAATTACAATATGTACATAACTCGCGTGTTTTGCATTTTGCTTAAAAAGATAGTGCTTTCTACCCTAATGTTCTACCTAAATTATAGGGGTAATGGAAATGACTAAGTAACCCCTCTCCTGGCCCACTCTTTCTTTTATTTTTATTTTGAACTTAAGGGCTACTTAGTCATTTCCATCTCATTAACTTTCATCCCTTTTTTTTCACCCCACCAAACAAACAACCCCCTATTAATTTCCATTTACCTTTTTAATCTCATCTCAACATCCAACTCCATCTCATCTCATCCCCAATTTGAATCAAACACTCCGTAAGTATTAAAAAGAAAGTTATTGATTCATATATATGAAAATTATAAAACTTACAGACAAGAGACAAGAGATAGGGTGATAATGAACGGGCTTGTCCTTGCCAAATGAGCAGAACACGTATTACATACAAAATTGTCCTTGCGTAATGGAAAAGAAAATAAATATATTTAGTACAACAATCACATTTGAAACGCTTAATCAAGAGATTCCAAATTGAACACACTAATATCTTTGATCCCTTTCAGAAAAAAAAATAAAAAATTCCTTGATACGTGGATTATTGTTAAGTGTTGATTAATTTCTTGCACAGAATTAATTCGGGAAAAGAAAAGAATGGAAGAATGAACTTTGTAACGATTCGGTCAAAGCAACAAAACTAGGATTTGATCGTTTTTGTAGCATTTATAGGAAAAGGACAATAAGTTTTGTAGCATTAGGGACAACTAGTTTTATAGCGTTTTGTAGCTAGCGTTTCTGTAGAAGAGATAACAAAGTGACCGGTCTTATAGAGTTTTGTGGTGTTTTCGTAAAAAGGACAACCAGTTTTGTATCGTAACGCGATAAGTCAGCTATTCTTGTCACATGAAGCTAACTGTTTGCTTGTAAATCATATAATTTCCACATATATTGATCAATAAGTTCCCTTTCACCTTTTAAAGTCTAATTTTGAAATAAAATATATAACAACGAAATTACATAAGTGACAAATTAATTTTGATTTTAACTTGTTTTTCAATTTAGTCATTACAATAGTGCTTTAGTTCATTGCTGGAACTTATATTCACGGTAAATTATACAAAAATCTTTCAAAAATTGCACCAAAATGGTTGAGAAAGTGAAACGGTTTCAAGATTTTTATATCAGAAAAGAAATGAGAAAGTAAAATTATGATTATATAGAAGATGAGTGTACATTTGTTCACAAAGGTCATAAAACACTAGTTTTATAAGAAAGATGCAAAACATACTAGTTATGCAGATGAGCTTTGAATTTGGTCCAATTTTGTAATTAACCTATGATCTAGTTTAATAGATATAAATATAGAGACCGATAAATTGGTTGTCTCAAATTAGTCGTCGTTTTCTTATTAGATTCTTGTCTTGGTGTGTAGGGATGATCAGATACTGTTGAATGGGATCGTGGTTTATATATTTATATCAATATTCCCTACATTAGCAACCCATTTACCAATTTGGAGAACCGATGGTATAATCATAGCCATTTTGCTACATGCGGGTCCAGTGGAGTTTCTGTACTATTGGTTTCACCGTCTTCTGCATCACCACTTCCTCTACTCACGCTACCATTCCCACCATCATTCCTCCATCGTCACCGAGCCCATAACTTGTAATTAACCCGGTCTTGCTCGCTTTGACATTGGCTGACCATGCAATATAAATCGTCACCGTTAGATTGTGACTCATTAAAATTAATGCTTTTAGTATGGACTATAAGATTTTAATGAGCCCATGTCTAATGGTTATGAACCAAATTGTGGTATCTAATTATTGATGTGATTTTAATGTATAATTGACTAACTATTGGATTTGTGGATATATGCAGCTGTAATTCATCCTTTTGCGGAAATCATAGCATACTTCATACTTTTCATGATACCATTGGTAACAACATTAATGATAGGAACATCCTCCATCTCCCTTGTGTTTGGTTATACAACGTTCATTGATTTCATGAACAACATGGGCCACTGCAACTTTGAGCTCATTCCCAACTGGGTTTTCACCATCTTCCCTCCTCTCAAATACATCATCTACACCCCCTCGTCAGTACTTTTTCCCTTCATTATTTGTTTTGTTCTTCTCAATGCAACACAACACATTTTATTCTCGACGTTCATAAATGTTGTAATTATAGCCTGGTCTAAAACATTGCCATAAAAGTTGAAGTTAAATTGGTGTAATATAATAACGTGTCAAGTGCCATTAAACGATATTTATAATTATATCATTTCATTCACATTGTTGTTAAATTTATATTATTTTATGTATGAGTTTCTTAGAAAAAAGAAATACCACAATCTGACCGTTTATATAATCAACTTTAGCCTAAATATATATTAACAAAATTGCAGGTTCCATTCGCTACACCACACGCAATTCCGGACAAACTACTCTCTGTTCATGCCTTTCTATGATTACATATACGGGACAATGGACATATCTACTGATACCCTTTATGAAAATTCACTCAAAAGACAAGAAGATGTACCAGATGTGGTTCACCTTACCCATTTGACAACCCCTGAATCCATTTACCACCTACACTTTGGATTTGCCCACTTTGCCTCTAATCCACTCTCTTCCAAATGGTACCTTTGGTTATTGTGGCCTTTCACACTCTTCACCATGTCCTTAACATGGGTTTTTGGTAGGACATTTGTGGTTGAGCGGCACTTCTTTGACAAGCTCATTTTGCAAACTTGGGTTATACCCAAGTACAAATTTCAAGTATGTTCCATCAATTTTCTTAGATTAATATATTAATAGCTCCTTGGATTAATTAGCTAGTTATATAATTAGAATGGTTTTCTAAATGTTAGAAGATGTCTTGTTAAGTTACTCAACTTATATACTTAAAGTGGCCTATTGACTGAAGTAACCTATCAACCTACAAACTTGTAGTACTTGATGAAATGGCAAAAGGAAGGCATCAATAACATGATAGAGAAAGCCATAGATGAAGCAAACCAAAAGGGTGTGAAAGTTTTGAGTCTTGGACTCTTAAATCAGGCAGACGAGATGAACAAACATGGTGAACTATATGTTAGGAAGCATCCTAGATTGAAAACGAAGGTCGTGGATGGAACTAGTTTAGTAGTAGCAATTGTTGTTAATAGCATTCCTAAAGGAACAACTCAAGTTCTTCTCACAGGAAGGCTTAGCAAGGTTGCTTGTGCTGTCGCCTTGAGATTTTGCAAGAGCGGCATTCAGGTGCCCTGTTTATTTATATTCAATAGTTATATATTATTGAAATGTTCTTATTTTCCAAAATTATTAAAACAAATTTGATTGATTTCAGGTAGTAACTCCCCTCAAGGAAGAATATGAGAAGCTCTTGGCATCTTTTGGTGCTCATCACTCTAATCTTCTTCTTTCATCCAATTATTCTCTCAAGGTACGTATGATAAGTATTTGGAGGACTTAATTAAACACTCTTGATTTTATTAATGTGAAATTAAATTTTACAAGACTTTGCTCACTACACTCAAACACAACACACTCAGTTTGCTCACATTTTTTTTTTCTTTTGCTGCATACAAAACATTTGCCTTGCTTACCAATTTATACAACTTAAAGTCGGTGGCTAAACTAACCAATAACCACTAATTTAAGTTGGTGGAATCAAACAATATTAGCCACAAAACTCTTCATAATATCTACCTATTCTAAACTATTCTAGATAATTCATTTGCTAAATAATCTACTAATTATTAGATCTTTTCTTTAATTTTCTAGACCCAACATTCTAAGGGATTTATTTATTTATTTTGCTTTGTTGTTTTAAATTAATACTGAAGTTTCAACAATGTACATGCCAAATATTTTATTAGTTAAGTGTCAAGAGAACCCTTTTCATACCGATATCCCGAACTCTTGAATGCCGCATGAATCAAATATCCCCAAGTAGGATTCAAACCTACAATACCAGTCAGTTAACAATCGAACACTATATATGACTAAGTAACTGATCATGAGGAACAACAAGCAACTTGAACTCATGAAGTTCAGTTCCGGTTCTTAATACATACATCATACATGTATAAGATGTTACTGAAAACATACCTTAATGGTTAGTTAAATTACTGGATAGATATATAGCTGTTGGGTGCAATGTAATTAGTAATTTTCTAGTTTGTTAACTAAGTTAGGATTATTATTTCTACAATCTCTTTGGTTCAATTTTAAGATATGGCTAGCTGGGGATGAACTAAGTGAAGAAGAGCAGAACAAGGCCAAACAAGGAACATTATTTATTCCCATTTCTCAGTTTCCTCTTAAGAAATTCCGTAATGATTGCCTTTACTACATCACACCAGCAATGAAAGCTCCCCCATCTCTTGAAAATATGGATTCATGCGAGGTACACATTAATTTATTAATAACTAATGTTGATTTAATTGCAAGATTATAGTTAACTAATAATAAAAGAGAAATGCAGAATTGGTTGCCGAGAAGGGTGATGAGTGCGTGCAGAATTGCGGGAATAGTGCATGGTTTAGAAGGATGGAACGTACACGAATGCGGTGACGAAATGTTGAATGTTGACAAAGTTTGGGAAGCAACTCTTAGCCATGGCTTTAAGCCTCTACCCACCTTTGTATCTCCAAACTATAAGTGATGGCTCTCTTTTGAATAAAAATGGGGACAAATGAGGTTAAAGTATAAGTGATGGCTCTCTCTATTAAATATTATAATAAAAGTTGATTAAGTTGACATGATCAGCCCTAGGAATACATCATGAATGCCATACAAATTTAGTATAGAGTTCCAAAAACTAAGTACGATAGATCTAAAATGTATTGTAAACACTTCAAAACCTATTTTCTTCCAATCGTTTGTTTACATTGCACGAATTATATCAGTTTTGGTTGTATTGAATATGCCTTACATATATTTCTTTTATGCAATTTTCAGTTTTTACTATTAATTTATTTATTTTTTTCCATAAAATTCTTTTAGAATGTGGATTGGACAATGAAGAATATTTTTTTTTGTCAACTATAGCTAATTAATATAACTGAGTTTGTGAGCTGAAACATTTAAATTCCTGTGTATGTTTTCAAGAATATATAGATTTCAATTATTTCCTACAAACAATGCAAATGACCCAAAATCTAACATTGAATTAGCTATATTGATGAAGTATTTGAAGAAGAGGAAGTGGCATAGATATAACAAGCAAATCCCCAAAATGTTAAAAACAAAGACATCATCTTTAAACCACTCATCGGATCATTCAACACAACAACAGCCGCAATGCTTGTGAGCTGCGTCGCCACTGCATTTAGTACACCAGTCGTCACTGACGAAGTCAGGAAAATAACCCCAGTGATTCCTAATTCACCCAACTGAAATGTGATTGCAACCAATATAAGAAGCTTGACATAAGAAGCCTCTCCACCGACAAACATTTTGGCTTCGGATTTAATCTCTTCAAAATCAGTATTCACAATAACTCCAATGCTCGTACATACAAAAGCAACTAAAGTAACCATCACCCGTTGCTCCAACACAACATGGAACGATCTTCTCCCAAGCATTGTATTAAAAAGCAGTTCAAACAGAGGGTAAAGCAGTGTACGAAAAACTGAAGCCGAGATATCCCATATGAAACCCCAAATATATTGGCGAGTGCCAACATTGTCATATCTGTCAGAATCTGAATTTAATGCAACTATGGTGATGGAAGCCATGATGATGACAATAGCATTTATGACTGAAGCATTAAGTGTGTTGTTAACGATTAAATATCCAAACACACACGTGAAAACAAGCATTGCAGAGGACACAAGTGTACCCGTTGATGCTGGGAGATAGGCGTAAGCATACGCATACATCAAATTATGAGCAGCTTGTATGAAACCCAACACGAGATAAGAAAATATAAGTTTTACACTAAGTGGAGTAGGAATGGCTTCGAAGAACACACATGTAGGAGGTAACATTAATGCAGTTATTGGCCAACCCGCGACAGCAGCCCAAGCAATAATCCATTTGCTTTTACCTCCGTTTTGAGCATAAATACGCCCGCTTAGAAATGCACTCGGCAATGCCACAAGAACTGCTACGCTGCTCAACATTAAAAGAACCCAGTAGGATGATGATCTTGTTTTGTATACTTTTATAGACTCAATCTTCAAATTCAACATTTTTTCACTTAACGATATCGTAGGTTTTGATGCTTCCTCGTCCACTGTTATCCTAAATATATTTTGATAATTCATATTAGGGATTAGAAAAATATTTTAGATAATTCATGTTAGATATTATAAAAATATTAATATATGGATGGAAAAGAAATCTTGAACAGAACATATCAAACATAAGTCATAACCGTCAAATATGTTAAATTACGATATTCTGGTAGGGATTCTCTCCCAGATCTCTTAAATTTACAGGTTGTCTATCGATAAGAGCTAAATCTTGACGAAGCGGAGACTCAAACTTCATACCTTTCAAGTATAAGATAGAGTGTTTTACCACTTGGACTAACTCTAATTGGTATGACTCAAAATTACCTTAACTGAACTAAACTAAACTGAAGTGTATTTTTTGAAGGGAAATTATTGAACTGAATTAAACTAAAATCAATTATTGATAAAACATAAAGAATATGGCTAATTATTCATCATATTCCTAGCTAAATACTAAAACTCCAAATTCAAGATCAGTATTCTTTCAATTATTGTCTTCAACAAAGTTGTGTTCTGCTTTATACAACTGATTTAAGACTTTGGTATTTTCAACCTATTTTATTATGGTTGATCGTCCTCCATGACTACGCTCTCCATCGACTGAAAGGTATTTTCGGCCTATTTAGGCTATGTTCTTTATGCATTATCAGTAAATTATTTCAGTTCAGTTCAATAGTTTTCAGTTTATTTCAGTAATTTTTCTTCAGTAAATGCACTTCATTTCAGTTCAGTTCAATCATAAAGAACAAAACCTTACTTAACCATTAATTTATTACGATTCAAACCTAATATCTTCTGAGCTTTTCATAGCCTAATATTAGCATAAAAATGAACTAAATCAATGATGATTACTTAAAGACGGATCATGTTAGGTATTATATATAAAATTTACTGATTTTAAATTTTAATTTTAATTTGTGATATCTACGAATGGGTGGTATGATTTTGTAACATTTATAATATTTGGACTCGGATGGATGATAATATAATATATGAAACATGAGTAAAAAGGGTCAATATCTTAAATTACGATACCACAATGGGCTAGTGGCGAATCCATGATTGAAATGTCAAGGGTCGATTTTACACCTATTTATATATAAATTTTTTTATTTTGCATGAATTTTGTTCTTCAGAGCATAACTTTTCATTGTAACTAAAACAAATTTATTTTTCTACGATAAATGTTGATTTCCAATGAATTCTTATAGATTTAACATATTTTCGACAATATTTTATAGATTTTATACGAATTTATCATATAAAATTAACGTTTACTAATAAATTCTGAAACTAGAGAATTGAAATAAATGTTTATATGAATAGTTTCAAAGGATGAAAAGACCAAAACCACCATTGGTAGGAGCGTTTCAGAGGATCGGGGGTTGGGCCCCTCATGCCTCTAGATACTCCCTGACAAGTGCCAAATGTTTCCAAATAATAAAGCATTGATCAAATGCCACAGTAATTCGTACCACGAATTGACAAAAAGAGATCATATTATTCTTCTAAATAACAATAAATAGGGTAAAGGAACTATGAAGTGTGAAATTAAGAGAGCATACCTGAATTTGAGAAGCTACTGAAGTATGAGAGTGAACACAACCTAATTAGGATTTGTGAGTCTATTATGTGCTTTTTCTTAATGGCATTCTTCGCAGGGCACTTGACTTTGACTTTAACAGATTTCTGTGGTTGAAGTTAGTCATAGTAAATAATGAATATGATTTGAAAATGAAAATTTTCAATCTATTTCCTCTTAATGTTTATTATTTTCCATTACGAGAACTAAAATTCACAAATGAAAACTTCAAAACTTGAAAGATTTATAAGAATTTTTTTTTTAAAATTGCACAATTGTGCTTACATTAAATAATAATGAAAAAAACCTTACTTCTAGTGTCATTCAAACTCATGACCTCCCTCATTATATGCTTAATGAAGCATAAGCCGATTATAAATAAAAATAACTTTGGAAATGTTAATTGTTATACATTATTCAAATCTCACGTTTAGAAACTAATGACAATGTGGATATAATTGAGTCTCTCGGTGAGTGTTTTCTTGATTCCAAGATCTTCTAAATATATGAATCTGTTGGACTCTTCCTAAAAAACACTTTGACGGTCTACTCAATATGTGATCAAGAGAGAGAAAATATTTGACGGTTAAAGTATAGAGGTAGACATAGAGAGAGAGGAAAAGAGAGAGAATGACATGTGCATTTATTATCCTTGAGGTATTTATAAGGGATATGTGATACAACTGTAAAGGCTAGGTGGGACCATGACAAGGGTGATTGTCCGATCAGAAGAATCGAATTCCTCTTGGATCGAACCTTTACAAGATAGGTAAATTATGTGGGACGCTTGGCCCAATCATTTAATTCAACTCCAATTGGCTGAGCCGATCTGGATTTCGTCATCAAGCCCCTATAAGTGCAGACTTATTTATAAGGGAGCGATACCTAGAGTTAGGATCTGTAGCGGAGGTTAAGGGTTTGATTGGTTTGATGTTAGACAATGTTCATTAAAGTAAAGAGAGTATGAGGTGAGGGGAAGGGAGAGGAGGGGAGGTTACTTAAAAAACCTTGATACGGAACCTTGCTTGTTTTGATGGTTATTTTAAAGGAGGTTCGATGAATTTACATTGAATAATAATATAACCTTCGGATTTCACCGATTTGGTAGGACTGATTTGGAGTTTAAATTATGATTTTCTAACCATCATTTAACATTATTAAAAATGCAAACTTCTATCCAAATAAAGTTAGCTACATAACCTCCCTTTAATAAACCTCTTAAAATCAAGATCCAAAACTAACCCTAAAGTTTTAGAAAGGCGCAACAGTTAGCCCGGTTGCAAAAATTAATTGAGGCGATGATGGGACGCCAGATGGCAGTTGTAGTGGCTAGGGTTAGGAGAAGTGATGCCTAGAAACATGGTTATGGAGGAAAGTATATTGATATTTTAGGATGCTTTTGATTTCAGGGGACAGTTTTACAAAAGATTTTGGGGAAAACACAGTATGAGTTTTTATTGTAAAAGTAAGACATTTGTGATTTGCATGCTCCAACTTGGAGGAGATGGATAAATATGCCTCATTAGTCTATGTAGAATATTTAACTAGTCTCTATAAGAATATTTGTATTGCTTTGTATTTGTCCTATTTAGGCATGTATTTTAGTCATAGTAAAAAAAGGTTTTTACTAAACTATACATACATGTGCTTTGTGATTAAGAAGAGAGAAAATTTAGTGCAAAATTTAACATAATGTTTAAGTTCACGACGAGGAGACAAAAAAACAAAAACAAAGTATACTACCTAATATATAATGGTACGTCCTCTTATCATAATTAGACAACTCTTATCATAATTAGACAAGAAAAGTATTTTAGAATTAGACCATTTTGAAATAGTATAAATTTACCTTTAAAATTTACAGTGAAGACCCCTTATAGTTTACAAAACAAGTTTGTAAAAACCTTAGCTTTAGCTTCCATACTAAAGAAAATAAAAAAACCCTTGGCTTTAGGCCTTTTGATGTAAATGAACCAAAATCTAACAGTCAATTAGCTATATTGATGAAGTATTTGAAGAAGAGGAAGTGGCATAGATGTAACAAGCAAATCCCCATAATGTTAAAAGCAAAGACATCATCTTTAAACCACTCATCGGATCATTCAACACGACAACAGCAGCGATGCTTGTGAGCGGCATCGCCACTGCATTTTGTACACCGGCTGCCACTGAAGAAGTCAGAAAAATTACCCCGGTGATTCCTAACTCGCCCAACTGATATGTGATTGCAACCCATATAAGAAGCTTGATATAAGAAGCCTCTCCCCCGACAAACATTTTGGCTTCGGATTTCATCTCTTCAAAATCCTTATTTAAAAACACTCCAATGCTTGTAAATACGAAAGCAAAGAAAGTAACCATCGCCCGTTGCTCCAGCACAACATGGAACGATCTTCTCCCAAGTATCGTATTAAAAAGTAGTTCAAATAGAGGGTGACGCAACGCACGAAAAATAGACGCCAAGACATCCCATATGAAACCCCAGATATATTGGCGATCACTAACATTGTCATATCTATCAGAATCTGAATCTAATGCAACAACGGCGATTGCAGCAGTTATGATGACAACAGAGTTCATGATTGAAGCATTGAGTTTGTTATCAACAATGAGATATCCGAACAAACATGAGAAAACAAGCATTGAAGAGGACATAAGTGTACCAGTTGATGCTGGGAGATAGGTGTACGCGTATGCAAACATCATGTTATGAGTAGCATGTATGAAACCCAACACAGCATAAGAAAGTATAAGTTTCGGACTAAGTGGAGTCGGGAGGGTTTTGAAGAACATGCATGTAGGAGGTAACATTAAAGCCGTTATCGGCCAACCAGCAACAGCAGCCCAAGAAACAATCCATTTGCTTTTACCTCCATTTTGACAATAAATACGGCTGCTTAGAAATGCACTAGGCAATGCCAGTAGAACCGCTGCACTGCTCAATATTAAAAGAACCCAATAGGATAATGATCTTCTTTTGTATGCTTTTATAGACTCAATCTTCAAATTCCACATTTTTTCACTTAACGATATCATAGGTTTTGATGCTTCCTCGTCCATTGCTTTCCTAAATATACTTTTGATAATTGATGTTAGATATACATTCGATTCAAGTAAGAGAACATACATTTCTTTGAGTAGATTATGAAATATCAGACTGATTAATTTTTAAAATTTTAATTTTAATAATTTGTGACAATTGGAATTTCTGTGGTATCTTCCATTTGACATTGTTTTCTTAGGCTTAAAAACAGTTTTTCCTAGTACTACAAAATTTGCCTCCTTTTAGAGCTACAATTTGTAGCTTTTAAAAGATAAAACAACATTTACAATTTGTAAAAAAAATACTTATTGATATTTTTTTTTTTAACTTTTCAAATGTACTTATCAAATACTTACGTCATGACAACAACGGTTTCTCCATACAACATTAATATCAAACTGACCATAATCTATGTAGTATTCTAATTTGTGATATTTCAACTCGAATGGAGGGAAACATAACATATAAGACATGAGTCAACTCACAAGGGCCAAAGTTTGATACTATAAAAGTCTCACATATTTATTCACTCTCATATTGAATTAATCATTACAACCATATATATTGGCACAAGTATGTGTGTCTAACCAGCAATAGTATAAATATGATTCTATACTAACAAAGAATCTAGCTTGTTAAATCTGTAATAGCAATCTTATTCGATTTATAATTTTTATTTATCATTATACTTCCTTTGTAGATACCACATGAATCAAATGTTTCTAAATTACGCCACACACATCAAATACCACAAATTATAATACTCTACTAAGTAACTAGATTAAATATTACTAAATCATACGAAAGATTAAAGATTTAATCCTTCTAACTAACAATATTGGGTAGAAGAATTATGAATTGTAAAGAAGAGAGAGAGCATACCTGAATTGGAGTAAGCTTAATTAATGAAGTATGAGAGTAAAGACAATTTAAGTAGGATTTGTGCGGCTTATCTTCTTTTTCTTATAGGTGGTCTTGGCAGGGCACTTGGCTTTGACTCTTCAGTCAACAGCTTTCTGTGGTTGAAGTTGGTCATAGAAGATATAATTTTAAAATAAATTTTTTGAATAAGGCTGGTTAGCGAGCAAGGAGAACTTGTGCTAATCTCAACTAGGTTGGCACTAGCCACAGAGAGCTCCAAAACACTCGAACCAGAGAAAATATATTGATAAAAAAGAGAAAAATACAGAGGAAAACAAAACAAAGGAAAAAAAAAAGAGCTAAATAATGCGAAAGCATTCAGTTCTATAATTTTAAAAAAAAATTGTTCATCCATTTCCTCTTAATATTATATTTTCCATTATGAGAACTAACTTTCCTAAATGAAAACTTTAAAGCTTAATTATAGGCTTGTAAGCAAAAGAAGAACTTTAAAGAATATTATAAATATATAATTAGGCATGAGAGATTTAATGGTACTCTAGGTGTATGGATGACGCGGTACGTCAAGTCAATAGATAGTTGTGACGGAATGCTTCAATCAATAGAATTTTAACATTGTGTAATCAATTTAATAATTAGATTATCAAGGAGACATGTGGTTTATATATTTGACAAATAAAAGAAATTAACTTATAACATTTATCACATCATCAAGTCAACGTGACATGTCTTCAAAAAAGTTAATATGTTATTGTGTCACGTGAGAAAAGTCAACAAGTTAACATGGCACGTCATCAAATATTAACACCTTGAGTTAAATTCTTTTAATTGTCAATTTTGTAAACCACATCATTCCTTTTGAAAAAAATGAAACCACATTCTTCTATTTACAAAACATTGAAATCACAATAGTTTTATTTGTACTTTTTCTAGTATTATATTTCTGTAGAAAATTATATTTAAGTACAAATTACTAAAATAAAAAATTCAGTCAAAAAATTTAAAAATGTAATAACTAATTAATCAAATTTTGAACCCCAGATTATAAAAATGTCCTTCTTTATAATTACTTTATTCTTCATAAAGTAATGAATATTTTATCTATTTTTACCATTTAATGCATGATCAAATTTTAATTTAATTATAGAGAAAAATCGAATAATGATTTCTTTTTTTTTTTTTGGTAAGGGAATAATGATTTCTTTAAAATATGCATAGAACATATGTAATAATATTTTAAAAACCTAACCACATAAAAATAGACACTTCGACACAACTCTAATTAACCATGTAGGCTAAGACTTCCAAACGTATTCATACTTTATCAAAATCTTCTCTTTCTAACAAATAATATGAACAAAGCAAAGTAATTCATGAAAGCATTGTTACTATATAAATAAAGTCTTGGGTACAATGAAACCCTTAGTTAAGCTATCAATTGATGATGTTCAGATAGTCAATCACACATTTAAGGCTTGTTTAGAATTCTAGGGGTGAGATTAAAATAATATTAAAGCTTAAATCTAAGGTTGACTGATCAAACTTATTAATTAGTCAGTCATTAATTATGATAGTTGCCTAAGAAACCATTCATTAATTAACAGCTTAATTATAACAAATGTTTTGCTACAGATAGCTAATTATACATAATACAGGTAAAATTTCTAAGGCTTGTATTTATAAACACACCAATATAGCTTGTTGGATTTCTAGTTACAAATGATTTCTTTCAATACCTTACCTTTAGGCTTCTTCTTTTTTTGATGAATTTACCTTTAGGCTTCTTGATGTACGAGATTTAGATTTTGTATTGTGGAACCATTAGATGTTAAGATGATGAGTAACTTTCAAGAATAGTTCTCATTATTTCCAACAACGTTAGAAGAACAAAAATCTTAGGAAGAGGCTAAGTTGAAGAAATATTTAGAGAAGATATGGTGGCATAGACGTAACAAGCGAAGCCCCAAAATGTTAAGAGTAATGACATAATCTTTAAACCACTCATGGGATCATGCAACACAATAACACCGGCAACGCTTGTGAGCAGAATCCCTACTGCATTTTGTACACCGGCGGTCACAGAAGAAGCTAAGAAAATCACACCGGTGATTCCTAATGTACCTAACTCAAATGTAATTACAAACTATATGAGAAGCTTGACATAAGAAGCCTCTCCGCCAACGAACGTTTTGGCTTCAGATTTCATGCCTTCAAAACCATTATTTACAATAACCCCAATGGTTGCAAATACAAAAGCAAAGAAAGAAACCATTGTCCGTTGCTCCAACACGACGTGGAATGATGTTCTCCCATGTATTGTATTAAAAAGTAGTTCAAAGAGAGGATAGAGTAGCGTCTGAAGACCAGACGCCAAGACATCCCATACGAATCCCCATATATATTGATGATCACTAACAATGTCATATCTATCAGAATCTAAATCCAAACCAACTATGGTGATTGCAGCTGTGATGATGACAATAGCATTCATCACCGAAGCATTCAGTTTGTTGTTAACGATGAGATATCCAAATAGACACGAAATTACAAGCATTGCAACCGACATAAGTGTACCCGTTGATGCTGGGAGATAACCATAAGCGTACGAGAACATCATATTATGAGAAGCATTTATGAAACCCAACACAACGTAAGAAATAATAAGTTTCGGAGTAAGTCGAGTGGGAAAGATTTTGAAAAACTTGTATATAGGAGGTAACATTAAAGCAATTATTGGCCAGCCAGCAACGGATGCCCATGTAGTAATCCATTTGCTTTTATATTTTTCATTTTTTGATTGAAAATATTAGAATTAATGGGCTTTAACCCGATTAATTAGCCCACTCGAAATTAAACGAGTCAAGTCAAGATTAAATTTAAGATTAGTCTATTTTTTATTTTTCTCTCTATTCGAAAGATATTCCTACTTTTTAAACTAAACCTTAAATCCTTATAGTGTATATCATATGAGATGTATTGAAAAAAAAATAAGAATATAAGGCATATAGCATAATAGTAGAAATGTAAAAAGGAAAAAAAATGGATGTAGAAAAAGTAGAAAAAAGTAAAGAATGGAGGAGAGTAGAAAAAAAAACAATTGAATATCCGGCATGGGCTTCGTTGCTGATATAGTTTTGATCATTTTCATTCAAAACACTAGTGGTTTATTTCAAATAAATATCACATAGTTTTGAATGTTACCAATTTGAAGCTCATTTGATCAATAATGTCGATTTTTGCTTACAAATATATTCATTTTCTTTTTTCTAATGAGCTCGTTTTAAATCTAATATATATTATAGTAGTACGAACTTTTAACACAATTGCAGAAAAATCTCGACATTTTTGATTGATTAATGCTATGCTACATTATTTTGATTGATTAATGACAAATCAATCGGTTTAGAATTGTCGAAAATAGTGAATTTCCACTCCAAAAAACTTAATATATTCTAGAGAAAATTGACATTGTTATTCAACTAGCATGTAATTGCTAACAATCGAAAACACATGGTACTTGTTTACAATTTTAACCATGAAAATTTTGTTTGTAAACAGTCAAAACCACATAATTTATTTTTGCACTTTTCCCTTTCCATAACTTAATGAGTTTTCATTAAACTAATATTATTTAAAGCTTGGGGCTTTCAAAGTTTTGCCCATTCAAAATGATCAAATTTTTTCTTTAGGACCATATGTACATGGATATAGAAGCAATTTTTGAGTCCTTTCCTATAGGTCAATGCACTTCTAGCCGAGGCCAAGAGTCCGTCCTGAGCTTTATATGTCTATAACAAAGAATTTGGTGTTTAAATCATAAAAAAATCATTTTATTGAACTCAATCTTTAACTTATGAATACAGTTTCGAGAATAGTTTCTTTCATTAATTCAAACAACTAACTTAAATGAACCGAAATTTACCTTGAATTACTAGGTTCACAAAGTATTTAAAGAAGAGGAAGGGGCATAGATGTAACAAGCAAATCCCCAAAATGTTAAGAGTAAAGACATCACCTTAAAACCACTCATCGGATCATGCAACACGACAACAGCAGCAGTACTCGTGAGCGGAATCCCAACTGCATTTTGTATGCCGGCTGTCAGAGAAGACGCTAGAAAAACAACACCACTTATTCCTAACGCACCCAACTGAAAGGTAATTGCAACCCATATAAGAAGCTTGACATAGGAAGCCTCCCGACCGACAAACGTTTTGGCTTCGGATATCATCCCTCCAAAGTCGTTATTTACAATAACTCCAATGCTTGTAAATACAAAAGCAAAGAAAGACACCATCACGCGTTGCTCCAACACAACATGGAAAGACCTTTTCCCAAGTAACGTATTAAAATGCAGTTCAAGAAGAGTATACATAAGTGCCTGAAGAACGGACGCCAAGACGTCCCATATGAAACCCCAAATGTATTGATGATTGCTAACATTGTCATATTTACCAGAAGCTGAATCTAATGCAACTATAGTGATTGCTGCTGTGATGATGACAACAGAGTTTATGATCGAAGCATTCAGTTTGTTGTTAATAATGATGTATCCAAACAAACAGGTGAAAACAAGTATTGCAGAAGACAGAAGTGTAGCAGTTGATGCTGGGAGGTAAGCATAAGCATGTGAGAATATCATGCTACGAACAGCACTTATGAAACCCAACACAACGTAGGAAAAAATAAGCTTAAGAGTGAGCCGAGTGGGACGGATTTTGAAGAACAAATAAGTAGGAGGTAACATTGAAGCAGTTATTGGCCAACCCGTCATACTTATCCATGGAATAATCCATTTGCTTTTACCTCCATTTTCATAATAAATACGCGCTGTAAGACCTCCAACAGACAATGCCACGAGCATTGCTCCGCTGCTTAATATTAGAAGAATCCAGTACGATAATGATCTTCTTTTGTATGCTTCGATTGACCGATTCTTCCAATTCCACATTTTCGTAATAAATGATATTGATATCACCTCGTTTAATGATTACGTTTGGAGCAGATGGTTGATGTATGCTTGTGCTTGCAAGTGCCCTAGAATCAAATAAATTTCAAGGGCAATTAATTATAAATCTCTACTCAAGAATATGACGATTGAAAATAAGTGTAAAGAAGAGAACATACCTTAGTTAATGAGGTATGATCAAACAGAGCAAAAGTTAAATAGGATTAATGCATTTGTGCTTTGACTTTTCAGAGAGATCAAATAGTCAGTCAACATATTTCTGTGGTTCAAGACTCTCTCTATGCATGTTTAATAGACGTTTCATATTTTAAATGAATGCTAATACAAATCGAAAATACATTAATTGTTTTCAATTGGGCCATAACATAACCACCAAATTGTATATGGACCTTTCTGCATTCCTTTCCTTGCGATGATTACTCCAGTTAGAGTAGTTATTGTTATTGAGTTTCTACATAAAGATCATTAATAAGGTTATTTGTCTCAAAATTGAGACATATTAACAAGGTTGATCAAATGAGAAATTTACCTTCTAAGAGCGGCTATGTCAACGCTTACCGAAATTTTACCCTCTAAGAGACCTATAGACTCTTGCAAAATTAATTCAATAAAATCAACGCAAGAAAAGATTGTCAGCAATATCCATAGCAACATTATATTATGATCAAGTCTTTGAATTTCAATCTTAAGAGCTACCAGCTATATTCTTAAAAGACAATTCAACGTAGCCACTAGCTTGCACAGAATTGGACAAAACAGAATTGGCTTAACCCCAAATCATCAAATTCCGAGCATAGAGACCTGACAGCTTATGAAACCGCCATTGCTTCTGATCGTCCCGTATCAGAACAGCTCCACCAAACGGGCCATAAGTAGACTTTGTAACTCTATAGTGTATCAGTCAAGGAAGAATCAACCAATACATGTTGTTTCAATGTTTCATCTGCTCTGTATCTCAACAAGGTATTTTAATGTTCAGCCTTCTTGTTAAACTTATACATGTTCTGCCTCAGTACATTTACGAAGTTCTTGTTAAAGTTTCTTAATATAATTGCCTCAATATAAGATTTCTTTCTTATTGAAAACACATAAGAATAATTATAACATAAATGTTAATTATGGTTGCATTAAGGAATATTTATCCGTTTGATGTATACCAAATCCTTAAAGCATCCCTAGGAGTAATCCTGCTAGAAATTCCACATCAACATTTATTAAATACATTAACTATGTATTCAGCTCTATATAACTATGGTACGGAATTTGAGTTTAAATCATAAAAGGATATATTATGTTGAAGAATCATTTTATTGAACACGATTTTGAAGTTATATATACAATTTCCAGAATATTTTTCATTATTTGCAACAACCAACTTAAATGACAAAAAATCTAATGAATGAGCTAGGTTAAAAAGAGGCATAGATGTAAAAGGCAAATCCCCAAAATGTTAAGAGTAAAGCCATCATCTTAAAACCACTCATTGGATCTTCTAACACAACAACAGCAGCAATGCACGTTAGCGGAAACCCAACTGCATTTAGTACATCGGCTGTCACAGAAGAAGCTAGAAAAACAACACCACTAATTCCTAATGCGCCCAACTGAAATGTAAGTACAACCCATATAAGAAGCTTGACATACGAAGACTCTCCACTGGCGAACATTTTGGCTTCCAATTTCATCCCTTCAAAATCGTTATTAAGAAAAACTCCAATGCTTGTAAATACAAAAGAAAAGAAAGAAACCATCATCCGTTGCTCCAACACAACATGGTGTTGCGGAAACAAACAGCAAATTAAAAGCTAAAGCATAAAACAAAATAGAGAACACCAAAGATTTAACGAAGTTCGGCCAATTAAGCCTACGTCTCCGAACACTACCAAACTAATATTTCACTAATAAGCAAAATACTACAATTGAGAAAGGAAGAGGAAAACAACTAAGCCTTAGAAGTAAGAAAGGGCTTGTTGTTGGTGTGTCTAAAACTATAAGCCCAATGCCCTATTTATAGCCTTAGAGCTCCCACTCAAAATATAAGTTTCCAATGTGGGATACAAGCTTATTTATACCTACACCTTCTTCTTCCTACTTAGCCATATGAGATTTCTTTTATCCCAAAAGTGAGCCATTTAATTCTACAATCTCCACCTTGGCGATCTTCCAAGAAATCCCAACCAAAATTCTCCATATTCCTTCTCGTGCTTGGTAGTGTCTTCATACTGCAACGTCAAGTAGAGAGAACATTAATCAAGTCCAAACAATGTTGAAACTTGATTGATGTTACCACCTTTGTTGCCATATCTGCAGGATTGTTAGCAGTCGGAACTTTCTGAAGCTGTATATGACCTGCTTGTTAGGATCTAATGCAATTACGATAATGAAAACAAACAGAAAACACACACGAGTTGTTTACCCAGTTCGTCACTCAATATGAATGACTACGTCTGGAGGCACTACCAAGCCAGGATAATGTACTAGAATGAATGGAATACAATTTACATGGAATAGAGCTATATTTATACTAATTGAAATCCTAAACAACTAGGAATCCTAAACCACCAAGGAATTAGTCTCCAATCCCAACAATCTCCCACCTGGAGACTAAATCCGTCTTCATCTGCTGGTAAACTTCCACTTCTCAGCATCCACAACCCGAGATGCTTCTTGGAAGCTTTCTGGCTCACCACTATCTGTCAACAACACATAGTCTCCAGGTGAGTACCTATTAAAAGCTTTCTTATCTCTCGTAGATCTGCGTAGAGTAGCTGGTGGATCAGTTGTTGTAACTTGAGGCTCCTCCTCAACTGGTTCCTCAACAGCTACCTTCTTACTCCCACCAGAATTCGTGATGTCTAGGTCTACAGTTTCTGGTTCTGAATCACTAGTATTAGATACTCCAAGGCTATCCTTGTACATCATCTGTTCATTGAACACAACATCCCGGCTTCGAATAATCTTCTTATTCTGACTATCCCAAAATCGAAATCCATAGTCATCACCACCATATCCAATAAACGTGCACTTGATAGACTTAGCATCTAACTTACTTCTCTCAACAGGAGCAATATGGACATAGGAATCACATCCAAACACTTTCAGAAAGGATAGATTTACCTGCTTGCCGCTCCAAGCTTCTTCAGGAATGCCATTCTCCAAGGGAGACGATGGCCCTCTATTGATCAAGAATGCAGCAGTGTTAACTGCTTCTGCCCAGAACATCTTTGGAAGTCCACACTTCAGTCTCATGCTTCTTGCACGTTCACACAAAGTTCTGTTCATTCTTTCAGCAACACCATTTTCCTGAGGAGTTCCCTTCAAGGTCTTTTCCATGCGAATCCCATTCCCTGCACAAAATTCCTTGAACTCCTTAAGCTCATACTCCCCACCATTGTCAGACCTCAAACACTTCACTTTCAGACCTGTCTCATTCTCTACTAGGGCCTTCCACTTTCTAAAGACATCGAATGCTTCTGATTTCTTCTTTAGAAAATAGACCCATAACTTCCTAGTGCAGCCATCAATGAGAGTCATATAGTAATAAGCTCCTCCTAGAGATTTCACTGGTGCTGGACCCCATAAATCGATGTGAACTAACTCCAATTTTTCCTTCTTCAAAGTCCTTCCACCCTTATTGAAACTGACCCTTTTCTGCTTTCCGAAGATACAATCCTCACATAGCCCTAGATCAGCAGACTTCAATCCTGGTAATAGACCCTTTGAAAACAGCACTTTAATCCCCTTTTCACTCATGTGACCAAGACGACAGTGCCACAAATCAGTATTCACAACCTCACTCACAACATCAATGCTATTACAAACATTATCTGTGACATATAAAGATCCCACCTTCTCACCACGAGCTACCACCATAGATCCCTTGGAAATCTTCCAATTTCCACCTACAAACACCACACAATATCCCTCATCATCTAATTGCCCAACTGACAATAGATTTCTCTTCAGGCCAGGTACATGCCTAACACCAGACAGCTTAATTACAGAACCATTCTTGGTTTTGATCGAAACATCTCCCTTACCCACAATTTCCAAAGGTTCATCATCAGAGAGATAAACCTTTCCAAATTTGCCTGGGGTATAGTTCTCCATCAAATCTGCGCTGCTACAAGAGTGAAATGAAGCTCCTGAATCTAGAACCCAAGACTCTACAGGACTTCTCACGCTTAAAATCAACGCCTCTGCATACTCTTCGCTGGCTGAATTCACGGACTTGTCCTTCTTAGGTGCTTTACACTGATTCATGTAATGACCGGTTTCATTACAGTTCCAGCACTTAACATGACTCATGTCCTTGTTAGGGTTTCCTCCTCTACCCTTTGATTTAGACCTACCACGATTCTGTTTTGACCTCGAATCTGACCTACCCCGATTTTCAGTACTCAAGGCTGAACCTGATGTTGAACCCGACTCCTTCCTGCGAATCTCCTCGCTGATTACCAAATTCCTAACATCGTCAAACCTAAGTTTCTCTTTCCCTGCTGAGGCACTAAGAGCAGTAACAGTACCACTCCAACTCTCCGGTAAAGAAGATAACAAAATTAGGGCTAATACCTCATCTTCGAAATCAATTCCCACAGAACTCAATTGTGAAATCGTCATATTAAACTCATTCAGATGTACAGCAACTGATGAATTCTCCGTCATCTGAAAGTTGAACAGCCGTCTCATCAGATGGACCTTGTTCGCCGCCGAGGGCTTCTCATATAACGAACTCAAAATCTCCAGTATTTCAATCGTGGTCTTTGCCTTCACTGTGTGATGCGCAACGTTTCTGGACAGCGATAGTCGGATCACACTCATCGCTTTTCTGTCCAACAGCTTCCAATCTTCATCAGACATCTCCTTTGGTTGCTCATCTAGAGGTTCATGCAATTCTTTACCATACAGGTAATCCTCGATCTGCATCCTCCAGAAACCGAAATCTGTGCCATCGAACTTCTCCACCGGTGATTTTCCGTCTCCCATCGTAAATCTAGCTAACCCAAAGCTCTGATACCAATTGTTAGGATCTAATGCAATTACGATAATGAAAACAAACAGAAAACACACACGAGTTGTTTACCCAGTTCGTCACTCAATATGAATGACTACGTCTGGAGGCACTACCAAGCCAGGATAATGTACTAGAATGAATGGAATACAATTTACATGGAATAGAGCTATATTTATACTAATTGAAATCCTAAACAACTAGGAATCCTAAACCACCAAGGAATTAGTCTCCAATCCCAACACTGCTTCGAGAGTTTCCCTTATGAAATGATAACGGACGTCAATATGCTTCGTCCTTGCATGATAGACTTGGTTCTTTGCTAAGTAAATAGCACTCTGACTGTCACAATGCACTTTGACATGCTTCTGACCAATTCCCAAATCTTTCAGCAACCCCTGAAGCCAAATTGCCTCCTTTACAGCCTCTGTAGCTGCCATGTACTCTGCCTCTGTGGTAGACAAAGCAACTGTAGACTGTAAGGTAGACCTCCAACTGACTGGTGCCTTTGCCATAGTGAACAAATAACCAGTAGTTGATCGTCGATTATCCAAATCACCAGCATAGTCTGAATCACAATATCCAACTATGTATCGGCCGACCTTCTCATCCCGCTCAAACACCAAACCAACATCCACGGTATGTTGGATATACCGCAGAATCCATTTCACAGCATGCCAATGTCCTTTACCAGAATTATGCATGTACCTGCTCACAACTCCAACTGCCTGTGAAATGTCGGGCCTCGTACACACCATAGCATACATCAAACTACCTACAACATTCGCATATGGAACATTTGACATATATTCTCGGTCTTCATCACTGACTGGAGATAGAGCTGCACTGAGTTTGAAATGAGGAGCAAGTGGAGTACTAACTGATTTTGCCTTGTCATCAAAGCCAAAATGCTTCAGTACTTTTCTCAGATATTCCTTCCGAGTCAAACGAAGTTTCCCCAATTTCCTATCTCTGTTTATCTCCATACCGAGAATCTTCTTGGCATCACCCAAATCCTTCATTTCGAACTCCAGATTCAGCTGAGCCTTCAACTTCTCTATCTCTCCTTTATTCTTTGAAGCAATCAACATATCGTCGACATAAAGGAGGAGACAGACAAATGATCCATCTTGTAGCTTCTTCAAATAGACACAATGGTCATATTTGCTTCTGGTGTACTTCTGCCCCAACATAAACTTGTCAAATCGCTTGTACCACTGCCTTGGGGATTGCTTCAATCCATACAACGATTTGTCCAACTTGCACACTAAATTTTCCTTACCAGCAACCGAGTATCCCTCTGGCTGAGTCATATAGATTTCCTCCTCCAAGTCTCCATGTAAAAACGCCGTTTTTAAATCCATCTGAACTAGTTCCAAATCAAATTGCGCTACCAAGGCCAACAGTATTCTGATGGAGGTGTGTTTCACAACTGGAGAAAACACTTCACTGTAATCAATCCCCTCCTTCTGAGCGTAACCTTTAGCCACCAACCTTGCCTTGTAGCGAACATTAGACTTGTCAGGAAATCCATCTTTAATTGCAAAGACCCATTTGCACCCAATTGTCTTCTTTCCCTTAGGCAGACTTGCTAGCTTCCATGTCTGATTCTTCTCAAGGGAATGCATCTCTTCATCCATCGAAATCCTCCATCTTTCTTCTTCTGAACTCTGTACAGCTTCAGAATAAGACATCGGAATTTCTTCAACAGAAGATGCACAAGCCACCGTATCCCGAAAGCGAACAGGCTTCTGTCGGTTTCTAAGTGACTTGCCTATTGCAATTGGCAAATGTTGCTGTGGAGATTTCTGTGCTGAAACCTCTCCAATATCTGTTACTTCCACAATAGGAGTACCAGATTTCACAAATGATGGATCAATATTCATACTTCCCTCAAACTCCACCTGTTTTGAAGTATGCTCCACCTGCTGTGGAGTACCATCTATCTGCCCATTTGTTACCTTTTTCAACATGGTGGATTCATCAAAGGTAACATCTCTGCTAAAGATTATCTTCTTGGATTCTAAGCACCATAAGCGATATCTTTTGACTCCAGATGAAATCCCCATAAATATCGCTTCCTTTGCTCTCGGATCCAGCTTCGATTCCTTCACGTGGTAGTATGCAGTGGAACCACACACACGTAAGGAATTATAATCTAGAGCAGCTTTTCCATGCCACACCTCTAAAGGCGTCTTGCCATGGATCGCAGATGATGGTAATTGATTAATAAGATGGCAAGCGTATGTTACAGCCTCAGCCCATAACTGTCTGCCCAAACCAGCATTGGACAACATACATCAGACTTTCTCCAGTAGAGTTCGATTCATCCTTTCTGCCACCTCATTCTGTTGTGGTGTATGCCTAACTGTGAAGTGTCGAACAATTCCTTCGTCTCGACAAACTTTCATGAAAGGATCACTTCTGTACTCTCCACCATTATCTGATCGGAGACATTTGATCTTTCTTCCAGTTTGTGTTTCCACCATCTTCTTCCAAATGAGAAAGACTTCCAACACTTCATCCTTTGACTTCATAGTGTACACCCACACTCTTCTCGAGAAGTCATCAACAAATGTGACATAATATGACTTTCCTCCCAACGAAACATTCTTGGAAGGTCCCCATACGTCTGAGTGAACATAGTCCAAAATACCCTTGGTATTATGGATTGCCGTGCCAAACTTCACTCTCGTCTGCTTCCCCTTGATACAATGCTAGCAAAGATCCAACTTGCAGGACCGAACTCCATTCAGTAATCCCTGACTCGCCAAAGCTTTCAAGGATTTTTCTCCTGCATGTCCCAAGCGCATATGCCACAATCTGGTTGCTTCCAGTTCTTTGTCATTACTGGAAACCGTTGCTGCTGCACCAATAACTGTATTACCCTCATAGTAATACAAGTTGTTGCTCTTCTGAACTCCTTTCATCACCACCAGTGTACCAGAGACGACCTTCATAGAATCTTCTTTAATAACAATTGTGAATCCCTTTTTGCTAAGGACTCTAACCGAAATAAGATTCTTCGTCAGACTCGGTACATATCTGACATCTGTCAAAGTTCTGGTTGCTCCATCATGATTCCTCAACTGAATTGACCCAATTCCAGCTGTCTTACACGGGTTGTCATTTGCTGTGTGAACAAGTCCACCATTTATTTCTTTGAAGTCAAAGAACCAGTCCCGGGTGGGACACATATGGTAGCTACAACCTGTGTCTATAATCCATGCTTGCGAACCACTTGACGATGCCCCAACTGTTAGTGAATAGTCTAAGTTCACATCATACTCAGCAACATTCGAATCTGCAACAGCCTTCCCTTTACCAGAATTGTGTTTCAGCTTTGGACAATCTTTCTTCCAATGTCCCTTTTCGCGACAAAAGGCACATTCATCTTTGCCAACTCTGGATTTTGATCTCTCCTTCCCTTTACTCTTCTTCTGGAAACGACCTCTTATGACCAGTGCTTCTGCTGTGCCACTGCTGCTTTCTTTCTTATCTTTCTTCCTCAGCTCGTGGCTATACAATGCAGCACAAACTTCTCGAAGGGACACTTCAGCCTTTCCATGTAGTAAAGTAGTCTCAAGAAATTCAAATTCCTCAGGAAGCGACCCCAACAACATCAATGTTAAATCTTCATCTTCAAAAGTCACGTCCAAATTCATCAAGTCAGCTACAAGCTTATTGAAATTTGTGATGTGATCATTCATCGTGGTACCAAACGCGTATGAGAACCTGAACAATCTCTTCTTCATGTGAAGCTTATTCTGACTGCTCTTTCTCAAAAACTTTTCCTCCAAAGCTTTCCACAAGACACTCGCAGAAGTTTCTTTACAGAATGCATACTTCTGCTCTCTGGAAAGACATGATCGGATTGTACCACATGCCAAACAGTTTATTGTTTTCCACTCCTTCTCATCAACTTCTTCTGGTTTCTCTTCTTCAATGGCAATATCTAGACCCTGTTGAAACAACGCATCCAAAACCTCGCCTCGCCAAATGCCAAAATGACCCGTACCATCAAAGATCTCCACCGCAATTCTACCATTAGTCACCCCTACTCTTGACAAAATGGATGTCTTTGCCGATGTGGAAGTTTGTGGTTTTTCTTTATCCGTCATCTCAGCTCAAATTAAAAAATCACAAATAGTATATTCTGTTAAAGTGCTTACTTAGAAAAATTCCCAGGTAACTGGATGAGGCGCAGAGACCTTAGACTCCCAGAGCCTTTTTGACAGAATTTTTCTAATGACTTTCAGACAATATACTATTCTAGATTTTTCCAAATGAGTGTTTTAAAACACTATCTTTTAATTTGCTGAAATTCAACGGGTCAACAAAAGCCCAGTGATAAAAACCTTTCTGATGTGCTCACAGTAGTACACCTACGGAGCTCAGAGCATATAACTCGGTTTTTATGACCAAAAAGCTCTGATACCAATTGTTGCGGAAACAAACAACAAATTAAAAGCTAAAGCATAAAACAAAATAGAGAACACCAAAGATTTAACGAAGTTCGGCCAATTAAGCCTACGTCTCCGAACACTACCAAACTAATATTTCACTAATAAGCAAAATACTACAATTGAGAAAGGAAGAGGAAAACAACTAAGCCTTAGAAGTAAGAAAGGGCTTGTTGTTGGTGTGTCTAAAACTATAAGCCCAATGCCCTATTTATAGCCTTAGAGCTCCCACTCAAAATATAAGTTTCCAATGTGGGATACAAGTTTATTTATACCTACACCTTCTTCTTCCTACTTAGCCATATGAGATTTCTTTTATCCCAAAAGTGAGCCATTTAATTCTACACATGGAAAGACATTTTCCCAAGTAACGTATTAAAATGCAGTTCAAGAAGAGTATAGAGAAGCACTTGGAGAACAGACGCCAAGACATCCCATATGAAACCCCACATATATTGATCATTGCTAACATTGTCATACTTACCAGAATCTGAATCTAATGCAACTATGGCGATTGCACCGTGATGATGACAACAGAGTTTATGATCCAAGCATTGAGTTTGTTGTTAACAATGATATATCCGAACAGACATGTGAAAAGAAGTGTGGAAGAAGATAGAAATGTGCCAGTGGATGCTGGGAGATTAGCATAAGCATATGAGCTCATGATGTTATGAGAAGCACTAATGAAACCCAAGACAACATAGGAAAGAAAAAGTTTAAGAGTGAGTCGAGTGGGATGGATTTTGAACAACAAGTATGTAGGAGGTAACATTGAAGCAATTATAGGCCACCCGGCAACATTTGCCCATGAAATAATCCATTTGCTCTTACCTCCATTTTGAAAATAAATACGTCCTGTAAGGCATACAATAGGAATCGCCACGAGAATAGCTCCACTGCTTAGTATTAGAAGAATCTAGTACGATAATGACCTTCTTTTGTATGCTTCCATTAATTGATTCTTCCAATGTAACATATTTTTCACTTAATGATATAACCTCGATCGATTATTAATTGATTACGCCTGGAAAGATGGTAATTACTTGTACCTGTTCTTGTTCTTGCAAGTGATGCCTTTCCTAGAATCAAATGAATTTTACAGCATGGAATGAGTCTCAAACATGTATCTTGTTTGTTTTTTGAAGAAATAAACATAAACTCAGAAAATAAAGTCACTGAAGTATTAGTTCACGACAAAGTCACATTGACTATTTTAATGTCTACATAGCGCCGGTATAATGATATAGACTATTATTCAATGAAGCCGATATCAAATGTATGCTACCACATTGACAAACCCAGACACATATATGCCAGGTAAAAACTAAAGCAACTAGATGTCTAACTTGTATCCTATCAAATTTTATTTGATATAATTTTTTTAATTCGTTACGTTCACGTGTCTGACATGCGGAAACGTTATCCTATATGGACTACATTTCCATGACATCACTTAGTGTCATGTGAGACTTAAACAAACATTATAACTTTTTATTGCGGCATAAACAGAATTTTAGTAACTTTTTTTTTTGTTTTACCACTAAGTTGGAGGGTTTGAGTACGTCTAAGCTATGTCTACATCCAGACTAATCTTCGTTTGATGACTTGAAGCACCTCATTGGGTGGACAGTTGGTCAACGAATTTAAAGATTTCTAGGCTTCAAGCAAGATTCATACCCTTATCATTGGTTAAGGTCGGATGAATTCTTAACGTTGTACCATACCCCCTTAGTTAAACTTTAGTGACTTTAACATGATAATGGCCAAAATTTCAAGGATCATGAGTGTTTTACACTCAATTGGTGGTGAACCAACATTAACAAGGTAATAATATATCAATTCAAGAATGACAGTTTCCAAATAAGTTGAATTTTACCCTTCTTTGTGAACAAAAGTAATGTAGACTTTAAGCAGCTAGAGAAAGAAAATGGAAAAGAGAAAAAGGTTTTCTACTTAACATTATTCCGTAAAAGAAATATTATAAATATAAAGAAGAGAACATACCTTAACTGGAGCAGCTTAATTTAATGCAGAGCAGAAATTACTATTAATTTGGCTTTTGGCTTTGAATTTTCAGAGTGATGGTTAATTATTACAATTGAATTCAAATAAAAGTTATAGTAAGAAGCAGCAATAAAGAAAAATTTCACACACTGAAAGTCAAAAACGGGTGCTGAATGGTGTCATTCTGGATGGGTTGAAGTCAAAGTCTTCATTTCTTTTAGAATTTATTTATATATTTTAGAATTAATTTTAATAAATGTTTTGATTTTGTTGACATAAATGAGGATATTTTCCTGTGGATTGCTATTTACAACCCACCTTTTCTAAACTATAGTCCACTTTTTTCCAAAATACCCTTGCCATAACTTTCTTTTTGATTTTGAAATTCTAAAACCTCTCGACAACCTTTTTTTCAAAATTGAACTTTCTAACTTCAAAATCACACTTTTTGCTCTCGATTAGGGACAAAAACACGAATAAAGTACGAAAATAAACTCAAAAAATAGTTAATTTGATTAAAAATTTCAAAAAGTGGACATTTTTCGGTCATTGCAGGCCGTTTTTAGGGCAAAACGGCCATTGGGGCCGTCTCTCCCTATGGAGAAACGGCCTAGGAAGCCGTTTCTCCTTATGGGGAAACGGCCCCCTAGGTCGTTTCTCCCGGCCCCATGGCCGTTTCGCCTATAGGAGGTCATTTTCTCGAAAAAAAGAAAATTTAAATATTGTTTTTAGTGTTCGAGTACCTCGTGTCCTCTAATGATTGATCATCATTGTTTTATTTCAGATTCGTTGGGTCATTCGACATCTCAAATTCTGAATTTTTAATGTTTGAGTTAAAAAGTTGGCTGTAGATTTTCCCAATTTTATCTTTTGTGACTTATCCATAATGAAAAGGGAAAATTTGTCAAAGTGGGCTGTAGTTTGGAAAAAGTGGGCTGTAAATAGTGATACCCTATTTTTTTTTATCCAATTTTTTATTTTACCATTGAGCTTAACTCTTACATAATCGGTCTTAAGTTTGAAATTTTTTTGAGCAAAACATGTAGTCGTTTGCATCAACAAAATTGATCATTACCTTAATTCTGTAAACAAAATAAATCATGGTCTTTTATCTGCTCAAAGGCAGACCACAGTTCTTTATTTGCAAAAACGTGAAACCACATAACACTTATTTGAAATTAACTCTATATTTTATATAACTTTCTTTATGGTTGATACATTTTTAAAATTAGAGATAATTTGATACATTTTTTAAATTGGAGATAATATGGACAACATGGTACCGTGGGTATATTTTAGAAACTTTTGAGCTTTAAATGAAAAAAAAGTAGGAGAAAAAAACAATTGAATAGCGGGTAAGTTATATATATATATATATATATATATATATATATATATATATATATATATATATATATATATATATATAGTGGAGGGGTCCTGTGAAAACCACTCTCTATGTCAGTACCAATTTAAGGTGAGAACCATCCAAAAATGGGTCAACCCGCGGGTCAAACACGCGGATCCGGGTCAAACTTGCGGATCCAGATCACCTATAAAAGCTGATAAAATCTGCGTTTAACCTAAATAAATCTGCGTTTCAGATCGAGATTTTATGTTCAGGATCCATGCGAAAAACTAAAAACTAAAGCTTCGATTCTGCTCGCAATTTTATCTTTAGAATCCTTGAGAAAAACTAAAATCAAAATCTGACCTGATTGATGGCTTCTCTAGTGTCCTTCTGTTCAATGGAATATTCGGAAGATCCTTCATCAAATGTTGAATCAGGTAACTTTGAATCGTATTAATACATGTTCAGGATATTAAAAATACATGTTTATGATGTTTTGCTCGTGTTCGGAATTGAATTCTGAAGATTGCTTATGCATGTAGTTTGTTTGTCTGAATCTTGGATCGTATTAATACATGTTCAGGAAATTAAAAAAACATGTTTATAATGTTTTGCTCGTGTTCGGAATTGAATTCTGAAGATTGCTTGTGGATGTAGTTGGTTTGTCTGATTCTTTGAATTCACAAGCAATCTTCAGAATTCAATTCCGAACACGAGCAAAACATTATAAACATGTTTTTTTAATTTCCTGAACATGTATTAATACGATCCAAGATTCAGACAAACAAACTACATGCATAAGCAATCTTCAGAATTCAATTCCGAACACGAGCAAAACATCATAAACATGTATTTTTAATATCCTGAACATGTATTAATACGATTCAAAGTTACCTGATTCAACATTTGATGAAGGATCTTCCGAATATTCCATTGAACAGAAGGACACTAGAGAAGCCATCAATCAGGTCAGATTTTGATTTTAGTTTTTCTCAAGGATTCTAAAGATAAAATTGCGAGCTGAATCGAAGCTTTAGTTTTTAGTTTTTCGCATGGATTCTGAACATAAAATCTCGATCTGAAACTCAGATTTTATCAGCTTTTATAGGTGATCCGGATCCGCAAGTTTGACCCGGATCCGCGTGTTTGACCCGCGGGTTGACCCGTTTTTGGATGGTTCTCACCTTAAATTGGTACTGACATAGAGGGTGGTTTTCACAGGACCCTTCCCCTATATATATATATAATTTGTTAATACAAATTTATTGTTACTTTGTTTTTTACAAAGTAATCATTACTTCGTCCACTATCACCATTAGATTAGTGGATAAAATTTAATCTAATGGTAATAAAAACAAAGTAAAGTTTACTTTAAAGTAACCATAGAAAGCACCCAAATAAAACGTGATTTACAAAGTAAAAGAGATGGTGGTGAATGTGTTAGTCTAGTGGGGGCATTTTTGTAATTAAAATGGGAAGATGACAAACTTGTAATTAAATAAAAACTTCACATGCATGGAAAATGAAGGGAAGGAAGAGGAGCTAATGTCAGCGCTAATGTCATCTCTGGAGAGAGAAAAAATTTTAATTATTTTCTTTAAAATGCATTTTTCTGCTCTTCCCGAACTCATTTTTCAAAAACAATTATATCACTGAACTCGTGTTAATTAGGCGGTCATTTTGAGATCCAATGTTGTTATTTATAAACGATTTTTATTTTTTATATTTTTTTACGGTTGTTCCAAATTGAATACTGTGTTGTTTCAAATTAATATTCTGTTGTTCCAAATTGTTCCCAATATGATATTGTTTCAATTCTGAACCGTCTATTGGAACAACACGTAATAGTTTAATATTTTGGATTGAATAAAGCTTTTATTACCACTATTTTTACCATTATTCTTGTAAAACCTATTGAAGGAGCTCTTATTACCATTATTTTTTTACCACTAATTAAAATTAAGAACACCCACACAATAAGAAGTTAATAAAATTGGAAGTACTATGTTAAATAGACACAAACACTTTGCTAGTTGCACACGACAAAAACATTAGATATATTTTTATCATCATAGTTCTTTAATTGGTTGTTCCAAACTGTTTGGTAACTTGTTCCAAATTGAATACTGTGTTGTTCCAAATTGAATACTGTATTGTTTCAAATTAATATTCTGTTGTTCCAAATTGTTCCAGATATGAAATTGTTCCAATTCAGAACCGTCTATTGGAACAACACGTAATAGTTTAATATTTTGGATTGAATGGAGCTTTTATTACCACTATTTTTACCATTATTATTGTAAAACCTATTGAATGGAGCTCTTATTACCACTATTTTTTTTACCACTAATTAAAATTAAGAACACCCACACACAAGAAGTTAATAAAATTGGAAATACTATGTTAAATAAACACAAGCACTTTGCTAGTTGCACACGACAAAAACATTAGATATATTTTTATCAACATAGTTCTTTAATTGGTTGTTCCGAACTGTTTGGTAACTTGTTCCAAATCTAATATCATGTTGTTCCAAATAGATTGGTAACTTGTTCCAAAACCGAATAAAAATGATTAATTAAAATTGATTGAGATTACACAACCAAATAAGCAGCATTAAGCACAAAATTGAATCACTTGAAACAATCATGCAATACAACACATCATAGTAGTAGATAAGATGTCTACAAGTTATCTAATATATTGTAAAAGGATAAAATTAACATTAACAAGAGAAACCATTGGGAAAGGTATATGTACTAGAAATTTGAAGTTGAATTGAAAATCTTTACCAACTGATGGGTCCACTAATGTGATCAAACCCAAACCTCCAAATTCACAGCAATCACCACTTGAACACGCATCCAACGCTCTTGCACTTGCGTTGTTCAACTCTTTATTATTGTCTACAACACACCACTTGGGAGGAAGATATTCAATATTTTCTGCATTTACTAGCTTCTTTAAACCTTTTCCCAAATCAACTTGGTATTTCAACTGCCCATCAAAAGTAAACATACCCCAGTGTCCATAGATGATGGAATTCGCGTTGATGCTTCAGTGTGATCTCTCGGAAAATTGTAGCATGTATTTAAGAAAGATAGAGTTCGCCAGGTTTTGAGGCGGAGGATAAGATGGGTTTGAAGCGGCGCTCGTCGTGGAGATTTTTGGGAACGGCGGAGGAGAGGTGAAGAGGGCTTTTGAAAATTGGAAAATTGTCTTTAGAGACCTAATTAATTACACAACTTTTACATATCTCACAATAAGAGTTGTCTCACAATAAGAGGGTGTCTCACCTAAACTTGACTCTATATATTATAATCATTTTATTGAACTTAATCTTTAACTGATGAATACAATTTTAAGAATAGTTTCTTTCAATATTTCAATCAACCAACTTAATTTAATCGAAGTTACTTTGTATTAGCTAGGTTGGCAAAGTATTTATAGATGATGAAGTGGCATAGATGTAACAAGCAAATCCCCAAAATGTTAAGAGTAAAGACATTTTTTCACTTAATGACATCATAGGTTTTGCTTCTTCCTCATCCATTGTCTTCCTGAATAATAAATTAGATGATTATTGTTAGAACATTACGAATATGTCTGAAATCATTTTATAATTATATGGTATCCGAGAGCCTTTGCAGACCAAAATATATAAAACTCAAGTACTCACAACGTACCTCTTTTTTTTATTACAACGGCCAAATGATTGAATGTATCTTGTGCTTTCAAGTGGTATGTCTTATAATATTAAGTAAAAAAAAATCATTTATTTTCGTTCTGAAGGTATCTACCACCGTTGCGGTGACTATTTCTTTCCACAAATTGCTTGTAGCTCTACAGCTATGTTTTTATACCTTATGAATAATTTCAATTCAGTTCAGCAATTTTAGTAATGTCTCTTCAGTAAATGCATTTAAAGTCAGTAATTTTCAGTCATATTTATAAATAATATGGACTAAGCATAATGCTGACAGGGAGATTTTACCGGAAATATTACTCTTTTTTGTAGACAAAGAATGTAAATTGAATTGAAACTTTAAGCTTCCAAATCCAATCTCACAAACTTATTTTCCAAGATAACAGATATAAACCTGCTGATTAATTAATGTTTTGTAGTTTGGCATAATTTTGTAAACACCACCAAATGTAGTGTCTAATCCTTTTAACATATGGTTTGCAACTTACTGAGTGAGACTGTTGGTCACCCGAAATTCTTTCCATTTGCAATGGTGAGGATCTAACCCTAGACCTTTCATTAAGGGAGAAAGAGATTTTACCACTCTACATATACCGAATTTATTAAACTTTACTATTATAGATTTTTTGAATTTTACGATAATGTAAAACAATTATAATGAGTAGTTTATAATATATAAGCCAATCTTAATAATATATAAGTCAATCTTATTCTTTTGAGGTATCTTTTAGAGTTAGTTAGGCCTTTATCAACATAGTATCAAAGTCAAGGTTAATCAATGTCGGGAGCTTCCCCCCGAATAATCGTCACGTACCAAATAATTTGAGCGTAATGGAGCATGTTAAATGTCCCATACATTGCTAACTTTGAAAACTATTGCTCCTTACATACAAAGCAATCATATCTTCTTGACGTACCTTTTAGGATTAGTTAGACATTTTGTTAACACGTTCCTAAACTGAAACTGAAACATCGAAATGCAAACTAAGTATTAACCAACTGTGGAGACATTTTACAGAATGCACACGAGATAATAATAAACTGATTTCAAATTTGTGTAGTTCTTTCATAAACTTGAGTAGATAAAACCGCGTTTATATGCTTACCAGTAATAAAAACAAATGCAAATGAGAAACCCGTTCATAATTTCTCACTGCTAAAAAGAACTTAAAAATTTAAAATTGACAAAAAACGAAACTTTTAAAAAATAATTTTTTAAAGAAGGAATATATATACCTTAATTACAACTGCTAAAGGAATTACAATTCTCAAGATGTGAAACTTAAAAAAAAAAAAAAAAAAAAATTAAAGTGTAAAGAAGAGAACATACCTTAATTACAGTAGCTTATTTAATGCAGTATCAAACTCACCAATTAATTAAAAGTTAAGTAAGGATATTTATGAGGTTCTATGTGTACTTGATCAGATTGTTTTTCTCTTTTATAAATCAGATGGCGCTATTTGCTTTTACTTTTCAGAATTATGAAATAGTCAGTCAACATATTTATGTGGTACAAGTTTGGTACCAACCCAAGACGTTTTATGCAAGCAAAACTTAGAGTTCGACTTTTAGTTCCATATATAACTCTCTTAATGTTTAATACAATTATTTAAAGTGCATTGTTTTTAAATTGAAATACATTGTTTTAAAATTTTATCCATAATCACCAAATTGTATGTGTATGGATTTTCCTCCGCTAGATTTCACTACTGTTATATAATCCTACATTTTTATAAATTAGATAATTAAAAAACATTAATTAATTAATTGATATACTCACCAATAAGTGAGGAGTTTAAAGTTGGAATAAATGATCGTAGTTTGTATTTAAGCAAATAAAAAATTGTGAATTGCATATTATTTTTTAGAAATGCTCGATTTTGTTGACGTGAATGATGACATTTTTGTTCATATATTCTTTTCAAACTTTTGACCAATTAAATTATGATTAAGCTCAAAAGTCAGAAATTTGTTTGGACAAAAAATGTCTTCATTCACATCAACAAAATCGACCATTTTTTTACCTCAGCAAATAATGCAAACATAGTATTTTATTTGCTTAAAGACAGACCAGAATCATTTATTTATAATTTATTTATATAAAAATATTAAATCACAGAAAACTTATTATATGAAATTCACCAATTAAAAAACGACTCAAAAGATTTGTTTCTTTTATAATCCTAATTAATTTTGGGAACAAAGAAGCTCTAGTAAAAAAAAGTATCACAAGGTGCAAATTGAACTTAAAGAATCCAAATCTAATCGAATTTTTTATTTTTTCTTAAACGAATTCGTATATCGAGATAGAGATGCACATTCCTTAGAATGTCATCAAAGAAAGATAGATACAACAAGGAGGAGATAGTGTAGCAATTTTGTTTTATTTTTGTCCTTTTTATATCATGTGTACCTCTTCGTTAGTTAAATTTTTGGCATAATACCAAATAACAAAAGTATTGACCCCAACACAAAAATTGGAACTGACAGACAGAAGATTTCAGCTTATAATTAAAGCAGCGTATGAAGAATGGCAGAATAGTCATAGTACATTACATGGAAGAAGTCGCTTTCTCTAATATACTGTTACTTGTTGATTTAATTCAAGTCAGTTCAGTTTTGTAAATTCCTTTTCCGTTTAGCAAATTCAGCAAATTTAGTTCATTTGAGCCAAAAAAAAATGAAGCCTTATTTTTATCTTTAATTTTGTTGTTCTTTTCCTTTCATTTTATAAATTTGGCTTAAATGGTTCGGTTGGACTATATTGGAGTGCCAACTTTCTTGATTCTTCACTTCCTTTTTTTTTTCAAAAAATTAAGTAGTCTGATAAAGTATTTTAGTCATTTAATTCAGCACAAATTTGAGTTAATAAGTACAACTTCAAATATAAAATATTTCCTATAAGCAATTTGATTAATGAACCCAAATATAATCTAGAATTGACTACGTTGAAGAAGTATTTGAAGAAGAGGAAACGGCGTAAATGTAACACGCAAATCCCCAAAATGTTAAAAGTAAAGACATAACCTTTAAACCACTCATGGGATCATGCAACACAACAACAGCAAAAATACTCGTGAGCGGAATCCCCACTGCATTTTGCACACCAGCCGTCACGGAAGAAGCTAGAAAAACCACCCCGCTTATTCCTATTGTACCCAACTGAAATGTAACGGTAGACCATATAAGAAGCTTGACATACGAACCCTCTCCGCCCACGTACGTTTTGGCTTCCGATTTCATCCCTTCAAAATCCTTATTTACAAACACTCCAATGCTTGTAAATATAAAAGCAAAGAAAGAAATTATTGCCCGTTGCTCCAACACAACATGGAATGATCTTCTCCCATGTACCGTATTGAAAACAACTTCATATAGAGGATATAGTAGCGCGTGAAGAATAGATGCTAAGACATCCCATATGAAACCCCAAATGTATTGATGATCACTAACATTGTCGTATCTATCAGAATCTGAATTTAATGCAACTACGGTGATTGCAGCGGTTATGATGACAACAGAGTTCATGATTGAAGCATTGAGTCTGTTGTTAACGATGAGATATCCGAACAAACATGAGAAAACAAGCATTGAAGAGGACATAAGTGTACCAGTTGATGCTGGGAGGTAGGCATAAGCGTATGCGAACATCATGTTATGAGCAGCATTTATGAAACCCAACACAGCATACCAAAGAACAAGTTTCCAAGTAAGTGGAGTGGGAATGATTTTGTAGTACAAGTATATAGGAAGTAACATTAAAGCGGTCATCGGCCAGCCAGCGACACATGCCCACGAAATAATCCATTTGCTTTTTCCTCCGTTTTGGTTGTAAATACGTGAGGTGAGAAACGAAGCAGGCAATACCACAAGGATTCCTACACTACTCAATATTAAAAGAATCCAGTAAGATGAAGATTTTCTTTTGTATGCTTCCATTGACTGGTTCTTCCAATTCGACATTTTTTCACTTAATGATATCATCGGTTTTGCCGCTTCCTCGTCCATCGTTTTCCTGAACAATAAACCAGATAAATTTTGTTAGTGCATTACAAACATGTCAAAATTGTTTTGTACTATGATATCTGATTTTGATATAGTCCAAAATATATATAACTCAAGTACTCACAACCTCATTTATCAATTTGCTTTTATCTTAAGGGCACCAATCGCAGTGACTATATTTCTTTAGCAGATGATTTTCACCTCTAACGATAAGAATGTTGGTCACCAAAATTGATCGTGAATATTACCAATAATAAAAACTTAATATCATTAATTCAGTTATTTGTTTCTAGCAAACATATATTCTTAATAGATTCAGAATTTATAATATTCAACAGTGTGTATATCAAACATTATCAAGATTTTAAATAAGATTCATAAAGCAGGGTAAATATCTCTGTTCAAGAATAAGAATTCATAATAAGCTGAAGTTTATCCTTGTACATAAACGATGTAATTTGAACTGAAACTCAAACTTTTTAATCCAACCTCATAAATTTATTTATTAAGCATATTACAGGAACCATACGAGCTACATCAGTTGAAGAATGCATTATTTGGAGAACTATACTAATAGAAGAAAGATACACATGTAGACCTGCACGTTAAATAAGTTTCTATTATGTATGATTTCGTAACATTTTGTCTATCCGATATCATAATTTGTGATATGTTGCACTCAAACAGAATGGATCAAACAAGAGTCACAAAGGTCAAATGTCATAAATTACGAGGCCAAGTGCTTACAAAAAAAACACCAATTAGATCAATTTTCATCAAATTGGAATACTAAATGCATTAAATATTACCAAATCATACCCGAAAATTCAACAACATTAATTTGAGACCGAAAATGTATATAATCCTTCTAATTAACACTAGTTTATTTATTTAGTTTTTAGAAAAAGAAAATGGATGGAAGTAACACAGGCATCGCGACTAGTTTGGCACTCCGAAACAAGTCCCCGGAGACTCTGAACATTATTAGGTAAAAAAGAATGGAAGTGTAAAGAAGAAAACATACCTTTGTTAGAGTAGCTTTTTGCAGTATGAGACAGAACAAGTGCAGTAGGACTTGTGAGGCTCTATTCTTTTAGTATTGGTATTGTTTGGACATTGACTTTCCAGAATGATGATATTCATATAGTCAGTCAACAGCTTTCTGTGGTTCAAATTGGTCACACAAGATTTTATTAAATGTAAGCTTTTTATTTCTTTTCTAAATTTATTTTCCTTTTTTACATTTATTTTTATATAACTTTCTCTATATGTAATAAATTTTTCGTTTTCAAACTAAAATTTTTCTAACTTTTTTAAAATGTATTTAGATTGTATTAGAGCTACTGGACCAAACAGTCTTTTTATTTGTGAAATTAAAAATGCATTGTAGAATCGACCCTATGTTGCCTGCACTTCAAATCCAATGCATGTAGGATAAGTAAAAAATTAACATAAAATACGCCTATCTGAGTAAACTCTTACTTGAATCGGTTTGTTGATATGCAATCAAAGTTTTTATGACCTAGTGTTTCGCATAATCGAATTATTACGACCCTCATTTATTGATTAAATTAATGATTTTGTTATTCGCAATACATTTTCTAGAGAATATAACTCACTTTTGACAACTTTGCTTTTTGTTAAAAAAATTTGTCCAATCGGTTCTCAAAATCGTTACTACCACATGTTTCAAGTCTAGAGGACATTTGCATGCAAGGATATTTAATGTTGAGGCTTAAATTTAATTTAGTTTAGTTCAACAAAATTCATTAAGCATTCATCAAAACTGAGTCACTTTAGCATATTCAGTTCAATTGAGCTATAAAGAACATTGCCAAATAGAAGATTTTTGGTGATTATTATTGTTCTCATATTTGTTATACAATTGATACAATACTGGATTTACAAAACTTTACAATTATATTTTTCTACGTTTATGATAAAATAAAACGCTTATATAATTAAAATGCTCATTGTAGATTTGATGATGATATTGTTCAATGAACAGTTTCAAGCATAGTTTTCATTACTTCCAACAACCAACTTAGATAAACGAAAATCTTATCGAGAATAAAAATAACTAAATATGCTCGGTTGACGAAATATTTGAAGAAGGTGAAGTGGCATAGATGTAACAAGCAAATCCCCAAAATGTTAAGAGCAAAGACATAATCTTTAAGCCACTCATCGGATCATTCAACACGACAACAGCAAGAACACTTGTTATCGGAATCGCCATTGCATTTTGAACACCGGCCGCTATAGAAGAAGCCAAGAAAATTACCCCTGTAATTCCTATTGCACCCAGCTGAAATGTTATTGAAGTCAATATAAGAAGCTTCACATAAGAAGTCTCTCCACAAACGAATGTTTTTGCTTCGGATTTCATCCCTTCAAACTCATTTTTCACTACAACTCCAACGGTTACAGATACACAGGAGAAGAAGGAAACCATCGCCCGTTGCTCCAATGCCAAATGGAACGATCTTCTCCCAAGCATCTTATTAAAATGGAGTTCGTAAAGTGGCCAGACAAGTGCATGAAGAACAGATGCCGAGACATCCCATATGAAACCCCAAATATATTGACGATCACTAACATTGTCACTTCCATCAGATTGTGAAACTAATGCAACTATGGTTGTCGCAGCAGTGATGATGACAACGGAGTTTATGATTGAAGCATTCAGTTTGTTGTTAACCATGGTATACCCAAACAAACAAGAGAAAGCAAGCATTGTCGAGGATAAAAGTGTAGCAGTTGATGCTGGGAGATACGCATAAGCATGTGCGAACATCATGCTATGAGAAGCATCTATGAAACCCAAAACGATATAAGATATCGTAAGTTTCAGAGTAAGTCGAGTGGGACGGATTTTGCAGAAAAAGTATGTAGGAGGTAACAACAAAGCAGTTATCGGCCATCCAGTAACGGATGCCCATGAAATAATCCATTTGCTTTTACCTCCGTTTTGATTATAAATACGACCTCTTGTAAATGCCACAGGCAATGCTACAAGCATTGCTCCACTGCTCAATATTAGAAGAAACCAGTATGATAATGGTCTTTGTTTGTATGCTTCCATTGACCGATTTTTCCAATTCCACATTTTTTCACTTAATGGTATCCTAAGTTTTGATGCTTCCTCGTCCATTTGCATTTTGCAACCCTAAATTATAAGATAATTGGTGTTAGAGATAATAACAAACATTATGCATATATGTGCTTAAAGTTATAGGCACAAAATCTTTTTTTTAACATCTATATAAACCAAAATGCATCGGCTAAACTTCTTCAATCCCAGTTTATTGTTTATGGTGTAAAGTAAAACACAAAATCATTTTTGTAAATATTTTTCTGCTTCGAACTACTCTAGATAGACTAATTGATTAGACAAATGGTAATTAATCATAAATAAACACCACTAAATTCAGTCTAATGAGATGCATAACCATTAGTTAACCTTGCAAGTTGCAACGAAGCAAATAATAATAACAAAGAAGAAGAAGAAGAAGAAGAAGAAGAAGAAGAAGAAGAAGAAGAAGAAGAAGGCTCCCCAAAGAAACTCATCCATGGGCTAGAAAATAATAACTTAAGGGAAATTCTATGGTCACTTTAATTCTATGGTCACTTTGTTTTTGACAAAGTAACTATTACTTTGTTTTGTCCACCATTAGATCATGGGGTGAAAAGTAATCTAATGGTGAATAAAGCAAAGTACAAACAAAGTAACTCAAAAACAAAGTCACCATAGCCTACACCATAACTTAAACACCCTTTTGTGCCATGTAGTATTCAAAATATTGACATTTACCTTTTCTTGTATTATTTCGTCACATTTCTCCCTTGTGGTATCCTAATTCGTCAAGTCCTTAAAATGATAAAAATAATACGATTTTATTATCTTATGTCTCATGTTACAATTTGACGTGTATATGTACCACGTGACAACTCAATTTGATAAAGATGAATTTTAATAATAATAATAATAATAATAATGCGAACAAGTTTTTAATTAGCATTAATTATTGGCCCAAAAGTTTTAATTACTTAAAAAGTAAAGAAGAGATCAACGTACCTTTAGAGACAGAATGATTAGAGAAGGTTATTGCAGTATCAGAGTGAACACAAGTAATTAAGTTAAGCAGGACTTAATTTATGAATTGGAGAGTTAGCTTTTCATATTTCTATTAATTTAATTTACTTTTGAATTTCTAGAAACATGGAATAATATGAATTGTTGGATAACAACTTTCATATTTCTATTAATCTAATTTAAAGTTGATATTTAAAGCCTGATTATATTCTTTTTAATGTGAATTTTCATAATATTGTTAAAGATGAATATAAAAGATCTTAATTGTTAGTTATAAATATAAGCTTGAATATATAAGGGTTTAAATTATATGCGGTCTCCGACGTTCTATCAACTTTTTTAATTCGGGAAAAGTGATACACTTAGTTCCTTCAATTTATATAAAATGATGTACTTAACCCCCCATGTTTTATGTGGTGCTGATGTGGCAAAAATATTAAAACGAAAAGAGAGAGAAGAGGTGAAGAAGAATAAGTAAATATTAAACTACCATTTCCACCCTATTCAACTTTGATGCGATAATGTCAGAGCTATTTTACCTAACAACCAATCATGTTTTTCATGCTCATACTTCAAATTAGACTACCATTTTGTTCGAGTTTAACAAGTGCAAAAAGGCTTTCTTAGTGTTCGATTCATCTCTACAGACAATCAGGTGGCATATCTTCTTAACAAGCCACTATCAAGCTCTCATTGTGCACTACTTAATTTGTCAACGGCTCATGGTATCTCCTCGACATCGGCTTGCGGGGGATGTTAAGATATTAAAATTAACCAATAGTACGTACTTAATTAATATCTCTTTTTGCTCCTATTATACAGCTTCGGGAATTATTCAAATATGCTTGAATCATACTATACTTTAGTCTATTCTGTTAATATTGTACTCTTAGAATCTCTATGTATCTATCATAAATATGTCTAATTTAGTATGTAAAGTTCAAGGAAGATTAATCATTCAATATAATTTCATTTATTTTCTCAACAGTGACCATATGTGTTTTTAAGTAAAAAAATATTCAAATTGCTAGAAATCGAACTCAAAAATTTTCTATATAAAAGCTTTGGAATCATGTTACTTAACTGATTGAACTAATAACATGATTCAACTAAAAGTTCAAGTTGAAAATTAAGGCTTACATAATCTTTTATCTCTAACATCGTTTTCGCCTGTGCCGCCAATGAAATGGTGAAATAATGTGTAAGATTCTAAAACCAAAAAGAATAAATTTACCCAAAAGATATTATAACCCTCAACCCTAAGCTATAATAACACAACGATGATTTTAATTCCAATGTTTCACATTGGACAAAGAAAAGCAATTTGCCAAACATGCATGCTTTTTCTTTTTCATTTTCACTTTCACTTTCATGGTAGTCATTTTTTCTAAATGAAAGAAAACAGCTAAACAAATATGTGTCACCTACACAATGGATGATTGTTTATAAAAATGCCCGTTAATGAAGTTCATTGACTGTTTATTGTTTTTTATTGCCATGAGATTATCATAATTCCTACTCTACTCCACATTACTTTTTCAGTCACAAAAAATAAAGTTTTTCAATCTCATTCCAACCGTTGCAGTCATGAAAATATTAATAGAAATACTTAAGTGTCATTTCGTGAATGGTTTGATTCCGGATGATTATAGAAGTTTTCACCCAAATTATTAGATTAAGAATCAATTTGTCAATGCACGCACATATACAGTTAAACCTCTCTAAAGTAATACTCTTGGAACCGAAAAAAAATATTACTTTATCGAATTTATTACTTTATCAATAATGAACACTGATGAAGAGACTAGTCCTAAACCGGACAATAGTAATAGAATCACCCACGGATGAACAAATTTTTGAGTCGGTAATGAACATTGGTGAAAGACTGATCTTGAAACAGACGATAGCAATGTCATCCCAAGCTTGTCATTAAAGAAAGCAGTTCAAGCAATCAACACTTTAAACAATTACTTGTTACAACACAATCAAAACATACCAAGAGTTATTTATGCTTTACGTAAAGTCAACGATGATGTTAATTTTAGCTTTGGTGGAAAGAAGAAACAAGATATTATATATTCATCATATATTTTTAAAAAATTGAATTTTGTAACTCATACATATTATATATACGTATAATTCTGGAATTATTACTTTACATATTACTTGGGTCTTTTAGGACTTTCAAATTTTTTATTATCTTATGCTTTTAGCGAGAATATTACTTTACGACATTAGCCCAAATTGGGACCGACAAAATTTATTACTTAAGCGAGGTTATTACTTTATCGAATATTACTTCATCGAGGTTTAACTGTATAGTGTTCTGCTACCTTTTGTCTTTTAAAACTTCAATAAGACGAAGCTGAAACAGAACATCCGCACCCCACCCCACCTCAGAATTTAACTTTTATATAAGACATAAATCGTATATAGGCTTAAATTTGTCCAGAAAAATTATTTAAGTCCCTTAGTTTTCAGGACAATTTATTGAGTTCTTCAACTATTAAAAAGTGAAGATATTGAGTTTGTTCGTGCTTACGTGGCAAAATGTTATTTGACACATAATTTGTTGAATTTACAAAATATTGCCGCGTCACTTTTTTTGGGTGCAAATGACCAAAATACCTCCATTCATATGTGACACTACAGTATTTTTTACAGTCATCAACCACGTACTGGTCATACAAGTTTGTATCAAGTCAGCGCGAAGGGACTCAATAAATCTACTTTTTAATAGTTGAATGACTCAAGATGTCGTCCCGAAAGTTGAGGAACTCAAGTGACATTTTTGGACAAGTTTAAAGACATGTATATAATTTATGTCTTATATACATATGTACTGAAGTTGATCTCACAAACCGTTTTATAAAATGATTATTACTCATCTGTTTTTAAATGTTAGTCGTTTTTGCAGAAATATGGAGAATTAAATATCACTAATTATAGTATGCAAAATAATGATTTGTCCTCCCTTTAATTTCTATTATCTTTGCTTGTTTTCTTAAAACTATATAAGTATGGGGACATAATTGACAAAAACTCTAACCCTTGTTACCAAAAATAAAAAATTTGACTAACATTTGTGAAAATTTTTACTACAAAAAGCGACTAACATATAAAATTGAAGGAGTATTTTGTATAATTTTACTATTTAAATTGGTGATATGCAATTTGATCATGCCATTACTTCAGATTAATCATAAGAAGCACCTCTACGGCTATGTTTTTTTAAAAAAAAAATTATATTTAAAATTATGTTCAATACGTTTCAGTTCATTTCAATAAATTCAGTAAAATTTATTCAACATTCAGCCAATAATTCAATTTTTTCAGTTCTATTCAACTTATTTCAGATTAGTTCAGTTCAATTTCTTTCGCAAAAGAGAAGGGAGACTAACTAATATCCAATGGATTAATTCTATAAAAATATGAAAGTGATATCTGACTATTATCCTTCCATAATTCCAAACAAAAATTAATTGAAAGTTCACCAAATGTAGAATATGAAAAAGGAAAAATCTAGAATATGACAGAGAAAAGTTTGTGCGTAAAATTTGTAAATCATGATAACTTTTTGTCTTAATACATATTTAACCCCTTTAAATTTGTTCATTTTTTTCACTTAGCTCCCTCCATTTAGAGGACAATGCCACCTGAACTTGTAATTTTTTTCCACTTAGCCCCCTCAAATTGTCAAATATAACCCAGTTGGCCAGTTTGTGCTCACGTATCATAATATAAGTTGTAGTAACAAATTCATGTCACATCAGCACAAAAGAGACAAAATGGATGACATTTGACAGGTTGAGGGTGCAAAGTGGAAAAGGTTTACAAGTTGATGGGGTCAAGTGGAAAGAAATTACAAGTTCAGGTGGCTAATCGGTTTACCTTTAAGTTAAACGGGCTAAGTGAAAAAAATAGACAAGTTTAAGAGGCTGCGTACGTGTTAAGCCTATCTTGTTGGGTTAATTTCTAAACAAAGTTTGTGGGCTAATTGAAAGTATAAGAGAATTGTGAATGATTTATAATGTGGTGAGACTCATTATCTCATTGTCTTAAGGTTTTGGGCTACATGTAGTGCCAAGCCCACTATGAACTCATTCACAATTTCTCCCTATGCGCGAGGCTCCCCGATTCCCCCAACAATTTTTCAAATAAATTTATTTTTTGGTCAAAATAATTATTGTGGTTTTACATTTTTTTTTCAAAATTGTAAAACTTTATGTTAACGATTTGAAAATGAAAAATTTCAAGAATTAAAGTTGTTTAATATCATGTTTAACATAGAATCACATTTATGGTTTTCTAGAATCTATCATTTTTTAATCTTTCTCTTTGCTCGTCAAACTCCATCTAAATGATTCTGAAAGAAAAAAAATTGAAGAATTAAAGTTTCTTAAAACATCGTTATGTAGTTGAATTTGTCATTTTTGAAGTCATCAGAAGTGATTTTAATTATGTCAAATCAAAAAGTCAAGTATGAAATGACATTTACCCACTCTTTTTCTGTATATATTTTTTATCAATTCCAATCGTTCACACGACAGAAAACATGTTTAACTTATACCAATAGGCCTTTTAGTAAACAATTGATCAAAGTTTTTGTTTCAAAAATGCATTCACGTACCATCACTCAAAGAGGGGTATGAGTGAGTGGGCTCCCTCGGCTACCCAAACCACTCAAATTGATATTATAGCGATGGTTTCAGCTACTTCGTTTTTTTAAGATTTTTTTGAGAGTTTCATTTTTGTCAATCCTGAAATTCGAATCTCTGTTCCTTTAAAAATGTTTAAACTACCAAAGCATTGTTTGGTGGATTTTAACTTTTCAAGATTTGAGAGGGTTCAAACTCTAAAATTTAATCTAGCCGGAAAATCTGCCATTCAAATTAATGTTACATAATCCTTCAATAGATGATGGTTTTTTTTAGGCAAAAAGCATCCTGAGACCCCTGATCTTTCCATTTTCGGTGCATTAAGTCCTTGATCTTTTATTTGGATACATTAGGCCCTTGAACTTTTATATTTGGTTCTATCAAGTCCTCATCTAACAAAATTGGATGATTTGTTAACTTTCACAAATTAATAATATTAAAATATTGTGGGACAATTACAAACATAACTCGTTTAGGAGGATTTATTAATATATGTGATTCACTTTGCTTTTTACTTCCATTTCTAGACAATATTGTCTTTTCAAAATTTGACAATTATTTTTTCCGCCTATTGGAATGTAGTAACGTCGCACCTTATTTCTCAAACGTGTCTCTTTGTCTCACTCCAAATTAGTACTCTTTGTCACTCAAGTTCATTTTTGTAATCGTTTCTTCTTCTTCACCATCTTTGCTCTTCTTTTCTTTTTCATCTTAGTTCTTCTCTTCAATTCTGGCCCCACAAATTAAGGCCAAATTTTTTATGACTGAAAATTATTGAAGCACATTTACTGAAAAGAAATTATTGAACTGAAATGAACAACCGATAAGTATTAATAAGGGATAAAGAACATGGTCAAACATCACTCATTAGATTTCATCTATGTTTTCATTCTCCTCGATTTCACTTTCGAAATGATTAGAAAATGAGCAAAACAACAACAATATCTACTAAAGTTTTTTTCATTTTTTTAAGAAAATTGTTGAATAATTTATTGAATATTCAATCAATTGTAATTAATTAGGTGTCGCAATATTTCAATTGGTCATATTAATTTGTGAAAGTTAACAAATCATCCAATTTAGTTAGATGAGGACTTGATAGAACCAATTATAAAAGATCAAGGACCTAATATATCCAAATAAAAGTTCAAGGACTTAATGCACCGAAAAGGGAAAGATCAGGGACCTCAAAATGCTTTTTGCCTTTTTTTTTAAGGGAAACACATAGCAAATTTGTAATGTATTGGGACAAAGAAAGTCTTAGAGACACATGGTTGTCATTTTAATGGAGTTGTGGTTTTCTCCAAAAGAAAGACTTGGACAAATAAGTGTGAGCCACACAAGGGATGATTGATTATAAAAACGCCGGGTAAAGAAGGTTATTGACTCTTTATTGCCATTGTGGTTGACCATTTCGATCATGAGGTGACATTCATATTATTAATATGTACCATGTCTACTTTTTTACTGCTTCACCACTATAGTCTATTCCGGATTATTATTAAAACTAAAAATTCACCCAAATTATGGGTTAATGTCTACTTTTTTACCGTTTTGGCCAACTGACACCTAAACTTAAAAAATAAACTCCTAAGCATTAAAAAATTTCAAACGACTCTTTAAACTTGGTCAAAATTCAAGAGATTCTTTGGAACTTCTAATCAAGTTTAAGAGATAATTACACATTTTTTGGATGAATCTTTGTAAAGTCATAATAGTCATTTGGACTTTGATAAGTTTATGGGATCAATAAAACTTTTACAACTTCAAGGGTAAAAGAGTGTTTGTTTCTCCTTTTCAAATTGTTTTTTGTTATCTCTCCTCTAATAATACGACATTTAGTTAAAAAAAATTAGAATCACTGTAGCATGTTAGGAAAGAAATAGTTGTTGTTTGATATTTCTACCAGCAACAAGTCCCAGCTTTTTCCATTCACGTCTGCCTTTTACTTTTTACAATCTCAAATAGCCTTTTAATTCTTTTTCTCATAAAGTCGCTAATATTTGAATGTAAATACTCATATACACCATTTACATGAATCATCTCAAACATGTATCAAGACTCAAACATGAAATCTAATTCAAGCGATTTTGATACCTCAGACACTCAAACTACCCTTAATTAGAACAAAAATATTAATTCTAAATATTGATGAACTCATGAAATGTATCATGTGCCACAAGATGAATAAATTTATAAACTACAAAATATAACATAAAGTTAATAAAAATATTTTAAAAAATAACCTGTTAATCTAAAAAAAAAGTAATATAAACTGTGTATTCGCTACATACGACTTGAATTCATGATCTTTTCAGTCACAATAAGAGGCTGAGACAAATCCAAGAACAAATATATTTTGTGAAAATAAAAAGAATAAGCTTGTGAAAGTAAAATAAACAACACAATTCCAAAAACAACATATATTTTGATATAAAAATGATAAAATCTAACCAAATAAATATTTTTCCCCTATTTGGAAAAACAAAAGCTATAACAGTTTGGAAAAACTGAAGCAAACACCCCTAAACAGATAATGTTACATTGGATTGGTTTTTAAGAACTCTATATGAATATTGTGTGTATCACAAATTAAAATTTGAAAAAACAAAGATAGTAGTAATAGTAATAAGGAGAAAGTTAGGTTTAGAGAGAATGATTTGTAAACCACATAATTCAATTGTGAGAGTTATGATATGAGATATCATCTCTGCAAGTCAAAGTCTTTGTAAAGGTAACAATATAACATACCACTAGTTCACTTGAGTTGAGTTGAGTTTGATACATACATACATTGAGCAGAGCATAGGATCCAGTAGCCTACTTTTTAACAACCAAGGTTTGTTTTCTTTCACAGATATAGCTATAGCCTCCCTCATATTTGGAACTCTGCTGCTGCATATTTAGCATAAATCTCCATTTTTTTTCTTTCTTGTAACATCTTTCTACTGATTAATATTTATATATATAAATACTTCATTCTCCACACATATACAATCCACATGATTTGCTTGTTAAACAAAGCAAGATTGATTAGTATGTGGTAGCTATTGCTTCTAATTGTCAAAATAAAAACATGTACAAGAGCATGAACATAGTCTACTTTACGCTCAAATTTAAGACTAAACCACATGATTAAATCTTTCAACTTTTACAGTCTTAGGAATTAAGTTTTTCATTTCAATTTTCATACACTTTTAGAAGCTTACGCTACAGAGTTGTTATCGAGTGCCAATAATAATACGGGTTAGTCTTAGGCCTGTGAGTTTAAAGGAGCAGTTTGGTATTGCTGTGACCAAAAGCTCGTGGATTTCATTTTAAGCTGGATAGCTGTTTGGCCCTAAAGCTACTGCAAATTACTGGATTTCCTTAGCTATTGCTTATTCTAATTTTTCGTCTTCAGTTTCCAAACGCGTTGATTGAGCCATACAGTACTCTGTTATTTGTTCAGGGGAAACAATGGGAGAGGAAGCAAGAAAACCATCTCTACCAATTTTCCAAAAACTATCCGATTGGAAGTTCCGTGCTGTGGAAGCATACAAAAGAAGGCCACTTTCCGACTGGATTTTTCTACTTTTCAGCACTGCAGGAGTGCTTGTATCACTTTCTGCTTCGAGTCTTATCCGTCGAATATACATCCAAAATGGAGGGAAAAGCAAATGGATTATCTCATGGGCTGCTGCTGCCGGTTGGCCTATAACTTCTTTCATCTTACTTCTTTCATACTTGTTCTTCAAAATCTCTCCCACTCGACTTACTCCACAACTCGTTCTTTCTTATCTCGGGTTGGGTTTCTTAACTGCATCACGTGATCTCATGTATGCCTATGCTTATGCTTACCTCCCAGCTCCAACTGCTACACTTCTCGCCTCTTCGTCACTCGTTTTCTCATGCCTTTTCGGGTACTTCATCGTCAACAACAAACTCAATGCATCAATCATAAATGCTACTGTTATCATCACTGCTGCAACAACCATTATTGCTTTAGATTCCGATACAGATAGATACGACAATGTCAGCGATCGTCAGTACATTTGGGGTTTCATTTGGGATTTTTTGGCGTCCGCTCTCCAAGGACTTATGTTCGCTCTTTCGGAGTTAGTTTTTGATAAGTTACATGGACGGACATCTTTCGTTTTTGTGTTGGAGCAGCAGGCAATGGTGTCTTTTTTTGCTTTCGTATTCGCAACCGTTGGAGTTGTTGTAAATAAGGACTTCCAAGGGATGAAATTGGAAGCGAAAACGTTTGAAGATGGTGAGGCTGGTTATGTGAAGTTGCTAGTGTGGGCTGCAATTACGTTTCAGTTGGGTGCATTAGGAGCCACTGGAGTGGTGTTTCTGTGTTCTACTGTGACGGCCGGAATACAAAATGCAGTGAGAAATCCGATAACAAGCATAGCTGCTGTTATTTTGTTGAATGATCCAATGAGCGGTTTGAAGATTCTGTCTTTGCTAATAACTTTATGGGGATTTGCTGCTTATATCTATGGTAATTCTTCTTCACCAAAGGTTTCCACATTCTAGTTTCCTGTCTACGTTAGATCTGGATGAAAAATCGTTGATCTGCTGCCGAAACTTCTATACAAGTATAACAAAATTTCGTAGCAGATGACAGTCAATTACGGATCTCCTACAGGCACTAATCTGTCTTAGAACGTATCGTGGGAGATGGTCTTGAGAGAAAATATGTTCTACTCTCCATTGCAGTATTACAACTTCTATAGGAAAGTATTAGGAGATTTTCCACCCTCTTTTTGTAAATATAGAAACTAAAAATGATATTTGGATTGAAGAAAACTCTGATAAATAAATATTACCTTTTCGAAAAAAATATATACTACTTGAAAATGGTTGATTACTTGACAAATATTTAAGTTAACAAAAGGGTTTATAGCAGGTGTCATCATAATGCATTTGGCTCGATTTTCTTGCTTCATCGTTCATCAGCAAATAACTCCTTCGAAACATACCGGATAATGTGATCAAGCTCTTCCGACAGTCAATATAAATAAAGCTTGTGAGATCCATTTACTGAAAATGTGCATAATTACAATACTAAAAGAGCACATAGTCTGAAATTGCGAGAGAACACAAAAATAAGTAGACACATAAAGGTAACAGCAAATATTTCAAAATAATATCAAATGCCAACAAACAAACTATTTACTGCATTTTGGATGAAAACTAATATTCTACTGATTTAATTAGGCAAGCTTAAACATTTTTTACAGTATCTTGAATGTCACTGCCAAAACAAACTATTAACAACATTTTGGATGAAAACTAATAAAAGAGAAGAATATTAAAAACAGGGGTTGATTATAGTCAGGGTCAGGGTCAGGGTCAGGTCATCAACATTTGTATGGGGTTCATTTTCTTCTTCTCCCAAATCATTATGATCTCTGCCTCCATCAAGCATTGCTGCATTACTTGAATCATCAACTGGTTCACCACGAGTTTCTACATCAACCCTTATATTTCTCGGTGTTTCTATCTGCTTCTTTCCCCACTTCTACGTACTTGCACGTTATTGCTTTTATCAAGTAAAGACAGGTTGTAATGGTCTATATAAGCATCAAAAGTAACCCTATATCCTTCAAATCCTTCATTGCAGCCATCACTACATTATCATCATTTATCAATATAAACTTGTCATACTTTCTCAGAGAGATAATATACAGCTTTTACTCTACGGCATCTGACATCATTTAAATACGACCTTATATATGAAGAGGAAAGCATATTCATATTCATATTCATATATATCCAAATGCGGGTCAAGTACGTGTGTTTTTCCACCAACATAAGCAATTCTCATACCCATCATGAACTTTCCAAAATGAATTACACTTAAACAAATATAATGATCCTCCATTTTGACATATAAGATATACAAAATTAGTAAATTTTAATAAAATAAAGGGATAAGTTCAAAAATAATGCTCGTGATTTATTCAATTTTTAAATAGAGGTCAGTGGTTTAACAATTTGCAAACAAAGGTACGTGGTATGATTTGTTTTGCAAATAAAGGCATGTGGTATGAATATTTTACAAAACAGAGTATCCGAAATCACGTTATAAAGTTTTGATGATATTTTTATCTTTTAAACGACTTATATCTCTACATTGACAAAATATTGATCCTTCAAATCGAACTGCAAGTTGTAAAATGGACTTAAACGTCAAAATAGTCTGTAAATCGTCAAATTATAAAAGAACGTAAAACGTCCATAATATGATTTATGATTTCGATTTGAGAGTGAGAAATGTCATTAAATGATATGTTTTTATCGATATGTAAATGTACATTTTCTTAAAAAATACGAAATATACTTCAATCGAATTGAAACATAAAGTTGTAATTTATGATACCTTATTTTGCAAAAAACTTCATACCACATACCTTTATATGCAAACTGTTAAACCACAAACCTCTAATTGCAAATACATGAAACCACAAGCATTATTTTTAAACTTATCCTTAAAATTAATAAAAGAGGAATTTGTATTTCAATCCACATATATCCATGTCTCAATATATGAACGAAACTTAAAGTTAAGGTTTCATACCATCATGAATTTGATCTTTATCTGATTAAAAACAAAAACGTAGTGAGTAAAAAATTAAATTTTAAGAATATATTATTTTTATAGTTAAAGAACATAATTAAAAAGGAATAATATATGTAATTTGAAAACTAACTGATAAAAATAAAACAACAGAAGAACAATTAAAATGTAATAAGATAATAATTTAGAAATTGTTGATAAGATTATAAAAGAAAAAGTGGAAGTTTAGTTCAAAATAATTAAAAATAAAATAAAAAGCATTAGATAATATTAGGAGAAGAAAATGAATGATCTAATAAAGAATAGCATTAATAATATTAGGAGGAAAAAAGATTGGAGATGGTGAGATTTGAACGTGTTCTTCATATTTAAACACACTCTCCTTACCAACTTCCTTACTCATTCACTTTGTCTATTTTGTCCTCTTTATACTTAATATATTTTATTTTGAAAAAGACTTGCTGGAACATCACCACTACCCCTTTAAGAGTGATGCCGGAACTGGAGGGCTCCAGCCCACCCGAGCCTCTAACTGGATCCACCCCTGAGAACATGTATTGGGTTTCAGTTGAGAGAAGGAGAAAAATTTTGGTACAAAAAATAGTTATACTGCCTCTTAGAAGAACCATCTCATATTTTTGTTAACAACAAAATAATCAAAACACAACAAATCTCTCTTTCAATTATATTTTTTAATTGATAAAGAGATAAAATAAAAACAAAATTGAATCTTAGAAAAAGAAGACATGGACACCGAAAACTGAAAGCTGAGCAAAGATGCAAAAGTGAAGAGATAGATGAGAAAAATGGAGAGTAGAGTGGAAGGCATTGAGAAATGTGAGCGAGCAATACATCCAAAATTTATTTCTTTGAACAAAAAATGCTAATAAGAAAAGAATATGGAGATAAAAATAGGCAAGATTAGGGGTGGCAATGGGTCGAGGATCCGAATCGATGGGATGAAGAATAACGGAAAAAATTGGGAATGGGGATGGGGATAGTGACATTTTATCCCCCAAAATCATAATGGAGATGGGAATGGATGATGACATCCGACACGTGAAAATCCTCGTCTTGTCACTGTTAAATCTCCATACGAATTCCCGTATAAGTAAATATTTCATATGTATATTAATGTATTTATATTAGCATGTATAGTAGAATATAATATTGTATTTTTCTTTTATAAAATATGGTCAAGGTCGGTTTCAGGGGGAGTTGACCTAGGCGGTCGCCTAGGGCCTCCACTATTAGGGGGCCTCCAATTTTTCGATCATTAATGATGAATTGAATATAATAAATTCGACTAATGAAAAATAGGAAACATGTCATCTTATTACAAATTATTTATGTGAATAAAGAAAATATACACTTATTATATTTCTTTTTATAATTAATGTCAATAAAAACACAGTCATAATAGGTCATAATATAACTTCTACTAATTTAAGAGGTTTCGAGATTTTACTTTCTACCATCATAATTTAAGAGGTTTCAATCCAACCATTTTCAAATATTCCAATATGAATTCAATTGTTAAAACTCAAGTTTATATATAATTAGAATATTTCTTTTGAATTGAATAACCATCATATACAGAAATAAGAATTTAGATAGTCAATTAAAATAGAATTGAGAATTGACAACAACGACATACTTTGGTTATAAATATACAATATGAGAACCTCCATAATTATTTCACATCTTATCCATCAACAATAAGAGTAATGTAAATGTATGATTTATGTGCATCTCAAAAACAGTTCCGCGATTTAAAAACACAAAACAACTTTCATCGAAATATTCATTTTGTAATTAAATTGTGGGTTAATTTTTACGTCAAAAAATAAGTAGTTAAATTAATTTTGAAAATTCAAGCTTTCATGTTCTTCAAAACTTTATATCAATTTTTTTTTATGTAATATCTTAATTTGTAAAATATACATTGTATTTACCCTAATAATATCTATCCAATAATATTTTCTTTTTGTGTAAATTTTTTAATTGAATTTTTTGTCTAATGCCTAGGGCCTCCTGTGTGCTGGAGCCGGCCTATATGGTACTGTATTTAAGATAGGGATTTTCTATGCTTACTTTGTTTTTTACAAAATAACTATCACTTTATCCACTATCACTAATGGATGAGTGAGATAAAACATGATTCAATGGTGGAAGAGACAAAGTGACAAAAAGGCAAAGTAACCATAGCCTTCACCACAAACATACATAGTAGAATATATTTGAGGGATGAAAAATCTTTAAACAACCATCAACATGATATAATATTGTACATATTAAAATATTTTTGAAGGAGATTAAGGGTCTGTTTGGTACAGTTGTTCTTGTTTGCTGTTTGTTGTTCCTATTTGATGTTTGTTGTTCCTGTTTGCGTTTTGCTGTTTGCGGTATGCTGTTTGATGGTGTTTGGTAAAATCATAATTATTTATTGTTCTTAGCATGTAAAATGGCTAAGAGCATCTCCAACTTTCACTCCCACTTTTCTCTCCATTCCCCACTTTTTTATCCCCATTCCCTATTTTTTTCTCCAACCACAAATATCATTTCTTTCCCAAATCTACTTCATACTTTTCCACCTACTTTTTTTTATTAATATAATAATACTTCTTTATATTTTTATTACCTTTTGATTTATATAATTCCTTGGAAAGTGGGAAGTGAGGATTAAACTATATTATTTTCAAAGTGGGGAGGACCAAAATAATCCCCACTTTTGGGGAAAAAGTGGGGAATCCCCACTAGTAGGGATAGAAAAGGGGATGGTTGGGGTAAAAAATCCCCACTTCCCACTTTCCAAGAGAGAAAGTGGGGATGGTTGGAGATGCTCTAATATGGACATAATTAAAAAAATTAAATGTAAAATGCAAAGGACAATAAAGGAAACTAAAATCCATAGAGATTTTTTAAAAAAAAAACAGTATTTTACTGCTTCTTGAAAAAGCAGTTGCCTTTCAGCTAAAAAGCAACCAGCATCATTTTCTAATTCCTAACCAAACACCCAATTAATTGCTTTTTAAATTGAAAAAACAAAAAGCAAATGGGAAACGGTGAAACAAACACCCTCTAAATGGTTGTCGATGAATAAACAACCATTCTATTAATTCTTAATTTTGGGGCCGTAATACATACATACATAACAAATTAGAAGGAGGCTCAGATTCACGGTCTTTTTACATATATATGTTATGTATATCAAATTAAACGAAAATACGTATAGTTATCTTATAGGAGATAGGATCAGGTGAGACAAGGTCATTATGATGAGACTTTTTTTTAGTGTGAGACAATTAAAAAGTGGTGGCAATTTTGAAATTTTAAAAACATGGAGGGACATTATTGAAGGGAAGAGAAGGTGATGTCAGCGCTGATGTCACATCTGGAGAGAGAAAAAAATTTTATTTTTTTATTTAAAATGCATTTTCCCGCTCTTTCCGAACTCATTTTTCAAAATAAATGATACCACTGAACTCGTATTAATTAGGCGGTCATTTTGAGATCCATTGTTGTTATTTATAGACGATTTTTATTTTTTTATGTTTGTTCCAAATTGGATACTCGGTTGTTCCTGCAGAATACTACATTTGTTCCACTAGACTACTACATTTGTTCCAGCAGAATATTTTCATTATTTTTTTTAAAATGCACTCTGGGAGTGTAAAAAAATGTAGTATTCTGGTGGAACAAATGTAGCAGCCCGATGGAACAAATTTAGTATTATGCTGGAACAACCATAAAAAAATAAATAAAAAAATCGTCTATAAATAACAAAAATGGATCTCAAAATGACCGCCTAATTAATACGAGTTCACTGGTATAATTTTTTTTGAAAAATGAGTTCGGAAAGAGCGGGAAAATGCATTTTAAATAAAATAATTAAAACTCTTTCTCTCTCCAGAGGTGACATCAGCGGTGACATCACTTCCTTTTCCTTCCCTTCAATTCACGCATGAGGAGGTTTCTTTTAATTACAAGTTTGCCACGCTCCCTTGTCTCACCATAAAAATTAGTCAAATCTTAAACTCTTGTCTCATTTGAACTTGACTCTATGTTATAGACCTACATTTTAATTGCCAGTTATATTTATAAAGTTAATATGAGTTTTGAATGTAAGGTTAGTAGTTTTTTCTTTTTTTGGGGTATAGAGATTCCCCGAAACCCGTGGGGATCCCCGTGGGTAGGGGATGGAGATAAGAAAAACCTGAAACATTAAATGGTTATTTCCCAAAACTGTACCCGTAATCATTGGGGACATAGTGGTAATTACATACCCGTCCCCGCCCTGTTGCCACCCCTAGGCAAGATTGTAAATGTTATACAATTACTAAAATATAAGAGCATCTTCAAAATACACTCTATTTAGGGTCTTAAGTTAAAATTTGACAAGTCAAAATACACTCTAATTTCAAGAGCCTTCCAGTCACTCCTCAAATCACTAAGAGCCATACTTTATCTCTTCAATTTTAAAAGTGTCTTTCCTTCTTCTAGTTTATTTTTTATTAATATTTTTTTATTGACTATATATCACTCCTCTTCCCTATTAGTAAGTATGATGATAGAGAATAAATTAGTAATAAAAAATTAATAAAGAGTTACATTAGCAAGTATTGTTGGAAATGGTAAAATTTAGAGCATCTCTAAATGTTTAGAAGTCAATATTTTATATTATTTTTAGAGAAATAGAGTCCCTTCGAAATGCTCTAGTATAGAGATTTTAGGATATAAATGAGGATTATTATTCTGGTGGTCATACGATTACCTTGTTTTCAATAAAGTAACTCACTACTTTGCCCATTATTATCAATGGATGAGTGAGATGCAAGATAATCCAATGGTAAAGGAAACAAAATAACCAATAATTACGTAACATAGCCTTCACCTTATTGTTTTGGACAAAATATCTCATGGGAGAAAATAAAATATTTTTTATTAATTAACTTTAAAATTTAATAAAATGACATGTTAGCCTTGAATTAAGGAAAGAATGACATGTACGATCATTGGTAGAGTTATATGAGGCATTTGTTTCGAATTGGGAATGAGATGTGATGATAAATGAGGTTGAGATGAGATTAAAATGATATTGGATGAAATTGCTAAAAAGATAAAATTATTTTCTATTAATTGGGCCACTATTTAGATAATTGATTAAAGCCCAACTGGTTTCACAAAATGAGACACTAAAGTCACTCTTTAACACACATAAGTGACAAAATCAGTCATCTTTTCACACATATGTGACAGATTTGAGAATCATTCATACCATGTTTCAAGTTAGGGTAAAAGTTCTTGCAATATATGACTATATAAAGAAGGTTCAACGTGGAGACACTTGGGTATTCCATGAAATTGAACTATGTGAAGTTGATGAACGTATACATTCGGCTGATATACTTTCGGGTGCCTTCTTATCTAGCATTGCTATGTTCGTTGTATTTTTATTGTCAATATTTCTGCTATGTTTTTATTCTCAATATTTTAATATATCTTTTGTGTTATTCACTTTTTAATATATCTATTGTGCAGAAAAGCCTATATGTGCGGTTCAAAAATTTGGAGCTTGGGTTGGAGATTGTTGATTTTTCCAGACCATGTATATTTTTTTGAACTTTTAATTCTTGGTTACTCCTATGTTTACTTTGGTCATATTTGATTGTCGAATTTCTTGCTTTTGCGAGGGACTGTTGTCGGTCGACTTTTATGCTACGTTGCATATTCATGCAGACGCGGTAGAATGTGAGATCGTAGAGATACAACAACAAATTGATCCACAAACTAAGAAGCTTGTGAAAGCAAACCCCGCAATGTGAAAAATGGTGATTTTTGCTTGTGCATTATAAAGGTAATTGGTTTTCTGGTTTCTCTGGTTGATCTTCTGACTGAGGTTGTGTTATAGCGGCTGTGTTTATAGTATTTTGTGGGATGATAGTTCGTTCAGGTAGGGTGTTGAGGGTTTGAGGTTGTGTGTTGGTGGTGGTATTAAAAGGGCATATATCCTGGAACTTTACATTTTTGCTGACTATTGCTTTGCTTTTGCAAACATCTAGTATCTTATATCCTTTGTCCTGTAGCATAGTCTAGGAACACTTCCTGGTTTGCTCGTGTTGAACTTATCTTTATGTTTTGAACTTTGATGGGTTGTTCATTAGGTAAATGGTTTGGTATGTGTGGAAACTTACGCACAGGGCTGACCCTGAGGGGCGACCGCCCAGGACCAAGATTCAAGGGGAAAGGAAAACCGGCCGACTAAGGCTACTTGAGAAGATGTCATTGTCATTCAAAGTCAGTTTCCTCGAGAACCAGTTCTGGCCCATTTGACTAAAGGCCCTGAAATTGTTAACGTTTATTCTAGAACGAAGAAGAATGATGCAGCTGGTATGATGCTGAGGTGGCACAGTTAGTTACAGATGTTCAGTTATATAATCATTGAGAGGGTGTGTGGGTGGTGGTAGGCAAGATAATATTGCTTTGTTTGGCTCTTAGAGCTGGATTATTTCCTCGGGTTCTTTGTTCTTCCTTCATCCAACTATTTATCCATCTAACTATTTCTTCTTTGTTCTTCCTTCATCAATATATCAATCTAGCTCTATTCTCATTTCATTACTTATTTACTATTGTATTTGAGTGTTTCTATCTGGGGCTGACAACCTAGTTGGAATTAGGGCTGGACACGGATCTCTGAGTTTCAATCTTGGATCAAATATTAAAAGAAAAATATTCACAATTGTAACTGTTTTTGACCGAATTCAGTCAAACCAAATCAATATTAAAGTTAAATTTAGGATCATTTTATTTAAAAATTTGATCAAAATAAATAAATTTAGCATCCGTGTACAACCCTAGTTGCATGTCCGACAACCTTTTTTTCATCTAGCCTATAATTTATAATAAAAAAGACAAATTAAAATGTGTATATAAAAGGGACAAAATATTCCATCGCGCCCCGGACCTCTAAAATGTCCGAAACGGCCCTACTTACACGACTAGCGAGTATGTTCAGGTAACTGAACCAACTTTGATTTGGTCTGGTTGACACGTGATTTCATTGTGTTCTCTGAATTGCATTTTTTATGATTTGGCTTTTTGGTGAACAGAGAAAACAATCGCAGTAGGGAAGGTCATTCATATTCCTTTTAAACTTGGATGGACATATTTCAGCAAAAGTTCAAAGGGATTTTGAAGCCAAATCATTTGAAGGAATCATACAATTAATGACTTTTATTTTTTAGCTTTCGAAAAGAAACCAAGATTAAACAAATTGTTGGGATCCTAAGGAATGATTAGTTCTTAATCATGTGATTTTTGAGATTAGTAGGAAGGGTTACTGTCCCTGGTGAAAGAAGCACAACTCATACTATTTTCAATTTGATGTGTATGCAGACTTTGATGGTGCATTTTGTAGTCGCAGGTAATACCCTTACCATACCCTTATCCGTTAAGTTTGATACACTCCGCACCCGTCTTATACCCCAACGGGTATACTTTGCAGAATCTATACCCTTACTCATACATGTACCCTTATTGTTTGTGCCTTCCGTACCACCATAAGACTGGTCGTTTTTCGGCGTTTTTAACTAGTATGAATTTTAAATAATTTAATACGAATCAAAACTAAAAATCTTTATATACATGTGTAATGTATGTAAGTAGTTTAAGTGTAATGTAATGAGAGTAATTTAAGTTATTGAGCATTTATAATAGTTTTTCGGTTCAAATTTTACTACATGTAAATAAATTGAGAAAGATAACTGGTTTCGGTTAGCCGTAATGGGTAGTATTTCTCTATCACATACAATGTCGGATACATGTGGATGGGTTTCCTATTGTCATCCCTACTTGAACCCAATAAAACTAGGCTAGGCGTGTTCTCGTGAGTCGTGCAGGTTAAAATATTACCTATAAGTATAAAATAAATAGAATTCATCTTGTAGTTTTCAAATTTAATAATTTTTTTTAATATAACCTGTACTATATCTATTTCTTAGTTCCATTTTTCTTTAGTATTTAATTTTAAATAAACATAAAATATTATTAAATTTTAGATGAAAAAATTACTAAATCATTATTTGTACAGATGAGCAAGTAATATGTTTACTGCCATCAAACTTTGCTTCCAACTGTACGGCATCTCCTTCTCAATCTCCTTAAGGTATCTTTGTAAAAGTACGTCGGGTTGGTCAAAAAATTTCGACCAACATTCTAATAGAACGAATCAGAAAAGGTTCTATCAAAAAATTAGAGAACAAATAAGTAACCAAATGATTAGAGAACAAATTCTCATTTAGAACAAGAATTTTTTTATTTTTTTTATGATCATTTTGAACAAGATTTCAAAGAAATATACATTATGAAAATTAAATGAAAGGAAATCATTATACATTCGGGAGGAAAGAGATGAGATAAGATAATAAAAAACATATTAATATTTTGAAAAGACAAATATGCCCTTCTTAATTAAGGATGTGAAACAATTTTGGCTATGTTCTCAATCCACATGGATTAATCACTAGATTACTTTTGTATTTTTCCATAAAAGTAAATGTATAGCCCACTTTTTTAAACTACAATTTACTTATTTTTAAAAATATCCTCGTCATAACTTCTGTTTTTATTTTAAAATTCTAAAACCTCCCAACACTCTCTTTTTCAAAATTGAACTTTCAAACTCCATAAGCACACTTTTTCCTCACGATTATGAACAAAATCATGTAAATGTACGAAATTTTTAAAAAATACACTCGAAAATAGTTGATTTTGTACATTTTTTTAAAAATAAAAGCGTTTTTGGTTTGGGAGGCCGTTTCTCCATAACGGCCATGGACGAAGTTTCTCCATTGCGAGAAACGCTCACGATGGTCGTTTCTCCTTAGGCTGAAACAACCGTTTCCTAGAAAAATTCATTTTTTAAATATATTCAACGATTGTCGAATATCTCGTCTTTTAATAATTGATCGTCACTATATCATGTCAGATTTGGTTCATTCGACATCTTAAATTCAGAAATTCTAATGTTCGAGTTTTAAAAATAAGTTTTTTATTTGAAAGATTTCAACTTTATGTTTTATGACTTGTTCAAATTTATCAAAATGGTCGAAAAAATGTGTCGTAAATCATGATACCCTAAAACTAAATATAGATATAGGTTAAGGATATTATTAAAACAGTAGATAAGAAAATCAACGGTGAGGATGGAAAATACGATTTGACTAGAGTTAAAGAGAGAGCATCTGATTTTTCCAAATAAAAGAGTAGCCACGCCACCATCATCTCATAGCTTTAGCAATCCTCTTCTTCTTCTTCTTCCTTTTACCTAGAACAGCAACGAAAAACATGTCGGACGAGGAACATCACTTCGAATCCAAGGCTGATGCTGGAGCTTCCAAGACTTACCCTCAACAAGCTGGTACCATCCGTAAGAATGGCTATATCGTTATCAAGAATCGTCCCTGCAAGGTCCCTTTTTTTCTCTGATTCTTTCGTTTTCCTTATTGGGTCTTCTTAGTTTCGTCAGATCTATAATGGGTTTGTTGCGATCTCTGTTTTTGTTTAATTTAAGTTTAGGTCTGCTGATCCCTGTTTTATCGAGTGTTAATCCTTTTTTTGTGTAATTGAAATTGATTTGGGATATATCAATTGGATGTTATAGGGTTTGGTTATTATCGAGGATTTTTGTGATTTAGGGTTTCTACGAATAGTGAAAAAACATGAACTATGAGTAAATTGAATAACTTCTGGTGGATTTTTGCTAGTTTTCAAACATATTTTCTGTGTTAATTTATCTTTAAAGACTTTAAAGGTGAAATTTGTATTTTATATTAGTATCTATTCTAGTTGTGCATCTGAATTTAAAGTTTTATGTTAAAAAATCTTACCTAAAAGCGTAAAGTTAAAAGTTTACGATGGTGTGCACTTTGTCTATAGGATTTGGTAGGTTTTAGATGGTTTCTTATTTGTGTGTTCTGATGCTGTTTGGTGTTCAATCTTAAATAATGTTTTCAAATTGTAACCTCTTTATTTGTTTTGATTTTTCTTTCGTTGGGAACAGGTTGTAGAGGTTTCCACCTCTAAGACAGGGAAGCACGGGCATGCTAAGTGCCACTTTGTGGCAATTGATATTTTCAATGGGAAGAAACTTGAGGATATCGTTCCTTCATCCCACAATTGTGATGTAAGGTTACTATTCCCTTTTGGTTTAGCCTCTTGTGATAATCACTTGGCTGGTTGACCGTCCGTTAACTAACTCACTTGCATTTTTGCAGGTTCCTCATGTTAATCGTACTGATTATCAACTGATCGACATCTCTGAGGATGGCTTTGTAAGTCTGTTTAACTGTGCTATTTTGGGGAATGTCTTCTTTGTTAATATAAATGATGACATCTAGGAAATTTTTCATGGCAAAATGGTTAAAGTTATTAGTTCGTAGATATACCCGTGTTATTTTCTTTGCTTTGCTACTATTTGTTTCTGTTGATGTTTTGTTTAAGTGCTTTTGATGATTGCAACTCTTTTGTGATAAATGATACTCTTTGAATGAAAAGGAGGGAGTTGTAATTTCATAGATAAGGGGTTTGTACTAAAGATTATTTGTCTTGCTAATTTATTTGGGGTTAAGTTACAAATTAGCTCTATAGTTATTGGGGACAGCATGTTTAACCTCTATTTCAAAACTATGCAATTTGTAGCCTAACGTTTACTGGATGGTACAATTTCAAAGCTTATGAACGAGAGACAAGTTCTTTCATTCATTAACAGATTATGTGTACTTTCTAGCCTTACTGGGTAGCCATAACGTTGAAGGTTGGAGGGTGACAAGAACATGCAATTGCACGCAAAAAAACTCATCTTTGAATTTGCACAGTATGGTAAACATTAGTCTTAAAATGGCATTGTTTTGTACTTGGAGGCTTAATTTGTTCTCCTCCAGTAACCATATGGCAATTTCTCAGAAGCTGGAAAGCCATATTTGTCCAGAAATAGAAATCTTCTTCCTATTTGCAAATGGTCCCTAGCTGTTTAATATAGTCTTCCAGTGGTTTCTTTGATATGCTGCAGATATGATTGGGAAAGAGTTCACCTAAAGTGTGTTTTGGCCAAATCGTTTAATTTGAAGCTCAATAGTTGTAGTATTCAGCCTTACTGTTATAAAACGACTAACCAAATTCTATATAATTTTTTAAAGGTGAGTCTTTTGACTGAAAATGGAAACACCAAGGATGATCTGAGGCTTCCCAGCGATGACAGTCTGCTCAGCCAGGTATAATACGCTTTTTCCCAATGTACTTGATGTGTGCGTTCACGTAATTTACAAAACTGAACGTTTTGTTACTATGTTGGTTAGATTAAAGATGGGTTTGGCGAAGGAAAAGATCTTGTGGTGACTGTGATGTCCTCAATGGGAGAGGAGCAGATTTGTGCCCTCAAGGATATTGGTCCTAAAAGTTAAACATGAAGGAAGCTATTAGTAGCTGATGGGGCAGTATATGCTAACAAGGAAGGATATAAAATACAAAGCATATGTACAACAAAACTTCTATTTATGATTGTGTTTTTTATTTGGCAATGTAATGGTGACCCATAAAGCTTGTAATGCAACAGGTGGGAAGGGGACATGTCCTCATCTTATTATGTTTTTATGTTTTGGTAGGCTGGATTTTTTCTTGTTTTACATGTAATGATCCTATCTTATGTGGTACTTTGAGAGGAATAAGCTTACTCAGCTCTATGTTTGCTTCTTTTTCTGATGAAAAAAGTATCATTTAAGTTCTTTATCTTGTATTTCAATACTTTGAGCTTTGGATCAGCAAGACTTGCCTAAATTGTGTGCTATTAATTTCATCTGTGTTTTATATGTCACAACATTATGGCGTTTGGGACCTTCAGGCGCTGCTATGTGATCAGCATGATGGGTAGGTATCACTGGTTTTGGGTTCATGGGAGCATAAACAATGAATGTTGTGTTGCTATGTCTTGGTAGTATCTCACCGTTTTTGTATTGATGTGGCATATTCGATAGATGATGCATCTGCTATGTCATCGGTCTGATGTGGCATGAAAGACATGATGCTATTTCATTTGTTTGATGCATCTGATTGGTTTTGGACTAATGTCGCGCACAAATGAGATACTAATTTAGTATATAGGGAGTTGATATCTCTACTTGTAATTTAGTATGTAGGGAGTTGATATCACTACTGAGATATGATTCTCTATTTGGTTAAAAGTCAATCTGGGCAGTAAATGATATTCTAAGTGTAATTTTTTTTTATTTTTTTTCTTTTTTTGAGGAAGAATGATAGACGATTTTGATCATGAACGTCTACTCGGATTTTGGGTTTAGGTGTCTATTCTTATCTTAACTTGTCAAAGTTGACATACTATTGCCCACTTTACGAACTTATATTCATTTCAGTTCCTTATGCTAATGACTTATATGACAAACTCTGTAATCTGAGTTTATGTTTTTCCAACTTTTCTACATTAGTTCATATTTATTTTACTGAAATATTACTAGAACTCAATATATAAACCTTGAAGTAAATATAATATATATTTTTTTCAGTCCCTGTCCTTTCGTATTATTGTGAAATTAGCCTATCCTTTCTTTTAATATTAGTCCGATGCTCTTTGGTTTACAAAGACAACCAGAGAGTTCCATATTTGAACACACTTTACAATCACTCTTTTTGGTAGCAACAAATTTGAGTTTTATGAAGATTGGTTACTGGATATAAATTCATTATTAATTAGAATAAAATCATTTGTATATCTTAGATTACATGAATATTGTATCAGGCTATGGTGAGGAAGCTTTAGTAGAAGAGTAACTTCCATAGATATAAGAACAAAATCCCCAAAATGTTATCACTAAAGATAGAATCTTGAAACCACTCATTGGATCATGCAACAATATAACAGCAGCAATTCCAGTTAACGGAACCCTCACCGCATTTAACACCCCCGCCATTACCGTTGAAGCTAGAAAAAGTATAGCAGTTGCTCCTAATACCCCCAACTGAAATGTAATTCCAGCCCAAACAAGGACTTGCGCATAAGAACTCGGTCCTCCTTTGAACATTTCCGCTTCAGATCTCATCCCTCGAAAATCATTATTCACAACAAGACCAATACTAGTCATTCCAAAGGCAAACAAGGTCACCATAAGCTGCTGTTCCAACACGACAAGGAACGACCTTTTCCCTAATAACTTGATGAATACAAGCTCCGAGAGAGCGAAAATTAACCCGTGAAGAGCGGATCCAAGTATATCCATAGCGAACCCCAGGATATATTGGCTATCAGTGACATTCCCGTATCGATCAGAGTCAGAATCTAAGGCTATCATGGTCATTGCACAAGTAATAATCACTATACCGTTTAACATCGCGGCATTCAACTTGTTATTCACGATGAAATATCCACACAGACTCGAGAAGATGAGCGATGATGAAGCTAGAAGAGCAGATGTTGATGCTGGAAGGTAGGCGTATGCGTATGCATACATCAAGTTATCAGCAGCGGTTAGGAAACCAAGCACAATGTAAGAAAGTAAAAGTTTTAGTGTAAGAGGAGTTGGAAACGTTTGCAGATAGAAGTAACTCGGGATTAGAATTACAACGGTTAGAGGCCATCCTGATACTGCTACCCACGAAATAATCCATTTGCTAGTACCACCATTCGTGTAATATACACGTGATAGAAGACTTGAAGCAGGGAATGCCACGAGCATTGCTGCTGTGCTAATAAGTAGAAGAATCCAATAGGAAAATGGCTTGATTTTGTATGCAATAATGATCCGAGTCTTCGTGTTAGACAGTTTTTCATAGAACGAAATTGAAGGTTTTGCTGATTCCACATCCATTTTGTTCACTGATAGTTTATCAGAGACCAATAAGATCAGATTTAACAGTTACAAATTGACCAAAATGTATGTTGTGCTACTTTGTGGATGCACACACCATAGTGTTCAAAATTCAAAATTAATGTTGTTCTTGGTCAAATTCAACTGAAATGCTTCCATACATGGATTCCAAGAGAAAGGAAAATGGTCAAATAAAGTCCATACATAAGAAAGTTCATTTTTTTTCATGTGAGCTCCTAATAAAATTTAGCCAAATAGTCCCAAGGTTTTGTGTACATGAGCCAATTTAGCCTCATATACAAAACAACAGAATGTCAGTCTCAACGTTTATAAAATGATACAATTGAAGCAGTCCTTAAAAACAGAAACTGACATATCACATGATTGTACTGTAAATCGGTGAACTACAAGCGTTACTTATCTCCAATTCTTAACGGCGCGGTCATGTGTCAATTTGGGTTAGTTTAGGCTTTAATAGTGTTAGTTGACAAACATAGTGATTGAAATTGTGCCATTTCACAAACATTTGGACTGAAACTATGTTGTTTTGTGTTGCAAGTGACCCTGAAACTATTTTGATACCTTACCCAATATTGTATATAATAGATGATATTACAACAAATTTAAAGAGACAATTAGCAGAAGCAACAACAATTTACTATGTGATGAACTGAACTTAAAAATTACATGTAAAACCCAAATTAGAAAGACCCAGATCAAATTTGGCAGTAAAAATGAAGAAAAAGGGTAAAAAGAGAGCATATAGAATTTACCTTATTGAAGAAACAAGGTAGGTGAGGCTAAAAAGAGGACAAATTAGTGTCCATGCGTTTCATATGAAGGAAGCTCACTTTTTTAAGTTGTGGCTAAAACTTAAATAAGCAAAACGTTTATGTGGAGCTTTTGTTTTCTACACTTCTGTCTCTCTGCCGTATGTATATTTAATAATTGAATTTTCTTTTTGACTAAAAAAGTCAACTTTGTTTTTCATACCGGCATCAGCATTGTAATATTTGTCAAAAGGGAACCAATCACTCATAGTCCAAATTTGATTAATCATATTAGTCAACCAAAATAATATTATTTTTTTATGTAAATAACTGATTCGTTGGATCATTAGTCCATCTTTGGGAGTTCAATGCACAATAAATCGGACGATTAAGTTTGTAGAAAAGAGAAATGACTGCTATTTAGGGTGAGAAAAGTTACCCTTTTAAGCTAAGAGATTGTACTCTTATAGTAAGTTGGTGTATGCTCTAAAAACGTTTATATATTCAATCTCCTCACACTAACAAAAATCTCAACTTAATATACGTTGAAATATTATATATGTATATATATATATATATATATATATATATATATATATATATATATATATATATATATATATACACACTTGTTGAAAATTAATGTGAAACTAGTTGAAGTTAGTAAGAAATTTTAGTTTCTACATATAGTGTAATGTGCATCGGAAGCTAAATTAAAAACAAAAGGTAAATTTTTAAGATAGAATTTGGAACCTCAATTTTTTAAGACATAATTTCAAACCTTAAATTGATTGATCTCTAGAAATTTATTATTATAATATAATTGTGAATATAAATGAGGGTATATCTTGTTTATTTTATTTTTTTATGAAGTGGGTATATCTTGTTGTTTATTGATATTGGCTAGTAGCTATTTGAGTTTTATTTGCATTGTTATTTTGCATTATACATAAAAAAATATATTAAATTTCTCAAGAGCAAGGGGGGCCATGGCCCTCCCCTACCCTTGAGAAGCTCCGCCGCTGCATGTAATCTCGTGAGTCTGATGAAGGCTATGAGAGATTTGAGTTGTGTTTCATATGTCATAATAGTCTCACTAAGCTCCATTATGCTTAAACCATATCTTATATTTAATCTCATTTCAAGAACCTAATAATAACCCCGTACAGTTCATTGTTAATATGATATCTTGTCCAAACACAAGGTGTGCTTTAGCCATTCTACCAATGTTTGACTTCTTTTGTATTTATTAAGTTTTTCTAATGTTATGGCTATTTTAATAAAAAAAAAAAAAATAGATATCAAGATATTTATTAACAAGTTGTAAAAATTATTTTTTTTCCAAAATTGGTAAATTATAGCTTTTCAAAATTTTTTCCTAACTTTTTTAGCTTTTAAAGAAAACTGTTTCAGCAAATAGAAAACAGTTTCGAATTAATTAATTTCTTTTATTCAAAAAATTGCTTTCAAACTCTAAAAAACCAATGTAAATGACGACTTAATGTACTTACTAAATAGTTTTTTAAATTTGTTAAACTGTCCCTAGTTTACCCCAAAATCTTCTTCCTATCTATAACGATTTGTTCACAAATAATGAAGTCAAAAGGTATCCACCAAAATGGATTAAATGCCACTTGAAATGCCTTAACTAATGGAGTCATGGATAGTGATGTTAGAGAAGAAGTCTTCAAACCAAGAGAGAGTCAAAGGAAGATCATACAGTTGGGTTGCAATTTGATACCCAGTTAGTGCAATCTTCAACATTGAAGTTATTATTGGAGAGTTCATCATGGGTTCGAACCACATTCGAAGTAGGGAAGATTTTTCTTTGTTAGTATTAAGAAAGTAATACTCATATGAGTGACCTCTTGAAAAGTTCTTGTGTTGCACCCTTAAATGAATCAATTTGAGTAATAAGTGGGCTTTTGAGCAATTTGGAAAAGGAGTGAAGACATGTACTAACCCTAGCGCTCAGAACCACTCCTATGAGCGAGCTGCGACGTTGTAAACTAGTGTCGTCCAGATCCCGCTTAAGCTATCAAAATTAAAAATATGATTTTGGCCGACAAAACTACTATGGTGTTTGGAATTCAATATGTCCCCAAGTAATTTTTCAATTAGTCTTCGACAATTCATGGCTGCTTGTCTAGTATCTTTTATTACACTATTTGTGAGTGATGGTTTCGGTTCTCTTGGCAGCCAAAAAAACTCGTAGCAGTTGTAACCCCATGCACATTAGGATCCAGCATTAGCCAATGGATGTGGAAGCAGGGGAAGTCGGGTAGTTTTTGGATGTGAAGATTTGACATTTAAGCATGAAAGGGATACAACTCCAATTAATACATAAATTCAACCCAAACCAACACATATAATGTACAAAACTTTGACTATCCCGAAAATTCATTTCATTACTGAAAGTCCATCTCAATTAAATTACAGTTGAGCAATTTTTCATACAATTCCGTACATTTATTTCATTTCCATCTTCCTTTTATTCAATAATCTCACTTAAATATAACAAATTATGAAACTTTACATTTTTCTCATCCTTTTAACTTTTTACAATATTATTTAGTGCTCATTTTTGCAGATTTAGTGCGAGTAAAAAGAAAATTGAAAAGAAAGATGTTACCGATCAGAAGCAAATTTTGCGCCTAAAAATAATACCGGCGTTTTGGACGGTCGAATTCCTTTATGGTAACACTATCCCATACTTCAGTCACATAAAAAATATCGGATGAACATCTTTCAAGTTTATACATGATGACACTCTAACATGAGCAGCTATCTACATAGTTACCGACTAGAAGTCGAATTGGCATAGATGTAACAAGCCAAACCCCAAAATGTTAAGAGTAATGACATCAATTTCAACCCGCTCATCGGATCATTCAACACAACAACAGCAGCAATACCCGTAATTGGATTTCTCACTGCATTTACAACACCAGCCATCACGCTCGATCCTAAATAAATCACTCCGGTAGCCCCCAACGACCCCAATTGAAATGCAACTGCAGCCCACACAATGACCTTCACAAAAGCTTCCTCTCCACCAACAAACGTTTTCGCCTCGGATTTCATCTTTTCGAAACCTCCATTTACAATAACCCCTATGCTGACAAACACAAACGCGAACAAAGAAACCATAGTCTGCTGCTCCACTACGACTATGAATGATCTTCTCCTCAATAACTTCACGAAAACCAACTCAGAAAGTGCGTAGATCAACCCGTGCAGAGCGGACGCCATAATGTCCCAGATAAATCCAAGAATGTACTGTTGATTGGTGACATCATCATATCGATCAGTGTCTGAATCGAGTGATATTACTGTGGTACCAGCAATGATTATGATTGTGGAGTTGATGACGGACGCGTCAAGTTTGTTGTTGACAAGTAAATAGCCAAAGAAACAAGAGAAAACAAGAGATGAAGAAGCAAGAAGTGCAGCGGATGAGGCCGGGAGGTAGGCATACGCGTATGCAAACATGAGGTCGTGTGCAGCGGTTAGAAAACCAAGAACAATGTACGAGAGAACGAGCTGGAGGGTGAGCGGGGAGGGGGAAGTTGATGAAAACAAGTAGATGGGAAGGAGGGGTAAAGCAGTTATTGGCCAGCCTGAGACGGATGCCCATGAAATGATCCATTTGCTAGTACCTGTCGGAAATTATAATACAAACTTTTATTAAGTCTTAACTATCAGTTTAACCTTATCTTAAATAATTCGTTCCGTGAGAGTACCTCCATTGGTAGCGTATACTCGACCTAGAAGGCTTGAAGCAGGTAATATTACAAGCATCCCTCCAATGCTTGAAACAAGGAGAATCCAGTAGGAGAATGGTTTTGTTTTGTATCTAGAAATAGCATGAGTTTTCCAGATTGAGATTCTTTCCGGTACCGAACAATTTGATGATTGTTCTAGTACTACCGATTGCTCCTCCTCTATCTCCATTTTTGTTTCCCTTGCTTGATCAGATCAAATGATTAATTGGATAATCCATTAATCCAAACATAAGTGTGGAACTGTAGGTTCAAATTACACGACAAAAGTGAATTTCTCAAAAACTATTATGAAATAGTATGCATTCTTCTTTTAATTTGTCAGATATGTATTGTAATTGGGTTTCAATTAATTAGTAACTCTGCCATATGGTTTTATAATATGAAGAGATGGATAAATAGAGTACCATAAAAAGTTAAATGTTAGGTGCTAATCAAATGAATGATGGATTGAGAGTAACATTGCCCCGAAGAGCTAGTTGATTACATAATTTATTTCACTCAGTAAGCAAGCATTAGGCTCTCAATTAACTCATTTTGTAAGGAAGATGTAAAATTCAACATTTATATTGACATTGGAGGTATTTTGTTGAATTTTATACACACATCAATTTAAATTAAAGAAGAAGAAACTTACTCAACTATATATAAATATGTTGTTCTGGATGGTATGTATCAGCTTTCAGATGATCATATTAATTTGTTTTATTAAAAACTGATCTTACAATGCTTTTCGGACTTGAAGCGTGGACATGCTCAAATGTACCACCATGTGTTTTCTAAGTCCACTAAATAGTGGAGTTGTCTGGAATCGAACTTAGGATTACTCGGTAACACCATTATGTAATACTCTATTATGTAATTCAAAGATTGATGTCAAGGGTCCTGGTGAAAAAATTACCAACTTAAAGGGGCTGGAGAGAGTTTAAGCTTTACTAATCTAGCAGACTTGAATATTACAATTCCAGAATTGTTACCCTACCTTACAGGAATAGGATATGACAGGTGGCATTTTCATGATACAATTAATTAGTAGATATGATTGCATTAATTCTTCTCAATTTTTCTTTTGATCTTGATCTCTAGTCAATATAAGTGGGGTTTAACAATTAATTCTTATGTGGAATCACTTATCTTCTATTTGTTGATAAAAAATAATAGGCGTGTCATTGTGAAGTGAGATGCAAAGTTCTTGTTGATGCTATTAATTTGACTAATAAAACCTTTCAGAGTTTGATTCTATTGTTTCACACTATTGTTTTCTTCTCAGGAACCATAATTTTCTTAAGATTTTTTTATTTTTTATTTTTAGTCAAAACACAAGCTAATATGGTTACTTATTATTTAGCTAAGGGCATCCACATTATATGTTAATCCTTCCTTTTGGCAAGAAGCTCCAGACCTTTGTGGCTGATCTCTTGTACACTGATTGTAATGCATTGTGTTCTAGTTAATGCATTGGCTAGCTTTTTTTTTCTTTTCTTGTGGAAGCAGGGGAAGTTGGATAGTTTTTGGATGTGAGATGGAGAAATTTTAAAATACTCCCGGAGCACGGATGACGTGTACTCCGAACTAGTAATTCGATGACATGTCACATATGTTAGTATCTAGGATTAATGATTTAGGGTCTAGGGTTTAGTTTTTAGGATTTAGGGTTTTTATTATGGAGAACTAATCCAGCCCGCCATTACTATGGCAGCCCGTTGGTGTCCCCATATTACCCTTTGACCATGTTTAGAATAAAAAAATAAAAATTTAAAACCAAAACAATAACTCAACACGTTTTTAATCTCATTTCACAGCCATCTCCATCATCCCTTTTGAATCTCAGTCTCTTTTCAATCTCGTCCGGCTATTGCTAGGGTTCCTTCAAAATCAAAACACTTTTTTGGGCACCATCTTCATTTATCCTAATTTTTTCTTTCTTCACCCATTTTCTGGAGCTTTTCCATACAAATCGACGAACCCGTCCTCAGCTCAACACCCGAGATCGGATCGAATTGAACCCGTCCTCAGTAGCAACTTGCTCGCCTGTATGCCACTTTCCCCTGAAAAAAAAGGCTTAATACCTATGGAGCCTCCTAAACTTGTCAATTTTTTTCACTTTGCCACCTGAACTAAACGGACAACCTATTGGCTACCTAAACTTGTAATTTTTTTCCACTTGGCCTCCTGAACTTGTCAATTATAACATATTTGCCCTTTTTATGCTGATGTGGCATGATTTTTTTATAACCACTTATATTATGCCACGTCAGCACAAAGAGGCAAAATGAGTCATATTTGACAAGTTGAGGAGGCAAAGTGGAACAAAATTACAAGTTCAGGTGGCTAAGAGGTTGTCATCTAAGTTGGAGTGGCAAAGTGAAAAAAATTGACAAGTTTAGGAGGCTCGATAGGTATTAAGCCTAAAAAAAATTCAATTTCATATCTTCTTATGGGTTTTTTTTTTTTTTGTTAATTTGATTAAAGCTTCCATTTTGGGTTAAACTTCCATATTTTTCATATGGATTTGTTTAAATTTGTATAATTTAGCTAAATTCCGCTTGAATTTCATTTCTGTAGAACTTTTAGTTGAATCGAGTCGATAATGTATTCGTAGTCGGTGTTTGTATTGTTAACTTGTATTTTATATTATATATTATTAAAATTTTCATGTTTTTATTTAGTTATTATTAGATTACTAGAGTCAAGTTCAAATGAGACAAGGGTTTAGGATGAGACTAGTTTTATGGTGAAACAAGGGGTGTTTTTGTAATTCAATAGGAGAAGGTGGCAAACTTGTAATTAAAGGAACACCCCTCATGCGTGAATTGAAGGGAAGGAAGAGGAGGTGATGTCAGCGCTGATGTCACTTCTGGAGAGAGAAAGAGTTTTAATTATTTTCTTTAAAATGCATTTTCCCGCTCTTTCCGAACTCATTTTTCAAAAAAAATTATACCAGTGAACTCGTATTAATTAGGCGGTCATTTTGAGATCCATTTTTGTTATTTATGGACGATTTTTTTATTTATTTATTTTTTTATAATTGTTCCAGCAGAATACTATATATGTTCAACCGGACTACTCCAATTGTTCCACCAGAATACTACATTTTTTTACATTTCTAGAGTGCATTTAAAAAAAATAATGAAAATATTCAGCTGGAACAAATGTAGTAGTCTGGTGGAACAAATGTAGTATTCTGTTGGAACAACTGAGTATCCAATTTGGAACAAAAATAAAAAAAAAATCGTCTATAAATAACAATAATGGATCTCAAAATCACCGCCTAATTAATACGAGTTCAGTGGTATAATTTTTTTTGAAAAATGAGTTTGGAAAGAGCGGGAAAATGCATTTTAAATATAATAATAAAAACTTTTTCTCTCTCCAAATGTGACATCATCGCTGACATCACCTCCTCTTCCCTTTAATAATGCCCCTCCATGTTTTCAAAATTTCAAAAATGCCACCACTTTTTAGTTGTCTCACACTAAAAAAAGTCTCTCCATAATGACATTGTCTCACCTGATCCTATCTCTAGATTACTAAATGTAACTTTATGTTTACTTACTAATACGTAATATTTTTATTTTAAACGGTTCTATAAAATAAATAAATTACTAAAATTCACTCAGGACGGATGTAGGTACTTGAGACTTTCGTGTTTCGCCACATGGTAATACTAGAAGAATCCTAGTACAACTACAATTTTGGCACACGCTCATATTTAGTGCCAACATGTGGTGGAACGAACGATCTAAAGGCCTTTCTTAGTCCAACCATGTGATGAAACTTGCAGCCGGTTAGTGCTATCACGTGGAATAACTAGAAAATCGCTAGTCCCTACATGGTCAAACAGCCCAAGAAGCACTTTGGGGCAAAATGGTCATTTTTGCGGGCTGTCATAGTAATAGCCGGCTGGAAATAGAAACACCCTTTTTATTTCAGGGTCTAGATTTTTTTATAAATTATTAACTAAAAAATAAATTTTTAGTTGATTACACGTGGTCAAAAATTTATTGGTAGATGTAACATATGTCAATCATTTATTGGTTTTGAGTATCACGTCATCGTGCTCCAGTAGTATACTAAAATCTATCGTTAAGATATCATACTGAAGCATGAAAGGATACAACTCCAATTAATAAATAAATTCAACACAAACCGGACATTATGTAGAAAACTCTCATTCATACATATGATTAAGCCCAAGATTTAATTTCAGAGCATTCTGAGTGAAAATTTAAATATGTCAATTTTTCTACAATTCCAGACGTTTATTTCATTTCGAACTTCTCTTTTAGTTTTTTACATTCGTATTGGAAATTTATGGCGTGCGAAATTGAAATTTAACAAGAAAGATGTTACTAGTGCTTCTGAAGCTGAAAATTTGGCCCCTAATAATACCGGGCATGTTGGTGAAATTGTCAAATTCCATTAAAGATAACCCGTCAAAAACATCCAACACAAAAATTACTAAATCACATGAAAAATATCAGATGAACATCATTCAAATATATATACGTGATGAAACCTTAACATGAATAGCTAGCTACAAATTATCGATGAAATACCGAATTACCATAGATGTAACAAGCAAAACCCCAAAGATTTAGGACTAAAGACATCACCTTCAACCCGCTCATCGGATCATTCAACACAACTACAGCACCAATACTCGTAATCGGGTTCCTCACTGCATTTACTAAACCAGCCATAACACTTGAACCAAAATAAACCACTCCGGTAGCTCCTAAAGACCCCAATTGAAACGCGACTGCAGCCCACACAATTACCTTAACATAAGAACCCTCACCCCCGACAAACGTTTTTGCCTCCGATTTCATCTTTTGAAAATCTCCATTCACAATAACTCCAATGCTGAGAAACACAAAACCGAAAAAAGAAACCATTGTCTGCTGCTCTAGTACTACAACAAACGATCTTCTCCCCAATAGCTTCACGAAAACCAACTCGGAAAGTGCGTAGATTAGCCCGTGTAGAGCGGATGCCATTACGTCCCATATAAACCCGAGAATGTACTCTCGATCGCTGACATTGTCGTATCGATTAGTGTCCGAATCGAGTGAGATTATGGTCGTAGCTGCAATGATTATGACAGTGGAATTTATAGTAGAAGCGTTGAGTTTGTTGTTAACTATGAAGTAGCCAAATAAACAAGAGAAAACGAGAGATGAAGACGCGAGAAGTGTTGCAGATGATGCTGGGAGATAAGCGTAGGCGTATGCAAACATGAGGTCGTGTGCAGCAGTTAGAAAGCCAAGAACAATATACGAGAGAACGAGTTTAAGGGTAAACGGAGAAGGGTGTGTTGAGGAAAATAAGTAAATGGGAAGTAGGAATAAAGCCGTTATAGGCCAGCCTGCGACGGCTGCCCATGAAATTATCCATTTGCTAGTGCCTGTCACAGATTACAGCAAAAACTATTATTGAATAAATCTTAATCGTAAGTTTAAACTTTAAAAGTCGACTTGGTTTCACAAACGTACCTCCATTAGTATTGTAAACTCGAGATAGAAGACTTGAAGCGGGTAATATGAAAAGCATTGCTCCAATACTTGAAATAAAGAATATCCAGTAAGAGGATGGTTTAGTTTTGTAAGCAGAAATAGCTTGTGTCTTCCAAAATGACATTCTTTCCCATAATGAATAATTTGATGAATATTCCACAACTATTATTTCCTCCTCAGTATCCATTTTTCTTTCCCCTGAATACAATTGAATATTATGCAACTCCATCAATCTTCTGCTCAATACAATTAACGTAAGATAATTTTGAGCTAATTAATGTATATTGTTTGTGTACATGAAGTTGTCAAATTGGCTAATTATGTTACATGCATTGACGACAAGATAATAACAATTAAATCCATTTAAGAGCTCTTGTCATATGGTACAGGGGAAAGAGGAATATATCTAAAAATACAAGAAAAATTTGAATCTGTAGTTCTGCAAATGGATATATAATTTGCTCCCCAGGGTAATATTGGACTCTCAATCAACCAATTTTGTATAAATTCTACAACAACCCAACCCAGGGTTTTTCCATTGTTACTTTGTTTTAAACAAAGTAACCCACTACTTGCTTCATATTACCATTGGATTAGTGGGATGAAAGTTGATTTAATTGTGGATGAGACAAAGTAACAAAACAAATAAAGTAACCATAACCTTCACCCAACTCAATATTGTCATCTAAGGTTATGAGTATTTTCAACAGTCTCATGGTAACTTCCTCAAAAGAAATATATGTTAAGAGTTTTTAAGCAGGTACATTTATACAAATATCATATTCTGAATTTGTTTAAAAACTTTAATTTTTCGTTTAAACTTTTAAAAGTTATAAAAAATTGTTAGTCCATAAATTATAAATATCCTATATATTATTCACAGTTATATATAAGTCATTATTATTGTCCAAAAATTCAAATAAGCGCATATATTATTGTCTCATTTTTCTCAATACTTTTAATTTAAGATTTCATGCTATTTAAATGATATCATTTTCAAAATTTCTAACTTTCGATGTCACAAGTTTAAACATATAGTATTCATAGTATGCAGTTTACACGTTTTGGTATCATCAATATTAAAATACGAGGATGTTGGGGGTAATTAAACAAGCATAATAGTCATTTATAACTTCTAAAGTTTCAAAGATAATTGTAGTTGTAAGATAAATTCAAAAATTATGTTAGCTGAATTATTACAGTGAAAGAAGAAAGAAGAAGACTAACCTTTAGCAAAATTAATTAGAGCTCTTCTTCAACTATATAGTTTGTGGGATGCCATGGAGGTTTCTGGATCCTAGGAATTGTAGGCGGTCATATGTTAGACTAGTTTTGTTCAAAACGGCTTTCAGTTTCAGTTGTTCAAACATCAATCTCACCCAACTATACTCTTTTGCAGGAAATTTAAAAACCTGAGAATTAATGGCAACCCAATATGACCGTAAAAATATTATAATCTCGCATACTTTTTGATGGATATGGGAATTATTATTTTAACTTGTAGTTTTATACACTATTCACGTAAAATAATAATAAAAAGTTTATCCAGCAAACGGGATGCTCAAAAGTCATTGTTTTTTCTTAGATTTCTTCATAATATTTTTTAGAGTAAAAAATTATATAATCCCAGATCGTTAAGAGACGGATGGCGCCATTAGGATATAACGGATGTGCAAAATTAATCCTAAAACTAATGACATCATGTGATTGCATATTGCTGATTTCTGAATATTATTTATGTCAACAAAAAAGAAGGGGCTTAGTTAAGTGGAACCACTTATAGAAAAAAAAAAAAAATTACTACCAGCTATTCTTCTTCTTTTTTTGGGTAACTGTTACCCGCTATTCTTATGTGTAAAAAATAAAGGCTCGGAATTATGATAAGGAGGAGAAAGGTGGAGAATTCCGATTAAAGCCATGATTTTTAACCGAAAAAAACAGAATTGAAATGAACTGGATGATGCTGAATTGAAACTTAATTTTGCTGAACTGAAACTTAATATTGTTGAACTGAATTTAATTTAATTTTGTTGAACTGAAATGAATTGAAAAATAAATACTAAAACTAAATTTAATAAATAATAATATTGGATTATGAATAATAAATATAATAAAAAAACTAAAATTAAGATAATAATAATAATAATAATAATAATAATAATAATAATAATAATAATAATAATAATAATAATAATAATAATAATAATAATAAGAAGAAGAAGAAGAAGAAGAAGAAGAAGAAGAAGAAGAAGAAGAAGAAGAAGAAGAAGAAGAAGAAGAAGAAGAAGAAGAAGAAGAAGAAGAAGATCACGGCATGCAATAGCCGCCTCAAAAACTCTTAGATATTTGTCACCAATTAGAAAACATGAAATTAGATGTTATATGTCAGAATTTAGGCGTAAAATACTTAGGGGAATAGAAGAATATTATAACGATTTACATTCAGACCATTTCCAATCCATTATACCTAATTGGTAATATCAAATAGTATTTTGCATCAATTTTTGATGTTGCTACAGTGTTTTTACACCAACTCATTTCATCAATTCTCTCCATAAATTTAATTATTTTATTAAAATAATACTAGTTTATCATTATTAAATTAATATTTATATAAAATGATTCGATATGTTAATAATAAATAAAGAATAAAGTAAAAAGTAATATTATTTTATTAAATAGTGTTGCACCAAAAAAATTGATGCAACACTAAATTTGATGAAATTTTGACATTTTTGATGTTACATCAAAATAGTGCATGCAATTTGGTGATGGGTTGGAGAACCGAATAGCATCAAAACTACTTTTTAACATCAATTTGATGTTGGGTTGGAGATGCCCTCATTATTGAGAATGAAAATAATGATGTTTGAATAGTTACAAAAATGTGGAAAGTGCACTACAATATGCTTCAAATATCACAAAACTATCAAATGTCGATTATTGTTTCTACTTTCATGTTTTATAAACGTTTGAAACACCAATTATACAATATGGTTTGAATGTTAATGGAATGGTAGATTCAAATATGTTCAATACAGATCGTAAATCCGTCATGTTTGCAGTGCAGAATGCTATATCATGACCATATATTTGGGAATAAAATGATGATGATGAGGATGATGATGATGAGAATGTATGATATGAAAGAAAACAATTAGAAAAATAAAATGTAGTAGAATTATTAAGCTAGTAGAAATAATAATATTTATTTATATCTTACAAATTTTGTGAACAAATTAAACCAAATAGTTATAACTATAATCAATATTAATAGATTATATATAAATAATAAATATTTATTGATAATTTATTGATAAGAATAATAACAATAATAATAATAAATTAAAACTGAAATGAATTTTATGTTGCTAAATTGAATTGAACTGAATATCGTTGAACTGAACTGAACTAAATTTAATGTTGCTGAACTGAACTGAACTTAATGGTGCTGAACTAAACTAAATTTAATGTTCAAAAGAACATGTTCTAAGTTACATTCTATATGAACCCAAATTATTATTAAAAAAATCATACTCAAAATAAAAAGGAAAATACGAAAAATAAAAAACCAAGCAAAACTGTCAAATTATTGGAAGCATTTGGAAAATCAGTTTGTTCTTTAATAGTACAAAATTAAGTAAGCGTGTCTCTCCGAATGATAAACTTTTGTACTTTTTTTTATAGTTTAAATATTCCTAGCATTGACTATCAAACAGTCCTTACATTAATTCTATGTCTCACATTAATTGCTTGGAGCATATTATATCATTCAAAATAACCCTAATCAGCTTATATGGCTTTAACTGCAAATTTTTTAAATAAAAAACATATAATGTATCTTTGTTTGAAATTTTTAAAAAACACATGCAGTGTTTGGAATCAAGAAACACCATAAGCTTTTTTTACTATTATTATTGTTTTTCCCAAATTCTTTACTATGAATAATGAAATGAATGCGGAAGGAAACTTGTAAAGATGATTTTGACTCTGTTGATCATCACCAATGATTGTCATTCACATGCAGTTATTTTCCGAACCTGCTGTATAGAAAGATAAATTAATTAAAAAAGATAATTATTAGTTAAAGAAAATATGCAAACAAAGACATATAATAAATTCATTTATACAACAATATTCTAACATTCTTTGACCACTGATATTAATCATATTTTGTTGTCTCAAAGTGGGTGGGTGTAGAAATATTTGCAGGCAAACATCATTTAGCCTTTCTTTATTCTTCTATACAATAATGATTTAACAAACCATGCCGCGGAATAGATATTTAAATGGAGAAAACGAAGAAAAAAAACCAGCCATATGCCTTTGAAAATTAAATATTAACTATTTTAGATTAGTTATATATTATTACTAATATGTTATTCAGTGAATTTTATAGTTACTCTAAAGTAATTATTACTTCGTATCTATCGCTATTAGTTTAAATTTGCTTACAACTTATTTAATAGTTATTCGTATAGAAAAAAATAACTATAAACAAAAATTGATATTGTTATATATTAAACAAAAAGCGCTAACCATTATTTCACATGAAAAAAGTCTTGTAAAGAAATTTTTCACATATATGAATAAAAATATTTTCATTTACGTCAACAGAATTGATCATTTCCTTAATTTTACAAATGATACATATCATAACTCATTTTCTCTTATTTCTAAAAACAAATCATAAAAATTCATTTGACAAGTGAAGTTATATATACTGCACCAGTATGTTAACCTTTTTTATGTATGTAAAATTTGATAAAAGAGTAAAAGTTTATAGTTGTGAATAGGTGGGGAGGTGGAGTTGAAGTATTTAACTTTTCTCATATATCATTATATCTTCTAATACAAGCATGTAAACATAAAATACCGGTTATGGTTATGGTTATGGTTATGGATGAAATTTGTGGTCCAACCAAAAATAAAAACAACCGGCAGGAACAGGAGGAGTAGGACCACCCATTCTTTCACTACGGACCACCCACTTGTACCCATATATTTATCACTCGACCCAATGCTTGCTACCCCCACACCCAACCAGTAACTACCCCTCCAACCAGTCCTGGTTTTCCTATTTATGGTCCGGTCTTCATAGGTTGTTTGAACGGTAACATCTCGACTCAATACCGTATATATATATACACAACTTTCACTTCGGTTCAAGTCTTGTTGTTTGAGTTTTACCGCTTTAAAATATATCTACATGTATTAGAAAAAAAAAAACTTTTTAATAACATATTTCATGCATACTTTCACTATTTCTAATATGAGAGAACGCCTCTCTTCTTCAAGTCTAGAGGTTCAGGACCATCTCGTTACAAGTTCATTACTTTCCATTTGGCCTGTCGTAAACCAACATATAGTAGGTTGTTTGAGTTATATCGCTTTAAAATATACTTTAGACATACTTTCACTATTTCTAATTTGAGAAAACGCCTCTTCTTCAAGTCTAGAGGTTCAAGACCATCTCATTACAAGTTCATTACAATCTGTTTGGTCTGTCGTAAACCAACATATAATACGTCAAGAGTTAGCTATGATATCAATTATAGCAATTTGATTCAAAATGTAGATATCATATGTTTTGACATAATCTCATCTTTTCAGTGAGAAATTTATTCTTCCATGTCGTAGAGCTGGTCTTTTCTCAGGTTTTCCATCTCGATACCACCCCATCAAAATCGATCAAAATCGATGTCGTTACGTACACAAATAATTCTTTGAGATGCAATTCTTTATCTATGTGAATTGCATACACACTAGTTGGTCCATGTGGACTAGTAATATTGTAGACTTTCTCATTTGGAATAATCTGAAACGTCCAACTGTAAACAGTTGTTGATTACTGTCAAGCCACCTCCTCAATGTTAGTTTCTCTCAATATAATTATGAATGTAAAAGTTGAGAGCAAAATTGAGATGGTAAATTGAAATATCAAGACATCAGACAAAATTACAAACATTAGAAGTCAAGGATTGAAAAATGTTGGCATATATAAAATTAGACTTTGACTTGAGTGCCACAGTTGAAGGAAAGGAAAATACCAAAAAAAAGATTTTCAAGCTCTACTGTACAATTCCTTCCAGTGACATCTCAGAAAAACAAGTCAATACATAAACATATGGATCAAAAATAGATCAAAACAAAACAAAAACACAGAAAGAAGCAGCTTCTGTTACATCAATTAATGTTCATTAATTAATCATTGATAACCTGAGTTGTTGGTTCAATATCTTTAAGCAGCCCAACTATCTGCTGCATGGTCGGCCGCTTTGACGGTATCTCTGCTGTGCACAAGTATCCAATCTTGATTGCCTCCTCCATTTCGTGTTCCGATACTGTACCACGGATTTTTGGATCAATAGCTCTCAATCTTTGGTTCTTCCTTACCAATCCTCTCACCCAACTAACTAATGTTGCATCTTTCTCTTCTGGATAATCATCTTCAGCAGCCTTTTTCCCTGTGATCAGCTCAAACAAAACTATCCCGAAGCAATACACATCCGATTTTGGCGTTGGGGAGTTGCTACTTGGATCACAAAACTCAGGCGGAACATAACCTGGTGAACCACGAGCAATCTCCTCATCCAAACCATTGCCAAACACCTTGGCCAATCCAAAATCGGATAATCTCGGTTCGAGGTTATAGTCTAGGTAAACACTACTAGCTTTCACATCTCTATGAATAAGTGGGGGCGAGCACCCGTGATGAAGAAATGCCAATGCACGAGCAGTTCCAAGTGCGATTTTGTGCCGGAATCTCCATGTTGTCAACAACCCTTCCGAGCCAACATTTTGAATGCCATCGTTATCATTTTCTTCCCACGTGTCCGTGCTCCAATCATCAGTTGTTTGGATACCAAGTGGCAAATCATGGAGTAGGTTCTGCAAGTTCCCATTCTCCATGTAATCGTAGATAGCAATTCTTTGATCTCCGGCTACGCAATATCCAGTCAATGGAACAAGATTTGGATGCTTAACTCGACCAAGGTAGTCGAGCTCTCTCGCAGCTTCTTGGTCAGACAATGTAGATCCCCGAACCAAAACTTTTAAAGCTACATGAATTCCACCGGGTAAAAATCCCCTGTATACTGGCCCGAATTTTCCCTCGGCTAAAAGGGTTCCTCGGTCAAAACCCGAAGTAGCAGATAGGAGGTCGGCAAAAGTGATATTCAACAATGGCTTCTCAAAAATCACTACGGCCACTGAGGTTGCCTGCTTAACATCAGCCACCCATGTAGTTGAATCAGTTTGGAACGAGAATGGACCCGAAATGTTTCTCTCTTCTTTGTATGATGTTTGCTTTACAGCCCACGTACTGGATTTCCTTCTGCAACCAATAGCTAGAAATAGCAACCCGCAGATCAAGCAGACCATTGAGAAAGTTAAGGCTAGAGCAAGTTTCATTCCATTGTGTTTGGACGCCTTTCTTTTGAAGAGTATCGGGTTTGCAGCAATAGGACAGCTGTTTTCTGATCCATAGAACTGTTTTTGAAGGGTTTCTGGGGAAAACTTGGAAGCACAAAACGTCAAGTTGTTATAAGAGAAGTTAAAGTTCTCCATCCATGGAAGTTTTTGCAGTAGAGATAACGGGATTTCTCCGCTCAAATTATTACGAGAAACATCAAGAACTTGAAGGGTTTTGACTGGTAATAACGGAACTCGGCCAGTGAGATGATTTTCGGACAGATCAAGTGTGTGCAGATTAACCAATTGAACAACATCACTAGGAACATGACCAATTAGACTAGTTTTTGACAGATTCAAATATTCTAACTGCTGAATTGTATAAATCGGTGGGAATTTTTGCCTAGAAAATCTGTTGAATGCGAGATTAAGGTATTTGAGATTATGGGCTTGACTCAAATTGGGCAAAATATCACCACTAAGTTGATTCTCCGATAAGTCTAAATGAATCAAATAAGACAGATTGTAGCTAGAATTGAATTGTACCTGAGAAATATGACCTTCAAACCGGTTTCTACTCAAGTCTAACACCTCCAACATTTCCATAAACAACCCCATAGCTGAACCATGAAACAAATTCCCCGAGATATTGAGACTAATAACAGATTTCAATTCCAAAAAATCCGAGTCTCTCCCTTCAATACTGTTGCCTGCAACGTTCAAGGTCTCAAGCTTGGGAAATGCAGCACCAAAACCGTCAGGTAATGAACCACTCAGCTCATTCATAGAAAGATCAATAAGAGTTAATGAACTGCATTGCAGAACACCCGAAGGAATGGTTCCCTGAAACCCGTTTCGATCCAGCTTTAGGACTCTCAAACTGGAAAGGGAGCTTAAAGCAGCAGGAATTTCACCGATGAAATTGTTATTCGAAAGATCAAACATTTCAAGGCGGCCAAAATTCCCAACATTGTTAAGAGACCCCGAAATTCGGTTGGAGGATAGATTGAGAGTGACAAGAGAGCCTAAGCTCCAGAAATCTGAAGGCAAAGCTGTGATATTATTGTTGCTAAGATCCAAGATTTTAAGGTCATTTAGTTTCCCAATAGTGGAATCAGGAATAGTACCAGAAAGGCCAAAGTTAGAAGCTTCTAATGCAGAAACACTTCCTTTCTCATTGCAAAAAACACCTCTCCATGAACAAACAGGAGCAGAGAAATTGTAAACTGAAGAAGAGGAAGAAAAACCCATCTTCTTCAAAAATTCAGACACAAAAAAAGCATCTGTATTGGGTTCTTGACAAGGTAAAGGCTTGAAAAACATCAAAAGAACTATGATTGAAGATAAGAAAAAAAATCCCATTTGGAAACAAACCCTAAAGATTAAAAGGGACTAAAAATAAACAACCCCAAAACCCTCTTTTAATCTCTAAATGTTAAAAAGCAAAGCTACCTCCATAACTCAAAAGCACAAAGCTTTCTTCTCCATCTTATGCAACAATGCCAAGCTCAGCAACTCCATTAAAGCTACAATGAATGAAGATAAGTATTAATGAAATGTGAAAGGATAATGTAATAAAAAAAAGGGTATTGAAGAAGAAGTTTGAGCAAACCTTGACTAAGTGAAAGACAACAAAAGAAACAAGAAAAAAAAAACCCAAGTCAAGAAACACTTTTGTCTTTGTGCAGAAGATGAAAAGTTTAAGACTTTTAAGCTGCAATTCTTGTGCTTCTTTAAAAAAAAAGATGGTGAAAAGGTATAGAAGAAAGGAAAGAAGAGAGGTGAAGATGGGGTTAATAATAAATGGGGGAGCTGAAAAGAGGAGGAAATAATTAAAGGGTTGTTGGTGAAATTGCAAGTGAAGTGATTGTGGGTTGTGCCTATTCAATGATTCTTTCTTCTTTTCATCAATTCTCTATTCTCTCATTGTGCTCTTCTTTATTCTATTTTTTTCTTTTCTATTTAGTGCCAAGCAACCTAAATTAGAATGTTTATACAAAGTAATTGTAGATTTCATGAGATTTTTTAAATGTGAATGGAACAAGTTGAATTATTTGGTCTAAATTTGATTCTCAATTTATGGTAATGAAATTTTTATTTGGATAAATCTTTGGATTTACTAATGTGATATCTTGTGAACTTCAAAATTTACATTACTACTATATAGTGAAAACTTTTGATACAAAATTTATGGAAATGATATTGATCTAAATGGTTATTATGTTAGAAAGTAAACCTTCAATGTGGAATTTATAAAAACGATATTCTAACAAAATTCAACTTTTAAACCTTTTGGTTTTAAGATAATTTTGAGATTATTTAAGTGTTGTTTAATCAGGAAACCGAAGGTTTAGACTTTAGAGGGAAACAAAAAATTGATGTTACCATATAAGAGAAAAAAAATAGAAATGGCGATTGGAAAGTATAGGGAGCATGTATGTAATTTACCAAATTTTGTTTCTTGATGTCAATAAAATATTTCTTACTTTAATTGTAGCAACGGGCGTGGCGGCACTCTTTTCATATTCATAATGTAAATTTTTCTTTTTCCTGTTATGTATAATTTTATTTTTAGTTGATAGTGATAATTTTTCAATTGAGATTTTTACTTTATCAATAATAAAATACTATATATTATTCTTTTTGAAAAAAAATATATATATTATTATTATTCTACTGGCCAAAAAATTCAGCACGATCCGGAGAAGTTTACTATCCATCCTGAAGTTTAGGCTAAAACGGAGCAAAAAAGAATATAAATTGGAAAAAAATCTTTTTAAATGGAAATTATAATTTAAATTTTCAATACAACCAAAAAAAGAAAATAAAAATCTCCCGGAAAATTACTAGCTGCCAAGGCTTTTAAGTATTTTTCATTCAAACTTAGAGTTTTCTTCCACTAAAAATTAGTTTTTACTACAAAATTAAGAAGAATGATGAATCTTTGAAGTCTTTAAAAATTACGCAATTACACTTACAATCAATAACAAATAAAAATCTCGCTACTCCAAATGTAATTTAAATCTATAATCTCCTTAATTATAAAAAGAGTCTCAACCTCTAATATAAAAAAACACACCACAATTTTTAAAGTGTTTTCGGGTAGATCAATTTATGTTTACTCTATTTTGTATTTCACAATCATCAATCAGTGCACATCATTAAGCCTCTTCCTCACTCCTGCCTTTAATTTGTGGTAGGCTTTAAGTGGAAATAATTTTTAGTATCATTTTTTTTATCACTTCCGAAGCATTTTTTTAAAAAAAATCTCAAAGAAACAATTTTGTTTATGCAAATTGCGATTTTTCATTTTTCCTATCACAAAAGTAGAGCATTACAAATATTCTCGTGAAAAATGTTATGATTCAATATATTTGAAGAGCACCGTTTTGATATTGCTTTTCTAAAACTTAAAAACAGCTTTTCCAACTAAAACATAAGTGTAAATTTGTTTTCTATGAAAGCAGGAAAAGCTAAAACTATAACTTATAGCTTCAGGGGGAATAATTGTTAGAAGTTATTTAGAAAATTTACAAATTAATATATTTTTTTTATTAAAATTGTTATAACTTTCAATATAATTTAATAAATACATATTTTTCTTTTTGTTTATTGTCTTGTATGATTTTTGTAAGCTTTTGTTTGCTTTTTTCCACAAAACTTCGTCAATAGAAAAGTGTCAAAACTGATCCTAAAACTACTCTTACCTAAACTTTACACTAAAAAAGGAAAAGTATTTATTTAAGAAAAATTATAATTATGCATCCACGGTGTTCAATCAACAAAATGTATATGTTAAGGTATGAGAGGCCCATTCCCAACTCAATTTTAAGACCAATTTTAATACTATCAATAATGACCTCGACTTGGACTCATGTTGTGTGAAGTAAATTATACTAAAATTGTATACTATCGATGTCCCATATTTTAAAATTTGATTTATTATTTTTTCGAAAGCAAATTTCGATTTTATAATTATTCTTATTAACAAAGACTCATTAGAGTTTTGCAGCAAGCAATAATTCAGATTCAGCACAAGATTACCCATCATGTAGAAGATATTTCTGAAGAGTAGAAAAAATTATTAAAGAAAGGCTTAATATCATCACTCATCACCCTGGTCCATAAATTTGATTAATCAATTTTTATGTTACTCTTTTACCGGTGCAGCGCTATTGATCTATCATGCATGAAGAAGTTAGATCAGTCTTTATTTGCTTCTCCTAATTGAATGTCACATACATGGTCAGTTGTGTAGCGAATTGCATTTTGGCCCTTAAACCCACGTTGGGCTTTAAATGGTCAAGTACAATCAAATTGACCCAACAAAATCCGGTTCAAACAAGCATAGCAAAAACTGAAAATGGAATTGATCATTAATATGTACTTTTCATGTGCATACAGCAAAGTGATAAAAGAAAAGAGAGAAAACAACACTACTATCGTTTGGATACAAGAACATACGTACATTTGAAATAAATAAATAAAAGTCCACAGTTTAGCAATTAACTAGCTAGTAGCAAGAACAGAATAAGATTACATATCACGACATCAAAAATACAGCTTTGATTGGTCTTCTAGCATTATATTCAACAAGTAATCTGCCATGGTCTCACCTCTTCATCCGGAGAGATTATAATCAAGGACCCGGTCCTCACAAGGACCCTAGTAGGGGGGAACGACACCTGCCATTTTGTCAGATAAATGACAAAATTTCACCCAAGTACTTACAATAAATACCCCATCATCCAACCCTTCTCAAAAAGTAAACAAAAACAGAACGATCAAAATTTCCAAAAACAACACGGTAGGATTGCTACATACAAAAAAAATAACATCATGTCGACAAATCATCTTGCTCCCTCCACATCTACTCATATCCTGAATGGTTTGTTACCGGAGCTGCTTCTGTCCATCTTGGGCTTTTTATGTTGTTTTTTGACGTTTGCAATTTCTTGAAAAGGATTCGAACCCCCAAATTCGTGCTGGTTGATCCTCAACTTTTTTCTCTTGCCCCTGTCATATTCCTCATCCCTGTGGAAGATGAAATAGCATTTATATATACGTAGTAATCAAATATTCTTTTCCACTATTTTTAAACTAGTCTTGGACAAAGAACAAAACTAAATTGTACGGAAAAAAAATAATGGAAATATAGTTACCACTCATCCAGCACATGACCAAGTCGTGGTACTTCGATGCTACTTGATGAAGGCAACCCATCCCAGCGTGCAACTGCAAGAAGCCATAATAGACAAGCATAAGAGTTTTTCATTATTCATTTATTTCCCCAGCCCAGAAAATTGGACATGACAAAAAAAATGTTGAAAACGGATTGTCCAAACAATAAGTTCCACTGAAGGCTATTATTCAAGACTTGCTGAGGAAGAAATACCAAGTTATATCTTCATCTCAGACAAATGCAGAAAATATTAATAACAGTATTTCAGTAGCACAAATTTTATGCAGGGGAAATTTGTGTGCTGTTATCAAGGTTGTGAAATAACACTAAATCTATGAAGAGGAATACAAGTTTTTCAAACACGACAATGCAAATGCTAAATAAAAAATTTCGTTTTGTCAGCTTAAAAACTTCCTGCTCTCGGGGACAAGCAGAGAATTTATCAATCTATAAATAGTTCCACCAAGATATTATAAGCAAAAGGTTAGAACAGTCATTAGACATATATGAACTGATATTACCCAGTGATAAGAACCGACAAATGTTGTTCAAGAAGTACTCACCAGTTGTTTCCTCTAAACCTCGAGTTAAACACGTTTTGCTAGTTTCTGTAAAATCAGTTGAGACCTGAAGCCTTTTCTCAGAAAGAGATGATGTATCCTTGAATTGTTTATTGTCAACCACATCAGTGTTCTCACTATTTCTCTTCCTCAATCCATCATTCACCGTTTCTATCTGGGAATCACCTCGACTCTTCAAACAAGAATTGTCCTCCCTTTGCAAACTTGTTGTACTCAATGTGACTGGTGTGGAATTACTGGATGTAGATGGTCCAACCTCTGGTGAAAGACTGTAGCTTTCCAGCAACTGTTCTTTAATGAGATTCTGCGTCTTCAAAATGCAACGCTTGTTCTTTCTAGGCTTCTTCTTTTTCAACAATGCAACAGAATCTCTGAAGAAGTTTTTGCCAAAACGTAAGCTGGTGAGTTTCTTCTTTAACTTTTTGCGAGGCGAGCAATTAGGAGCTTTATCGTGTAGACATCCATTTTGTTCAACTGATACCAATGATGAGTCAACCAACTCTTTCACATTTACTGCAGCAATCTCAACAGGAAAACTTTCACCCTAAGAAAGGAAGAGAAGCGCAAGTAAATACTTAACCTGAAAAATAATATAGAGCATAAAGAAAGATACGGATATGAGATTACCTGGTTACTTTCACTACAAGGTTTATCTGCTGACTTCACATTATCAATTTTATTTGACATTCCGTCAACAGAATCCACAGAATGAAGTCTAGGGTTCTCTACTGTTCCATCAACTCTGCCATTTAGCATTGGGTTTATCTGGAAGGATCAAGGAATTATATGTTAAAACATTGATCAGTTGAGGAAACAAGGAGAAAGTTCATGCTGAATACTTTAGATCCACGTACCTTTTCTGAGGCTTCATTTGCAGCAAGCTTTTCAACAAGGGGCTCAACACAACCATTTAATTTGGCCTCCACTTGCACAGTAGCATGATCAATTTTAGCAACACTGGAACTTGAAGGTGGTTCTGCATCTGAACTTGATTTTGGTCCGGCAGAAATTTCTTTTACTGGGTCCTTCGGTGAAGGTTTTTTGCTCGAAGTTGCACTTGTCACTGCAAATTCTGGCATTGCAGAACTGTTTGATGTTTCTTTCTGAAGGATTTTCTTTGGGATACTGATGTCTACTGTACTTTTTTTATCCTTTGACATATCAACAGAATCTTTTTGATTCACAACAGTAGGCAATTTAGTACCAACTGAACCATCATTAATAGCATTTTCCTTTGATAGGTGCTTCGAAACCAAATTTGCGACGTTATTGCCAACAGGAGCCTTCATATTTTCTTTGAAAACCACATCAACAGGCTTTCTTGGAGCAACAATTTTTCTATCACGGACATAAAACAACATATAAGCCTTCTGTTCTAAAACCCTCTTCTCACTGACTTGGCGAACCTGTTGGATCAAACATTTTTTAACTCGTCAAATTTGTTTACTGCAAGGAAAAAAGAGTAGGCCAAGATAACAGGAAAGCTTTCAGAATGCCTTACCTCATTGTCATTAAGAAGATACCATGTACCACTTGATGTGCGAACAAAACAGACATAGTGCCCAGAATGGGTATTGTGACCAAAATGTACAAGAACACCATACAGACTGTATTTCAAATCTCCTTCCTGCAAGCATAACAATTAAAGAAGTCATATACATGCATTTAAATTAAAGATATCGTAACTTATGAGGGCATTGAATAGTTGAACGCCAAAAAATAAATGCAGCATATAGACTGGAGAATCTCATTTAAATAAATATTAAAACTCAATGCAAACTTGAGTAGATCAATTTTAGATATCAAAATAACTGAACTACATAAGCATCACGGTTCAGTTGATAGCATCATTCCGACACAAGAAATTTGCTCAACAATGGTTTCTCTTCTTTCTTTCTTTTCTCCTTCCATTTATGCGGATTAACTAGTTAAGACACCAACCGTTTACAATGCATCTATTTGGAAAAACTATATTCTTTCTTTATACTTTTTCAATGTGATGCCAAAGGGACCCTGGCAGCCTGGGTACAGAATAGGTTTTCCAGAATTCTAACCCAATTATATGACAAGTCTGGGTTAAAGGATTCAAAAGCTAAGTCACACAGATTGTAGGCAAAACTAGAGTTCAAAACACAATAAAGAACAGCGATGCAAGAAGGGTGACTACACATTTCGAAACCAACAATAAGGACAAGACAAGCAAAATCCAAATACTTGACGTTTCTGATAAACCTAAACTTTGTTATCCATATACAATTTAGAAAAGCAGTGCCTACCACCTGCCATGATTTAAAAGATAATATTCATCTAATGAAGGTTTTCTGTCTCATGTCCTCCAAAATAATGATTTTATTATTACTTTCAATTCAATTTCAACTTTTGGTCATTCTTGTAGCAAGAAAAAGTAAAAATAAACAAGAAATTAAGCCAAAAAGGTTGAGTTTTAGCCTTTTCACATGAAATAACACCCTGGAGTCCAATTAGGCTCCAAAGAGGTTTAAAACCCGTCCAATATATACAATAAAATGTAAAAAAATAACTACTCAAAATGTAAACATTTTACTCACATAGGAATCGCTGACAAAAGGTTTCATATCTAATGAACTGTTGAAAACAACTCTCTTGTCAACTTTTCGTCCAGGATCAAGTGCATGAAAGCGCTTAAGATGGATGGTAAGTACATATGGACACTTATGTACAGTAAGGCGTTTTTTAGCTCTAACTTTCTTCTTGCATTGCTGGCAGTGATACTCCTTCTCCCCGCCATCTAACAATTCTGCAGCAGTGAAGTTTCGAAGTGCAACAGGCAAAGTATCTGCCTTATATATTTCGAGACTCAAATCCAAAAATGGATCAAATTTGTTGGAGCGGTACGAACATTGCTGGCATTCCACCTAACGAGATGTCAAAATAAACATTGACCGCACACATTGAGAAATTCGACTAGCACATCAATTAAACTTTTATTTTAGCAATCTTCCAAGATTAAGTTATAGTTTAGCAGTTGTTAAATACTAAATGTATAGCTTTAACCAGAATTTATAGAGAATCAAAAGAAAAAGAAAAAATAACCGTTTATTTATAAATGCAGATCACATTAATATGAAACATCTCTATCATGTATCAGTAAACATAGTCAGAATAGCAAGCGAGTGTGTGTAAATATTTATAACTGGTTGAAGGTGGTTTGTAATGTAAACTCAAGCAAAAAACAATTACCAAGTAAAACAAATAAAGGGTACCTGACTACGGAGGCGACCACCAAAGATCTTGTGCACCAAACTCTTTTCATAAGCAGCAGGGGATTCACTTGGTACTCCTGAAGGTAAGCAGCATTTATGCATTGATTCTAGCAAATTCACCATGTATTCATGAGCATCCTCCTGTCTAGCATTTCTAAAGTTCCGAGATATGCCTAGTCATGCGGTTAAGAAGTACAAATATGACAAGGGAAGAAGAGGGCAAAACCTAGTCATGAAGAGAATAGGTAGTACATGTATATCGCAAGCAAAAGGTCTAGCAAATCTTTGAGCAATATTGACATTGGTATAGGTTCACAATCAATGATTTATATACGTTCACATAATGAAGCAAAATCATTGCAGACATCAACTAAGCCACACAAAAAAGCAAGAAAAAGGGAAAACAAATATCTCCTAAAGCAGTTGCAGGAAGGGGACAACATATATCATGCTTACAGTCAAACCACAGATAGAAGAAAAGGATACAACGCAAGTTTGACACAAGATCCTTCGGCACAAGTGATCTTCCAGTTGATTGTAGAGCTCGGCTGACATGTTTCTGAATGGCACACAATGCACAAAAACCAGCAACATGGCCTTCATAAATCAATCAGTATAAAGGTTAGAAACCAGTCAAGCCAATGCTTTGAGCAACAAAATGATAAATGCGCAACCAAACAAAACAAAAGTTATAGTATGAACGTAGAGAACATCTCATTTTAATACATAATTCGAAATCATGAAAAATGAAATCACTAGAAGCAAAACTTTCAAGTCTTCAGAACATTGTATTTTCAAGAAAGCAGGTGGCTAAATGTATGGCAAGACAGAATTTAAATATTATCGTTCTGAAAAACAAAATCATATATTTGAAAAGAATAACAAGGGAATTAAAGATAAGAATTCTGAATAGAAAGGAAACAATAAAACATTGCACTTGAAAAGAGAAAGGCCACACAAAAAGATAAAAGCAATTTAAACATTATGAAAGGCCCATTTTTACCCAACTGTAGAAAAAAGGTGAATGTTCAGCTCTTTTTACCAAAATTGAAGGAATAGACCAATGATTGTCCGAGTTTCAGGGCATCATCATACAATTTTACAGCCAAGTTTTGTATCATGCTAAATGGATAGCATCATAACAATATCGAAACAGAAATGTAGACATCATAGCGAGCCAAGAGATGATAGGAAATACAAGCTCTGGCTTTCTGAGATGCCAATTTGTTTTTTGATCCTCTAAGGAGACACTATCTGAGGTTCGCAATGGTTATGTGAACCTCAGCAGGTGAGTGTCGAGGATCATGTCACCTAATTTTTTTAATAGGTGACTTGAACAAAATAGACCAGATTGAAGTAATTTAGTGCCAATAAAACTACAAAAATAGATATTTAAAAATTGTCAATGTTAAAATCTCATTATGCGGAAAGTGTACTATATAAGAAACACAACTACTACACGCAAAAAAAAAAAACAAAGAAAAATCCTATACGCCAATGCGCAAATTCAAGAACCAAGTAAATACATGCCAAAAAAAAAAGGAGAATGTAAGAATACGACGGAGCCACTCACACGTATTTTGATGTTTGCCACTCTGCAAGTATGCTGCCAAAGGCTCGGTATATGTCAGGCACTGCAACACTGAATTCAAAAAACAAGTGTTTCCAAGATTTTCCAAACCAGCACCCTGGAGTCAAGCGAACCTCAAAGGTAAGCAAAAAGTTCAGACTCAACTTTCTGGTTTGTTATCAATATTCTTTTGAAGACTGAACTACATAAAAATTGAAAACATCTATTTGACATAGACCACCCAAAATCCTATGCCCTACAGAAACGACAGTGGATAGTCACAAATAAGTAAATATAGTTTGATTTTCCATGAAACCAAATCAAGCATGTACAAAGCGCATTTTAATTTCACTAACTTGAAAATCAATTTGCTGATCGTAAAAGTAAAAACATGTAAGTAATCAAACCATGACAAAATTCATGAGACTAGAAAAAAGTCCATATCGAAACAAAAGGCAGAGAAAAACATATGAATTCTATTAAATTTTGAATATAACTCTAAGCCCATTTTAACTTACAAGGTGGGAAAAGCTGCTCCCCAGAAAAGCTACAAATTGTAGATTCAGATTTTAGAGCTTTACCAACACACTTTGCATCCCTTTTTATGCGGGAAAGCTGAAAATTCTGTTTTTAGGGTGCCAAACTAGCCCAAAATGACTAGAAGAGAATAGAATAACAAGAAATCGCTAGTTAAATCCAGTTAATAGCTAAAAGAACTAGCACAAGATTCTCTAACGCACTTCCAAACAAGCTCCAACCAGCTCTCGAGTGTCAACCAGCACATTTTACATTGATCCAGCAGCATTTATAACTAAGCATCAAATAAAGCAAAAGCCAAGCAGATTTTGATTTTGCAACAAAAGACAAAAAATAACAAGAACGATATAAACAAATCGAATTCATACAATCGAATACCATTTGTATTAAAAAGAGAAATACTCACAATTCTCTTACAAGCAATCCCCAAGCTGAGCTCAAGATCAAGTCCATTTTCCACTAAATCTGCCCCATCGACCCTCTTCCCGGACGGAAGACGATGATTCATCAAAGCAAGCGGCCTCTTTTGAGCCCTAGAAGAATCGGGGTTCAACGTCTCAATCCGAAAATCGGTACTGCTAAAATCATATTTACTTCCAAAGCCAGTAAAAGGTTTCCTAGCTGGATGAAACTCAATCTTCCTCAGCACGAAAGACGATGACGAAAATGAAGATGACAACGATGACGAAGAAGCTGATCCATTCGCAAAATTAGATAATCTATCTTCCACTGATTGGAGCGCCACCTCAGTAGTGCTCTCATCCATCCTTTATTAAGCTCCAAAAAACCTGGAAGAAAACGCCGATGAATGCTCCGGCGAGAGAGAGAGGGAGCAAGGAAGCAGATACCGATTACGGCGACTGCGAAAAAGAAATATTTTAGGGTTGGAGGCGCTGCTATTAAACCCTACATCAAGTGTGTTTCCGAAAGATTTGACTTTGAGTCTCTATGTTGACTACCATGGGATGTCATGTGTATGATTTCTACGGGTTTTAGAAGTTAGCAAAATTACGGATATGTCATCATAAAAAGGGTGATGTTTGATGGAAGGAGCAGCGATTGGGCTAGGGTTTAGATTGACGTTTTATAATCCAACAAATCCAGGCCCAAGCCCAAAACATACTCATTATGAGTTGGGTTAGAATAAGGAACTTTTATTGTGATGCTACCCTAAATTCGATCAGCTCCAACTCATGAATATTTCTAGTTACAAAAAAAAAAATGAATTTTACTACAATCTTAATTATAAAAGCCCTGTTTGGTACTTTTGTCTTTCAGCGCTAAAAACAGCGTTTGGTAAATGTAGGCTTAGTTTCGGATTGTTTTTAAAAACTGTTGTAGCTGCGGGGAAAAGTGTTGTTTGAGAAAGCATTGTTGAAAAAAAGAAGAAGATTGTTTGATAAAACTAAAAGTAAAAAAATATGTAGTTGAGTTAAAAGCAGTTTGATAAATACTTAGTAAATAATGTTTTGAAATATGTCAATTAGTGATTTAAGACATAATAGAATATAAATTTTTTAATGAAATTTCTAACATGCTCTAATGTCATCCCTTCTACCAAAAAAATGAAATTTCTAACATTAATTTTTTTCAATTTTCAAGAGTTTTTTTTTTATCAAATATTGAAAATAGAATAACTTACTAGTGATCAATATACAAATATAAGGACTAAATTTTTTTCCAAGTCTTTTATACGGAGTTTTGGTTGTAATATGTATTTAGACTCTTTGATATTTTTGTCTAAATTTTAAAATTAATTGTTATCTATAAAATGTAAGAAATCAACTCTTTCCAAAAGTATAAAGGTCACTGCTTTCGTAAAAGCAGCTTTTAACCAAAAAACACTGTCAGAAAAAGCTGCTTTTGATCTTTGTCAAACACTGTAATACCTGTTTTTTGGGCTAAAAGATGTTGTAGCTTTCTGCAACAGCAATACCAAACACAGCCGTAGTTGTTTTCTAGAAATACTGAGAAAACAAAGGAAGTTGTTTTCAGTAAAAACTACAGTTTGTAATTTTTAGGAAAAACGATTATTACAACTTATGTAGAAAGTTGATATTGGTTTTTATTATTATTAAACCAGTATCGAGATTCAACATATTTTAATGAATACTTATTTTTCCTTTTATTTCTTAACTTTTATAACTTTTGTAATGTATTTATTAAACATTTTTTTAACTTTTATCTAGTTTTCTATATAGCAATTGATTTATGTAAAAAAAAATCAAAATTTTAAAGGATAATTTGAAGAATTATAGAATGATTGAGATGTACCACACCCCTAAATAATACAAAGATTTAAGGAAAAAAAATAGAGAAAAAGAGTTTATGTTTTGATGTCGTGGTTGACAATGTAACTAATGATTAGGGTACTTACCAAACCTAACATTCTCAAAAGAGACATGGACATGGCATATTAAGACAGGGCAGACGCAACTAACTCAAAAGACAAACAAGATAAAGGAGAAGGTTTAATCCTTTTAGAATTAGCTAGCTATGTCTCTCTTTGAGTTTAAGCTAACTTGTATCTATATGTCATCCTCATCTTTCACAACACAAGCAATAATGATTTCATTATTTTTTGCCACACCACCTAAAACTTACTTTAACTTATCCCTTACACATAATCATCATACCCCAATGCCTCCTTTCTAAGCTTTCACAAAAATGAACAAAAATATCTATACACACTTAAACTCGAACAGCTAATTGGCACCAACTTAATCGCTTAGACTTGTTTAGGAGTTCAAAATCCGATTTATTCTCGAATAATTTCTCGACTGATTTCCAATTAGTCATCAAATAATCTCAGCCACTCAATTAGTATCTAGTATCTTTAACTACGTTGTATTTATTTAGGGGATATGAGCTGAATTTTCCTTGATGTTTGTGGAAAAATGTACATTAATTGTAAGAGAGTGTTTGGAAGAATGGAATTGTAGAAGAAAATATTGTAAAGAAAGCAAGAAGTAGCTTGCCGTCCATGGCCCGCAAAGTTGCCAAATCGCCGGTCAAAATATTGTATTTTGTTGACAACATAGCCTGCTTTCTCATTTTTATTTGTATTTTTGAAGCCACCAAAACAATTATAAACTACAAACTACTACTATACCATTAATTGTAGGATTATATGGGTCAATTCTCTAGTTATATACATTACTATAAATATTTTTATAAATTTTTGCTCGGCTTAATGCATTTATAGTCCCTTCAAGTTGTCCATAAACTGCATTTGACCCCCTCAACTTGGAAACGTAACAACTAACCCTTTCAACTTGCATTTTCTTAACAAGTAACCCCCTAACGATGACGTGGAGCATTCTTCACGTGCCATTTGGCATGCTTCACGTCAACGTGAGAATGCGTCACGTCAAAGTCAAATGGGTTAGTTGTTAAAAAGATGCAAGTTGAGGGAGATATTTGTTAAAAGAATGCAAGTTGAGAGAGTTAATTGTAACAACTCTAAGTTAAGAGGGTCAAATACAGTTTACAGACAACTTGGAGGGGCTAAAGATGGATTCAGCTATTTTTGCTCCAAACAAAAGACGGACTAAATGGGACTTTCATATAAAATAAACCGAAGTGAAGTGAAGATTCAAATCATTTTCAAATTTATGTTCAAACCAAATTAATTATATTTGGAGAAAGTTTAGTATATGTCAAGTGTATTGATGACGTGGTCTTCCGAACTAATAAGTGATCGCCACGTATCAACTATAATAAAATTTGTACACGTGTAATAAATTAATAATATATTTTTCAGTTATTTATTTATAAAAAGTTTTAAATGTTAGAGTAAAAACACTAAGGCCGTGTTTGGCAATTAGTGAATCAAAAGAAAATTCACGAATTTAACTACTTTTAAATGTATTATTTATTAGTTCGGCGTACGGATAACGGTTACACCAAATTTATTTGGCTGAACCGAAACATATAATGATTCTCTTAAACTTCATTAGGAGTGGAAATGCAAATTTAAATTTTAAGATGTTTAAATTTAAATTTTCTATTCACTAGAAAAATAACAAAATAGACTACTTAAACGTGAGCCATCACGTGATTTCGTTTTCGTTATTCTAAAATCTGGTGAACAATAAGAGTGTTGAGCTTTGAGCTTTGAGTTTTGAGTTAAACAGTGGAAAATAATTAATGACAATTGATAAGAATTAATCCTAATTAATGTAATGATTTGAAGTGCTAACAAAAGAACTTAATGAATTTGGTGGAAAGTCTTAATTCTTTCGCCACTATTTTTGTTTGAAAAAAATAATAAATCTTGAATCAGGTACTTACTGCGTTTTCTGTTAGCTTATGGCTCTATTTGGCAATTTGAAATTTGAGCTGATATTTGAGGTTTGCCGGGTCAAAAAATTTAATGGTGTTTAATGATAGTGTTTTGAAATAACATATTGGACTCAAACTATTAACACTCTATTCGTTTTGATTAAAAGATAAATTGAATTGAATTGAAATTTGATAAACTGAATTCTAGGGTATTTCTTAAAGTGAATTTGCTAAATTAAAATGAAATGGATTTTGCTCATTTTCAGCCAAAAAGAACATCACATAAGTTTAAAAATGTTCACTCTAACAACCTTTTCAATTTAAGGATTGATACAGGGAAAGTATATATATAAAAAAAAGTATCTAAGCGATTTGGAAACAAAGTCTCATGGTTTAAAAATACACAAATAAGAGTTTGTGGTATCGAGAAATAACAAACAAGGTCCCAAAAAGTTAGTGTTTAAAAAATCAAGTTAACATTTTACTTTTCATTTTGATGAAATAAGTTACTGATATTTTATTTGAACACAACAAGCATTTGTTTACAAATTAAAAATATCAAAATTTAACGACAATCACCTTATAAATACAAAAGTTGCTTTTGGATAGCTAAACTTGTCCATTTTTGTTCACTTCCTCGACTTAAACAACACTCTATCATTCACCTAAATTTCTCCTTTTTCTTACGTTGTCCCTTTAACTCATTAAAAGTTACACACTTCGCCCTTTTTGTAATGAGGTGGCACAAATTTATTATTATCACTTGTGTGATGTCGCACCATATCACGCCAACACAAAGAGGTGAAAGGTATTATATTTGGCAAGTTATTTGCTCTTTAAATCTCAATAACAACATGTCAATTTTAAAAAAAATTACATGATCAATAGATAAACCTAGTTTGTTTGGTTTAACTATTTCTTGAAAGTTATTGTTGCAAAAGTTATAAAGTTTAGTTGTTTGTTATTATAGTTAATTATTTGTTATTAGGAGTCAAGATCAAATGAGACAAGGGTTTAAGATGAGATTAGTTTTTATGATGAGACAATGGGTATTTTTGTGATTCAATAGGGGAAGGTGGCAAACTTGTAATTAAATGAACATCTCTCATGCGTGAATTGAAAGGAAGGAAGATGAGGTGATGTCAGCGCTGATGTCACCTCTAGAGAGAGAAAGAGTTTTAATTATTTTTCTTTAAAATGCATTTTCCCGCTCTTTCCAAACTCATTTTTCAAAAAAATTTATACCAGTGAACTCGTATTAATTATGCGGTCATTTTGAGATCCATTTTTGTTATTTATAAACGATTTTTTTTATTTTTTTTTTGTTCCAACAGAATACTATAGTTGTTCCACCGGACTACTCCAATTGTTCCATTAGAATACTACATTTTTTTACACTCCGAGAGTGCATTTAAAAAAAAATAATGAAAATATTCTGCTGGAACAAATGTAGTAGTCTGGTGAAACAATTGGAGTATTCTGTTGGAACAACCAAGTATCCAACTTGGAACAAAAATAAAAAAAATAAAAATCGTATATAAATAACAACAATGGATCTCAAAATGACCGTCTAATTAATACGAGTTCAGTGGTATAATTTTTTTTGAAAAATGAGTTCGGAAAGAGCGGGAAAATGCCTTTTAAATAAAATAATAAAAACTTTTTCTCTCTCCAGATGTGACATCAGCGCTGACATCACATTCTCTTCCCTTCAATAATGCCCCTTCATGTTTTTAAAATTTCAAAAATGCCACCACTTTTTAATTGCCTCACACTAAAAAAAGTCTCTCCATAATGACCTTGTCTCACCTGATCCTATTGTTATTAGTAGATTAAAAATTTAATACATTGCTACAATTCTGATGAACGACTATTTTACAAAAATGTCTAATATGAAAACTTTCTAAAGCAACACTGGTGTTCACTCACTAACCCATATATTTGTCCGGATAACTAGTTATTTCTTATACTTTGAAAATATCCTATTTACCGTATAATATTGCTTAAAATGATTATAATCCTTAGGATTCATATTACAGAAACCAAAAGAAATTTCGGCACAAGCTAGAATGCGTATATTTCAAGCAAGTTCATAATCTCTACAATTCACTATAAGTAAATTTATGCGATCATAATAAGAAAATTCACATATTGGATGAAAAATTCTTGGCAGTAGAGGAGCCAAATAACACATCTATGATCTCATATTAACCGTTGGATGAGTTAAGAAAAGTAATGGTTGAAATAGAGGACATCCAAAAACAAAGAAAGAACTGAAAGTGGAACCCCACCACTATTTCTTTTATATATCCTTCTACACAAAGCTCTTTTCTTTGGGTCCATCACATTTACATAGTTGAAAACTTAAAGACTTAAAAGTAGCCATGTTCATGTTCATCTAGACGTGTGATTACAGATAGACTTTCATATTATCTCTTTCCTTTCACAAATTTTGAGAACCCGTATATGGGAAGAATTATATTTACAGTCGGGTACAATAAATTCGATCAATAAAATAGAGGAGTGCATCACTTCATTGATGTAAGAAAAAATGGTATATAATAGTTGTCTTTTGAACCAATATTATAATAGAATTTTTCATATATGAGACAATATACACATTTTTATAACTCGAAGCTTGAGGGAAGGAGAGTAAGGGTCTATTCCTTTTGATTTACTCTATACAAAATTCAATTCAGTTCAGTTTAATTAAGTTCAGTTTAAAATTCACAAAAAGTTTTAAAGTCACTTACAGACTTGCAAAAAAAATTACGCATCGCTCGAATTATATGAACTCAAACAATCATATAAGAAAACAAACTCAAATAAATAGATGAGATAATTTATTTTCTTCTTATTATATTTTTGGTAACTTATTTTCTTATTATTAAGCTTTACTTCATATGTAATAACACATGCATTAAACTTGCTAATATACGAGAGATTATACACTCCTTTATTCATAAATAAAATTTCATATTTTTTATTATACTCCAAGCAAAGACTCAGTTTTGATTTTTCTTTTCTAATATAGATATTACTACTAATTTGGCAATACATTATTGGGTCTCCAAATATTTTAAAAAAATCCAACTGCTTGAAATTCTATCCCAAATTTCCATGTATTTGAAATTCAGTTTCATTTGTAAACCCACTTGTTGTTTTGCTTCTATTTAAGTCAATTTTAGCTTGCTTCTGTTCTGATCCCCTGTTTTGATCTCTTCATTTTTCCTGGTTTTCTGCACCCTTCCTTCTGATCATCATCTTCTTCTTCTTCTTCTTCTTCTATAACTCTGTTTTATTATGTTGCTCTTCTTGTTTTATTTGCCCATTTCTCAATTTCATCTTCCTTCCTCATACATACTTCAAGACAACATTTTTCAATTCCCTCCAACTTTCTAGGAACCTTCCTCCATTCCTTCTTCTTCTCAATTCAATAATTCAATCCTACCCTTCATTGGAAAATCTCCAATTCAACATAAAGATTGAATCTTTTTCGTAATTTTACATGTACCCAAATCTTGATTCTTCAGAATTCCGACATGAAGATACCCAAAGACAGAGTTTTGTTCAACGTGGGAGGAAGAATGTTCGAAACAACATCAACAACTCTGGCGAACGCCGGTCGGAATTCTTTCTTTGGTGCATTCTTCGATGACAATTGGGATTTCAAACAATCAATCAACAACGACAGCAGCACCGGATTCTTCATCGACCGGAACCCCGATTGCTTCGGGGTCCTCCTCGATCTCCTACGTACCGGGGATCTCCACATCCCGTCTCACATCCCAGAACGCCTCCTCCACCGTGAGGCCTCATTTTACGGCCTCATGGATCATATCCGGACTGCAAAATGGGGTCAATTTGATGGAAACAGACTCCGTCATGCCCGGTCTGTTACCGGTCGGGCACCCGGGGACGGGACAGCCATCCGGGCTGGCCCGGATGGGGGGTGTTGTGTGGCTCATGGGAGTATGGTTCATGTTTATGATTGGATGATGGAAGAACATCCTCCTATTAATTTGGATTATCAGCGGATTAACGATGTGGGTTGGGTTGATTCTGAGAGTGTGATTTTGAGTGCTTGTGAGAAATTAGGGCGTGGAGATGGCGGGATGGGGTTGTTTAATAAGAGTTCCGGCGAATTGAGGTATAAATTTCAGGTCTGCCATGATAATCAATTGAAAAGTTACACAGCAGGAGCTTTAAGTACTAGTTCTGATTATAGGATTTTCAGTAGCTGTAAAGGGAGAAGCAACGAGTATGGTATCGGGGTTTGGGATCAGATTACGGGTAAACAGATCGATTTTTTCTATGAGAGTCCGGGTTGGTCTTTAGGTGATGCTGATAAATTGCAATGGTTGAATGGAAGAAATTGCTTGTTGGTTGCTACTTTGTTCCCTAGGAAGGACAATTGTTACATTAGTTTGTTAGATTTTAGGGAGAAGAGAATGGCGTGGTCGTGGTCCGATATGGGAGCTCCGATAACAGTTGACGAGAAACGTGTTCGAGACGCCATTGCTATGGAAGACTGCAATGCTGTTTGTGTGGTGAATGAGTATGAAGATTTGGGGTTTATGGATTTGAGGATGAGTGGAGGGAGCGTAAGATGGAGCTCAAGAAGCCGGTTGATGAAAGGTAAAATGCCTGATGAGCCTTGTTATCCTAAACTAGCTTTACATGAAGGGCAGTTGTTTTCCTCGATGGACGATTGCATTTCGGTGTTTTCTGGTCCTGATTGGGTATTGACATCCCGGCTTAGAAGGAGCTATGGCGGTTCGATTTGTGATTTTTCAATAGGTGGGGATAGACTCTTTGCTCTTCACAGTGAAGACAATGTGTTTGATGTATGGGAGACTCCACCTCCTCCTGTTATATGATTCATCCAGGTTCTAAAGTTTGAATCTTTGGAGTTTTTAATGTTTTTTGCATACTTATAACCATAGATAGAGATTGGATTTCTTGATAAAAATTATAGTTAGAGAAATTTAGCTGAAGAATTTTTGTGTGCTTTGTGTGTTTGTGAGAGTGTACATACAGTTTTTAACTACAATATGCACTTGTGTGACAGAACTGAAACTACTAATGTAACACATTTTATAGATGAAATATACATATGATTGTTAGTTCTGTGAAGAGAAAAAAACTAGTCAAGTCAGAATTGTAGATTGCTTTGTTTTGATTTGTTAATGGAAGATTATGCTGCACAGACATGGAAAACATTATGTCTAAAATACAATCTTTATAAAATAGCTTAAAAATAGAAAGAAAAACGAAATAGACACGAACACAGATACACCGGCTACTAACATAAGTGTCCGTGCAAAATATAGACGGAAGATGCAGATGATATAATCATTTGAGTGTACTTTTTTGTTGTGTATGACCTCTGTCTTGTTGTTTTGACATATAATATAATATAAATGCTTTTCCAAAGTTGATATTTCACACTGGGATCTCATCTAACCAAATGCTTCACATGGTATCTGAAACTAAGAAAAAGAGAGATGATGAGCACATGTGAACAGATTCAACTGCCACACTTACTATCAGAAAAATGAAGGTTTAATTTGTTGCTTAAAGCTGAGTCAGTTGCTTTCTTTGTTTTAGGCAATTTTTCTTGTACTTTATCATCATCATCATCTACTTTGAATTTAATCCTCTATTATTTATGTATTTGTTTATCTTTTTGTGTGGTGCACCAAATCTTTTGATTATCCGTAGTCTATTATTTCTTTTCCTTTTGGGTATGTGAAGGACCTGGTTTTTATTAGTATTCCTATTTGCATCATAATGAGATCTACTATAACTAATTGAAAGAGACTTGTGTTCTCAATCAAACTTAGTAAATTTGGTGTGCTTGCAATTAGTTGCAAGTAGGGTCAACATTTCAATAGTTGGAACTCCTCCACCTTTGGCTGGTCCAAACAAAAAGGAGGAGTTGCTCTTTTTTACCTTAGTAATGCTATTATTCAATTTCTGAATTTTGTTTATCAGGACTAAAATACTCACCATTAAAGTATTTCACGGAAATATCTCGGAAATTTGTATGAAACGTTTTGAATTACCATGTTTGATTAAATTCCTAATCTTTTCTAGAACATGAGTTTTCAGAATGAAAGATCTATTTAACATGAATTATATCTTTTCATCAGTCTCAAAATACTCTTGTATTTTTCTTCATACATTTTCTTCAAGTTTGCATTTTTGTATATTTTTTACAAATATTTTTTTTTAGTATCAACTCCATTTCAGTGTCTGTATCCGATTGCTAGTCGTCTATGCAATCGTAAAAATACAGTGAAATTCTCATACGGTCATATCTTTTTAGAATGCCCTTAAAAACTTCCACATATCTAATGAAGAGAACCGAGTATGGAAAGAGTTATGATAACTTCCAGAAAATTAGAGATGCGACAAAATAATTACTTATGCAGAACTATGATACTATGAATTATATTATGAGTTTATAACAAAGACAGAAAGATGCTTTTTTGCATGTGAGAGTGAGAGCAGTTGGACAGCTTCGCAGATTTTATTTTATTTTTGATAAAGAGATTCACAGGTTTCTTATACTTTTTGCATTGTAATCAAACTTTTAATTTAGAATATATTTACAGTAATGATAATTGACTACATAAGGATTAACCCTTTTATTATCCCATTTACTGCTTACTTTCTGCTATTCTTGAAACCGAGGAGGCTGCCTTTTAGTATTTAATTGCTCCTTTTGTTTATGATTATCCAATGTTTGACTCATTCTGTATTTTATCACATGAAGTTTTCAAACTTGTCCAGTGGGGAACATATTTCCTCAAATAAGACCCACTTGATTTTCTGCTCCTCTACCTGTCCTTTTTTTTTTTTTTTTATAATTAATGGTTCTGGTTTCTATCCATTATCTTTCAAAATTAATTTTTTTTATGTTAACGTGTTGTAAACTTTCCCTGTACTTCTTAAGTTTCAACATCCTAAATTCAGTTCTTGGTCAAAAATAATAAAATAAAAATCTTCGAACTCTATTATATTCCATGTTCAAAACAAGTCATCCTACCAAATTCAATGGTCAATGTGTTGAAATAGGCAAAGAGGATGCCTATTATGATTTAAATGGCTTTCCTCAAAATGAAATGGGAACTCAGGAACAATGAGTGGCACTGTTTTAGTATTAATATTTCAAAACAATGAAACAAGAAGATACAACAACTATATTGTTAAGAAATTGATAGCCTCATTAATTGATAATATGAAATGAAATATATATGAAGCTCTTGAAGTTATGATAATCGTCAACGAAATACATAATATAGTATTGGTACGACCATCCTTCAAGATTCAAGAATCAGGGACATTCTTTAATTCTACAAAATAAGGCTTCTTATCTAACAGCCAAAGATTGCACTTAAATTCCAAGAACCTTCATTCAGATATAAAAATAAATGGTCTTTAAAAAGAATGTCAATATAAGCAAGAAGTGATAGAAAATTTGCTATTGCATACCTAATTTGAGAGAAGATAATACGAAAAAGCGATTAAGCGTAATCAGGCATCACTCTTTTGAGGAACCTGACTGGTAGAGATTCTTGAGGAGCAAGCTTGTCAAAAGCAACGTAATTTTGTTCTTTGTCATACACATGGCATACTGTCATTATTGTCTTCATCAATCGCCAATTCCATGTAGCATCATTTGTATACTGTTCAAATCACAAATCATTCAGTTTTCATTCTAGTTATTAATTCAGAGCTAATCCAACACAGTTTTACCTGCATACATAGTTATGTGAAAAAGTGAACGGATCTTACCTTTCCCCAATTCTCTTGAATAGACCTATGAGCTGCTCGAAGATTGTAACTTGGTATCCTTGAAGATATATGGTGGGGAATATGGACATTTATATCATGGCATAGGATCTCAATCCTACAGAGTAAAAAACCAGCAGTGTCATACTCAAATTACGAGAAGCAAGTAACAGCTAGTTCTTCTATACATCAGCACCTAGTATCAGATTTTGAGTATGCAAATCATTTTCTAGGGAAAAAAAGTCTCAATTTTGTCCCTAAGGCTTTGCTTGGATGGAGTTTTATGGAGTTTCATTAAGGTAAGGTGAGGTGAGGTGAGGTGAGGTGAGGTGAGGGGGAGGGGGAGGGGAAGTGAAGTTAATTATCCAACCTCTGAATCCCACCCCACCGAATTGGTTGAACAAAAAGTGGAGGTTTTTGGAGGTTTTTCTAAACTTCAGTTAACCTCCAAAATTCCTCCGCTCAAGATATAGAAATCTTAGCAGAATCTTACCCTTTCCCAAAGAATTCTGTCGCCTTATTTTCATTGGCAGTTACTTGGAAAAGGATTAAAACTGGACTACGGTTTCTATAATGAGGGTAAAATTGAGCTAAAGCTTCTATCATGCATGGGGGAAAATTGGGATATTTTATATTTATTGTTGTTACCTAACAGATTGAACCAAATGCTCAAGCTGAAAGTTTAGGCTAACAACATCTTTTATATTAATATCTGACAACGTCATTAATGGAGTGATAGAAGATTAAGCATTTTAGCCAGATGCCAAATTGCTAATAAAAGGAACCGTGGGACCTAGGGAAGTACAGCAATCCCCGCATGGAAATTTTGGTAAATATCGCAACGAGTACAGCAGAAAGATGAATTACCAACGAGGATAATCACAATGAACTGTTCCGTTAAGCTGCGCTTGAGCTGCATTCCATTCATCCGTGGATTTGAAAGGAATGTGTGGTGCTGTATGATGCACCATTGTAAAAGTACTCATCTACAAATATAAATCAGAATCATTAGATTCAAGCAACGAAGTAATCAAATGAGAAAGATGTTCCAGATTATGAATTCATGTTTTACATGAAGCCGGCGGGTAATATAAGATAAATAAATCACTGAAAGAGCTTGGACAATTCAAGGTATGTGTTTATTGCCGAATCACGACGTAGTAATAGATGATTGGACAAGTGCATTACCCAAAAATGATAGCCCAACCATGGCATTAACCAGAACTTGATCCACCCTGCGATCCCTGTTTGATAGATAATTAATGGCCATCCAATTGCCATGAAAGCAAATACGCATGCCAGACTAATCTTCACCCTTTTAACTTCATTTTGTCTGAACTTCTTGACGTCAAAGTGGCAGACCAACCTATTAGGAATATCAAATTTCCAATATAACTATTTGAATGAAGTTCAGAAATTACTTGCCAAAGATAAATGGAAAATCAAGAGACACTAAAATATCCACATCAGTTATCGCAGCTTACCAGTGAGCTATAGACATCCAAGGCCGGAAAGGACCATATCCAAATATAAGTGCTTTGCGCATAATAGGAGATGAGTCAAATTCCTCTTTGTCAACAGGTTGCCAAGCTGTATCCTCGACCAACCTACGCATGATGAATGAATAAACGCAATAACTTAGAAGCCAATAAAAGAATGAACTATGCCAGCTAACTTTATGAAGTAGGAAATCATATAAATTTCTGTGCATTACAGTAAGATACAAGAAGGAAAAACGATTGGTGTCTAAGTTTTTTTTCCCTTGCATATAATAGGTGTGCATAGAATGTCAAATATGCTTGTATAATATACATGAATGACAAATGCAATCTATTCAACTAAATAATGTGAACGCATGCGTTTTTAATGAACCATTTCAGCTGCATTCCAATACTGGATTCAGGATTCTAACATTCTGATAGACTGCAATCCAAATTGTACAAGAGTGGTGATGAAGTACCAACTTCGAGACTCTTGAAACTGAAGTACCATGATAGAAATATAAAAGTTACATACACATAGGAGAGATATTACAGACATGTTTGTTTTTGCATGATGCCTTTCGTGCTTAAACCTCCATGGCTCGTATGGGTATATTAGGGGGAGAAAGGCCAGAGTTCCAACAATGTCTTCCACCAATTTGTTTTTCGAAAATGATTTGTGAGCACAGTCATGACCTATAACAAAGAACTTAAAAAACAAAAAAACAAATTATAATAAGAATTTTGACAATCTGATATTAAAAGGATATCTTTGAAAAATAACAAAAAGAACGCCAAAACCGCAAGGCAACTTAGGAAAGATGTATATAGAACTAACCCCAGTAACTGCAGTTCCTGTCCACGCCCAAGCAACAGGAAGTAGGAACCATGGAGCTTTTGAAATCATGAGAAGTCCTAGAGCATATGAAGTGGCTGATGTTAAAACTGACTTCCATGCTTTCACATCATCGATCTCAAAAACCTTACAACCAAAATTGGGAAAAGAAATGTAGTAACGAGGCGTTAATTTCAAATTTCATTTAGCAGATCATACCCAATATTCTCAAGAATCAACAATTTTTTTATTCAAATATTGGAGAGTTTCTTGAAAGAAAAGATCCTTCACAAACTCTCTCTGAAGAGCTTTCTAGCTAGGGAGATCTGGTCATGCATTCAGATTGAGAAAATCCATACAGAATTGTATCAGAAATGCCACCAACTCCAAAGTACACAATGTTAGTGCACCCTGTTGTTGCTGCAATATTTTGCATGCCATTTAAATTCTTCATTCAATCAAATACATTTTGGAAAAATATACAGTTTAAAAAAAAAACAAGTTGCAACCGAGTAAAGTTACTTGAAAATAACTGAATTGCCGAGAATAATAAATCCCCAAAAGAGTATGTTATTTCATGAGAAGCCAAGCAGGACTATTTTGTTCGAGTTACCTTCTTTGGCAGAGTATCGGTGATTTGCTTAAGCGTAACATTTCCAGGAAGAGGTTCAGCAATTTGCCTAAAGCCATAGTTTTCTGCCAACTGCTTTCTGTACTCTGCACTTTCTGCTGAAGATGGTGCAACTGGAACAGCTACAGCTTGTACAGGTTTGGGCTTTTTCAGGTGAAGCAAATAGCTTTTCTGTTTATGTCCCTTCTGTAGAAGCCTGTCCCATGACAAGGGATGGATGCCTGTCTATCAAAAAAGAAGATATATAATGTGGCAATAACAGCATAAGGGAAAATATGCAACGTGGAATTTTCCAAAAGAATGGAAGCCCTTCACAGGTTCAGTGATGAACAGTAACTATATGCATGGCAAGCACCATTTAAGCTAACGTAAGGTCAAGAGATTATCATGAAACTGAGAGAAACAAAAAATTTAGTATTACCATCAAGATTCTCGGCAATCTTAAATAGTTTGAAAGAAAATGGAAAAAGTTGAGCAGCTGACATCACTGAACTTCCCAATAATACATCAGCTGACAGCTTTCCAGTATCACATAGTTTATCTTAACAATGGATTATTTGTAAAGGGCTGACACTTCTAAGAGGTTGACCTACGAGTGCAGGACATTCATAGCGTGTCCATGGACTTAAGTGACATTGATCAAACGGCGCAAATCCTTGTTTCTTGTTTAATAGTTTAATTTCCTATTCTTGTACTGATGAGGTTTGTGTTTCGGTGGTTTATGTTGTAAGAATTATATATCATTACTAGAGTTAAATGGTGGCATGGAGATAGCTACATTTACTTATGTTTCGAAATGAATTTCTTGATGAAGAAAACATAAATTACATTCTTGTCTCAGGTATAACCCTAAAGTTAAGGTTGATTATAGTACATTAAAGAAAGTGATTAGAGTTAAGAATATACCAAATTGATATGTTGTATTAGAGTATGTGGAGAGTGAGAGTGAAGAATATACCTGGAGAGAAATGATGAGAGGAAATCTTGTTGTGAGCGCGAAGGGAGGTTGGTCGAGGACCCTGTAATTGTAAAATGAAAACCCAATTAATTAATTAATTAATGAAACACTGTTTAATTAAGAAGGAAGGAGATGGAGGATACATAGTATACCAAGAAGAGGATAGCCGAGTCAGCAAGAGTAGAAGCCATTGATTCTGCAGATATTGGAATTTTGTTGGGGTTTGCAGAAAGCAGATTTGATTACATATATATATGGAGAGAGAGAGAGAGAGAGAGAGAATGAAATGTGTTGTGGATATAATAAATGGAGGAGCCACAGCCACATCCACAACCTCAGCAGCCTTCTCAGCTCAGCTCTACCAATTCTCTCTCCCTCCCTCACTGCTAGGTAGCCAGCCCTATTTCAAATCAATTTCCATTTCTCCCTTTTATACCCCCTTCCTCAAAATCACTCTTTTAAACAATATTATATCATATCACCATTTATGCGGTTAAAATGATTTAACTAATTCCCAATTATATTCGGATTTGGATTTAAATTTGAGTTAGGGTTCAGGTTTAGGGTTAAGGTTAAAGTTGTTATACACCATTGAATTAAATTTATTCAAGAGTAACTCTCTAAATTAAATTCAGAAAGCACTACCAAAAGAATGAGATTGTTTATATAAATACGTAATATACCATGACAATAATTAAATGTTATGTAGAATTTCATTTAACATTTAAAAATAAATTTAAAAATTTAGATATCAAATATTATGTTAAATTATTCTTACATTTATCGTACATCATATATATTTTAAATTTTTTTCAATTATTATATACTAAAATATTAATTGTGTTTAATAAACTGGAGAAATTTTATTATATGTTACACGCAGATGTATATCAAGTTTATAAATTATTGACACATGACATATCAATTAATAACAATTTAATATTGTATAATTAATTAATAATTTATCAAAAAAAATTAGACCCTAAAAAGTAAAATCTAAACTCTAAATCATAAATTCGAAATGTTAATACATATGAATGTCATTAAATTAAATTGTAGGATTGGAATAGTGTGGTATAATACTAAATTTTTTCAAAAAGCAACATTCCAAAGTAATTAGAGATGAGTGAAAATGTTAGAGCGTCATTTATCAATATTTTTTTAGTTTAAAGGAGACAAGATATATCCGTTTAGATGAAAAAATTAAAATAAGAAGGTATTGCAGCGACAAGAGAAACGTGTCAATTTATCTCATAACTAGGAAGGCATAACTTTACGGAAACACCCTCCTTGATCAGCTCAAAAATCGGTCGTTAATGGCGTCCACGTCATCATAAAACCCGCCAGTTTTGTGAGAAAGAAAGAAAGTCCCGCAAGCTAGAGAGAGATTTCACACACTCTTTAACAATTCCGTTACGCTTGATCTACAATCCAAGTCGCACCATTTCATTTTTCGAGCTCGTAAATTTGTTATTTATTCGAGAATAATAGAAGAAGAAGAAGAAGATGGCGCTGTTCCGGAAATTATTCTACAAGAAGCCACCTGATGGACTCCTCGAGATCTGCGAACGAGTTTACGGTCCGTTTTTTCATTTTCCTATTTCTTCTTTCTTCATTTTGTTATTTGCTATTCTTAATTTCGATATTCTTTTGTTTCATATTCTATTTCATTTTGTTTCCGAGTTGATATGTAATTTGATTACTTCAATCGTATTTGAAGAAATGTCATGGAATTCAGTTGGATAATTCTCAATATTTGTTCAATAGAATCACCTCTAAGTGAATTAAAAAGCGCTAGGCCCTAGTAGGGCGGCGGAGCCTATCCAGATATATTCGGGGATTAGTTGGATTTTGAGCACCTACACGGTCTGATGGGTCTAGTGAGAGTCTTCATTTTGAGCGCCTATGCAGTTAAGATGTACTTCGTTTAAAACAATGTCCCGTAGATGTTTTGTACTGTTTACAGAATACTAGATTGTCCCTACCTAGATTGTACTATTTAAAAGGACTATTATGATTTTGTATGATTTTACTCTTTCTTTTCTTGTATTACTAAGCTTTATATTGAACCTTTACAATGGTGAATTTTCAGTATAACTTCGAAATTCGTAATCCTACTTTTATTCAGCTCTAGCTTTCTTGCATTTGGTGAAGTTAACCTGTAATTTTATAACTGATAATCTGGTTTTTGTGTAAATGTAGTCTTTGATTACTGCTTTACCAACGATGCTTGGCAAGAACAAAATTATAAAACCTATATGGGAGGTGTTATTGGTCAACTTAAAGAACATTTCCCAGATGCTTCATTCTTGGGCTTTAATTTTCATGAGGAAAAAACACAGAGCCAACTTGCCGATCTTCTTTCCGAATATGATATGACCATTATGGAGTATCCCTGGCAGTATGAAGGTTGCCCTCTGCTCAAAATGGAAGTGATCCACCATTTTTTGAAATCGGGCGAAAGTTGGCTTTCACTTGGCCAAAGTAATCTTCTTCTAATGCATTGTGAACGGGCTGGTTGGCCGGTTCTAGCTTTCATGCTTGCAGCTCTATTACTTTATAGGAAGCAGTACAGTGGAGAGTACAAAACTCTTGACATGATCTACAGACAAGCTCCTCGTGACCTCTTACAGTTGCTTTCTCCAGTGAACCCTATCCCTTCTCAGTTGCGGTATCTACAGTATGTTTCAAGGAGGAATGTGGCTTCAGAATGGCCACCGTTGGATCGAGGTCTCACTTTGGATTGTGTTATCATTAGATTTATTCCCGATTTTGATGGACAAGGGGGTTGTCGTCCGGTATTTCGGATATACGGACATGGTGTTTCACAACCAGCTTCTAATTTATCATGTTTATCTCCTAGAAGAAAACCTGTCCGCACTTATAAGCAGGTAATTTCATATGAACTTCACTTCAGTGCTATTTCACTTGCATTGCTTGTGCCATTGTTGTTAATCATGGTAGCCTTTAGAGAGAGTTTGACTTGACATATCTGACTTGTTCATATGTTTCTGACAGAAGTATTGAATTGAGGGTCAAAATGACTCCTAAAGTTGGCAGTCAGGATCAATTTAGCCCAGAATCGAATTTTAGGTGTCAACTTGTCGCTCAAGTTGGCATTATTTTACAAATTAACCCAAATTTTAGGTATTAAAACTGATTGCATTTCAGCCAATTTGCCAAATATTGCCAACTTGAGGGCCGAGTTGATACCTAAAGTTCGATTTTGGTTAAATTGATTTTTCCTGACTGCCAACTTTAGGGGCCGTTGTGACCCTTAATTTGCGTAGTATTTTCTTTAACTGTAATTTTGGAACTGATATGGGCTTGGTTTCATGGCTGAGGGTGGTTTTTAAAACATAGTTTAGATAGGACATGAATCACAATGGAAAAATTGGGCATCAGTAGGCACAAGTCATAACTAAGAATTTCAGGAAAACTTACTAAAAACCAAGGTAGCTTTTGGCTGTGTGAATCTCTGCTTCTAACACAGCAAGATAAACTACCTTGTCTCTGAATTTGAGAAAACTTTAGTATCATGATGGAGACAGATCAACCAAAATGTTTAATAATAAGGAAAAGTCTTGCTCTTAAGGTGTTTAAAGTCTTAGATGGTTTTTCTGTTGTCATAAATGACTTTCATTTGAACAAAATGGGAAGAAGGTCTAGTATATATATATATATATATTCTTTTGAAAATATATATTGAGACATGATCTCAAGGATTCCTAATTGTTCTAGATTACTGCTGATCATTTTAATGTAGGCAGATGGGTTTTGATACTTCTCAATTGATGAATCAGGACAGCGTTACATTCAAATAACATGTCTTTCTTGACCCTTTTTTAACATTTACAGCTTGCTAATTTTATGCTTGTTCCAGCATTCCTTTGTCCATATAACTTCCAATAATAAAGGAATCCTAATAGCTGTAAGAGGATTGAATCATCTTTGTTCTTGGGATTTTGGTTTTTTCTGCAATTTCTTTGATGAGAGGATTTAAGAGCTTTTGTGTCCTTTTGGTTCTTCTAAGCCCTCAAAATTTTCCCTTTTATGTTTTCTCTTTCATGATGATTATTTCAATTGGTCAATATTTTTTTTTCAAAGAAAAAACTTCTCGGCCTATACATACACGGGCTCAAAGATTATACTTCAGAAAAAGGCATTTTATATTTAAAGTTCTCCAGTAAGGTTAATGCTAATGTTCAGTTAAAAATAGAAAAAAAAGAAAGAAGAAAGACTTTCCCTCCTGATCAATATTGTCAAGGAAGCAGCTGAACTAAAAGTTCAAGCTGATAGTTAAGGTCCAATGACATCTTTTATATTCATCTCTGATAAATATGTATGATCTGTAAGCAAAGTGAATCTCAATAACTGCTTCTAATTACCTTCAGTGTATTTTAGAAGCATTTGGTACCTTAGATCTTTAGAGAATTTCATTGATTATCAAATCAGAGGGTTTGCATATAGATGAGAAAAATTGAACCAGAAACCAGAAACCAACTTGAACCAAACTGAATCAATTAACAATACAATGCCAAAAAAGGGTTAAAATTAAGTGAACTCTTTGTTAGTTGGTATAAAAGGAAGCAAAGTGCGTATCCACATGACAAAAAGAGGTTTGTGGATTTGAGATTCATTTTCAGGATTCTATTAATTGTGATCTGATCTTTATCATTCCTGTGATTCCAGTACATTAAAAAGGACTTAGTTTTATTTATTTGTTGAAAAAATCATAGTGCTTCTGTTTTTATTACTGATGTCAAACTTTCTTCAGTAAGCTCTTATAAACTTTTCCAGGCAGAAAGCGAACTAATTAAAGTTGACATCAGCTGTCATGTTCAAGGTGATGTTGTGCTTGAGTGTATAACCTTCAATGATGACATGGAACACGAAAAGAAGATGTTTCGAGCTGCATTTAACACAGCTTTTATTAGATCAAACATCTTGATACTCAACCGCGATGAAATTGACATACCATGGGATGCTAAGAACCAATTCCCAAAGGAGTTCAGAGCAGAGGTAATTCTTAGACATTAGAAACTTTCTATTATTGTTTGTTTTCCTTGTTTTCTTGTGTTGCAAGCATCCATTGTTTTCTCTAACATAAAGTGTATTATATTGGTCAAGATTCTTTTTTCAGAGATGGATGCTGCTGACTCCTTTGTTAAAGTAGATTTCAATGACTACGAGGCGAAGGAAGGTCTTCCAGTGGAAGCATTCGCTAAAGTTCATGAGATCTTTAGTTCTGTTGATTGGTGCGATTCTAATGCTGATTTGGCACTGAATATGCTTCAGCAAATGAATGTGTCAAACGCTGTCCAGGGGAAATCTGACTCCAATTTGCAACAGACCACACATTTTGTCCCTCAAAGCCCTCGAAGGGAAGAGAACAAGAAAGTGTCGGGCTTCGATGCTGGTCCCGCGCCCGTACTGGAAAAATGTCCGGGACAAAAATGGCGATCTACAGCTGGCATAAAGAGCTCCGTCTTGTCAGCAGAAAAGTTTGATCTTATGAATGCATTAAAATCCTCTTCTGATGCTTCTGTGAAATCTAGCCTTCAAAGTCCCAGCCAATCAGATCCAATATCTAAACCTCCATCACATGCTGATGATTTGGAATCTAAAGCTGCTACGAATCAGACTATAGCAGCTTCACCTGGAACCGATTCCTTGGAGCAACCTCTCATGAAGTCTAGCACCTCAGTAACTCTTCCACCTTCATCAGCACCTATTGATCAACCTTCAGTTTCAAAACTGGTAAATGCTTCATTCACAAAAGAGATTCAGAACAGCCCCAAAACAGCTTCTGATACTACTTCAACGTTACCTCCCACACCTCCTATATCTCTACTGGTGCCTCCTTTGAGGGATAACCAAACTGTCAAATCTGTACCTCCGACTCCATCACGTACTCCTTCTCCACCTTTGAGGGAGAATGGAAAAACCAACGGACTTCTTCAACCTCCACCTCCTCCTACCCTACCTCTAAATGAGAGTAGTAAAACTTGCTTTGGACCTCCTCCTCCTCCCCCTCCCCCTCCTCCACTGCCTCCATCCACCTTTATTTCTGCTCCGTCTTCACCCACTCAGGCACCACCTCCATCCACCTTTCTTTCTGCTCCATCTTCACCCACTCACCCACCACCTCCATCCACCTCCTCCTCTCCTACTTCATCTGCACCACCTCCATCCACATTTATTTCTGCTCCATCTTCACCCACTCACCCACCACCTCCACCCACCTCCTCTTCTACTCCATCCGCACCCCCTCCCCCACCACCTCCATCCGACTCCTCCTCTGCTCCATCTGCACCTCCTGCCCCATCACCTCCATCCACCTCCTCTTCTGCTCCTCCCCCACCACTTCCATCTACCTCCTCTTCTGCTCCGTATGCACCTCCTCCCCCACCACCTTCATCCACCTTCTCTTCTGCTCCGTATGCACCTCCTCCCCCACCACCTTCATCCACCTTCTCTTCTGCTCTGTATGCACCTCCTCCCCGACCACCTTCATCCACCTTCTCTTCTGGCCCCCCTCCTCCTCCACCACCTCCATCCGTCTCCTCCTCTGCTCCATCTGCACCTCCTCCCCCACCACCTCCATCCACCTCTTCCTCTTCTCTATCTGCACCACCTCCCCTACCGCCTCCATCCACCTCCTCTTCTGCTCCATCTGCACCTCCTCCTCCTATGCCTTTGGGTAAATCTCAAATTTCAGCTCCTGCACCACCATCTCCTTCACTACCATCGATTTCTTCCGGTGCAAAGGGCCGCTTACCTCGGAATTTAGGTACTAGGAATCAGCAAACTAAAAAGCTGAAGCCTTTGCATTGGCTGAAGTTAACAAGAGCTGTTCAAGGAAGCTTATGGGCGGAGACACAGAAATCTGGGGAAACATCAAAGTAATGTGTAGTTTATATCATATATTGAAATTTGTTTTCAAGAGTCCTGGTTCTTTTACACATTTTCTGTTCATCACTTCTAGGGCTGCAGAGATTGACATATCTGAGCTCGAGAATCTTTTTTCAGCAGCAGCTTCAAATTTAGATCATGGGAGAAAGATGAGCACGCAAAGCTCACGGGCACCTAAAGTTGAAAAAGTGCAACTGGTATATTATTTGTAAATTGCAATCCATATGCATTTCCAGTTTCTTTATATATCTTTCTCTGTGTGTGTGTGTGCGTGTGCGTGTGCGTGTGTGTGTGTAAGAAAACTAGTGTTTTCTGAATTATATGAAGCCAGTAAGCAAACAGCAAATCCGTGGTCAATACATCGCATCTGTGTCTGAATTGTGTGGATTTACCAATTTCTGGACCTACTACCGTAACCATTAATCTACATGATTTCATTTCAGATTGACCATAGACGAGCATATAATTGTGAGATAATGCTTTCGAAGGTGAAAGTACCGCTGAATGAATTGACGGTAAGCCAAATTTAACATTTAAAATTTTCTATTACGTCATTTTTTTGACCATTTTCATAATGGATAACCCCTATGTCGAAGTTAAAATCTTGGCTTACTTTAGCTACCTGTTCTATTTTTGCACCCATGAAATTTTCCCTTCCGGTGACTTGTTCTTGCCTTGATCGATCTTTCACCATAATGCCTCTCTTTCATCTCAGCATTTCAAAAGCGGCATATAATTTGTACAAATATCACATAATTTATAAAAATTATCTTTCTTTTTATTTTTTGCTCTTTTTGTATACTAGATATTATTTCCATGAAATCTTCTTGTGAATTATTGTCCATGGACTTTTTTTTATGGAAATCCATGGACTTTCTTAGAGCATATTCACGACCTTAAATAATATTGTAGATATATATTTATTTTTATTGTTATCAGGTTTATCTTGTACGAAAGTAAAAAAGTATTCTTGAATCTTAATCTTCAATTTTACCTATGATTTTCAGAAGTTCGTGCTTGCCCTTGAGGATTCAGTACTAGATATTGATCAGGTTGAAAACCTCATAAAGTTCTGTCCAACAAAAGAAGAGATAGAACTGCTTAAGGTAAACTGACCTGTTTAGCATCATGCTCTATTTAATTTGATTGCTACTGTTAGTGCCATCCAGATGATACTACTATCCATTTGATTGGTAATTTATTTTCCATTCTGTGTCAGAATTATACAGGAGAAAAGGAAAAGTTGGGAAGATGTGAACAGGTATATATTTGATGCTTGAAATTGTAATCGTTTTGAAGGATTCTAGACATCAGATGTTGGAAATCAATTCAACTAATAATACTCCTCTGATGTAGCTCCCTTAATATTTAAGAATCGACTCAAATCGAGAAATTATCCATTAGGACTGCAAAAGCAGTTACAAAAATGATATGAATGCGTAAAAGTTAATATTGGATTAATAGGTTTGTGGATCTTTTTGGCAGTTTTTCATGGAGTTGATGCAAGTACCAAGAATAGAATCTAAGCTCAGAGTCTTCTCATTCAAGATGCAGTTTCTCATTCAGGTTAGAAAATGGATTCTCTAACCTGCTTGGTGATATTTTTTCAGTTTTGCCTTAAGTACAAGTTCTGTCAATTTTATGTTTCTATCTAGATCTCTGACCTAAGAAGAAGTCTGAACGTGGTGAACTCTGCAACAGAAGAGGCAAGTTGCTGTCTCTCTCTCTCCCTCCCTCTTTTTTTTTTTGATATAAGGTTCAATTTTTCCCCTAAGGTTATGGGATAAGGTTAAGTTTACCCTTATCTTACAAAATGGGCAAATGTTGCTCCTACTGTGGAAAACCGAGCTCACTTTTTTACCCTTTTCCAATTGATTCTGCACTGGCTAAACTATTTGTTGGTAATTGTATTGGTATTTACTGAGAAAAGGGTATAACTGAGTTAAAAGTTTTACCACGAGGCAACATTGGGCTGCTTTGTACGATAAAAGGTAAAATTGATTTTCCCAGATGACTTTAGGGATATATTTGAGCCTTACGCTTCCTTTTTACGACTTTGGTAGGTATTAAAACATTTGCATCATGCTGCCACTGCTCTTAGCAGATTAGGAGTTCCGAGAAGTTGAAAAGAATCATGCAGACTATTCTTTCTCTAGGAAATGCTTTAAATCAAGGAACTGCTAGGGGTAAGTCGAATTATTTTTTTGACGTTTTATGATAATAAGCCAAGATCAATCACTTTATACTTCATTCCGTATGCATATGCATTTGTAAAGAACACAGCTGCACTAGAGAAAAAAGGCCCATGATTGAGTGGCAATCTTTCTTTCTTTTTTTATATAGGCTCTGCTATTGGATTCAGGTTGGACAGCCTTCTGAAACTAACTGATACACGGGCGAGGAACAGCAAGATCACTCTCATGCATTACCTTTGTAAGGTACAATTTGTTACTTGATGAACTAATTAGAAACATAAGATGGTTCCTAGACGGATTTGGATCCTTTCAGGTTGGCTTTTAACTTGAGATGTGATGTTTGATAAATCTTAACCATCAAATACAAATTGATAATTCTAAATGTATAAAACTGAATTTCAATTCCACTTTATTCATTTTGCATCTGATGGTTGAGAATGAGATTATAAAGTGATTTCTCAACTTCAAAGTCAACTTGGGAGGATCCTTATCCTTTTAAGACACACATACACACATCTGAAGAAGAAGTCGACAATGGCTAGACATCTCAAATAGGCAAGCGACACATCCATATATAAACTGTAGTTCAAGCATGTAGATCTATAAATGCATATGGAACTATTTTTTTTCCCATCAACTAGAATATAAATTCAAGCTTAGAAGGGCCATCATAAGGTATAAGCTCTTCCAACGAAATTTTTCACCATACATAAGCCTCCAAGCAGTTTGCTAGGTTATACGACAATGACCTTTGTACTATGTGTATTGAATCTTTTCAAAAAGGCATTACGGAAGATAAGAATAGATAAATAAATGAACAAAATGAAATTTTTGAGTGATGATTTCATTTCCTATGAGCCAGATACGGCTCAACAAACGAGTTAGACAGTCAAGTCCGAGTGACCTAATTTACTTTTGGGATTAAACCACTTGGGCAAGTAATTATTAGTAGTTGGCGTAGGTTATATGAACCCCTCATATTCTCTTCCCTTTACAATATGGACTAAATAATGGTAACAAAGAAGGTAAATCCTCAGTAAGTGTAAAGCAAGCTCCAGCATAGAGGTGAGAAAACATGACAGACTGGTTTGGATTTAAGTGAATTCGAGTTCAGTGGGCTCAGATCACCCAAGCTTATATCATGAAGGATTTTTGGGTTGAAATTTGTTTATTCCAGTCATTAACTTATTATTATTATGAGGGTGTTTTCCTCCCTAAATCTGTATGTGTATGTGAAAGCAATAATATTCGTAAATAGTACATAGTTTAGCTGCATAATTCTTAAACTCGTGTAAAATTGGAAACATGTTCATTTCCATTCCTTCTATGTTTCTTTTCATTATTGTTTGTTATGTTTTGATTCTGTTAAGCGTCCTAAACGTAAACATGATACATGTATGCATAATTTCACTGAGTTTTGAACTTCAAATCTCAATTTTCACATTTTCCATGAGAGTAGAACAATATTTCAAAAGAACTTGTTTGTGCCATAGATTGAATCAAAGAAATGGAAGTTATTTAGGTACATTTTGTTTTCTCTTTCTGTGCTTTTTATTCCTCTTTCTGTTTTAGGTTTGTTAGTTGTAATTGTCGCTGTGATAATGAGCAGATGAGTATGAGTTCTGCTAGAAAAATAATTTTGGGCTAGTGCTCAAAGGACATGACTCTTACTATTTCTTATGAGGTCTTGATTGTTGAATATGAAACTTTGGTATCGAATCTCAAGAGGTTCAAACAACATGTTATCTTCTAAGATGTTTGCAGTCATGGTAATTCTGATTAACATATTTCCTTGTATTTTTTATTTGTATGCTACAGGTGCTTGCTGACAAACTGCCAGAACTTCTAGATTTTTCCAAAGAGCTTGCTAATTTGGAACCGGCAGCAAGGGTATTATTTTTTTCCCCTATATCATGGTTGTTTACATATAGTATAGATATGTGTGTATATATAGAAAGCTCGTATTCTTTAACTGATATGTATGTTTTCCACCTAGATACAATTGAAAGTTATGGCAGAGGAAATGCAAGCTATTAGTAAAGGATTGGAAAAAACTGTACAGGAACTCTCAACCTCAGAAAGCGATGGTCCCATATCAGAGAATTTTTGTAAGGTATTTAACTTCATTATTTCATGGTTAATCTCAAGCTTATGAGATTCTACTAATGCTTGCCAATTGTTATTTGCTTGTTTGCTAAAGCTTATCCGCTTTTTTGAAAAGGATATATTTTAAGGTTTTGACACATGGATTAAGGTCCCAAACTGTACAAGCTTCTTCCAAAGCATACGGCTTTGTGGGTGTAGATGATGATATCTATACAGATGGATCTTATATATCGTAAAATGAAATTATTCCATGAGTGGGTATATAGGAATCCAAATCTGCTGAATCACTCATGTTATGCTCTTCTACATCCTACGTCTTCCCGTTCCTTCATCTGGCTTATGTTCTTCATGTAGCATTCAGACTGAATGACTCTATAAAATTACGTCGATCCTTCCACATATTAGGGGTAACGTAGGAGACATTTCTATTTTTCCCAGGGAATCTTTAGAATTACCACTGCTTAGCTTTCAATTCGCCTCTGGCCATCAAATGAAATGTGAATCTCTTTGAAACAAGGGGCACTTCTGGTTCTGTCGGTGCTTGAAACAATTTTGTCTTCTCCATATTACTATATCTCTAGAGAATAATTTTCTATGAGGAACTACTGAACTCAATCACTTGCTGCCGTTACTCTTCAGTTTTCTGTTGAGGTCTATCCTGTAGAGGTACTCAAATTGGATCAGTGATCGATTTCTAGGTTTCGTCGTAAGCCTAATTGGTTACTTCCAATTACGTAAATCAATAGTTCAAACCGCAGTCAAAGAGGGCATTTCCCATTTTTATAGGAACTTCTGTACCAGAAATAATGGTATCTCCAATTATAGCCCCTCTGGGGCCTTGTAATTTTATTTTTTCTATTGTGAAGTACTTTGTTAATTTTATTATAGTAAAAATAAAATACAATGATAAATTTGGAAAACTATTAAACATTATCTTGATTTTTTTATTTTTTTTAAATGAGATTTTAGAAAGAAAGCGTTTTCCTAGAAAGACGTTCTTTGAAAAACAAAGTAATCCATTTTTTCAACTTGAATATTGTTCAGGGAGTAGAATTCTTTTATTAGAAGGGCCTTAGGTCAATATATTCACCCCAAGAAGCCAAGTATTTGTCTTCTATAGACTATGGAGTAATAAGAAATATGCAGGCAATTCTAAACAAAATCTTAATTTAGCAGCTACCATAAAAAGTTTGACATACAAACCCCTTGGTATGTGTGTAAGATAGTGTATTAAATCATTATCATTGTTGGGTGGTAGATGTTAGAAATAATAAAACTATTCTTCGAGTCTAATCTATCCCTTAAGAATTTTGGTTAAAAGGGTTTTTTTAAGATGGTATCAGAGCCTCTTATCCAAAAGGTATAGAGTTCCTGGCAATCTTAGATTTATTGATTAATTTCCAGGACAAGGTAGAGATCATTTATTGTTCCACATGCTTCTAACCTAAAGAAAATTTGAGGCTTGGGATGTGTTTGAGATAGTAAAAATCATTTGTGGATCTTACCGATCAGCATAAGTTATTTGGCAATAAGTATCACATGCATCCAGGTGTTTGCCATTGATTTGTTTTGCTCATGTTATAATGTTTCAGATTTTGAAGGAGTTCCTTCGTTTTGCTGAAGCTGAAGTGAGATCTTTGGCTTCTTTATACTCTGGAGTGGTACATATTTTTAATCACCCCTAATTACTATCTGATTTTGTAGTGTGTTTGTAACTTTTGCCTGAGCATTAATGTTATCACAGGGTAGAAATGTGGATGCATTGATTCTTTATTTTGGCGAAGATCCAGCACGTTGCCCATTTGAACAAGGTATTAACTAGTTGAATCAATTTCTTTGTTTGTTTTGCTTCAATGGGTTTTGCCTATTTCATCTTGCATGTCAGCACCTGATTCTCCTAGTTTTTTGTGCAATGATTGAATCATTCTGAGGCCTTTGAACTTTGTTGTTTTTACACATCAAGCACCTTATCTTTTACTTTTAAACATTGAGCCCTTAATATTTTGTCTTTACATGCTCAGTCCTTATCATTATAAACCTATGAATGGATTCCTTAGCCTATTTCAGCCCTTTCACTATTGTGTTGGGTTTATAAATGATCAAGGGTTCAACGCATGAAAATAAAGGATCACAGGTTCAGAAATATGTGTAGAGGGCTGTGGAAAAAAATAAAAATCAGGGATCAAAGTGTAAAAACAGCAAAACTTATGTGCCTCAGGATGCTAATCTTTTTGTGTAGATAAATGGTTAGCTATTTATAACCACTATATTATGCAGTTGTTTCAACTCTAGTAAACTTTGTGAGAGTTTTCAACAAATCACACGACGAAAATTGCAAGCAACTTGAGATAGAAATGAAGAAAGCAGCAGAAAACGAAAAACCGAAAATAAGCAAAAAGGAAGTACAAAGCTTGGGAGTGGCAGCATCAAGTAATTAGCTTCTTAAGATGAATTATATTCGAAGAATTGCAGCGAAGAAGAGTCATTAAATGACTGATGTAGATCAACTCAGAAATGTAGATAAATTTTATTTTCTTCTCAAAGGTATGCCTATAATCCCAATTTCCATTTCTGCTTCATCTTAAATTAATAGAAGAAATAGATAATTGTGAAGGAAATTTTCTTAGAGTTGTCTCCCTCATTCAAGTTTTTTCTTTTCATCTTTAATTTGTTTCTCTTTTCATTTTGCTGTAAAGCTGTGCTTCTATGCACAAAATATTAGTTTATTGTATATATCTATCTTTAGGCAGGAATTTAAGCTTCCAATTTCCAGTAGTATCTTCAGGGTAAAATGTACAGCAATATGGTTGAAATTTTGTATTTGCTTAAATCTTTAGAAAAAATAAAAAAGTATTTTAGCACTTTTATATCATCCATTCTTAGTGGTTTTCGAAAAAGTATCATCCATTCTTAGTGATGTATTTGCATTTGATGTATTTTGGGATAAAAAAAAAGAAATATAATAATTGAATTAGTATTTTGTTTTCACCATTGCATTACAAGTAAAATCTTAAATTAACTAAAGAAAATGTTACTCAATTTGGGTAGTGAAGATCCCGCAGGGATCCGAATTCACGGGTTAGGAGTAGGTTTATTTTTTCGCTTCATCAACGAGGGCGTCCAACTAGACAAAGAGGGTGAGTAGTCTTCATCTACAATGTATCTCATATGCAACTTCATAGGTTGATGCTACCTTGACGAATGCTTAAGAAGGTGATTCTCCAAATGTCAGTGTGCTTTAATTCTATAGTGAGTTTATTTTTAATTTTTAACGTATAAAGAGAGTCTCAATTTAATCTATGGTATAAAAAACAATGGTTACTAATGAAAGAAATGAAGTTTATTTTGGTCCATGTCCTAAAAAATTAATGTAAATCCATCATTGTGATTTGCTTAATTGTGAAAATTATTTTAAAATAAATAAATTAAATAAAGTGTGACTCACAACATATCATATATTGCAAAGCACAAAATACATCAAAACATAAATCACATGTCTTTCTTTTTGATTGAAAAAGCTGAACTGAATTGAAAAGAAAGAACTGAACTGAATGGAATGTCTAATAAATTTTGATGAACCGAACTGGAAAAAAAAAAAAAACCTGAATGAATTGAATGTTTAATGAATTTTGTTGAACCGAACTGCTACTGAATTGAAATGTGTTGAATATAAGTAAAAAATGATAGAGTTTTAGTATCATATATATTAACAATAGATAGTTTAAAACAATTTTGAAGTAATATATCCCGTCAATCCATTAATATGGTAAAGTACTTTTCTTGGTAAGCTCCATATGCATGAAAGACAAAAAGAAATGTGAACGATTCTGATTTGAGTTACATTAAAATCATCAATTATGAAATCAATGTTATAAATCAGGGATTTGGGAAATTGAAATAGAGAAGTGGAATATATAAATGGGTGACTGAACTTGATATAGTTGGTAGATCATCTAAGATTATAGTCATAGCTTTCGTGCCTTAGACGCAATGACATATGCTGAAAGGTACAGTAATAATTCTTATAATAATTTGGTAACTTATTTGTTTGTCTATTCTACTAAACCATTTTTACATTTTGTGTATTATTATCATTTAGGATACCAAATTTAGGAGAGGAGACTTTCTAATAGCAAAACTGGTTTTGTTTTGGAGAAGAAAAATAAAATGTTCTTAGACTTCTATCTTTTGATATTTATGCATTGCTCTCTTAATTTTTATCCGGAGTGCCAAAATGCACAAATCTCTCTAGTCGTTACAAGATCATGTACAATAAGAAGAAGGAATATATTTGAGTAAACTTTCTCTCGCATGTTTTGAGATTTACATCAATTAGAACAATTTTAATTATAGTGACATATTTAAAATGGTTTTGTTAATTGCAGCCCACTTTTGAGAAAATACAGTCCATTAATAATAATTTTTGACAAATTTTTTCAGTAAATTTATTTTTTTGGATTTGAAAACCGTTTCCATTATGGGAGAACCAATTCCACCAACCGTTTCTACCATGGTGGAATTGGTTTTGAGAACCGAAGATTGGGTAAAATATCTATTTTCCCCAATCAGATTTGAGAACCGATTCTACCATGATAGAATTGGTTCTCAAAACCGTTTCTTGGTATAAACAGTTCTCAAAACCGATTATCATGGTGGAATCGGTTTTCAAAACCGTTTCGCTCATGGTATAAACGGTTTTGAGAACCGTTTAGGCAAAAAAAGATTAATTTATTTTTTTTCAAATATTTTTGATCGATTGTTTATTTTCGGAATATTTGGCATCCCCGACATTATCAATTTTCGAGTTTTAGGTTATTAATTTGGAGAAGTGTGTCATGTTGTTGAGAGAAAATTAAAAGTTTGGTTTTTTTCGTTAAAACAGATTCAATTGTGAGAATAACAAAACTGTTAAAAATTATCAAAAGTGGGATGTGTTTTCTCAAAAGTGGACTGCAAAATAGCTCTCCACTATTTAAAACTACCATTACATGTGTTAAGGCAACTTTTCTAAAATGAAAAATCAAACGAAAATGTTGATGGAATAAATATAACACAAATTAATGAACTTTAATGATTGTTTTAAAATGGTCACGCGTTTTTAATTTATTACTTCCTTCGTTTTTAAATGTTATTCATTTTTGTAAAAATATGAGGAATTGAGATACCATTAATTATAGCATACAAATATTGATTTGTCATCTCTTTAATCTCTTATCTTGCTTGTGTCCTTAACACTATATAAACACGGAGACATAATCGACAAAACTCTAACATTTGTTAGCAAAAATGAAAAAAAAACATGACTAACATTTGTGAAAAAAATTTACTATACAAAAACAACTACTCCCTCCGTTCCTTATTACAAGTCCTTTTGGCTTTTCTACTTTTTCCAAAATATAAGACCTTTTGGCTATAAAAGGAATGATTATTAGAGGAATTTCCATCATTATCCTTTTCATTTAAGAAATAATATATTATTAGAGAGAATGATGGAGATATTTTCAGCATATTAATTAGGGGTAAATTAGTATTTGCATTGACATTCTTATTCTTACTCTAAATGGCAACAAAGCCTTATATTATGGAACGGAGGGAGTAACGTATAAAATAGAGCGAATACAATAAAATTATTCAACTTTAATTTTGTCTTAATAAAACTCACAACGAGTAACTTTAAAAAAGAAATTGAATATAAAAATGTGATATAAATGTTACTTTAACAGAGTCAGTTTGAACAACTGTTTTGACGACATGTAACAGCTAACTAAATATCATATGATTGTCGTACTTCATCGATTTTGATTAATTCTTTAATAAAATGAATGTCACATATATCAAATTAATATAGTTGAACGGCGTAAGTAATACTTCAACAATGCGATTTTTTAAGAGAGTTTTTCTATGGTTATTTTGTTTTGGCAAAAAACATCTTGAGACCCCTGATCTTTCATCTTTCAGTGCATTAAGTCATTGATCTTTCATTGGAACACATTAAGCCCTTGATCTTTTATTTTTGGTTCTATCAAGCCCATATCTAATAAAATTGGATGATTTGTTAACTTTGACAAATTAATAAGATCGAAATATTGTGGCATAATTACAAATCTAGCCCGTTTAGGAGGGTTCATTAATATATGTGATTGACTTTGCTTTTTACTTACATTTCCAGACAATATTGTCTTTTTCAAATTGACAATTATTTTTCCCGCCTATTCGAATGTAGTAACGTCACACCTTCTTTCTTAAACGTTTCTCTTTGTCTCTCTCCAATTAAGTCTCTCAAGTTCATTTCTGTAATCGTTTCTTCTTCTTCATCATCTTTGCTCTTCTTTTCTTTTTCATCTTAGCTCTTCTATTTGATTCTGGCCCCACAAATCAAGGCCAAATTCTTGATGATTGAAAATTACTAAAGCACATTTACTGAAAAGAAATTACTGAACTGAAATGAAGAACCGATAACTAATAAGGCATAAAGAACATAGTCAAACATCATTCATTAGATTTCATGTATGTTTTCATTCTCTTCGATTTCACTTTCGAAATGACTAGAAAAGAAGCAAAACAACGATAATAAATACTGATTTTCTTGTTCATTTTTTTTAAAATTGTTGAATAATTTATTAAAAATTCAATCAATTGTATTTAATTAGGTATCACAATATTTCAATTGGTCTTATTAATTTGTGAAAGTTAACAAATCATCCAATTTTGTTAAATGAGGACTTGATAGAACCAAATATAAATGATCAAGGGCCTTATGTATCCAAATAAAAGATCAATGACTTAATGCACCGAAAAGGAAAAGATCCAGGGCCTCAAGATGCTTTTTGCCTTTTGTTTTTTACAAAATATCCACTACTTTATCTATTTCCACCATTAAATGAGTGAGATGTAAGTTGATTCAATGGTGAAGAAGACAAAGTAACAAAAAAAAAACACAAAGTAACAATAACCTTCATTTTTTGAAAATATTATGATTAAATAATTTTTTCGGTAAATATTATAATTAAATACTAATTAGGGTAAAAACTAAAACAATAATTTAAAGGTAAAACACATTATTTAGTCATTTATGTATTTAAATTTGTGCATTTAGCCACTGACTTTTTATGTAGTCACATTTGGTCACTCACCTTTGTAATTTGTTCATATTTGGCCTTTAAATTACCAATTTAGTGAAAATTCATCGTTCGTTGATCAAAATTGAAAGGAGATAAAAATGTTAAACATGAAATTTCCTCTATTTCAAATAAGTAAGTTAATATTAAAATTAGCAAAAAAATACAAATGTAGAAATGTCAATTAAAAAAATAATTGTGAAATTTCACCGAATTACAAATATTAGTGGACAAATGTGACCAAATAAAAAGTTAGTAACCATATGTACAAATTTAAAAAAGGTTAATGGTTAAATAGTATTTTTTACTAACCTAAATCATGGACTAAATAATTAAAGCATCTATGAAAAATTTACCGGGGGATCCCATTGGGGCCCTGTCATTATCAATTATCAATTATCAATCTCAGAAAACGTCTTCGTCTTGCATGTGAGATCTCCTCGGTTTTGGTATCCACATAACCATAAAGATTAAAGAGAAAGGTAAAAGTCAAGGAATAAATACCCTTCTTTTTTTACATATAAAAATATAGTGAACTACTTCACACCCTAATCATTCGATCTACCATTTTTATCTTTTCACTTTTCATTTCTCTTGCGATTTTATTCGACCAGCAGCACGTTAATTCTCATGATTTAATAACAAAAGAAATGATGATAAATAAACTAATATAAAGTTAACTTGACTTGTAAAGATGTCTGATAGTGATAATATCTAGATTCGTCTGAATATTATCTATTCATCTCCGACGAATTAAGAGGCTAAGACCGAAAATGCGGTTCACCAAAATCCAAATCCAAATATATATCCACGAGTTCAATAGGAAGGATCCGCCTCTATAAGGACTCGTGCGTCATAGGTGGATTGATACACCGTGTCGCATCTCTAACGGCTTCTAAAATGGTAAAAGGGATCTACCATATCCAGTCGATGCGCCAAGAATGTCCCGATCAAAAGGGGACAAAAAAGGATACATTGCAGGTATGGTGTCAGTGCACTATTTGTGCTAAAAAATCTCTTAAAAGGTTATTTCCTTGCCAACCAATACAAGGGTAATATAATAATCTACTTTCTTAAGAGGATAAAGATGAGATCACTACAGAAGACCCAAAAAGAAATGAAAATAACACAATCACTATTCATATGAATATTCTTCTCCTTTTACATCATTTTTTCTATTTATTCCATATTTTTACTAATTCTTTGTATTTGTTCTAACTTAATTGTCGGAGGTGAATCAAGCAATAAAGAGCCGACCACTTTCTCGGAACTCTGATTGCTTTTTCGAGACACTCGAAATCAATTGGTGCGATGAGCATGAAATTTAGTTCATCAGAAAACCATAATTTCCCTTAGCATAGAGTTCACCGGATTTCATGGAGAAAGAACGTTCACATCTCGTTAACGGATTTGATGCTCCGGCATGATCATAACCCATCTTGGAGCATAAATATAAATTAGTTATCCGCTAAAAAATTTGGTCTGAACTAGGAGATATCAATCACTCAAGATGAAATTGTCTTGTTTTTCTTGCTCTGTTTATGGATCGAGCATAATTTTCTCAAACGGCTCCATAGGGAGGGAGTCATGTAGCATTCTAGGGCCATATTATGATCTCCTTTAGCTACGATTGATGCCCACATCAGCGAGAATTAGCAAGTATTAAAGATGGAGATAGCTTTCTCGAATTCATTAATGAGAGGTCTGCTGAGTATGATATTGTAAGCCAAGTTGTCTTCGGCCACTATATATTCTGAGGTTGTTTTCCATTTGTGTTATCCATCTTTTATCTTTATATTCATGGAGATTGTGTCAAGCAATGAAATTGTGTGGTTGCTGACTCCTTCAAGGGTAGACTCTCCCTCATTTTGCTTATTCCTAACAATTCATAGGCTTTTTTTTGAGATTACATTAGCAAATCACCCATTGTCCACCATCATTTTCTTTAATAAGAAAGCCCTTCAGGCCTACCTCGATAACTAAGGCATCTTCTTCAAAGCTGAGTGAGTTATTAGCCAAACCCGTGAAGAGGAACTTAGCCTTAGTTTAGGCTACTCTACTCTTCTCAGTCCTAGCCCCTTTGTATTTATGGGATCGGTTCTCTTGGGGTCTGCCAACTATGACGTTTATCACTGCATGATGCTTCTTATCCTTCTTGTCGTCTGGCTCGGGTTTCTTAGATTATTATCCTATTTCAGGAATTTAGCCAGCTTACCATTCGCCACCATCCTCTCAATTTTCTTTCTGCTAATTGAAAGCAGTCCTCGGTGTTATGCCTCTTGATTTCACGGAAGTGACAATATTTATCAATGGCATTCCTGCCTCCACATCGCATCATGTTGGGGTAATCCATTTCTTTTTCATTTTCCTCGGCCCAAAAGATGATTTTTTAGGGGCATTGAAAGGTGTTTCCTCTTTAGGAGCCCTAAAAGATCTCCTTTCCTGAGCATGCTTCTCATCAATATAGTCTTGATTACGTTCTTTGCGATTTCCCTTCTTTTCCTCCTTAGCTGGCCCGAGACTATACTTTATAGATGTGTTCTTTTTATGGACATCCCACTTCACATAATTCTGACCAATGAAATTAGGCCTTGAAAATTGCTAGGAGTCTCGGTAGATAGTTCATGGAGAGGGCTTCGTATTTGCAGTTCTCTCCCATATATTTGATGGCTAGTTTAACTTCCAATGCTTCAATTTGGATGGCTAGCTTATGGAAATTTTTCGATAAAACTTTGGAGAGTCTCAACGTCTTTTTGTTCCTGAGCTGATAGGTCATCCATGGTCATCTTTTTTTGGAATAGATGTCACATAATGATGATAAAACTTGTTCGCCGTATCTTCTGAGTTGACTTTAGGAAGCAGTTTTGATTGCATTTAGCACATGCTGAGAAACTTATTCAGAACTTAACAAAAATTGTTAGTCAACAATCATCAAGTATATAAGTGTATGTATTTAAATATCTTCTGAAACACTTTGGACTAACCAAAATACATATGGTTCATCAGTTGTCTTTGTTATGATGGCATGTTTGGCAGCTTTCGTTGGAGTTGTTCATGTGGGGATGTTTCTTCCCCTCATGTGTTGATCTCATAATGGCATTTGATGGTAAGCAATTTTCTTAGACGCCTTAGTTAAGCTCAGCTTTGTTCCTGGAGAGTGTCAAGTTTCTGCTCAAAGGAATCTTGAGCTGCAATCAACGGATTATCTATGAGTCTCATTCTTCCAGGGCCAATAAAGCTAGTGTAACTTATTAACCCGTCTTCTATTGCATCACAATTATGGACAGCTCCGATGGTATTCTTTGTTGGAGTTGGCCATTGTTGAACTGAAACCTCATTCTCTGGATTATCTTGAGGATTCATGGTTTGTTTGTTGGCGGGGAATAGAACTCGCCTCAACTTACCCAGTTAATATGCGTAAAAACTGTGAATATGACGGGGATTACTTCCGTTTAGCAAGAGTCCACGCTCACTGCACCAAATTGATAATTAGTAAATTGAACCGAGTTATCGGACGGCTGGGAAGCCTTGCGTTTTCAAAACATGAGGTTGTTGGATGGCGACCCTTGTTCGATGCCTAAGTCAATCATGATTATGAAAGAAAGAAGGATTGAAGAAAACATAAAAAAACTTAAGTCGTAACTGTGTGTACCTTAATGTCTTGTATTCTTGCTATATATAAAATATATAATCGGTTACCTTGTAGAGGTAGAATTCAACTATCTATGCAATAAGAGACTAACTAAAAGTTTTTGAGCCTTTTAATTCGACCCGAATGAGGAAAGCCACGTGGGAGCATGACATTGTCTTTGCCATAGAGACTGAATCCGGGAAGGATTACGATTCTTTTACAAAGAGAACTATTAGGAAGGCTCACTATGACTTCAATGATGTCAACGTATCTCGCACGGCAGAGTGAAAACTCTACGATGATGGCACGTGTCATTATTTATTTCGTAGGACATTAGTCCTTTTATTTTTTCTCATTTTCTCTTACCTGAATTGATCGTTAGAGAGAGATGGTTGATCAACTACCGTTCAAAGTCACTCGTTTTTATCTTGTTTGCAGGATGAGAATTCTACCTAATCTACTCAGAGCTTAAGAGCATATCTAGTGGTAGTAAAAAATTTCAACCAATTTACTCATCCACATTATCAAATAACACTATTCTAAACCACTTTCCATTCAAAAAACAACCAACAAAAATTTCACTCTAATGGTTCACTAATTTAATGGACCCACATATCACACAAAATTTTATTATATTAATTTATATCCATCAATCTTATACAAAACCTTTTATTATAGGCTTAATACACAAAAAACCCCCTAAACTTGGTCAAATGTTGCAACTGTCCCCCTGAACTTTTAATTGTAACAAATTACCCCTCAAACTTGGCAAATTGTAACAAATAACCCCATATTTTGAGTTTGAAAAGTCAAATGCCACGTGTCATGCCCTTATTCGATATTTGAAAAGTCAAAGTGTCACGTGTCATGATTCTATAGGGTGTTTGAAAAGTCAAAATGCCACATGGAATGATCTTATAAGGTGTTTAAAAATTTATGCATCATTGGGGGTAATTTGTTACAATTTGCCAAGTTCAGGGGGTAATTTGTTACGATTTGCCAAGTTCAGGGGGTAATTTGTTACAATTGAAAGTTCGAGGGGACAATTGCAACATTTGACCAAGTTTAAGGGGTTTTTTGTGTATTAAGCCTTTATTATATTACTTTTTTTAAAACAAATATTATATTAATTAAAGTAAGTGTAACGGGCGCACAAAGTCACACACCCGAATAAAACACCAATTCATTTGGGTTGGTTGTTTTTTATCTTCTCTAGTGGTAGATTGACCATTTAGTATATTTTTACAATTTATTAGTTGGTCTTTTTTCAAATAATTAGAGTTGCTCTAAGATACACCCTCTATCACCATATTTGACAAGTTTAAGGTTCAATTCGACACTTATTTCAAACATAAATACGAACACCAAAAATCTCTTTATATATAAAAATTTCTTATATCAATTAGATATAAAAGAATGACTTGGACATATGTCAAGTAGTTGTTTACAATACTCTCCCTTCACGAGGCCATAGCATTTAAATAAGGCGCTCTCAATCCCAATGTTTAATTAATAGCAATATGCTAATCACTCACTCTCACACTAAATAAAGTTGCACTATTCAGTGTTAAGTTGACTTCAATCAGTCACTTAATTACAAAATATATTTACATCAACCAATACTAGAATCATTGTTTCTAAAACAAAAAATTAAGCGCACAAACTAATTGATGAAATAAATTCAACTTTCACTACAATATATGTAACAGTTTTTATAATTTAAACTTTTATTATAGCTATGTATAACATGATCTATATAAATAAATGCAATATAAAACAATAAAATGAATAGTAATAAATGAAATCATTTTTTTTAATGACGTATAAACTAATTTGATGAAATCAATTGAAAAGTTTCACTATAGTAAGCGTAACAGTTTTTGACGTAACAACACGATATATGAAAATAAATGCAATAAGAAACAATTAAAAAGATAGTATTATATTTTTCTTACGATTTTGACACGCTAACCCGAAAATGACATCGGCTAGCAAAGTAAAGTGGCAAGGGTTTCTCATGGGGACCTTATGTAATGTGAGCACTTTTTGATGAAAGAAAAGGTGGAGTTTAACGGAAAAAGAGAAGCAAAGACAGATTACCAAACAAACACTTATCTCTCTTCTTGTTTTCCTATGTTTGTGTCTGTTTCTGTTAAATAATCAACAACCCAACCCAACCCAACCCAACCGCCATTTTTCTTCACCTTGAAGCTTCTTCTTCCATCCCATTATTACTTTTACAGCCCCATTACCACTCAATTATCATCATCATCATCACTAATAATAATAATAATAATGGATGTGAGCAGGAGGAGAGCTGGCCTTAAAACCAGCGTTGTTGCTGGGTCTGTTTGGGAATCCAGAATGAAAGCCTTCAATGGCGGGGATTCAGTTCTCGACGATCAAACACCCGATACCTCTACCCGAAAAACATTCCTCAAAAGAAGCCCTACTGGAACTACTGCTGCTAGTGTGAGGAGGAAGACTTGGAAATCTGAGAGTTTTAGGAATTCTGATGAACAGAGTAGAGAATTGAGTGATGGAATCAGGAAAGGGAGAAGAGGAAGATCTGATATCGGAACTGAGAAAACTCCGATTCAGGGTCATAAAGGAAGATCTGACGATGTAATTCAGATACGGAAGTCAAGATCTGATGTTAAAGAGGTTGTTCAATCTCCATCTGATGAAGCTCAATTGAGAAATGTGAAGTCTGATTTAGCGAGTTCCCCGAATCAATCTGGCAAGGATATTTCAATTGATTACGGAATTGAAGATAGAGAAATCGAGGAGAAAAATGGATCTGAAGAATCTTGTAAAGAATTTGGTGTTTGTCAAGAACATGTTATTTCTCGTGACTCTGACGAAGACGAAGAAGATGTAGTAGCTATTGATGATGACAACGATGATGATGAAGAAGAAGATGAAATGGAAGTGGAGAAGAAGAGTGTTGACATTGTAGAAATCAAATTACCAGAAGAGAAGAAATTGGAATCAAAACAATCAGAAATCAGTGAACAAGAACAGAAACCAAACAAGAAAATTGAAATTGCAGACAAAAAAATTCATCAACTCAGAAACAGAACAGCTCCACCGACTTCTTCAACTTTCAAACAACCTCCTCCTCCTCCTCCATTGATTCGTAGAGCAGAAATTTACCGAAATCTATCGAATTCAACCAAACAAAATTCATGTGAGCAATTCATCTTCTTAATTATAATTACGCTTCAGTTTAGTTCGACAAGTTCAGTTCAGCAACATTCAGTCAGTTCAGTTCAGCAAAATTCATTAATCATGTTGTTTATCATTTTGATTTTTTCTTGTTTTGCAGTTCCTGTTAAGAATGAATACCAGAATTTTCAAGAACGCCACAGCAAACTTCAAAATCTAGGTACAAAATTTACAAATTAAGTTGTTGGAAATGTTAAATTCCATGTATGATTGATTGATTTCAGTGAAATGATCTTCAAATTATAATATTTTTATTTTTATTACAGTGGATTTAGTAATGTGGAGGGATATATCGAGATCTGCATTTGTTTTTGGAATTGGTACCTTCACAATAATTTCATCTTCCTATACAAAGGATCTCAATGTCAGGTCAGATATTAAAATACAAAAATGCTATGTGCCCTTTGTGTAAATATTATATTTTTTTCTGATAATTCTTTTATTTTAAATTCCAATGCAGCTTTATTTCTGTAATTTCTTATCTGGGTCTACTTTACCTTGCTGCCATTTTCCTCTATAGATCACTTATTTGCAGGTAAATTGAAATTCCCTAAGCGAATTATTATTGAATAAGTCAAAATAATGTAGTAATGTAATTAAAATGAAAAATTCAGGGGTGTTATTGAAATAAATGAAAGTACAACAAGTTGTGTTTTTGGAGAAGAAGAGGCAATTTGGATATTGAAGTTGTTTTTACCCTACTTGAATGAAAGTTTGTTGAGAATTAAAGCCCTGTTCTCTGGTGATCCTGCTACTACAATGAAGGTATATTTTTCTTTTTAATTTGTTCTTTTTATTTCAATGGAAAAAATAAATCAAATGGAGAAAGAGACAAAAAGTTGATGAAGTGTGAAAAATAGCAGATGGCAGTGCTGCTGTTTGTTTTTGCCAGGTGTGGCAGCTCTATAACCATATGGAAGATGGCTAAATTGGGTATGTGCTACCTTCTTTTTTGGATGAAATTACTAATTTCTCTTATTTTCAATTATTATAAAATATTGAAAATCATTTTTTAGTACTCATTTTACCATAATGTTTAAGGTTTATTTTTTTTGGTAGAATGTTTAAGGTTTATTGATAAGCAAAAGTTTTCTTATTTTAGACACCTACTTCTAAAATTTATTCTAAAAGAATTAATAAAATTAAAGGAAAATTTTATGGTTAATTTGTTTTTAACAAAGTTATTACTATTTCATTTTGTCCATCATTAGATCATGAGTTGAAATTTTGAAAAATAATTTAATGGTACATAAGATAAAGTATAAATAAAATAAATTGAAAACAAAGTAACCAGTCTACACTAAAATTGAAACTTACACTAATATATTTTAGGGCCTAATTATCTCATCAATTTTTCCATTAACAAACAACTCATTTTTCAGAAAAAAAATAAAATATAGCGAAAATAATTAATGGAACTTTGCTGATGTAGTAATTAGAATTACATCATTGAGAATCTTTATTATAGATTCATTGACTCTTCCACAACATAATAAATTAATAATAATTGAGAACCTGTATTTAAAATTTCATAGTATAGTAGAGGATCTATTGTCTAATTAATTTCAGTAATATATTAGGCACAGAACAAAATTAGCAAACAAATTAATTTTCATTGTAATGTTAAGTCTTATTAAAAAAATAATTTTAATCTCAAAATAAATTACTTTACTAGTGTACTTTCATGGGTAATTTAATTTTTAATCCAAACACTGTATTGCGCCTACTACTACACTATTTCAGTTATTAGTATATTTTACATAAGCAGTCAAGATGGATGAAATGGTAGTCTGAATTGATTTTTAATGTGAAGAATTATTCTTGGATTTGTGAATTTTAGAACTGAACTGGAACTCATTTATATGATGGGGTTTTACAGCAGTATCTGGTATTCTAAATTCAAAAATTATAGAAAATAATGATAAAATTATTAAGCATTCAATCAAATAATTTACTTTTTACTGTTTTTACACAGGCTTTTTTGGAGTTTTCATCGTACCAAAAGTGTGCTCATCATACTCCAAACAGTTAACTTGCTATGGTAAAAATCTTCAACTTCTATTAGCTAAATTTGACTACTTAGTTATAATAATATGAAGTTAAAGCTTAGATATCAATGGTGTAGAGACACTAGAAAAAGGTCCATCACCATGATAGGAAATGGACCTACTTAACATATGTTAATAGTTTTGGCGTAACGGCTAGCTCGGGAGGATGTTTATTTGCTTTCCTCCGTGAGCAATGGTCCTACAAAATACATAATATATAACTACACACTCGAAGTCAATATCTACCTTGATCATCAATCTCAATTATCTTTATTCTCGGATGCTAATTAGGCCAACCAACTTCCCACCTCATTCTTGGACCATTTTACCTTTCCTATGGGACCCAAAAATGCTTTGCCTGTCTGGCCCAAAGCCCAACTTTACTTCTTTTTTTTTTATATAATTTGTAAGGAGAATGCCTCCACATACACGTGTCGATGGATGTTTCAATTGGCTATAATTAATTGGTAAAGGCCAAGTTTACTCTTGTCGTGACTAATCAAATACATTTAATTAGACACTACTATTAGATTTAGATCTATTAGAACTTTAGGATGAGAGTTCAAAATCATCCTAAGAAATGATTTAGATCTATTAGAACTAGTATAATGTGGCTAATTATATGGAAATGAAACGTTTATAAATGGTGATAATCTCTCATTTCAAAGTGTATTTTGGGATGAGTTAAATCTAATCTAAAAAAGATTATCTAAATTTTGTAATGGTGAAAAAGAAATTTGTTGAAGCTTTTTTGGTGAGCAAGAAATAGGTAGAATAATTTATTAAATTTGTGAAAATGATGATAGCAAAATTCTGGGTGGGGCGGTTCCGAGATGCATGGGATTCATGCACGCACAAGAAAGCTGTGGCTCTGGCAATCTTCAGTCTTGTTTGGAATCTATCTTCAATGGTTGCACGTGTTTGGGCTGGTACATATGCACACTTTTCTCTCTTTTTATCTAAATTATGGATGGGTTATCATTGTGTACTTTAACTGATATACATTTGTTTCAGTGTTTATGATGTTTGTGGCCGTCCGATATTATCAACACTCTATGGAGTCAGATGATTGGGTAGATGTAGAAGCAGAGGTTGAAGTTACAGAAGACCATGATAATACTTTGCAGGGTCAACAACTTGGTGGACAAAGACAAGGATTTGGAGGTGGTGGGCCTAGGCCTACTCCTATTGAAATTAATAAATCAAAAAGGGATCTTAAATGAAAAATTGCCATACGAAATATATATATAGCCAAATAATGTATAAAATTTATTTTATTATTTTATTTGTTAATATGGTTTAGCGATTTGATGTTCAAACATTACTTAATAGTAATACTAACAAGTTCACTATGTCCATTGCAAACTCCATTGATTTTCTTAGAAAAGCAAATATTTGTTGATCAAGATAAAGCAAATTATAAACGATATTTAAATGGCTTGAGAACCATACTCTTTGATTTGACAAAGAAGCAACTGTCCAAACTATCTCGTGAGTACGCTGATTCACTAATCTATTAACAATCGTTAGACTACTAAGATCTGATTTGTCCAATAAGAACTTACAATCACCTATAAATTCTTAGTGACATTTGATAAACTCATAAGCATAAAGCTGAAAACACATTGTAAATCTTGTAATGGTCCTTATGAAAATTTGTTACATAATGACTAAAATTAAAGATGCTAAAGACTCGGTTGATCAATTGGAGAGTTGTTATGGATCACTCAATTGCTGAAGCCTTAGTTTAGTGTTTGGTATTTGAAATGCTTCTTGAATGGGCCACCTATGAGATGGTCTAAAATTAATAACTATATTCGACATGGAAAATGGCATGGTTGCGGGTGGTATATAGGTTATTGTTTGAGACGATGTAGTGGATGTTCCATTGATGGCCAGTCAACTAGGTTCGTCGCTTTCTATGGAGGTTGTTGAATTAAATGTTATTGTGCTAAACCTAGAGAATGGAATGAAGGTTCATTATGTGTGCCGAATCCATTAAGAATAAATCCTAACTTTTTTTGCAACAATAAACGGCAAACAAAGTAAGTAAGAGTCGAACCTAAAAGATTAATTCTGATTTAATTAAACTGATAGCCAGATATAAACGATGAAAGTAAAAAGAGGTTGAATGATTTGAACTAAATTAACAAGAAATAAAGAAAAAATTATAAAAACAGAAAACTAACTAGAGATAAACAATAGATGAAGAAATTCAGCTAAGGGATTCTCAATTGGTTAATTCACTCAGTATTGATGATTGAATGAATAGATATCATACATATCAGGCCAGTTTGGTGCCGAATTAGTTAAGTAGAACTACAACTCCTAACCAACAAATAAATAGGATGGATGTGGGCTTGGTGAGCCTATTTAGCCATATTTAGACTTAGATTCATATTCCTCAACAAATGGTATAGAGTTGTTGATTTTGCAAGCTCCACTATATTCAAAGACATCTTACAATGATTCATTCTGCTCAATTATTCATAAGTTCCAATACACTGGAAAGGGGGACAATCAAGTGGCTCATGAAGTCGCTACATGGGAGGTCTCTTGTTTGTTAGGATCGAATGCAATTACGATAACAGAAAACAAACAAAACAGACAAGAATTGTTTACCCAGTTCGCCACTCAATATGAATGACTACCTTTGGAGGCACTACTAAGCCAAGATATTGTACTATAATGAATGAAATACATAATACAAAGAATAGAGCTATATTTATACTAACTGAAATTTTAAACCACTCAAAAAATCCTAAACCACCAAAGAAATTCCTAACCACAAAAAAAAAGGCTTAAACACAATTAGTCTCCAAAGCCCAACATTGTTGCCACTAGGTTTAATGATATTATGTTACATTAAAAAAACATAAACACCTAGCAATTAGTTTTGAAGTAAATAGGTTTACAATAGCAACTTAGTCAATCCATTTGATGATTTAGGGGTTCGAGTGAATATCATTGTATATACAAGTTATGCAGCTCTCGAAATGCATCACAACTAAAAACTTCTAATTATACTATTTAGAAAATAAAAAGGAAGAGGGGGATAAGATGAAATCTAGATAATGGGCTTACCTTATAGTGATAAACAAATAATTAAAGGATAAAGATGAAACTTATATCTTACATATTTTTCCTATCTTATCTGCTTTATGTGTGTGCTTTATTTTACCAAATATCTACTTTGGTATAGCATTGGATGATACGATATCGTCTTCATATGCTTTCCCAAAAATCTATTAATATTTAATAAGGATGTCGTTACCATATGCAACTTGGAAATGCATTATATATAAGTTGAAATAACTACTAAATTTCCAAACATTTTCTATCAAAAAAATAAAATTTCCAAACATTTTATCATGAGCTTTACAAATTTTCTCTTACGATTTTTTGACTCTCGCATTTAAAATTTTCCAAAAAAAAAAGAATTTAAATTGAAAAAGTTTAGTACATTTTGGTTGGTTGGTTGTAATTGTATTCGGTCATTTTGATATTTTTGTGATTAATTTATATTTAGGTTGGTTGGTTGTAATTGTATTCGGTCATTTTGATATTTTTGTGATTAATTTATATTTAGTACAAATAATTGATGACATATATATTAACACTGCCAATAGCCTAGGCATGTTCAATGTGATAGGTAACTAATCAACTAAGACTATTTAATTTTCTGCGCCACAAATGGGTGAAATTGATTTTACATGGAAACATCAAATGATAAATTTATACTATTTCACGTGTCGACATTGTTTCTCAAGAATTTTTAGGATATACAGTAAAACCTCTATAAATTAATACTCGATAAATTAATAATTCGATAAAACTAATAATTTGTCCAGTCCCAATTTGGGACCAGTGTAAAATTCGACATCAATCGATAAAATAATAAGATAATAACTTTTTTTGAAACCTTAGTGTATGTATATTGGTCCCGACGAAACTATAAATTAATAATCACTATAAACTTCTATATATATGTGTGATGCACATCAAAATTCTAAGATTGTCTAGTTAAAAATGAATAAATATTCATTTGTTTTTTCTTGAACTTCAAATCTATATTGATTTCATCTTTAAATCTCCTCATTGCACTTAAGAGTTAGGGCATTGTCTTCTCATATAGCAACAAAAAGTTGTGAAAAGTTGTTGCCCCTTACAATTATGAACTTGACAAATTCCATTAATTTGTGAATGTAAATTCGTATAACTAATATATATTGTAATTTGGTTTTTCATCTCTAACTAATATACATTGTAACTAGTATATTGGACTTAAAAATTTAAAAGTCATACGTAAAACCTCTTTAAATTAATAAATTATTAATTTATCGATATAATAATATCTCGCTAAATTAATGAAATATCCCGGTCCCGACATTATTAATTTATAGAGGTTTTACTGTACTCCCTTTTGGTCATTATTTGACGTTTAAACATTTTATTATTGTGCCTTTTATAATTGACTTTTGTTGAAATTAAGGATAATTAAATGTTGTTTTACTTATAAACTCTTATGTGTTTCATAATTGTTTGGTGAAGAAAAAAAATGCATGAAATCTACTGAGTATCGAATTAGAATAATGCCAGCCAGCCATAATTAATTATATGAGGAGTAATGTGTAATGATCCGATTTTGAGAGGATAGGACCTGTGTGGGAACATATGTACAATGAGCAGTCTTAAAGGATGACAATGTGGATAGGAATGAATTATATCACACGTCGAAAATAGAGAGGAGAAAGTTGGGCATATATTTAAGAATTGGATTTAGTACATGAATAACGCGTTTTGAAGTTGTGTGGTCCAATGGTGACAAATTTGGACCAAAGCGGACAATATCAGCATGATATTGGGCTTGAATGTTACAGTTAGGGGTGCACACAGAAAATCGAAAAACCAAAAAACTGAAAAATCGAACCAAAAATATGGTTAACCGAAACTGATGGACCAAGTAGTGGTTTTTTTAAAATCAAAAAACCAAAGTTATGGTTACGGTGAGAGTTAATAGTTTGAATAAATTGTGGTTAACCAAAACCGACCCAAATAAAATAAGTATATAAAATATATAGTATGATATATTTTATGACATAATTAATATGATGATGAATTTAAGATTTAGTGTTTTTACTTAAACTATAATTGTTTAATTATTTTACTAGAAAATATATACATTCTCTCGCATGTTGTTATACCCCTACCGTGATAAATAGCTATTATTATTCGCTAATTTCGTAGCTTATTGTTAATATACTTAAGTTCAATAAATATTTTTTACAAATATGGATTTGGATCCTTGTAATTTTCATAACTCATACCTCTTAATTTAATAGTTATCCATGTATTAACTTTTATCTTGCAATGCCAAGTTTTAGAGATAATTTTTTCCGCACTATTAAGCGCACCATTTTAATTTTGAAGAATATATCCTTCTAATTATTATGTTAATATACAATACTTTAGTTTTAATTTGAACAATATATGTTATTGAAAATTTTAATCACGTTTAAACATTCAACCTAGATTGGACTATAAGTGTTACTTATCAAACTTAAATTTTGATGATATAAAAATTTAAACTCTTTTATTATTTAGTTATTTATTTGTTAATGGTTAAAAACCGAAATAAAAGGTTAACCGACCGAAATAAATGGTTAACCGATTAGTGGTTAACTGAATTTAATGGATCAACATACAGTTAGTAGTTTCGAAAAACCGATTAAATGGTTAACCGATCGAATTAAGCTTAATGGACTGGTTAATCGACCATGTGCACCCTTAGTTACAGTTGGTACTAGACCAGACTCTCTACATAGATGTGCAGTTCAAAAACGAATTAGACGGAAGCTGGTGGGCCTATAAACGATCTGGTCCATAGAGGGTGGCGTATGGATGGGAAGACATGTACATGGAGCGGCCACAAGGGATTGTGATGGGGACATGAATGAATTGACACATCGAAAATAGAGATGAGAGAGTTGACGCTTATATGTAAAAGTTGGATTCAATACATGTGTGACGTGTCATAAAGCCGTACGGTCCAATGGTAACAGACTTGGACTAAAACAGACTATCTACATAGTATTGGGGATGTAGGTTACATAATTAATTAAGGTTAAGAAAGTCCCATCTTTAATTACAATTTTTAATATCTATATATCTATATAAAAGGAGAGCCAAAACTCTATTCTCACAATATGCCACATCATCAAAATGTGAGGTGTCAATTTTACATAATTTTCATTTTTTTTATTCTCCAATAATTAATTATGGGTTTCTAACTCTTATACTTTTTCAATTAACCATCCTTTGAACTTCCACTTTTCATCTTCCTTTTAACCACATTTATTACCATTTTACTTTTATATAAAGGGAGAGAGATGGAAGATGCAAATGGTCTTCTTCCATTATTTTACAATGGTTTGTTTTTTGTTAATTCATGTTTTCTTTATTTTATGTAATTTATCCATTTGCTTACTAACTTTTACATTTCGTTTTCTTGCTGTCATGTCATCTGTAGGAAGCTAAGCAATATGCTAAAGAAAATGGCTTTAATATTCTTGAAAGATCTATAGAAAATGTACCGAAAGTCAATGAGCATGTTAACGAGATATGTAAGTCCATATTTTATTTCTAAAAGAATCTATAGTGATTTTGAAGTGATTCACAATAGATGTTCCAGTTTACTGCTTTTGGAACTTCCATCAAACACTTTGTCTGCTCTTTTACCATTTCACTTATGTCATACACTCATTCTCATATAAATACTGTATGTTGTAGATAATTTTGTTGAATTGCAATCTCTATTGTGGAATTAACATATGTATGTTTATCTTAATCAATTACATAATCAAATTCCCATGTTGGTAGTTTTTTTATTGTTCATTTAACATTTATGCATAAACCAATGGTGAAAGTGTAAAAAAAATTATTATTTGTACTTGATTTTACGTTTTCCGATATAGATAATACATACTTTTCAATCAAACTATGGTTCCAAATAATAGTGATGGTTCTGTCTTTTATTTTGATAGGTTGACTATGGTTCTTTAGAATTTTGTTATAAAGTTTTGAAGTTCTAACCATAGTTTGATTAAATTGTATAATATATGAGTTTTTTTTTCTGAATTTGTAGGGGAAAAAGGTAATATTGTGATTGATTGTTCAAAATGGCAAAAAAAAACCTATCAGTAGCTTTTTTTTTCTCTAATTAATCATACAATAATATGTCATAATTTTTTTAAAACTGATATTATCTTTTCAAATTCTATAACTCTCACTATATTTATTCAAATTTTATTCTTGAATATTTTTGCTGGGATTCTAGAAAAAAAAAGTAAGTTTTCTTAATCACGCTTATGTATAATAGTTGCTTAGGCATGTTTTTGGATCGAAGAATTTTTTTATTAGTATTTTTTAGGGTGACTTTTATATATTATTTTTTTTTCACATTGTTATGTGATCATTTATCTTTGGGCTTCAGCTTCACGTTTCTGTATAATAGTTGCTAGGACATATTTTGGATCGATGAACGTTTTAATTATTTAAAAAAATTTCACGTGAATTTTTATTGACAATTTACAAGAAAAAAATGGTACAAGGAAATGTAATGTAATGTAATTGATTCCTACTTTCGAGGAGTCGTATAACATTATTAGTTGTGCACATGGTAGTTATATAACTTATTAAAGTGTTTTAAAGGTTTAAGTTAATGACACTAAATGTAACTTATTTTGCAAATAATTATGAACATATTTTTTTGCGATGTTTCAATTTTCTTTAAAGTTGCTCACCTCTTCTTATAAGCGTATGATTTAAATTTAGTTTGTTTACTTCTTAAATTGTTCTAATCATTACAATGAAACTTTTAGCTTATTTGGTGATTTGTTCTACACAATCGCACAAGACTTTTTAATTTGTTTAAAAACATTACCATGTGTTTCACCATTAACTATTATTATTGGACACTATAATTTAACTTTTACTTCATAAATGTACATAGCTTAAATATTAATATTATATATGTATCCCGTGCAACGCACGGGTACACAGACTAGTTGAACTTAATTCCACATCGAAAATAGAGATGAGAAAGTTAGGGCTTATATGTAAGAGTTGGATTCAATATATGCATGACACGTCTTAAAGCCGTGCGGTTCAATGGTGACGGATTTCGGCCAAAATGGACAATAGTATTGGACATTTATGTTGCATAATTAATTAAGGTTAAGAAAGTCCCATATTTAATTACAATTTTTAATCTGCAAGTACATTCTTTAAACGAAAAATATTGTGGTAGAAAGAATATGACATTTCTCCCCATATGGCCTTTGTATGTAAAATCTATCTTTTCCCATTTTCATCTTTATTGTTGTTTTTGGTTTCCGTGAAGGTTTGATCTTGATATTGAAGACATGAGATACATGAGGAAGTATGTATTGTATTCGGATTTTAAAAGATTTTTACAGATCTTTTAATGTGGATGAGTTTCACACGGTAATGAGTTTTTAATGATTTTCATTGAATTTATAAAATTTATCAATGATTTTTATATACTTTATCTTGAATGACATTTGTAGATTTCAAAGACTTTTATAAAGATGGATAGATTTGAATTGTTGATCTTAAACTCTCAATAACCAATTTACGGAATTGTTGTCCATGCAAGAGGAGTTCAAAGTACTCCCTCCATTTCATAATATTTGATGTTTTGGAGAAAAAAGTTTTTCCAAAATATTTGACGTTTTACACTTCTCAAGAAATATTAAATGAACTTTTTCCAACTTTACCCTTATAATGATTGGTTAGGACTATGTAAAGTCATTTTGAGTATTAATTATTAGAGTGTAGTATGGTAATATCAAACCTCTTTTAATGTTAATGAATGAGTTTCTTAATATGCGTGTAGAAACCTTAAACGACAAATATTATGAAACATGCGGAGTAGTAAGGAAGGCTTTTGAAGTGGACTAGGTAAAGCTAGCAACAACTGAAAGACATAAGAGAATTCACTGTAATTAGTGACCCAGAATGGTTTAGCAATGAGTATTTGAGGTTTTATGTCTGCCTTAGATGATTTTTACTCGTTATAAAATTGAGGCTTCTCCTTATCCTAGAGACTTATTAGCCTATATATAAAGTAAACCTATTAAATCTAAATCAGAAGAGTCAATTATGAATTTCATCAAATTATTTCTGAAAAACTTTAATAGAAGTATCGAATCTAGCACATATTTATACTGTTAGCATCGAATCTAGCTACTTGTTTTTCTCAACTGGATTGAACTTTGATCGGAATCATCACTCAATCTAGCTAGCACTTATTTGACGCTTCTTTTCTTTCTTTTGGAAAAGCGGAGGAATTATGAAAGATGAAAAATAAAGAGAATTGGTTCAATAATGAAATCTTAAGGAGGAAGAGATTGAGAGTTTTTGTTAACAACTCTCATAAAATTTTATAAAAAGTCATACAAAATCTATAAATGTTTATTAAATTCCGAATTTAATGATTTTTTAATACACATAACTTTTAATGACTTCATATAAATTGCATGAATACACCTACACTTTCATGGACTTTTTAAAAGTCTACCAAAATCTATATTGAATACCTCTAGACTTTTATAGACTCTTTACAAATATGAATAGAATAACGCAAGAATTTCAAAGTATTTAAAATCCAAATACAATACACCCTCCTAAGATTCGGAATAATGGTAGGTGCTTAATTTGTAAAAATAAAATAAAAAGGGACAATCAATCAAGTCATAACACATCAACAAATAGGCCAATTATATACTAACTATTTTGGATAATGGAGGATGATGGAGGAAATGAAACGTCCACAGTCGATGTTTGTCACAAAGCTCACCTTCGAGGGAGAAAGAGTAAGAGAAGAGGGTGCTACACGTGTTAAAGGTGCATTTTTGGGGTCATCACTACTTTTAAAGCAGTTGAAAGGACGTGGTGCATTAGAAACCTTGTCCAACTCTTAGTGATCTAAAAAACTGTGTTAGATAGCCAAGCCTTAACTGCTAGGCGCATTCCAAGAGCTAAGAAGTTGAACAACCCTAAAGGGCTTAATTTTTTTAAAGGCACTTCTGATAACATCCATATCCACTTCTAATGTTATAAAACATAATAAAGGTAGTGAAAGATCTTTACAGTCTATACAAGTTGAGCCGAAAAAGAGCCCAAGACATCGAGAACGTCCAAAAGGCCCATAAGACAGGCCCAACGATGGACCCAGTAGGGGAGAGATATCCCAAGAGCCAAGTTGCTTCATAGGACCATTAGGGGATCTTGTCTCGAAATTTTGCCCGAATGATACCAACTTGTCCATGATTAGATTTGCTCAAAGATATGTACGTAGGAAATCGACTTAAGTAGGTAGAATAAATGATAAAGATAACAACAATTCAGATGTCTTGTCATCGTACCTTTTTACTACGAAAAAAAATCTAGAGGAAACCATTGTTTCTTATAAGGGAGAAAATATGGCAAAATGGGAAAGCTGACAACTAAGGCTAACACATAACGGGAGGGTATAAAGACTCGAGGCTCTTGGGCTAGCTTTTACGGTATGAATAAACCTTTTTCAATCATTTCTTCTTAAGAAATTATACTAACTTTATTATCGGAAACTCCATGGAAAAATTCAACGATACACCCCCATAATGGTTCAACCAGTCATACGATGGAAAAAAGAATGACTTATCATGTATAATCATATATGTTAGAACGAATGAAAGTTTCTCAATGAACTAAACTGTTTGTGGCTTTCCTTGAGATTTCTAGACGATGTTTTGATTCCAAATATATGTATTATATAAAAATAAAAAACGCAAGTCGAACCATAATACTTACACCCCGAAAACAAAACAGAAGAAGTGGGACACAATTCAGCTGCTCTATTTGAATTTTTCAATAACCAAAATAACAACAATATCATAAAATTGCTAATTAAATATGTAAACACGATGCTCCAAATTATTTATTAATATGCAATACTACTTTCGTTTTAAAAATATAAATAAACACTAGCACTAGTAATAGTATATCATTTCACCAAAAAAAAAAGTAATAGTATATCATTAGCAAGAGACAATAAATTAAAAGTACCAAAGCGCAACGGATTTAATCAATCTCGTATGGTATGTTTTTCTCTTTTTTATATTAATTATTTTTCAACAAATTATCATGCATCTCATTTTCTATTAATTGAATTTATTACCCTTAATCTATAATAAAATTTTACAAATTCTAAATGTCTGGTTATATACGGTTCAGGTTTTTGTGCTTTCTAATAAGTTTTCCTAGCTACAATTTTTAATTTCTTAATTATTGTTGTTTTGGTAATTAGGTTACCCCACCTACCATCACAGATGCATGCATTTCCTTAAACTATCAAGTCTAGCTCAACCTCTTGTTTTTTCTTTTTCTTAATCAACATACTCCTCCCTTAATTATTTTATATTTTTTTTGAAAGTATACTGCCTTAATTAAATAAAAACAAATAGGAGTATAATACAAACAAAATATAAGGAAACATATGCATACACAACTTTTGACCAAAAATCGGCAAAATATAAAAAAAAAAAAAGTGAAAGAAATTTAATGAAGAAAAAAATGTTCATCAACTTTATAATAATTTCATTCACTAATGCATAACGGATGAGTTTTGGGATTTGAATCCTACTCTCTATAAATTTATAAAAAAACAAAAACTTCATCATTTAAATTGACTAAGTTAAATTAAATAATGTATGTATTAAATTTTTTATTAATTAAATTAATTTTAGTTTGGTTAGTTTAATATAAATGGTTTAATAGGTTTGACCCAAGAAAAGTGAAAGTTGCTACAGTTAAAATGGATTAACAAGCTAAAAGAGAATAAATGGAGGAATTCTTAAGTGACGTGAGAGGCATTATATGATATGAGTATTGTGTCATGGAGCAACTACGTAAAGAAAATGGAAACAATTACTCGGCATAACACCTATAATTTTATGTTGATTTGTCTACTACAAAAAGAAAATAAAGGCGAAACATAAAGAATTCCGGTAAAGCGATATTGATAAATGATGGAATGGAGAAAAACTAATTTGACATTAGTAAGAATTTTTACTGGAGGTTAAGATCATTTAATAAAGTTAAACAATTTTCATTAAATATTTGACAAATGGGATAAAAAAAATGATATAAACTAATCAAATACTAAATTAAGGGTCTATTAACTTTAGACTTGAGATATTTTCCGCATTAGTATGGGGGTGATACCCATCTCTACTGGATTCTCTTGGCCGTAAGTAAGAACACTAATGTGGAGATTAGTATAATAAATCACATGCATAACAGTATTTTGTATATTAAAATTATAGTGTATCTTGTTTTGTTTAATAATGAAGCAAGTGGAATGATTGATTAAAGAAAGATTAGAAAATAAAAGGAGGTGGGCTATTCTTGTCACGGAGTGGCAGCCAAAAACGAGGTGGGCTGTTCATTGACGTCATTTTTTCTGTTTTACTACTTCACATCTTACACTCATATTAAAAATATGAGATTGGGAACATGTTATATTGATCTCCGCTACATCAATTTAAATTATTCAGGGGGATTAGATATCATAGAATAGGAAAGGGAAAATGATTAACCCAATTTTTAAATAAAAATATGATTAAATAGTTTGCAAATAAAAGTTTATTTTTTTTCAAATTAAATTATATGATATGAATATTTTTATAAAATAAAATATTCGAAATTACATTATTGAGTTATTGAGTTCTGATGATATTTTATTTTTTAAAATAACTTATATCTATATATTGATAAAATATTAAACTTCATATTGAATTGCTTGTATTGGTAAAATGAATTTTACATCAATTTAATTCGTAAACCATCAAATTATAAAAGAACGTAAAACGTCCATGATACGGTTTATGATTTCAAATTGAAGGTGGGAATCCCACTAATAGGTATGTTTTATTGATATGTAAATGTAATTTTTATCAGTGTTCTAAAAATCGGCCGAGTTGACCGATTCATCGACGATTAATCGGTAAAATTGAGAACATCGTAACGATTTTCGTAAATAGGTCGTTTTAAATTGGTCAACTGATTTATGACTGATTCGTTGGTCCAAAACAGAAAAAATCAGCTCAATTGAGAAAAGATCGGCTCAAATAAAAATGGTCCAATTAAATAATTATTTTTTAAAATAATAAAAAACTAAGTAGTATGCAAATATGAACTATGAGTTTGAGGAAGAGAACGAGGAATTACTTGAAGATTATGAATTTGGAGAACAAGATATGGTTGAATAAAAGCATCTAAATATGTTATGTTAATTTGTTGGTAATTTTTTTTTTAGAATATTAATGTAATAAATATCGAAATTTATACGTTTCTCGACATTTTGGTATATTTATTTTTATCATTTTGGACAAAAATAGTTATTATTTGTAGGTAGTTTGGTCAATTATTTTTATTTTCTAGCATAAGTTTTTATGTATTTTTAAAAAATATTTATATTAATTTATTTAAAATAATTAAAAAATACAAAAATATAGAACCGATTAATTCCTGATTAATCTCCGATTCATCGTTTGGGGCACGGACCGCACCGTGCCCGCATAGTGATTTTTAGAACAATGATTTTTATTGAAAAATGCGAAAGGTAAGTTGTTATTTATAATTTAGGATACTTTATTATGTAAAAAATTTCATACCACGTACTTTCATTTGCAAAATGTTAAACTACAGACCTTTTATTACAAATTGAGTAGACTATAAGGATTATTTTCAAACTTTGTTTCAATAAGAAATACATGAGTCCTCTTCTGAATATCAGAAAAATAAAAATTAATCTGTCCAATTTTGATAGGAAACATTTGTATAAAGTGTCAGCAAAATATATGAGTATTATTTAGGGGCGTTTGGTGGAGGATGTTAAATAGAAAAAAAGGGAAGGAAGAGTAATTATAATTGTTTTGGCTAATTTTATACAAGTATTTTGTTTTTGTAAATAAAGTAATTTTGATTTGTTGTTTTATATAGAGGATTGTAGTTTACATTATATATTGTAGAAATAAAGTATTTTGTTCTTTTATTGATCTCTAAAGTTGACATTCTTTTTTAGTTTAATTCTTTATCTTCGGCGTTTTTCATTTTAGCCTCTTAACTTGAAAATAAATCAGTTTAACCTTTTTCAGGTAATGACAATTCTAATATAAGGTGAGTGTAATATACTCACATTTTTATCCTTATTTTATTTTGTTTTTACCTTTTTTTCTTCTCTTTACTTATTTCCCTCCTTCTCTTTCTTCTTCTTCTGCTTGTTTTCTTTCTTTCTTTTTTCTTTCATTTTTTCCTTGAAATTCGACCGCATTTCTAGAATTTTCAGAAATTTGGGACTCTGGAACTCCAGAAATTTCGAAATTTACAGGAAAAATCTGGAAATTTCCAGAATTACGGAATGTTTGAATTTCTAGAAAAATCTAGAAATTTTCAGATTTCTGGAAACATTCCATAAATCTAGAATCTTCAATTTTCCAGAAATTCTGGAATTTTCGGATTCCTGAAAAAAATGAGAAAGAAGAAGAAATTGAAAAAAGATAATAATTTGGAGATTATTTTGCAAATTGTAAAAATTAAAAAACTTCAAATTTGCCCCCTATTTTGCCATGTAGGCGCCACATAGGATTGAGTGGGGTAATAATGACCTTTTTTTTTAAGTTCATGAGTTAAAGTGGGAAGCGTTGAATATGAGGGGATAAACTCAAAAAAGGTGCCAAGTTTAGGGGTCTGTAGATGGGTTAAGCCTTAAAAAATGATCGATTTTGTTGATGAGAACAAAGACTTTTTTGTCCAAAAAAATTTCATGAGCTTTCAGTTTAACGATAACTTACCTGGTCAAATTAATAAAAAAATTGGACAATAAACGTCTCCGTTCACATCAACAAAATCAATCATTTCCTTAATTTTGCAAATAATGCAATTCACAATCCTTCATTTACTCAAAGACAACTGTAAGCGGAAACGAGCGCTCATAGCGGCTTTAGCCTTCTTTGACTAGAGTCGCCACCCAGCTGACCGGGAAAATGTATGAACCGGTTTATGTACCGATTACCTTTGAAAACCAGAGATTCCATATACGTTCGTGGATACAACTTACTAGTTCCGACATTCTAGGTCCTAGAGGATCTTTAATGCAACCTAATTCATTATTTTCTTATATTTATGGTTATCTCACAAAAGTATTAAAATGCACAAATATTTGTACGGTAAACCATTGGGTGACACGATAAAAACCCTAAGAAGCTTACCCTCGTAGCGTGCCAGTAGGATCTTTGCAAGCTAGTACTCATCGAGAATGGAGCCGGGCGGACAGAACTTCGGGGTCGGAGAGATGTCGGGGAATCCTAACGATAGACTTTGGACTTTGCGGTTCTGGGGGAACCTTGACTTGGATGCACCTATCCTCGAGGAGGATGAAAGTATCGAGATGACTTAAGAGCACTTATTCTCGAGGAGGATGAAAGTGCCGAGATGACTTAGGCGATAGCCGGGACGTTGAGAGATTTGTGTCGTGAGGACTTTAGTGGGGATGTCCGATCGGAATATCAAGAATATTCGGGGACGGGATACTTATAGCGATTTTTGTGTCATGAGGACTTTGGGGGAGGTATGTGATTTAGGAAGGGAAATAGACTTTCGAGGCTCGAGAGTAAGCAATTCCTTTCTTTTCCGGGGCAACTTTTTTAGGCAACTTTCAGAGGCAACTTATCGGGTCACGGAATTGCTTAGAAACGAGTGAGGGAGGGGAGAGTGAAGGTGATTGTTGGTGAAATAAATGAAGATTTCGGCCTCCTTTCATAGGAGTGTATGGAGACTGTACGGTATTTGTGGGGAGACCGTACGTTTCCTTTAATGGAGACCGTATGGTCCTTACAAGGCCCGTCTGAGATCTGAATCCAAATCTCAGACGGGCTTTGTTGGAAAGCCCAGCCGGGTGTTATAAGTTGTTTGGATTTTAATGACACATGGAGGATAAGGATATAGACCGTATGGACACGTATCAAGACCGTGTGGTTCATGACATGGAGACCGTTCTGACAAATTTTAGTATTTTGGGCATATCTTCATACGAGCTCATCTTGACCCCCCAAAAGTTGTTTTAGAATGCTACGACGTAGATGTAAAAACTTTTATGTTTTAAGTTTTTCCTAATTCGGACTCTAAAGGGGTCTAAATTGCCGTCCAAGTTGGACTATGTGTTGATTCCTATGTGGCAGAGTTTTATTTTGAGCAGAGCTACATCGATGTTTGTTTGGGAGACTTAAAGAGATATTTGACGTGTCATTAAGGGTGTCAATGACACGTTGCCGGGTAACGAGAGGATTGAGTTATGGCTTCGGGGAGTCGTTCCGTTCCTTAACGAGTATTGGCGCTTACTTCGGTTGGCAGTTTGAGGAGCTCAAAATAGCTTTCATCATAGGGTTCGAAAACCAGTGCTTACAACAACCACAGTTTTTTAATTGCAAAAACTTAAGCACAAGGTACTTATATGAAATTGACCCTAATTTCTTTTATTGGTGTTTGTTTCCGTGAATCAATGATTCCTTTCATCCATTTTCAGTTTTGGATTTACCCAAAGAACCCTCTAATCTTTCCATTCCATTTCTTCTATTTCTCTTCAATTAATACTATTCCCTGACTCGTATTTTTTTGTTTTCTGTATAGAACGATTGGCCACCATATTGGGGATGACTGCAATGTGTGTCATTGGAAACCACTGAAGTCTGTAACTGAGAAAATCAGTCACCTCTTCTTCGACGATTACTTACTCCTTTTTGTGCAGGTTTTGGTCATCAAGAACACTTTACATGTTTTATGTTTCGCGTTGGAGTATTACGCTAGCCAATCTAAGTCAAATATTTTCTTCAATGTTAATATGACTCCTCATGTTAGAGGGAATATCCTGGATATCTTTCCCTTTTGTCATACCAACGATCTCATATTATACTTGGGAATGCCTCTATAACACACAAAGAGTCAAAGGGGAACTTATCAGTATATCATTGAAGGGATTCAAAGCAAATTATTCGGATGAGCTTCTCAAACTTTGTCTCTAGCATGCATAATCCTTTTGCTAAATTTGTGTTGTCCTCCATCCCCTACTACTCTATCTAGATGGCCAATCTCCCCAGTGGCGGAACTTGGATACAAATTTAGGGGGGGCAAATTAAACAATGAAATATGAAATTAAAAAATTACAATATAAATAACTAAATAAACTATAAAAGTATAAAATATTCATAATCATTAATAACAATAGAGTGATTTTAAAATTAAAGTGGAGCTCGACGGTCTTTCAGAGACTTAAATTCATCGATAATGGTGTCAGAATCAAATTTTTCTGCAATCTCTCTCAATATGAACGACCAAACTATCAGCAAAGAATTTATCCTCCATTTTATTTCGAAGCCTTGTCTTAACTAGTTTCATAGCTGAAAAGGCTCGTTCTCAAGTGGCTGTAGAAACTGGAAGTGTCAATAAGAGACGAATCAATCTTGTAAGTATGAGGTGGTGTCACCTATATATATGGGATGGGACCCATTTTTGTTTTTGAAAATTCAAATAAATAGAGTGAAGTTTAGATTGCTGAAGTATGTATATTTATTTATGTTGGAAATAATGTATATAACACATTATTGAGTGTCATTTTTGAGGCAATATATACAAGGGGTAAAGTGGTCATTATAATGATGTTTTCACATAAACGTATTCTATGACACGTAAACTTTCCAACGGTATATTATACGCCTAAAACGAACTTGTGATGAAAGAAATATTCAAGCTCAAAGATGGGTTCTTGAATATGTTTAAGAGTAGGAAAAATGCTCCCATCCCACATGCCTTTCAAAGAGCAATGTGTTTGGGTTTATAGTGTGGAAGCCTTGTAAGGCTTTCAAATTAATAAACTAAGTTATGCTCCTTGGGATACGCGCAGGGGGGGGGTGCAAATCCAATTCCTCCGGGGCCAACAAATTATTATTATCGCTAACAATTTATTTAGGAAGGGCCAAAATAAACTTTGTCCAACATCTCTTTAAATTATTAATTTTTTTGAAGCGGTAAATTTTTATTTTTTTTTTTTCAAGGAGTATCTTCCGCCACTGAATCTCCATGTCCATATTTGTATGAAGAGTGATGACTTAATACAGGGTTTCATGTGGGTCTCAACTAGTGAAAAGAGGAAAAGTAGCATGGTTAAATGGGAGGAGGTTTGCAACCCTATTAAGAGCGGTGGCTTGGATCTTAGGAACTCTAGAAACATGAACAATGCCTTCATCATAAAGTTGAGTTTCAATTTTCTTACTCGTTTAGACTTACTGTGGGTATGGGTGCTTGCTACCAAGTACAAATTTGCCTCATTGCCAGACATGACTACAGAGTCGAAGAGCCATGTTTCACCCCTATTGAGGGTGAGCTTAAAGAATAGAACAAACTTTCTCGTTGGGATTAAGTTGACCATCAGAGATGGTACAACCAATAGATCCTAGACTGACAATTAGGTGGGAGACCTGGACCTTTGATCGTTTTAGCAACAAGTCCTATCAGCGAGGATATCCTTCACATGAGCGTCAATAAGATGTTTGATGATAGAGGGATGTCGCTGGAATATGTTTCATCATCTGCTTACCGACATGTTCAATCAATTTATTATTACTTCTCTTTTTTGTCAAACCACATGGGACCGAGATTAGTGCTTCTGGATGGGAACGAGCAACGATGGTTTCTCAGTGAACTATGCATATGAATTAATTACTGATAAGGTTAATTCTATAGACCATAGAATTTGCGATGTCATTTAGAAGTGGCCAGGTCAAAACCGCATTCGCTATTTTCTAAGGCTAGTTGCGAAATGTAAGATACTAATGAATAAAGACCGTAAACATAGTCATCTTGCCGATGAGGACACTTGCAATTTCTTCAAGCTTCATCCCGAGACTATTTTTTATGTACTCATCGATTTTCCTTTTGTTCGATCTTTATGGTTACAACTGCTTTCTCGAGGTGACTCCAAAATCTTGGTTGGTTTAATGAAGATAATTGGTTCAAGACTAGCCTTATTGTGAGTAAAAAGTTCTCTACTCATTAAAACTTCCTCTTTCCAATCACATTTTGGTTTCTATGGAAACAATGAAACCATTTTATTTTTCGAAGGTTGTGTTCGGATAATTCACGAGGTTAGATCGAGCAGTTAGGCTTGCACGAACAATATATGGAACCACAATAACGGTGAAATTTCTTCTTCTAATGATCCCAGATCGGACAAGCAAGAGTGTATGATCGGTTGGAAACTCCCTCTTAGGAAAAACAAAAAAAAAAAAGAAAAAAGAAAAATACACGAAAAACACACAAAATATGTGAAAATTGCAAAAATCACAAAACGTGGAAAAAATGCAGAATACGAGAAAAATGCATAATACATAAAAAACGCAAAAACAAAAATGCAAAACATTTTATAAACGCAAAAAAAACATAATAGAGGCAAAATAAAAAAGGTAGAAATCTCAAGAAATATATGATGTATTATGTCGTTTTTTTAGTACCTTTATGGTGTATTAGGCTCTTTGTAGCGTTTCTTTGCCCTATATCCGGTTTATACTGGCTTTTGCCTGTATCTTTATGAGGTTTAGTTCCTCCTTTTTCTTTGATTATCATCGTGCTGCAACTTTTTATATTATTCAATGATATGATAACTCTTCTATAAAAAAAAAAAAAAGGTAGAAAAATACAAATTATAGGAAAATCGCAAAAATATGAAAATTGTAGAAAACAGAGAATGCGGACAAAAAATATCAAAATATGGAAAACGTAAAAATTTGAAGAATGTAGAATATTAATTTTTTTTGCACAAATCACAAAATATGAAAAAACATGTAAAAGTGGAAAATGCTAAATAAAAAATATAATACAAGAAAAATAGCAAAAAAAAAAAAAAGAGTACACATATAGGAAACTTGGAAACCATGAAAAATATAAAAAAGACACAAAATAAAAAACTATCAAGAACAAAAAATACTAAAATCAAACAATAAATCATATTAATGCAGAATATAAGAAAAATAAAAAACTTAAAAAAATGCAGAAAATACAAAATGCATGAAATTTGTGGCAAATATAGAAAATGAAATAAACATAGAAATCACAAAACATGGGTGTCTAAAAATAATATAATCAATATTGTTAGCTTGAACTATTAGGTTGAGCTCTTAATTCAATCAGTTAAGTTATATAATATTAGAATTTTAATTCGTATTTAATTCCTGACAATTTTAAAATTTGTTGAATTACTATTTAAAAAGATAAACCTTTAAATAAAATGGAAAAGAAAAACTCTGGAAGCAAGTCAGTTGGCATATGGCATGTCTGATTTCGTGTATAAAATAAAGCAAAAGAAATGGACTCCAACTTTTGCAATGTCTTTTTGCATAATTTATATATTATCACCTATTCATTATTGGATTTCGGATATATCAAAAATCTCCAAAGAGATATCATATCACAAATTTTGTATAAAAAAGATGGAAAAAGAGACTACAACATTTTCAAGAAAATAAAAGGGCAAGTCTGTTTTTGGAAATAATCCCTCAGTGAGTACTGTTATTTAAAATGTTGGGTACAGTTATAAGAATTTTCAAATTATGGGACTTTCGGTTAACCATTTCAAAATAATTTTTTTAAGAGTTAAAATTGTTAAGTTTATTTTACTATAGAAAAGTGACATTTTCGATTTTTTAAAATTATAATTTTAAAATATTCACTTTTCAACCATTTTCTCTTTCATCATCAAGCAACAATTAAGTGATTTTAAAAATAAATCATGAAAAAATTAAATTGCTTAAAATATTTTAAATTTTACAATTATATTTTAGATTATTAATGGTCATTTTAATGAAAGCAATAAAAAAGAATTTTAATTTGAGAATTCTAACCACGGTGTGCAATCTGTGAAACAATATAACTATAAGAGTTCTTTTTAGAATTTACCTAAAATAAAAGGGCAAATGATTTATTAGTCCCTGATTTATATCAAAACTCACTGTTTGGCCTTCATATTTTGAAAAATTCACTATAAGGTTCTCATATTTTGTTATAATTGACTCTTTCGTTATCAAATTTTACTTCTGCAAAGATGATCTAACAAGTTTAATCCTGGTATAAATTCATAAAGAAGGAGTACTTCTCCATCTTCTGGACAATATCCTAAAAATTTAACCAAGTTTAGATACGATTGCCTTTCAAGAAACTTCACCTCCATCTGCATTATCATGTGGCAAACTGAATGTAGTTAAGAATAAATATGAAGACTTATCTAGAAATCATACATTTGGAGAAATAGAATCAATACATGATTACAATTTTTCATAAGAAGAACAGAAGTAGCATAACATAATTGAACAAAAATGCATACAAAGCAAATCTAAAAGGAACATGGATAACAAACAAAATAAACAATAACCCATCAAATCTATAAGGAACATGGATAACAATGGCTTTCAACATTAATCTAACTGCATAACAACACATCCCAAGCACAAATTTCTATCTTCAAAATTTAAATTCAAACATACAAAGCCAAATGCAATATTCACTAATTAACATATCATCAAATTGCAGATCTGAGAATAATTTAACTAATTCAAAGCATGAACAATAATTCCAATGACTTTACACAAATCACAATTCAAACCCTAACCCAAATCACAGATACAACACATGAAAATTCAAATAGAGACCGTGAAATGGAAAAGGAAAAAGACTTTACTTTTGCTTTGGAAATGATAGATTACCCCAGATTAGGAGATAATACCGTATCAATTTCATCCTCTAACCCTAAATCGGACCTCAAACTCAAAAGAGAAATAATTGGTAAACTGAGATTATTTCCCTGGAAATCGTGAGGAGTAGGAGAAGAATGTGGTACTCGCTACCGGCGGTTGAGAAAGCAGTAAAAGCAGGCGAAAAAGACGTAAACGGAGGGCGGATCGCCAAGGGGAGTAGAGGGTTAGGGCAGCTGAAATTGTGAAAATGGGGAAAAAAGGTGTGCTTTAGGGTTCTATGAGCGTTACTCAGTTTTTTCCCCCTCATTTACATTATCATCTCATCTCACATTTCTTGTAACACCCCCCCTCCCCCCCGGTATGAAAATATGGGTATGAGATGGAAAAAAATTTCATCTCCCTATCCCGTCCCCCAAACAAACGTGGTCTGACCCTTCCATCCACCTCCCATCTCATCTCACCCCCTCTTGGATCTCTTCAAACAAATAACCCGTAAGTTTCCATAAACTTGCCTATCAGATTACATATATTTTGTTACATTAACTAGAGGTGTATGTAGTTATCTCTCATCTCTCGTCTATCACTTTGTCGACATTGTGTCCAAAAAATTCCATTATCTTAGACCCTCGTCATATTGAGGAGGATACACTTGGGCTATGTCCAACCATACTATTTATAAGGCTCATACCTTAAGGAAACATTCGCTTCTCTTAGCGATGGGCTGAATGTCCACCTCCTAGTCCTTGATAGACTATGATGGATCGCTTGAGTAAGTGCCACTCTTTGACTTAGTGCGGTGGAGATCCTACATTAAGTATAAAACCTTGTCCCCTACATACATCTCTCCATATGTCATAACTCTGAATTTTATCTCGATAAACTAAATGAGATGAAAATGATAAAGTTACCTTTCTTTCTTTTATCTCTAAAAATTTTAAACGGAGACAACTTAATCATTTCCATTTCATTGCCTTCATTTTTTTCCACTAAATAAACAAAAGCTTATTAATCTCTTTATTCCAATTTTATCTCAACCTAATCTTTAATGTAATCTCGTCTCCAATTCTAAACTAGCCCATAAAACAGTAGATTATTTGAAGTAACAGCAGATAATACTCTTATCCACAGCAGAATTACCGATTGGCCGTCAATCAATTCTTATCTTACCAATGGAATTTACCATTTTGTCCCCATAAGTAAATAACGTATCTCTCTCATCATACATTTCCTGATAGTCATCAGTCATCAGTCATCCCTGCTCTCGCTTATTTTCGATGATTAAAATACTCTACATTATTTACTAGTGGCCCCCCACTCCAAACTCAATTATAGGCAACAAAACAAATTTCATTTTCATTTTACTCAAGGCCAAACATGTAATTTCACTATCATAAGCATGGGAGAGCGGCTTCAAACTCTGCAACCAATCACGAAATCCAATCCAACACTGCCTCGTGTCTACTTGCATCAGACATGTAGCCGTCACGATCATGCCAGGTGTTACTTCTCTGGGATTGTTTTATCACCGTTGGATTTAGGGGTTTCATGTTGGGGACAATTCTGTCATTTGCTAGCCGACTCCTCCCCTATATAACCACTAGGGTTAGGTTTGGTTTGAAAAGAATTAGAAAACCAATTTCTCAACCTCACTGGGCGAGAAAAGGTTTCCTAAAAAAAAAGGCCCTAATTTCATTTCTTTTGTTCTCTTTTTCATTTTCTGTTGTTGTGAGATATTCCTGTGGGGAATGCAGAGAGATGAGAGGAGTTTTGCTGACCGATAGTGAACTTTGTGGCCGTTCTAAACGGTGGATCGGCGGCAGGAATTGCCACCGCAAACATGTCGAGGATGGTTGATCCTTCCTCGTCTTCCGCCTGTTTTTAATTCAATTTTAGATCAAATATTATCACCCACAGATTCTCTATAATTTGTACTTTTCAATTCTCTAATTTGCATATTCTATTTGGTTGTTCTGTTACAATTCTCCACACATGGCGGAAAAAAGCAGAGACGGGCAGTGTACTCTCCTCCATGGAAAGTACGAGCTCGGCCGGCTACTCGGCCACGGCACTTTCGCCAAAGTCTATCACTCCCGCCATTTGGTGACCGGAAAAAGTGTAGCTATGAAAGTTGTAGGTAAAGAGAAGGTGATTAAGGTCGGGATGATGGAGCAAGTCAAGAGAGAAATCGCGGTGATGAAGATGGTGAAGCATCCCCATATCGTTGAGCTCCACGAGGTTCTGGCTAGCAAATCCAAGATCTATTTCGCCATGGAGCTCGTTCGAGGTGGCGAATTGTTCTCTAAGATCTCCAAAGGGAGGTTAAGAGAAGACGTCGCTAGGGTTTATTTCCAGCAATTGATTTCCGCTATAGATTTCTGCCACAGTCGCGGTGTTTATCACCGCGATTTGAAGCCCGAAAATCTCCTCCTCGACGAGGAAGGTAACTTGAAAGTTACAGATTTCGGCCTCAGCGCCTTCACCGAGCATTTGAAGCAAGACGGTCTGCTCCACACCACGTGTGGTACACCGGCTTATGTTGCACCTGAGGTTATAGGAAAGAAAGGATACGACGGGGCTAAAGCAGATCTGTGGTCCTGTGGCGTTATTCTCTATGTTCTTCTTGCTGGATTCTTGCCATTTCAGGATGATAATATAGTGGCTATGTATAGAAAGATTTACCGCGGTGATTTCAAGTGTCCGCCGTGGTTCTCATCTGAAGCTCGGAGACTAATCACGAAACTCCTAGATCCAAATCCGAGCACTCGAATTACAACAGCCAAGGTGATGGATTCGTCGTGGTTCAAGAAATCGGTGCCCAAAATCGTGAGATCGAAAGAGGAAATGGAATTTGATGCCTTCACCGGGGAAGAAGATAAGAAAACAGGGCAAAACACTCTGAATGCATTTCACATCATATCATTATCAGAGGGGTTTGATCTGTCGCCGCTGTTTGAAGAGAAGAAGAGGGCGGAGAAAGAAGAGCTAAGATTCGCCACCACTAAGCCTGCGAGCAGCGTGATATCGAGATTGGAAGAGGTGGCCAAGGCTGGGAAATTCTGCTTGAAGAAGAGCGAGACGAAAGTGAGGATGCAGGGGCAGGAGATAGGGAGGAAGGGAAGATTGGCGATTGCAGCGGAGATATTTGCAGTAACGCCGTCGTTTTTGGTGGTGGAGGTGAAGAAAGATAATGGAGATACACTGGAATATAATCAATTCTGTAGCAAAGAACTGAGACCTGCATTGAAAGATATCGTATGGACCTCCCAGGTGGATAATCCTACAATTGCTTGATGTAAACATGTTTATTATTTTATGATTTGTTATTTGATTGTGAAATTAGGACATCTAAATTCCATTCAACTGTTCGTGTTGTTATCATGTGGTGTTCATTCTGTTTGGTTTGGTTTGTATTTGGTTTCTTTCTACTTTCACCGTGTTTTTGCAAAAAGCTCCATTTATTTTTATCGATTGCATTCTTCACTCAGCAAAGTCTCACTATAGGATGAATATTCCTTCCTCGCTTATTATTTGTCACTTTGATTGAAATTATTGATGTTTGGTATTTGAGGGGGCTGGAGATAAAAATAAATACTGGGATAAAATAAAACCAATAGTTGGGAATTTTATTTTTTTTTTTTAATGGGTTGTAAATTATCTATTGTATGTTTAGTATGTGTGATTGAAATAAAGAGAAGGATATAATAAATCATTTTACATCATTATTACTTCAGTTTAGCGTTATTAAATTTAAGGCTAGAATAGATGTTTTTATCTCCCCATTACACTTCCATGTACCATCCTCCTCTTAGGTATAGAATTATTGGGACAATTTCTCATTCCACCTCTTGTTTCACTTTAATCAAACCATTAACGTCATGAAGTTGGGGCTGGTATTTTATGAATGAGAAATTTAATTTGATAAACTCAATCTAATAAAATGGGTAGAGTGATAAAGATTCATTCTGAATATGACCACCAGATATGATCATGTGGAAGTCGAAATAGACTAAATTGGTTGTTGTTTGTCGGATTAGAGAGAAGGAAATGAAGAAGCAAAAACGAAGAAGCAGAGAAGGCGTGGAGTTTGATTACGTGGCAGAGTGTAATTGGTAAATTGTGATGTAAGAGGAATATCAATTATTGTCCATGTGCAGCTGTTGAATAAAATGGGACCCACGCATATTCCTATGGTTCCTGCATCTCTCAACTGAGGTCAAATATTTTAGTCCTCAATTTTTGCTCTTCTTATAGTTTTATTTATCTCATCATTCAACTTCCTCGAAATTTCCACTCACATTTTATTCTCAACAAATGAGATATGATATCATCATATTTAAGGGTTAATTTAATAAAAAAAAACATTCATATAGTTTCATTTTTTTCAAATAAAAAAATGGTAATCTAGTTTTGTTGAAATAAATATTGAGATTTTATAGTTCATCAAAACGAGCATTTGTTTTATTGATATTATTTAAAATCAAAATTAAAGTTTACAACTTGAAAAATAATATATTTTAAGTAATATTTAAATTGTAAAAAGTGTTAATTCTTTAGCGTTAGTTTGAGATAATTTAAACAATTTAAATAATTGTATCTTGAAGTTTTTTATTTGGAGACCGTTAACAGTGAAATCTATAATGTTAGATCGAAATGATATTTTTCTAAAAAAAGTGTGAACTCTCAGTTCTAGTCTTTTACAGAAAGCAAACTATGTTTTTTTTTTAATCAAAAATGAGTGAAACTGCAAGAATTTATTTTGAAATTTACTTTACTTGAGAAGCTCCCATTAGTTTTTTGACATGTAAAGTATGACTCACCAATTTAATTGAACATACGCCGCATGTTAAATATCTAATAAAAGATTATCACATTTTACTTAAGAACCGAATCACCTCATATTTCTCATGAGTTTGACATAAAAAGGAAGTAAAACATTTGTTAACCTTCCTAAATTTGCTTATATTCTTTATAGGAGCTTCCAACTTGCGATTAATAGTACTATTTTAAGCGAATTTCGTTAAATAATTTGAAGATGTAGTTGATATTAATGTTTTGTGGTTTTAGTTTTTCGCAAATGAGTTAGGCTATGTTCTTTTGATCTTATCATTACTTATTTTCAGTTTATTTCAGTTGAGTTCAATAATACTTAGTTCCGTTCAGTTCAACAATATTTAGTTATGCTTAGTTTAGTTCAATTTAATTTAATTCGGTTTAGTTCATCAGCACTGAGTTCTGTTTAGTTCAGTTCAACACTATTTAATACATAATTCAATAGTGTCTATATTATATCAAAATACATTGTTTAGTTCACATATTTTTAATAACACATTAGAAGTTCTATATTATCGTTATATTCAACATTTTAGTCCCTCAAAGAATTTGAATTATCGATTTACCTTTTATTTATTAAGAGTAAATTGCATTTTTGGTACTTGACCTTTAACATGTTTACAATTTGATGTCTCATAGGTAGTTCCTAACTTTTTCTCTCTCTATGACATATATAAAATAAAAAATAAAAAGTTATATTTTTAATATTTAAAATAATAATTTTAAGCGTAAATATAACTTTTAAGTATCAAAGTGTAAATATGTAAAATTTCATACACTTTTAATTTTCACATAACATAGTCAAATTAGTAATTTAACATGTAAAGTGTAATTTTCACCAAACACTTACATTTCCGAGGAAATGTTTCAGACTTTCAATGCAATTTAACAAATTTCCAACAGTATTTTACACATTCAACGAATTTTCCTTTAGAAATCAATTTTTACTAATAACTTTTCTAAAATTGGAGGGCCAAAACACTAATTGTTATCACCTAATATTTCGTGTGACACGTGGACCAATAGTCGTTAAGCTTTCAAACACGTAGGACGATTAAACTATGTTGAATAGTCTTGATGTCCACGTAGAGGTGCGTTGAATAATCAAAGTAAGGAGAATATCTCTCCTACAAAGAAAGTATTCCTCTTTAGGTCTCCTAATCCAATTAGGATGATGCAAGCTAATTGGAATTATAATTCTAGGATTAAAGAGGAGTAATTTGAGTAAAGTCCTAATGCAACTAGGATTAAGATACATGATTAAACACTATAAATACATGGGACTTTCTACAATCTAAGGTACATTATTCTAGACTCATACTCTGAGTTAATTACTTTTCCGATCACAAGTTCCATACTGACTTTAGCATCGGAGAGGGGTCGCCGGTCAGCGGCCTCCTTTAGGCTAACGTTTGCTATTTTTCAGGAAGCTTAGCTTACGTGGATTCAAGTTACAATTTCTCAGTAACAAATTGGTGCGGTGAGCGTGGAGTCTTTAAAAGATTCTATCAAAGAACATGGTGATCTTAGAAGAAAATCAGGCCACTAATGCTCAAGAAGAAGACATGGACCATGATGAAGACGCAATGGCTTTAGACGAAGAAGTTGCCTTACACCGAATGTTCGAGTGGTCAGGAACTGTTGATCCAGAGCAAAGAAAATGGATGGATAGAGTCGCAGCCGAGGTGGCGGTTAGAACAGTTAATGACCGATCGACCATTGATCGTTTGCAACAACAATTAGAGGATTTGAGTAAGCGAATTCCCCCAGATCGACCACGAAGCGAAATTCGGGGTGTAAAACGATCTCGGAATTCGGAGCGTTCTCGAAGTTATACAACATCTTCAGCTGGAAGAACTCGAACCGCGGATCGCGAAAAAACTCCAGTTCGAGGAAGATCTGTAGAACGATCTCCAACTCCTCCGAGGCGCAAACCTCGTATAAAGTCACAAGCAAGAAAAGTCTCACCAGGGATTATAAGGAGACTGTCTTACGAGGATAGATCGGCGTCTTCGAGGAGCTCCTCGGGAAGTAGAGACCCTAAACATCGGAGGTCCCGAAGAGATAATTCTGAGGTTGAGGAACTTAAACGTAAACATAAAAGACTTGTCGATACGTTCGATAGAAGTTTAGCCGAAGGAATTGCTAAAGCTCTTAAGGAGCGAGATGAGGCTACGGGAACTAAGAATGTGGGGTCCAGAGAAGGGAGGAGACACAGGAGAAGAAATCGGAATCGGGATTATTCTGATGAAACTTTACGGGTCGAGGAAGGACCTATACAGGATAAAGACAGTCCACTCTGTGCTAAGATCCTGGCAGCTCCTTACCCGAACAATTTCAAGTATCCCAATTTTGATAAATACTGTGGAGATTCTGACCCTGTGATGCACGTCAAAAGTTTTGGAAGGGCGCTTCTTGCAAGTCCAGTTAACGAGGCACTTATGTGTAAATTATTTCCAACAACTTTGAAAGAAACGGCGGCACAATGGTATGATTGTCTCCCTACTGATTCAATCAGGAGCTGGAATCAACTTTCAGAATCCTTTAAAGCACATTTTGTCACGGCCATACCAGAGAAGAAGACGGTCAATGATCTGATGAGGGTACGACGAGGAGAAAACGAGACCTTAGAATCATATTTGCACAATTTTAATAATGTGGCTTTAAAAGTTGAACCCTTGATTGTATCCTCGGCACGGAAGACGCTGGCGAAAAATTGCCGAAATCGGGATCTTCAGATGAAACTTATGACTGAACGACCGAACGATTTTCATGCTTTGATGACAATGGCAAAATCGTTTGTGGTGTGGGATGAGCACCAAGATGATCCCACGAGGAGAGTAAAGGCAATCAAGTCCGAGGTGCAAGAGAGAGATCGAGGCAGTGGCCGGAGCTCGGATAGATGGGAAAGGACTCGTGAGGTTCCAAGGAAGCCTTTTGATAAAAGAGATCGAATCTCATTGCCTGCCCCTCGTGCTCAGGTTCTTATGTGGGTTGAAGAACAAAAGGAGCAAATCAGATATCCACCCAAAGGAGGGAAGCCAAAGTTTAATGGCAAGTATTGTGCTTTCCATAAATTGCAGGGTCACGATACAGAAGATTGTGAACAGCTAGCAAAGGAGTTGGATAAGTTGGCAGCTAAAGGAAAGTTGAAAAACCTCTTCGAGAAATATAAAGATCAATTCCCAGATCGAGAGGGAGCAAAGACTCCTCGGGGTGTCATTAATATGATTATGGGAGGTTCTCCCGTTGACCGGAGCGTTAAAAGGAAACGGGATTTCGCCGAACGGGTACGAATCGAGCAGATTTCGAAAGTTTTTGACTTCGGGTCATTAAAGGGTCGTCCAAGTGATCCATATGATGATGCCTTGGTTATCGATATGCACGTAGAAGGTTTTACGGTTAGAAGAGCTTTGCTAGATACAGGAAGCTCAGTAAAATATCATCACGAGAAAGGCTTTCGAGGCCCTCGGCTTGGAACAGGGACGTTTGACACCTTCCGCGTCACCTTTAGTCGGTATAAGTGGACATCCCGTACTTCTGTTGGGAGAAACCCAGCTCGAGGTCGAAATAGGGAATACCACGAGCAAGTGGAGAACTATTACTGATTTTTTAGTGATTGACACACCGATCGCTTATAACTTGATAATTGGCAGGCCTTTAATTTCGGGTAGTCGGGGTGCCATATCCCTTTATTATTTAGCTTGGATGATCCCGACCGAACGAGGAATGGCAGTGACACTTGGTAGTCAATCGGTTGCGAGGCATACATATATGACCTCGTTGGAAATAGTCCCTCAAGAAAGTATCTTAGTTGAGGGAGTTAAGGAGCGTGGCGAACCAGTTGATGCGATTGAAGCCGTAACCTTGGAAAAAGGAAAGGTAGTACAGGTTTCAGCAGAGTTGCAAGAGAATTCTAAGAAGATTGTTATCGCAGCGCTCGAGGAGAATAAAGATGTCTTTGCCTGGACATCGGCAGATATCGTAGGAGTTTCCCGTGAGGTCATGGAGCACACGCTAGACATTGACCCAGAATACACTCCTGTGAAACAGAAGAAGAGGAATCAAGGGGCGGAAAGGCAGCAGTTCATCAAGAGCGAGGTTGAAAAGCTGCTTGAGTTCGGGAGAATCAAGGAAGTTCATTACCCACAGTGGATTTCAAATGTGGTCTTAGTCAAGAAAGCAAATGGAAAATGGAGAATGTGCGTCGATTTTTCCGATTTGAATAAAGCTTGCCCTAAAGATTTCTATCCATTGCCGTGTATAGACATGTTGGTAGACTCAACTGCCGGATACGAGGTATATTCTTTCCTCGATGCAAAGGAGGGTTTTCATCAAATCCCGTTGGCCGAGAAGGACATGGAAAAAACCAGTTTCATTACACCAGAGGGTACTTATTGTTATCAAGTAATGCCTTTTGGTCTAAAAAATGCTGGAGCAACCTATCAAAGGTTAGTCAACAAGATGTTCAAAGATCTCATTGGGAAGAATGTCGAGATCTATGTTGACGACATGATTGTGAAAAGCAAGAAGGTGGAAGAACATGCTAAGGACCTCGAGGTGGTTTTTAAGATTCTGAGGGAGTATAATTTGAGACTCAATCCTGAGAAGTGTACCTTCGGGATCAATTCTGGAAAATTTTTGGGTTTCATGATTTCTAAACGAGGCATCGAGGCAAACCCAGACAAAATCAAAGCTATTGTTGATCTCCTGCCACCAAAGAGTGTACGTGAGGTACAAGTTTTAAACGGAAAAATCAATGCTTTGGGTCGTTTTATCTCTTATTCCGCTAAACGATGCATGCCCTTTTACAAAAGCCTTAAAGGAGTGAAGGACTTCGTGTGGACTGATGAGTGTCAAACCTCGTTCGAGGATCTCAAGAAATTTCTATCCTCTCCACCTCTTTTAAGTCAGCCTGTAAAAGGAGAAGATTTATATTTGTACATAAGCGTGGGAGAGGAGTGCATTGGTATGGTTTAATTCGCGAAGAAGATGGTGGAAAAGTTCAATATCCGGTTTATTATGTAAGCAGAGTGCTTCGAGGGGCAGAATCGAGATACCCAAAAATGGAGAAGTTGGCTTTCGGAGTGTATATTGCTGCTCAGAAGTTGAGACATTATTTCTTGAGTTATACCATCGTAGTTCGTACAGACACCCCACTCAGGAAGATTCTTTCACGACCTGAGGCCTCGGGGAGACTGACGGAATGGTCCATAAAACTCACGGAGTTTGATGTGAGGTTCGAGCCAAGGCCATCAAAAAAGGCTCAGGTCCTCGCTGACTTCTTGATCGAGGTCCCACCGGAAGAAGAAGCTGAGCAAGTATTAAATACTTGGGAAATCTTCATAGATGGAAGTGCCAATAAGAGTCAATCTGGGATCGGAGTTTTTTGCAAAAGTCCAGATGGGTTGGTGTTCAGACACGCTGCGACCTTGGGCTTTGATTCCTCAAATAACGCTGCAGAATACGAGGCAATATTGCTCGGGCTGCGTTTGGTTAAAATTATCAGGGCAGACAAGGCAGTAATCAAGAGTGATTCAGGCCTAGCAACCAATCAGATAAGAAATTCTTGGGAGACCAAGCATGCTCGAATGAAAAAGTATCACGAGATGGTAAAGCGTACAATTGAGGAATGTGAGCTCGTGGGGTGTAAAGTTGAGATCGTACAAATCCCGCGGGAGGAAAACATGGAGGCTGATCACCTGGCAAAATTAGCTTCTGATCCTACTAACTTAAATTTGTGTCCTTGCGATGTGCAGGTAATTCCATATGCAAGTATTGATGCCAAGGAAGTTTTTGCTCTCGATCGAGGCAACGAATGGTATTGGCCAATCTTTGAATATCTGTACGAAGGAAAGTTGCCGGAGGATAAGTCGCAACATCCGAAAATCGTAAGAAAATCGAGTAGATACACAGTCGTCGATGGAAATTTATTTCGAAGATCGTATTCCCAACCATGGCTTAAAGCAGTTGGGATCGAGGAGGGAGCCAAGATTTTAGAGGAAATCCATGAAGGATCATGCGGGGCTCATGAGGGCTGGAATGTTCTGGCTCGAAAGGCGAGGTTGCTAGGTTATTATTGGCCTCAAATGAACAATGATGCTGCGGAGTTTGTAAAGAAATGTGCTGCGTGCCAAGCTCACGCTCCAGTTTTGAAAAGCCCGGCCTCGGGATTAGAAGGTATAAAAGTAGCATGGCCATTTGCGACCTGGGGAATTGATATCGTAGGACAGTTTCCGATGTCAACTAATCAAAGACAGTATGTTATCGTAGCGGTCGATCACTTTACAAAGTGGGTCGAGGCTGAAGCAGTGTCCTCGATAACGGCCCAACAGATTGTGAAGTTTGTCAAGAATAGCATTGTATATCGTTTTGGGGTCCCCAATACGATAATCACAGACAATGGCAAACATTTTGACAGTGTTTTATTTAGACACTTTTGCGAGAGAGAAGGGATCAAGCTAAGGTTTAGTTCTGTCTTCCACCCATAAACGAATGGAATGACCGAGAGGACTAATCGAACGATCATGGAAGGAATCAAAAGGCGCTTAACTCACCTCGAGAAGTTAACGAATTGGGTCGAGGAGCTGTATCATGTGTTGTGGTCGTATCGAACGACGCCAAAGACAGCTACCGGAGAAACCCCATTTTCTTTAACTTATGGAACATAAGCCTTTATTCCGGTCGAGATTAAGGTACCAAGTACGAGGGTTCTCCATTATACTGAAGAATGGAACGAACTGAACTTGCGAGACAACTTGGACGATCTTGAAGAAAAAAGAGAAATGGCGCATGCACGGATTGAGGCATATAAAGCTAGAACAAAGAGAATATTTGATAAAAGCGTACGACCGAGACAATTTTTTAAAGGGGATTTTGTCCTTCGTAGTACAGCAGCATCGAGTTCGAGACAAGGCAAAGGTAAACTGGGAATTAAGTGGGAAGGACCATTTCGGATCATAGAATGCGTCGGAACACATACTTATCGTTTGCAGCATCTTGATGGCACTGAGGTTCCAAGGACTTGGAATGCAATCTCTCTCAGGAAATATTATTTTTAGCTTTTTGTTATTTTCTTTTATTTTTTGATGACATATAACTTAGAATTCAACTTAGGAGTTACTATAAATAAAGGCCCACGAGGCATCGTTTTCATCTATGACTTATAATTCAGATATTACTTTGGAGTTGTTTGCTTATGAAAAATGCTCGGATCGTAAGAAATTTATTATAAGGAGTTTTGTCTTATTTCGAAAGTTTTGTTCTAAGTATTCAACACTGGACAATTTGGTTATGTATTAAAATCAAGCTTATGCATGCTAGAAGGCTTCGATTAAAACCAAATCTAAGAACGCCGTGGTAAGAATCCACCCTACAAGAGTTAGCCCGACCAGAAAACAAAGGGGGGGGCTACTACGAGGGCTGCGAACAATCAAAGTTCAAATAAGAAAAATAACATAAAAAGTCCTTGGAAAAATTACCGATATAACTTTCAAACAAAGAACTTGCACGAGCATATTAGACGTAATATACAGAGACAAGATTAGGAAAAGATTGTTATATTCATTAAAGTCAAAACAGGTTACAAGATGAATAGAATTAAAACTATTCATTAGGTTCAACTACGGATATCGGGTCCATAGGGATCCCTTCCTTGGGAGAGTCAGGCTCGGGAAAGGACTCGTCAAGGACGGCATCTGCTTCTTCATCGTCCTCGGGAGGATTCACATTTACGAAGAATTTGAGATCTTCTTGGGAGATATCAGGGAACCTTTCTCGAATGGACATAACGAAGCGAGTTTTGAATCTGGACATACGCCAAATCTCGTTCTCCTCCATTTTTGCGATAGTCTCCTCGTGAGCAGCATCCTGGTCCTTTCTGGCTTTCTCGGAAGCCTCGAGTTGGGATCGTAGTTTCTGTGATACCTCCCTTCCTCGAGCTCTCCAAGTCGCCTGATCGATCTTTTCCAAGGCCAGTTGAGCTCGCGCCCCTTGATGAAGACCTGCCAGTGCAAAGCAGGAATCGAGCCATTGGGATCGGATCTCATCCTCGAGGTCCAGTACTCGTACCTTCGAGGCCTCGAGGGCTTTGTTCAGTTGGATACAGTCAACCTTCAGTTTCTCACACTCGAAGGTTTTTTCCCTTCCGATATGATGAGCAGACTTCAGGATTTTCTCTTGAGTTTTCAAAGCATCCTCTGCCGTGTCAAGTTTATCATGTCTAAATATAAGAAAGATCGTTACCTTAGCTTGTCTGACTTGTACAAGCTTAGCCAATTCCTCGTCAGTAAGCTTCTCGGCGAGTCTAACCTCCTCGGGAACAAGGCAGGTTTGAGCAACGTCCTCGGCGATCGCAGGAACGCTTAGGGAGACTTGAGGAAAGCGCTCTGCCCAGAACTGTATAAGGTTGAAAGTTAGAACACCAAAATATTTGAACTTCAACAAAGTTAGGTAAGGAGAGCTTACGTTGTAGAGTTTATATCTTTCGTAGCCATCCAACGAGGCCTCAGTAGGCACCCCGCCTTTGGCATGTGTCATCTCGGGGCAGTTGGTATAAGGATACCAGTTAGGATCCCAGGTCGATGGATGTGGAGGCGAGCTCGTCCCCTCGATTTGGCGAACGCGTTTAGCATGAGGACCTTCGGGATCATTGGGAAAGGTCCCCACGCCAACTTCGCCCTCGGGAATCGAGGTATCAGCAGAAGTGGACATTGTTTTCCTCTTGGAACGAGCTTGCTTCGGGACCCCTTGGTCTTCGAGGTTTTGGATTTTGGGGTCATCAGGAATTTGGACTTCGGGTTCTTTGACCTCGGATTCGGTTTCGTTTCCGGAAGAGAGGGTTTGGGTTTCTACATAGAAAATTATGAAAAGTTAGATTAAAAGAAGAACAAAGAGGTACGAAAGATCATTAAAGAATTGATAAAGTTACCAGGGATGTCATCCTGTTGTTGAGGCTCGGGAACGTGTGTATCTTCTACTGGAGCCACCTCGGGCTCACGAGCCTCGGAAATGGCAATGTTGCCAATCGACAAAGCACAGACCTTCTTGGTCATTGCACGAGGACCTCTCGGGGGCACAATAACAGAAGGAGCTTGTTTTTCACCTTCTAGGGCCTTCAGTCGGGCAGCTGCAAGGCGTTGTTTGTAAGATAACTTAGGGGCCATGATAAAATGCCTGCAAATAACAAGTTCAAAGTTAAATTCAGGAAAGCTTACAAGGATTTTTTGGAAGAGAAATTGGCTCCCCGAGATGAGCCCGATTAACCTCGGGAGCAGGAAAATAAAATATGGTTCCATTCTCTCCAACGGTGGCAATCGGCATGTTGCCTCGGTAGCGAGTTAGGAAGTTCTCGAGGGAGATGGGACTGGGAGGTTTGTATTTTTGGAGTTTCTTAAGGGAGCATTGTTCCTCCTCGTTGAGAATCACGTTCTTCGTGGGGTTTCTCCACGTACTCGGATAAGTAGGAAATTCATTGAAATCGATCCTCCAGGGCCATCGAAGGTTGCCATCTTCAGGACCAACCCAGATCCATCGTGAGCGATGGCCACTGTGTGACGAAGGTTTGCCACCAATTAAGCCTTTGGGTTCGTGGACTTCTTTGAACGAGACACATGGGTGTTTTAGAGCCTTGATGGGAGTCCTAAGGTATTTGAAGAGGTTTCCGGTTAGTAGAACGCCGAGATCTTGACACACTCGAACGAGAGCAAGCATCTCGACCCACGAGTTGGGAACGATTTGTGCTGGGCACAGATTGAACTCGTTTAGGATGTCATTCACCACCTCAGGGAAAGGAAACCTCATCCCGTATTCTAAATGCCTCTCAAGAACGGCCACCTTGTGGATTTTCCCTCTAAACATCCTGTCTTCGGGGGTTGGGACTGCACAGTCGAAATCCCTAAGACAAGGGAATTTCTTTTTTAAGTCACGAAGTGCTTCGACCGTGTTGATCTTGGTTGCTTCGTGAGGGAGGGCTGTCTCCCATCTGCCTTGTTTTGGATGCGGGACGCGTGCTGGCATTTGAATAGGTGGGTTAGGATTTCTGGGATTTTTGAGTGGCATGGCGTTGGGGTTTGGATTTTGTGGTCTGGGTGGGGATAGTTCATCCTCGGACCAGTCCATAATAGTTTGGCGTCGCCGGGGATTTAGTTCTGGATCTGAGTTTTGGGAGGTGTCTCCCGAGGAAGTGGGATTTTGCGATGAAGAAGCCATTTCGGGTAACGAAATCGGAATGAAATAGAAAGATGATTACGGATTACTTACACTGCGCAGACTTCTGGAAAATGGGTTGCTGAGAGAGTTATGAATTTTTGAAAGCGTGAAGAGATGGAAGGTTTTACTCTGATATTTATAGGCAAAATGGTATTTTGAATTACAAAACCTTTTCGTATACTTGGAGGGAGTTTAAGTTTGAGACCATGCTTGAGGACAAGTGTGGAGGTTTGAATGAAGCGTGCAAATTAAGTGGATGGACTTGATGTTAGAGCTGTTGGGCCAAAAGCCATGTTATTTGCTTGGGCCTGCAGGTTGGGCCGTGTTAAATTTGGGGTTTTGGAGGCATAAGTCCTAAAGGATCTTGTTTATCTTTGGGGGGGGGGGGGGGGGGGGCTTCTGTTATCACCTAATATTTCGTGTGACACGTGGACCAATAGTCGTTAAGCTTTCAAACACGTAGGACGATTAAACTATGTTGAATAGTCTTGATGTCCACGTAGACGTGCGTTGAATAATCAAAGTAAGGAGAATATCTCTCCTACAAAGAAAGTATTCCTCTTTAGGTCTCCTAATCCAATTAGGACGATGCAAGCTAATTGGAATTATAATTCTAGGACTAAAGAGGAGTAATTTGAGTAAAGTCCTAATGCAACTAGGATTAAGATACATGATTAAACACTATAAATACATGGGACTTTCTACAATCTAAGGTACATTATTCTAGACTCATACTCTGAGTTAATTACTTTTCCGATCACAAGTTCCATACTGACTTTAGCATCGGAGAGGGGTCGCCGGTCAGCGGCCTCCTTTAGGCTAACGTTTGCTATTTTTCAGGAAGCTTAGCTTACGTGGATTCAAGTTACAATTTCTCAGTAACACTAATCATAAAAGTTATTCAACACATTAGAGGATCATAAGCACTCTTAATAGGGATAGTTTGGGAGGCCATAACGGCTCTCTAGATAAGCCCCTGTCCATAAGTTCCCAAAATTTGAAACTTACCGATTGATTAAAACTTAATTGGTATACTCTTTAATGTGTGAGTGAAAAGTTCAGAATTCGAATCATACTCCTCGCAAGTTTTTCCAATAAGAATAACAATAATAATCTGAAACTAGGCCACACTCAGGGAATTTAACAATTTTTCTTTAAGAAAAATTCACCTATCATCTATAAGTTGGAAATTTAGGCATTGGAGAATAGAATTTCACTTGGCTAAATTAACCGGCTATCAAAAGGTAGTTTGGAGCATCTGCAATGGTGAGTTTTTTCATTTCTCCAACAGTAAAAGAACAACCCAAACCATTGGAGATGATAGTTCTTACGGGGTGTTTGTTTGAGGGGATGAGATGTGATTTTTGGGGATAAGATGGATAAAATAGGCAAGCTCTTGTTTGTTTTGAGGGATGGAGATGGGAGATGAGAAGTTTAATGATAGAGAAATGACTAAGTTAAGAACATATTGGTCCCGTTTGGCAATTAGTTGTTAGTTGTTAGCTGATTGCATTAGCTATTACGATTAGCTGTTTGTAAAAACCTGTTTGATAAAACTTAGCTGATTGTAAATAGTTGTTTGTGCAAAATGACAAATAACAACATTCATTATTTATAAATATTATTTTCATTTTTAATCATTCATATTCTTAATCACCTCTTAAAAAATGAAATACATTAAAATAAAAATATATGTGAAACAAAAAAAACTTAGGTTTTTACAAATCTATAAAAGTTAAAAGTAAAAACAAGAAACATATTTCTATCCATACAACTAAGGTTTGCTTTTTTCTAAAATTTTTTCAATAGAGTATATGCAAACGAACTTGTATATTCAATTCAATCAACCAAGAAGTATACAATCAACCAAAACATCACAAGCCAAGATCAAGTTTGTATATATTCAATCAACATAAACACAATTTAATTAACTAACATTTTTTCAATGAATATCGTCTTTTGAATGAAATTTCGAACCTTCGGATTCAGATGGGAGGAGGATGAAGATGGTGAAATAGGAGCCGAATCGTCTACGAAGGAAAAATAATGAGCGAGTGTTAAATAGGTAACGTGGAGTTGTAATTATGATTAAAAATGTCAATCAAATTAAATATTACAAAACGCTAACTCAAAAAGCTCCTAAAAGCAGTTTTTTCTGAATTAGTTTTTTCATTCCAAAAAGTTATCTTAAATCTCTCTTTACCAAACACTTAATTAGAGTTTTCATTGGTCAAAATCTCCAAAAAATGTCAAAATCTCTAATTATTTCTCAAAAAATTGTTTACCAAACGGCCCATTGTAGCTAGTTTGATAGAATTAAAGAAAATGAGAGACTGGTGACACACACGGGGCCAGATTTGCCTAATATAGCAAATGTGATCCATATGCCAGATAAAGCAAGTAATATCTGTCCACACAAAACTAGCACCATTATTTTATTATATATTTAAACTTTTTAATTCTTATTTTTTTTTTCAATATTTCCCAATTGTTTATTTAAATGGGGTTTGTGAATTTTGATTGCAAATTTTAGAGAACATTAGTTTTTGCTTTACCACTAAAAATGCTGTTATATTGAATTGATTGAATAAGCATTATGAGAACTCTCCCTTCAATAATTCATTAGAAGTTGGTTTTGTTGGTTATTATAACATCAAGGAAAATTGAGTTAAGTAGAATTAGGCGATTCCTCTTTCAAAAAAAATTAGGCGATTCCAACTGATGGGTGTAGAAAATAATCAAATTTTTTGGATGAGGATGGGTGCGGGTGTAATTTTGTACCAGATGATTAATTTTGGATGGTGCGAGTTTTACTACCTCCAAACCATGGGAACTATGGATAGTCCGATAAGGTTTTCCGAATGGATCGTTGTAAATCCCCAAATATATTTATATAATACTTTACAAAATATATGTATAATAAATTCTATAGAAAATTTTTATGCTTATTTTGTTTTTTACAAAATAATTATTATTTTGTTTTGTTCACCATTAGATCATAAAGTGAAAGCTAATCTAATGGTATATAAAAACAACATACAAATAAAATAAATAGAAAATAAAGTGACTATAACTTTCACTAATTCTATATTATGAAATGTTTAACTACAATAAATAATTAAAAAATAACAAAATTTAATCGCATATCTTGTTTTTCTTTTTTATTTAAAATAAAAGAATTTCTAAACAAAATTTAATCGCATATCTTTTTTTTTGTGAGAGAGTTTCACATTTTGTCAATTTTGAGATTCAAATTCAGGACTCCATGCTTCTTTTAAGAACGTAGTAATCACCAAAGCATTGTTTGGTGGGTATCTCATATTATATTGTACTTTTGCTTTTCTTTTTATCTAAATTAAAAAAAAAATCTAAAAAAATCTTAACTGCATATTTTGTTATACATTATACATACATTCATCTATAGAAAAAGCATTTTAGACCTATGATTTTTCATTTTTCGGTGCATTAAACTCTTAATCTTTCATTTGGATACATTAGACACTTATCTTTATTATTGCTTCTATCAAGCCTCATCTAACAAAATTGGATTTGTAGTCTTTAACAAATTAATAAGACGAATTGAAATATTGTGGACTAATTACAAATCTAGTCTATTTAGATGGCTCATTAATACTCCCTCCGGTCCATATTATTTGTCACATTTGACTAAATCACGAGTATTAAGGAAATGATTAATTTGCATTAAATATATGTAAATTAGACTAGATTACCCTTATTAATTAAGAATATGAAATTAAATACATCAAGTAATATGGACCCATTAATAGGGGTAAAGTGGGAAAAATTTACATTGCAAACCTAATATGACAAATAATATGGAACAAGACTTTTTCTCCCTATGTGACAAATAATATGGACCGGATGGAGTATATAGGACTCACTCTGCTTTCTCTTTACATATTTAGACAATATAGTGTCTTTTGGATAAAAATATCATTTCCGCCTTTTTCATCTCAGTTTTTTCTCTTCAATTCCACACCACGAAAATCACTCACCAAATTGCCCCTTTAGAGTGATACCCTTATGAAGTCAAATCGAGGATTGTATGGGTCATCTTGAGACCTGTACCATTCTTCTAGGGTATATATATAACCCTAGATATCGCAAAACCTAGTTTTCTCAATAAGAAAACTTCTAAAGTCTCCTGTTGGACTCAAATGTAACCGAAAGTAATAAAACGGCTTTGAAACAACTTCTTTAAAGTGCGAGCTCAGTGAAAATCCTTAAAAGATTACCCTCATAGTGTGTCAGTGATTCCATTGCAAGATAATACTCGTTGAAAACGAAGTTGGGTGGACGAAACTTAGAAAAAGGAAATGTTAGAACCTTATTTTTTATGTCGAGAACTTTGATACTGGCTGCTTCGGACCTGATCTAATAACCTTCGACTTTTGAGGATTAGATGCACGAACCCTCGAGAAGGACGAAGATGAAAATGACGTTTAGAGACTTTATAGTTGTAAAAAGTGTAGTCGAGCTGCATGTGATAGTATCAGGGTAACTTGGAGTGATTGGGAGGTGGAATTCGGACTTCAAGGAGGCATTTTAGTGGCTAGAAAAGCAAGGATTCGTGTGAGAACTTTAAGAAGGGGGGGGGGGGGGGTGAAGTTAGTGATTGTTGGTGAAGAATGAGGAGGATATGGGCTCCTTTTCTAGGCTTTAGCAAGAGACGCACAACTCTTGTAGTCGTATGACTCATATATAGACATGTACGACTTTTGTATGGTACCGGGTCAGATCCAGATCTAGACGTAGATCTGATTGTTTGTCCTTTTGCTATGAAGACCAATACAGTTATGGGTAAGTGTTGTATGGGCTTTATAAGGTGTACATACCTTATTCACAGAGTTATCTTCTCTAGAATTTTGCGATGAGTCAACGTCAAATAATACTGAAAGGATTAAGGCTCGTACGGGGTTTGATTTTTGTCCACCGACAATCGAAGAAGGGTTGTACGACCTTCATTGATAGTTGTACGAGTCTTGTCTAACGTCGTATGGTTTCAAATGTTTGGGGATGGGTTTTCTAAAAGTATTTTTGACGCGAGACTAAATGTGTCAATCACATGTCCAAAGGGTGCGAGATAAGTGAGTTATGACTCTGAAAAGTTATTTTTTCATTATGAATATTGAAGCTTGCTTTGAACTAGCATTTTGAAGAACCTGAAATGTTTTCATCATCATAAGGTTCGAAAAACGGTACTTTCATTTCCAAAAATATTGGATGCGGAATCAGTAATATAAAACTATCCCGAACCGTATCATTGATATCCCTAACCGGTTATAAATATAAATATAGAGATTGAATTAATTGCATAAGCAATAAGACAATAACTCTCCCTTCAATAATTCATTAGGAGTTGTTGGTAATTAGCTACATCAAGGAAAATGAGAGATTGAGTTGATTGATGATCAATAATTTAATTGATTTGAATGTTTCATGATGATTGTCCCTTATTCAAAAATTGATTAGAAGTTTGTACTAAAATTTCTTTCTTTGAATAAACATAAAATTTTAACATAAGCTTAGTTTATTGAATGGTGGTTATAATGGGATTAGAATGAAAATAAAGAAAAACTAGTGGTGGAAAATAGATTTAGAATGAAAGAAATTAATGATTTTGAAAAGGGAAAGAGGTTTGAAACTCAAAGTTGAGTAGAGGTGGTTAATGAATGATGAGAAAGCTCATGGAGAGGCTCATGGCTAATCTCATCTCTCTCAGCCTACCAATACAATTCCTACTGATTACGACATCATCACATGCAAACCAAAATAATTTATGACATTTCCGTTTTGCTTTTTTATTTTATCTACACTTAATTCATTTTGCCAATAATGTTCTATGATTGATTGTCATATTTTGTCACATACATATCAATTTGCTATTACTTTTTTTTATTTGGATAAAAAGTGTATGAAATGAAACCTATAATATTTCAATTATATTCAATGTACTTTATTTTTTTACAAAAGAAATGAGTACTTCTCATTTCTATTTTTTTGCTTATAAATAGGCTTGATGCTAAATTTCTGAATTTAAATTTTCTAAGACACAACAATTTACGGGCATGATTTCTATAATAATATTCAACAGGTGGAAACATGTATTTCTACTGCATCACTTTTGTTAGATATGCTCATAATTAATATCGTAAGGGGCTTATCTCAAAGCAGAATGTAGTGAGCGAGTGGAGAGGAGCACATCAGAGAACGAAGTTATTCGTATTTGTTCCAAGTAAAGCTATACATGATCAATAAAAAAAACATTCATTCATTTACACGTAAAATCACACTTTGTCTATCTTAATATATTCCCTTGAATATAAAACCAACATGCAAGGATCATGGTCCTTTGATCCAATTGATCATCTTGTTAGATGCCACATAATGAGCTTTGACTCTTCAAACCTTCAATCTAAAACTAGATTTATGACTGAATAAATTATTATAGTCAAATCTAAAACTACTAACATTTTCTAAGAGTAGAACAGTCAAAGAAAATAACTTGTTAATATGGCCCCCAGAGTTATCTTTTGGGCTCTGCCAGAGCTTTAATATATATTACTACATTATAATAAGTCTATTTAAATATTAGAGACAGTGCATAATATCTTGATTCTTTATTAACATATATTAAGGCTAATAATAAATAATAATAATAATAATAATAATAATAATAATAATAATAATAATAATAATAACAACATAGTAGGTTGATAGGCATTGCCTCAGAATTTGAGATATGGACGAAGAAAATTGCTCCACCTAGCTAAGTTAAACATTTCATTAATCATAGACAACAATAATTTATAAACCGTGAACATTGATACATCTACACTAACCACCATTGTTATATACACATCCATCAGTCCAACTTTTCTAAATAATAATTGGTTAAAGCAAACAATTTTATAAATCACTTACCAAGTTAATCGTTTCAAGAAAATTTACGTATTATATTATGACACGATATCTTATGTAATTTATTGAATCATAATATGGAAATTATTATTTTTTTTAACAGTAACATATATAAGAAAAAAAAAACTAGTGACAAATGACGGTAGGAAGTATGAAATCCAATTATACTTCCGTAAATAAAATACACATTATAGCGGAAGTAGCTCTTTTGCAAAGTGTGTACTAGAGTCAACGTTGGCGGAATCTCACACTTATAATATGCGTAGTTTGACAAGAAAGTGTGATCATTTAGTCGACATTATGCACGAATTCATGTGCATAGGATGTTGATGAAATGTAATAATTAGAAATGTTTTGTATAACCAATCATCAATTAACGTTTAGGATTAATTTCAAATAACTATCTTGTTGGTTTTGCAGGTTTACAAATAAAGGACTGTAGTTTGGTTTTGAGAAATTTAAAGGACTTTGGTTTGCACATTATTTGCAGAATTAAGGAAATTGTCGATTTTGTTGACGTAAACGAGGACATTTTTTGCCCGAAATGTTCTTCTGATCTTTGAGCTTAACTCTAACTTGACTAGTCAAAGGTCAAAAAAACATTTCGGGCCAAAAATGTCATCGTTTACATCAACAAAATCGACCATTTACTTAATTATGCAAGCAATGCAAACCACAGTCTTTTTTTTCTCAGAAGCAAACCACAGTCATTTATTTGCAAAATCACGAAACCACTAGACACTTATTTGAAAATAACCCTAACATTTATTCTAACAATTAGCACATCCATTCACATGTCCATTCATCAATCACCAAATAATAAAAAAAAAATGTTCTTAAAAGATTTAATAACCACTAAAACATTAATCAAGTGAATTTACTTCTAATGGTCCCGATTTATGATTGACTGGTTTAATAGATTAAAAGATGAATTAGGCAGATGCAATTCCAATTGATCCTGATTTATGGTTCAATTAAATATGATCAAGTAGATTAAAATATGAATTAGGAAAATGTAATTCCAATTTCAATTGGCTCCAATCCACTTAATTAAATCGGGTTAGTAGATTAAACATGAATCGCTTAAGTATAATTCTAATTGACCCCGATTTAAATTTTAATTAAATATGTTTAGTAGATTAAAACATAAATTAAGTAGAAGTAATTAATTGACCCAGGTTCTTTCAGAAAAAATTAATTGACCCAGGTTGCAGTTCAATAAAATCCGATTCAGTAGAATAAAACGTAAATTAGGTAAGTATAGTTACAATTGATTTCTGTTTCAGTTAAATTTAATTCAGTAGAATTATTCAGTCAAAACAAATGCAGTAGAACTAAACACAAACAACTAGTAGTCGTAATTTTAATTTGATCTAGATGTAATTTCAATTCACCTTAGATTCCAGTTCAATAAAAATTTGATTCAGTGGATTCGTATATGCATTAGGTGCTATAAGAAAGGATCAAACATCTATTTGCCCCCTGTGGTATTCAAAATTGTAGCTTTTGCCCCCTGTGGTATGATTTGGTAACATTTGTCCCCTATGGTATCCAATTTTGTCATTTTTGCCCCATGATGGATGGAAATTAGATAACTTCTATTACATAATGTCATTTCAAATTGTAAATTTAGCAAATTTGATGGCAGGAATCTATGAAAATATGCTAATTGAACTGATCGAGAAACTAAACTTTTCCATTTTTCATCCATCAGGGGGCAAATGCCACCAAATTGGATACCACAAGGGGCAAATGTCACCAAATCATACCACAAGGGGCAAAAAACAAAATTTTGAATACCACAAGGGGCAATTAAGTGTTTAATCCTATAAGAAATTATGGATTAGGCAAGTGTATAATTACAATTGATATTTTTTGGGTTAAATTTAATTCGATAGATTAAAGCACGAATAACGCTTGAATTTTAAGGACGGACTCGAGTTCTTGTGAAAAAGACTCAGGCCCCGTTCTTTTGGACTGAAAAATTCTGAACTGAACTGAACTGAACTGAACTGAACTGAACGATGCTGAACTGAACTGAACTGAACTGAATTCTGCTAAAATGAAAAATAAATATTGAAACTCAATTGAATAAATAATAATAATAATAATATTAGTTTTAGAATAATGAGATCGGAGAGGAGGATGACGATAATGATGATGAAGGTGAACAAAATGATGAGATTACGGATCATATGGTAGAAGATGATTAGAAAAATAAAATAAGATGATGCTATTTGTAAATTTTTGAATTTGCTCTATTTGCTAATTTTAATTTCTTTTACAAGATTTTTGAATTTTTTCCAGTTGATACTAATTTGCTCCTAATATTATATAACTGACTATTATAAGATTTTTAAATTTTTTTAATTGATGCTAATTTGCTCCTAATACTACACAACATTGTTACAAGATTTGTGAATTTCTTATTACAATATATAACCAAAATTGGAAACTTTTGTATATTAAATTCATATTTATATAATATAAATTATTAAGGTGATAGAACATTGTAACATATATTGATAATAATATTTACTTACGTACAACAATTTTTGCAAACAAATTGGATCAACTAGTTATAATTATAATAAATATTAACATATTATATATAAATAATAAATATTTATTTGTAATTTATTAACCTGAACCGAATTAAATGTTGGTGAATTGAACTGAACTGAATATTACTGAAATGAACTAAATTAAATGTCACTGAAAATTAAATTAAATGTTGCTGAGCTGAGCTGAACTGGATGTTGCTGAACTGAACTGAACTTAAAATAAGTTCTAATAAGTCCAAAAGAACAGGCCTCATACTAGTGTAAGTCGATCAAAACTCGATGACAATCTCACAATCTCATCTTCAGAATCCAATAAAGGTATCTCTTATCTTAAATCCATCAGAGGAATCGCCTTTCACTATATAATTCATGGAGCAAATGGATCACTATGTTAGGTGCTTTTTTCGGATGAGTTCTGTATTTTTATTTTTATTTTACAGATAAGTTTAGATGGATCGTGATATATCAACCCTGTAAAATACATAATACACAAAAAAATATTGGTTAAAAACTTATTTGCGTGAGATTATCAAGAATTAATATAAAAACTAATTCTTAATCCCTTAGGAAAAGATTAAAAAAATGAAATAATACTAACAGTAAAACTAAACATAAAATTGTATCTAAAAGTATCAAAAAATTCAACCCAAAGGAAAACACTCTTGTCAAATTTAGGAATCTCACCTTGAAACACCTAAAATTCCCGCAAAGCACGAAATTAACAATCAACAGAATTTCTAACTAACGCATCAAAAGGGAACAAAGAAAGCAAATCACACAATTTCAGTGCCAAAGAGCCTAAAACTCTTCCTACATGCTTCATTTCCAATCTTCGTTTCGTCAACATCCATTATACCACTATCGTTATTAGCACGGGAACCAATGTCTCGGCCAAGCTCAAATTTGCACTCCATTCCTGCAGTAAAGATTTTATTTTTTTCCATGTAATTACAACCACTTGTACTTTCGGTAGCAAGGCAAAATTGAAGTTGCATACCTGTCGAAACGCGTTCGTTGCCCACTGCCAACAATGAACCACGGTTCTCATTTTTCAATACATCGATCATGTGGTACGTTTGAGCAACTTTCCCATTTTCCCAACACTGGCATAAGGAAAACACAATGGTTTCGGATGCCTTCAGCTGTTTGTCTTTTACGAAGCGGTTCCAGCCCCTTGTGAACACATAACTGTGACTGCTCTTCCAATAACAATAACGGAATTTCCACAGCTTCATCGATTTGTCTAGAAAAGTTAGCAGCCCATCGTCTACTACATTGACCCCAACATTTTGTTCAGTCCGTGCAGGTAAATTAGCAAAGAACTTGACTGCACATTTTTTTGGGATAACAAGTCTGTTTAGCTTGCCAACATCACTTGGCGTAAGCTCCTTCTGAAAGAGTTGTGTGCATGACACCTTTCTAATACTTGGAGTTCTATTATAAGTACGGAGGCGTTCAGTTTCTATACTATTCGGTTCATGACGAGTACTTACAAAATCTGCAAACTTCACTTGGTAAGAACCATCCTTTATCATGTTAACCAAAGCTTCAGTGCTATAGTAACTCTGAAAGTCTGGCTCTTTCACATCTGTCAACGGGAAGTTACGGCGACAATCCCCACTTCGAAGCTTAAGAGCAGCACTGTCATAGGACATAGCTGCCTCATTTTCAGACTTGAAGGTTCCAAGCCAGATGCGTTGGTGATTGGCATATATCTGACAGCCCCAGTGACCATTTGGAAGCGGTACAACGCCTCTGAACTTTGACCTGTAGGTTTTGCTCCCCAACCTTTCATGTTCAGTTGTCGGGAATGAACGAGTGTTGTTGTTTGAGTTGGAAACTTCTTCAATAGTAGAATCTAAAACTATGCTTACAGCATCTTCCGTCATTTTCTTGATGATAATCTGTCAGAGTCCAGGGTTAGTCTAGAACAAAAGAAACACTTGAAATGGCACAAATAAATGTTTAGCTTGCCAGCACCGTACTCCTAAATTGCTAATACTTAGTTCGACGAAGCCAAATGGATTTAAAAGGCACAATGGACTTTGACTCGAATATGATTGTCAATAGGTTTGTCAGGAAACTCATAAAGAAAAAGAAAATCTCAATGCATCTTGTCTCATTCCAAATCAATCATTTAAACTGCCACACTGATTCTAACAACATGAACCAAGCAGAGATATACATGTCTAGCACTAGCGAGAATTTCTATGGTGGACCAGGCCCACCACGTGGCACTGGTCCCTAGCCAATAAACTTGTGACACAATCTAACATTATCATTAATTGCATTATTTACGCATGGACATTGTAGCATGTCAATAATTAATCTTCATGGAGGAAAGAACATGAATCACTGAAAGAGTATTAAGCGATTGAGCGATTAAGAGATCCAGAGTAATCAGTTTATCTGTCAAAAGAAAATAGCACATAACAGAACTTTATAGATAAAATATGAACATATACTACTCAATCATACAAGGGAAGAAAAGAGAATATTCCAATCCAACTATTTTTGTTTTCAAAAGTGGCAAGAGTAGTCGAAACTCCATCCTAAAAATGTACCTCAGACGGAAGAGGACTGTCCTACATTTATAAATTAAATCATCCTTTCGCTGTATAACTAGACAATACGGAGCTTGACACCAAAATAATAAGAAACTTGGACCTAATTCAGTCTACAAGGCACCTTAAATAGATGAATTACTACTTTTCTATAAATGATTATTTGCACTAATAGCCAGCCATTAACATATATATATGTAAGAACATTTAAAACTTATCAACCAATTAAGTTCAGCAAAACTTTTTTAGGCTTAAATTTTTCGGATCACATGAGTAGATACGAAATTGGTGAGCTATTTAAAGTACACCAACAACACAGACAATATATTAACTCTGAAATTGGCATCGACAAATGATGGAGACATAGTATTCTTTGGTACTTTTCACACAGTATCTAACTTTTATGTCTCCCCAAAAATAACTAAACCTAGCAGAAATGAAGCTTCAGATAATTTATCCTCATTTGGAATATTGCAAGCACGACAATAGATCTTCATGCGCTGCTTGAAAACAATACAACAAATGGGAAAACTATAAATGAAGAGCTAGAATGACATGTAATTTCTGGTCAACTATTGACTACATGAAGAAATAGAATGGAAAATCATTCCAACTGTTCCCTGTTTCCTATTTGCATGCTTATCAAGACCAAAAGCTTATTAGTAGAATCCATCTATGTTGCTTGGGCAATATTTGTACTTTTTTTGAAGAGTTTCAACATTTCAGAAAATCAAATTCTCAGAACTTGTGCGGAATATTCTGAGTCGCATTTCTGTAACTTAAGAAAATTCAAAAATTGCTTTTTAGAATTTGAAAATTTCTTTATTAAAACATAAGGTTTTACATCCAAAACTAGACTTGCACATTAACTGTTTTGATCACTAATTAACTCGCAATTTACTCAACATCTCATTCTTAATAAATGCAAGCTTCCAAACGTCATTTCTTTTCTCCCTCACAGTTTTTGCACAGCATTCAAAGCTAGTTACAAATATTATCCAAAAACTAAAACCCTTTGATATTTCTATGATATTACTTATTCTCTACCTATTAGTTCTATATGCAGTATAAAAATAGTACCAGACTAGATAAGTTACTCCATTTTATTTCAGGGAAACAAAAACAAGGGACAATAATAACAATAATAATACATAACTAATATGGATTGGAAGGAAAGAAAAACGTAGATTTTGACCTTTTGACCTTCATTAATTCCTTTAATACACAAAGGAATGTGGCTATAGATAGTTGTTCAATGGCCACTTATATTGTAAAATCTAAGCAAACATGCCTTTCACCATATCACTAGCTAGAAAAATGAAAGCTAAATACCATCAAAATAAATGCAAATCACAGATAAAGATTTCATGGCTTAAAAGCTAGCAAAAATCTACCGCAGACTTTATAATCTAGTAATTAATATTGTCAAATACAATTTCCTATTTTCGATCCTTCAGCATCTAAAATACTGAACATGTCCAATTGGCTTTAGAAATATGCAAACCACAATTTACAAGTTTTGCAATAGCAGAAGGGAAAAAATTATGACCCCCACAAACGTTAAAGGATATAACACTTATTTATAACACATTTACCGAAATGGTCCTTCTGAAAAAAAAAAAAAAAAAAAAACCAATTATAGCTCTTTAGCACAGTTCTCACGTTTGACCAACAAATAAACCTCAATTCAAAGACCTTTAAAGAGTTATGAAAAATCAATAAATCAAACAATAATACTTCCTAATAAGACCTCTATCTTTCTTTCATTTCTTTTCTGGAAAGTTATTTAATGTTTATGATATTACTTGTAACAGCATATACAAGTTCCCAAATCCATAACAAGCTCTTCCTGATTAGAACTCAAATCTATAAGCTCTTCAGTCCTCATAAGCAATCACCAATAGTGCATTTCATAAAATTCTCACTTGTTAATTTAATTCATTATGAACGACGATTTATTTCACAGCCGAATTTTCAATTCTATGCTTATGATTGGCTCTTACAATTCTTTATTTCATCTTTGATTGTAAATGTTTCTCTTTTTTCCCGCTTACAACACAATAACTCCGTCACCTAAAACAAAACATAACAGATAAGCTGTTCTATTTTTAGTTGCAAGCTCCTTGATCACTAAAGAAAGAATCCCATGCCTAACTGTTCTAAAGTGTTGGTCCCTGTCTCAACTCTCAACAAGTTCGTGATACAATACCACGTAACTGTTAGTGCCTAATTCAAGTCTCAAACAAGTTCATGATTCAATACAACAGAATTGCTTCACATGTTGATCCCTAATGCATGCGCGTTACAGCATAGTTGTTAATGGCACTTTAGAGTTCAATTAATACCATCAGATTAGACAAAATTTAAGGTGTTATTTAAATCACTGATTATCAGCATAATTCATCTATTTTGGGGCGAATCTAAATTATCACCTAGTGAGTTAGCAAATGAAAACATATTACCACAAATTTCCAATTCCAACAAGCAAATCCAATCCCATATCATTCAGAAAATGACTTTGCCTTATTGTGGTGCAACAAAAGTAGATAAAATCCAAATTATCTTCATAATTGTTCATCAAAAACTTCAACACTAACAAAAAAACCTCACTATAGACTAATATTCGATAATATTTTAAGTTCAACCTGATAAATATTAATTTTTTAGAATATTGTGGATTTTAACCAAATGTTACAATTCGACTCATGATTCACCAAAATGACTTTAATTCACGATCCAAATCTCAATTAGACAACTATGCTTGAGAAGCCTTGATCAAGTCTACAGAGTCAAAATCTTAACGGTTTGACCTATGTTACATAGACTCAGATATGAGTGTCCGACACAAGTGCGGATCCTAGTATCCAGTACGGCAAGTTAAATTTTTTTAGACAAGTGGACTCTTGTCCTAAATTTGGACATGGTACGGGGATATGGGAATAAAATTTTCCATATTATTTATACGGAAGAAAATCTGTTGTCCCGGACTTCCTATCCCATTTTCCTGTTCCCCTATAGATTTTTGACATCTGTAAAAAAGATTCTAATGTTTTTTAATTATACCCTAAATAGTCTCCGAATTAACCCATCGTAGAATCTTTTTTACACATGTCAAAAACTTATACAGGGACAGGAAAATGGGATAGGAAGTCCGGGATAGCAGATTATTTTCCTATTTATACATATATATTCCAAAAAAAAGCCCAAAAATTAAAACATCTATCAATTTTCTTATTTAAAAAAATAAAAGTTCAACTACAAGATAAAGGGAATGGGGCGAGGACCAGGAGAACGTAGAAGGGAAAACCGGTGTTGGGTAATTGATATTTACATTTATTAATATCTGTTTTAATTTTGTTTTTCTATTTTAGTTAATGAAATGGCGCCGTTTCATTAAATGGAAACGAAGTCATTTTTGTTTCAAGAAGCGGCGCTGTTTCATTAAAATAGAAACGAAGTCGTTTTTGTTTCATTAAACACATAAAAAAACCCTAAAGGGAGGGGCTCGTTAGGTTTCTGCCGCCGCCGCCGCTGTTCAGGGCTTGATGTATTCAAGTGTTCACCTACGAATCCGACACGGATTTCATAGCCGTATCCGTGTCGACACCATTATGGCGGCTAAAATGCCAAGTCCATGTAACATACGCTTCGACGGTTTTCCTACTCTAGAACCACACTAATCAGTGGATTTATATAATAGTCAACCACTAGCTAATCAATATCCACCCTCCAAAATGATAAACAAATATAACAAAAGATTAGTACCTTTACAATAATTACTCCAAAAAGATTGAAGCCATAGCTTGTTAATAATCCGAAATTCACATTGGCGCCACAGCCACCAAATTTACTTGTTAAATTCCTCTAAATATAAAAGGAAGATCATTTATAAAAGTCATTGAGTCCCAAATATGATGAATCCAATTCGCTCAAGCCTTGCTAATCTTGTCTAACAACAATTAATTATAAGCAACCACAAACACCTAAGATCTAAGTAGAAATAAGAAAGGGAGAAAGTAATCTTAAAATCGAAACAAAAGCAGTAAAATCACAAAAACAATCTGAAAAACATGTTACCTGAAGAGCAAACAGGAGAAGTTTTTTGCCTCCTGAAACCACACAAAACGTAAGAGCTGTGGGTAACAATGAAACAAAATTTTCTTAAATAAACAAGGATAGGAAAATTTTCCATGTTGTTATGAGAAAGGAAAGAAGCATCTTATGGAAAAGGAAAGAAACATCATACACTACAAATCAGCTGACAAATAATTAATTGCTATACCTCTGAAGATGGAAATTGAGCCCAAAAATTTCCTCCATAGAATATTGAGTATCCGCCCACAAAAGGAAACATGAAACCCTTCCCATCTTTCACTAGGCTCCTAATTTTCCACTAACCAAAACCTCAGGTAATCAAATTTCAGCTGATTAATCTGCTTATTATATGGACAAAAACCCAAATCAGAGAATTTTTTTTTTTTAAAAAAAGAAAAACTTGCAATTACAATACCCATCAGACCGTTCATCCCCGCTATCTTTTGAATTTGCATGCTATATCTGAAATAAGGAAAGTGTAAATTTTTTTCAGAAGGTGAATATGCAAAGAATAATGAAATAATACTACCCTTTTCCGTTAAAAGAAAACAGTATCCAGGCGTACTTTGAAGATCAATCAAAACAGATAAAGATGGTCCTTTGAAGAGAGGACCATGAAAACCCATGCTTCCAAGCTTATCACCACTTGAATAAAATAATGGGTAAGTGCAGAAAACAAAAAAATAAAAAAGAGATATGAAATGCTGACATGAAATAGGGAGAGAGAAAGAAGAGAGAGAAGGATACACTGGCAGGAGGAGGAAAAAGGGAAGCTGCTGACAGAAAGAGAGGTGAGCACACACAAAGCAAAGATATGGAGTTTCATAAAATTGCAGCTGCGTGTGCTCACTCTCTTCTGTCAGTCTCTCTTCCTCAAAGTGTCCCCTAAAGTTCTCATCTTTATCCCTTTTTTGGTAATAAAACCAAACCCTCTTCTTCTCTCTCAGTTAGGGTTTTGTCACATTCAAACACCACCCTCTTCCATCTAGAAAAAAAAAAAGAAAAAAAAGAAAAAAAACCAGCTTTATGGAATGTTCCAATAAGAGGGCATTTGAGGGGTGCAAAAATGGAGGAGGTTGGATGAACTTGAGCATGAAACCAGGATGAGTTATGGAGGAATAGGGACAGACAGCAGCCCTACTGTGTATAAATTGAAACTAAAGCAGATACACTGATAGAGGACAATATTATGCCACCTATGTACCCTATTCTTTTATTTCCTCGAGATAACTTTGACTTTTCGTACATTTAACTAGTCTATATCTTATCAACATCATTAGTGCTAAACAAAAATATGATTAGGTTTCTCTTCTCCTTAATTGTCTTTTCACAAGTACAAATTTTAAAAAGAATGCAACCATATTAGAGCAACTCCCATCGGAGATGCATCCATATTATATAGTGCTTGATGATGCGTTAGTATTAACAACCACTTAATTATCAATTGAAGTAAACAACATTGCTATTATAATAGCATCAATGGTGCCACTATTGTCAAACTTTCTTTTTATTATAATAACATTAATGGATTGTTATGGTTGTTTCTTCTTATAAGAAGTGCAGTTTGTTTCTCTTTATAGGTGTGGAAGATGGAAGGATTTTTACGGCTATTAAATTAAATTGCTGATTGAACGATGAACTTCGCAGGAACTATCTTGATCATCACGAGTGTGTTGTGCCGCCTGTAGGCTTCCAAGATCTACTTTCAGCTGATACATGTGGTTCAAACTTCTCTTGTGGAATTGATTTGTCATAGTTTTGTTATTTTATACTTGTGTTGTCTTTTTCATGTTTCTCAGGGTTCGTAACCCCTCCTTGTTACCAAAAATTATAAAATAAACATTCAATTTCAAAATAATTGTTATACTCCTTTCATCTCTTTTTATAAAACTTTTATCTAAGGAAAAAAGTCTCAAAATATAAATATTTCTCACATTTCAAGAATAATTTGTCTAACTCTTTCTCATATTACCCTTGTAAAATAAATGTTAAAATGTCTCTAACATTTATGACAAGTTTAGGTTTCCAACATATTGATCTATAAAATCAAAGGTTAAATTAGTAATTTGATTATATAATAAATGTGTTTCTTAATATGTGTGAAAAACTCTAAAATGTCTTATATCTCTTTGTTAATAATTCTAATTTTTTGTACACTGTTGTTAGTCCCATATAAGCTATGAAACGCTTTAAAGGGGTGAATAGAGCATTATATATGGCCAATTAAAAATTATTTTCTAATACAGTACCTTATTGTCCTACTGATCAACACATCAAATGGAGCTCATCAAGTTTGCTTTTGATACTCGATATCGATTAGGGAGTGTCTTTTGCGGAAATTTAGACAACTCAATAGCTATTGATTTGATTATTTTAAAGTCGGATCAAATCAAGCTTGTACTAACTCAATACATGATGACTAGATGCAATACTGACTAAACTCTACTTAGCACAAAGTATATCAAAGTATAAATAAATAAGCAGTTTAGTATTTAGTATTCAATAAGCACACATATATAACTCAATAATCAATAAGCAACATATGTAAAGTGATAAAAGAAATATATACTCAACGATTTATTCAGGTTCGATCATTGTCCTTGTGCATACTCTTGTCCTTAAAGTATACTTTCCCTTGAAATTTATTATCTACTAAGTATCTTTTCCAAGACGGAGAAACTAACTTTTTACAATAGCTCAATACAAGCTCTCGAGCCTTAAAGAAAACCCCTCCAAGCATAGCTAGAACTATGCCCAATAGACGCATTCATTAATGAGGTATCGATATAATATTTTCCTTTAAAGAGCCACAAAGAGAGTTGGGATTCATTTTCAATTTCAAAACTTGTTTCGCCACCATTGTCAAGTTGAACGATGTCAACCCATCGAAATCTAAGGCCGCCCTGTTTTTTTTTCTTTGTACAACACATCCCAAGTTAAACATTTTGGTCCCTAACCAAATACACCATTTGTACATATTATTGGTCTTTTAAAACTCTTTTTCAAGTTTCGGAGCCTAAACTCAAGTTTTAGGAGCAGATTAGCTTCTGATTGAGAGTTTGTATTTATGTCAAATTTTATTTTCTTAAACATTTGTATTCTTTTCTCTCTTTAATATTATCGGGCCTAGCTTTGAGTTGAGGTTTCGGAGGTGCCAACCTAGTTGGGATGTCCGAGCCTCTCTTTCGCTAGCCTCCCGCCTTTCATTCAAAAAATATTTATGTTAATTTTGACTTCACCACATAGCTTATTTTCTTTTTGGAAGCTGTGGATAATATCTTTTGGATACACAGTTCGGAAGTTTCAGCAAATAGTATAAATACACAAATAGATAAACATAAATAAGATATTAAGAATAAGCAAAAGAAAAGGAGTTTCAGCAACAAAAAAATACTCAACAATATATCCTAACTCGGCACACTCCTTGTGACTATGTAGTCCCCAAGATTTCCTCCCTTGAGATTTGAAATCACTATTGATTTCTTTTAGAGACAAGAAACAAACCTTTGTAGAGTCTAGTTTATTTTAATTATGGTTACACACTCTAACTAACTCTAATCTTCACTATCCTATTAATTACACCAATCATCACTGGGGTGTCAATATGGTTTGGCGGGTTATAAACAGGTCGTGTCGACCTACTATGGTGACCCGTTTAGGCCAACCCTGATCTAATCCGTTTAACAAACGAGTCGTGTCGTGTCAACCTGTTTAAAAAACGGGTTGACACGGTGAATCCGTTTAAGTTTATAAGTAACAAACGGGTCAAATGACACGACCCATTAACCCATTAATACATTAACCTACTAAATCCAATTGACCCACTAACCCTTTTAAATCCAATTGACCCACTAACCCTTTTAAATTTCCACATTTACTAAAATACCCCCAATAATACATGTATGATGCTTTACATTTTACTAAAATACCCCCAATAATATGTAATATTTACATCTAAACGGGTTAAATGGGTAAAATGTGTCGGGTTAAATGGGTTCACGAGTCGGGTTGACACGACCTGCTAACTCGTCTAACTTTAAACGGGTTACAACGAATTCACGGGTCAACCTGCGACCCAACCTTTTACTAAATGGGTTAAACGAATTGACCCGTTTATGACCCGTGATCCATTTATCCCAACCCTAACCCGCTTAATTTGCGAGTTACGCGAATCGTGTTATCGTATCGTGACCCATATTAACACCCTTAATCAGCAGCACCCGAACTTACACCAAGAACGAGATTTCATCTACCACAGTTAATTAAAAATCGATCACTATTTATAAGTTCTATTATTAATAAAATGAGTATTAAGGATCAAAGTTTAAGCTCTTACGGGGCGTTTGGCAAATATTGGGGATAAGATGAGATTAGCTTAGACTCAATTTTGAGATGGAAAAAATTGAGATGAAATTAAAATTTTTAAGTTGAGCTTGGTAAGACCTTGTTTGTTTGGAGGGCTTAGTGATATTGGGTGAGATTAGAAAAAGATGGAAATGTCAAATTTACCCTTCAATTTAGATTAAATGTGAATATAATATTAACCACTCATTCTCCTTCCATTTTCTTCCTCATCCCGATTCTACCACAACCGAATGAGTTTCCGGCATCATTCTATCATTTCCGACGTCCTCTATTATCGCCGGCGTACTCTATCACCTCCGGCGAACTCCAACTCCAATTTCTCCGGCGTCATGTATTTCTATCGGCATCCTCTATTATCTCTGGTGGTCTTCCATTTTTCCGACATCCTCCATTTTCAAAATACAATTGAAGGCAATTGCATGCATTTCTGGAGAAAGAATTGCATTCATCGCACTAATTGCATTTTGATCGCACGGATCGCATTTCAGAAAAACGATTGGTTTCCTTAACTGAAACAGAATTGCATTTTTATCGCACTGATCGCATTTTCGAAAAACGATTGAGTTCCTTAACTGGAACAGAACAGCTTCTGGTCGCACTGGTCGCATTTCGAAAAAACGATGGAAGCACAAAATTGAAACAGAACAGCTTCTGGTCGCACTGGTCGCATTTTGAAAAAAACGATTGAAGCACAAAACTGGACAGAACATCTTTTGAACGCACCGGTCGCATTTTAGGAAAACGATTGGACGTCAAAGCTGGAACAGAAATGCATTTTGATCGCACTGGTCACATTTGGGAAAATCGATTGGGTTCCTTAACTGGAACTGAATTATATTGGATCGCACTGACCGCATTTCAGAAAAGCGATTGTATAATTTCTGTGGTGCATTTTATCAAACATAACATATGCAATTAAAAAACTCAGTAACAAAAACGACAACTCATTAAAGATCCCACCTTCGTGCAAAAAGGAACTACAAAAACCACACTTGCACCCCAATTCAAACCAACAAAAATCAATTATCCTACATATAAGACGGAGGAGGACGAGGATTGAACGTATATAGAGCGGAGGAGGACGAGGATTGAACGAAGATGGGGCCGAAGGACCAGCGAAGACTAAACAAAAATGGAGGGCAAATGAGGAGGAGTGAACGGAGATGGAGGGCGGAGGACCGGCAAGGAGTGAATGGAGAGGGATGGCGGAGTATGAGGAATGAACGGAGATGGAGAACGGAGGACCGACAACGACTGAATGGAGATGGAGAACGGAGGACCGACGAGGATTGAATGGAGATAAAGGGCGGAGTACCGGCAACGACTGAACGGAGATGAAAATGACGGAGGAGGAAGGCTGTGATGAAGATGGAGGAGAAGTTGAAAGAGGGGATATAGGTGGAATTTTGAAAAATGATCAAGGACTACTTAGTCATTTCCCCATTTAAATGAGCTAATCCCATCCCTCACACCTAATAACACCCCCCCCCCTGGTATTAGAATTTGAGCTTGGGTGAGATTAGCTCCCCAAGCTCACCTCCCCATCCCTCCAAACAAACTAGGTATTAGATGAGATTAGGTTTTAATTTAGTCTCATACCACCTAATCTCATCTAATACCTCCAACCAAACGCCCCGTTAATGTCTCACATTACAAATTAATTGGAATTGGAAGAACTAGAGAGTAATATTGCATTGTTTTTGCTTAAACGCATTTTTGCTTGTATACGCGTGTAGTCTCTGGTATTTGTTCTTCAATTATTCTTCTTTTTTTAGGGCTTCAAGATGACCATTGTTAATTTTCAATCTGTTGAAATCATCTTCTGGTATCGTCTTGAATATCTTGATCTTTATTTTTGGCATCTTTCTTAATCCGTCAAGTTTAATCCGGTCAAACTTGTCATGTAGTCTATCCATGTCGGAAACTTACTTTACAAGGATTTGAAGCTCATGGTTCATTTTCTGTCAATTTCATTACAGAACGGATCATATGTAAATGTTAAATTTTAGGCAATTGAGAAAGATAACTTTTAGCGCGTTCCTCTTTGGTTTGTCTTTAGCACGCTCCGCATTAAATGCTTTGAGTTTCATTTTTAGAACACTACTTTAACTTGTTAGTGTTCCAATCTTCTTACACCTTCTAATCTATTATTCTTCATGTCTTCAGAGTAACTGTTGTCTCTGACTATGTTCAATATAAGTCTTCAGTAGAGCTTTTGGTTTGGTCTTTTTCAGAACTTCATCTAGTGTTTTTGATTCAATCTTTCTCTGAAGCCGTTCATGTATTTCCTTCTGATCAATATCTTCTTAAATTTGAAAGCTAGAAACTATACTTTGACAAAATTATTAGTTCATAAATCCTAAGTATACGGAAGAAGCAGAATCCTGACTTTAAACTCCTCACTAATAAGTATATCAATTGGGCTACAATCAATTCGTAGGAGTTCTCATGTTATAAGGGAAAGAAATAACCTATGAGTCTTATATTGACAGTTAGAAATTAATAAGAACAAAAAGAAAATAATTTGTATAAAAGAAAGTTTGTGTTAAAGAATCCAAAAAGAAATGAGGTTGAAGAGAGAAAAAAAAACAAATGGGCCTTGTAAAGCCCAATAGAGCCCACTTCAATGTATAATGCTGTTCCCTCACAAGCTGAAGCCATTGTTACCTAATCAAAGAAGAAAATATTGGCAGAGAGCCATGGCTATGGAAACGTACGTGTCAAGAAACAGCGACGAAATCCACGCCGACGTCCTTTTCAAATCCAGGGAAGCTTGCTATAAGGTAATTTATAATCTTTTTCTTTTTCTATTTCTTTTTTCGGAATGCAAATTGATGTAGTTTTACAAAAATAGGCTCGAGATGCATTCTACGATTGTATGGAGAAGAATGCAGGCAAGAAACCTACTGAGCTAGCCTCCGTCGGGCTTCTCTATCCTGCTGATTGTAAAACTTCTAGGGCGGAATTCGAGAGGAGTTGCCGCGCTTCTTGGGTATAACTTTAACCCTTGTTTTTCACAAATTAGGTTTTCTTTTGTTTTTTTAATAGTTTTGTTTCCATTTCGGGATTTTGAATATGATAGGTTAAGCATTTTGATCGGTTGTATTGCAAGAACAAGAGGGTGCAGAGGTTATTGGATGATAAAGATGCTAGGAGAGGTCCGTTGTCGCTTCCTCAGCCTTATACATTTAAACCTACTTCTACTTAGTTTGACTAATTTCTGTTGTTTTGAGTTTTAACTTTACAATAATGGAGGAGTTTTGAATTGTATAGTGATCTTGATCTTGTTCTACTTACGGTTTACTTTAATTAGATTTTAGTGACTATAAACAGAACATCTCTCTTATTTTTCGTCTGAAATAAACTTCAAGTTGCTGATGTTTGCATTCTCTTGTGTGTATTGAATTGTGATCCAGTGCTCCAAATAATCACCTAACTTGAGATTTTGGGATCTTAATTATGAGAATAAAGATGAGGCAAGTAACCAGACCCAGATGGTCATGTAATTGTCAGCTCTAGCATTGTGTTAGTCTCTCAAAGAAAAGAAAGAAATTTTTCTTTGATGTATGTTGGATTAGGCAAAGCACATAATTCTTTTGTTTGATTATTGTCTCTTCTCTCTTGTTTGCACATAATGGATGTACTGTTTTGGTATCATCGTGTAGTTGCTGGGAGCAAACTTGCTAGGTGACAGAAGTAGAAAAAATGAATGTGAAGATAGTTTTACTCTGGAATTGTGTTAAAGACTAGTTGTCCCTGGTATTTGGAACCAAATTACATTGTGAGGATGTAGTTGGATCTTGGAAGATTTGCTTATTGTTGTGCAATGAAAATAGGACAAACGGTGCATAAGGTCTTAGTTTTTGCTTGAATGCTTAATTCCTGTGTGACCTTTTGGTCCTTTTCTATAATTTCCTCCTTTTACAGTTTTTAGGATAACATGGACATGAGGGAAATGTTAAATTAGGGGCTTGCAGAAGGATGGACACAAGAGGGAAATAACCTTTTAGTTTTCTGTATTCAAAACCCATTAGAATCAATTGGTTAGACCTGTATCAGTAGAAACATACAAGTGGAGAAGGAAGTTCGCTCTCTGCCATCTTAGCTTTTCTTTTTCAGGGAAGTGAAATGAAAGATAGTAATCTTTAGTTTATTTTATATGAGGAAAACTAAGATGGAACTGCTAGCTTGAGAATCGAGAGAATGGAAACCTTGTTTTTGAGGCATGTTCTTGTCAGTATATATAAGCTCAGAGGAAATAAGTGATCTCAGGTTTGTGCTGGAGATTCTTGAGCCCGTCTTTTAGTCTTTCGTTTATTAAGGTCCATATGTGTACTTTTTTTAAATACACTAAATTGATAGCCTTTTTCATGAGGCTGTTCTTCTCTGGGAATTAGATAGTTCAATTGTCATTGCATGTGACAGTTTATAACAGAAGATATTTGGTCTGGGTCGGAGTTTATCAAATTTCACATTAGCCTAGTGGTTAACACTTTCAGGGTGGGGTTTTTCTTTGTTATTTATGTAAGCGCAATTGCACAATTTTCTTTTGGAAAAAAATAGAAACTGGAAATGATGGTTATGAATGTCTTAGGTATCAACTGAGTATGTGCTTACACTCTTTTCTGTCTTTGAATTGATGTCACAGAAAGTTATTAAATTGTCCAAAATGATTAGTTTTTGGATGGAAATTTTGGTGATGATAAATATCTTGGTTTTGATTTGCTTGAACTAAGATAGTTTCTGGGTTTGCAAGCTTGTGTTTGTTCTAGGGTGCAATTAATGCTAGCAGACACACACAAGGATGGCATTGAACTGAAATTTCATATATATGTTTATATGGCTTTTCAATCTGGAATGTGTTGTACATCAATGTTGGTTATATGTGACTGGTGAAAACAAATCAGGCTAATCAGAACTGTTTAAGGGAACTGTATTATGTTATGCAATCTCTCGATGATGTCGTTTTCATTGCATGACATGCAAAGTGAATATCCTTTTTTGCTATATCTATAATGTAGTGTAGGATTGTGAAAACTGCAACTTGTGCTGGCTTCTTCTGGACAATTCATAAGATTGCAGTCATGCTGTGCGAGGGTGTGTCTTGTATGGTAGGCTACTGCTGCTGCTGCTGTTTGTGTCCTGAATATATCAGCCACAGGATTGTGCTGACCAGGCGCAGTGTTGAAGCAGCCATTTTTTTTTTTTCTTAATGTAATCATACGATTGATGATATAGGAATTTTGGGAGATGAATGTTTTTTTTTTTTAGAGGATGGGAGATGAATGTTTGGCCCTATATAAAACAGAATTTTATTAGAAGTGTACCAAAGCTGATGGTTATTTTATTTTATTTTTTATATATGGAGGGGATTAATTACAAATTCCCCCCAATTGTTATTATTATTGGGAGAGCGGATTTAACCTCCAAGTCCAAAAGGGAAATAATGCTACCTTAGGCCTAACATTTATTGATTGGTTTAATATTCAAACCAAGTTGAAGGAAAAATTCGCTATTCTTTTTTGTGTGATTTCATTGCCAATGAAAAAACTCATCTTTTGTCAATTAGGTTTGCAAGAGCTTATGTCCTTTACACACGGGGGATTGCACAACATGTAATTTTAATTTTAGTTTAGAAAATGAGTTATTTTTGTATTTTTACCGCCCTTTTTCTATTACACATGCACGAAGCTTTAGCTCTTAGAGCTAGGCTTGTCCTTACGAGCTATATAAGACAGCTTAGGACAAAACCTGGTAACGCATCATATCAAAGGAGGCTTCTGAGGCCAAAGCAAAGCTTAAAAAAATGATTGAGCATCAATTCTTTTAGGCAGTCTCTATACTTACTTTTATTCAAGGTTATTTTGTATTTTTCATTAACTTTTAGACAAAATAATGGCTATTTTGTAAAAAACAAAATAACTATAGAATTTTCCTAACTTTTATATAGGGTTAATTTCAAATAAGTGTCTTGTAGTTTCACGATTTTTGCAAATAAATGACTGTGGTTTGCCTTTGAGCAAAAAAGGACTGTAGTTTGCGTTGTTTGTAGAATTAAGGAAATGATCGATTTTGTTGATGTAAACGAGGACCTTTTTTTCCCCAAATATTTTTCTGACCTTTGACGAGTCAAGTTAGAGTTAAGCTTAAAGACTAGAAAAACATTTCGGATAAAAAGATGTCATCGTTTACGTCAACAAAATTGACAATTTCTTTAATTTTGCAAACAATGCAAACTACAATTCTACAATTGTTTATTTGCTCAAAGGCGAACTACTGTTCTTTATTTGCAAAACTGTGAAAACCATAAGTTACTCATTTGAAATTAACCCTTTTATATAAGTAATCTAATAGTATAAAAATTACGTTCTACGTAATAGAGTTTGCATATGATAACCATTTAACATGTTTTCAAGAAAAATCCAAGTGTATGTTTGTCTCTCAAAATAACTTACCTCTAATTAGAAAAAATACTAAAATATGGTTGAAGAGTATCAAATCTTTTTATATCTTGGATTAAGTAATAATTGATAGTATATGAACTCTTTATGAGAAGTTGAAATATCCAGTAACTAGTATAGTACATGAACTGACCAAGTCCAAATCGAAATTAGAATAATTTAGTGAAACACAAAGTCGAAAATATAAGTTTTATAACCTAATTAATACAAACAGTGAGTGAAGTATGAACTAACATTTTGTTTTCTTAATTGATTAATTCCCTTGCAGACAATGGGTTTGACTGTCATATTATTATTATTAATACCAAAAAATTTATTATTAGTATTGTATGGGTAAAAATATTGTTTAAGATTTTGAGTGTGGATTAAATTATATATGATGCAACAAGAATGACAAAAAGTAGTGGGATACAAGTATGTTGATGCTCCATGTGCATTTTTATATGCAGAATTTCATGAGATCTGCTCAATCTGCAGTATTCTCATTTCCAATTTATTTAGGTCATCCACACTTTTGGATCTCTCTCCTTTTATTTTTACTCTAAATTCTGCCTTTTCACTTTCGATTTGCTATCTAGTCCACATTTATTTAGAATCTATCCATCTAACTATTTATTAATTACATCAATCTCTTTCAACGTGGTATGCCTAGCATATATTAAAAAAATTTCGTATAAATAGATGCACATTGTTAATGAAGTATTTTTACATAGATAAACCAATATATTTATTGATAGGGGGCATCAACCAAGATTTGGAAAACTTGAATAGAGACTATCCATTCTGTTTGATGGATGTAGGTTATCTAGAAGAAGACATGTATCATTTGCAAGGAAGGATTTTGGGTCCTCTAAATAGCCCTTACGAAGAGAAATCTTCGTGCTAAATATTTAATATTCTACGTATTATCGTTTCAAATCTCCAATAATAATTACAGTGAAGGCGATGGTTACTTTGTTTTTTGTCACTTTATCTCTCACATTATTAGATCATGTTTTATCTCACTCATCCAATGATGATAATGGACAAAGTGATGATTACTTTGTAAATAACAAAGTAACCATAGAAAAACTTTTTACATATTGTTGGTATAGACTCTGCTCTTAATCAATTTAGTTTTATTCTCGGGTAACTTTTAAAACAAAATTTATAACCTAAAACTTAATGTTGTTTCGAAGTTCCTATAACTGCCAGACATTATTTGATTATTTTGATTACCATGCAGTTGAAATAAATGCAATGGCTTGTGGAATTGCTTAACTGTCTCTTTTACACTAACACCAAAATCATTCACTAAAAATTAGAGTATATTATCAATTAATTAAGTAATTAATTGGGGGAAATTGTACATAAAAAAATAGAGTACATATGAATGAATTGAGAGAAAATGAGCTCAATTTCTCTCATTGAAAATGTAATTCTAGAGCCCTTGACAGGGTATTGTCCAATGTAATAATATACACTTTGAATTCCATCAATGCTATTTTTTGTTCATGGTTGTTATGCTTCTTCGCAGAGCTACCTTTTCGTTGTTATCAACTCTTCATAATTTAGTTTCATCGATATAGTAAAGCATTACATACGGTGAAACATCATCTATCATGAACAAAAATGTTGATATAATTGAAGAGTATAATGCAAGTAGAATTATAGTACCGTGTCAATGAGCTATGGAATGTCGATGTTAATGATGAAAATTACAAACTGAAAAGAAACATAAAGCAAGTGTAATCTACATAAAAAAAAGTTGTATAACAAAAACGAGAACATGACACAAAAATGATTGGAAGTCATTCGTGTTGTTATGCAATAAATCTGGTGTTGAAATGAATGGTTCTATGGTTTTTTTGACTTCTTCAACATGAACTTTGGCTTAACATAACTCTATAGTATCTATTTCTCTTTGAATTTGTGCCTTAACAATCAATATTTTCGCAATTGTGCATTGCAATATTACGTGATAAATGATTTTTGGTTTAGCTATATCATGACATTCACAAAATGTCTTAACTCGATTTACAATTATCAGTTTTTTCAGAAAAACATAACCTAAAAAGTATGTATATTTTGTTCCCCTGATAAAAGTTTTGTGTTTCAACAACTCTCTTTAGTTCTGCCAAAAAAAAAAAACAACTCTCTTTAGAGGGGTGATATCTAAACAAAGAAGCATTAAGTGGTAAATAAGTGATTTGTTTTTGTTTTTGTTTTTCAAGGCTTAAAGCATCATTCACCTTAACTTATACAAAAGTTTGTAATTCGATTCATGTCCTATCATTTGGTCACATCTGGCTTGAACTATTCCAATTTGTCACATTTCACCAAATTTGAGGACGGAAAAAAATTGTTATTCTCTTAACACATGACCATATTTTCAACGTATGAACTTTAAAGATTTTAGTTAATGAATTTATTTTTACTTCTCTCTCTTTTTTAATTTAATTTTAATTAGTTTTAAATAAAAAATTACGAGGTAAAATACTTACATGTCACATATCAAATTTAATTGTCAAAGCATGTCATATGATAGGAGGATAATGCATATACGTTAAGTCTGTCTAAAACAAGTCAAAATTCACGTCTTGAAATATATTAAGGGTCAAATATAATTGATAGGATATTGCAAAGACCAAATAATGTTTTAAGCTTTTTTTATATATTATACTCCATCTGATCCATACTATTTAACATTTGACCAAATAACACGTATTAAGGAAATGATTGATTGACTATAAATTCATAAGCTATAGAGTAAAATATCCCCTTTATCTCTCTTTGTTTTAATAGGTGTCAAGTTCCTTAAACTTGGCTAAATTGTGCACTTGTACTTCCAATTGTGACAAATTATTCATCCAATTTGTCCAATCGCAACACTTGACCTCTAAATTTGAATTGTTATGAATTGAAAAAGTGAATGTTATACCGTCGCACCTATGTAACATATTATTCAAAAGTTAAACTGCCACCTAGATAATAATTTAGTAAATATTGAACACTCAAACTCCCACTTCACGTCTTCCACCGATCATAGTTCACCAAAATCAGATTATTCAATAATTCCAACTTTGGTAACTCATATTTAAATTTCACAAAGTTTATTTGAACCGAAGCGGACTATAGCTTCCATTCCCGAATGATGGGAAGCGTGGGAGATAAGCGAGATGAGTAGGGTTTTTTTTAGGTAAATGTTTGTATTTTTACTTTTCTAAGATGGTTTCACGCGCTTTATGGTGTGTAAATCACACTTTTACTGTCATGTCACTAATTAAGAGTTATGTATTGTAATTGAACAAATTAGAAGGGTAATTTGTCACAATTGAAAGTTTAGGGTATAACTTGCATAATTTAGTCAAGTTTAGGGGGCTTGACGCCTATAAAGCCTCTTTCTTTATAAATAATTCTCATGAAATATGTAAGATATTAAATTGCACCACTCATCTTACATCGAAAACTCAAAGACAAAAAAAGAAAATTTAATTAATGTTAAGCTGATCAATAAAACAAAACTCGCACTGAAAATATAACATGACAAATAATATGCAACAAATATTTCTTTCGGACAAAGAAATGGACTGAAGTGAGTAGTAGGTAATGGTAATGAAATACTCTCAAATACCAAAATTTGATTCCCTTCTATTTTCTTTTTTGGTACATAAAGTTTAGCTAAGGGTAAGTCTACTTAGTCGCAGAGCAAGGGCAAACCACAGACCTCGATGAGGGTTTACAGTGAAGTTTACAGATTGCCTACAAATAAGAGCTAAATTTTGACGAAGCGAAAACTCAAATCTCAAACCTTAATTTCAAGTAGAAGATGGAGTGCCTTATTGATAATTTCAAATCTCAAAATTTCGAATGTTCTCAGTATCATTCTAATAATGTACATGGGATGCAGACGTCCGAACGTTGAAGGCCTTAGTTGCTGCCCACTTAGTTTTAGTTTTTATCAGGTTTATAATATGGAAATTAATATGCTATCCAAATGATTATTATTGTGTACAATCCAAAATATGAGTATCAAATTTTGATTATATAGAACAGAAGTTTGTTATGTTTTTTCTCATTTTGCGTCCGACCAGAAAGATATCTCACACTGTAAATATTCTTTTCCAAAACGCAATTCCAATCTATAATTTGTTTGTTAATATATTATGGATTATTAATTTAGTTATGAGTGCGTTCCAGTTTTCTTAGTTTAAGTTCAATACTCTACAATTTTATTTTTGATAAAGAATAATATACATTTTTATTCCAACAAAAATCCGGTTAATTAGTTAACGTATATATAAAATTGTTAGTTGGCGCAGTGATAGCATGTAGTTGCGCTTGGTAGGAAGGTCTGCGGATCGATTCCTCACAACAACGATTGGGAGGGGTTTTAAATACCATAATCCTTAGATACATGAAACTGATGGAGCTCTCAACATCTCAAAATCCATTATCACGATTTCTGATTTTATGTAATCTAAAATCCTAAAGAGTGCAAGTCTGTGGAAGGCATACGATAAACATAAGCTTTAAGAACACTCTTCAATCTAATGACCACTTAGAAACTTTCTAGTTTTGTAATTCTTTATAATATGGTAAATTATTGTCAAAAACAAATTGAAAAAATTAGGAAAAAGTTTTAAAAAAATGTTTGTGGTTTCCAACTTTTGTAAATAAAGGTTTGTGGTTTCAACGTTTGCAAATAAAGGTACGAGGTTTCATTCCGTTAGCAAAAAAGGGTACGGTCACTAACACCGTTTATTTTTGCTGACGTGGCACTTTGACCACAATTTAATTAAAGGGTAATTTCGTCATTAAAAAAATAGAAAAAAGTAAAAGAAAATGTGTGTGGTTTGATTTTTTTTGCAAATAATAACCCGTGATTTGATATTTTATTAAAAGTTGTAAACCATTTATACAAAATCTTAATTTTAATGAAAATAAATCATCGATAAAATTATATTCAAAATATTAAATTAATTATAAAGTCAATAATGAAGTTTTAATATTTATATTCATTCAACCAAATTAAAATTCCTTAAGAAAAAAATACACAAATTCATGAAAATTGTATGAATCCAAAATACCCAAATACATTATAAGAAAATTTGTTGTTTTGTTTTTTACAATAATATTTTTTGGTAATTTTTAATTTATTGTTTTGGTAATTAAATCAAACCTCGTACCTCTTTTTTAATAAAATATCAAACCACTGGCTGTTATTTGAAAAAAATCAAACCATAAACATTTTCTTTTACTTTTACTTTTTTTTTATTTTTTTAATGACAAAATTACCCTTTAGTCAAATCATGGTCAAAGTGCCACGTCTGCAAAATTAAACGGTGTTAGTGACCGTACCTTTATTTGCTAACGGAATGAAACCTCGTACCTTTATTTGCAAACACTGAAACTACGGACCTTTATTTGCAAAAGTTGGAAACCACGAGTATTTCTTTTAAACATTTCCCAAAAAATTAATTTAACTCTTATACTGTTTTTAGGTCGCATTGATCTTATATACGTTAACATTTTTTAGTTTTACATTCGATTTTCGAATCATATTGGACCGACTAATTCGGATACGGAGCGGATCCAAGGATTAAGCATAAAGATCTTTTTGACAGGCATGACTTATATTAAAAATTTTATTTATGTAATGCACATATCATACCCAAATCAATATTTTGTAATACTTTTGAATTTTTTTTTTTAATTAATATATTTCTCTTTATTGTAAAGAAAATACAAACTATACTATTTGGCTACTGACCTATCCAAAATCTGTACATTTGGCCACTGACGTTTTATTTAGTCACATTTGACCATTGTCCTTTCGTAATTTGGTAAACTCTCACCCTTATTATATTTCTTGGCATTTCTACATTTGTATCTTATAGCAAATTTTTAATTTTATTTTCAATTCCTTATTTGAAATAGAGTAGTTTTAATGTTTAACTTCATATTCTCCATTTAATTTTGATCCAAAAAGGTGAAATTTCACTAAATTGATAAACTAATGGTCAAATATGACCAAATTACAAAAGACCAGTGGTCAAATGTGATTAAATAAAACGTTAGTGGTCAGATGCACAAATTTTAAATTGGTAAGTAGTTACTTTTTGAAAAAAAAAAACAATTAAAAGTGAGTTATCCTAATCATTTCTAGTAAAATAAAAAATAGAAAATAAAATAACTCTAGTAGTGTGGTGAGTAAAGTGAGTTACCTTATGTTGTTAGTCAAAGTAGTGTTTAGGATGAAGACGACTTCATCACTTTAATTAGTCAACTTCCACTTCCTCTATAGTTTTATTTCTTTATGTTTTGTTTTGTTTGTTTTGCTTCCCACAATTTTTGTTTAGTTTATTCTCCATAATGTTGATTTTTTTGTTTGGTTTTTCATCCGATTTTCAAACTACATTAGATCGATTAATCCAAATTTAGGACGGGTTTAAGGATTATGATATTTAAACTTCTCGCAGTCGTAATTGTGGGGGATCTATCCGCAAACCTTCCTACCAAACGCAGCCTCATACTATCAGTACGTCAACCAACAATTGATTTCCTAATAACTACCGAAATAATAAAGAAAATTGAACAAATTGCAAGGACATAACACTCTTATTTAAATATTAGAATAAATTAATGTATAATTTGAAATTTTTTATAAAAGATGTATATAATTATTTTTCAAAATAGATTCGGCATAGTTATAAGAATTTTAAAAGTGAAAATTTTTAGTCCGGACTTATGAAAATGATTGTTAAAAAGTTCAAAACATGTTTTTTAACAAATTAAAGTTGTTTACTAACAATTTTTAGATTGCGCTTTCGATTTATCAAAGTGATCATCTCATAGTTTTATTTTTCAAAACATTAACTTTTTATCTTTTCACTAAAAAATATAAAATGACAATAAAATTAAAAAGTACACGAACTAAAATTATTTAAAACATTGTTTAATTTTGAGAATTTTTCTATTTCTAAGAGGTCATCACACATAATTTTGATGACAATTTTTTTTTTTAAAAAAAACCTTATTTTCTTTCTTTTTTAGATAAAAGTTTAGCTAATGGCTAACTTACACAATCTTATTTCCTTTGCATTTGAAAAAAATAAAATCCACAAATTTATTTTTTTTTTCTTTTTTGAGAACACAAATGTACTTTTTTTTCAAAATCCCTGTAAGTAGTCATTTTTTTAGTTTATCCTACATATTATTTTAATAAATTTGTTATCTTGTTGATAATCATAATCTGATTCATTTTTATTTTATTTTTGAAAACATAATCCGATTCATTATGTTATTAGTTAATCCAATCACTATATAAAGCTACCCTGTCGTTGACTAATAAACTAATCCACATGTTACTTTACTGCTTATAATTGTATTTTAAGAACAAAGTCCAAGTAAAGTTAAATACTTTAGACAAGTGAAACAAACGTATTAAATTAAACTAATCATATAAAATCAAATTAAAGCTGCCTCTCCTTTTCGCGTAGACCCATTTGATTATCCTTAATAATTCACTAATTATCATATACTATAATAAAAAATTAATTCTAACGATTCTTCAAAATATTCTAACAACACCAACCAACTATTATAACCATCATTGAAATTTGAAATCATCTATTCCTTTAGAAACGGAACAACAGGCAAATTCCACAGAATATTTTATATAATTAAAATTAAATAAGAGAACTAATTTAGAAATATGAAAATTAACAAGATAATTAATGATAATTGTTCTTAAGTGATTTGGTTGATCTTGTTTGTTTTCTTCTTTGTGTAGTTGTAGCAGTTAGCTTTAGCACAAGTCTACAGAAATACGGCGTCGTGTAAAGCACTTAAACAACAAGACATCCTTATTTTTGTAGACTTTGGAAACCTACACGTCATCCTCTCCATAAATAGCTTTTTCATGTTTATTATTCTTATATACTAAAGAAGAAAGAGTAGGTCAAGTCAGCGTCGTTATCACGGCTTCGAAACGGAGGCAGCATCTTTAACGGAGGCGTCAGTTCCACCGTTACCAGACTGAACAGTTAAAACAGACATGTTGGGAGATGACGGTCCATCAACGCCGTTAGATTGGAGGTGTTGGAGATTATGGTGGTTGACAGTGCTCCGGGTGTGACACGTGGCGGTTGAGATGGCGGTGGCGAGAGAGATCGGCATAAGGCAAAGACCTTTGCCTTGTAAATATTGCATAGCGGAACCCATGTCTTCTTCCATGAGTTTTGCTACTTGATGTTCCGTTACAGTTAAGCTGTCGTTAGTTGATGGCGTTTGGTTGCCGTTGGATGTCCGTGGAAGGGACCCACCGTTAGCTTGCACACAGTCGCCTCCTCCCTGAAAATAACATTAAATAAACACCGTTAAGTCTCGGTTATCTTTAATATTTCTGCTTTTTTAGGTAACAAAAATAATCATTTTCATTTTTAAAGAGAGATGAAAAAGTGAAGAGAGAAAAAGTTGAAGGAGGAATCTGGGAAAGTAGGCACGCGTGCTTCTTTTGTTTTGTCGTTTCATAGAGTTATCATTTTTGGGTTTGAAAAAGTTTGTTTTCACCCTCAAACTTTTTCTCCTTTTCACATTTATCTTTTTGACGCACGAGTTTTTTTTTTTTTTGTCTCAACTTTCAATTAGCAGAATTGAATTAAAAATAAAATACCTCAGATGATATATCAGCCACAAGGGGAGCTACAGCAGCTGCACCGCCCAATCTACTCATGCTAAGAACCTGATAATTTGATTTTTAAAATTTTGTTAAATAAAAAAATAATTATATGAATTTCTCAAAAATGAAAAAAATAATGAAGGTAAATAAAGAAAAAAAAAAAAACCTTGACTTGAAGCTGGAGGAATTTAACGTAATCGATGATCTCATCTAGCATGGAAGCCTTGTCTGTCTGTCATTCCATTAACAAGTCCAAATTCAGTAATTCTTAATTAATTTAATATTATTATGGAATAATATTAATTCTTATACAATATCCTGATTTAACATTAATTTAAACAGAAATAACTAATAAAGATCCCGATATAACCGGCACTCGTCTCGCACAGCATGATATTTCCACCAGCATCATTAAACCAAGTACGCAAGCATAGCTGCTTGTACTACTACAAAAACACAGCTAGGTGATCTATTTATATCTCACTTGCAATGAGCTCTTGACACGTGTACACGGTTATTTTCATTTCCAATCCCAATGTTGCTGTCGTCCCAAAACATGTGATTATAACGATTGCAAGTTATGAGGTGAGACATTTACTTTACCCAGAAATAATATTAAAAATTTCGGAAATTACAGTATTTAAAGTTTCACAGCAGTTTCGCAGACTTTAAAAGAGAAAAAGGAAATTAAAAAGAAAATGCTTTAATTAGAGACATAAATCCTAATTGAAATTTTTTTTACTGTGCTTACCTTACCTACTCTTCACCTCACTACTAATTGCTCTATTTGTTTAGACTGATCACTGTGTAATTTCAGTTCAGTTCACCATTTTTAATAATTTTATTTTAATAAATGCACTTAATTCAATTTAGTAATTCTCAACTTACTTAAGTAATTTTCAATTTAATTTTTTTCAATTATAAAGGAAATTTCTTTGAAATCTTCTAGACAAACACATTTTGCTTTCCAAGAGAGTAGAAAAATGATTTATTTGACTTATCTAAAATTTTATCACTGTCCCACATTATTTTGTAACAAAAGCATCAATTTATCCAAATTAATGAAATCTATATTTTTTTTGACAACATTAATGAAATCTGTATTAGTGTGAAGGTTAACAATTTTGTTAAATTATCAAGTTGTTATACTTTTTGAAATATACTTGATAATATACCAATAAAAGTTAATGCAAATAAAATATGTAGACTAAACTAACTCATAAAAATAAAATATAACAATTAATTGATCCATCCTATCCACAAAATGTTAGCTGAATTGTAAATTTTTTAACAAAACAGTTAATTAATTTAACGTTGAATCGTTGAAATTTCTACTTATTTTGATATGTTGATAATAAGTTTGTGATAAATATTTTTGAATAGTTTATAGTTATTCTTAAAAATTTATGAATTAATGTTGATAAGCATATGAATAAAACCAAAGTAAGCGATAGAGTAGATGATGGTAGCAAATATTTAGAATGAATGAAACTAACCTTGTTGGCATTGGGAACTAGTTCCTGGAGAGCTTTCATTCTTTCTGCAATTCGTTCTCTCCGTAACTGCAAGAAATAATAAATGCAGAGAATCAAAATGGAACCCACAAACAAAAAACAAACAAACAAGATCCTTTAAAAGAATAACGGATTCTTAATTCATTACCCTTTCAGCTATGCTATGTGGGTCTGTTGCTTGACCTCTCCTAGCCCTCACCCTTTGTCGAGGTTGCGCCGGCGCTCCACCGTTCGACCCACTCGCCTGACCTTGGCTCATCACTGCCGTTTGGTTACCAAAATTCTGCGCCTGCACTAGTTATAACTCCAATCATCCAAATCGTATTTCATTTGCTCAAATATAAAAAAACTAACTTGCTGGGAAAAATATTAGATGCCTGAGAATTATGAAAATGCTGCTGCGATTGTTGCATAGATCCGCTACCAAATCCGTTAAAAACCGGTCCATCTCCTCCCTGAATTTATTAATTGTTATTCAAGGTTTTTTCAAGTTATACTACTAGAAATCTGTCCATCACTAACAGAATATTGGAACAAATTAAAGCGCATTTAGTGATGGCATCAGACTTAAAATCCGTCACTAAACGTCTAATAATAGTCCATCACTAGACGTTTAGTGATAAATTTTAAGTCTTATGCGATCTATTTCGTCAGTGATCGACAGATTTCTAGTAAATTATTTGAAATCAGTAATGAATACCTGGGGAGGAGACTTGAAGGAGGAGCCATCGACGACGTCGTTTTGTGACAAACTGCCTCTAGCAGCAGCCATCATAAGCTGTTGGTGAAGCATGAGCTTAGCAGTCGTCGTGGGAGAAGGAGCTCCTCCTCCACTGATCTGATGCTGGCGGAGCTTGGAAGCCAAAATAAGAGAGTCATCAAAGTTATGAAATCCATTATTGTCGGGTGGTGTTTCATCGGATAAGTCTAGAGGTTTAGAGTTGGAATCAGAAATGGGATTGAGTTCCCATGGAGATTTAAGGTCAGACCATGAAGGGATGGTGGAAAGCATTTGCTCGAGGAAGTCATCGTTGGAGGATGGAGTATTGGGATCGAAATGAGAGGCTTGGATCTGGTTGTGGAGGTCGTGGAGAGAGATTTGAGATGAGGATGATGATGAAGATGGGTTCAGGAGTGAGTTCAATCCTCCTCCTTGCATTTCTCTGCTGCAAGGTTGCATTTCTTAGAGAAAACAAATACTCATGGAGCTTGGGTATTTAAATAGAAGAAGAATTTTAGAGGTATGAAGTTAGAAATTGGGTGTAAAAATGGTCAAAATAAATAAATGATAATGGGCCTCTTAAAGGGCCCACGACCCGTGGAAACCAGGCCTAGTCCACAATGTACAGAAACTCTACCCACCCAAGTCATAAACATTCTTGTATGTGAAGAATATTACAGTTATGCCACTGTACATAATGAAGATTTTCCTCCTAATGTAGTTTCTTTCTGTCTCTAAATCTTGATTTTTTCTCGATCGCTTTGCCTTGGACCGCCCTTCAACCGCCGTCCGCGACCATCAAATCTGCCGCCGGTCACGGATTCACGGCATCCTGTTCCCTCCGACTGACGCAACTCACCAAAGCATCTCCGATTTGCATCGACGACCTGATTGATCTCATCTACGATCGGCGCAACCTAATGCAAAACTTGCAGGTATGCAGCCAACTAATGATCACTCAAGAACACTCTGTTGATTCTTAGACTGTTTATTACTAATATTTTAGGTTTTTAGTTTTTTTTTTTCCGAGACTACTCAATCTATTTGAACTATTGATTTTCTACTTATTGAGAGAAGTTACACATACGTAAATCTACGGTTGCTGAATCTAGATTGAAAATACTTTTTCCCTATTTGTTTGATCATCAAGAAATGCTGCTATTGTTCCGTCTTTTTGTTTCTTAATTTTGATTTGAATTTTATTGCTATCAAATTGTTGATTAAACTATGCAAGGTTGGTTATACAACAAAGTTATAAGGAAATTTTCGTTGTGCCTAAGCAAAGATGTTAGCTTGGAGAGTATTTGAGTGAGTATGGTTTATGAGAGGCCGACTTGTGGACCTGTGGTCTATATTCAAAATCTGTAGTTAGGTACTCAAAAATAAATTCGGTTGCGTTCTGAAACTTCATACACTGAGTTTTCATAGTCTTGATAAAGGAAGGAATTGGTATGAGTACTATAAGCATTTTGTAGGATTGATGTATTGCAAAGCTTTTGATGGATCTACTCCTCAAAATGTCCTCTGCTGAAGAAAATGTGATTCATCACTCAGGACATGCTTCTATTCCGCTAATGAAATTAATTAAATTATCATGATATAGAAGCAAGAGTTACTCATTTTTGTGTGTACAATGAATATGGCATAAAACAACAAAAGTCATATCTAACTGAACTGAAGATATCCTTTGCTCTATAACATATACGAATTAAATTTATTAAATAATATATTTAGTTTTTCTAGAGAGTAGAAGATTTAAAAATTTATCAAGGGCTTACAGTTCTAAGTTAAACACTAAATAACATAAACATCATATGGTTTTAGGAAGTTCAGCACTCTAAGCCATATTATAGCAGAAACTGATGGTACCACTGTTAGGATATATTTAGTTTTTCCCTGAATGCCGTGGAAGCTGCCACTTGGCCGTGGCACTACTTGAAATGCTATTGCTAGTGCTCATCTTGGTGGTTTAGTTATAATTGAATAGATTTAACTCCTCATTCTTTATTCATTAGAGGATATTTCAATGAAAATGTAAATATAATTTAGTTAATGTTATTTTGTAAATTACAAAACGGGGTCAAACTATTTCTGTCAGTTATTATTGTAGTAATGCTGGATGACTGACATTAATGCTTATACTCCAAATTGGTAAAAGAAAAGCTAGATGGTGGCGTTACATATTCTGAAAGGTTCATTTATGCCAACCAAAATGAGTGGCTCTTATGTTTAAAGCATCAAACCTGGTCAATGCATTTGTTGGAACTAGATGAATAAAGCTTATATAATGTTCAAATGCTACTTTTATTCGACTGCGGATAAGGAAGTTAGATTTTTTTATTTGATGAAGTTAGAGGGAACCAATATTTTGATAATAATAATAATAGTGAAATGTATGATGTATCTTATAAAAACACTAATATTTGGAAGTTTCAGTTAACTTTGTTCATATGTGATCGCTGTTATTATATTGGAAGCTAACTTTGACACATTTTAATTGTTCATGATGTAGACATGTAGGCCTTGTGGTTCTTCATATCTTCTTCAATATGAATCCTGATCCCATGGAATTAGCTAGTAATTGCAATTTAATTTGTGAAAAAAAAGTTGGACCTTAATATCATGCATGACTATGAACATCATTCTGCACAGTGTCGTCATGATGTATTCTGTAAAATGTTATTTCAAATTATTTAAACGTCGTTTTGGTTTGCTTTGTCAGATTATGTAAGGGAACTATAGGTGTACACTACGAAGAACGATATTTTTGTTGGAAGCCATGGGAACTGAAAATCGTGCCCGTCCAACTTTTCCTATGACGAGCTCAACTACTCCATTTGCTGCTCCTCCTCCAACTGGTGTACCATTTTCCTCGTCTCGTCCTCTGGTTGGGTCAGAGGCTCCTGGCTTCCGACCTGCTGCACCAGCTGTTCCTCAAACTACAGCACCTACCATGGTATCTGGGTCTCAATTTGGATCTCAGCTCTCTGGATTGAGACCTGTTCCTCCAGCACCATATGCACCCTCAACTACTGGGCCTTTCCAGAGCTTCTCAACTCCATCATTCACTAGTGCACCTCAAGTTCCTCCTGTTGGACAACCCCCATTTCAACCCCCTGCTGCTCAAATATCATCAGTACCTCCCTTTCGTCCACAGCCACCTTCAGTATCATCAGTACCTCCCTTTCGTCCACAGCCACCTTCAGTACCAACAGGATCTCCGCCTGTAAATCTGAATGCTCCTCAACCTGGACCAGATTCATCAGTTTTTAGACCCAGGCCTAATTTTCAGCCATCTTTCCCCGTACCAGATTCATCATATCCTCAACCACCCTTACCTGGATATATAAGACAGGTAACTCCAAGTTCACAAGGTCCACCTATCCAATCTCATTTTCAAGGTCCGCAAGGAGGTTATATACCTCCTGTATCAGCACTACCTACTCCTTTCCAGACACACCAAGGTGGTTTTTCTCAGCCTATTGGCATCCATCCGAGGGAACACATCCAACATCCAGGCTCTGTACCTCCTGTAGCTGGTATGCAAGGTTTGATGGAAGATTTTAGTTCACTATCAATTGGGTCTGTTCCAGGGTCTATTGATCCAGGACTTGATCCAAAAGGATTGCCAAGGCCGTTGGATAATGATGTGAAATCAACTTCATTGACTGAGGCATATTCTATGAATTGTGATAATAGATATCTACGGCTTACCACTAGTGCTATACCAAATTCTCAGTCTTTGGTTTCAAGGTGGCATTTACCTCTAGGAGCAGTTGTTTGTCCTCTTGCAGAAGCTCCAGATGGGGTGAGTGTCTTTGCATTTAAATTCATCTGTCAATTTGTCATGCTATAATTATGATACATTTGAGAATTTGTTTCGTTTTCATATTTAGTTGACAGCTGCACATGCTATGTTTATTATATGGTGTTGAGGTTTTATATTTTCAAACCGTTTGTTGCTCTTCTTCTTGTCTCAGGAGGAGGTGCCAGTGGTTAATTTTGTTTCAACTGGTATTATTCGTTGTCGTAGATGTCGTACATATGTGAATCCATATGTAACCTTTACAGATGCAGGAAGGAAGTGGCGTTGCAACATTTGTTCCCTGCTCAATGATGGTAATTACTTCTGCTGAATGTTACTTGAGAAGTCATTTGATACTTTAAGTAGCAAACAGAAAATCAGTTTGCAGTTTGGAGCCTTGTGTTTCTCATGAGATGTGCTCACGTAGTTCTTCCATATGGTTTAAAGTCTCTGGTCCTTGTATAATATTTGCAAAATATAACATGCTTTTTTGAATCTACCTTTTGAAGATTTTCCGACTTTAATAGCTGAAAATAGAGGATACATACTCTTTTAAGTTTAGTTTATCTACTGAAAACAGCCTTTTGAATTAGTTATTCTTTTCCTAATATTATTATTTTAATCTAGTTGTTGTTGGCATGGTTAGGATTTCATTTGGTGTTTATATACCTGACCTGAATTCTGAGCTTAATCGTAAAACTAGACACGGCTGAGTATGCATTATACAATGAAATTTTATGGGACTGTTTCTCATAGTTTATGTGGATGGATAGCACTTTATCTAAAACTTTTCTTATAATGCTATACTTCATTGTTTTTGTCAGTCTGTAAGTTTTCTGCTTGCTATTTCTTTACAAGTCTTATGTGTGCTTATATGGTTCGTACGCTTATAATATTTTATCTAGCAACAAGCAAAGTGTCCGATCAACTTTACCCTTGCTTGCAGTTCCTGGTGAATACTTTGCTTATTTAGATTCCACTGGTAGAAGAGTAGATTTGGATCAACGACCTGAGCTTACAAAGGGAAGTGTGGAGTTTGTTGCTCCAACTGAGTATATGGTGCGGCCTCCAATGCCACCATTATACTTCTTTTTGATTGATGTTTCAATATCTGCTGTTAGAAGTGGCATGCTTGAGGTAAGTTCCTATATTGAGTATTATTTTCTTCCTGGTTTATTTGTTTCCGTTATTTACAATGCTGGATATTTAGATGAAACACAGAATAAATTCGACCCAACATCCGAGATTTATTTCTTACATTTGATTCTTGCATGCTTGGCTGAAATTAGGGTATCATTGTGCGGTTTGTAGTTAGTTAACTGCTAGAGGCACAATTACATTTTCTTGCATTCTCAGAAATATTATGATGCTGTTATATTCTTTTGAGAAGTGGTTTGATATGCAAAGAAAATATATAAATTGGGCGAACTTGTTTATCGATTAAAATTAAGCTAGGAAATCAGAAATGAATGAAAACAATAGAGATTTACAAGGTGAATCAAATCACGGAGAATTCAACTCAAGAGGTAGCCAGTGCCAACTTAGGTCAATCGAAGGTTGATGACATATGTCAGATTTCTATTTAGCCAATTTAGCCAAAAGTAAATTCTTTATCATGGATAACTTAGAAAGCCATAATCAAGAATGCCGAAGTCATCACTTATTGAAATATTTACAAAACTTACTGATTCTGAAATCATAGATAGAGGTAATAAGAAGTGATCAATTTGCTTCCAAATTTGAAGCTTTTGTGTCTGTTCTCCAAAATTACAAGCAAGCTGTAAAAGGGATGAAATAGTACCTATAAGCTCACTAAAATTAAACATGTTAAAAACACATTAGACTCATAAAATACATCTGTTGTAATCAAAAGAGGGTTCTTGTCAGTTTTCATGATTTCCCTTTATAGATTCTCCTAATTAGTAAGATTAAAAAGGAAGTCTAGTATTGGTGTTAACATTGACATCTGTTATCATATGTGGGTCTATATGTTGTATTTGCATTCCTTATATATAAGTTGCATTGACCTCGGGTCTTCTCTTTGCAATTTGCTGCAGGTAGTTGCCCAAACTATTAGGTCTTGTTTGGATGAATTACCTGGTTTCCCCAGAACACAGATTGGGTTTATCACTTTCGATAGTACAATTCATTTTTACAACATGAAGGTAAGTGTTACGTGATTATTGGGAAGCTAGCTCATCTAGATGCTTCATACATTTCTTCTAATTGGGTTGACCATTTTTTCTCTTTTTGCAGTCATCGTTGGTGCAGCCTCAGATGATGGTGGTTTCAGATTTGGATGACATATTTGTTCCATTGCCCGATGATCTTCTTGTTAATCTGTCAGAGTCAAGAAGCGTTGTAGAAGCATTTCTTGATAGTTTACCGTCTATGTTTCAAGACAATATGAATGTTGAATCTGCTTTTGGTCCTGCTTTGAAAGCAGCTTTCATGGTTATGGTGTGTGATTTACATCTTTAATTTATTTTTGGGTGCTGTGGAAGATACTAAATTTATGTTCTGTTTTCATATTTAATATGATGTCCTATCCAACTATCTATGTGACATCCACTTACAGAAGATATTAATGATTCTCTTTGCTTTTTTTCCCCAAAGTGTTGGATTTTTTTTTTTTTGGAATTGAAAAATATTGATTGGCTTGAGAGTGGAAGTATTTGTAGATGTTCAGCTTCCTCTCCTCTCCCTTCTCTATGTTTACTGTCACCATCTCTTTTTTGTGGTTTGTTTGTTTAATTATTTCTTCTTTTCTAATCTACTCTGCTTGCTGTTTGAATCTGAATCTTTTTATCATACATCTTCTATCGACTAACTCTCTCCTTTTTCCAGAGTCAACTTGGTGGAAAGCTGCTAATTTTTCAGAATACAATGCCATCTCTTGGTGTTGGCCGCTTAAAGTTGCGGGGGGATGATCTTCGCATTTATGGGACTGATAAAGAACACGCGTTAAGAATACCAGAGGATCCATTTTATAAGCAAATGGCTGCTGATTTTACCAAGTACCAGATAGGAGTTAACATATATGCATTTAGTGACAAGTACACTGATATAGCTTCACTAGGTATATTATTTACTTTCACACAAGGCATTTGCTCCTTCGATTCAATTTTTAGCTTGATATAGCTTGATTTTATTCAATTTTCAATGTTTTCTTTTAAGATATTATTTGAAGTTTTGCTTTTGGGTGTATATGTGTGTCTGTTGCTTTCTCTGATTAAATTTGGGTCCGATGATCTAGATCCCTTAATGACCAATTTGTTAATACTAATGGATGTTTGGTAGTGGAAATTCTAATTGACTAAATTTAGGCCTGATTGATTATTAATATTTGCTGGTTGTCTTATTCCTGGTTTTTGTTTATTTATAACTGTCACTTTAAAGAACTTCTATTAAAGCTGGAGTATGAATTGCAGGAACTCTAGCTAAATATACTGGGGGACAAGTTTATTATTATCCAAGTTTCCAATCCGTCAATCATGGAGACAAGTTGAGACATGAGTTAGCTAGGGATCTTACTAGGGAAACTGCATGGGAAGCTGTCATGCGCATACGATGTGGAAAAGGTAACCCCCACTGACCAAAATTTTCTTTTATTACATTCTGCGTTTGAAATATGTGCATGCCATCTGAATCATTCTCATTGGTTCCCTCTCTCTTCCTCTATGTTTTCTGATTGGATGGATAGATGTCTTATTTCTTGCATGCTTTCATTGGTGCTTCCAGGTATTCGATTTACATCTTACCACGGGAATTTCATGCTGAGGTCAACAGATCTATTAGCGCTTCCAGCTGTTGATTGTGACAAAGCATATGCAGTGCAATTATCTCTTGAAGAGACATTGTTGACCACTCCGACTGTATATTTCCAAGTTGCTTTGCTGTATCCTTTTAGTCCAAATGTATATAAGAAGTCCAAGTGTGTATTTGCTTCATTTTGAGATTTTTTGTCAGCAAAACAGAAAGTATCTCTTGCATTTTTGTGTCATTTACTGTCAAGCCTTAAGAAAAGGTGCCTGTTCCTCGCATATTTTCTCTGAAGAATCTCAAGGGAGAATAAGTGACAGCTACTTAACCTTCCTTCTTTGACATTTGGGTGTTTTTCTTGTTAGTTTTAATTAGTAGAAATGTTTATGCACTTGAAGAACTACTGTGATGAATTTTTCTTAACGATCAAAAGATATACTGCTTCTTGTGGAGAGCGACGTATCAGAGTTCACACAGCAGCTGCTCCAGTAGTAGCAGATTTGGGTGAGATGTACCGCCAAGCTGACACTGGTGCAGTTGTGTCCTTGTTTTGTAGGTTAGGTGGGTATAAAACTCTATTTTGGTGCTATTATTGACTTTAGGTCTTGTTCTTCAGATAAGATGGCTCAAAGTTTCTGATCATTGAAATGATTTGCAGCAATTGAAAAAACATTGTCTCATAAACTGGAAGATGCGCGAAACTCTGTGCAGCAAAAAATTGTGAAAGCTTTCAGAGAATACCGAAATCTCTATGCTGTGCAACATCGTCTGAGTGGGCGAATGATATATCCAGAGTCTTTAAAGTTCTTATCTCTGTATGGATTAGCACTCTGTAAATCAACACCTCTCCGAGGAGGATATGCAGATGTTCAGATTGATGAACGATCTGCTGCAGGGTTTACAATGATGGCATTACCTGTTAAAAAATTGTTGAAATTTTTATATCCGAACTTGATCCGAATAGATGATCTTTTATTGAAGGTAATTTTGATTTCAGTGTTAATGTAGGCAGTGGGTGTCATTTTATGATACATTCCAATTTCATGTATGCAGCCTTTTCCACAAGGGGATAAGTTCGAAAGCAGTATGAAGAGGCTACCATTGACTGCAGAGAGCTTAGATTCTGGAGGCCTTTATATATATGACAACGGTTTTCACTTCATTTTATGGTTCGGTAGAATGCTCTCACCTGATATTGCTATGAATCTACTTGGCCCAGATGCTGCAGCTGAGCTGTCAAAGGTATGTCATTATTTTTGAGGTAGCTTTTTCTAAAACAAAACAAATGTCAACAGTTTTTTCTGCTTGCCATAGAGGTCGGAATTGAATTTAATCTTTAAATATGGATATTAAATGAAATGTGAACTTCTCTTTGGTGATATACCTGATTTTTTCTTGCCTTTGTCATTCAAATTGAAACATCATCCAAACTGTCACTTCAAGTTTTGATTGTGTATCTTTTCTGTTTTCAGCCAGAGATTAAGCATGAACTTTGCTTGAGCTCACCTAGTTTATTTGTATTATCGTTTGCCACTCATTTTAGGATCTGATATGATCTCAATTTGAATGAAGCTTTGTGTTATAATAAATGATTGAAACAAATATTAAAGTTTGGTAGTTGATTCACTATGTTTTACTAATACTTGCATTCCTATCCATAGATATTATTTATAAAGTAGTTTCCTCTATTTTCTCAAGAACTTTGTTCTCTTTGTTTAAGTAATTATAAAACAATAATTGAATTTCTTTGATGCTATTTTATCAGGTTACTCTTAGAGATCATAATACCGAAATGTCAAGAAAGTTAATGGACATAGTTAAGAAATTAAGAGAAAGAGATAATTCATATTATCAATTATGCCATCTTGTAAGACAAGGTGAACAACCTAGAGAAGGCTTCCTTCTCCTTACAAACCTTGTAGAAGACCATATTGGGGGTGCAAGTGGATATGTTGATTGGATGCTGCAAATACATAGACAAATCCAGCAAAATGCGTAATTGGCAGGTATTCTGAATTTATGCCTTTGCAGTTTTTTGATATAAATAATACATCACTATGTACTTGATTTAAGTTAAGAAATGCACTTAAGACAAGCTAGTTATCGTGCTTTCTCACTTTAAACAACACTTGAAGTCAACTTAACATTTATATATTTCTTTAGAAGTCCTATCCTGTCAGTTTATTATGTCTTATTTGTTCAATGTCAATTTCAATTTATTAATGTGGGGAGGTGCATGTTAGTAAGATAACTGTTATTAGCTTCAACCTGGTTCCACGATATTCTTAATTAGTAAGATTAGCTTCTTCCAGAAGTTATCAATCTTAGCTAGAATTGAGGGGACAATTGTGTACATGATCCGGCAACATGGTATGAACCCAACATGGATTTAGTTGGTAATTGTTTTATTAAATAGGTAGCTTATCGTTTTTGGGTTGAAAAACTTGACAACAGAGTTTGGGTTGGGTTAAAGTTGATTTACTAACATTCAAAATGATACTAGTGGTTAATATTATCAGTTTATCCTTTTATGTTTTTGCATAGTTATTAATGGCGCGCCTATGGCGCATGGCGCACCAGGCTCATTCCACGGCGCCATTTTCTGGCTATGGCGGTCAGGGTCGCCATGGCGCACGCCAAGAGCGCCATTCTGCGCCATCTGCTAGTTATCAAGGTGTGCCATGGGGCGCCTTAGTGAACAAACAGAAAGATGAAGGGTTTTTTTTTTTTTTTTGAAAGGTAGATGAAGGGTTTTTAAGTTATTTATTGCAGGAATAGATACTGACAATTAGATTTGACCTAATCTAAGAATCCAAAATAAAAAGAAAACCTAATATTAAATAGGAAAATGAAGAGTCCTATTTGAATTAGAATTGAAAGAGAAGTGAAAACCATCAGATTTTAAAATTTTGTCATGGCTTATTATTCATTTCAATTTTATGCAAGGATTCATAATTTTTCTAATTCTTTGTATTAGTGCGCCATTTGTTGCTTTGGCACGCGCCATGCGCCATGGCTCCAGGACCCCCTTTGCGCCATGGTGCGCCATGAGCCTTTAATAACTATGTGTTTTTGCATGTCACCTTAATGAACTTAATAAAATTACAAGTAACTTGTAAACACAACTCCAACCTCTCGTAGTCTTTTTGTCATCCTTAAATAAGGGGAGTAAATAACACGTGACCTGTGAGCACATCACATGAACTTGACATGATTTTAGTGGGTTGAGAGTTAAACATATTTTGGGTGAAACTTATGGATTGTTAGGGTTAAGGTGCTAATTAAAAAGTGGGAAATGCTTCGAAGTAGTTGTATCTTTTCCTATAGTTTCAAATGTCCTCATAAAAGGAGATATAGTAAAATTACAAGTGACCTACGACCACAACAAGAAAATGGCGTGGAGCTGATTGGGTTGGTACTTAGGGTTGGGTTAGGATTGACTCATTTGACTTTAACCTAATATCTATCCGACTCAATTTCTATACTTGCACAATTTGCCTCCGCTAATTTATGACAAGTTAATAATTTCTAGTGACAATTTTTAATCTTTGAATTTTTACTTTTGTTATTTGACAGGATTTCATCTTGGACTTGTATGTATCCTACGGTTCTTAATTAGAGGGATTGGCTTAACCAATGAAGTGAGCTGGTAATTTCTGGTAATTTCTTCCCTTCATAATTTTAGCGGTTTGAGTTTAATTGATCATCACATAGGTTCTGAAACAACAAACAATATCTTTGGTGCCATATGAGATATAATGGTTAGATCCAGATGTGCTTTAGCAATAATATGGTGCCGCACCCACATTAATAATTTGTATTTGATAGTCTGAAAAATATCAGCAATTTTTATACTTGTGCTATAGTCTTGTTTTTCTTTTTCTTAATTTTGTTTTCTGACGAGAATTTTGTAAAGTATTGGTATCTGTATCGGTTGCTTACAAAATCGGTGTGCATATTATTTATTCATTCAACAATTCAATTTATTACCAGAAGCTGGGGTACTTGCTGCTTTTGTGTGGCTTCTAGGTGTTGCTTTTGAATTTATGTGCACTTATTTTGCCGGAAGGCATAATTGAAAGTCCTCTTATATGTTTTTTTTCCCAAACTCGTGTGCTTTGCAAACTATTTCCTAATCTAGTGTGGTTTGTCCACAATGGTGGTGTTAACCTGGTTCGTATGGTCAACTGCTAGATCTAAGCTTATTACAATTTTAGGGGTAACGATGAGTGACCAGATTGATCAATCACCGCTAAATGAAACGTTGTCGTAGCAACAACTTCCAAAATAGTAATGTTCTATTTTGTAAATTTGTTTTACTAGCGATCTCTTAAAAAAGATTACTTTTGTAAATTGTTATCAGAACACCTTATGTTGGAAATTTTTTTACCGAATTTGTGTACATATTATTGTTATTATTACCAATATTATTTTGCAAAAGGGGGGCTTATAATTCAAATTGAATTAAAAGATAAATTTGCTTGAAATCACGTCATTCATGTTTCCTCGAATTTCGTAAGTTAGGTATTATTTTATTTGGATTCAGATTCAGGGAGAATTCGAGTTAATTGCTTCAGAGGTCAGAAAAGTTTGCCTATTTTCCATGAATGGTCATAAAACTTTAATTTGTTCCACTAAAATCATAAAACTTTAATTTTGTCCCAGTAAAATCACATTGGCCATTTTCCGGCCAACCACTCACCGGAGCATTAATTTTAATTTTTTAATGACACGTCAGAGACATGTCATCGCCACGTGGCAAAAAAATTTAATAATTTAATAATTTTTTTTTAAATAAATCAATTCAATCCAACTCAACCCAATATTATATAGCTAATTAGTTCAGATGTCACAAAAGTTTTGAATATTTCTCTAAATGGTCACAAAAGTTTCAAATAATTTTCTAAATAGTCACAATAATTTTGAATATTTTCTCAGATAGTCACAAATTTACAACTAATTACTTTTAAAGGTTAGAGGAGTTTCAAACATATCCAAATATAGTCATAAAAAAATAGTTACATAAACTCAACATAAGACATCCATAAACTCAATATATGAATGTTTTTATGGATATCTTATGTTGAGTTTATGTAACTATTTCTTTATGACTATATTTGGACATGTTTGAAACTCCTCTAACCTTTAAAAGTAATTAGATATAAATTTCTGACTATTTGAGAAAATATTCAAAATTATTGTGACCATTTAGGAAATTATTCGAAACTTTTGTGACTATTTAGAGAAATATTTAAAACTTGTGTGACCTTTGAAACTAATTAGTTATATAACATTAGCTTGAGTTCGATTGGATTGGTTTAAAAAAAAATTAATAAAAAAATATTTTTTAAATTTGCCACATGTTGCTGACGTGTCATTAAAAAATTTAAATTGATGCCACATCATTATCCCCGGCGAGTTGTTGGCCGGAAAATGGCCAATGTGATTTTATTGGAACAAAATTAAAGTTTTATGATTTTAGTGGGACAAATTAAAGTTTTATGACCATTCATGAGAAATAGGCAAACTTTTATGACCTCTAAAGCAATTAACTCGGGAGAATTCATTTACATGGTAAACAATTCATTTGTCCTAAAATCCATTTAAATTGGTAAATAATATGTTGTATAGTTTAGGGAACAAAAACTTGTATATGTCATACTCGTCTCTCTCTCACTCAAAAGAAAACACAAAAACAAAACTACACGCCAATAATATCAGACAGTTTAATACCATAAATACAATAAATGTGTAAACACAAAGGTACTAATCTAGGGATTCTAATAAAAACCAAATTTCCTACATGCCAAACAGCACAAAAATGTTATACTATAAAGAACTGAATCTCATTGTTACATGCAAAACAGCACAACAATGTTGTATAAAGAAATGGATCTCATTTTTATTTTTTAATATCAAAATATTGTCATCATTTGAGCTCTTGATAAAAAGTAATGCATTACGGTTATAGAAAGAAAGAAAGTGATGAAGTACAGCTGAATGACCATAAGGGGTTTAGTTTAAATCTAACACCGAGTGCGCACCATAACAAGCAAATGTCACATGCTACTTGTGCAGCGTTAGTAAATCTATTGACCTAACATAATTTTTATTTAAAGGACTGTTAATTGTAGAGAATAGGATTTATAATCATCTCAATGTCCTAATAATTAATACGCGTATAAATATGCGATTAGGTTTAAATCGGAGTCGCTAAAAATTCAGTTAACTTAAATTGGGTCTTTTTAGTTAATAGTGTTGTTGATAGATTAAAGTCCACCCGCTAAGAAGGAACTGTCTATCGATTAGGGTTAGTTTTTAGGATACTTGGACTATCTTTACAATTAAGGAAAGATAAGATCGAGAATGAATAAGGAATAGTTATAACCATTCGGTGTAAGTAAATTAAGATTATCTTCACTTTTGATGATCGGTGCGAATTAATTGCTCTGCTTGCGAGAATCTCCCTTAATTGAAGTTTCTAAACATCAAATTAATTAATTCTATTACTTTTCCAGTTTTTGTTAATCCATTTAACTTCATAATTTCGGTAATCTTTTCTCCAATCAAAACTCCCTGTTTATTTATTGCACGTTACTAGTCGGTTATGGTAAAATTAGTCTGCTAATAGTTTCTAGGATTTGATCTCTACTTATTCTATTTGCAAATTTGTTTGTCTCATAAAAGTCGAATTATTTTTGGTGGTTTCGACAACCATCAATTGTTCTATATTCTTTTCTAACAAATAGTAACAAATGATTTCATACGTTATAAATATTATATAAACATTACATTTGGATTATTAAGGTTTATTTTTTTAATTCTTAATTTCTCCCTCTCTCTAAACCCTAGTCGCCAGAGAAAGTTTTCGTTGTTCATTTAAGTTTTGAGGTTTTTTTCTGGCTAACAGCTGAAAAATAAGGTCATTCTTCATCTTAGTTTGCTTTCTCTTTATCGAATAAAACATTCATTTCATCTTTTTGTTATGGTTAATTTGATAGTTTTTTGTTTGTCCACCTCTATGAGTGGTATTGAAATGTCCACCATATGAGTGGTATTTGTTTGTCCACATTTATGGGCGGTATTGGTATGTCCATCTTATGAGTGATATTTATTCTTAATTAATATATTTCTTTTGATTAGCCGAGAACATAATAACTGAAATGGTATAGGCAAAATAAAAACATCTAACTAAATAATGGACTACCCCAATAGCATAGCATTTAACAAAAGTTAAAGAGCCACTAAAAAGCTCGTTAACAAATAACAACAAATTTTTTTATCCAACTCAAAGCGTTTTTTGCAATGGATTTGCATAAAGAAACAACTGAATTATTATTCACTTCAAACCAACTCCATCGTTGAACTGGGGCAACCAGCAGAGCATTGCGACCAAGAATCGTTCCAAACTCACACTCCTCATTAACATCCTTTAATAAAGAGTCCCATAATATGTGTAGAACATGAAAGACTAGCAGAAAATCGGCGATGAAGTGACTGAAAACCGGTAAAAAAGCACAATGAAATCCTAACTGTAACGCTTCTCAAAAGGAAAAATTTCTTATTTCCAAATCTATATGAACTAACGAAATTACTCGTAAAATTGTAATCTTGAACGAAGATCTTTCCTTCGACGATTCGAAATTTTTTTGTAGACAACACCTCCCATGACTTTGCAACTTCTTTAAACCATTTAAATTATTAAATTTTTCCATACAATAATTTTTAGGGTAATTTTCGAAAAAAAGTCCTGTGTTTACAGATTTTGTCAAAAAAGTATCTGTGTTTATTTTTTTGACAAAATGAGGATTGTGTTTATCACCGTTACTCAAAAGGCGGAAAAATCACAAACGGTGTTAAATATGATGTTGCGCCAATGAGTTTTTTGCCTTTATTTATCGATAAAATTCTTAAACATTCATCTGTTTACAAATTTAAAGTGTGAAAAATGAGTTTTTCATATCATAACTCATAAATTAAGACCAAAATACCTTTGCCACGTCATCACATTTAACACCGTTAATGATTTTTCCGCTTTTTCGTTAACGGAGATAAATATTTTGTCAAAAAAATAAATACAAACACCTTTTTAACAAAATTTGTAAACTTTTTTTCAAAAATTACCCTAATTTTTATATTTTTAATAACCTTTATCCGTGCAATATTTTTATCCGCGTGGTAATAAAATGAAACAATTACAAACTAGAATCTGCGTAGGACGGACCCCGGAGAAGAAGGCCTAGTCGAAAAAGTAAAGAAACTCTTTCCGCAATGGGTTAAGTTACGATGTCAAAAAAGTCCTTGCATGTGCAGGATATTACAGTAATGCCACTGTACATAACGAAGATTTCCCCCGTGATCTGTCCCCATAACTGATTTTTCTCGATCGCGTAGCCTCCTCCGCCGTCCGCCACCGTAGTAAGATCAACTCCGCCGCCTGGTGACGGATTCACGGCGTCATCTTCGACTGATTTGCATCGGCGACCTCTGAGCTCAGTTACGATCAGCGCTACCTAATACAAAGGTATGCAGCAACTTGATGATGACTATGGAGCACTGTCTTGATTTTTAGAGTTTTTATTAGTAATATTTTAGGTTTATAGTTTAATTTCAACTGTTGAATCTAGATTGAATATAGTTTGATCATTAATAAATGCTGCTGTTATTCCTAAATTTGTGTTTCTTTACAAAGATTTGAATTCTTACGAGTAACACTTGTCGATTAAACTGTCCAAGGTTTGTTATAGAACAAACAAACTTATCTATCCGAACCAAATATTCTTAGTGGAAATTGTCATTCTGTGTGTATACAAAACATGAAGTTAGGTACTGAAAAATAAATTCCATAGACTGAGTTTTCATAATGTTGATAAAGGAAGGAATGGATATTTGAGTACTATAAGCATTTTGTAGGCTTGCTGAATTGCAAATATGTTGATGGATCTACTCCTCAAAATGTTGTAGTTTTCTGAAGAAAATGTGATTCATCACTCAGGACATGCTTCACTTAGGCTCATGTGTGATAGCTGTTACAGTATTGGAAGCTAACTTCGACACGTTTTATTTGTTCATGCTGTGGACATGTACGCCTTGTGGTTCTTTTATCTTCTCCATTATGAATTTTGATCCCATGGAATTAGCTAGTGACTTTCCAATTTAGTTTATGTAAAGAAAATTGGACCTTACCATCATGCATGACTATGAACATCATTCTGCACAGTGTTCTTATGATGTATTCTGTAGAATGTTATTTCAAATTATTTAAACTTCGTTTTAGTTTCCTTTTTCAGATTATGTAATGGAACTATAGGTGTGCGATACGAAGAAAGATATTTGTTGGAAGTCATGGGGACTGAAAATCCTGCCCGTCCAACTTTTCCTATGACACGCTCAACAACTCCTTTTGCTGCCCGTCCAACTGCTGTACCATTTTCCTCATCTAGTCCTGTGGTTGGGTCAGAGGCTCCTAGCTTCCGACCTGCTGCACCAGCTGTTCCTCAAACTACAGTACCTACCATGGTATCTGGGTCTCAATTTGGATCTCAGTTCTCTGGATTGAGACCTGGTCCTCCAGCACCATATGCACCCTCAACTACCGGGCCTTTCCAGAGCTTCCCAACTCCAGCATTCTCTACTGCACCTCAAGTTCCTCCCGTTGGACAACCACCATTTCAACCCCCTCCTGCTCAAATATCATCAGTACCTCCCTTTCGTCCACAACCACCTTCAGTACCAACAGGGTCTCCGCCTGTAAATCTGAATGCTCCTCAGCCTGCACCAGATTCATCAGTTTTTAGACCCAGGCCTAATTTTCAGCCATCTTTCCCTCTACCAGATTCCTCATATCCTCAACCACCCTTACCTGGGTATATAAGACAGGTGACTCCAAGTTCACAAGGTCCACCTATCCAATCTCATTTTCAAGGTCCACAAGGAGGTTATATACCTCCTGTATCAGCGCTACCCACTCCTTTCCAAACACACCAAGGTGGTTTTTCTCAGCCTATTGGCATGCATCCGAGGGAACACATCCAACATCCAGGCTCTGTACCTCCTGTAGCTGGTATGCAAGGTTTGATGGAAGATTTTAGTTCTCTATCAATTGGGTCTGTTCCAGGGTCAATTGATCCAGGACTTGATCCAAAAGGATTGCCAAGGCCGTTGGATAACGATGTGAAATCAACTCCGTTGACTGAGGCATATCCTATGAATTGTGATAATAGATATCTACGGCTTACCACTAGTGCTATACCGAATTCTCAGTCTCTGGTTTCAAGGTGGCATTTACCTCTAGGAGCAGTTGTTTGTCCTCTTGCAGAAGCTCCAGATGGGGTGAGTGTCTTTGCATTTAATATCATCTGTAAATTTGTCTTGCTATAATTATCATACGTTTGAGGATTTGTTTCTTTTTTCATATTTAGTTGACAGCTGCACATGCTATGTTTATTATATGGTGTTGAGGTTTTATATTCAAACCGTTCATTGCTCTTCTTCTTGTCTCAGGAGGAGGTGCCAGTGGTTAATTTTGTTTCAACTGGTATTATTCGTTGTCGTAGATGTCGTACATATGTGAATCCATATGTAACCTTTACAGATGCAGGAAGGAAATGGCGTTGCAACATTTGTTCCCTGCTCAATGATGGTAATTCTTGTCTACTTCTGCTGAATGTTACTTGAGAAGCCATTTGATACTCGAAGCAGTAAACAGCAAATCAGTTTTCAGTTTGGAACCTTGTGTTTCTCATGAAATGTGCTCATGTTGTAGTTCTTCCAAATGTTTTCTCTGGTCCTTGTATAATATTTGCAATTTAGGACATGCTCCTTTGAATCTATCTTTGTAGATTTCCGACTTTAATAGTTGAAAATAGAGGATACATACTCTTTTAAGCTTAGTTTGTCTACTGAAAACAGCCTTTGAAGCTGTTATTCTTTTCCTTCTATTATTATTTTTTAATCTAGCTCTTCAGGCGCATGGTCAGCGTGTCATTTGGTTTTCTTATATACCTGAATTCTGAGCTTAATCGTAAAACTCGACATGGCTAAGTATGCATTGCACAATGCAATTTTATTATATGGGACTGTTTCTCATAGTTTATGTGGATGGATGGCATTTTTTCTAGAACCTTTTCTTAATATGCTAGCTATACTTTATTTGTTAGTCTGCAAGTTTTCTTTCCTGACAGTAGGCTATTTCTATTCAAATCTTATGTGCGCTCATGTGGTTCTTACACTTATAATATTTTTCTAGTAACATGCAAAGTGGCTGATCAACTTTAACCCTTGCTTGCAGTTCCTGGTGAGTACTTTGCTTATTTAGATTCCACTGGTAGAAGAGTAGATTTGGATCAACGACCTGAGCTTACAAAGGGAAGTGTGGAGTTTGTTGCTCCAACTGAGTATATGGTGCGGCCTCCAATGCCACCATTATACTTCTTTTTGATTGATGTTTCAGTATCTGCTGTTAGAAGTGGCATGCTTGAGGTAAGTTCCTATATTGAGTATTATTTTCTTCCTGGTTTATTTGATTCTGTAATTACAATGCTGGATATTTATATCAAGCACAGAGTAAATTTGACCCAACATCCGAGGTTTGTTTCTTGCATGCTTGGCTGAAATTAGGGTATCATTGTGCAGTTTGCAGCTCAATTTGTAGTTAGTTTACTGCTAGAGGCACAATCACATTTACTTGCAGTTCTTAGAAATATTATGATGCTGTTATATTCTTCTGAGAAGTGGTTTGATGTGCAAGTTTGCACTTGTTCTCATATGCATCAGACGTATTCTTTGGTCTCAGACTGAAATGAACATATTGTTTTGGGAATCCATGAGGTGTAACTGTTCATTGGAAAATGAATGTCGAGATGTAGCATACTCTATTTAATTGATGGGATATTGAAGTATTCAAATTATTTTCATATTCGTACAAGTCGTTTGGCTAGGTTTCAGGCCATTTCTATTCTCTTATGGAGTATTGACTCGATCAAGACTTGGTGCTGACTTGTGCATATCATGTGGGTCAGCTAAGTTCGGAAGAAGAGATTTAAAAAAAATAATAATTTAAACAGAACTCTTCTAAAACTGTATTTAGAACAAAACACCACAAATTTGATGAGCATTAAGGATTTAGGGGTACCTTAAACCCACTCTTCATTCTCCAGTTACTTGTTTCAGTTTTGAAATAACTTTAGAACTTCCAATATAATTAATATTGGAACACCTTTAGTATTCAGAGTTAATAATAATAAAAGAGATCAATAGAACAAGAATTAGTACTCTCAAGATTATCCTGTTTCTGTAGGTGATACCATAAGAAATTATTTATGTAATATGACACTCTGCTTGAAGGTATGCATATTTTAGTTTCTTATACTATGATGAATTTGAACTTGAATCTTATGATTCAATTCATGAGTTCCATTTGCAAAATGAGGGTTTCCATTCACAAGTTGAATCTTGATTTTCTAACGATACCTCGAAATATTAAATATTGAATTCACTCTAATTTATATTGCGATTATAGTGATGAACCAGGTTGAACTTTAACTAACTATCTAGCTGATATTGCTTAAGGAGATATACAAATTGTGAACTTGTTTATCAATTAAAATTAACCTGGGAAATAAGAAATTAATGAAAACAATAGAGATTTACAAGGAGAATCAAATCACAGAGAGTGCAACTCAAGAGGTAGCAAATGCCAACTAAACTCAATCGAAGGTTGATGACATATGCCAATTTAACCAAAAGTTGAGATAAATCCTTAATCTTCCTCAGTAAATTAATTAAAAGCAAGCATCTAAGTTAACTCTTTCTCATGGATATCTTAGAAAGCCATAATCAAGAGTACCTAAGTCGTCACTTATTGAAATATTTACAAAACTTACTGATTCTGAAATCATAGATAGAGGTAATACGGATTAATCAATTCACTTCCAAGTTCGAAACTTTAGTGTATGTTCTCCAAAATTACAAGCAAGCTGTAAAAGGGATGAAATAGTACCTATGAGCTCACTAAAATTAAACATTTCAAAAGACACATTAAACTCATAAAATACATCTGTGTTAGTTTTCATGAGTTCCCTTTATAGATTCTCCTAATTTGTGAGATTAAAAAGGAAGTACTGGTATTGGTGTTAACCTTGACATCTGTTATCATATGTTGGGTCTATATATGTATTTGCATTCTTGTATATATAAGTTGCTTTGACCTTGGGTCTTTTCTTTGCACTTTGCAGGTAGTTTCTCAAACTATTAGGTCTTGTTTGGATGAATTACCTGGTTTCCCCAGAACACAGATTGGGTTTATCACTTTCGATAGTACGATTCATTTTTACAACATGAAGGTAAGTTTAACCTGAATATATGGAAGCTAGCTCATCTAGACGCTTCATGCATTTCTTTCTTCCTCATGTTAGCTAAATGAGTTGTGCATTATTCCTCTTGTTGCAGTCATCATTGGTGCAGCCTCAGATGATGGTGGTTTCAGATTTGGATGACATATTTGTTCCATTGCCCGATGATCTTCTTGTTAATCTGTCAGAGTCAAGAAGCGTTGTAGAAGCATTTCTTGATAGTTTACCATCCATGTTTCAAGACAATATGAATGTTGAATCTGCTTTTGGTCCTGCTTTGAAAGCAGCTTTCATGGTTATGGTGTGTGATTTACATCTTTTATTTATTTTTGGGTTCTATAGAAGATACTAAATTAATGTTGTTCTGTTTTCATATTTGATATGATGTCCTATCCAACTTTATATACGACATCCATGTATAGAAAAGATATTAAATTATTAATGTTTGTCTTTGCTTTTTCCCCCCTGAATGTTGATTTTGTTTTTTGATTTGAAAAAATTTTGATTTCTATGCCTACTGTCACCATCTCTTTTTTGTGGTTTGTTTGTTTATTTGTTAATATTTTCATTCTTCTTTTCTGAGGGTGATCTAGTGTGCTTGCTGTTTGAATCTGAATCTTTTTATCATACATCTTCTGTGGACTAACTCTCTCTTTTTTCTAGAGTCAACTTGGTGGAAAGTTGCTAATTTTTCAGAATACAATGCCATCTCTTGGTGTTGGCCGCTTAAAGTTGCGGGGAGATGATCTTCGCATTTATGGGACTGATAAAGAGCACACGTTAAGAATACCAGAGGATCCATTTTATAAGCAAATGGCTGCTGATTTTACCAAGTACCAGATAGGAGTTAACATATATGCATTTAGTGACAAGTACACTGATATAGCTTCACTAGGTATAACATTTACTTTCACACAAGGCATTTGCTCCTTCGATTCAATTGTTAGCTTGATTTGTTTCATGTATACTAAAGCAGTTATAGAATCTGAATTTTTTTGTCATCCAAATTTTCAATTTTTTCTTTTTATATATTATTTGAGGTTTTGCTTTGCAGTGTGGATGTGTGTGTGGGTTGCTTTCTCTGATTAAATTTGGGTCTGATGATCTAGGTCCCTTGATGACCAATTTGTTACTATTAACGGATGTTTGAAATTGGAAATTCTGTTTGACTAAATTTAGGCCTGATTGATTATTAATATTTGCTGGTCGTGTCTTATTCCTGCTATTTGTTTATTTGCAGGAACTCTAGCTAAATATACTGGGGGACAAGTTTATTATTATCCAAGTTTCCAATCCATCAATCATGGAGACAAGTTGAGACATGAGTTAGCTAGGGATCTTACTAGGGAAACTGCATGGGAAGCTGTTATGCGCATAAGATGCGGAAAAGGTAACCCCCACCAACTGACCGAAACTTTCTTTTAATACATTCCGTGTTTGAAATATTTGCATGCTATCTGAATCATTCTCATAGGTCCCCTCTCTGTTCCTCCATGCATTCTGATTGGATGGATAGATGTCTTATTTCTTGCCTTCTTTTGTGGTGCTTCCAGGTATTCGGTTTACATCTTACCACGGGAATTTCATGCTAAGGTCAACGGATCTAATAGCGCTTCCAGCTGTTGACTGTGACAAAGCATATGCAATGCAATTATCTCTTGAAGAGACATTGTTGACGACTCCGACTGTATATTTCCAAGTTGCTCTGCTGTATCCTTTGAGTCCAAATGTATGAAAGAAGTCCATTGTTTCCACACTCGTGTACATTTGCTTTAATATGAAAACAGAATGTATCTCTTGTCATTTACTGTCAAGCCGGTCTTAAACTTGAGGAAAAGGTACCTGTTCCTCACATATTTTCTCTGGAGAATCTCAAGGGAGGATAAGTGACAGCTACTTAACCTTCCTTCTTTGACATTTGTTAGTAATTCTGTCAGTTTTAGTTGGGTGCTTTTCTTGTTAGCCTAAATTAGTAGAAATGTTTATGCCTTTGAAGAACTACTGTGATGAATTTTTTCTTAACTATCAAAAGATATACTGCTTCTTGTGGAGAAAGACGTATAAGAGTTCACACAGCAGCTGCTCCAGTAGTAGCAGATTTGGGGGAAATGTACCGGCAAGCTGACACCGGTGCAGTTGTTTCCTTGTTTTGTAGGTTAGGTGGGTATAAAACTCTATTTTGGTGCTATTATTGACTTTAGGTCATGTTCTTCAGATAAGATGGCTCAAAATTTTCTGATCATTGAAATGATTTGCAGCAATTGAAAAAACATTGTCTCATAAACTAGAAGATGCGCGAAACTCTGTGCAGCAAAAAATTGTAAAAGCTTTCAGAGAATACCGAAATCTCTATGCTGTGCAGCATCGTCTGAGTGGGCGAATGATATATCCAGAGTCTTTGAAGTTCTTATCTTTGTATGCATTAGCACTCTGTAAATCAACACCTCTACGAGGAGGGTATGCAGATGTTCAGATTGATGAACGATCTGCTGCAGGGTTTACAATGATGGCATTACCTGTTAAAAAATTGTTGAAACTTTTGTACCCAAGCTTGATCAGAATAGATGATCTTTTATTGAAGGTATTCTTGATTTCACAATGTTAATGTAGGCAGTGTTTGGTGTTATTATTTAATGATACATTCCAATCTCATGTATGCAGCCTTTTCCGCAAGGGGATAAGTTCGGAAACATTATGAAGAGGCTGCCATTGACTGCAGAGAGCTTAGATTCTGGAGGTCTTTATATATATGACAACGGTTTTCACTTCATTTTATGGTTCGGTAGAATGCTCTCACCTGATATTGCTATGAATCTGCTTGGCCCAGATGCTGCAGCTGAGCTGTCAAAGGTATGTATTGTCATTAGTTTTGAGGTGGCTTTTCCAATACAAAATAAATGTCAACAGTTTCTTCTGCTTGTTTATGGCAAGCTTGACTTGAGAGGTCGGAATTGAATTTTATCTTTAAATATGGATATTAAAAGAAATGGGAAAACATCATGCAAACTGTCACTTCAGGATTTGATTGTGTACCTTTGCTGTTTTGAGCAAGAGATTATGCATGAACTTTGCTTGAGCCTCACCTAGTTTATTTGTATTATTATCGTTTGCCCCTCATTTTATGATCTCAATTTGAATAAAGGTTTGGGTTATAATATATAATTGAAGCAAATATAAAAGTCTGGAAGTTGATTCACTATGTTTTACTTATACTTGCATTCCTGTCCATGGATATTATATATAAAGTAGTTTCTTCTGTTTTCTCAAGAACTTTGCTCTTTTTGTTAAGTTATTATAAAGCTACCATTGAATTTCTATGATGCTATTTCATCAGGTCACTCTCAGAGATCATAATACCGAAATGTCAAGAAAGTTAATGGACATAGTTAAGAAATTAAGAGAAAGAGATAATTCATATTATCAATTATGCCATCTTGTAAGACAAGGTGAACAGCCCAGAGAAGGATTCCTTCTCCTTACAAACCTTGTGGAAGACCATATTGGGGGTGCAAGTGGATACGCTGATTGGATGCTGCAAATACATAGACACATCCAGCAAAATGGATAATGGGCAGGTATTCTGAATTTATGCTCTGCCTTTGCAACTATTTGATAGAAATAATACATCTTATGGACTTGGTTTAAGTTAAGACATACACTTAAGACAAGCTAGTTATCGTGCATTCTCACTTTAAACAACACTCGAGGATGACTTAACATTTACCTATTTCTTTAGAAGTCCTGTCCTGTCCTGTCCTGTCATTTTATTATGTCTTATTTGTTCAATGTCAATTTGAATTCATTAATGTGGGTATGGAGGTGCATGTGAGTAAGATAACTATTATTAGCTTCAACCTGGTTCCGGGATATTCTCAATTAGTAAGATTAGCTTCTTCCAGAAGTTATCAATCTTAGCTAGAATAGAGGGGACAATTGTGTACATGACCGGCAACATGGTATGAACCCAACACAAATTTGGTTCGTAGTTGTTTTATTAAATTGGTAACTTATTGTTTTTGGGTTTTTAACTTGACAACAAAATTCGGGTTGGGCTAGGGTTGACTTGCTAACGTTTAAAATGACACTACTAATATATGAACTTAATAATGTATCTTGCATGTTATCGTAACAAACTTTATAAAATTACAAGTAACTTGTAAACACAACTCAGTCTTTTGTCATCCTTAAATAAGGGGAGTAAATAACACGTGACCTGTGAACACATCACATGAACTTGACATGATTTTAGAGGGTTAAGAGTCTAAACAGATTTTGGGTCAAACTTATTGATCGTTAGGGTTAACGTCTTAATTCATAAACGAGAGAAATATTTAGAGGTATTTGTATCTTTTCCTATAGTTTTAAATGTCACCATAAAAGGAGATAGTAAAATTGTAAGTGACCTACGACCACAACAAGAAAATGACATGGAGCTGATGGGGTTGGTTTATACTTAGGGTTGGGTTAGGATTTACTCATTTGACTTTAACCTAATATCGATCCAACACATACTCAATACTTGCATGAATTGCCTTCTCTAATCTATGACATGCTAATCATATGTAGTAACAATTTTTAACTTTTAGTTTTAATTTTTGTCATTTGACAGGATTTCATCATGGACTTGTATGTATCGAACGTATTCTTAACTAGAGGGACTGGCTTAACCGATGAAGTGAGCTGGTAATTTCTTCCCTTCATAGTTTAAGTGGTTTGAGTTGAACTGATCACCACATAGGTTTTGAAACAACAATATCTTTGGTGCCATACGAGATACAATGGTTAGATCCAGATGTGCCTTGGCAATAATGTGGTGCCACACCCACATTAATAATTTGTATTTGGTAGTCATAAATATCAGCAATTTTTATACTTGTGCTATAATCTTGTTTTTCTTTTTCTTAATTTTATTTTTTGACTAAAATTTTGTAAAGTTTGATATTTGTTATCTGTTGTTAACAAAATCAGTGTGCATATTATTTATTCATTTAGAGAACAGTTCAATTTATTACTGGAAGCTGTTTTGTACCTTCTGATTTTGTGTGGCTTCTAGGTTTTGCTTTTGAATTTATGTTGCTCTTGGACTTCATCTGAATTCTTTTCTTGCATGTTTAAGATTTCGATGGTTATATAACGTGTCTCTGCATGAAACATTGAAACAAAATTATATGTAACATGGAGTAAGGTCATATGGTAACTGCGGTTTTGATTAATCGCCTGCTCTAGAAACCGGTAAAAATAGGAGGATTATAACGGAGTTGAAGCAGCAATTAGAAAACATATGTTGACTTATTTATTTTTTGAAAGTTTTTTTGATATGCTGCTTATAACAAATATTCAGATAAAATTGCATTATAGAATATCTTTGCCTGAGTGTCTTTAATTTGAGAAACATTTAGCATGAGCTACCGTTCATTTTTCTATACCAGTTGGAGGAAGCTGTAAGGCATAATTGAAAGTGCTCTTATATGTATGTTTGTTTTAGATAATATATTTTTACAGGACCAAAATCATGTGTTTTGAGAACTATTTCCCAATTTCCTAGAAGTAGCGCATCGTTCATGTTTCCATAAATTTTGCAATTTAGGTATTACAGTTAAACCTCAATGAAGTAATATTCGATAAAGTAATAACCTCGCTTAAGTAATAAATTTCGTCGGTCCCAACTTGGGTTAATGTCGTAAAGTAATATTCTCGCTAAAAGCATAAGATAATAAAAAATTTGAAAGTCCTAAAGGACCCAAGTAATATGTAAAGTAATAATTCCAGAATTATACGTATATATAATATGCATGAGTTACAAAATTCAATTTTTTTTTATTATGAATATATAATATCTTGTTTCTTCTTTCCATCAAAGCTAAAATTAACATCATCATTGACTTTACGTAAAGTATAAATAACTCTTGGTATGTTTTGCTCGTGTTGTAACAAGTAATTGTTCAAAGTGTTGATTGCTTGAACTGCTTTCTTTGATGACAAGCTTGAGATGACATTGATATCGTCTGGTTCAAGATCTGTCTTTCACCAATGTTCATTACCGACTCAAAAATTTGTTCATCCGTAGGTGATTCTATTGCTATTGTCCGGTTTAGGACTAGTCTCTTCATCATTGTTCATTATCGATAAAGTAATAAATTCGATAAAGTAATATATTTTTCTGGTCCCAAGAGTATTACTTTAAAGAGGTTTAACTGTATTTGGAATAAAGGAGAATTGTTTTTAATTATCAGAAAATAATACTTTTGTTTTTCTAACCTACTACTCTAAGAAAACACTATACACAGTGAATTATTTGTAAAATCTCAGTGTTTCTAAAACAAACATTGTTGTGATATATCATTCTCACCGATTTGATTTACTTTTATTGAACTTCAACATGATGTAGATTTTAACTGATAGTAAAATAAAAAATATTTATTAAATGTTGTGGCAGAAGATAGAATTGGCTACGAATTAGACTTTGTTTTTTATAGCTCAATTGAACTATACTGAACTTAATTGATTGAATTTGGCTAAATGACTAAGAAATTTGGTTGAACTGGTCTATTTTTAATTTTGCTGAAAATAAGTGAAAAAGGACAAGGCCTTAATATCAAATTCATTACCACAAATATAAATATTGTTAATTTTGTATTATGATTTCAATTTTTTCTTTACAGGTAAATCTTTGTGATTTGTTTTTAGAGCAAATAAAGAACTATGAAATGAATTGTTTGCAAAATTAAGGAAAGTCAATTCGGCTCATATGAATAATGTCTAAATATTTTTCAATTAACATAAACATTTTAACTAATTTACATCAATTAACCTCTCATCCGATTCCATAAACTCTGAAACAAAGTTAAAGTTTAACTTTCATTTTGTTGAAGCTAGTTACAAGCTGAAGAACTCAAGCTGCTGCATTCAATGCTCTGCCACATCGGCAAACAAGTTGCAACAATTCTGGCGGGAAAGATGAAGTTCAAGGCTGTTAGTTAGTTAGAGAATCTATTAGTTGACTGTGGTAGTTAGTTGACTGTAACAGATTGTTGACTATGGTTATCAATAGTTGACTGGTAAATAACTGTCACCAACTGCTATATAATTGAGTTGAGATTCATTCTGTAATCAAGAACTTTGATTCATCAATAAGCAATTCTTCTCTTCTTTGTTTCTTTCATTTCGATCCTTGATTTTAACACATTTTCATCACTTGTCTTTTTGTATTTCTTTACTCCCATTGATATTCTGTAACCCTTACCATAACTCCAAAACAAAGGCTTAATTTTGTCTAGTAAAATAAGTTATAACTTTGAAAAAGTGGGGTCAATAATGTATATTAACAAAACACTTACCAAGAGTGTTATACCTAACACATTATCATTGCTTTGGCATCTTTTAGGACCGCCGCAAAAACAATTTGCTCTTCACAAAGTTGCCCAGTATTCGATTTCCGCCGCCACCCAAAATTCCGAAATGGGAGTCCGATCAAAGTCACCATGTTGAGTTCCGTTTTTAGAAGACGCCTCCTTTCTCCTCCTCGTCCATTTCATGATGTTATCATGGGTTCCATTTCTGGTTTACATACATCACCACCTCATCCAGCTGCTTCATCCGAGGAAGAAGTTGTGGCTTCCTTTCATCATCTTCTCCGTATGAATCCTCCACCTTCCGTCATTCAGTTTAACAAATTGGTGTATTCCCTCGTCCATATGAAACATTTTCAGACTGCCATTTCTTTGTTGGACCACATGCAATCAGTGAGAATCCAGCCTAATATTTGTACTTTTAACATCTTAATCAATTGCTTCTGCCATTTAGGCCGTCTTGATTTGGGCTTCTCTGTTTTCACCAAAAGTTTCAAGCTTGGTTTTCATCCTACTATTATAACCTTCACGACTTTGATGAATGGCCTATCTAAGGCTGCCAAAATTCATGATGCTATTGATTTGTTTGATAAGATTGTCGCTTTAGGTTATCAACCTAATACATACACTTATAATGTGATTGTGGACGCCTTATGTAAAATTGGAAATATGCATCTTGCTATGCATTTGCTTAAACAAATGACTAAGGGGGGCTGTCATCCTGATGTGGTCACGTATAGTTGTATAATCGATGGATTTTGCAAGTATAACTTCATTGCAGAAGCAATTGATTTTTTCTTGAAAATTAAGAATCAAGGTGTTTTGCTTAATGTTATTGCCTATAATTCTTTGATTCATGGTCTCTCCCGTGCTAGAAAGTGGAGGGAAGGTTGGATGTTGCTGAATGAAATGTTAGATAGAAATGTAGCCCCTAATGCTTTACTTTAAGCATATTGGTCCATCAACTTTTTAAAGAAGGATTTGTAGTGAAGGCTCATTGTATGTTCAGCATAATGATTCGATGGGGTATTGAGCTTGATGTTGTTACTTATACTTCTTTGATAAATGGATATTGTTTATTTAGAAATATGCATAGAGCAAACAAACTTATTGGTGTGATGGTGAGGAAGGACTGTCAACCTAATGTTGTTACATATACCATCTTGATTAGTTTACTGCAAGTCTGAACAGATAGATATCGCAGTGGAACTTCTTGAAGAAATGCTTCTTAAAGGTTTGATTCCGAACATTTATACTTATAGTTCCCTTATCTATGGCTTATGCCTTTCAAGCTACCCATGGGAATCCCTTAAAGATTTTTAAGTGCATGCCCGCACTTGATTGTCCTCCAAATGTAGTAACCTACAACACTTTGATAGATGGCTTTTGTAAATGTGGAGAGCTAGATGTTGCATTGGACATATTTCAGCAAATGAAGATGAGCAATGTTAAACCAAATATAGTCACATACAGTTGCTTAGTTGATGGCTTGTTCAAATGGCTTGTTCAAAGCTGGAAGGTCCAAAGGTGCAATGGATTTGATTTCAAGGCTTTCTGTTGATGGGTTGCAACCCAATGTCTACACATTAAACATAATAATTGGTGGACTAAGAAACACAAGATCCTTGGATAAAGCATACCAAGTTTTCAGAAACATGGAAAAAATTGGCATCTCACCAGATAGTTGCTCTTACAATATCATCATTCATGGCTTTATACGGCATAAGTATGCGTCAAGGGTAGCAGACCTCATTCAAGAAATGTATGACAAGGGTTTCTCGGCAGATGGCCTCACGATGGCTCTTTTAATAGGGAAAGATGACATTATGAAATCACTAAATTTGTCTTTATGGATATATAGGAGGAAAGATAAGCTGAAAGTTTCATATGTAATATCCATACCTCTTGGTAATGATGTTTTCTTTTTCTATCGGTAAATGCTACTTATGTATTTTTAAATATGAGTTTGATGGCTTAATGTGAGGATTTTATAGTAATGTCATTTGTTCAATGAATTTCATGGGGCAGTTGTTCATCTAATTTATTACCCTGTTATTTTTTATTTATCTACTGTTTATTTCCTTCATCTTCCATTTTTATTCTCTGTTAGTGTTCCTTTATCGATCGTTTCTTTCATTCATTGTGGAATCAAAGTTAATATTCAATCATTATCTGCTTCATACACAATATACATATAGTCTTCTACGATCAATATTATCTCTATAGTATAAAGGAGAATGATGCAGTGAACGATTGGTGAGACCTCTTCTTCTACCTGCTTTGATTTAGGTGCATAGTGTGTCCTGTTCTTGGTAAGGTCTATACTTTGTCATTTGCAGCTCGTGTTTTAGCTTTAACATCCATATTTTGTTTGTATTTACAACAAATTTTTTACCTTATTTGTTCAGATCAGCAGTTCCTAGGGTTCGTTTGTTCTTACTGTGTCCGGTGAAGGTAATTTCAATCCATTTAATGGTTTAGTGCTGCAAATTTTTGTTCGTATTTTATCTTGATCTCTGAAATTTTTCCATTTCGTTTTTCTTTGAATCAGCCCTTCGATTACATTACAGAAATTCTGCTCTTCTATGATTGATGCACCTAATGTTGCAGATCTGCTTCTTCTAGGCACGTGTTTAGGCCATGGGCCGCCGTTCTCGAACTCTCTGGTGAGTTCCTCCAACTTTTCCCTTTTACATATTTAACTGTTGAATGTTGTTGTGTTGGCTTTATCAGTTGTTTCTAAAGTTGAACAAAAAGAATCAAACGGACACGTGATTATGCTATTTACGACTTTCGTGTTCATCTATAGGTGACATTGCAGGACTTGGCTGATACCTACCAATCTCCATTTCAAAGCTGCATACAAGAAAGAAAAGCTAGTGGTATAATGTCTGCTTACAATCAAGTTAATGGAGTTCCAAATTGTGCAGATTACAATCTTCTATCTAGGACAGCTAGGGGAAAATGGAGCTTCAATGGGTAAATTTCAAACAGAGCATTCATTATTTACTCACAAGTTAACGAACTTCTTCCATTAGATGATGCTAAACAATGTTTCAAATTGAAATCAATCAGGTATATTACATCCGACTGCGATGCAGTCTCCATCATCTACGATACTCAAGGATACGCTAAGACGCCAGAAGATGCAGCAGCAGATGTGCTTAAAGCAGGTACGATATGGTTTGGTTACCGTTTAGTCCAAGTGTTGTTAATAGTTGTTGCTGGTACTGGTAGATATTCATTGATTTTCTTTCCAAACTAGCGAGCAATGATACTTTAGGTGAACAAAACGGGCATTTAAAGTAATATAACTTATTCCGGATTCCAAGGGAATGAATACTGAGTTTCATCATTTGCAGGTATGGATGTGAACTGTGGTAACTATTTGAAGAACTACACGAAATCAGCAATGCAAAAGAAGAAAGTTTCAGTTGCTGATATAGACAGAGCCCTCCATTATCATGTTTGCTTGCTTTGCCTACATATTTATGAGCTCTTTTATTCTTTTGCCATACATTAAGAACCATTTGTAATTTTTGTGTATATACCCGGGGTAATGATTTTTGTTCTCCTTGAACAATTTCAAAGTTTTAAAAATATATTTGGTTCTTGCTTTAGGACATGATCTTCTTAAACACTTTGGAATCCTTTAAATTCTATTGCTTTTTGTTTCAGCGTCCTGAATTTTTGCCCTTTTGCTCAGGTGGATGTATCCATTATTTAGGTTCCCATACAACATTGAGATGAAAAGGTATGTGATTTACGAAATTACGGAGTGGTGTCTCATCCAATTATTTAATTTATGTTTTCCTGTTAGAATTTAGGGTTCAGTTGTTGCTGCTTTGCTCTGAACATCTGTTGTCTCTTTTCCAAGACTTCCAACCTGATTGGTTTTTTGCTATAAGAGTTCATCTTCTCAAACAATTTGATAACTAACTTCAACCTGTCATTTTCGTTTGCTAAGAATCTGTTTATACTATTATTCAGTTCCGTTGCTTTTGTTCTAATTTCTGTATGTGCTTATCTCTATGGCATCTTATGTTTTATAGATTATTTTTTCCGTATTCAACTTTGCACAATGTGTTCAACCTTGATTTCAGCTTTTCATCTTTTTAACTCTATGCACATTTCACTATATTTTTTAATAGAAACATTCAGTGAAGAATTGAAGTGAGAGACCGAGAATAGTTTGTTGCAAGGCATGTAAGCATTTTGCTCAGTTTCTCCACTTTAATCTTGCTTTTTGTTGTTGTTGTTGGTATATAGAAGCATGGATCGTAAGGCATTAGTGTCAAATGGCAGCTGTTTTCAAATGGTTAATAGATTTATTTTATGTTATGTATGTGGTTGGTTACATGAGTTAGCACACATTCGGCTTTGTAGCATGCACACTTCAGTTACACAAGTGCAAAATTTCACGTTTATAATTACAATTACTTTCGTTTTGCTTCAGAATCGACATCCGATTCCTGGATCTCATTTTCTTCTACTGGTTCACGAAGGTAAATATTTTTTTTGTTTAACTTGTGTTATCAACAAACAATTTGGTAGTATTTATTTTATTCCTTTGCTGAACTCGTAAAATTTGAGCATCTTCGCTCTTAACAGGGACTGTTACAATCTCCCAAGAGTTATAACTCTTTTTGGTCTATTGCTTTTAAAGGTGACCTTAAACAATTTGTAGCTGACTTCTTATTGTCATTTCCATTTACTTTTACTCAAAGGATGTAAGCAAATTGTTGAGTATATGTATCTGTAAATTATACACTTTCTATTTCCCAAACGTATTACTTTTACTGCTCTTCTATAAATTTGTTTGACTCTTTTCTTTTTTACACTTTTGGCAGCTGGACTTATAGGAGTACTTCAAACATCCTTTGTGGCTTCAGAATTTTTTCCCAAGTTGCTATAAGCAGCCAGCTCCAGTCCGTTGTGCCTCTGGTATATCGTTTAAGTAAATTGCAATTCCAGTTGAGCTTCATCCACCAATTTACTCTGCTTCCCCCTCTTCAGGTTAACAACACTAATATTGCTGAAAATTCATGTTGGAGATTTTGAGGCATCCATTGTGACAACTTGATGGTGAAAATTTTGAAAAGCGTGGTTATAAATTATACGAAATGCGGCAAAGCTGCAAAATCTGAAATGAGAAGGATGATTGAAGTGTGAAACGATCAATAGTTCTTTGAGTTCATTTTCTATGTTGCTTTTTCCCTGGTTTTAATTTCTTTCAAGTATATGCAGAATTTCTTTGTTTGAAAATTATCCTGTATCGACTTGAATTTCTGCTCCATTAAGTGTATTTGCTAACTTGATTTTTAAGAAATTTTGTGTTGCACTACCCATCTCTTTAATCTAGATAATTTAATTGCTATATCTTTCTCATTCTTTCTTCTTCTCTACTGCACTATACTATTTTTTTCTTTTCAAAATAATAATATACAATATCTAGGGGAAAGTATAAACAAAAACTTCATTAAATAAAAAAGTGCATTGTTTTGTTTTTTTATTATCCTGATATTAGGATTAGGGGAATGCATTCATGATCCGGTGCCCCTGCAGGTTAAGGAAATTGAGCTCTATCCTCATATTATTCTTTGAGAAATTTTAAATTACGTTTGTCATACATTTGTACCATATATTAATCTTGAGAAATTTTAAATCACGTCTGTCATACATTTGTACCATATATTAATCTTGAGAAATTTTAAATCACATCTGGTATATCACGTCATTCGTATGCTAAACTTATAATTTAATAATATGTCAATGCATTTCGGGTTCATGATTTAAGATCTATGTTTTATTTTTTAGGATTTAGAATTTTATATAAATAATTAACTAAGCAATTAATTATTAATTACTTTTATAGTGTTAGATTGTTTTTGGTTGAAGGGCTAGATATCAACAAATTATAAACTTGAAATACCATGTCATTCATATATTAGAAGTATAGTAAAATCTATCATTATTATTGTTATACTTTTATCTTCTCTCTATAATTCTAATATTTCTAAAAGAAGTTTGGTCTCTTTCGATTTATTTCTTTTTACAGTTACGTTGTTCTATAAAAAATCTTATTGGGCTTTCAAAAAAAATAAAAATCTTATTGAATAGGAATACTTTTCTAAAATATCAATATTTTTTATAGCTACGCTTCACAACCAATTTCCTGATAAAATTTTATTTAGCTTTTCATTTATTGGATAGAATATAATTTTTTCATTCGAAGCAACGCTTGGGCTGTTGGAATCTGATCAACGATCAGAGTCGCGCAGCGGAAGTGAGAAAAACGATTTTAAAACCATTGATCAGATTATACTTGATCTTTATCATTGCCTCAATGTTATTTATATAATTAACGTGATTAAATCTACATTAGTCACTCACATGGAATCCCTCTGAGAGAGATGGACGAACCGCACGATCGGTGATTCCTCCAAATTCACGTGCACGACACCTCCAGTGATCAGGTACTCGCAAGAGGCACGAAGAACGATGAACGATAACTCCGGGATCACCCTAGGGAGGGTTCGGCCGAATGGGGTAGAGGGAATTAGGGTTTCTCTGATTTCTGTGTCAGAAAGTCTAGGGTTTCAATCGATTAGGATTAATTTATAGTGTGTCGACTAATTACAGTTTAGTACCTGTATTAATTTAATTAATCTGATTGTACCACAATAGAATACAATAGATTCAATTAACATCAATTAGGTTATAATTAGTCACACACTAACCCCTAAAGAAAATCTAATTAATCAATTGTTTAATTAATTAACCCGATTGAATAATTAATCCCTCCATACAATCAATTAACTTGTTCCAATTAGAACAATTAATCAATTAACATTATTAGTTAACAACTAATAATAAGTTCATCACAAATACACTACATGTATTAGTTCTCCGAGTACAAGTCTCAGTGTCTAGTGTGCACGATCCTGTGGGCCATAATCAATTAGCTCAACGACTGATAGAGAGTTGCCTAGACCATATCAGTCACCAATTGATTACAGTGTTAGTCCATCTCATACAGATAGATACCCTGTAGTATTCTCTAATATCTCTTACCATGCATATCGATATATCAAGCATGAGGCATGGTGGACGTCATCCTCTAAAGCTTGAGATATTTCTCGATCTAGAGTTAACTGAAGAACAGATAAGTAACCAGCTTATCTGAGTGTGGCCACACATTTCTCAGTTCAACTCATCGAGTGGCCTAATGATATCATCTCACTTGGGAGTGAGTGGTAATCCCTTCACTTCAACTATCAGTATGAATCAGTTCACTGACTAGACCAATCATACCCGTATTTGGCATCCTTTTACAGACCTGTTAGGCGTATGTCAAATCTAATCAGATTCCTCATTCAATACTATATTGAAATCAGGTCGACAGATAAAAGAGATCTACATTTATAGAAGGGCAATGACACTCCCACCATGTGCCTTCTAAAGCGGATCGACCAAGTCCCGTATTGGTCATACGTACCTACAAACATATCCTGTACACGTGTACATATCCTGTTCGTAAAAGCTTTACGTTCTATTCATTCCCATGAGTAGAACTAGCTTCTGGTAATTTATGATATACAATCAATGGATACTTCATACAGTTCATATAATACAAGATATATTGACTGAATGAATTAATGCTTTTTATTCCATAAAACAAATGTATAGTACAATCAACAAAAGTACAATACATCAACAAATAACTATGCCTAGAACTAGGGCACACCAACATGGGCTGCACTCTAGTACTCAATAAAACCTTTTAAGAACAATTTGGAACAGACAAGGCTGATCACACTATTTATATATACAATACACATAAGCTGTTGTAGCAGAAAATAGAATTGGTATAGCTCAATTGAACTATACTGAGCTGAATTAGTTGAATTTCGCTGAATGACTAAGAAATTTTGTTAAATTTGATTGAACTGGTCTAATTTTAATTGTGCGAAAAATAAGTCAAAAAGGACAAGGCCTTTCTATTAAATTCATTGCCACAAATAGAAAATATGTTAATTTTGTATTATGATTTCAATTTTTGTTTACAGATCAATATTTGTGATTTGTTTTTTGAGCAAATAGAAAACTATACAAAATTAAGGAAAGTCAATTCAGCTCATATGAATAATGTTTAAATACTTTTCAGACATTTAACAGGGCAGATTAGAGTTTCTAATCAAATGTTATTATTTTTCAAAAATGCCACTGAAAAAAGTGTCGGAAGCTTTTAGTACTCATTTTAGTGTTGATTGTATACTAATATATGCATGTAGAATATTTGTAGTTCACATAGGGTTACAAAAGCCTAGTACTAAAAATAATATAACCAAAAAGTGTTGATGTTCATTGCTCCACAATTATAAATTATAGTGCTACATTAATTAATATAACATAATAGAATATTATATATGTACAAGAATGGTTCCTAATCCTAAAAAACTGCAGCATTTCTGTAGTGCTGTTTAATTTTACTCCTCTTTTTTTTTTTCCTTTAAAAAGAAATAAATTATTATCCTAAAACCTGTCTTGTCTCTCTAACTAATTAATGGCTGCTTCTCCAGGCAATAATTGTAAAATTAGTTATGTATTGGAGGCTTTCTCTTTGCTGGAGAATAGTCCATAATATCCACATCATCAGTCACTTTTTGATGCTCTGAAGAATTAATTGTCAATTTCTTCTCATGTCCCCCACCATTTGCCTTTGATTTATTTCCACCATTTTCCTCATTCTGTATACACATAAATACAGGAACACAAAACATATAATTAATTAGTTAACTAATTAATTAATCTCAACTTTTATTCTTATGTTTTGTAGGAATTACTATATATGATTAATTAATAACCAACCTTAGATGAGGTGGTGCTAATTGTAGAAGTAGATGAAATCACTGTAGTAAGTTTTCTATTGATTCCTGCAGCCAATAATATCAAAATTTTAACCATTTAGCTACGTTTGTACTGAATTTAAATAAATTAAATTAAATAGAATAGAATCCATGGTCTAAATAATTAATAATTTGGGAACAAAAATTTTCTTTTAACTGAAGAATACATGGTCATCATGGGGTTAAACTAATTAAACCCAGTAAATCCTAATTAAGTAAGTCATCATAAACATTAATTAGTTAACTAATTAATGGTGCTTAGGTTTATGATGGGTAGGTCCATAATAATCTTCATGAATTCTTGGTAACCAATGGTGTAATGAAGATGATTTCTTGGATACTTGGTTAACTGATCTTTTCTTCACTGTACCTTTGCAATTTCCTTCTTTGCATACAATAACTTCTCCAATAACTCCATTACTTTGTTTTATCAATCTGCTATTTTCTTCCTGCATCATTAGACATATTTTTTTCTCATCAGGCTTTGATAAAATGTAGGGAAAAAAGTACACTGATTTGGTCATAATTGCACTTTTCTTTTGGGATAAACAAAATTAAATCCATTTAATTAAAATAATTAGCCCATATGGATTAAGTAATTTAACCAATAGTTAAGGTAGAGTTTGAGTGTAAATGGTTTTAATTGCTTATGTTAGATCAGATGAGAATAATTTCGAGGATATATAAGCACCAAAATATGAAAATAGTCTCAATGTTATCTCAGAAGTGTCAATGATCTCCGTGTCTAAAAATAGTATTAATTTAACAATAATTGGTGCAATTGTTATGACTTCAAGGTTGAAGGGCCAATTTGACCTCACGTACAAAAATAACATCAATCGGTGACGGGTTAAGCCCTGTTATTATTCCATGACGTTGGAGGTCAAATTGATATTATTTTGTAACTGATGTCAAATAGTTACTTTTTGTTACTTTCCAAATAGTTTTGAGACTATTTTTGTACCTCTAGAAAATTAAAATAGTGCACACATAAGATTATGCATGGAGAAAATGACTACCTGGATGCTCTGATCCCCATGTTGCATAAATCCTTGTTCTAGTCGGATAGCTGCAGATAAATATAAACAACAAAAGCATGATTAGAAATTATTACTACAACATATCTAAAAAATGTACTATAGTTAATTAAGATAAATAAGGCATGAATTGTTAGAAAATATCTAATGTACCTCTTGCATTATAGAAGAAGAAGGACAAAAGGAGAAAAGAGAGAGCAAAAGGTCTCATAATTGAATACTTAGGTACTGAACTTGGCAGTAGATCGATCAGATGCAGATAGATTTGGTACAGAAGAGGAGAATAATGAGGGTATTTTTTTTATTTTTTTTGCTGATGTAGCTTTGAATGTTATCTTAAATTTTTGAATGTGATGAGACTGAGGTTATGCATATTATATGGAAGTAGTGAGGTGCTTAAATACAGGCATTGGGACAGGGACCACAATCCAACATGGAGTTGAAGAAATTAAGGGCAGGATTTTTCTTCCACTTTCTTGTGTTTCTCATTTGTCTCTCTTCTTTTCTGTAAAGTCATAAAAATACTATATTTGTCTTAGGATATGACTAATCATTGTCTCATTAGGACACCCTTATTGTTCTATTATGGAAAAATTAAATAAAAGCTTTTGTGGGTCTTTCTTCGTGAATTTAGATTAATTGGAGAGATTCAAGAAAACAAAAAGGGTTTTGGTGATGTATAATAGATTTGTATTTTCATAATATGTATGTCTTCTCCTTTTCATTCTCTTTTTTCTCTCTATTAAACATGTGCATATATCACTCAGTTTATTGAGTAGAAGGATAAATTCCCGTTAAAAGTTGGTTAGTATAATCAATTTAGTTAAAAATCAAGTTAGATATCAAATTGACCCGTTTAGCTTGTCATTTAAGATCAAATTAATCCAAAATGATACATGCTAATTATATATGATTAGTAGTTATTTGAGACCTGTCAATTTAGATTAATTTGGTTTAAAATGTAAAGTTAAAGAACTGAATTATCTGCAGTTGATTTTGCATTACATTTAGTTTGTAGGGTAAATAATTTTAAAGTTCTCAAGTTTTTACGTAACAAACTTGTTAGATCAATCTCCTATTTCGAAAACACGTTTTAGGTTTCTATCTTTTGTCATAATCAACTTTTTTGGTCATTTTGTCTATTTTCTTTAGAGTTGTAATCATATATTTCACATGGAGAGACATACAAGAAATAACAGAATAACAAAATCATTTTGTATGACAATATTAATGTCTAGAAAGTTAAAATATGTTAAGTTAGAAATCTAAAATATAAACGAATAGGACACAAAATTAATTGCAGCAAAAGATAGAGATCCCAAAAAGGTGTTTTTCAAGATAAAAAGATTAAACATTGTGTTATACAAATTTAAAGACTTTTTAAAATTATTTACCATATTATTTCCGAACATCATCAAGAGATAAAATATTGTATCATTTAAATCAGTTCAAGATAGTGGATTTACATATCGATCTACTACAAAACTCCATCAGAGCATATAAAAGTGAAGTTAGTTTCTTGTGAGGTGATTAAACTTTAGTAATTAATAATGAAGTATAGGAGATCTAGAATTTCTCGAGATCTAAATATGAAGAATGAATTACTAGCTAGTAGTTTGTACAAAAAAAATAAAAAACACTAGTAGTTTTGGTAAAAACATAACAATTGCAGTACCAGTGTGGGATTGGTAGATTATAGAAAGAAATAAACGGAAATCTTTGACATATCTAATCCCTAGCTCTCTTGATATGGACTTTCAACCGACCTTTTGGCCATTTTTGGTAGTTAACTCTTTTTACTTTAGAATAAAGTGATTGCAAAATAAATAACCATCTTGACTTTCTTTCATATATATAAAAATATAGGGTTTTTTCTAAAATGTGTCTAAAGGGCACATGTTAGACTTGATTATTGCACACAATAACATTTAATGCTATTATCCGGATATTTATTATCTTTTCTTAATTAGTGAGATTTTTTTTCATCCCTACAACTTTTTACCTTAATTAGAAACATAATAAATATTAAGATAATTACATTAAATGTTATCATATACAATAATAATACTTAATGTGTGCCTATTGGACACATTTTAAAAAAACCGTAAAATATAACATAGGACTTTGTTCCTTTTTGTCTTAAATTTTGCAGAATTTAGTTCTGTTCAGTAAAATTCATTAATCACTTACCAAAATTCAGCTAATTTAGCAAATTTAGTTCAACTCAAACTAACGAGCATGTTATTTAGGTGCAGGCTGCATTCTTTATCAGTACTTAACAATAGTTCATTTCAGTAACCCTCAATAATTTCACTTTTTAAATGCACTTCAATATAATAATTTTCAATTATAAAGAACAAAGTCGAACTTGTATCCATAGCCTCTAAATTTTGCTTCCATTTTCATGATGACTCTTAAATTTTAAAACTTAACATTATTACACTTGCAGTTTACACTTTATTAACATAATTTTTAATATAAATTAAACTTTACCAAATGATATCACTATTGTCAAAATAATATCTTGATTATCACAAGAATCCAACAAATCAAAAAGGTTATTTACGAATCTAGCCTATATCTTCAAACAATTTTATTTACATCCTACCAAACTAGACAATTTCACGATATTTTTCTAAAAAAAAAAAATACTCTTATCTCATTTGCTCATTCACCCTACTATTGTGATCTCTATCTCTTTGCTCGCGATATCTTTCTTATGCATCTTCTTCTTTTGTTTTATTTTTTTATTTTTCTCTCTCTTGCTTTAATTTAGACGTAAATAATCTATCGATGGAGAGAGATAAAAACATTCAAGGATATGAGAGATTTATCCACAAGGTTAATAAATGTTGAGCGCACAGAATCTGGAAAGGAGTATTTCTGCAATTTGTTAAATATTCATGGCTTGAGGGAGTTTTCCTTTTGCAATTTTGTCACCTTGTATGAATATACGCGACGAATTTCTTAAAATGTGATGCAAGTTTAACGTCAATATATAACATTTTGTTGCGTTATGTCGCATTTTATAGCTTTATTTCTTTTTTCTAGCTATGTTGAAAATAAATTGATTTTAGAGAAGAGAATTTTAAATAGAATGGAAGTATCTAATTTAGCAAGATGAGAGTAAAATAGTATAAATATGCTAATGAATCCTCAAGACTAAGGCTCCGTTTGGTGTTGCGGTTGCTGTTAGCTGTTGCGGTTAGATGTTGCTGTTAGCTGTTGCGGTTAGCTGTTGCTGTTTGTTGTTGCTGTTTGCTAATAGTTGTTGGATAATTAGTGTTTGGAAGAATTATAAAAACAGTTGCTGTTGACATGTGAAAAGACTTATACGGGTATACTATTTACCAATATAAATTAATAATAATATAAATTAAAAAAATAAGTTGGGGTAGTTTTGTCAAAGTCTACTTGTGGTTTAAAATACAAACTAGCGTTTCACGAAAAGCTCCAAATTGGAGCTTTTCACGAAACGCTCCGTTTTGGTTCCAAAACTCTAAATGCTGTAGTTCCAAAAATATAACCAAACACCTATTTGTGAGCATATTGGAACAAAAATGCAATATACTCCTACGAAACGCTATATGCTCCCACGAAACGCTTTACCAAACGGGGCCTAAATAAATTGATTAAACACTTATTCATCCCTTTGTTGTATCAAAGTTTTTGTCCGTTACCCCCCTATGGTACATAATTTTGTGTCAAAACATTGAGATTGCCATATATATAATAAATAAAATTCATATTCATTCGACAAGTTTGACTCCTCCAACGGAACGACTCTGATGAAACGGTGATGTAGGGAATAATATTGGAACTGAAATTAAACAAAGAAAATATTAAAACAAGGTTCACTTTAGAAAAAGGTTAACGAATACAGAGGAAAAGTAGTTATGAAATTTAAATTTTAATGTTATACTAACTAATTTTCCTTTTTGAAGTGCAAAAATATTATAGTAGTAAATTCAAATCAGTAGTTGGATACAGTTAAATGAGTGATCTCAATTCTTTTCATGTCAATTGTAGTGACTCTTAACTCTTAAAATCAAACCAGACACATGGCTGGTTGGACCGGCAGGTTAGCCCAAGTTTTAAAACAGTACTAAACAAAACTATTGAGAAGATATGAAAAGTCGAGAAGATGAAGGAAAAACAGAAGTGGAGTTGTAGCATTAAATGAGGAGAGGGATAGGATGGTGGCGGTGTCCAAACTTGTCAGAACACAATGTGGACCAATGGCCCACGTGTCGCACACTGAACAACCCTAACTTAATTAGCCCATGACAGACAAACCCTCCTCCATGTCACCCCATTTGCCTTATGGGTTTCTATTGTCTATAGATGCTCATTCCACGTGGATGTCCACATCTTGGGTCCTACTTTCCTGACGTGGCATCCTAGGTGGCACCGCCGGTACATGAAGTTCACGAGGTATGATTGTGCAAACTCCGGCAACAAAACAGTGAGAGCTACCCCTGTCGACTACACTTCCATATGCATGCTAATATTGGTTGATTCATTCGCATTTAATATTATATCTACCAACACGTTACTATTTCACTATTCTTTTTCATTTCTTTCTCTCTTTCTTTCTTCAATTTTTTGTTTCTTTTTCTCTTCAAAAATAGAAATTGTTTTCACCAAATTTCTAATTTTTTCCTATTATTGAGAGTGTGATGATGATAGAAAATCGACTAAGGCCCTGTTTTAAGCTGATTTTAAGCCTCTTTATGATGACAGTAAACCAATTTAAGCTGATTTAAGCCTCTATATGATATTATGTAAATAATAGAATTAGAAATTTAATACATATATTGTATTAAAGTAGAAGTGAAATTACAGAACTGAATTAAACTGTATTTACTGAAGTGAAATTACAAAACTAAAATCAAATTGACCACTAATAAGGCATACAAAAACATAGTCTTATTTGTCTGGAATTTTCAATTATTTTCCTAAGCTTTCAACATATACACAAAAAACCTTTTTTTTTTTTTTTCTTAATCCACTAATTTCAAAATGAATGGTATCAAAAAGTGCAAATTAATGATATAGAGTTAGGTTTAAAGTTATCATGGAAATTAGAAATCTTGAAAGTGATACCATCTACAATTTAAACATTTTGATATGGTCAAATTACATTAAAGAGGTTATTAAGAGCAACTAGACCTAGAGAGTTATTTATAATTTTTGGATCATTTCATGTAGCTCTATTCTTTTTGGATCAGAATAGCTAAATTGAACTAAACTAAATTAAATTGAATTAAATTATTGGCTGAATATCTAATGAAATTTGCTGAATTTGTTAAATTGAACTGAAAAAAAAAACTGAACTAAAATGAACTGAAATAAGCTGAATATAAGTAAAAAAGAAAAAAAGAAAAACTAAAATATCATTTTGTAATTTTAAAAATTTCATGGGGGGCTGAAAGTCTTGCGACGAAACTCAGAAAAAAATGTATGCATTAAGTACCATATCGTTAGGACTATAAACTTAATATTTGATATATAAATTTTTGTCTTCATGTAACAGATCTAAATTACTTTCATAAAGAAAAAGAAGGTTCCATGATGGAATTAAACATTTATGTTTCCTTTTATAATCCTTAATCCGGTCCTCTTGTAGCTTTAGTTCATTATAATATTATCAAGTTCTAATTAAATTAAGAATTAGTAGTTTCTTGATATTGTGAGCTTCTTTATGTCCAGCTCCTACATTTAGGCAGGGACCGAGTTGAGGAGATTTAGAAATAATAAAATAGCTAGAAACATGGAAAACTATAATCAAGGTACCACTTTTTGAAACATTTTTCGCAATTATCTGTTTCTTATTTCACCTATTCCAAAATAATGAATTGTCAACGGTGATGTCACTTTCTTGTAAACAATTTTTTAGAGCCACTTATTTACGTTGCTCTTGTAATTTCACTCAAATATTTAGAGAGGAATTAGTGGAATATGTCCATGTCTGTTTTAGACATAAAACTTACTAGGCGTTTTTCTATTAAAAAAGTCGATCATGAATATTATGTTAATGAAAAGTTAGTTTGATCATAAACCAAATGAAGAGAATGAATGAGGAACCTTAAATATTGGAGATGAATAATGAATGATACTTTTATATTCTTTGATGACATTTTGGTACGGGCTTTTTAGAGTTAGGCTTTGTTATTTTTGGCTGAAATAATCTGAATTTAATTGAAATAAGCTAAACTGAATTGAATTATTTTTTTTGGAACATATTGAACTGAATTATTGGCTGAATGTCTAATGAATTTTGAAGAATGTGTTGAACTGAAATGAAAAAAAAAAAACTCAACTTAACTGTGCTGAATATAAGTAAAAAAGAACAGAAACTTACAATTCAAAGATGTATTATGTCGTATAAAATAAATATTATTTCGAATCAAATTTAATTAAGGGTGACTCCAAATCAATAAATTAAATGATAGTCAAGAAAAATGTTGACTGAAAGTTTTTGAGTTCGAGTTCTGATACATATGTTAAGGAACTGACTAAACTAAAAGCTTAAATTTATAGTTAACAACATCTTTTATATATATTAATTCTTGACACATCTCATTATGTGAATTCCCCTTAGACTTAAAAGCATGCACAACACATGACCATTTCACCATGTGTTTTTAGTTTACCAATAAATGGGGTTACCAAAACTCGAACTCAAGACCTTTCGGTGGTAGAGGCTCCCATGTCAAGGAACGGATTCAACTAAAAGCTCAAGATTTGATAGTTAAGGTTCATTTATGATTTATATATTAATTCTGACACGTTTGAACTAAAAAGCTTAAGATAATAGTTAAGGCCCATCAACATCTTTTATTTTAATCTCTGACATACCCTTTACGCAAATGTCTTTTGAAATTGAAGCGTGTGGAATACAAGCCCATCCCAAAATGTGTTTTTAATTTCAACAATTAATGTCGATTGTAGGACTCGAACTCATGATTGTTTTTTCATAGAACTCTAAGAGTCTATTATTTATACCTTATCAGTAATTTATTTCAATTCAATCAGTTCAATTCAGAATTGTATGAGAGTAACTACCTTTATAGTAGTTTCCTTGAAAGAATTAGTAAAATGCCTTTGTTTAATTAGTTAAACTGGAGTTGTGGAGAGTTAGAAAATGTGTGCCAACTTGTGAGCCATCTTCTCGGATGGTTACACGTAAAAAGTCGACATTAGGAATGTAAACGGACCAGGGTGGTGGAGGACATTATGTTTACTATTCCCATATGCGACATGTTTGGGATCACCTATCTCCATCCCTATGATTTAATAATCGGGATATTTATTAGATTTTTTTCTTATTATCCAAATTGTAAATTCGACTTGCATACAAGTTACATGGGCCTTGCACAAAATACTCAAAACACCATGAGAGTAAATGATAGCACAATTGAAGTTAAATCTTGATGGGCTATTTCATGACCTTTGAAACCTACATTTTAGGTGTAGGCTATGGTCAATTTGTTTTTCCCTTACTTTATTTATACTTTGTCTTTTTCACCATTGGATTAGTTTTCAACCCATGATCCAATTGTTGACAAAACAAAGTAATGGTTACTTTGTGAAAAACAAAGTGACCATAGAATATCCCTACATTCTATCCAAGATCTTTTATTAATATCAAATTCAATTAAGAAAAGGCTTATTTAAAATCACATAAACAAAGCTTTTTATATGCTTGAATTTCTGACAAAGTAAGAATCTCATTTCGACTGGTAAAAAAGCAATTTCACATGTATGTTAAGTAATTTCTTTTAGCCAAATTTTATGTTAATAGGTAACATTCAATCATGATTAATATATCGGTTATGCTAAATGACCTTCCAATGTTAACATTATGAACTTGCTTTACTATTAAACCTTTATTTTATGCATATAGATCCCAAAAGTGCAAACGTATATATGTATAATGTTATACATATATACGTTTGCACTTTGTACTTATTATTCAGAGTTAACTCTGAATAATAAGTACAAAAATGTCACTAGAGTGTCAAATCTCTTTGATACTTGGACGACCATTTAGCACTACCCTTAATATGTATGTTGAATAAAAAAGACTTGAGATTTTAATATACTTTCTTTCCATTATTTGAATTTTAGACTTCAAGAACCGTTTTGATTTTACGAAGGAGGTGGTGAATTATCAATCAAGTCAAAAAGTTCATCTCCTATACCAAAACCAAGCATTCTGGCCATGTCGCTAGTCTTCAATCTTGGCTTTGGAATGTTATGCAGCTTCAACCAAGAATACACCACAAAAACTTTGTTCATGATGAACAATTCTAATGCCTCCGGATTAAAAACGACACCCATTTTCATATTCATCTGCAAAACATTTATTTCAAATATGTTACTATATTCAATCAGGTAAGTGATAAGGGTTAAAATGACCTTATGTTACAGAGACATAACAAAATACTCGGGAGGATCAAATGACGAAGATGTGCCAATGAATTTTTATGTTGTGGAATTTGTATTGATATCAAATCCACTCGAGATTTTGAATAGATTGGAAGCAAATATGCAATTGTTGGAAATAAACATGAAACTGCAATGCGTAGTGACATACATTTCTGTGATTATTGATCCCTTCTCCCCCGGCTACATACGACTATTGAGTGAGAGATCCAATATAATGTTAAAAATAGAAGGAAAATGCATATATATTAAGCCGTTTAGGCTTTATGAATTTTACATTTATGTTGTCAAATTGCTTTACAATTCCTCTATTTACACAACAACTATTCGGTTCACAACTACTATCAATTAATTTTATCGATCTTCATATCTATCACTAAAGTTGTAATGAAAGTAAAAAAAATTAAGGAAATAAAACTACAAACAACATGGAATCCAATTAATTTTTTATTTTTTTATCTTCTATTATGTCCAAGAAATATTATATGTATTAACTATATTATCAATTGAAAAGATGCATGCCTCAAAATACCCCGAAATCCTAAACCTTACATCTCGTTTCAGGCCTAAAGTGGCTCAAGCCGGCACTGATATAACAAAATACTACAATATTCCACCTTTGTCATATACTACACTTCACAAGGGATAGACATCATATCCATGGAATAATATAGTTTCAAGATACGATGATACTAAAATGGTAGACATTCAATCTCGTGTTAAAGAGTGAAGGTTTGAGTCATGGATATGATAAAGATCTTGGATCTAATCAGTATTGATAACAAGAATGCTGATTAAATAATAAAGATCTTGGATCTAATCAGTATTGATACACTAATTTGATCTAGGATTTTGGAATTGGAATAAGTTTTTGAGTGGATCAGATATTTTTTTTACTCCGGTTTTTGAAATTATATTAGGTACAATGTTGAATGAATGTTAGGGCCAGTGTTCCAACAATAGTACAATGTTTTATCCTATTAGGTCCAAATTCTCATTAATGATACTACGGGCTATGTTTTAGATTAGTTTGTGAATGAGGCCCAGAGTTATAGAATGTCTAAGAATTTTGGGCATAACATTGTATTGTTTTTAATGTTAAGGTCATTTTTAAGGTCCCTAGCATGATACTTTGACCCTTATCCCATCAAATACATAAAAAGATAAGGAGTTAAATACCTGATGAGGGACTAACATGGCAGCATAGCGAGCAAGCTCACCAGCTCTCCAATCCAACAAAACAGGCAACCATGGATACTCTGCATCCAGTTTCACAAACCATAATCTTACATCTGGAAACTCTGATAATTCTCTGGGATCCCGCGGATCCTCTCTTTCGTAATTTATGTTAAACCCAATTGTTCTTTCAAGATATTCTTTTGGCTTTGCTACAATTTGAAAAAAAATAAAAAAACAGTCACACTTCTGTTGGTCGGGTCCATTGTACCGTGACAAGATTTCATATAGATAAGAGTTACTTACCTGATAAGGGGGAAGTGATTCCAGTGGTGGTGGTAAAAGGGGATAAATCAAGACGGCTGATAGTATCATTATCAATAACAACATCAAATCTCCCCTCACTTGGAGGCATTGGGCCTTCAGGTTCTGCTGACTCTGCCAATAATCATTCACTAACTTTTTTAAAAAGGTGTTTATTTTTATAGAGTTTAATTCATGAAGATTATGAAATACTTACCATTTTCATCTTCGTCGAACAGGGAGAGGTCGAAATTGCCAGAAGGATTGAAAGAAACAGAGACTGCAACATCTAGACTAACTTGGTGTCCAACAAGCCTTGCATTTTGAGAAATGGGAACTGAAGTTGAAAATTTGGGTGTGCAAGATGTACATAGGGAGAGAAATGGAGTAATCTGGTTTGGTTTTGGAGAAGCGAAACGAGAGATGACGCCTCCGGTAGCCATGAATAATTACTGATTAGCTTTTTTTTACCAACGAATTTACGGCGAATAGCTTATGTTCGTCGGTAAAAGAGCAGGATAAGGAAGCATAGAAATACCAGAAATATGAGATAGTATTGGTTGGAGATACTGCTATCAAGAAGATTCAAAACAAAAATAAAAATGAGAGGTGTTAAAAAGACAAAAAAAAAAACAAAACAAAAAGAAAAAAACCCATTCAAATGAAGGGTGGAGGGATATTATTGAAAACAAGATTTACACTAGTTTACTCATATTACTTGGATTTTTTCGGTTTGAAAGTCTAAAAGCTCTCGCTTTTATTCTCTTAATTATAAATAAATTAGGTAATATAATCGCACTCACGGTTTGTAGAAACTGATTTTGTAGAATTATTGGTATTAGTATATCGTCGTTTTTAAAAAGCCTTAATACATATATAGCTCTTTAAACTTGTTTCGGAAATGCAATTGTCCTTCTGAACTTTTAAAAATTACAAATAACCCCTTATACTTGTCACAACGTAATAAATAATTCTTTTATAATTTCAAAATTAATGTATCAAAACGTACAACTTTTAAGTAATAAATACTATTGGTTGGCTAAAATTACACGCAAAACATTTGAAATCTCAATATTTTTTTACCATGGAGAATTTTATGTTTAATTTAATCAAGGAGAAGAAAAATTCTCCATCTAGAGAGGAAAATGAAGAGACTCATCTCCGTTCCATTCAGTCTCATTTAAACCCTATGTAGAAAGTGCGGGAAAATGAGTTAAAAGTCAATCTGTTTCTCTAATATTCCAATCCTTAATTTTGCTAATATTGATCGCACAAAAGGAACAAAATACATAGAAGGAAAAACAAGAAATTATTCACAAACATATGCTATTAAAAAAAACTAATAAATATGGCTACAACCGAAAAATAAAAACCATTTCATATGCTCCTTGCCAAGTAATTCCAATGAAAAATGTTGTTGGTTTTAAAGCGAATTTTGTTTGTTGTAATTACGTGGTACCAAACGCAACCAAGCCTTTTAACCCCAAGTGAAAAAGACACAGATCCATGTTAAAAGAGAAAAACATGTCTTAAACATGAGTGTCTGAAAGTCATAGTTTGAGATTAGAACTGTACAACCTAAGGCTATTTATATGACAGCTTACATGAGAAAAGAAATTGCTGTTAAAATTTGGTTGTTGCTAAAACTTGACAGCTGATCAACTAAGGGAAATCAAAAAATTTTCTAAAATGGCTACATCTCATTATCTAAATTATATTATCATCCAAAGCCAATCTAAAGCAACGCCTACAAACATGCCTACTGACAAAAATACTGCAAGTAAATTACCAATAGCAACTGCGTTGGGACCCTGCAGAGCAACACATAAACATTATTGTAAGAACCGGATTGATTAAAAAGAAAGATGAAACAAAGGTTAGAGGAATTAGAGTTTATGATATTGTGAAAAATCCTATTTTTATTTTATTTATTCTTCTGATATTATGAAATATTAATAAATTTAACTCAAATTGTACTGATTTAATCATGTTTTGACTAGTTTATGATATTCCAAACATATTTTTTTAGTTTTCCATCTGGTTTTCTAATCACATTGGGCCGACTAATCCGGAATCGGAGCGGGTCCAAAGATTATGGTATTTAAACCCCTCCAAGTCGCGGTTGTGGGGGATCGATCCGCAAACCTCTCTACCAAGCGCAGCCCCATGCTACCACCGCGCCAACCATCGATTGGTGATATTCCAAACATATAAAAGTTAATAAAATCAAGGTGGTAAGTTAAACTGTGAAATTAACTTCTTTTTTTTTTTTTATAAATTTGTAAGGAGTAGGATTCGAACTCTAAATCCCTTACCCACACATTGGTAAAAGTTGAGATTTAGTATTATAATATAAACCAAATCAATATTTTAACAATTTAGCACCAATGCACTCAATTTTAATACAAACTTGCGCTAATTGGTTAAAGTTTGAAAACCTGTGGACTATCTTAAATTCAGTTATGGGTTAAACTACCAATATTACTGGTCTATACTACCAATACTTTTTCATGCTTCTCCAAACAGTTTATCCGCCTATTACGGTTAAACTGAAGTGACTTTGCTGGTCAGGACTAGCAGAAAAAAAAGATTTGTGCAACTAACCTGGTATCCTTTTGGTGCGACTGTAATGACACACACAGTAAAATAACCATTCGTTAGTCTCAGAAAAGATGTTAGTAATATCATCCATCCTTGATCCCCAAATTTTGCAGTGAAGTAGAATGCGGGAATTAGTAGAAACCGCGCAAGGATAGCTAACATGAGCCCTTTTCGTGACTCTAATTTGAGCCATTTTAGCAATGGAAGACATCTTCCCACGAGATCCCAGGTGTGAGACACGGTAATTAGAACAACGGGATACCTGATGGACCAACAATATTACATAGTTAGACATAATTACAGATAACATGTTCAGAGACGAAATTACAATGGTGAATGAGATTACACTTACCATGAACCCAAGTTGTGGTGACCGGTATTTTCGAATAAGAATCCAGGGATAATAAATACTGTCATCACATAAACTAGAGATAAACCCGATAAATAATCAAAATTACTGAGAAGTAATTTTTTCTTGCTCAAGCGTTCCATCTGTATCGAATCGTCTTGGCTCTGCATACGCACAAGAGTTCATTAGAGTTTCTCAGTTTCTCCTAGCTAATTAACTTGATATTACCAAAAATAGAAGAAATTAGGAGAGGTAACTAATGAATTACTTCTGGTTCATGTATTCCAGTTGCTGCAAGATCAGAGGAAACCATTTCTAATCCTCGGGAGGCTGCTTTTGCTCGATAGTACTTCACTATTGGCAACTTAGGGAAATAAAATGCATAGAGCAGAATGCATAGAAATTCCATAAAAGTGGATATTGCTAGGAATAACACTACAAACAAGTTCAATAAAAGAGGGATTTTAGCAATCAGTTTTGTCCTCAAAATAAACTAATTAAATTATCGACGTAATGATGAAGAAAAGAGTCACTTACTAACTCCCTTTCGGAGCCCATTGTGGGATTTATCAAAAATTGCTTTTGTGATTAGCCTCAAACCAGCAGTTAGAGAGCCTGATGTAGCCATTCCAGCATAAAAGGACTGCAAATTTGGTACGGAAGAAAGATGGATAAATATAAGAAGATGTGAAAAGTCAAAAAGAAAAAATTATGTTATGGTTTCAAAAAAAAATTTTGACAAATTTGTCTGCAATTCTCAAAGTAGCTTATGTTCTTCGAAGCAAGATTTTTTTTAAATTTTATTTCAAACTTGTCATTGAAAGTTAAAAAAGATAAAGGATTAAAGAGTTGAAGAAGACAAACTAGGAGGAATTTAGGGCACATGCAAGACAAATCTCCAGTCATTCCTCCTCGAACAAGAGCTTCTGCAACCCCAAAAAGAGCAACAAATGCACATATGAAAAGGAAAGGAACAATCCCTCCTTTTCCCGATGTAACGACATCCAACTGTAATAAAAATATTGGTAATTTTTTTATGAGAAATTACTTGTGAGATTGAGATTGTTGAAATGTTAATGGCATAAAATTAAAGAGAGCAATATATATGAACACAACTTACCAGCAACAACATCAACATAGAACTAGTCAAGAATATGAAGCCTAATAAAACCTGCTTTGCTTCATGGTAGGCAAACAAAATTATAGCTCCAACCCCAAGAGGTTAATAAACAAGGGTCAGAACTCTTGATGGATGATAGTGCTTCAATATTGGAGAACACAAGTTAGTGCAGAAACTAAAGCAATTCAAACGTTTTTTTTTTTTTTGTGGTGTCACACAATAAAGAGAGAAAATATTATAGGAAAGTAACATAACTATGTGAATAGATTGTAGGAAAAGCTAGGACATGAGGTGTTAAGGTATCTTAAGCAATTTAGAAAAGCTAGTTTTCAAAATTTGAGAGATCATTAAACTTTTAGATTTGTCTTAATTTCCATTATATTTTGTTGCTTTTGTTTTAGCTTAATTGTAGAAAAAGATAAAGAAAACTCACAGAAAACAATTTATAGTAATAGTCTTCCACCATAACCATTGTATTCCATGCCAGGACAGATCCAAACCCGAAAAACCAACAAACAATCAATGCTTTTGTTTTTCCCTGCACATTGTATTAATCAACTAATAATAATAAAAAATCAATTCAATAACTTAATTAATTACTTCAATTAGTAAAATATTTGTTCACATGGACACGAATACTGAAACCGACATGAACATAAAACTATACATAACCATACAAAAAAATAGTCTTATAACACAAATTAATATGGAGATAAAAAAAAAATATGGAGATAAAAAGTAAAAAGGCTACTAAAGAGGAGTGTACACATGGACAAACCTATGATTTTATGCAAATTATATATAATAAAACAATAAACTAATAAAAAAAAGGAGGAATATAATACGAAGACAATGAAAAAATCTTAATATATTTTTTACAATTTGAGTAGCAGTTACTTTACAAGATAAAAAAAAGGAAGAAGATTAAGAGTTGAAGTGTTGTAAAGATCAATCAAGGGCTTAAGGAATCAAAATTATAATGATGAGGGATCACAAGATGTTTTTCACCATTTTTATTCTGTTAATCATAGTTATAGTATCATTATTAGTTTATTTAGAGTAATTATCGTTGTAAACTTTTTTGCTGAAAGCAGAGCAATTATCATTATAATTTTTTAAAACAGTATTTTTAAGTTATGTAGTATGATATTGCTTTTCAAAATATAAATCTTACTAATAAGAAAAAAACTAATTTCTTGTTGTTTAACTCTAATTTAGTACCTTTTTTTTTTGAAAGACTTTAATTTATTACTTGAAAAACTCTAATTTAGCAACTCATCGAGGTCTGCGGTTGTCCTGACCTTGCGAATAGATAAGCCTATTTTTAGTTATAATTTTTGTTAAAATTCAACCAAAAGAGTAAATATTTAAAATTCGGTGTGAATAAACATCTACTGGTGTACATAGGGTTGATAATTTTATTTTATTTTTCATAAGTACGACATAGGCTTAATAAATGTTTGGGCGTGGGCCTAGTAATACTTCGAACTTGATCAATACTAGACCTGGCTATGGGCTTAGGTACCCGCTCAGGCCCGCATCAAAGTGGGCGGGCTTGGACACTTAAAATGTGTGTAGGCCCAGCCAGGCTCGAGCCCGCAAAAAGCCTGCAAATTTATAGGCGGGCTTGGATTGTGTAGAATTTAGCCTGGTAGGTCCGGCTCGGCCCGAAATAATATATATTAAAATTAAAATATGATAAATATTATTAATAAATATAAAATATACTACAACACAATTATTTTTTAAGCTATCTACCATATATAATCCTATTTTGGATGGTTTTCTTTATTTTATTTTGGTTAGAAATTATCTTTAATAATTAATTAATATAAAAAAAATTATTATGTAATTTATTTTTTGTATGAGTGGGCTTTTTTGGGCGGGCACGGGATTTGATTTGAAGCCCGAGCCCGCTTAATTTACTAGCGGACTAGAACGGGCTTGGCAAAACATTTCTTCATAAAAGCCCGGTAAGCCCGGCCCGAACCCGGTCCAGCCCGGCCCATGGACATGTCTAATCAATACCCAGTTCCACTACAGTGTCGTTTCATTTTGGTTTTGTATTGGGTTTTGTACATAGAATGTTTGACATTTATTACAATGAGATTCTAGCATACCTCCGTACGGTGATGTAGTTTAATAGGAGAAATTTTATAGTGGATCTGGTCATTTAGTGCCACGTATATATAATAGAATTTCCTATACAACTTGATATTTATCACTTCAACCATTAATTTCTTTACATTATGTAATTATTTAATACTTAATATATTTTTTCATTAATTATTTGTATCAAATTTTAGATCCTAAACTAAAACCATAGACCCCAAACATATAAATCACAGTGCCTAATCATGAATCCTACATGCTAATATATATAACGTGTCATCAAATTATTAGTCGGTGTACGGATGACGTACACCGAATGTAATCTAAATACTTCTTTTAGAATAAAAACCGGGTAGGAGGCAAAGAAGACTCGACATTCCAACTAGGTCGTCACCCTGAGAACTCCTCCGAGAACCCCAGAGCTCAAATATGTCGACCAAACTAATGAATCATGCAGCACAGCTCTAAAATTAAGTCTAAAATAACTGAACAAAATTCACATATACTGTTTAGGCTATGTTCTTTATGATTGACCTGAACTAAATTGAAGTGCGTTTTACTGAAGGAAATCACTGAACAGAACTAAATACTACTAACCTGAACTGAACTGAGATAAATTACTGATAGACATAAAGAAAATGGCCTCACTTATAGTTTTTCTTCTTTTTTGGTTACAAGATATTTCTTCTTTTCTCTTTTAATAAATATTTCTAAATAGTGCACAAAATTAATAAAATCATAATAACTCTTTTTTGGTAACAAAATCATAATAACTCTAAAATATGTACACACCAGTGCAAAGAAAAGAACATAACCAAAAATCAAGTTTGTCTTCATTTCCACCTCGTTATTTCCTATATCTCGTTATTCTAAACCCTAATAAAAACTCCAAAAAAGGCTAACAATTAATGGAGGTAATACAACATGGGTATTAATTAATTATTTTGTAACTGGTGGAAATGTTCTCTCGATCGATCAGTTTCTTCTACTCTATGCCTACTAAAAAAAGCTTAAATGTGCCCTACCATTTGAACAAGGGAAACAAAATTTCAGTAGGGGAAAGGCGTAAATCCGTGCCATTGCAACCTAAAGTAAAACAAAAATTAAACCCAATATTAACCTGAAGCCTTCTTGCCTCGCCAAAGTTATCCATGTTCAGAATTCTCAAATCTGAAAAAGAAGAAGAACCAACTGAGAAAACACTCAAAAATCTCCAAAATTTGAAAAAAAAAACCAGGAATGAAAAGGAGCAAGAATGTAGACCTTAAGAAAGAGTCGGGTATTTGAAGTGGCGGAACCCTAACAATACTAGATCAGTCGAGGCTCAAATATTAATCAATGGTACTGCTATATCGACTTAAAAACTTACGATAAATCTAGCAATTTGAAGGAATCAACATTTATGTTGTCTGTGAAATAAGAGGAGAGAAAAGAAGAGGATGAGAGTCAGAGGTTTATGAAGAAATATTAATCTTGATTAAGACCGGAAACCTATCTAAAATGCAGCCTAGTTTAAGCTGTCAAACAAATGATAGAATGGATTTTCCAATTAAGAATAACCTACCTGTAGGGAAGAGATATGGATGGAATGGAATCTTGCTCAGTTCAGTAAAGAGAGTTGTAGATTCCTAAAAAAGGATAAGAGCCTTTACTTTCGATTTATTAACGCTGCAATCTTTCTAAAGTAAGAAGTGCGAAACTTGACTTTGAGAAAGAATGTGCTTGTATTGTTAAAGAAGAGAATAGTGTTACCTGAAAATCAACCAAAATAGAATCACGGACTGAATCAACTGGCTGGTGTGTTGCGACTAGTGATAAACTCAAATGAACCACAAAGAAAATAACCCAGATCGATCTTTGATAATATACCACTTTTTGAGTGTGTTGTTAGCTCGAGCTTTTAATTCAATTGGTTCCTTGACAGTGAGTACTGTAATCAAATTCCAAATCGAGCCCACCCTTCACTGGAACTTGGAAATTCAGTTTACAAGATTATCCGCACCACGGTCAACTTGTTCATGGAACGCCCGAGTTTAGAATATTGAGCTTGATAGAGAATATAATCTGGTATAGAAAGCAAGCATTGATTTCACCTAGTATATGTAACAAATGTATTCAACCATATGTCTGCAGCATTTGAATTTTGTTTCTTTTTTTGGAGGATGAATTTTGTCTTCTAAGTCTCTGCCCCTCTTTTTTTTAGGATGGAATTAATTTAGTTTTGGAATTCAAATTGTTATCACCTAATATTTCGTATGCCGCGTGGACCAATAGTCATTTAGCTTTCAAACACGTAGGACGGTTAAACTATGTTGAATAGTCTTAATGTCCACGTAGACGTGTTTGAATAGTCAACGTAAGGAGAATATCTCTCCTACAAAGAAAGTATTCCTCTTTAGGTCTCCTAATCCAATTAGGACAATACAAGCTAATTGGATTATAATTCTAAGACTAAAGAGGGGTAATTTAAGTGAAGTCCTAATACAACTAGGATTAAGATACATGATCAAACACTATAAATACATGGGATTTTCTACAATCTAAGGTACATTATTCTAGACTCATACTCTGAGTTAATTACTTTTCCGATCACAAGTTCCATACTGACTTTAGCATCGGAGAGGGGTCGCCGGTCAGCGGCCTCCTTTAGGCTAACGTTTTCTGTCTTGCAGTTGACACAACTTACGTGGAATTCAAGTTACAATTTCTCGGTAACACAAATAATTAACAATGTCTACCATTTAATAACTAGGCTCATTGTAAAAGCATAACTATGAGCTCAAGCATTTAATTTAATAGATAAAATAACATGTTATCAGAGCCCTTACGATCGAAAGGTCCTAATAGTAAATTTATTAAAATGTTATATGAGAAGAGTAATTGTAAAATACGCTCAACATATCACGTAATTCGTATCGCTGAACTAATAATTTGATACCCGTCATACATGTTAGCTTTTAAAGTTCATGATTAAGAGCCTAGGATTTATATTTTAAGATCTAAATTTTTTATTTTTTAATTTAAAATTTTATATAAATAATTAATTAAAAAAATAATATTAATTAATTACACAGTGTGATTATAACTTCACCAGATCCCGACACTGAGAAAATTACACCAAATCCATCCGTTTCTCCTTTACTTTAGAAAAAGCACATACTATAATAATTTAAATAAATTTCCAAATTAATTATTGTGCGAAATAAATCATGCCAGATGGATATTGTACATTACAACTATTAATTTGACTTTTTATTACTAGTGAGTGAGTGAGTCTATTTTGTAATGTACTGTAGATTAGTAAATTGTTACCTGTTACTATCAAATATCAATTACTACTATTACCAAATCTGAGCCTTTCCTTCAATATCAAGGGCCAAGATTTTTAGCCCGGCATATAGTATTTATTAGGAGTAACTATTACTTTAAATTACCTCTGACCTATTTATTAATTACGTATTTATTCCATATTATCTTAACTTTAAATTATTTGTTACATAAATCTTCACCTTTCCTTAAAAAAAGAAGGGCCAAGATATAACAAGATTAACATGAAGGAAAGGTTTCTATTTAGATCAACATAATTAAGATTAATATTCATTTTTCCAATTAAGTCTTGTATACGTGTGTCATCGTCACTTACTATATATTAAAGATCCAGCAATTATTCTACTGATTTTTCTTTTCTACTCAAATCTTTGGCAAGTCAATCTTGTATTGCTTTCAATATTTTCTCCGTTGAACAAATTGAAACCACCGCGGAAGGTATGAATGGAAGAAGCTGCAGTACAAAGCAACTCAAAATTGACAAGGTGTTGCACTCCATTTTCTGGGTTTGTGTTGTTTTCGAATCGGAATCAAGTTTGATTCATGGATCGTCAATTTCTTTTGTTTACATTTGGCTTGTGTTTGGTTTTGGTGTTGTTAGGATAAATTGATTAGTTGAGATTGGATAATGTGAGACTAGATTTGTTAAATGTGGTTTAAGTGTTTTTTTTGTCATAAGAGATGGTTTTAGATTGTTTTGATGTCATTAGCAGTTGTTATAGTAGTAGAAATTGACTCCCTTTGATTTAAACTGATAGGCATTTACACAAATTTGATCATATAAAAAATAATCAAGAATGCCGTCTCCATCATCACATTCCCGGCTTCCCTACGTGTATGCCGGGTTAGGGTTAGCAGCCATGTTTGGCGTAGTTGCCACGGTTCTTATACTCTTGGCCTGTTCTCACTGGCAAAGCTCTCGCAGACAGAGCGATTTGGAGGGTGAAGAAGAAGGGGGAACAAAATTTGGAGAGAATGAAGAACATGTGGTTTTGGAAGAGACGACTCTAGTCATTATGGCCGGTGAAACTCAGCCCACATTTTTAGCTACTCGGACTTGATTTCTTTTTTCTTTTTCGTTTAAGGTGATGTTTTAGAATTAAAAGCTAATATAATTCTTTCATACTAATGAAGCTGTTGTATATAGATACTAGTTTGTTTGATGTGTGCTTTTGCGTACTTTTACTGTTAAGTAGAGTAGTTTTGACTCTAAGGTTCACCAATTTTTTTTATTTCTTTTTTGATAAAATCAAAAATTATATTAAAGAGACAAAACTGCTCGGGCTATACAAGCATATACAAGCACAGGGAGATTGCCCTGTGAAAACAACAACAAAACAACAACAATATACAGCAAAAAGACAACTCAAAAAAGCTCATTTTCAAGCCTCAAAAACCACATTAGGTAAAGACTTGAAACTGTACAATTTAATCCGAACTAAAAAATTAATGGATCGAATGACCACATTCTTATCAAAAGGAATTTGTTGAAAATAGAAACGATTTCTGGCCAACCAAACTTGATACACATCAACTCCATACACCATTCTTCGAAAACAGGCCAAATCAAATTTGCCCCGAACTCTTCTACTAATCCAGCTGATGATTCTCCTCCAATTCAACATCACAGCAGGTTGCAATCCTTTACTAGCAATATCTAACCAGATTTTCTTTAGTCTTCACACATTGGAAAATAAATGATGAATGGTTTCCGGTTCCAAATTGCATAGTTCACAAGTAGGAGAAGATGTAATACCAAAATTAAACAATCTTGATCTTACCCCAACCTGCCCCTTAAGCATTACCACAAGATGAAACTACATTTAGGAATTATGTCTTTCCCCAAACTACGTTGTACCAACTAACCCTATCTCTTTTAGGTCTCAAAATATGATAAGCAGAAGAAATAGTGAGTTTACCAGATTTATGATAGGGTCAAGAAATACTGTCAGCAGAAGCATGTATATTAAGACTCTCAATATCATTCCATGCCTGCAAAAATTCTTCATTTGAGGGGTCTGGAAGACACCAATGACTATTTCTATAAACATTTCTCACCAAAGTTGTTTTAGGAATGTCATGTGTCTGTAAAGGTAAGAGAATGATAAGCATCCTTAATAGAGACACCATTGAACCAGGGATCATACCAAAACGAGAAAGTAGAACCTTGGCCTAGAGAATAGGAAAATTTGTCCTTAAAAATTTCCTTTAACTGTATAAGCTTTCTCTAGCTCCAGCTGGCATCTGAGACTTTCTCAATACTCCAAAAACTAGCACCCTTCATCTTATTCCGCCTCATTCATTGAACCCACAAATTAGGCTTATTAGTAATCAAATTCCAAATGAGCTTCCCCATTGCTGCTTTGTCCCATGAATTAATATCAGTAATTCCAATTCCTCCTTCAATCTTGGGACAACAGACTTTTGCCCATGAAACAGGGGCCCCTTTACTGTTATGATCACCTTTCCACAAAAAACTTCTGCATATCTTATCAACTTGTTGGACAACAACAGCAGGCAAAATGAAAACTGTAGCCCAAAAGATGTGCATACTATGAAGAACAGAAGTGACCAGTTGAAGCCTGCGAGCATAAGTAAGGAATTTTGATCCCCAAGAGTCAATTCGCGTAGTTATTTTCTCAACCAGAATTGTACATTCACCTTTGCTGAGTTTTGAGGAAAACAAAGGAAGTCCAAGATATCGAACAGGTAGATGCCCCTCCTGGAAATCAGAGATAACAAGAATCTCCTCTTTGTGACTTCTAGAAACAACACTGCTAAGGAAAATATTACTTTTACTAGCTTTGACTTGAAGACCAGAAACCTTATGAAAATGAGTCAAAGCATTGATTAATTCACCTACGGAGTGAGGATCACCTTTACAAAAGAGGAAAAGGTCATCAACAAAACTTAGGTGACTTAACTTCATACTACGACACCCTTTATGAAATTTGAAAGAACTACTCAGCTTTGACTTCAAAAATCTCGAAAGATACTCCATATAATAGATTTTTTTAAAATCTTCACACATAGATTCTAATCTAATGATGATTGACCAAATTGTGTTTGGTCAATCATTGACTAGTGCTCACCTAATCAATGATTGACCAAATACAATTTGGTCAATCACCATTAGATCAGAATCTAAGGATGGAAATTAGAACCTAATGAACATTAAACTAATAATTATCAACTAATAATTTCTATAGAAAATATTAACAGTGAACATTATATTAACATATATAGTATAATATTCATATGAATAGACAACCATTACATTAATTCTCAGTTTTAGTTTTGGGGCGCATAAAATGAATCTCAGTTCACTCTTTTTTCATATAAATTTTCATATAAGATATATGTACGTTGAATATTACTTCTTAAATAATGTATATCAAATTCAAACGAAAAAAATTATAATTTGATTCATATACATTTTGCTAGTTATTTTTTGGGTAGTTTTCGAAAAAAAAACCATTGTGTTTATCAATTTTGTCAAAAATGTGTCTGTGTTTATTTTTTTGACAAAATGAGGATTGTGTTTATTTCCGTTAACCAAAAAGCGGAAAAATCATTAACGGTGTTAAATGTGATGACGGGGGAAGGAGTGTATGAGTTATGATATGAAAAACTCATTTCTCACACTTTAAATTTGTAAACACGTGAATGTTTAAGAAATTTATCAATAAATAAAGACCAAAAATCCATTGTCACATCATCACATTTAACACCGTTAATGATTTTTCCGCCTTTTGAGTAACGGTGATAAATTTCATTTTGTCAAAAAAATAAATACAGACACCTTTTTAACAAAATCGGTAAACACAAATTTTTTTTTCGGAAATTACCTTTATATTTTATAAAGTACGTTTTACTAGTTATTATTGTTGTTATTTTTAGGCTTAATACCTATCGAGCCCTCTAAACTTGTCAATTTTTTTCACTTTGCCACCCCAACTTAGATGACAACCTCTTAACCACCTCAACTTGTAATTTTGTTCCACTTTGCCTCCTCAACTTGTCAAATATGACCCATTTTGCCTATTTGAGCTGACGTGGCATAATATAAGTGGTTATAAAAAAATCATGCCACATCAACATAAAAAGGGCAAATATGTCATAATTGACAAGTTCAGGAGGGCAAGTGGAAAAAAGTTACAAGTTCAGGTGGCTAAGTGGAAAAAAATTACAAGTTTAGGTGGCCAATAGGTTGTCCGTTAAGTTCAGGTGGCAAAGTGAAAAAAATTGACAAGTTTAGGAGGCTCCATAGGTATTAAGCCTTATTTTTATAAGGTTATATTGATAAGTTTTAAATGTAACGTTAATATAATTTTTTTAGGTATGAGAATTCTCTCATAAGGATCCTCATGGATAGTAGATGGGGATAGAAGAATCTCAAAATATTAAATGAGAATTCCCCAAAACCATGCCCCCCAACCATTAAAAACGGAGTGGTGATGAAATACCCGTTCCCGCTCCCTGTTGTCACCCCTAAGTACAAGTAGTAAAATCCCTTTTGTCAAGTGATATGTTTATCCAATTATCCATAATTCAGTATAGACAGCTTTTCTTATCTTAAAAGAACAAAATAATTATTAAATTAAGGCCTTTCCACACATGGTAGAATTTTATACGAGGAATATGACATTCATATTCAAAAGAAAATCTTTTTATATTCTTTACTATATATACAGTCATAGACTCTAGTTTAGTACAGTCTACTCTGTAGAAAAAGAAGAAAGAAACAAAAATCTGTTTCATGCAAAGCTTTTTTTCGTAGAACCAAAAAGATATATATCTGATCCCTTCTTTATCTTCTGGTTTGTCTCTGTTTTTTCTTCTCTTTTTGTCTCTTTTAATTTCTCAACTCATATTCTTACTATTTAATCACATCAATATAATTTTTCATCTGTTTTTTTTTTTCATCTCTCATTTTCATGCAATAGTTTTTTTCTTTTAAATTAAATTTTGTGAATTTGGTAGGGGTAAAACAAGAAAAAAAAAATGGTCGAGGAGGGTGTTGTTGCAAAAGCAGACAAGGCAGAGTTCACAGAATGTTTTCGGATGGCATGGCGGACTCCTTATATTACGAGGCTTGCACTTTCGGCTGGAATTGGTGGCTTTCTCTTTGGTTATGACACTGGTTTTTTTCTAATCTAATTTAATTCAACAATTAAATGCAATTTGTTTTGATAGATTAGTCCATTAATGTGGTTTATAATAGCTGCTAGTTTATGATACAGGTCTGTTGTAATTTAATCTAATTCCTTTGATAGATTAACCAACTGATATGGCTTTGGATAGAATCACCAAAGTTAGCGACTCATAATCGACTAATCATGTTAGGCGATTAATACATGTCTGTAGGCATGGGTGGCCTAAGGACCTCAGCACCTATACTATAGGGCCATCTCTGTCTCTTATAGATTGGGGGGCTCGCCCGTTTTAGATTTATGTATTCGCTATTCTTTATAATTGTGATCTTATATGATATAAAGATAACAGTGTCAAACGAGTTTAGCCAGTGGAGTTTTCTAGTGTTAAATTGATGATCCTATTTTAGGGGTAATTTTGATGTCATTGAAGTCCTAAGTCCAATCAATTGCAGTTCCTTGGGTCGACTAATCCATTATTAAACCTGTTAGATGTTGTGGTTTGGGAGTTTTTTTATAGTAAAAATCAAATTGCAATTCTTGATTACATTCAATTCCAAGTTTGTCAGATTACAATTCTTGATTACCTTCAATTCAATTCCATCACTAATTATTACATGTTATATAATGTGTTTTAGGAGTTATTTCGGGTGCATTGCTTTACATTCGTGAAGACTTCGAATCTGTTGACAAAAAAACATGGCTTCAGGTTTATAGAATGTGAATCAAGATATTTCCATTATCTAATTTTATAAGAATGTTAATAATAACTAACTATTATTATTGTTGATGATGATGATGATGATGATGAGCAGGAAACAATTGTGAGTATGGCCGTGGGTGGAGCGATCATCGGAGCTGCAATAGGCGGATATTTGAATGACAGATACGGGAGGAGGTTTGCAATTATGGTAGCTGATATTTTGTTCTTTGCCGGTGCAGTGATAATGGCTCTTGCTCCGAATCCAGCTGTCATAATTCTCGGGAGATGCTTTGTCGGGTTGGGTGTCGGAATGGCATCCATGACTTCACCCCTTTACATATCCGAAGCCTCGCCTGCTAGAATTCGAGGCGCTCTTGTTAGCACTAATGGTTTGCTACTCACATTAGGCCAATTCTTGTCTTACCTTATCAATCTGGCTTTCACTCGGGTATAAAATATGACACGGATTGTTCTTTCCTGTCTCTTAAATCTTTTTGAGATTTCGAGTTTGATTTAATATCTCTGCTGCGTTCTCGACTTGTCCATCCTTTTTACTTAGCGTGCTCAGTTAAGTGACAATTTATTAATCACCTGAACTTGTCCATTTTTATCATTTAACAAATGTAACAAATCATACCCATTTTATGTTGACGTGGCATGTCATGTCTTAAAGTTATAACTACCACATATATGATGTGTGTTAGAAATATATTTATAATTAGGACAATTAAATGTAAATATATTAGTCAAAATCTGTATATGGTAAGTTTGATATTCAATCGTTGCTTCTTCTCATTGATCTTCTCAGTATAAATATACAAATATCAAACCTACCATATACAGATTTTGACTAATATATTTACATTTAATTGTTCTAATTATAAATATATTCTAACAATGTGGAATTACCACATCAGGACAAGAGGGGGTAAAGTCTTCTATATCTGGTGAGTTGAGGGGCTAAGTAAAAACAAATTAAAAGTTTAGGTGATTAATAGGTTTTCACCTAAATTGAGGGAGCTAAATGAAAAAAATTGACAAATCGAAGTCAAGCAACAGCTGTATAAAGTGCTTTGAGTTTTAATCTGTTTATGTTAGCAGGCTCCTGGAACATGGCGTTGGATGCTCGGGGTTGCTGGCATTCCCCCTGCTATTCAGCTTATTCTGATGTACTTTCTCCCTGAGTCGCCCCGATGGCTCTACAAACAGAACCGAGTTCACGAAGCCCGGGAAATCTTGGAGAAAATTTATCCTGAGGAGGAAGTTGAAACGGAGATGAAAGCACTAGAATTGTCTGTTGAAGCCGAAAAGGCGGACGAGAAGGAAACTGGGGACGACTTAATTTCGAAACTCAAAGGTGCATTTAAAAACAACATAGTTCGGAGGGGACTCTATGCTGGGATCACGGTTCAGGTTGCTCAACAATTTGTGGGTATAAACACTGTGATGTACTATGCCCCCACGATAGTACAATTTGCTGGATTTGCTTCCAACTCGGTTGCCTTGGCCTTATCCCTTATTACTTCCGGACTAAATGCTCTCGGAAGTATAATTAGTATGCTTTTTGTGGACAGATATGGAAGGAAGAAATGCTTATTTCTATGGCTGGGATCATTAGTTTCCTCCTGGCCTTATCGATCGTGTTTTTCGAAGCTTCTAGCCAAGCCCCGGTTGTTAGTTCGTTAGAGTCTGCTCGTTTCGGTGCCAACTCTACTTGTCCGAGCTATTTGACTGCTCCAAATAATTTCAAATGGAACTGTATGACTTGTTTGAAAGCAGATTGCGGGTTTTGCTCCAATCCTTCCGGAACTCTCCTCCCTGGAGCATGCTTAGCTTCCACCAAGGACTTAAAAGATTCATGCAAGGCGAAACATCGGGTCTTTTTTGGAGACGGTTGTCCAAGTAAATTCGGTTTTCTAGCAATCATGTTTCTTGCACTCTACATAATTGTGTATGCACCTGGGATGGGGACTGTTCCGTGGATTGTAAACTCAGAAATATACCCGTTAAAGTACAGAGGGATCGGTGGAGGGATTGCTGCAGTAACAAACTGGTCTTCAAATCTCATCGTGAGTCAATCGTTTTTAACTCTAACCGAGAATCTTGAAGCAGGGGGGACGTTTTTGTTGTTTGCTGGAGTTTCTTGTATTAGCTTTGTGTTCATTTACCGGTTTGTACCTGAAACCAAAGGGCTACCCTTTGAGGAGGTCGAGAAGATTCTAGCGGCTAAGGGTGGTTACAAGCCGGAATTATGCTGCGGGGGAAGAGGAAAGCCGGAGGAGAAGCAAACAGGGGTTGAACTTGCGTGGGTATAGGTAGAAAAAAAACACATGGATTAGCTGTAACCTTGTTTTGTTATTGATGTAGCAATCCTTTTGCGCCTCTAGAAATTAATTTCAGTCTTGATTTTAGATGACTGATAAATGCTTATTTCGAATCCTTGGTTATGAGTTTGGAAATAACGTGCAATTTTTCTTCTTGTTTTTTTAATGGGAATTTCCATCCCTTCTCTATTTAATTTTAGCAATTTAAACTCCGTTTAATAATATTTTGATAGCTTATTTTTTCTTGAAAGCGATATTTTGATATTTTAAATAAAAAAATTTAAATTTTCGGTCTTAAATTTGATACTTGAAATTCACTAAAAAAAACGAGTACAAGCTACCCAAGACGTATAAAAAACAAGACGAGTCCATGCTTCTTTAATGCACTTATTTAATTAATGGCATAGTGTTAACTACGTTTCACCAACTTTTAATTTTTCTTTTTAATTTTTACAGAACAATTAGTCCATGCTTCTTAAATGCACTTATTTAAATAAAAATTGGGTTAAGCTAGCTGGACTATATTTACCTCCTATCTCCTTTCCCTCACCATCTCATTCTAACATAATGTTCTAAATTTGGAGTCCAGTTCATATACCAAAATGCTCCTTTCGGTCAGCTCATTTCTACGATTTTGTACATCTATTGATGCTAAAGTTCTTGGTGCACTTGAATCAAAAATCGAAACCAAACAAGTTAGTCCTTTTCTTTTTCAAATTTTGATTTGTTTGCTTAATTGTCTTTATTAATTCTAGTTTTTATTTTCTTTATAACTATTTTTTTTGTTGATTATAGTTTGGCCAAATATGTGATTGGATTAAGAAGCATCTTGGTGAGAGATTGAGCTTGCAAGACTACCGGTCTATATTTCTGAAACCGTTTGAGCAAATCATCATTTTTGTAAGCCCCTCTTCTAAATGGCATTCCCTCTTCTTTTATATAGGCAGTATTTTAAAAATTGCTATGAACGTTTGATTTCTCATTAATGATGATGATCAAACTCAAGAGAATCAGGTAGCATTACCATTGTAGAATAAAATGAAAGAATGTTAATGATTTTTTTAGAAGATGATGATCCAAATTTGTTACAGTTGGGTTTGGATATTTGTTTAATATTTGAGCCTCAGACTGATCTAGTATTCTGGTTCCACCACTGCACATACCCTATTCTTTTTGAAGCTCTACATTCTTCTTCCTTTTGAATATGGAGTTCTCTTCAAATTTTTTTTGGAATTTTGAGTGTTTTATCAATTGGGTTTGGTTTTTTCTTTTCAGATAGAGAATTCTGGCATGGAAAACTCTAGGGAGGCAAAGCTTCAGGTTAATATTGGACTTAATGTTTGTTTTACTTTACGTTGACATACTTATTAAAAAATGAGTCGCAAGAAAAGAAGAAATACAACCAAGCAGTATTTTCTGTGATTTTTTTTACAACATAAAGCCAAAACAAAAACAAGAAAAAAGGTTTAATGATCTCTCCCAATTTTGAAAACTAGATATTAGCTCTTTAAAGTTTCTTAAAGACACACTCAACAGCTCATGTTCTAGCTTTTTCTATAATATTGTCTTTCTATTAATTGATAATAGATCTATATTTACATAGTTATGTTACTTTCCTCTGAGTTTTCGTCTTTTTTATTATGTGAAACCATATAAAAAAGTTTTGAATTGTTTTATTTTCTACACTAACTTGTGGTCTCCAATTTTGAAGGAATATCATCCATCAAGGGTCACTTGCACTTGGGACTGTAATTTTATCAGGATTCATATACTTCCGGCTGCTAGTACTTTGATGTTGTTGCTTGTAAGTTGTGTTCATATTGCTCTATTAAATTTGATGATATCAACATTTGAACGATCTCAATCTTACAAGTAATTTTTCATAAACTTTTAACAAATATTTTCATCACAGCAGGATGTATTTACATCGGGAAAAGGAGGAATTGATCCGTTTCTTGGCATATGTGCTATTATCACTCTTTTTGGAGTTGCAGAATCTTTTATTCATGGGGGAATTACTGAAGATTTGGTTTGCATGTGCCCTGAATTCCTCCAAGTTTGTCTTCTTCAACTCTTTAATCCTATATCTACTTTAACTTTTGATGAGAAGTTTGAAAAGAAAAGAAAACTTGTTTAGTAGAACATTAGAATCTATTTTGAGAGTTGTAGACAGATTTATGACAAAATGATGAAAGTTTTAGTGAACCATAACATAATTTTTTCTCTTTGACTTTTTCACATCTTCTTATATCGATTCATCTTTCTTTTGTACTAAATTTGCAGTCCTTTTATGCCGGATTCGCTACATCAGGCTTTCTAACATCTTGTTTGAGGCTAACACAATTAGTAAGTGACTCTTTTCTTTATCATTACGATAAAATTTATTAGTTTATTTTGAGAGCAAGAAATAATTACTTTTCAAGAATTTTGATTATTTATAGGTCCTACCAATCTCTAATTTATGTAATGTCGGTATTCTTATTGGAAAATACCGGTCACCATTAGTTGGGTATATAGTAAGGCTAATCTCCTTGACCATTGTAATTTCGTCTTGGAACATGTTATCTTATGTCTAACAATGCAATATTGCTGCAGGTCCATCAGGTATTCCCTGGTTCTAATTGCCATGTCTTTACACTTGGCTCGTGGGAAGATGTCTTCCATTGCTAAAATGGCTGAATTAAGAGTCAAGAAAAGGGTTAATGTTACGTAGCTATCCTTGTTTCATACTAATTCCTACATTCTACTTCACTGCAATATTTGGGGATTAAGGATGGATGATGTTGCTAATATCTTTTATGGGACTAACATGCATATGGTTATTTTATGGTGTGTGTTGTTACAGTCGAACCGAAACGATACAAGGTTAGAAGCACAATCCTTTTTTTCTTTTTTTCTTTGTCAATACTAGTCCCCATTGATGAGAGCATTTTATGCTTATATTTTTACTTTTTTTTGCATATTGTTTCTAATGTATTTTAGGTCTTTTTGGTCATATTAGAAGTAATTTTGTAAGACATATACATTTTGGAGACTAAGGAGTTATTTTGTTAAAATTAGATTAAATCATGACAATTTTGGTTATTAACCTTTGCTATTTATCTCAGGTTTTCACCTAGATTGAGTTTCAAATTCTAAAAAGAATATTAATCAAAACTCGAGTTTGCATTTCAAGCTTTCCGAAAAGCTATTGCAGAGGGAAATCGAAGTTCGTTTTGGTCCTCAAATGGAGCTGTAAAGTTAGCTTTTTGGAGCTGTAATTTGAAGAAATTTTAGTTTATAAGTTGTTCACAAAACGACAATTATGTTGGGCTCCAATTATCCGAATTGGGTGATTCAAAAGCCCAAATCTAAGTACATTTAAGGGGTACGTTTCCTCATAAGAGTCCGGCTCAAGATAAAGTCGTTTTGGGTGCGAAAAGTGCACTGCAAGATGACTGGCGAATTTTATTTGGATTCGAAGTCTGCAATCTATCATTTGCCTAGTTCGGAGTCGAAAATTTATCCATGGAGGCTGTTTTTATTCTAGAAAAAGAGTGAGAAGTGTAGAGTAGAAATCATCTTCTATCGTTTATCTTCTAGTTTCATTGTTTTCTTTGATGTATTTCATAATCATGAGTAGCTAAAAACTTGTATTTTAGTCAAGATTTATTAAGGTTTGGTTCAATAAAATTGTGAGAATTGTTCTTGATTTGATTTCTCCTCTTGAGTGTTTAGATATTTTCTGTAATCTTGAGATTTATTTGATTTAAGTATTGACGTCTTATTTTTATAGCGAATAGATACTTCCATTTGGATCGTTAAATCCGCTCATATTTAATCGATTCAATAAAGTGGAAAACCGATATACATTCAATGATATTAAATCGTATGAATTGCATTTGTGAAAATATTCAATCTATCTTAAATAATTCAATTCGAGTATTATTGGGTAGAAATGGTGGCTTTTTTAATTTCTAAATTATTTACATTCTAAATTCTAAAAGCTCATTTTATTGATAAATATTTCTATAGAATAAAAACTATATTTAATAATAATAAAACTTATTTATATTTTTGAAACTCAAAGGAATTGACGGGCCCGCTGAGGGTTATTAGTCAGTTGACTTATCCCCTCCTAAATTGCAAATAAGGAAAAACACAATATTAAAACCTGTTAATATTAATAAGCATTTCATTTCATTTGAGAAAGAAAAATTTTCTATTTAATATCAATTAAATGGAAGTAACACTAAAATAATTGAATGGAAATTTTCTTATCCTTCGTCTGAAAATCTTTGTTTAATTATTTTATTTTCAATTACGTAAACAAAATTTAAACTGCCTTTTTTTAATTTATTGCTTATTAAAAATTTATTAGATTATAATATTAGTCTTTGTCAATTTCAATCCTACTTATTGAATCTACATAATCTTTTGAAGTAGGAAATTATATTTGTTGGTTTCGAAATCTAACACTGCCAACAAAGTCACTTCAGTTTAATCGTAATTTGTGGATAAACTGTTTGGAGAAGCATGAATTTACGTATTAAAATAGACAACATTGAGTCTTTATGCTTTGTCAGTAATTTATTTCAGTTCAGTTTAGTAATTTTCTTTCAGTAAATGCACTTGAAATCCGTCAGTAGTATTCATTTCAGTTCAATCATAAAGAACATGGTCCAAATATTAACTTTAGAGATTGTCTTAATTCACACTTTGACTTATGACATTGAATTAGTTAACTTATATATTTTTCCAATATCATAAATTACTCAAAACATGATTAAAACTACAATTTGAGTTAAATTTGTTAATATTTCACAATGTCGGAAGAAGAATAAATAAAACAAACTAGGATTTTGTTGTAAAAAAAAAAAATACTAGGAATTATTTTTATTGAAACCTTGATTAAATCTCTAACCTACCTTTGTTTTGGCTTGCTTTTTCAAACAAAATTCGCTTCAGCGCTGACAATAGAAATTACTTGGCAATTCTAGGATATGGAATGGGTTTTATTTTGTTTCTCTAGCTATATTCATTAGCTTTATAGTAATTTTATGAATAATTTCTTGATTCTGTGTGATGAATATTTACAAAAGGACCCGAAACAGATTGACTTTTAACCCATTTTTTCTCTGCACTTTCTATGCGCTCAGGTTGAATAGAGCTTTAAATGAGAAAGAATGGATGGGATTCACATCTAGATGGAGACTTTTTCATCCCCTTGATTAAATTAAATATAAAGTCTCCGATTTCATGATAAAAACCATGGTTTTCAGAACCGGACCGGCCATTGAATCGGTAAAGGTACCGGTTCAATGAACCGAGGTCTGACCGGAGTTCAACTGGGTTCGAACCAGGTTCAATCTATTCAGTGTCATACATGTAATTTGATAATTTCATAAGATTTTAAATTTTGATACGTAATATAATTTTACACTACACTAACAAAGTTAACAATTTTGAAAAAAAATAATAGTTAATATTTGATAACTATTAAAATGTATTAAAACATATCCAATCATCAATAATTAAGAAACCAATATTTGATAACTATTATAAACGCGGCATCGTATTTGTTAAGGAAGGTGGACTAAACGGTAAGGAAATGGAATATATTGTTCATAAGTTATATGATGTAGTTTATTTAGAGCAACGTCGACAAACAATATAAAAGAAAAGAAACACAAGAATACAAGAAATAGGTAACAAGTAATTTAGACATAAATTATAAATCTTACCAAATTATGCTTGATGTGTTTTTGATCGTTAAAAACTTGAATTATATGAAACAAGAGAACTAACTTGAATTAGATGAAACTAAAAGAAGATTTTGTTGTGATAAAAAAAAAGAAGAAGAAAAGATTGTGATGAAAAATAGGAAGATAAAGTAGAATAGAATAAGAATATGAAAAGACTTCTTTTTGATACAAGTGAATAGGAATATGCGCAGGATTAGGAAGATTAGTGTATTTTTTTTATTTTTTTTTAAGTTTAAAATCTGAACCGCTCAAAACCGGATTCACCGGTTCGCCGGTCCGATCGGCCGGTTTGCCGGTTCATGGGCGGTTTTTATCTGTTCTCAAAAGCGGACAAAAACCGACCGGTTAGACCTCCGGTTTCGGTTAGACCCGGTCCGACTGGCCGGTCCGGTTCGGTTTTGAGAACCATGATAAAGACACAGTCGTGAAATTGAAATGTGTTTGTACATAATTTTAGCCAATTAATAAATGGAAAATACATAAGTTTAGTATTTAGTTGAATATAATCAAGAAAAGTAGTTTTATCATTACTTTTTGATTCAAAATCATTAATTAGACGAAAAAGCCGAACATCTAAACTAGGTTGGCACTCTCAGACAAATTTACACTACGTCATTTTTCTCAGTAGATGACACTAGATACATGACTTACATTTGGTTGCCCGTCATCTAATTGTTTTGCCGTGACTCTCTTTTAAATGACCATCATCTGATGGTTATTATTTATGAAATTTGATGTCCTTTTCAGATGACACTTCTTTAACATTGAGTGTCATGTGTGAGTGAAATGTGCAAAATGCACTTTTTCATCAAGTTATTATAATGAGGGTAATGTAAAATGCCAAAAAAAAGTAAAAAATTTATCAATTTCGAACTCATGTGGGTAGAGAAAAAGAACAAAAAATTTAGGCGAGTTGGGAAACATAAAAGGCGAAATAAAATCCTTTTATCACCTGTTCTCGAAAGGAACCCTAAATCTATAACTCGCAACTCCCTAATTCCCAAAATCCTTTATATACGTATTAAATCATTTTTTGTAAATATTAATTTATAGTGATAAACTAATATTATTTTAATGACATTTTTGGATTGGAAAGAGAAATTGACAAAATGGGTTGAAGCACCTAACATAAAAATGAAAAATAAAATGATGAATACAGTTTGATCCAACAAACTAGATGAAATGGATTGGAGATGATTTTAAGCCTCTGAATTTTGTCCATTTTAAGGATCAAGCCGTTGATCAACTATTTTTCTACATTGGCCATTGATCACTAAATAAGTTTTAAGGATTCAATCCTTATTTAATATTTTTGTCAATGAGTCTGAAATTTTTTGTGACATGTATGTGGACATATTTTAAATTATCAGCATCAAATTCCATGCCATATAAAACCTAAAATATAAGACCTCAAATCTATACAATTTTAATTTGTTATGGATGTCATTGACTATGGACACCTAATTCCATACAAAATCCCTTAATATATGCATAACAGCAAGGAAGAAAACAACAAAATGGTGACATGATGCAATAAGAAATATATTGTGATGACTTCATAACCTTATTCTAGCAAGAAATTTTGCCGGTTTATTTTCAGCATTTGAAAGACAAGTAGACAGTATGTTTGTGAAAACTGATATTCATTTGTAACTAATCTTACCTTTACTAAATCAACTTTGGAAAATTGCTTTTGACCATATACACATATCTGAATACAATGATAATAGCTAACTAATATATTGAAACATCTTAGGTAACACTGCCATGACACTCGGGAACATATAGGTATAAACAATTAAAGTCAATTTTTCATGTAGAACAGCTATAAGAAAAAAGTTGATAATGAATTTTGTGTCTGCTGCAAATTAATTATTCATCTCAATATTCTATAAAAGCCGGCCTTGAGAATGTACATGAAGTGGGACAACTCTAAAATTTGTTGAACTGAACTAAACTAAATTGAAGTGAACTTACTTGATTTTTAATTTGCTGAATTTGTTAAATTAAACTTAATTGAACGCAAGTGAATATGAATTTTGTTGAATTTCGGTAAAAAAAAAATGGCCTAGCTTAGTTTTATTATTTATTGAATATGATGTCATCGAATATATTGATTACAAGATTCTAATTGGTAATTTGGCTAAAACATGAAACAATTAAGAACTATTTTTACTTGATTTTCCATCATTAAATTCTAAAACATTGTATTAATATTTTTTTTTTTATTAGTCACACTTTTCGTAAATTTTGTACGGGCCACTCAAAATATCTGAGACTATAGGTCCCTGATGACTATATATATGTATGCAATTATAAAGTTCTTTGAATAGAGAAGAAAAATGGGAAAGAAGATAGCAATAATTGGAGCAGGATCAAGTGGACTTATGGCATGTAAATACGCTCTTCAAAAAGGTTTTGATCCAATAATATTTGAAGGCGAAGAAGGGATAGGTGGAGTTTGGAGGCATACAATAGAATCGACGAAGCTTCAAAACACGAAAGCAAGCTACAAATTTAGTGATTTCGAATGGCCTGAATCGGTTAAGGACAAACATCCATCTCATTCACAAGTGGTTATGTATCTTGAATCTTATGCAAAACATTTTGGCATCATTCCTCATATAAAATTCAATTGTAAAGTGATTGGCATAGAATATGTTGGAGCAAGTTGTGAAGAGATGAAATCTTGGGTTCTATGGAGTGGGACTGGTGATCCTTTTGGATGTCAATTAGGGAAGTGGAGGATAAGAGTTCAACACCTCAAAGATGGCTCTATACAGGTATGCATATGCATGCCAATGATCAATATCTAATATATACTTCATGCATGTGTGCAGGATAATTATGGTTATTGCTATTCTTATCTATATTTACAGTCTATGTTGCACAAAAATGGAAACGGTACAAAAACAGAAAATGAAACGGGTAACGTGAAATTTTTTAGTTTTAGAAAACATAGGAAATGGAAGCGTGTGGAAAATGTTTAATATAACAAATATATGGACATATATATTTAAATTTGTACGTATAGTGAATAAATGATTAAAATAGTAGGCAACAGAAATAATTAAAATTTGTAGGATATAAAATATTATCAACTAAAATGTTTAAGAAAAGAAAAGTTTCAGTTACCTAAAATCACTGTAATTAGCATTGAAATTGGATTGAGTCTGCCAGCGAAACCGGTTTTCTAGACCAAATTCGATTTTTCAATTTTCAATATTTACAATGACGTGTATGGAGATGTATCCTACGAGTTTCCGTTTCGAAAACGTATCAGGCTACCCAATAGGAGTTTATGCGTGCATATATAGCATGCTGTTGAATATGTATATTAAATGGTTGAGATATATCTAGCATAATCTCTCAAATCCAATCAAGAATTAATGTCATGAAAAAAGTTATGAATATCGAACTGCAGGTGTACGAGGCTGAACTTGTGATCCTCAGCATGGGACTGTACAGTGGGTTTCCGAACATCCCAGAATTCCTTCCAAATCAAGGGCCACAAATATTCCATGGCCAAGTTATGCATTCAATGCAATATGCTGCAATGGACGCTCAAACTGCTCTTAAATTTATCAAAGGAAAATCAATCACTATTATTGGCTCCAAGAAAACTGCACTTGATATCGCTGCTGAATGCGCTAATACAAACGGTAACACATATCTAACCCGTGCTAGAAACTATATGATTATGCTATCATAGTCCCAACTAGACATCTTACTAGGAACTAACAACAGGCGAGATGTTATAGTTGTGGATCCCTCAACACATTCGCGTTCTGATCACAATAATGTGGGGACACTACTTATCTTGTTGCGGGATGCACGAATAGGGAATCCTTCTTGGTTCCAAGTAGGACGTATGCTCACTACCATTTCAATTAAACAAAGAACAATGTTATCTTATTGGTTGTCGTTCCAAGTAAGATCGAATGCTTATTAGCATTTTCTTTAGTTAAACAAACAATGTGATCTGAATTATTGCTTTCTTGTATGGTATTAATCAGGAGTTGAACATCCTTGTACAATAATTCAAAGAACACCTCATTGGTATATTCTGAGTGAGAAAATCTTTGGTATCAATCTTGCTTTCTTCTACTTTAACCGATTTTCCGAGTTAATGATTCACAAACCTGGACAACCATTTCTTCTTACCTTTTTGGCCTTCTTACTCTCTCCATTGGTAAGCTGCTTAATTATATATATTTAGTTAAATAATTTAGTAACGAGTTTCCAAAATAACTGTTTATTTTTCAATTTCAGAGATGGGGAATTTCCAAGCTGATAGAATGGTATCTGAGATGGAAGCTCCCTCTAAAGAAATATGGAATGATACCAAAATCCAGCTTTTTCCAAGACTTTTCATCATGTCAAACATGCAAGCTACCTGAAAAGTTCTATGAGAAAGTTGAACAAGGAAGCATAATTATTAAAAAATCAAAGTGTTTTAGCTTCTGTAAACAAGGTGTTGTTCTTGATGGAGAATCTGAGCCATTAGAAACAGACATAGTAATTTATGCCACAGGATTCAGAGGGGACCAAAAGATAAGAAGAATTTTTCAATCTCCATTCTTTCAGAAATTCATTACTACAGGCTCTTCACCACCTGCCATCATTCCTCTTTACAGGTCAGCTCGGATTTATTATAACAGAGGATGATGTTCTCAATTTTCCAAAATCACCAGTTTCTTTAAAAATTTACATTCTATCTAACAATGCATAAATGAGCTAAAACTTAAAAGGAAAAAAAAGTTAGAAGAATTCAAGTTTCTTAGAATAATATTCAATTCTCAAAATTTCTGTTTTGAAGTCATGAACAGTCACATTGACATTGTTATACATCATGCATTTTGCTATAGCCTATAGGCTAGAACCTTTATCCTCTTTGCCATAAGGAAAAATAATCAGAAATATCTATTTGTAAACCAGTGAAATCACGGAGTATTTTTTTGGAAATAACCTTTTGTCATATATCACCTACCTTTGTAATATTAATTTCAAACAACTTCTTTTTTCATGTTAAGGTCGGATTTTTCCCCAAAATTATTTGTGCATTCACTGTTACAGTCAACTATTTTTGGGTCATTACAATATTAGGTAGATATTGTCTGTTTGACTTGTGTCTCACTTTTTGCGTAACGTATGGCTCTGAAACACGTCTATCTAATTTAATTTATTAGTATGTTCCAATAAATAATTCTATCCCAATGTGGAATTCAGTTAATTCCCCTTATAATCGTTCTTTCCAGTAAGAGTAGCTTTTTGTTCGGACTTTCCACCTCGATTGTCACCCCTCAGAAAAGAATCCTTTATCCTTGTTCAAATGTGTTCTTAAACATTTCGTTTTGTGTGGTAAATGATGAAAAGATTCTAAGTTTATGTGATCATATATATCTCATTACAGACAAGTTATTCATCCTCGGGTTCCACAACTGGCTATCATAGGATACGCAGAAACACTGTCGAATTTGAGTGCAACTGAAATCAGATGCCAATGGTTAGCAGAATTTCTTGATAGAAAATTTGAACTGCCTTGTATAAGTGAAATGGAAAAGGAAATGTCAATATTGGACAAATTTCTGAAGCATCATACGAGCAATTCTAGAAGAGCTTGCCTTAGTAATATACATATATGGAGCAATGATCAATTATGCAAGGACATGGGATGCGAATCCAGAAGAAAAAATGGATTTTTTGCAGACTTATTTGTACCATATGGACCTACTGATTATACTGGCCTCTCCGTTTATTCAAAGAATAATTCAATGTACTAATCAATTGCTTACAACATATGTTAGATAACATATTTTTTACATATATGTTTGCAAGTCTTTAGAAAAACAAATTTTTATAGATCAATATAAAACAAGTTAGGTCATGTTCTTTTTTACTTATATTCAGCACATTTCAGCAATTTCAGTTCAGTTTAGCAATTTCAGTTTTATTCAGCAATTTCAGTAATTTTAGTTCTATTCAACAATTTCATTCAGAAATTTCAGTCCAGCAATTTCAGTTTTATTCAGCAAATCCAGTTCAGTTCAGCAATTTCAGTTCAGTTCAGCTCTATTCAGTTCAGCCAAAATGAACAGGACCTTATAGGTTTATAACATGTTTTATATTAATTTCTGACAAAAACATGTTATTAGGGCTTAGCTATCAGTTTGAGCGTTTAGTTAATTCAATCGATTGAGTAATATGGTATCATAGCCTTTGTGACCTAAAAAGTTTTTCAGTTTGAATACTAGCAACCTCATGTATTTGTGAATTAAAAACACATGATTGGATGAACATGTATTGTGCACACTTCAAGTCCAATGAGCATTCGGGTGGAGGGATGCGTGCATTAGAGAGTAATATAAAACACGTTATTAGCTCTTGCCATAGTTAGGTAAAGGCAGGCTTGTCTTGGACTATATTTGCGAATGTTGTTCTAGTTCTCTGATAAGTTTATACAAGATCTTGAAACTCAAAAGAGTTTGACAGTATAAATTATTAAGAGTTATCACTAAAAATACAACTTGCAGTTGCAGAATGTTTAATTTAATGTTGATGAAGTGAAGAAGATAAATTTAAAAAGTCTTCCTAGTCCTCCATACAGTTAAACATTGTTGTATATGAATATATTATGTTAAATTTCAACGTTTGATGAACTATGGTACATTGAAGACGATTATAGTTAGTTGTCCATCCCAATTTTATGAAGTCCTACCATTCGGTTGTTTTTCGACTACAGAAAAAAGAAAAAAAAAAAAAAAAATTCAATGAAACTGAATTCAGCCGGAAAAGTCGTGAAACTACAAAATTTTCAATGAATACCATGTCACCTACTATATTAATCGGACTTGAAACTTAGAAGTTTTAACTAAGCAAAAAAAACACTATTTGGCCACCGACCTATCTTAAATTTGTACATTTGGTCATCAACTTTTTATTTTGGTCATGGTCACTCGCCTTTATAATTTGATCATATTTGTCCATTGAATTATCAATTTAGTGAAATTTCACCATTATTCAATAAAATAGAAAGGAAATAAATATGTTAACCATTAAATTTTCACTATTTCAAATAAGAAAATTAATTTTAAAACTAAAAATTACAAAAGAACAAAAATGTAAGAATGTCATTCAGAGTAACTTTCACATGGTCCATGACTGACCAAGTTAATTTGGTCAGTCACCGTTCTGTGTAATGACGGTGACTGACCAAATTAACTTGGCCAGTCACGGACTATGTGAAAATTACTATGTCATTTAACATAATAAATGTGAGATTTCACCATATTACAAAAGTGAGTGGTCAAATGTGACTAAATAAAAAGTCAATGACCAAATGCATAAATTTGAGATTAACTAATAGCCAAATAATTACTTTTCCCTTTTAATTACAAAAGTGTGGAAGTGATAGTTATCGTATTAGAGACTGTTTAATAACTGAAGAAGTTGTTTCTTCAAAAAAAGAAAAAACTTGAAGAAGTTGTTTATAACCAAAATAAATACAAAAATAAAAATAAAATAAGATAGTCCTAAATTAAAGGGACATGGAAGTTCTTCATGACCAAACAAAATGGTTTTGCTTAGTTCCTTTTTTTTATATAATTGTTGATGAAATTGAACCCTTGTGAGGCACTTGTATATGTTTATATCTAAATATTATTAGCTTTTATAGGGTAAATTAAACAAGTGCATACCATATTTTAAGTTAACCTCATTACGTTATACTAATTTTCTTTTCTCACATTAATATGTACCACATTTGTACGATCTCACAATAAAGTATACATACACTTTACATCACCGGTTAAAATTGGTTGTTAAGTCCAAAATGTACTTAATTTAGCTATGTATTTAGTATAGATTTTTATAGCATTTCATATAGTTTTAGTGCATTTAGCTTAGAAATAACTAGGTTAGGGGTAAATTAACTACTTTATGATTGTTTTGATATTCAGAGCTTAATCTAGTGAAAACGTTGCAATTTGGTGTTAGTTCGAACTGAAAACGAGCAAAAGAAGACATACAAGTTCATGCAAGGTCGTGCGGAGAAGTTATGGTGCAAGCTAAAGTTGGAAAAACAGAGAAAAACTCGAAGTTTCCTTCTCTACAGCTCGCGCGCCAGACAACATTTGTCTCTGGCGCGCAAAGGCAAACCAGACTTGTCTCTGGCGCGCCGAGACACAGTTTCATGAAAAGCTGAAATTGTTCCTTCTTATCCGTACAACTCTTCCGAAAAGTCGTGTATCTTCTCAACGATCACGACCATTCCCAGAAGATTGTAACCCTTCGAAACACACCTCTTGATGCCTATAAATACACCTTTGATCTCTGAAATTAGCGTTGTTGAACTTACTTACAAAAAGAACACAAAAATCCTTACTTACATTTCCCGTAAACCTTTACCCGTAAATTTGCTCACACATATTGTTTCAGCCGAGTATTCAGACCAGAAACTCAATAAGATTTCGTTCTTTAAATAAGGTTTAGTAGTTTAGATCGAGAGATCAACTTTGTTCATCCGTTCATCGAGGGAAATCGAGCAAGAACGCCCCGAGGCTTGATACGCCTTCCGAGTACAGTAAAAAGGATTGACGCTCCTGTTTCCTTACACTTGTTTATGTTCTGTCCAACTCTGATTTTCTGTTTATAAATTGTATGAATACGATATTGAGTTTATAAAGAGATTTATGTTCTTCATATGCTTATGTTCTTGAATTAATAAGTTTGCATGCTAAGTAAGATATTTACATCAAAATAGTTGCTAATTATAATAACTTGTGTTTATCATTAACTTATAATCTAGTGATACGAATAAGTTCGGTTTCTTAGGTTATAATCTAGTTTTACATGTATGATTGTAGTCGGTTATAATATTGATACGAATAGGTTCGGTTAATGTATAATTGATGTTTATATGTGGTTAACTTGTTTGCATGTATCGAGAGATCGAAATAAGTTATATCGAGATTAGATTAAGTATATTAAGATTGTTCAATATTGTATTTACGTGCTTAAATGAATTGTTGTCTTGCCTTTAGAATGAATAGAAATCCAAACATATGCGTTTGGTGACTTGAAGTATTTGTTATACGTGAATGGTACAGTAAGTTGTGTTTTAATCAACCAAATCAATAAGGATTATCGTTTTATCTATTTGTGAAAAGAAAACGAACACGAGTAAGAGAAAGTTTAAGTATATTGTTTCATCTCTATGGGTCCGATCTTTTTATTACCATATGCGAATCTGTGCACTTGTAGAAATAACGCAACATTGGTCAAAATGCTACGTTATCCATTTTCTTTTTTCACCTTTGTAAAATGTGGTTACTACTTTTCCTTTTCTCCTTTTCCTTTCAAAATGTCAGAAGTGCTGACCTAGTTAAGATGTTCGGTCTCCTTCTTCGTGTTTACTCCTGCCTTTATTAAAAAAATTTGGAAGAAGTGAAGATTTATCTATATTAATTTATATTTCATGTATTGAACTATATTTTCTTCCTTTATATAGTTTTATCTTATGTCATTTTCAGAGTGTTTTATTATTGTGTTAATTTGTTTTTTAGTAGAATGAAAAAAAATAGATATTTGGGATTTAATTCACCCTCTTATCCTTTAAAGAAAAATTAGTTCAGGCTTTTTCCTTTCCCGAAAGGGATTAGTTGAGGCTTTAAAACATGAAAAAGAAAGCTGAACTTGAAGGCTATTAAACTAAGGTCGGCAATATTTAATTGGAAATTTATGAATTATGTTTGGAAAGCTGTTGATCTTGAAAGCTATTAAATTAAGGTCGGCAATATTTAATTGGAAATTTATGGATTATGTTTGTTACTTTTATTGGTTATTTATGAAAAAACTATCTTATTTGTTTAAAGATCCTTTAGTTTTGCAGTCATGTTCACCTGGTCATTAGATGACAAAGTAGTATATGGTCATTCATCCACAGATTAGCTTTCATTATAATCTGACCGTTCAGAAATCAAACATTTTATTTTGTAGAAATTAAAGATTATTTAGTTCCTGATTTTAAGTAATTTAATGAAAAAAATAAAGGAGAGACAAAGCACAACCATTTTCTACTTCCTGTAACGTCGTTCGTCTGACCGGAGAAAAACTAGTAACTTTTTCTTCTTCCTCCCACAGACAATAATCAGATGTCATTCAATTCGTTATGATCTTTTCTGCTACACGCTTGAGTTGATGTGAAACGCATAAATTCATTGAGTTGATGTGATGCATTAATTTCTTAATCTTGGAAAAAATTGAAAAATAGAGTTGCTTGATGAAGAAACTGCATTGGAATTTCTCATCAAAATGTGGTAGCTCGGATCCCACCACTTATTCATGTTGAGTTTGTTTTATTGCTCAACATACACAATCAACAATATATATCTTCTCTCTCTATGACATTGATGGCGGATTTTTTTGCTACATTTTTGTTCAGGTTTGCATCAACACATCAGAACATTTTGATTTTAGCTATTTATTCAATTTAATCTGCAAGTCATGTTACCTCTTAGCTTTGGCTAATTCTATAAACAGGCTTAATTTCAATGGAACTAGGCGAGGTTAGCATACAACTCACGGCTTAATTTGATTAGTTTAATTTTATGGTCAAATCGAAAAATTGCCAGCAATAGGGAGAGGACGAGTTAGGAGAATAATTGGGATTCAGTAGATATGAGTTTAGCAAATAAGGCCACAAATGCATTAAACGGTTGTAGGGCTAGTGTTTTCCGGCTTCTCAAGGTCTTCCGGCGTAGTAACAAATAATGGCGAGAATGTAATTTTAGTTTCTGAATCATGAGATTATAATAAAAGCTAATCTGAAAATATATGATACTATGTGGTGAATAGGGTTGTCAACAGGTCGGATCGGATCGAATTTTGCAAAAACCAAACCCGTTCTGCCAGATATTCGGATAAACCTGAATCCGAACCCGATTACTAAACGGATTTGAAATCCTTACCCAACCCGATCCGCGGGTAATAACCGAACCCGTCGGATATCCATAAACCCGAATATTTATTTCTTTTTAATTATTTAATACAAATTTTAAATATATTAAGGACAAGAGAGTATACTAACTCAGACGAAAATCTTGGTCTCCATCATCGAAAATTAAAACGGCTCCTCGTCTTCCGGCTTTCCCTTACACCGCTATCGTAATATCCGGCTTGCCGCCTTTTGAGCTCGATTGAAATCGTTGCATGTCCTTTGTGATTGATTGAAAGAAAAGAAAAGTAGATGAATAAAGGGAATCTGTAAGAATCTAATAAGACTTTGTTTGTAGGGAAGAAAAGGGCCTCGTGTGTCACGGCGTTGCAAGGAAATGCAAGGAAAGAGCCACCAAAAAAATCTCAGCAGTAGATGAATAGAGGCAGTGCAAGGAAAGAAAAGAAGAGTACATGAATAGCGGCGGTGCAAGGAAATGCAAGGAAAGAGCCAAAAAGAAAATCTCAGCAGTTTATATATGAGTTGGGTAGGGTTATATTCGGGTTTATAAACGGGTATCCGCTCGGATTTTATAATCTGGTTTCTCGGGTTGCGGGTTCGGGTAGCCGATCCGGTTTACATAGCTTACCGAATCCGATCCGAATCCGACTGTCGGGTGTGAAAAAAAAACCATACCCGATCTGCGGGCATTTTAATCGGGTATTTTTCAATCCTAACGGGTCGGAACCCTACGGGTATGGGTTTGTGTCCGACCAATTGACAAGCTTAGTGGTGAATGAGACTTTTTTTTTTAGAGGAACAAAATTCTTAATTATGATAGTCCAACGTAATAATAAGATTTTGTTCTTTTATACTATTAAATTGAACTTTTGTTCTTTTATACAATTAAATTGAAATGAATTTACTTAATTGAATTTTTTAAGCTGAATTAATCTCAATTTTACCAAAAGAAATTCCAGAGTTAAAATTATAAAAAGTCACAAACCTTTTTTCTTATTTCTAGCCGGCCACCCAACAACTTTTCATTATTTTATTTGTTAACGGATGCTTACTTCAGTCCACTATTTGTTTTTCCTTCATATCTTTCTTGCTCAAATATATTTTCTTTTTTTACTATCTCGATTACAAATTTTATTTTATTTTCAATTATATTAAAAGGATCAACAAATCAATGCAAGACATTGCATGAAAGCTCATCCACATAGAAGGAGCTGATCACTGCATAAATATTGTGGACCTATAGAGATAATATAGTGAAATACCTTTTTTCTTCGTCATATACCCTTTTATTATTGTTAATATAATAACTTTATCAACATGATGGAGTAGTCCAATCATACAGCAACAAATACAAGATGATATATGCAAAATACAAAAAAATGATAAATAATAATAATAAGTATATATGTAAGGTGTAATGTAATATATATAACAACATATATATGAATTGTTTTAACCTTAAGATTCTTAGGTAGGTATGGAGAAGCGTGTGGCTATCATCGGAGCAGGAAGTAGCGGCCTCGTTGCCGGGAAATACTGCCTGAAAAAGGGATTCAAACCGATGATATTCGAATCTGATTCAAGAATCGGAGGAGTTTGGGGGCATACACTCGACTCAACTAGGCTACAAAACACAAAAGAAGTATACAAGTTTTCTGATTTCCCTTGGGATTCCTCTGTACATGATGTGCATCCTACTCACTCTCAAGTTCTTGATTATTTGGAATCTTATGCTCGACATTTCAGAATCTTGCCTTGTATTAGTTTGAATTCCAGGGTGATCAGTATAGATTACGTTGGTGAATCTTTTCAAGAAATGGAATCTTGGGACCTTTGGAGTGGAAATGGTCAAGCTTTTGGTTCCAAAGGGAAATGGCATATCAAAGTGCAGGACACCAACACTTCTGAAATTAAGGTAAAAGTATGCTTTTCGACTACATAGCTCCGGTGGTCATTAAATTTGGGGTCACATTTAAAAAGATTACTAGACTTGATTTTATTTAAATGATGTCATTCTAATATACTCAGTTATATTTCTTAACTGTTATGGAGCTTTGGTGAGAGTCGACCAAATTTAACTAGATTGTCACGTCACTGTTTCATTAATGTTTCCTTCTTAAAATTGTTGAAATGACTTTATTTCAATAAAAATAAAGTTCAATGATTTTACTGAAAACAAATTAATATGTGACATTTTTAGCAAGTAATGACCCCAAACTTCATGTTCATATTTGCAATGTAGCCATGTTGACATATTAGATTTCTTTTTTAAATGACCCAAAAAACAAATTTATTAATTTCGTTATAATAAACTAAATTGGGTAGGATTACGAAGCTGAGTTTGTGATTCTTTGCATTGGACAATTTAGTGGGTTTCCTAACATTCCCGAGTTTCCTGAAGAAGAGGGTCCAGAAGTGTTCATAGGAAAAGTAATGCATTCAATGGAATTCTCTGCTTCGAACAATTTGGGTACATCTAAGTTCGTCCGAGGAAAAAAGGTTGCAGTCATTGGCTCTCATAAGTCTGCAATTGACATTGCTGCAGAATGTGCAAATCTAAATGGTATGAAAATAATAAATCAATCCTCACCCTATCAACTGTCTAATTAGTTTCTGGAATTCAAAATCATGTATGAATTAAGGGCACAAAACATATATAGTTTTAATTTAGAAATAATGTGTTCTCGTACAGAATATAATTTCTCATGTAAGAATTAGTAATTCTTCAATGTTTCCATTTTTCGCCTTATGGGTATATATGCACTTCCTTGAAAACGTACAAGTTGGCTGCAAATGTGTGCGTTAAGATTAAATTTGTGCTTAAAACCAATACAAATGATGATGAAATGCCTTATTTTTCCATCAGGAAGTAAGTATCCATGCACCATGGTACAAAGGAATGCACATTGGTGTCTTCCAAGTGGTTTTTGGAGTGGACTTATGCTGGGTTTCCTGTACATGAATCGTTTTGCAGAGTTAATGGTTCATAAGCCTGGAGAAACCTTTCTCTATACTCTTTTAGCCTTTTTCCTCTCTCCCTTGGTAACTTCTTTATACTTCCACGATATTCTTCGCTTTTTTTTAGCTTAATACATCATCGGTCCTTGAACTTTCTTCATAAAGCTTGATTGACCCATTGCACTATCAGGTTTATTTTGATATATACTCCTCAATTTTTCTAAAATATATTCACTTAGATCACTAAAAAGTTGAATTTGTCCCATGAACTTCCATAATGTCTCGATAGCCTAAATATATGGATCAACTATCTACATTTTAAGGTCATGTTCTTTATGACTGAAATTTACTGAACTGAAAACTCGTGTATTGAATAGAATTCACTTTAGTGTAGTGCATTTAAAAGAAGAAAAATTACTGAAATTACTAAACTTAAATGAGTTTATTGAACTGAAATTACTGATAAAACATAAAAAAAACAAAGCCTTAAATAGTTAGTCTATTGTGACTGTATGAAAGTTCACGAGACCAATATTTTGGACAAGTTCATTTCAAGTAATTTAAGGGGCTATTGGGACATTGTGGAAGTTAAGGGGATAAATCAACTTTTCTGGACAAATTTAAGGTGGATGATGTGTTAAGTACTTTTATTTTTAGAAAACGTTTTTAACAATATGTGATGAAACTTCGAATCTTCAGAGATGGGCAATTTCAAAAATCATCGAAACCTTCCTTAGGTGGAAATTTCCATTGAAGAAATATGGTATGCTACCCAAATTCAAATTTAGTGACGACATATCATCATGTTTGATATCTATACTGCCAGAAAAATTTTATGACAAAGTGGAAAAAGGTAGCATCGTCATTAAGAACTCACCAAGTTTCAAGTTCTACAAGAAAGGTATTATTATCAATGGAGAAAGTCCGCAATATTTAGAAACAGATCTTGTCATATTTGCCACTGGATTCAATGGTGAGGAAAAGCTCAAGAATATTTTTTCCTCTCCGGTATTCCAGGACCAGATAAAGGCGACTCCATCAATTCTTCTTTACAGGTTTGTGTGCTTTTTAAACAAGATAATACATTATCAAGTCTAATAAATTTTTGTTTACATGATTAATATTTTGTGCAGACAAATTCTACATCCACAAATACCTCAAATGGCGATTATAGGATACAATGAGAATCTCTCAGCGTTGGCTAGTTCGGAAATGAAAACCCTATGGTTAGTAAATTTTCTTGATGGGAATATTGAATTGCCTTGCATAAGAGAGATGGAAAAGGAGGCCAAAATGTGGGAAAATCACATAAAGCAAGCAAGTGGACAATACTATAAGAGAGGGTGTATTGGAAATACTACAACATGGTATAATGACATACTTTGCAAGGATATGGGCTATAATTCTAAGAGGAAAAATGGCTTCTTAGCTAATCTGTTTATACCCTATACGTCTGCGGATTATGCTAATCTCATAACAGATTGAGATTTTTAGAGTCAATCCGTTTTATTGTTGTTTTTCAGCTTAAACCATATGCAGCTCCCTTTACTTGTCTAGAAAAGTCATTTTTCTCTCTTAACTTGAGAAACGTTCTATTAGCCCCCTCAACTCTTCTAAAGTGCTACTAATATAGACAATGTATTGCCGCTGATATTTAGAACCACTGCACTAAGATATATAACAGATATTGCTTCTCGTGCACTTTCTAATCATAACGATGATAATCAGTGTATTAACGCCATTGAGGTAAAGTTGACGCTTATCCTTGATCTCTTTTAGATATACAAGTAGGTAAAGCTTGATATTACATCTTATTACAATCAGGGGCCACGGATCTACCACTATTTCCCAAGGTATTTTAATCATTATAAAGATTACAGTAAGGATACGTTTTAATGCCATTACATTTCAATTCTTCATGCAAAAATCATGCATTCTAGAATAACATTTCATTTAGTCTTTTTGACAAAAATTCGGCAACTAAAACTCACCGAAGATGCTACATGGCGATCACATCATTTAATGTTTCTACATGACATAATATTTTTTGATTTTTTTTATATAATTTGCTAATTTAGAAAAGTGAAAAGCGGATAAATATGTTTTTTGAAGCAAGAGTGGGTAATATGTTGATAATTTGATCAATTAATGTTTGAGTTTAAGAAGAAGGGGTTGTGCAGCATATTATTATTTAATTTTTTTTATTACTTTCTAAGTTACATGAAAGTTAAATATGTGATTTTGAATACTAGAAGTAATTTGCAGTGAGTTTATTTCGAATTCTGGTCGAACGGACTATGTACGAATGTTATCCAAAAATTCGATGATTTTTGCGTTAAAAATTGAAGTTTTATGATATTTTTGTTTCATTTCTGACAGTTGGAGAACGATGAGTTTAATTAACCCGAATGATGAAAAGGAAAATAAAATGTAGTTGAAAAATCACATAAAACAAAATTCGGTTCCAAATATATATATCCCATTGAACAATAGCCTTATTTTGGTTCCTCGGATACTTGCTGCCAAGCCATTAACTATATGCATTTAAATATCTGCACCTTCCTCTTTTTGTTTCTCCCACTTCTCTACATAACTTCCCCATTTTCACTAAGTTTTTTCTATTTAAAGCATCTTTTCTTCCTCTCTTACATCAATTCCTCCATATACATTTATTAAAATGTTGAACCAAGCAATAATTGATTGGATTTTTGGGGGAGTTTCTGTATCATTATTTAATTACAACTTACAACATATCCATTTCTCTCCAAGTCCTCCATTTCTTTCTCTCTTTCATTATTTTATTTTGTTTTTTTGTTTTTCTCCAATCTACCTTCTTCATTATTTTTCTTTCCCTAAATTTACAATCCTATTTTTTTCATCTTGATCTCTTGGAAACTTAATCGACATGTCCATGGCAAAACCCTTCTACGTTACAGTAGAAGACTTTCACCTTTCACAATTACGATATTACTTATTTCGCAGCTCAACCATGCTTGGTCTAGTCGCTATTGCGCTTCTACTTCTCGCCTTTTTTTACTGCAAACGCTCCCAGGAAGAGAGAGATCCGGAGGATGGAGGAGAAGGATGTAACATTAGGGGAAATGAGACGGATATGGTTTGTGAGGAGCGGATTTTGGTGATCATGCCTGGTGAAACTGAGCCTACATTTTTCGGTATAGCTAAGCCAATTTCTAGGCAGTAGCTAGAGAGCAAAGCCATAGACGGTGTCTTTAAACTTATAATTTTAGTGTTTCTTTGTAGAAGAAATTGAACTTTGTAGTTCTAGCTACTTTTTATTTTTCTCTCCTACGAAGAGTTAAAACACTGTTTGGTTAGAATTACAGTCAATGACAAATGTAAAACTCACTAGTAGTATGTGTTTTTTATGTAAATTTATATTTATCTGAGTGTTTTTTTGTCCATATAAAGCTAAAGTTCCATATGCAATTTCACTGATTAATTTTTCAGTATTTTTCAATGACCAATGAGTGATCCAACCAGCACCATCTAAATCCGTCCCTAATTACAAAAGAGCTCCTAAATGCTTCTTGTAACCCCAGCTCAATATTTGTTTTAATCTTAACAAATGCTGCTTTCTTTTTTAATGTCTAAAACATCCTTTAAATTCAAAATAATATTTTGTTTTGATAAACTATAGCGGGTTGACAAATGTGGTTGGTAAAAAGTAATATATGATTGGCATCAATGTTATCGTTGATAAGCAATGCATGTGTGCTATCAATTGTTGACAGATCTAGAATTGTCTAAGGGCCGTGCTTAATTGAAATTTGTTGTGCACCTCACTAGTTCAATTGAGTTTTTCGATGAGTAATGAAGTCTGGTTTAACCAGTTAGGTCTTTTTTTTTTTTTTATGATGTTTAACTAGTTAGGTTTTGAATACGACCCTTAGTATAGGTATAAGATTTTAGTTGAAAGAAAATCACTTGAAAGGTTTTTGACGATACTCAATTCAACAATTTAGATAAGTTATAGGAAAAAATAGAGTTTTTTCTAATGAATCCTCTGTCTACCTAGCAAATTGTTGGGAGGTCTAGGTTCGTAATTTATAATGTAAGACTCCCAGTATGATTTTGACAAGTATACAGTGTCTTCACGAATCTATTAAAATAAATGGGGTCGGTATAAAAAGATAAAACAAATGGAGCCAGTTGCATATACCGAACTAGAAATGACTATTATTGGCTTCAAGAAAAATACACTTGATATTGTTGTGGAATGTGCTCATGCAAATGGTATAAGAAACACATTAAAGAAGATATCTCCATAATATATATCTAATTTGATTCCGAATTGGAAGTCAAACAAACAAATTTACCTGAATTAATGTTGCTTAATTCTTGTATGGTATATAATATATTAGCCCTACTGGCACACCTTGTATTGTATAATTTCAAAACAACACATTGGTTTCTCCAAAGTGAAAAAAAATAAAAAAAAATACAACTGAGTGTCTGGAGTCCTAGTTTGATATTTAATTTTTCTTAGACTTTTACTTTCCTATATATCATCCAAAGCCAATCTAAAGCAACACTTGGAAATATGCCTCTTACCAGAAATACCAATAGCATTTGATCGCCGATCGGGATGCAGAGCAATAAAAAAACATATTGTAGTTGGTTAAAGAGAAAGATGAAACAAAAGGTTAGATGTTGGAGATTTAATCAAGGTTTAGTGTAAAACATATTGGATGGGATCTATATCACACATTTATTTTTTAAATTAGTACCTTCACATTTATTTTCTTCTGGTGAACTTTTGTAAACATGTCTTTAAATCTTTGCATTTTTCATATATTCTCATCATTTGAGTAATAATATGATTTATTGACCTTAATTTGCTTTAAGCGAAGAGTAAAAAATCAAAATTACATGATATAGCATAATATTTCTATTCTTGAGATATATTTTAGCTGTTTATTCAAATAACTGACGACTTGAAGGTTTGGGATAATCTTAATTGAATTAAAATATTTTGTGGATTTGAAACACATGAGAAAACATGTGTTGAAGGTAAGTAGCTAAAAGACCAGGAGCTAAGAAGTAGCGGAATATACTTTTAGCATATATAACTTAAATAAAGTCGTTGATCCTATTAGGATTTTTGTTAACAATTATGTAGAAGGATTCTATACTTTTTCGTTTGCCAAATAACATACTTAATTTTTTTTTTAGGAAACACTATTATATTCTTTTCTATACATCCATATCTTTTTATTTGGCAACTATGTTTAAAAGTAAATTAAAGCATATGGTTACACTCTTCTCTTATAAGAAAATTATATCTATAGTATAAAACAAAAACACAACTATTGCAGTGATTCTCAAATGATTTCAATAAAATATCAAAATTGCCATTAATTTGGTTGTAAACTTGTAATGTGTAAACTTGTAATGTTAAAATAACCAATACTTACAGTTTTTTCGGACCCCACTCCATCCATTTGCCCTCCTACTTTCTTGACACGTTTTCAGTGACTCTCTCTTTTGTTTTTCTTTAACATTTTCAAGCTTTCTGAACAAATTCTTTGAAATTTCTTTTTCTCCTTTCTTAGGATCTCATTTTCTCTCCATTTCTTATCTATTTACACATCCACGGTAGATGTTCATCTTAAATTGGCTATTAATTTAGACAAAATTGTTTTTACTCATCCCAAACCATAACTTGCTTTTTTTTTTATGTCAAATGAATATTCGTTTAGTACTACAAAAGGTGAAATTGATGAAGAAAATATGTAAATATTTTGTATGTTGGAGTTTTTGAAGTCTAATGTAATAGTTAAGATTACATGTTTTTGAGATTAATTAAGATATGGGTCCAATTAATTCGATCCGTCCGAAATGGAACGGGTCAAGCCCATTTGAGAGGAAGAAGTGATTAGAAAGCCCATTAGGTTAGATGGATAAATTAGAGTTTCTCCACCTATAAATAGGCCTACCCTAATCACCAAACACACAAGTAAGACAAGAGAGAGAAACGTCGGAGCTCTGCCTCTTCCTCCTTATTCAGCCGAGCCTCCTCTTTCCCATCTCTCTGTTCTTCGCTCTTAATCTATGGATCAATAAGACTTCTCTGGTTAACGTCGTGTGGTTGTCTCAATCTGGTGATACAAGATCGTGGTGCTAAGATCCGCTTCCTCTACTCTGAGAGATTTGATGGTTCTGATATATTAGGTACGTCCGAACCCGTTTATCTCATATGGATTAGTATGTCGGACTAATCCCTTCACATATATAATTATCTGATTTTTCCAAAGCAAAGCGAGGGTTGCGTACTAGTAGATATATATAAATCAAAATGTATAATTTAAGATATGAATAAAGGTCCATCATTAAAAAATAATAAGTAAAATTACACGGACTACAGACTGCATGTTAAATATATTGAAACTCAAAGATAACAACATCATTCCGATTTCGGTAAATAATTTATTAGTCCATAAGTTATAATGAAACACACTGTTTAATCATGCACATTGCTCCTTTGTTAAGTGCTAGTTGGATTTTAAATGCCTAAACTGGCTTGAAATTGCTCCAAATCATATGCTCAATTTGGACACCTATACGAGATCTAGATGGTCAGTGACCTTTGTTTTCAACAGTAATATATATATATATATATATATAGGGGAGAGATCAGGTGAGAACCAAGGTCATATGTCAGAACCAATTTGTGGTGAGAACCAACCAAAACTACGTCGTTTTAGGAACTGATGGACGCGCAGGGGCATAGCTGTAAATAAGCAGCATGTCATTTTTAATCAATAAAATGCCAAAGTCAAGAGTCGAACGCAGGTCACGTGGGGTGTGGGGCGCGCATGCAAGCCTCCTTTGCTGCTGGGGCATGCTACTAATCTTGTCAATCATTGCATTGTTTTATTAGTATAGTATTTTTAACGTTTTTCATTTAATGAAAAATAAATAAAATTGCCGCTTTTGGAAATGAACCAACACTTCAACCAACAAAAGTAAGCCCTTATCATTTGCTCAAATGCATTTATCTCATTTGTTGGTAAATTAATTTATTTATATAGTCACACTATCCTTTAGATTGGATATATTATTATAACAATAAATTAAAATATTTTCAGATGGCAAAACAATAAATTCAATTCTGAACATGAGGCCAAACATTCTAAACATGAATTATAATATCCTGAACATGTATAAATTTCATTCAAAAAACCAGACAAACCAATTAGATACACAAGCAATCTTCAGAATTCAATTCTGAACATGAGTCAAAACATTCAAAACATGAATTATAATATTCTGAACATGTATAAATACCATTCAAAAAATTAGACAAACCAATTAGATCCACAAACAATCTTCAAAATTCAATTATGAACATGAGGCAAAACATTTTAAACATGAATTCTAATATCCTGAACATGTATAAATATTATTCAAAAAATCAGACAAACCAACTAGATCCACAAGCAATTCAATTCTGAACATGAGGCAAAACATTCTAAACATGAATGTTAAACTTCTGAACACGTGAGTTATGTATTCAATCGTAGGTTTTAAATTTCAGAAAATGATTTAAAATTTTTAATATAACGTATATTAAAAATTTCAAAATTTTCAGGAAATCAAAAAATTCAAAGTAAAAATATAAGAAAAAGGGAAGAATAAAGAATGAAAAGCAAAAAAAGAGAAGATAATTTTAAAAAAAAAAACTAAATAGACCAACCCACGCAAATAATCAAAAAAGGCAAGAGCATGGAGGATCGAACTTTGGACAAGTGCTACTTTATCTAAGTCCAAGGGATAGTTACGCGTTATAAATAATTAATGAAAACGGTTACAGTTTATATAGTTACGCGTTTAGTATTATGCAAGAGTAACAGCCTGGCCCAGTGGTAAGACAGTCAGCTATGAAGCTTGAGCGTGCAGGTTCGATTCCCCTGAGTGATTTTCACAGGACCCCTCCCTATATATATGTATATAGAGTGATGCTCACATGGTCAATGATTGACCAAATACAATTTGGTCGATCACCGTTAGATCAAAATCTAAGGGTGGAGATTAAATACTAATGCAACTACCAAACTAACATCAACCCTTAGATTTTGATCTAACGGTGATCGACCAAATTGTATTTGGTCAATCATTGACCATGTGAGCACAACTGTATGTATATATATATATATATATATATATATATATGTATATATATATATGTAGAGAGATAAGATCAGGTGAGACAAGATCATTATGCAGAGACTTTTTTTAGTGTGAGACAATTAAAAAGTGGTGGCATTTTTGAAATTTTAAAAACATGGAGGGGCATTATTGAAGGGAAGAGAAGGTGATGTCAGCGCTGATGTCACATCTGGACAGAGAAAAAGTTTTTATTATTTTATTTAAAATGCATTTTCCCGCTCTTTCCGAACTCATTTTTCAAAAAAAAAAAATACCACTGTACTCGTATTAACTAGGCGGTCATTTTGAGATCCATTGTTGTTATTTATAGACGATTTTTATTTTTTTTATTTTTGTTCCAAATTGGATACTTGGTTGTTCCAACAGAATACTACAATTGTTCCACCAGACTACTACATTTGTACCAGCAGAATGTTTTCATTAATTTTTTTTTAAATGCACTCTGGGAGTGTAAAAACATGTAGTATTTTGGTGGAACAATTGGAGTAGTCCGGTGGAACAACCATAAAAAAAAATCGTCTATAAATAACAAAAATGGATTTGAAAATGACCGCCTAATTAATACGAGTTCACTGGTTTAATTTTTTTTGAAAAATGAGTTCAGAAAGAGCGGGAAAATTCATTTTAAAGAAAATAATTAAAACTTTTTCTCTCTCCAGAGGTGACATCAGCGCTGACATCACCTCCTCTTCCTTCCCTTCAATTCACGCATGAGGAGTGTTCCTTTAATTACAAGTTTGTCACCTTCCCCTATTGAATTACATTAATACCCATTGTCTCATCATAAAAACTAGTCTCATCCTAAACCCTTGTCTCATTTGAACTTAACTATATATATATATATATATATATATATATATATATATATATATATATATATATATATAGAAAAGGGATCAAGTGAGAACACCTCTCATATATGAGAACACTTTGTATGTGAGAACACCTCCAAAACTACGTAGTTTTATTAATAAGAGAGGGTTAAAAGGGGAATTTGTCATTTTTTTTTATGGACACGTATGGGATGTAAGAGCAGGAGAGAGAAATTAGTACTTTTTTTAATTATTGTTTATTTCATTTTGTTTAAATAAATTTTCCCGACTTTCCCGAACTCCGATTTGAACTTTTTTTATACCGTTGGATTTGTTTTGTCGAGACGCTTATTTTGAGTACCATTGTTGTTAGGTAAAGTTGACGTTTTAACAATTTGAACATACGTGTTGTAACTTTGAACATGAGTGTCAATTGTAGTTAATTTGCATTTTTTCATTGTTAAAATGTTAAAAAAACTAATATTATCACTAAGATTTGATAATTTTTCATGTTTTGATGCTTAATTTGAACGTATTATCACTAAAACTAGATAATTTCACAAAACATTATACTAATATTATTTTTTCCCATCAAAACTATCAATTGACACATGTTTAAGAACTTAAAAAATTATGTTCAAAAAAATACTTCATATTTTCAAAAACTTAAAACGTATGCTCAAAAGAATAACCTGCATGTTCAAAAACTTAAAATTATTGGTTACAGCAGCAATTGAAACTTGAAAATGTTATGTTCAAATAAATATTCTGCATGTTCAAAATTTTAAAAAATCGTTTTTACATAAGCATCATGGATCTTAAAATGAACCTCTAGACGACACGAGTCTAATGATATAAAAAAATTTGAAATCGGAGTTAGAACAACTCGGGAAAATGATTTTAAATAAAAAAAAGTTAAATTTTTACTCATCACCAACACTTTCTCTCTCCTTTATCTCCTGCGCAACATAATAAAAGGGACAAATTTCCCTTTTGGTCCTACCTCATTATTAAAACTACGTAGTTTTGAAGGTGTTCTCACATATAAAAGTGTTCTTACATATGAGGGTGTTCTCACCTGATCCCTTCCATATATATATATATATATATATATATATATATATATATATATATATATATATATTTTAATAAAATAAATACTTAATACGAGTGGAAAATAAATACTTATTACAAAGTCTTTAAATTTGAATTGCATTTCTAATTACTAGTTCCGAATTAATTTTGTTTTTCATTGTTTGTAACAAACTTAATTATAGTCTAAGAAAAACTTAATTTTACAAAACTAATGATTGAGATTTATTATCAATTTTGTAGTAGAAATTGGGATTAAAATCTAATAGGATTTCACAAAAATCAAATGGCATTCATGTGGTTATATTATTTTTCATATGGGTAAGTGGTGGAAACTGAAATTCCTTTTGGAATTAAACCAACAAATTAATAACAGAAATCCGTTTTTAAACTTTTATTTTTCCCTTTAAAAAGAGAAAATGAACGTCACAAGTAAACGAGTACGTAGGCATTCATCACGATACTTTTATGATACATCATTAGCAATATCATTAATTATGGCAATCAAATGCCCAAATTTCTTTTATTACAAACAAGCAAACAATGGAAAAAAAAAAGGAAAGAAAGGGGTAATTATTGACAAAATTGTACACAAATTATCTTATCTTTAGAGATTAATCCGTCTGATTAACGCATCCCCATTAACTCGGTGCAAGACGAAAGTGAAAATGTCACACATTCACCTCATTTTTCTTTGCAATTTCTATATTTATTGTTGCTTCTTCTTGATTAATGGCTGCCTCTTTTACTGTTAATTCTTTAGAGTTTGTTTCAGGCAATATATGTTCATTCTTTTTCTTCCTGTATATCATGTATAGTATCATCTGCGCTATCCCGAACAAGAATCCTAGTATATTTGGCGACTGCAATAACGATATAAATTATTTTAATTAGATAAATAAGTAAGAACTAATGAAGAGGATTTTAATTAAGAATGAAGGAAATGGAGTAACAGCAATATAGAGATCCTTGACAGCAAGACCATATCTCAACCAGCAGACCGCGCATAGCGTGAGGAAGAAAGAAAGCGAGAATGGCATGTATTCTACACTCTTTGTTCGTATAACAAGTCTTTGGAGGAATCGCGATATCATTTCGAAAACAATAAATCAGTACTATATATAATTACGTAACTTATAATATACATACTTAAATAGTTAAGTAAATAATTAAGAATACATACGTATGTACCATGATATTTAGAGGAGCAGCAAAGACACAGACGGAGAAGATAGCACAAATCCATCCAACCGCATGCATCCTTACATCTCAGTGCAACAATCGGTTTGTCAATACAACAATTAGTAGATATGTGATAGTGTTGAAAACGGTTACCAGTTTCAACGTATAAATCTGAATTCATATGTCACGGTAAGTATGTAAGATATTATTGGGAATCAATGGAAAAGAAACCAAGCTTAAAATGATAAGTAAGATTCAGATATACCCTCGAGGTCCTCGTGGCATAAATAAGGTAAGATAATGAGGTAAATGCTTTGAGCATTTTCTTGAGGGTTGCATAATAGAGTGTCAACATTGCAATAATGCTACCGAATAGGGGGCTAGAGTTTTTATTGTTGTGTCTAATATTTTATATAGTTAATTAAGAGTTCAAATCTTTTGTCCCCATTTTCCTATCCCTTTCCCTATTCCTCTCACATAAAGTGAATTATATTAATTAAAAAATATATATTATGTGGGTCCCTTTTATTCCATACACAAAAAAGGGGTTTAATGTGAGAGAGAATAGGGAAGGGGATAGGAAAGTGGACAGAAGATTCCAACTCGTTAATTAACTAAAAAATATATTTTAATTAATTATACAGTGTTAAAATGACAATTCTATCTATTTGTTTGACGTAGCACGTCATCCTTACGCTAGGCATACAGTAAAATTTCTCAATTTGACTTGGGATTGTATGAAAATATTTATGTTTCGAAAGGAAAAAGGAAGTATATAATGCAATATTACACAACCGTGCAACGCGCGGGTCTTCGACTAGTTTGTTTATTAATAATATAAACCAAATCATCAATATTATGTCTTGCCCCAATGCAGTCAATTTTAAAGCGTAAATTCATAAAACTTGCGCTAGTGTGTTAATGTATAAATCAATATTTCATGCTTCTCCAACACAATTTATCCACCTATTAAGATTAAATCAGAGACATTTGATAAAGTACTCATCGAGGAAAACAGAGAGAAATATGGAGAAGAAGAATAATCTTTCTTATTGATTAAAATGGAAGAATGAAGCCATAACTGCTCAGTCAACTAATATAACTGTCTCTCTAACTAACTTGCCGAAGTCCCGCCTGAATTCAGTTGTAGTCGCCTGCAATCTGTTATGGTGGTTGCTGACGTGGAAATACAGTTGACTGGTTGACTGGATCTAATTGGTTTGTTGCTTGACGTGTTCTGCTCACGTGGCATTCTACTTCATCAACATTGTAGGTCAGGACTAATGTTTTAAAAGACGGACCGAACCGGCCGGTTGGACCAGTCACACTGAAAATCGAATTGCATTCTGGTTTATAAACTCCGTTTTTTTGATGTTACAAAAACCCATAAAGAACCAGGGTCAACCTGGGAACCGACGGTCTGATCGGGACCCGAGTTGACCCCTGTTTTTGAATTATTAAACAAAATCGAAAATATAAATTATGATTAAAAAGGAAGCATTTGCTAAATTACTCCATTCCACTCTCAAATCCCTAACCCAAAAAGTAAATCGATATTGATTCAGTTGACGCCGTTGATATTAGTGAAAATGAACTGATATTTGTGTAATTAGAGTTGTAGGAAAAGGTAAAAATTAATCTTTTTCTTGGATTGGTTTCTACCATTGATGGAAAGAACTCTTCTATTAGCTCTTTGTGCTATAAAAGAGAAGAAAATGAAATATAGATAAAGGAGAAGAAAATATAGGAAGAGATTTGATAGAAAATGGAAGGCAAACAGCGGGTTGGTGCCGCATGGAAGGAATTGTAGCCATTTAGGGTTGTTTATTTTTCTCCAAAGTGGGTGATTGTTTACAAAAAAAGGACATGCATTCTTCAATTGGCCATAATCTTCTTTTCAAATTGATGAATATATATGGGCCTATATAAATGGATTCATACTATATATTAATCCTTAATAAATACAACACCAAATTATATAATATACATATTTATAAAAGACATGTATATATATTATTTATTTATTTATTTTATTATCCAGTTCAACCAATCCAGCTCATTTGGTTGAACCAAATAATCTATGACCCAATAAAAATTCGGTTCAATGTCCGGATTAATTATTGAAACATTGTTCAAGACTAGTAATGATAACCATGTATTAGTCCCAGAAAAGATGTTAGCATCATTATCCATCCTTGATCCCCATATTTTGTAGTGGAGTAGAATGCAGGAATTAGTTGAACCCGTGCAATGATAGCTGACATTAGCCCTTTTCTTGACTCTAATTTCAGCCATATCTTAGCAACGGAATACATACCGATTTTTCTTACCGACATCGCCCATTCCAAACTTATTTTTGCTTGCTCCATTTGTAGAGCCCATTTCATCTTCAAATCAGGCGGCAACTTGCGACTCGTAGATGTCTAAACGTGTTAAGAGCGTAATTAGTAAGATTAACAACAATAAAACCTAGAAATAGAAGGAAAATAAGAGTATAATTAAGCTCACCATGTTCAATTTTCTGGCACTGGATCTGCAAATTTCGATGTCAAAACCTCGAATCAAGGTTTCCGGCTTGAAGGTGCACGCCGCCCCCTGTGGAAGTGAAACTAGCAGAAATTTCTCCACCACAGGTTCAATGAATATTTGGAGACAACAATTGGGTAAATGGCTTTTAGGATTTAAAAAATTTCTGAGACATTTTTTAGTTTGGAGATGTAGTTGACAATGGAGAAGAGAAGTGGAGTTTCATGGCTGCCTAAGGGAAAACTAGGAAGATATATAACATGTTGCTGGATGCATGCAATTTTCTTTTTTTTTTTTTTTTTTGATAATGGATGCATGCAATTTTCATTGCAAATGCAAATTGGGCCTTCAAATAATATAAGTGGTAGTTGAAACGTAATTACACCATGAATGAATTAAATAAGTGCATTCATTAACCATGGGCTCGTCTCTAGTTATGTATTCTAATCTAACACGTCTTTGGTAGCTTATACTCGTTCTTTTTTTTGTGAATTTCAAGTATCAAATTTAAGACTCAAAGAGAAAACTATCCCAACAAATTTAAGAGTGAAATTTTCACAAATTATTATTTTATGTATTATAGTCTTTGATGTCATTATTTCGTACACAAAAACTATAAATTATTTTTTAATTTATACTAATTAGGTTTTATGATAAAACTGATACATAAATATTTTCTTTAAAAAAAAAAAACTGAATTTTTAGAGTTCAAGATGCTGAGATTTGTTAAATGGTGTAAATATTTAATAAATACTAAAAATAAAGTACCAAATTAAAAATATTACTGATAATGTACCAGTCAACTAAATTTTTTACTTAGATAACTCTTTTAGATGGTGTTTTTTCTTTTTTTCATGATGTTATAAAACCCAATTAGCACTGAATTTAGATTTTAATTAATGGATTATCAAAAGGTTTAAAGAGGTATTTAATTCAGATTTTTAATGAATTTATAAAAGCTTTAAGGTAATGAGTAAATATTTTACCTTAAAATTTAGATGTACTCAATTAAATTATTTATGAAGTTGTTAAATGTTATATTGTATTTGAACAAGATATTGAATAAACATTTTAAAAAACTATAGTAGACATTTCATAATTTTTTAAGGATTTATATAACAAAATATTTTCTTCATCCCTTATAATTCAATTTGTAACTTCAAGAACTTCACTCTCCATATTTCGTAAAATCCATTCTTCGCATCTCAAGGAATAGACATATGTTCATAGGAATTCATTTTGTAACTTCAAAAATTTCATTCTCCACCATCCATGACTAGAAGGTATGTGGGTTTTATAAACAACAAAATAATAAAAAAAATGATAGTTCAAAAATAATACTCTAAATTGAGTAGACCACGAATATTATTTTTGCGAACTGTTAAACTATAGACCATTTATTTAAAAATTGAGTAAATCATGAACATTATTTTTGAACTTATTACTAAAAAAAATGTGGGTTATATATTGAATAAATTGCGCTCTAAATCAAAATATAGGAGCATTCTATTCTCGCTGAAAAAAGATTAAAAGGTTAAATGAAATAAATTTAGGGCCTCTAAACTTCAAGCCCTATTCAATAGCACTTGATGCACTGGCTAATCTAGGGGCCTGCTCATAATATGGTCTTGAAGTGAGGTTCTTATTCTCCATATGAAGCTAGCATGTCCAATAGAACAACCAATTCTTATTAATGTTGATGTCTATTCCATTCCACTCTATATAAGAGGAAACCACTAACTTTGATTAAGCAGAATTGACAATCAAAAGCCATATATAAGATTCCACCGCAGAAGCCTCCAATTCATGTAGGAGATAGTCCAAGATGTGAAGACAACTGGCTAGCATCAACACAATTGATTCACATTCTGAAAATACAATCACCGGTTCTCCATAAGCCTTTCAAACTAATCTCCGCATTAGTCTACTTGTTTGAGTCCATCGACTTATACAACTTCTGGAACTCTTTTTTAGATTGTCCGAAATTCTCCATATAATCAAACTGGTACAAAAGAAGAAACATAATTCAATAGGAAACGAATTGCTGGAGTGATCAAACAAAACCACAAATCGTAATTCTCAAGGTCCTCTATGTACTCCTTAACCACATCTGTATATCTAGTATGACTTCAACTACACATAACTATTTTCATATATGAATTCCCGATAATGTAGAATGGATCGACTTAGGCCAGTGTCAACTATTGGCCAACGAGCAGCGTAGATCCTACACATGTAATATTATATATTACGTAATCCCGGTCTAATAACCAGTATTCGAATCAATCTGATTGGGATTTTACATGGATGACATACTCTAGTCATGTTATTTGCTTCCTATTTTATGGATCTTAAATGGGCTAGCTTGTAGCCTTCGTTTTTTTGTCATTATTACTTGAAGAAATGTCATCGCAAATTGAATTTGCCAACCTAAAAACTCCGATGAATTACAACGTAGTTTTTAATTAAGTGGGCACTATCATTTATTTTATTTCTTTGACTCTCCTTTTGTTATTTTTTATTTACATTTACTTAAGAAAATTTAACAATTATATTTATATTAAATAACAAAAAGAAAAATTAACTATTAGGAAAAAATTGAGAATACATACTACATACAATATCATCGGTATGTCATATTAATATTTGCATGACACGTTATATATGTTAGAATGTAGAGTTTAAAAATTAGGATGTAAAGTGTACTTTTGCAGTCCGAGTTTTTATTTTAATAGCTAAAATATTCTATAAATAGTTGACCGGTAAAACATGTATTTTTTTTCTAATTATGCAGTTATGTGTACACTAAATATAAAAAAAATATTTATCCACACTTCATCGACTCAGACTCATGATTTATCGACAATAGTCTCAATCACTAGCTTAAAACTTTTAATGTAATTAAAATATGTTATTAATTAATCACAAAATGCTAAAATATTATTAATTTACATATTTTGTGACAACTTTATTGACTCAAGATATTCATGTGTGAGGGTATAGTAAAATACTAAAATCACTATAGAATGACGAATATAGTGATTTTACTATATGAGTCAAGTTCAAATGAGACAAGGGTTTAGGATGAGACTAGTTTTTATGATGAGACAAGGGGTATTTTTGTAATTCAATAGGGGAATGTGGCAAACTTATAATTAAATGAACACTCCTCATGCGTGAATTGAAGGGAAGGAAGAGGAGGTGATGTCAGCGCTGATGTCACCTCTGGAGAGAGAAATAGTTTTAATTATTTTATTTAAAATGCATTTTCCCGCTCTTTCCGAACTCATTTTTCAAAAAAAATTATACCAGTGAACTCGTATTAATTAGGTGGTCATTTTGAGATCCATTTTTGTTATTTATAGACGATTTTTATTTTTTTTTATTTTTTTATAATTGTTCCACCGGACTACTCTAATTGTTCCACCGGACTACTCTAATTGTTCCAACAGAATACTACATTTTTTTACACTCCCAGAGTGCATTTAAAAAAAAATAATGAAAATATTTTGCTGGAACAATTGGAGTTGTTTGGTGGAACAAATGTAGTATTCTCTTGGAACAACCAAGTATCCGACTTGGAACAAAAATAAAAAAAAATAAAAATCATCTTTAAATAACAACAATGGATCTCAAAATGACCGCCTAATAAATACGAGTTCAGTGGTATAATTTTTTTTGAAAAATGAGTTCGGAAAGAGCGGGAAAATGCATTTTAAATAAAATAATAAAAACTTTTTCTCTCTCCAGATGTGACATCAGCGATGACATCACCTCAATAATGCCCCTCCATGTTTTTAAAATTTCAAAATTGCCACCACTTTTTAATTGTCTCACATTAAAAAAGTCTCTCTATAATAGATTTGTCTCACATGAACCTATCTCTTTGCTATATTATGCAAATAAATTTGATAATTTTTTTATCATTTTTTTTATTTCTTATCACTTACCAATGGAATGTGTTGACAAACTTGAATTTGCCTACCTAAAACTTTCTCTAAAAAAAAGTTCAGCTAATAGTAGATCACACGTAAGAAATTATCTAATTAGTACGAGTTAAATTTTGTCAAAGTGGAAGCTCGATTAAACCTTCAAACAGAATACAAGTGTTTTACTATTTCAGCTCCTTTTTTTTTACTTATTTCAACAAGATTCAATTTAGTTCAGTTCAAAACAGTTCAATCCAAACAAATTAAGCAAAATTTTTTAGTTATTCAGTCAAAGTCAACTCATTCAATCAATTCAATTTAATAAATTCAGTTCCGTTCACTTTTGATAATTCAATTCGGACATAAAAATAGGTGCCTTGAACACACTTTTATTGGCCCGATCAAAAACCTTTGACAATGTAAACATAACAATAATTGGGCACTATTGCTTTAGAAAAACAAAAGTTGTCGCTCTCATTATTATTTTTGACTTTTCCTTCTTCTTTATTATTTATAATTTAACTTTATCAACAAGAAGTATTTTTTTTCTTTTTGATAAATTTGTAAGGAGTAGAATTCGGATTTGGACTCTTCAGTCACATATTGGTGAGTGTACCAGTTGGACTAAACCCAATTGGTTCAACAAGAAGTACTTCAAAAGTTCCAGTCACTATATAATGACAAATATAAGATGATATATTGCAAAGTACAAAAAGATACTGTTTTGAATATAACCACCTGTGTCTTTTATTAAAACTTAAGATTTTGATATTCTGAACAATGGCAAAGCGAGTAGCCATAATTGGAGCAGGAAGTAGCGGCCTCGTTGCTGGAAAATACTGCCTGAAAAAGGGATTTAAACCGATGATATTCGAAGCTGATTCAAGAATCGGAGGAGTTTGGGGGCATACACTTGACTCAACACGGCTACAAAATACAAAACAAGTTTACAAGTTTTCTGATTTTCCTTGGCATCCTTCAGTGAATGAAGTACATCCTACTCATTCTCAAGTTCTTGATTATCTGGAATCTTATGCTCGACATTTCGGAATCTTGTCTTGTATTAGTTTGAATTCCAGGGTTATTGGTATAGATTATGTTGGTCAATCTTTTCAAGAAATGGAATCTTGGGACCTTTGGAGTGGAAATAGTCAACCTTTTGGTTCCAAAGGGAAATGGCATATCAAAGTGCAGCACACCAAGACTTCCGAAATTAAGGTAAAAATACATATTTGGGCAAACTTAATCCGGTCGTTAAAGAAAAAGTTTTGATTTCAATAACGTCATTGTCATCGAACTTCTCTTTCTATTTGAAAAAAAAATAAAAGTCATTTTGATCGACACATACACAGAAATGATTGGAATAGTGACATCGCAACCACATCCATAAAACTTAATTAACTTTAGATATTTACCTTGTCATTCCCATGACAATCATCTATATGTAACATCGTAGGAAAAAGCGTACACTTTTCGTCTGTAATATAACATTTTCAATTAGTTGAATTAATTAAATAACTATCATGTAGCTGCCTTATCATAGATGAGGCTAGTAGTTTCTAACGTGGTTGTCACACTATTATTTCAGTAAAAAAACTGTACGTAAAATGATACCAAATTTCAGTGACATTGGTGCAATTTATTTACTACACATTGAAATTTTTGGTACGAGTCAAAAGGAAAATATTAATCTGACTATAATAACTAAATTGGGCAGGATTACGAAGCTGAATTTGTGATTCTTTGCGTTGGACAATTCAGTGGGATTCCTAACATTCCAGAGTTTCCAGAAGAAGGGGGTCCAGAAGTGTTCAAGGGAAAAGTTATGCATTCAATGGAATTCTCTGCTACAAATAATTTGGGTATTTCTAAATTTGTCCATGGAAAAAAAGTTGCTGTCATTGGCTCTCACAAGTCTGCAATTGACATTGCGGCAGAATGTGCTAATGTAAATGGTACGAAAAATATTAATCCAACCTCAATACATTAGAATCTAATTAATATGTTCCTCGAATTCATTTATATTATTAAGGAGCATGCTACACTGAGAGTATTCTATTGTTTCACGATGACACATGTTGATTGAAAAATCCAGGAAGCAAGAACCCGTGCACATTGGTACAACGGAGTGCACATTGGTTTCTTCCAAGTGGTTATTGGAGTGGACTTTTTGTGGGTTTCTTGTACATGAATCGCTTTGCAGAGTTGCAGGTTCCTAAGCCTGGACAAACCTTTCTTTACACTCTTTTGGCCATTTTCCTCTCTCCCTTGGTAACTTCTCTATATTACAACTTAATTTTTTCTTCCTTTTTTCGGTTACTTTTTGACATATATAGTATATGATGAAATTTCAAACATGAATGAATATGCAGAGATGGGTGATTTCAAAAATCATCGAAATTTATGTTAAGTGGAAATTTCCTTTGAAGAAATATGGTTTGCTACCCAAATGCAAATTTAGCGACGACATATCTTCGTGTTTCTTATCTATGCTGCCAGGAAATTTTTATGACAAAGTGGAAGATGGCAGCATCATTGTTAAGAACTCACCAAGTTTCAGGTTTCATAAAAAAGGTCTTATTATTGATGGAGAAAAGCAACAATATTTAGAGACAGATCTTGTCATTTTTGCCACTGGATTCAAGGGTGAGGAAAAGCTCAAGAACATTTTTGCCTCTCCTATATTCCAGGACTGGATAATGGCAAATTCTCCAATTCTCCTTTACAGGTTTGTCGTTAACTTTCTCATCATCTAAGTGCGGCACGAATGTAGGGATACAATATATTAGGAAACATGTATGTTTCTTAAAAGTAATGTTATAGAATGAGGCTATACATTATTGAATCTCTGAAATACATGATGAATGTTTTATGTAGGCAAATTTTGCATCCACGAATACCTCAAATGGCAATTGTAGGATACAACGAGAATCTCGCTTCTCTGGCTAGTTCTGAAATGAAAAGCCTATGGTTAGCTAATTTTCTTGATGGGAATATTGAATTGCCTTGCATAAGAGAGATGGAAAGGGAGGCAAAAATGTGGGAAAAACACATAAAGCAAGCAAGTGGACAATACTACAAGAGAGGTTGTATCGGAAATACTGCAATATGGTATTATGACATTCTTTGCAAGGATATGGGCTACAATCCTAAGAGGAAAAGTGGTTTTTTAGCTAACTTGTTTCTACCCTATACATCATCAGATTATGCTAATCTTGCAACCGAGTGAGATTTAAAGAGTCATTTTGCTAAAATGGACGTTCTCTTAGCTATAATATCCATATATTTTAGTGTTGTTTGACATATATCTGTATCCAAATGTGATACAGTACTAGAAAACATCAAATAAAAACTCGCAAGGTTTGTGATTGATTGGTTCATAGTTTGGGTGGAATGGCGGGCAGTCACATAGTTACATTATTCGTTTGAAGCTGCTAATTAATACATGTGATTAGGATTTTTGTAAGTTCAAATGTGGTCAGTTGTTATAATCTCAACTGTTAATTATAAAATCATTTATTGAGATTTATTTGTTAAATGGTTAAGAAAATTATTTATTTATTTATTAAACAATCAACTCGATTTTGTAATTAGTAATTGAGATCTTTATAATATTTAATCCATATTGAACTGAACTAAGTTTTAATCAAGCTTTTATGGAGCTGAGATGGATGGAAGAAAATTTCTACTATTGATTGGACTGGTACAACCAATCCAGCTAATAAAATAAACCAATCCATTAACTTATTAAGAGATTATTGGTGTAAAAAGAAAACAGAGTAATGAATGTCACGTATTGGTCGGATCTATTGTACCACAAACTAGTAGAATTTCTCATGAAAAACGCCCCATTGTGATTTGGCATTGAACTTCTTTTCACTTCCCTTCACCAAATCTTGTTATCCAATTTTTCTATTTCTCAATTTTTATTTAATTAGGTTTCATTAATCAATCTGAGTTTGCTCGGTCACATTTTAGGTGGATTTTCTCCTATGTAGATTAGCATTTTGAACTCGAGATCTTTAAGACTTTAAGTTATACGACTTGAAGCCTACCACTCAAGTCAATCTTCAGTGGTGTGTTTTTCAATTTCTAAGTTTGATATTTGTGCTATTAAATGCACAGCAGACTCAAATTTTTAAGGCTGACACTTCTGCAAGCTCAGTATATTATGAACAGATAAGAAAAGGTCTTTAAGGTCTTGTTAATACTTAGGACTAAGCTGTTCCGGTATGTACGGTTGATGTACACAATCCATAATATAACATTTCCAATGATTTTTAAATTCTTGCATGTACATGTGCTTAGTTATCAATGGCGACCCCATGGTGTGCCAGTCTCTAAGCCACGAAGACGAAATGGCGGGCGTTGTCCTTATGGACCGCCGTGGCTCAGTTTATTTGCATGTTAGAATTTAGCTATGATTAAGAATATTTGTTTGGCACTTTGGCTTAATATTGATTGCATTTTGATTTAAAATATATCATTTTGTTTTGTATAGTTTTTAGTCATTTCTAGTTTTGTAATTTGTTTTTGGTTCGTGAACCATGTGTCCCTCCAGCGCTTGCCATGGCTCCAGGACATAGCACCTTAGTGCGTCATTCACCATTGGTAACTATGTGTATGTCAATAAAAAATTCACATTCTATACCTGGCATAGCATCTGTTTCATGCTTTATGAAGTATCTTTCAAATCTTTCAAATATTTTTTGGCAAAGTCGCTTTCTGTTCCTGATGAAGAGGTAACCAGGAAACTAAAACAATATCAAGTCTATATCGCTCTTTCCTTATGTAGAAAGTCTGTTGTATGTAGCCTTCAACCTCATTTCTGAACACTATATGAACTTGGTGTAAGTTGTCATGAATGCAGTTCAAAATGGCTCAGGAGTTAGCAGAAAATGTCTGCTTATAGACAATACATGTGGCAGTGGAGTGTGCTGAATATACACTTTCAGGCATATAGGTATTTTCATAACTAAACTGTTTGTTGCTGAAAAAAGCAATGGATAACGTTACGGTTTTGACCCCCTCCACGGCTGGCCCGTAGGCACCCAATTTTTGTTGTTGTATATGACCCAAGTTAATAGAAACTGTTTTAGTTGTTTCGTTAGATTAAATTCTCTCCTTTTCCCAGGGCTTCTTTACTTTAAAATGGCAGTTTAGCAATTCCTAAGTGAACCAATTATTGGTAGTCTTTGAGTTATATAGGTATGCAATAAGAAATTACATATATTATTGATGGTTTCGCTTAACATCTGTTACAGATTTCATTATACATTTCTATATTAATGTCGAGGCTGCTGCCATAAATGGTAATGCAACCGGGTGGCTGTGGGCTTCTCTAGCACTGCTGCTTTCCTCAATTGGGGTCAAGTAACTTACTTTTGTTATATAGTTTCTTGTAAACGATTAACGATCAGTTTGAAGCTAGAGTCCAGAATATTAGAACATATAATGATAATGATGTAGGAATCTGATCAACGATCAGAGTCGCGCAGCGGAAGCGAGAATAACGATTTTAAAATTATTGATCAGATTACATTTGATCTTTAGGATTAATTTATAGTGTGTCGACTAATTACAATTTTAGTACCTGCATTAATTTAATTAATCTGATGTACCACAATAGAATACAATAGATTCAATTAACATCAATTAGGTTATAATTAATCACACACTAACCCCTAAAGAAAATCTAATTAATCAATCGCTTAATTAATTAACCCGATTGAATAATTAATCCCTCCAAATAATCAATTAACTTGTTCCAATCAGAACAATTAATCAATTAACATTATCAGTTAACAACTAATAATAAGTTCATCACAAATACACTACATGTATTAGTTCCCCGAGTACAAGTCTCAGTGTCTAGTGTGCACGATCATGTGGGCCATAATCAATTAGCTCAACGACTGATAGAGAGTTGCCTAGACCATATCAGTCACCAATTGATTACAGTGTTAGTCCATCTCATACAGATAGATACCCTGTAGTATTCTCTAATATCTCTTACCAAGCATATCGATATATCAAGTATGAGGCATGGTGGACGTCATCCTCTACAACTTGAGATATTTCTCGATCTAGAGTTAACTGAAGAACAGATAAGTAACCAGCTTATCTGAGTGTGGCCACACATTTCTCAGTTCAACTCAACGAGTGGCCTAATGATATCATCTCACTTATGAAGTGAGTGGTAATCCCTTCACTTCAACTAGACCAATCATACCCGTATTTGGCATCCTTTTACAGACCTGTTAGGCGTATGTCAAATCTAATCAGATTCCTCATTCAATACTATATTGAAATCAGGTCGACAGATAAAAGAGATCTACATTTATAGAAGGGCAATGACACTTCCACCATGTGCCTTCTAAAGCGGATCGACCAAGTCCCGTATTGGTCATACGTACCTACAAACATATCATGTACACGTGTACATATCCTGTTCGTAAAAGCTTTACATTCTATTCATTCCCATGAGTAGAACTAGCTTCTGGTTATTTACGATATACAATCAAAGGATACTTCATACAGTACATATAATACAAGATATATTAACTGAATGAATTAATGCTTTTTATTCCATAAAACAATTGTATAGTACAATCAACAAAAGTACAATACAATAACAAAATAACTATGCCTAGAACTAGGGCACACCAACAAATGAATTCTTAGGAATCAGCATGCAAAAGGTTATATATTCAGCAGTTTGGAATTTTTGCAATCAGATTCTTGTGTGTATACCCTTGGAACAAATTGGGGTGGTAGAACGTAAACATTATTAGCAATTTTAGAAGGTTAGGGGTCTAATTGACTTTCAAGGTAGAGATTGAGGACCTGATTGATGATTTTAGAAGGTTAGGGAGCTAAAAGTCTTTCAAAGTATAGGTAATGGACTCAATTGGACTTTAAGCCAATAATAAATGAAGGTGTATCCTATTATTATGTTTTCATTTTTCAAAGTTTATAGGTTGGTAAAAATAAATTTGCCAACACATTTTTTTGACTAATGATGATTAAATGAAGGCTAAAATTATTCAATATTGGATGCAGAGTATGGACCAAATCTCACAAGTAGAGATTGAGAGATATTCTCATAAAAGCTAGAGAAAAATAGAGTGTGGTTTTTTTTATTAGAGAAGAATAGAGTTTTTAATATTAGGAAAGAGTACAGAACAGAAGAAGAAAATGTGGTTTTTTTATTGACAAACACAGCGCTATTGTTGAAAACATGGCGAACGTATATTGTGAGGTTTTGCACAGATGTAAAAAAAACAGTTCAAAACGTTAACCACGTCAAAAAAACGTTGAAATGACAAACTTTGGCCAAAAGGCTACAGGGGAGTTTCGTCAACAAGTTGTACTAGTACAATCATGGCATAACCCCAGATACACGTATGATTATATAAAGTACTGCTCTCCTGGTCACTGACCAGGAGCTACATGCTCAATTACCATTGATTATAAACTAACTTAAATCAAAGGCTGAGATTAAGCCAATAAAAATTAATTATAAACAATATATTATTCTGACCAATCAAAAGAATTACCATATCAAATACGTTGCTTTTTTCTCTTTCTTCTGGAACGCAAGTACAGACCATCGCCGGAGAAGTGAGGCGTTCGGTTTGCAAATCGATCGCCGGAAAAAAATAAAAAAGCTGCAATAATAAAAGAATAAGTTTGTCGAAGCCAAGCATCTCGTGTGATTGCCTTCGTGTTTGATTATTGGTTTTCCTCTTTTGTGGATTCTTAAACTTTTAATGGATTATTGATTCTTTTAATTTCTGGATTCTTGATTCTTTTGTGGATTCTTTTGCTAATAATTGATTTTCAAAACAGCTAAAGGTATTCCGGCTTCAACAACGACATGGAAATAACATCAGAGAAATTGATGTTTCTTCAAAAGGATACTGTAAAGACATATATTCCTGATGTTGAAGATGATTTTAAACCAAAACTTGAACAACGATTCGATTCACTGGATGCGGTGTATGACTTTTACAATGCTTATGCACGTAAGGCTGGATTTAGTGTCAGAAAAAGCCAAGACGCAAAGAAGCTGGATAGAACAGTAAAGTGGAAAAAATATGTATGTAACAAAGAAGGAGAGACTGAAGATACATATAGAATCAATAATGAAGCTGAAGTAAGAGAACGTAAGAATACTCGATTATGGTACGACGCGAAATTGACCGTAAGCTATGATGGAAGTTGTTATGTTGTAAAGAAGTTCATAGAGGAACACAGTCATCCGCCTACAACTCCAAGCAGAGTTCACTTATTAACATCGCATCGTAAAATGTCAACAGCGAAAAAGAATCTTGTTCAAGTCTTAAAAGAGGTGGACATTCCAATATCCCAACAATTTGCATTGTTTGAGACACAAGCTGGTGGATATGAAAATGTCGGTTGTATTGAAAAAGATCTAAGGAATGCGGTTCGAGATGAAAGAGAAAAAATTAAAGGACATGATGTGGACATTTTGTATGAACACTTCACAGCTGAAAAAGAGAAGGATCCTGAATTTTTTTATGAATTTGACTTTGATGAAGAACAAAGACTTGTTAGGTGTTTCTGGGTCGATTCAACTGCAAAAAAGGCATATTCAAATTTTGGCGATGTTGTTGTCTTTGATACGACATATAACATCAATCGTTACAGGATGATATTTGCTCCTTTTGTAGGTGTTAACCATCATGGGCAAACTACGGGTTTCGGATGTGCTTTTTTAAGTGGCGAGACTCTTGAATCATTTGTATGGTTGCTTGACACTTGGCTTAAGGCAATGCCTAAAGGTCCTCCGCATGTTATTATCACTGACCAAGATCAAGCAATGGCAAAGGCAATTGCTCAGTGTTTGCCAAAAACATTTCATAGGTACTGCATATGGCACATTCTAAAGAAATTCCCTGAAAAAACTAATGTTGCTTTTATGCAAAATAACTATGAATTCTTCAGAAATTGCATATGGGCTTCAGAGTATGAAGAAGAATTCGATAGGAGATGGTTTGAAGAGTTGGAAAGAAGTGGACAAACAGATAATGAATGGTTAAGAAAAATGTATGAGTTGCGTGCAAAGTGGATTCCTGCTTATGTCAATAAGTACTTTTTTGCTGGAATGTCAAGCAGTCAAAGAGTTGAATCTGAGCATGCCTTTTTTAAACGTTATTGTAGTAAAGATAATAGTTTAATGGATTTTGTCACACGTTTCAATAGGGCACTTTCTCATCAGAGGCATGAAGAATTGGTTAAAGACCACAAGGATTTGAATGAGACACCTATTTTGAGGTTAGGTATGCCAATGGAGAAGCAAATGTCTAATTTATATACCAAGAAGTATTTTCATCATTTTCAGAATCAACTTCATGATGGTAATGGTTACATAGTTGATTGTGTAGAAGAAAATGAAGGACATGTTGTTTACAAGACAAAGAGGATGTATGCTGGAAACCTTAGAATGCGAACTCTAGTGCATGATAAATTGACGAACATAGTGAGATGCAGTTGTAGAATGTTTGAGTTTGAAGGCATGCCTTGCAGACATATTTTGGCTTTTCTACGATTCAAACAAATTATGGAATTGCCAAAAGACTATATTTTGAGAAGATGGACAAGATTTTCGAGAATACATAAAGAAGCGCGTCAAGGCCAAGATGGTGGAGATAATTCATTGATAATGAGACACAGAAATATGTCCAAACTAGCTTCTAGTTTAATTGAGGAGGCTGCCCTTACAATTGAAGGTACTGAGTTTGTACAAAAATTATTAGGCGATGGTCTGGAGCACGTTAAGCAATTTAATATACCGATTGGACAAACTTCGACAAAAAGTTGCACAGGTGGAACTTCTCAAGAGAACCGTTTTTTGGATCCTATTCAAGTGAACACTAAAGGTAGTGGAAAACGCCTAAAATCATGGAGAGATACGAATGAAAAGGTCAGACATTGCTCTGTATGTCAAAGTACTAAACATAATAAAAGGACATGCTCATCAGTTAGGTACGTATATTCAGAACTAACTCGATATTTATCTACACTATTTGTACAATTATTAATTGGAAGTTATTTTTTTTTTGCAGTAAGCAGTGACATATCGGTTCCATATATTAATGCTTCTTTGAAATACAAATTCTCATCTCTTGAAGAGCTTGGGATATTATTCTGCAAATTGTGTTGAAGAGAACCTCAATTCTTTCAAATTTTGCTTTCAATTTTGTTTTATCTGGCACATGACAATAAATATTTTAGAATCTTGATATCGTAATTGCTTTCAATTGTTTTATTTTGCTTTCAATTTGCAGTGATGAATGAACTGTTAGTTAGAAATATGAAATTTGGAAGGATTGAATAGGAGTGGTGAGTTAAATTTGAAAAACTGGTTCCAAAGTTTGATTACTTTAGGAGAACAGGGTCTCTGAATTCAATAGGAATGTTTCCTTGATTGACATTCTGTAATATTTAGCTTATTATTTCTTGAAGGCTCTCTCAAGTTTGATATTGATGCTACTTTGATCTTAATATTTAGCTTATTGTTTCCTTGATTGACATTCTGAATTCAATAGTACTTCTCTGATCTTGATGCTACTCTGTTTGCTGAGCAATTGCAAAAATTGGCTGGAAATGCAGATCACAAGAAGGTTTTGAGGTCTCTTAAAGTCATGATCAGGAATTGTGCTTTCTTATATCTATCGTGTCTATTGATGACGATTCGGCCTGCTAAAGTTGAATGTTCCAGCTTTCTTAGGGTGAAAAGAGTGCATCTACTCGTTGATAGCAAAAGTCTAGAGCTCGTCTCGAGATTATGCCTTTTTTGTGGTATTAAGATTCTAATTCTGATTTCCCCTGGGGTGGAATATGCAAAAATGAGCATCGGCAGTAATGACTCTTTAGAAGCAGAGATTATTATGAGCATCATGTGGCGATAGAAACCTACGTGCTTTTTAGGGCAAGTGTACCCATCGTTCAAGTAATAAAGTGAGTATTAAGGACTCGGATTATCGTACCCAATGGATCGGGCTAAGCTAAAGTTATCAACTTTCAGTCTTAAAAGTCTAATAAAGTCACAAGATTGAGTTTTTGATGATTAAAACTAAAGATCTACAGCAGGGTAATATAACAGCAATATTAAAAGGCACACAGGCTACAAGTTTCTGGATCTGGACCATAGGCTACTGGATCTGGGTTTCCATAAATGGTAAAAACTATTCTAACAATAAAGGTTTGGCCTTTCCCACAAATATCTCTTCCTAGCTCGTTTCCAAGCCTATGGGTTGATAACTTAGTAGATCTAGCAAAGTTATTTGGTCTAGATCTACTAAGGAGTGTGTTTGTCTTAGGGTTTTACTAAAAAGTTTCCTTAAATAGTAAATGACCAACATACAAGCATAGCAAGATTTCTCTAAACCACAAAAGCATGCATCTTTAGATCTAATCCATACAATAAACCACAAGATAGCTCATTTCTAAGCTCCACTAATGATTTAGGAGGTTTGTTTCGAACCAAACCTCACCATAAGCATAGATCTAAGAAAACCGAGATAGAAATGTTACCAAAAGTAGAAACTCTTCACCATACGCCTAAATCCGTCACCTTTCACTCATAACCCGTGCTAAGAGACTACTCACTCATGCTTGATGAGCTTAAAATCTCCATGGAAGTGTAAAGATCAAAGCTTGAAATCATAAAGCTTAAGGAAGAAGAAGAGAGATTGGGATTCGGATCCTAATGTCTCAAAAAGCAAGAAGGAAAGCACTAAAATAAAATACCATAAATAGAACTAAGTAAAATGTAAGTTATGTCTAGTGTAAGAGTATTCTAGTGTATTGAAAAGCAAAAGAAAACATTGCCTTTTATAGGGAGACAAGGGAGGCAACCCTAAAAGGCAAAAAGACTAAAATGACCCTAAAAGTAGAGGTCATAATACCCTTAAAACAGAAAAGTAATAATATCCTTAATGTTGATAGTAATAACAGAATTGCCACTAGGGCAAGGTGGCATTCCACCCCTTCACTTGTGCAGCCTCCTTAGCTCTGGACAGCAGCAGCCTACGCCTGGACTTCACTGAATCACAGCCTGCATGCTCCAGCAGTCCAACAACAGCCTAAAACAGCCACAAATCTCCAAAAGGTCTCCAATGCCCGGATTCCATGCTTAGTTGCACAATTGAGCGATATCTGCACTTAAACCTCATGAGAAGGACTTTCAACCATATAAACATGCAAGAATAGAGGCTAAAAATAGTGGAAAAACACGTAATAATTAGGCCTATCAATTCCCCCACACTTAAGCTAGTGCGTGTCCCCATGCACGAAGATTAGACAATTAAAACTCTTTAAGCACATAGGCCTTAGATCCCCCTAAAAGCAATACTTACGACCCATGTCTTCCTTCCCTACTTACTACATGTTTGAGCCAAGGAAGTTAAAATAGTCAACGGTAACTTTAGCCACAAGCTAACTTTAACAACCGCACCCTACTTTTTCGAATGGAAGCTTAATTGTTGACCCGACTAGAATTGTTTTCAAAAATTACAACTTGAAGCATTACTTGAATTTCCCTTTAGTACCAATTAGTTTCCAGTTTTAGTCTCTTTTTTGATTCAGTCAAGGGCAAACAACTTGGTTGTCTCGTATTGGTCATACGTACTCCCAAGCCTACACCTCATCACCACATCAAAATGCTTTGCATACTCATACCAATTGGCATAGGAGTAGAATGACTGAGTTTTTAGCACATTGGCTAGATTTATTCACATTTCATTTCATTTCTTGGCTTTGTTTCACCAATTTTTCAAAACACTTTCATTCCACACAAGTTTAATTCGCATCAAGGCTTCACTTTTTGGGCTCCATTCTACTAAGCAGGGTTGGATTGTTAAAGTCTACTCAAACCTAAACTAAACATTTGACTGATTCTAGCTTTCTCTAATCAAAAGGTAGTAGTAGCCTAGGCAGCATGCAAACATAGTCCTTACTTTGGGGTCTCCAAAGTTAAGCAATTAAAAAGCTGTAAAAGTTATCACCAACTATGCAGGGTGCACTAGCTAGGAGTCATGCAAATTGACAAACTTAACTATCATGCAAATTTCAACAATTTTCAACTTCTAACTTAGTATATTTACAGAATCTAAGCTTAAAAACATCTCAGCACAATTCTCATTCAAAATTAACCGCAAGCAGCAACACCATTCGCAAAAAAGCAGCTCCAAATTAAAATCAAAGGCTACGTAAGTCATACCAGATTGGAGCCTACATGAAAATGAAGTCATGCCATGTGGGCAGGATCCTCCTCATGAGAGGGGTCATGAGAATTCTTAGCTGGAGAGGTCTCTGGTTCAAGAGCGATGTTCAAGGAAACCACAGGAGACTGCGTAGGCTTTGATGTTCCAGTCGTAGGGTCGTATTGAAAGAACGTAGCCTACGTCGAGTGAAACATAGCCTCATCAAGGACCTTTTGATTTGTAGCCTCTGCCTCATAAGAAATAGGTGCAGTCTGCACACAGATGGAAGAGGCTGGAGGCAATTGGGCCTGCAAAAAGAAAGGGAAAGACATGCCGAGACAAAATATTTCCTAATCTACTCTAAGGTTAAAAACAAAAGAAGACTAAAAATTAAAAGCTAAAAATAAAATAGCTTAAGTCATGCAAATGCTTTTCATGAAATTTAAGGAAGGTGCTCACATAAGGCAGAATTATTAAGCATGGCAACAAAGATTCTCAATTTCAAGTTTCAAAAATTGCATAGAGTATGGAAAAATTGAAAAATTGGGGTTGAAAATTTATGTTGACCAAAACTTCAATAAAACTACCATAAAATGCATGCAATTCCCTCCCCCACACTTAAATTGTGCATTGTCCTCAATGTACGAAGGTAGGGTATGGAGATGGAACAGAATAGGACTGTGGAAGGACAAATCCAAAATGCAGAGTCAAATTTCATCAAGAAAATCATGACGTGGGCTACGACAGACAAAACTATTTACAAAGGGTACTAAGGCTCCATTGGGTGCAAGGAGCAGACACAGAGGCGTAGGCTACGCCTCAAGGGGGCTTCATGAACCTAATGGCATCAACTGCGGCCTGAGGTGGGTAAGAGTAGTAGGATTTGACTCTATGGTCATTGACTATGAAATTACCACTCTCAAGGCGATGTAACTCAATCGTACCCTGCGGGAAGACTTGCACAACCGTGTAGGGTCCCGACCATGTAGATTTCAACTTTCCCGAAGAAGGTCTCAATCGGGAATTGAATAAAATGACTTGTTGGCCTGGAAAGAACTTCTCCCTAGTGGTCTTTTGGTCATGCAACAACTTGGTATGGTCCTTATACCTTTTGCTATCCTCGTAGTTAGGAGGATCTTCAATGGGGGGCTCGACCATGAAAGATGGAGTATTATCCAGAGGTTCAAAGTCCCAAGGCTTGGATCCAGACATGACTACACAGTCTTGTTCAGGGTCAGCCACAGGCTGCGGTTCCAGATCTATTGCTTCACCTTTTAACAGCTCATCCAATGCTTTATTTCCAGTGTAATCCTGCACATTCAAACATGGGGCACCAGTAAAAGCATCAAGGAAGTAACAAGTATCATCACTAGAGGAAGAGTGTTTAGTGAGGTCATTCATTTTGAATTTAACATCCTCTCCATTTATTCTCAAGGTGAGCTGCCCATTTTCTACATCAATGAGGGTCTTACCCGTGGCCAAGAAAGGTCTCCCAAGAATTATGGGGACATGAGAATCTTCGGCCATATCCATAATGATAAAATCCGCGGGTAAGACAAATTTATCCACCTTAACAAGAAGATCCTCCACAATCCCCATAGGGTACTTTATAGACCTATCCGCAAGATGGAGAGCTACCCTAGTAGGCTGTGGAGGTCCCAAACCTAGCTTTTCATAAATATAATATGGCATTAAGTTTATGCTAGCACCTAAATCACACAATGCATTATCAATATAAGTGGGACCAATAGAGCAAGGTATAGTGAAACTCCCTGGATCCTTTTGCTTTTTAGGCAAAGGTTGTTTGCTTTGGAGTATGGCTGAGCATGTCTGAGAGAGGCTGATCTGGGCCACACTTTCAATCTTAGTCTTGTTGGTGACTAGATCTTTCAAGAACTTGCGGTATGATGGCATAGTAAGTGCGGCTTCAAGGAATGGGATGTTGATCGTGAGTTTCCTCAAAGTATCTACCACCGCATTGGTTTGATTCTCTAACTTGAGCATCTTCTGTTGCTGCACCCTTCCTAAATAAGGTAGTTCTGGTTGGTAAACATGAACTACTGGTGGAGGCGTAGCCTTTGGTTGTTGAGGAACAAGTTCTGCTTTCCAGGTCGTAGGCTGCGTCTGCTGGTGCACAGGCTGTGACTTCTGGTTCACAGGCTGCGATTCCTGGTTCACAGGCTCTTTGGGTGTAGGCACAACCTTAGGACCATCTCTTGTTGATGAAGTAATTGGAACTTCAGGAAGTTCTTTCCCACTTCTCAAGGAAATAAAGTTGACATCTTCTCTAGTGTGTGCCTCGGATGTACTTGCCGTAACTCCTTTGTTCTTTGGCATCACCACATTAGAGAGTTGGCGCATTTGGGTCTCTAAGCTCTTGATGGAGTCTTCTTGACTTTTCTGAGCTTTCAAAGTGTGTTGCATGAATTGGGTAAACATATCTTCCATAGATAGCTTGATTTCCTCCTTTCTTTGCTGCGGCGGTACATAAGGCGGGGCGGGCTGTGAATACCACTGCGTAGGCTGTGAATAGTTGTTTGGAGGCAGCGAATATGGGTTTGCAGACTGTGACTGCTGTTGATGTTGAGGTTGGCTGGACTGCGCAGAGTAACGTTGATTCTGGTCCTGTGGTTGCTGATCGTAGGGTGTCCTGTTGGGATCCCAAGTGTAGGCTGGGTGATTCTGATAACCAGTCGTAGGGTACGCTCCTCCTCCCTGTTGGCGCTGATGGTTGACGTAGTCTACAAACTCAACTGCAACTGGAGGTTCCGTAGCCTGGCAATCAATGGTCTTATGAGCCTCTCCACAAAAGTTGCAAGAAATGGGTGGAGGTGTTGGTGAGACCGATGCCACAGGCTGCGGTTGGTTCATCTTGGCGATCTGCTTGGTGAGCTCAGCCACCTGAGTGGCTAAGGAAGATATCATAGGATCAGAACTTGTGGAAATATTCTGTGTAGGCTGCGTATCTATTCTGCTTGCATGCCACTTGTAGCTTTGAGCTACCAACTTTTCTATCATAGAGTACATATCTTGTGGTGTCATCATATCCGGTTCTCCTCCGCAAACTGATTCAAAGACTCTTTTTTGGCTCGTGATGAGACCATTATAAAAAGTCTGCACTTGGAGTGCCATATCCAAACCGTGGTTAGGGGCTCTCCGTAGGTAGTCCTTGAATCGTTCCCACGCTTCAGCTAGAGGTTCATCTTCCCCTTGTGTGAATGAGGCAATTGAGTTCCTCATCCGAATGAGTTGCTTTGGAGGGTAATACTTGTTCAAAAAAGTTCTCTCCATTGCATCCCAACTACGAATGCTCCCCGGTTCTAGATTCTTGAACCAAACTTTAGCTTTTCCCGTGAGTGAGAAACGAAAAAGCTTTAACCGGAGAACATTATCAGAGATATCCCTACTGGGACGTATTGCTTCACATATGTTGATGAAATCATGGATATGACCGTTTGGATCTTCACTCGGCAATCCATCAAACTGAGCAGTAGCCTGCAACATATGAAGCATAGATGCTTTAAGCTCAAAATCTCCTTCATCGGTCGGCAGGACAATACAAGATGAGTATTGTGGTCCTGGCGGTCGGGCTTCTGTGTCCATCCATGGCCTAACAGCAGCCATCAGAGGAACTTCATGTACTTCTTCGTTCGCAGGGTGCGATACTTCGTGCACAGGGTGCACAGGATCTGTCGTAGGGTACGGCAAAACAGCTGGGTTTAACACAACCTGTTCTACCTGTGTGTTAGAACTTTCTCAAGCCTGCCCAAGTCTCTTTTCTTGGAGTCTCTGCCTACGCTTGGCCTTCTTGATAGCGTTCCTACGTCTGCAAGATCTTTCAATCTCAGGGTTGTAGGGTACGTCAGGAGAGCCTCGCCGTGTGGGCATAAACTGTCAAGAAAATCACTAAAACACAGCCTGCACACTTAACACACAAATCAAACTCTCAAAAATAAAACTTAATAACAGTAGCGTATTGCCAATCCCCGGCAACGGCGCCAAAAACTTGTGGCGATAGAAACCTACGTGCTTTTTAGGGCAAGTGTACCCATCGTTCAAGTAATAAAGTGAGTATTAAGGACTCGGATTATCGTACCCAAGGGATCGGGCTAAGCTAAAGTTATCAACTTTCAGTCTTAAAAGTCTAATAAAGTCACAAGATTGAGTTTTTGATGATTAAAACTAAAGATCTACAGCAGGGTAATATAACAGCAATATTAAAAGGCACACAGGCTACAAGTTTCTGGATCTGGACCATAGGCTACTGGATCTGGGTTTCCATAAATGGTAAAAACTATTCTAACAACAAAGGTTCGGCCTTTCCCACAAATATCTCTTCCTAGCTCGTTTCCAAGCCTAGGGGTTGATAACTTAGTAGATCTAGCAAAGTTATTTGGTCTAGATCTACTAAGGAGTGTGTTTGTCTTAGGGTTTTACTAAAAAGTTTCCTTAAATAGTAAATGACCAACATACAAGCATAGCAAGATTTCTCTAAACCACAAAAGCATGCATCTTTAGATCTAATCCATACAATAAACCACAAGATAGCTCATTTCTAAGCTCCACTAATGATTTAGGAGGTTTGTTTCGAACCAAACCTCACCATAAGCATAGATCTAAGAAAACCGAGATAGAAATGTTACCAAAAGTAGAAACTCTTCACCATACGCCTAAATCCGTCACCTTTCACTCATAACCCGTGCTAAGAGACTACTCACTCATGCTTGATGAGCTTAAAATCTCCATGGAAGTGTAAAGATCAAAGCTTGAAATCATAAAGCTTAAGGAAGAAGAAGAGAGATTGGGATTCGGATCCTAATGTCTCAAAAAGCAAGAAGGAAAGCACTAAAATAAAGTACCATAAATAGAACTAAGTAAAATGTAAGTTATGTCTAGTGTAAGAGTATTCTAGTGTATTGAAAAGCAAAAGAAAACATTGCCTTTTATAGGGAGACAAGGGAGGCAACCCTAAAAGGCAAAAAGACTAAAATGACCCTAAAAGTAGAGGTCATAATACCCTTAAAACAGAAAAGTAATAATATCCTTAATGTTGATAGTAATAACAGAATTGCCACTAGGGCAAGGTGGCATTCCACCCCTTCACTTGTGTAGCCTCCTTAGCTCTGGACAGCAGCAGCCTACGCCTGGACTTCACTGAATCACAGCCTGCATGCTCCAGCAGTCCAACAACAGCCTAAAACAGCCACAAATCTCCAAAAGGTCTCCAATGCCCGGATTCCATGCTTAGTTGCACAATTGAGCGATATCTGCACTTAAACCTCATGAGAAGGACTTTCAACCATATAAACATGCAAGAATAGAGGCTAAAAATAGTGGAAAAACACGTAATAATTAGGCCTATCACATCACTATCATTATTTTAGCACATTGTTCCTTAATTATTTCAAATTGCTGTAATGGCAACAGACTTCAAATGCTAACTGCCAAAGATTTGTAAATATGCTTATTGCTACTAAAGATCTGTATATTTGTCCAATTGATCTTAATAGCTAGATTGAATGGAGGAAAAACCTTGTAAATTTGGATTGAATGGAGCTCTAATAATACTGCAAAATAAACCTTATAATATTTCACTAGTTAGATTCTACTGATCCAAGCCTAGAATTAATATATTATACCATTGCAAAAAAAAAATTAAGCTCTAAATCTTCAAAATGGCCAACTAAGTAAAGGCGATAGATCAATCTCAAACAAAGATACACCAGGTATGTCTCGTCGTATATGCAAGTAATTAACTTTTCCATTAGTCAGTCCATCAGTCTAACCATTAGATAATTTTGTAGAATAGTCCTGTGTCATTAGGGATCATGGTGTATCGAAGCAATTCCAGCAGCCAAATGGATAAAGCAATTAGCTGAAACTGAGCAAAGGATTATCGGTAACCTTTGTTGAAGAGAAAATGTAACTCTTGAAAATTCTAACCACTGTTGGAGCTCCCCTGCAAAACATGTTAATACAACTACAATTTATCATTATGGCAGCATCAATATATTGCAAAAGAACAAAGTCAGCTGAAGAATAATAATATCATAGTTGTCAGCCAACTAAACAAGAGAATGAGAATAGAAAGTGATTTCCAATAATAATATCATAGTTGTCAGCCAACTAAACAAGAGAATGAGAATAGAAAGTGATTTCCATGTATTCTAAAAAACATATGAACAATCTCTGTATTAGAGAAGCAAAATATATACACTAAAATGGAGTCATTAAAATCTATGACAATACAAATCCCTCTCCTTTAACCAAATGTATTACAATATAATGGAATAGAAGAATTGCAAATCATCAAATAGTTTATCTTTTGCCCCCATACGCTTCAAATGATACGAAGAAAAAGGACAACATAGATTCACCATTGGACTAAATTGTTCTTTTAATTATGTCATTAACAAAATGGATACCTAAGATCTAACGTATTTCACTCATTAAAGACAACAAAATACACAAGAACTTGCAGTAAAAGAGTAAGCACACACACATAGCAAGTTATATGCAAAGCATTCACGAGCACACATAAGAACTCACAGGTTGTAACCACAAGCAATCATTTTCCCAAGTTGCACAAGACCAATCGCAAGAAGTAAATCCGAAGTATCACCAACCTCCAACTCCTAATAACTGTATTCTTGAACAAAAAAACTGATCTGCAGCTATCATGAAATGTAGAGATTTATGCTATTTAAGTAGAAAATGAGAATGACATCAACTTAAGTAGAGACTCTGATACAATGTTACTTAACCGATTGAACTAAAAGCTCGAGAGGCTCAGTTATGTGTTTTAGATATTAATCTCCAACGAACTAAAATTTCAAGCTAATAGTTAATGCTCCTTGGACTCGAACTAACCTCGGATTCAGTAATTAACTGATTGAACTAAAATCTGAAGCTCATAATTAAGGGTAAGTTATGGTTTACATATTAACCAAAATTCATCTGAATGAAGTAGTAACATCCCATACCTGAGGAAAATGGAGATACAAAATAGGGTTTTTGGTGGCCAAATCCTTAAGATCCCCAATTTTACCATCGGAAGCAACAGGAGCGAGGAGACCCGGGAACGAGAAGATGAACTTATTCTTCCTCTAAGATTTCCTCAAATGTCTTTTCCATGTTGTTTCAGAACGAGAAGAGGAACTTATTCTTCCTCTGAGATCTGCAGACCGAACGACTTTTCTTTTTTCCGTCTCCGGCGATGGTTTGCACTTGCGTTCCAGACGAAAGAGAAAAAAGCAAAGTGTTTGATATGGTAATTCTTTTGATTGGTCAGAATAATACAATTAAAATTAAGAAAAAGAAAAGTGGGTTGTTTGTAATTAATTTTTATTGGCTTAATCTCAGCCTTTGATTTAAGTTAGTTTATAATCAATGGTAATTGAGCATGTAGCTCATGGTCACTAATTGACCAGGAGAGCAGTACTGTGATTATATATGCAAAGTACAAGATGATATTAATGAAGATGTAATATATAACAACAGATCCATGTATCGTTTTGAACGGAAGCTTCTGAGACTGAACAATGGAAAAACGTATAGCCATCATTGGAGCGGGAGCTAGCGGTCTTGTTGCCTGTAAATGCTGCCTGAAAAAGGGATTTAAACCAATAATATTCGAAGCTGATTCAAGAGTAGGAGGAGTTTGGGGGCATACACTTGACTCAACTCGGCTACAAAATACAAAAGAAGTATACAGGTTTTCTGATTTTCCTTGGCATCCCTCTGTAATTGACTTGAATCCTACTCACTCTCAGGTCCTTGATTACCTGGAATCTTATGCTCAACATTTCGGAATCTTGTCTTGCATTAGTTTCAATTCCAGGGTAATTGGTATTGACTATGTTGGTGAATCTTTTGAAGAAATGGAATCTTGGGATCTTTGTGGTGGAACGGGGACACCCTTTGGCTCCAAAGGGAAATGGCATATCAAAGTGCAGAACACCGTAGATTCTGAAATTAAGGTGAACTATCTTTCCTATGCCCCCCAAAATAAAATGTTAATTTCTTATTACTCCTGATGAAGAACTAATTGACCAAATTGGGCAGGATTATGAAGTTGAATTTGTGATTCTTTGCGTTGGACAATTTAGTGGGTTTCCTAACATTCCGGAGTTTCCAAAAGAAGGGGGTCCGGAAGTGTTCAAGGGAAAAGTTATGCATTCCATGGAATTCTCTGCTTCAAATAATTTGGGTACTTCTAAATTCGTCCGAGGAAAAAAGGTTGCTGTCATTGGCTCTCATAAGTCTGGAGTTGACATTGCTGCAGAATGTGCCAAACTTAATGGTATGAAAAATGTTCAGAACCTATCAAAATCGATATGAATAACATTATTTTTCTTGGCTTCTTAATCTTGATAAAATTGTTGGAATCTGTTATTGAAAAATTTAGGAAGCAAGTATCCGTGCACAATAGTTCAAAGGAATGCACATTGGTTTCTCCCCAGAGGTACTCTCGGTGAACTTCTTGTGGGCTTCTTGTACGTGAATCGCTTTGCAGAAATTTTGGTTCATAAGCCTGGAGAAACGGTTCTCTATAGTCTTCTGGCCACTTTGCTCTCTCCCTTGGTAACTTTTTTTTACCGCTCTTTATTACTAGTTTCAAACTTTTTCTAATGATGAAATTTTCAAATATGAACAAATATTCAGAGATGGGGAATTTCAAAAGTTTTGGAAAACTATGTTCGATGGCAATCTCCGGTGAAGAAACATGGTATGCTACCCAAATCCAGCTTTCACGACGATTTAGCTGCATGTCAAATAGCAATGCTGCCAGAAATTTTTTATGACAAAGTTGAAGAGGGTAGCATTATCATTAAGAACTCCCAAAGTTTCAGGTTCTACAAAGAAGGTCTAATTATTGATGGAGAAAACCAACAATATTTAGAGACAGATCTTGTCATATTTGCCACAGGATTTAAGGGTGACGAAAAGCTGAAGAACATGTTTTCCTCTTCAGTATTTAAGGATTGGATAAAGGCGACTTCTCCGGTTCTCCTTTACAGGTCCGTTGAACCTTAATTTTGGAAGTCACATTTATGTAATTGGAGAACTTGTTTCTTATCTCTTAATGAACCCACATGATTGGTAATTTGTGCAGACAAATTCTGCATGCACGAATACCGCAATTGGCGATGGTAGGATTAAACGAGAGTTTCTCAAATTTGGGTAGTTCGGAAATGCAAAGCGTATGGTTAGCAAATTTTCTGGATGGAAATATTGAATTGCCTTGTATAAGAGAGATGGAAAAGGAGGCCAAAATGTGGGCAGATAACATCAAGGAAGCTACTGGACAGTACTATAAGAGAGGTTGTATTAACAGTACTATTATATGGTATAGTGACCTACTTTGCAAGGATTTGGGGGTCAATTCCAAAAGGAAAAATGGTGTCTTGGCTAACTTTTTTCTACCTTATGCACCTACAGATTATGCTAATCTCATGGCTGAGCGAGATTAAAGAGCTCAAATGGGACATCTGACAGCTATAATGTATCTGTTTTGTTGTTCTTTTTCTTATCTTTTTATTCAAATCTGAAAGAATAGAAAATATTAAAATAAATTAAGTTTATAGAGCTTTCTTTATATCAATTAACAGAAACCAACAAAAAAGTAGTAATAATAATGATGATGTTTGTGATAACAATTCATTATCACACTATAATGTTACTCCAAGAAATGCATTAGCTAGCAACCGAATTTCCAGTTGCCTGGTTAGCTACCAATTTTCGATATTCTTACGGACCAAAAATTTCTTTCGGTTAGAGAATTTTCATCCTGCAATTTTGGGTCTACAATTTCTGGGTTCATACTTCCTTATCAATAGAATTTCAGTCTCATTTCATCTTGCAATTCCTTTTTTTCCAATTTTTTTTATTAGTTGTGCAATTCGAATTCACGATCTCACATTTCTTTTTAAAATGTACAGCACAACCACTTTGATGGTTATTTTACAATTGTTTTATGATTGGTGCAACTTTTAATTTACCGGATCTATTTAATATTTTAGCTTAACTTACCTATTTTTAACAGATCAAAATTTATTACAATGTGGGATTCCATCTTAATATTTTGTTTGGTTAATTTCAAATAAGTGCCCTATGATTTGATCGTTTTGCCAATAATTGACTGTAGTTTGTCTTTGAGCAAATAAATGACTGTGATTTGCATTATTTGCAGAATTAAGGAAATTGTCAATTTTGATGACGTGAACAAGGTCCGTTTTTGTCCAAAAATGTTTTCTGACTTTTGACCTTAACTTTTACATAACCGTTCAAATGTTTGCTCAAAGTCCTTATTTACGTCAACAAAATCGATCATTTTCTTAATTTTGCAAACAAAGTCGAACTACAGTCCTTTATTTGCTCAAAGTCGTACTACAGTCTTTTATCTGCAAAAATATGAAATCACATGATACTTATTTGAAATTAACTCAATTTTATTCCTCAATTCTTTTCTCCACTCAAAAAATAGGTTGCTAAAACCATTTCTTATTAGATGGTACAGTTAAACCTCGATTAAGTAATATTCGATAAAGTAATAACCTTGCTTAAGTAATAAATTTCGTCAATCCCAACTTGGACTAATGTGGTAAAGTAATATTCTCGTTAAAAGCATAAGATAATAAAAAATTAGAAAGCCCTGAAGGGCCCAAGTAATATGTAAAGTAATAATTTCGGAATTATACATATATTTGAGTTACAAAATTAAATTTTTTTAAAATATGAATCTATAGTAGCTTGTTTTTTCTTTCTATTAAAGCCAAAATTAATCTCATCCTTGACTTTATGTAAAACATAAATAACTCCTGGTATGTTTTGCTCGTGGTGTAACAAGTAATTGTTCAAAGTGTTGATTGCTTGAAATGCTTCATTTGATGACACGTTTGGAATGACATTGCTATCGTCCGGTTCATGATCAGTCCCTTCACCAATGTTCATTACTGACTCAATAATATCTTCATCGGTAGATGATTCCGCTGCTATTTTTCGGTAAAGTAATATTTTTTCCCGGTCTCAAGAGACTTTAAAGAAGTTTAACTGTATACTCTAATGCCACATAAGCACTCGCCTTGTATAATAATAATAAATAAATAATAATAACCATGAGAAAGAAAGAAACAATGACGGTTCATCCTACTAGTCATGCAAAAGCTAAGGTATGAAGTCATATGTTCACAAAATTATCATGCATTGTGCATGTAGACTTTGAGCCGTAGTAAACTAAACTACATAACAGCAAAACTCTTACTCGGATTGAATTGAGTTGAATGGAAAACATTTCAAGTGAACTTAAAAATCTCAGAAAAACCATTAAAAAGTTATTTGCATCGTCTTGAACAGATTAATTGAATTTATTTTTCGTTTTTTTTTTGAATAAAAATGGGGTATCGAGTCAAAGGGAGAGAGAACCGGCTATCCCAACTAGGTTGGCACAACCTATCCTCAACCAAAGACCCGACCCGAATATTATTAAAACAAAAAAGAAAAGGTTACAACGAGAGAGAAAAGAAAAAACTACACTATGCAAACCTAAATTGCTCAACCTGCGCAAAATCATCAGAAATAAAGCTATTACAAAAGGTTGGACAAGTATCCCACCAAATAGGCATATCACTAAGTACTCCGTGCTTTGCCAAAGCGTCTGCTACTCGGTTTCCTTCCCTGTAGATGTGCGTGATCATGACTTCCATTGAGTTAAGATGCGATAGACACTGCATCCAAAGACATATTTTTCGTTTTCTAATAATCTTATTATTAAAAGTGAGTTAGCTTTTTATGTATATCTCTTTTAGTTAATAAATTCGAGATTTGAACATGTTTGATTTGACATATCCTTAAAATAAAATATAATTACTTTTCATATAATTGTTCTTTTATATAAATTTTTAAAGAATAGAATTCGATTCATGAACTCTTAATGACTCCACTCCCGCATTCATATCATATGTATTGTTAATTAATATAACAAAATGATATTTGTTCGATTTATTTCCACTGTTAATTGATTGGATACGTTGTTGTGAGGTGTTGGCTTTGGTTGGAGAACTTTCAATGACCAAGTAGTAAACTTAAAGAGACGGCAAAGAAATGTTAAAAATGGTTGAAGTTATAGATTGTCTCTCGCTTGTCCTTTTATTTTGAGCAAATAAATAACGATCTTCTAGGATATTTTAGTGTGATGAAGTTGTAAAAAGTGAGTCTCCAAATTAAATTTGGAAATTTGGAGAGCTAGTCACCATGTGAATGAGACTGGATTCTTGTTATCATCTTTATCTGGATGTGATTATGAAGATTCATCCGCAATGGGCCAAAGCCCAGGTTTGGAGGGATGTGGGAATTAATCTATCTATAAAAAGGAAATTGAATTTGGAGCGCTAATTAAAAAAGGCAACGTTTGTGTCACCATTCCCACAAACAAAACAATATAATAAACCAAGAAGAAGAAGAAGAAGAAGAAGTTTGATTGATGGCTATGGCTTCTTCATCTCTTCACTCATCCTTCTGCCCCAAATTCCATGGAAATGTCCAAATTACCCCTTCCCGCATCCGCTTTTCCTCTCTCCGATTCCCATCCACCATTCGCGCCTCTTCTGCTGTTTCTTTTCAATCGGTACTATTTCTACCTTTCATTTGCATAATCACGATGCTCAAAAATCTAAATAAAACTTTAAAATATAAATATAGCATTATATATCCAACTGGGGAACTGCTTCATATTCGATTCTTGCTTGAAATAGTCCAATTAACGCTTATTCATCCTAGTTTAGCTAGCTGATAACATACTCATGACTTCTAATTCACATTTATACACTCAATATTTCAGAGTTATCGAATACCTACTCGTGCGATGCAAAAGTTTGTTGCTGTAGTGTTAATTAATATAAGGAGAATGAGTCTTGGCATCATATTATATCTATCTATCTTGTTTGATAAAGATTTTGGGTTTCAGGATTTAAATACACAGGAGGACTCTCAGACGTTGGAGGCTGAAGCTTTTGCATGCCCGGTATGTTATCAGCCTCTCATAAGAAAAGGTCCTCCTGGTTTTAATTTGTAAGTTGGGGCCTTATTACTATATCATTTTTTTACGTTTCTTCTAGTAGCTAAATAACGGCTTTACGTTCTTCAGGTCCGCAATATACCGCTCTGGGTTCAAGTGTACGAGTTGCAACAAAACTTACTCCAGTAAAGATAACTATCTCGATCTTACTGTTACTGCTGGTATGAAGGATTATACTGAAGCCAGACCTGTTCGGACGGAGCTCTTCCGGTATGTACAGGCTCTATATTATCATGCTTTCTACTTCTTCAATGAATTTTCAGTTCTTGATAGTTGTGCGTTTTTTACATTCAACAATGCCTCATTTTGGAACAAATTTTATCTTATTCTAGCTGTTGAACTTGTAGGAGTCCAATTGTTTCGTTTTTGTATGAACGAGGATGGCGTCAGAATTTTAGGCAAAGTGGCTTTCCTGGTCCTGATGAAGAGGTAAAACCCTCCCTTGGCTTGTCTATTTAGTACACAGGGAAAAAAGAAAATTTTAGGCTCCACTTGGAAAGATGAGAATTTTAAATCATAAGATATCTTCATATTTGATACATATTTGAGTTTTAATTAACATAGTTCGGAAAGACATTCTGTTGGTGTTTAGTGCCATTTGCATCCGAGGAAATTAAAATAACATCAAGTCTATATGTTTATTTCCTTATGTCGAAAGTCTGTTGTAATTAGTAGCCTTCAAGCTCCTACTATCTCAACTTGGTATATTTGTCATGAATGCAGTTCAAAATGGCTCAGGAGTATTTTGAACCAACACAAGGTGGTCTGCTTGTAGATGTTAGCTGTGGAAGTGGATTGTTTTCGAGGAAATTTGCCAAATCTGGGACATATTCTAAAGTCATTGCCCTCGACTTTTCTGAAAACATGTTGCGACAATGTTATGACTTCATTCAGCAAGATGATACTATTCCTAATACGTAATTGTTGTTTTATTTTCTTCTAAAAAGAATCACGAACAAAAGATTTAAAGATCACTGAAGCTGAGAGAACTAATTTATTATTATTATTTTCTTCATCCAGGAATCTAGCTCTTATTCGTGCAGATGTTTCAAGACTTCCCTTTCCCTCAGTTTCAGTTGATGCTGTTCATGCTGGCGCAGCTTTGCATTGCTGGCCATCTCCTTCAAATGCTGTAAGTGACCTTTATCTCTCTGTTTTGCAGCTGTATGTTTGGCATAGACAGCCTCTCGGATATCCCTGAAAGATCCAGTCAGCAAATCCTAGTATAGTTTGATTATAGAAAAGTTGATTCCATTGTTGCTCACATAATCCTTGTCTAGCAAAATGTGTCATTTCCTTGTCCCGATAATAGTAGGGCGTGGTATCCACACAGGATAATTCTTCTGTATGTATAAAATTATAGGAGTCTTAGAAGAGATCACTGTTTCTGCTACGCTGAGACTTTTAGTTGACTACTGATTTGAAAATGATTTACATGTTCTCTTCATGAGGAGTGAGTTTGAAATAACCATTCCCTGGTAATGTTTCTTCTGTAAAAACTGTAGTTACCTTCTCTATAGTCATTCAAATGAAAATGTTTTTGTGAAATTCAAGCTATGAGTAGCAGAGGATCTCCGATACACCAGAATTAAAACCTGAAAGTAGAACTTCATTAAGAAGTACTTGTTCTATGACTTCAATACGACGAGAAAATCATTCTCGAGATTGCAGCTATGGAGACTGCCACACATAATATAGTGGAGCGAATTACAATGCAGAGATAACACTGCAATGGAGACACAGTTTAGTACTAGGGATGTTTAAGGCCCTAATGAGACATTGGGCTGTTTTATAAGCAGTTATCATCTGAATTCAGATGTGATCTTGAATAGCTTTTAACACAATTGATTCTATATAGTTTAGTTAATGACATTTTCTACAAATTAGATTGCTGAAATCAGCCGAGTACTGCGAAGTGGTGGAGTCTTTGTCGGAACCACTTTTCTTCGATACAGTGAGAACACTCCCTGGGTAATGCGGCTTATCAGAGAGGTAATACTCGTTCTAATTGATGAATTCTATTCTATTTACATTTGACTGATGTCATTTTGATGGAGTAATTGGTAAAAATTTTGGGTGGCAGAATGTAATGAGGACTTATAGCTATTACCTAAAGGAGGAGATAGAGGATTTGTGCACGTCGTGTGGTCTTACAAACTACCAATGCCAAGTTCAGGAATCGTTTATCATGTTCTCTGCAGAGAAGCCCTGATTCACTCATCGTGGCTTTGCATTTCTCGTTATCATTATCATTATATCAATAATATTCATATAAATGTCCATTTGGGTTTATAGTATACTACATCAAATGTATAGAGATATACACATTCAAAATGACCAGCAACTGTAAAAGTGAGAACTATGGCAGATGGAAATTATTAATCAAATTGAAGTACTATTGTATTTATTGTTTGATGTGGCTAAAGTATTGGTGGCTAAATAGATCTTGCCCAGGCTTTTTGATTGAGAATAATTTGTAAGTAATGATCCTGAGGTGGTCAGATTCAACAGTCATTTTTATAAATGGAAAAAGGAAAATTGTATTGAAACGGTGGGCGGTTCTGCAATTAGGGATCCAGAACAAAACTACCTAATAATAATAATAACATAGTACACCCTTAATGAAGATAGAGAGATACAAGTTTTTTTGATAAATTTCCGATTTCTCAGTTTCGATGGTTGTTGCGCATTCTTTTTGATGGATTGTCTCTCAATTAAAGTTTTTTGTATACACTGTCGAGACTTGATTTAAGTGACTTCAAATTCCTAACTACTCACGTCAATCTTAATTGGTAAGAGATAGACAAGTTTAGTATCACACCTAATAATAGGTAGTTAGTGCATTACCAGCTTTGTGTGTTCTGCTTTTGTGGGCTTAGGTAAAGTCGTTTTTTGAGTTTTGTTATGAGGACCAAAAATTGCTCAATGAATATTATAATGGCCCTAAATGCTTCCAGTTGAAAATATTAAGAATAAAATTTAGTGTTTTTACATAATAAAGAAAGAAAAAAAGGAAAAATAAAGTATTTAGAGAAAAATTTGTGAAAACAAAAGGGTGTAAATCAATGGGAAGTGGGCGTGATGAATATAAATAAATAAGGCAGAAAGAAAGATCCCCTCGTGCGGCTCACACGCTGACCCACCTCTTCCATCTCTTTTGTTCCTTCTTCTTTTTCCTCATTCTCTCTCCTCTGCATTTTTGACCGTTGACCAACCAACTATTTTCATTTTTTTGGTTTTAATTGAATGCCATAACATACAAATATTATTTAAGTATTCTCTTAGTATGCAAAGTAACTTTAATAAAATTGGTATTAAATATTATTTAAGTATTGTTTTGTGGGTGCATGATTTGTAAATAAAAGATTGTAGTTTACCTTTGAGTAAATAAATGACTGTGGTTTGTATTTTTGTAAAATTAAGGAAATGGTCGATTTTATTGATAAATGAGGACATTTTTGGCCTGAAATGTTTTTCTGTCATTTGACAAGTCAAGTAAGAGTTAAGCTCAAAGCTCAAAAAAACATTTCGAGCCAAAAATGTCCTCATTTACGTCAACAAAATCGACAATTTCCTTAATTCTATGAACAATGCAAATCACAGTATTTTATTTGTTCAAAGGTAAACCACAATCCTTTATTTGCAAAACTGCAAAATCACATGGTACTTATTTGAAGTTGATCCAATAATTAATATGCATAACATCAAAATAAGATTGTAACGTGTAATTAGCTAAAAATATATTAATAGTTAATTATTTATATATAAAGTTTTAGATCCTAAAATAAAAACTCTATACGCTAAAAAATAAACTTTAAACCTTAAATCATGAACTCTAAATATTAACTTATATAACTTATCATCGAATTACTGATATAAAATACAATATCATTCGTACTTCGAAAGTATTTTAAAAAATTTCATATAACTTATATTTTAATTATAAAAGTACAATCATTTTACTAGTATAGCCATAAAGTTTTCGACAGCACTACTCATATTTTAAATAATTACTTTATTAACACACTGTATTTACCAAAGTATATAAATAAAAAAGCTTAACCCTTCTACAAATCTCTATATTTTGTATTTTTTTTCAATTTAATCATTCATATTCAACGCTTCTCACTTCAACTCCTGAACTTAAAAATACTAGTGTGTTAATTACAAAAATTTTCAACACTTCCCATAAATCAGGAAATTTCAAGAATTTTCCTCCAAATTTCAAAATTTCTAGAAATTCCAGAAATCCGATGTAATTTCAAGGAAAAAAATGAAACAAGAAGAAGAAAGAAAAGAAAAAAGACAGCAAAATAAAATAAAATAAGGATCAAAATTGATATTTACCGGAGAGTGTATTACACTAACCTTAGGTGAAACTTGTAATCACATGAAAAGGGTTAAACTAACTTGTTATTTCGAGTTAAGAGGTTAAAGTGGAAAGCACTGAACATAAGGGGTTAAACTGAAGAAAAAGTGCCAACTTTAGGGGTCAGTATAGAGGTTAAGCCAATTAAAAATAAATAACATATGTTTTCGTATTTAGTTACATATTGCTTTGACAAAAAAGAGAGATTTATTAAGCTCAAATTGATAGTGTGATACAAAGGAATGATGGTGGATGAGGTAACAAACCACATTCCATGATCAGATACAGAATTAGAAGCCTCACTAAAGTATGAGGGACAAATTCGTTGATCTACAAACAAAAGAAATACAACAATCGTCTATTTCGTCCAAGAAAGACTTACAATTACTAACCATCACTCCTAACAAAGAGATAGGAACATTTGGGCGCGAACACAACTGTTGAAGAAGCCGAGAATTTGTCTCAAAATCAACATGTGTCCGGCTTTGAGATTTAACCAAAGAAAGCGTTTCCCGGAGGAAGGCCAACGCTTCAGCATTTAGCGCTTCAAAAGGACATGTATGAATACCATTGCAACAGCCAACGAAGACACATGCAATGGTTTCAAAATTGACCGTCATGATCGGTGAATCAGTGAAAATTAAAATTTTTGGTGATTTTCATTTTCTTTGTCATTTCAAGGTGGTAAACCTCATAGTCTCCACTTATATATACAAACCCGATTAATTCTCTCATTAATTTTGGATTAATTACAAATTAATCGTTAGGAGCATTTAACGTTATATAAGTAATTTGTGTTTTTTTATGATATTCTAAAAACCTTAGAATCAATTTGTTACTCTGTATATATTATTAAATAGTATGATTCACCGAAATTATATAGTTTCTCGACAAAATATGGATCATTTAAGGGCAGATCCAACGGAGGGACATAGGGGCGCGTGCTTCCCTTTATTTCAAGAAAAATGAAAAAAAAATTTAGTAAAGTTGGTTTTAGAAAGATAAGCTTATTACACTTTTATTAAAAAATTTTGAGTTCAATCTCTCACGATGATGATGATTATTATTATTATTATTATTATTATTTGTTTATATAACTGATTTCAAACACCACATTATATACTGACTAATCCAGTTTTACGAAAACAGTTTGATTCTTATTTAACTTTAACTATTTTTCTTCTCCTATTAATATTATTATTTCATTTATATTTTTTCCTTTTACATTATTATTTTTATCTTATAATATTTGTTATTAATTTAATTTTTGTCAAATTGAAACATCAATTATATATATTCTTGGCAGTTTTTTTATTAATTATAATTTATAGTCACAATTTTAGTGTTTTTCATACAAAATTAACACCCCTTCCGGCGATTCCTAAATCCGGCAAGGTAGATAGATAGTATTAGTATATGTAATTATATGAAAACAAGATTATTTATTGAGTTAGTTAAAGGCAGGCAACCCATCCCTTCTCTAATTTTTGCATATTTCGGCATTGGATCCCCTGCACGTGACCTTCTGATTCCTTTTCTACATTACTTTCCACGTGGGGTTGGCAAATCCTTCATTTTATTTTTTCTCTTTTCTATTTTTGCTAAATAAATATATAACCTACAAATTTAATAGGATAACCATATTTAACATTTACATACAAGATAAATCAAAAGTAAATACATCCACACCCCATAGTTATAGATGTTTGATAGTGTTTATAATTAATTATCGAGTTTCTAATAATATTGAATATTGTTGGGAGAATTGAAGAGTCTCGTCCTATTGGAGAGGTACAATGAACTTTTTATGAGTGATATCATAATAAGTTTGACACCACAAGTAATCCATGTAACCGGCTTTTAGCCGTCCTCTCTACCAAAAAAAAGTAATCCATGTAATCCAAAACCTTAAGGTAATAGATTAATGGGTCTCATCATATTATAAATTGTTCATAATCCTCACAAATTTCCATTTTGAGATTCCACAACTTAACTCACACTTTAATACTCAACATTTCTCACGCTCAAGTGTGAGTCTCTTCCACATTGGACAAGTCACAAGGGCCTTGCTTCCCCTCGAGCGAAAATTCTTCAGCAACACTAAGAGTTCATCATCAATTTCATAAGGCCCACACATCTAGGGAGGCAACTACGCAAACATGGCATTCTTGAGTCACCACATAACTCTTCTTTCCACATGGGGGGACAACCATGGGAGCATCACTTTGTTGCATCATCCCAACCCGAACCTCGACTCTGATACCACTTGTTGGGAAAATCGAGGATTCTTGCGCCATTAGAGAGATAAAATGGGGATTTGTGAATGAAATTATAATGTGTTTGACACCACATGTAATCCAAAACCTTAAGACAATGGGTTAATGAGTCTCACTACATTATAAATCATTCACAACAAACGGTGGGATTCCACAACTTAACTCACACTTGAATACTCAAAAACCACTTTTAGATGCAATTACTTTGTATCATTATGTTCTAAGATATTTCTCTCAATAGATGAAGTGACTAAATCATTCAACCATTTATGTGACATAGACGATCTTAAATAATTTTTCAACAATTTTAATTTTAACCAACTTCTTTTAAAAGATGCAAGTGTCACATGTAGCAATGAAAATATTTGGATAAAAATCTGATGTTTTGAAAAATTCGAAAACTTCAAGAACCGATATTAAGTCGTTTGGGACGCTTTTATTTTTGAAAAAGATCATATGCATCAACATTCAAACATTCATTATAAGGAAATATAATCATAAAATTCTGTTCAATAACTTCAATCTTTTTAAATCACATAAAAAACTCCTCTTCCATTTTGGATTATGAGCAGACTCCCCTCTTACCCATTGTCCAGATACGGCCCAAGAGTATCAACACGCTTACTTTAAAAAGAGGAAAAAGTGCAAATAAAACCTTTCTTGTTTTAAGGTTTTGCAAGTACATGAATGTGATTTTGTTTTTTTTTTGAAAAAAAAAAAACATGTGGTTATTAAAATTGAAAAATAAAAGAAATTGATTACCACATCATCAAAATAATGCTCTATGTCATCAAGTCAACATAACACATCATAAAAAAATAATATTTTATTGTGCCACATTATCAAAGTTAACAAATCACTATGTCATGTCATTAGAGTCAACTTGAGACGTCATCAAAAACTAACTTTTTTACTCAAATTCGTGGCTTAACACATTCCTAGCTCTCTGAACTTGTTAATTTTTTCACTTAACCCCGTCAACTTAAGGGATAACCTATTAGCCATATGATTTTTTAATGTTTTATCACTTAGCCCATCAACTTGTAATTTCTTTCCACTTAGCACCCTCAACTTGTCAAATGTGATTCATTTTGCCTCTTTTATTTTGATGTGGTATGAATTTTCTATTATCACTTATATTTTGTCATGTTATTTGATAAATTGAATGGGCTAAATGGAAAAAAAAATTACAAGTTGAAGGGGCTGAAAGGTTGTCCCCTAACTTAGAGCGACTAAGTGAAAAAAGTAGACAATTTTAGGGCACCCGATATGTATAAGCCAAATTCTTTTATTTTCAACTTGTAAACCACATATATATTTTTGCACAATCTAAAACTATGTTCCTCTATTTATAAATTCATGAAACTACATAAATTTTGTTTGCACATTTTCCTTAAAGATAGAGTAAGATTTTACTCTGAATGTTGGAGATGCTACGGAGAAGTTAAATGAATCACTATCTCTGCAATTATAGGGAGGGTTGATGTAACAAAATAAGAATGATGAGGCCGCCATAATGTCTAAATCAATCAAACTGATCTGAGGTAGAATTCATTGGAGGTGATGAAACCTTTTTTTCATTAGCCTAAATTAGTCTTCTTACTTTTGTTTTAAACATGTGCACTTGAACTACTCTAGAGCTTCTAGCTAATTTATCACATCGAACAAAGAGGAAAGACAGCCAGAGTCTACTTAATTATAGCATAGTGTACTCTAATTCTCTCAAATTAATTTGTCATATATGATTATTTTATGCAAGCACAACTCAATGCAATATGGAGGCATCTAGTTAGCTAGGTAGGTATTAACTATTTTCTTCCAATCAAAATAGTAAAAAATAAAGCAGTAATCAAATCAAAGCGTTGTTTGTTCCAGTTTTTTGGGTAATTTTGTTTTACCAAAAGTAGAGCCATTTTTGCATTACTTGTCTTGTCATAACATATATATGATTGATGACCGAAAGTATGTATTAAAGATGACCAGCTAGCCACAGATTGAGTTGCTAAAAAGGGAAAAACCCAATGTTGTAAACGCATGTTGTCAAGACGCTGAAAATCAATTATTTGATTTAGACTGATCGACGTGATTGTCTAGGCCTTCTTTAAGCGCTCAAAATACGAATTATTCCTGACTAATCTCCAATTAGTTCTTAGAGCATCTCCAATAGATGCACAAATATTAACTCCATCAACACTATTTGGTAGACTTAATTTTTCAACTCTTTATATCATCTATTGTAGGAGATGTCCATCAAATAGTGTTGTGACTCCATGTGTCGAAAATCCTTTAAATTAAATAACACAAAACTATTACAAATTCATATAAATAATTAACTTTACAATTAAAGTAACTATTATAATAAGAATAAGATGAGAGATATAGACTTTTTTGTATATAAAACTAGGAAAGTGAGGAGAGAGAAGTCCACCAATGGTGGACTCTTTTTTTGAAACACTTCTCAAACACTTGCTTCACAATGGTGGCGGACTTAATTTCTTTTTTCATGCACTTCAAAGCACTACCATTGTGGATGCTCTTAGAAAACTGCAACCGTCCGACTAGTGTCTAGCATATTAATACAGGAAAAAACAAAATAATATAAGAAATTAGCCAAAATAACAAGATTGATTAGCCATAGTCGGCTATGGGTAAGGCTTAATGAAGGTAACAGGATTCCATCAATTTAGTAAAAGGGTTAGCTCCTAATTAATTAAATTAAATTAAGCAAGAATCAGGGTAATTAGTGGTTAATGAGTTGTGTTTGTCTGTGTGGTACGTTTAATGATGATCAGAATTGTGTTTGTTTGAGTGGAGTGGTTATGTTAACGTACATAGATATATATAGATGCTGCCATGTTTGATTCCATACACTCACTCCGGTTTTCCATCTTATTTGTCTCTCTATATCAACAGATATATACATTTATATGCAAGGCACTGAGAAGCAATATCTTCAATTATTCCGTCAATCGTCACTAAGTTTTGTTCTTTTTCGCTTGTATTCAGTAATTTCAGTTCAATATCTTTTAGGTAGTCCAGTTCAATTTCAGTAAAAGAAAACAAGGCTTTATTGTACATCTTCTTCTTTAGCCAATCATAAATTGGAATTGCCTTGATTACTCTTAGAGGCTTTTAAGTTGATGATGATGAGATTATTGTTGAAATTCTTTACCAGTTTGGTCCGTGTCTAGTTTCTTTGGTTTGTTCTCTTGTTTGCGTTCGAGCTTTTTAGGGTTCCTTGTGTACCAAAATAAAAGAGCAATATAAGGGTCATTTTATATTCTTTGATTATCACAATACTATTATTTTCTTCCTTTTGAATCTTTGTATTTCATTTTCTTTTCTTCCAAAGGTACCGTTAAAAAAAATTAAAATTCACCAAGAACTGGATCATATTTGATCTTTTTTTTTTTTATTTTGAAATTGCCTGATTGCACTTAGGTTATGTTCCTAATTTTTTTTTTATAATTAAGGCCATTTTCTTTTGACTAAGGTCATGTTCTTTTTTGCTGAACTGAACTGAGCTGAACTGAAATTGCTGAATAAAACTGAAATTGTTGAATTGAACTGAAACTGCTGAATAGAACTAAAATTACTGAACTGAACTGAACTGACATTGTTGAAATGTGTTGAATATAAGTCAAAAAGAATAGGACCTAAACTAAATATTATTGAACTGATATTGAACTAAACTGAATTGAAGAAAATTTGTTAAACTGAAGATTATTGAGCCGAATTGAATAATACTAAATTGACTTAACTGAGTTTTGCTGAATATAAGCTAAAGAGAACAAGGTCTGAGTTTAATTTAGTTAGGTCAAAAAGTGCTTTAAGTGTAACCCCTTATTTGTTTTCTTTAAAAAACAAAAAAATTCAGTTCAATTAAGCAAATTCACATCAGTTCAACACATTTAATTTCAGTTCACTTCAACAAATTTCTGTAAAAAATAACGAATTTTTAACTTATAATTTTAGTTGTACGTTATCAACTACAGTTAGAGCATTTAATATTTTGAGTATTTCTAAAACAAAACTTAAGATTAAGCTAAAAACATTGAGACAAACTAAGCTTGGCTCATTATGAAGCCATACGCTTGTTATATGTTATGAATTTTAGTTTAACCACTCCAAACAAAGGAAAAATTAGGTCCTTGTCACACGCATTCGGATTTCGTACATGAAGATGCAAAGCATTGTTAATTCAAGGCTTGATACATGAGAAATTTAAAAGTATCACGTTTAAGACAGTTTAATGCATATATGTTAAGTATAGATTTTTAATCATGCAACTTAATCAAAGACTAGCACTTAATTGGTTTACCTTACATGTTTTAATTAGCTGGCTTTTGAAATTCCAAATGAAAATAATTATGACATATCAAGACTAATGAAAAATATACGAGAAAAAAGGCAAATCTTTAACCGAAAAATATATGAGAAAAAGGGCAAATCTTTAACCGAAAAATAGAAAAAAGGGTTCCAAGGAAAAAGGTAAATTCAACAGTAAAAAAAAGATCCAGCTTTTGAACTAGTATTTTTGAACAAGTTAATTGAAAAGAAAACAGCTTTACTTAAACCCATACATTTCAAAACAATCTCTTAATCAACTGATAGTCTAAGGCTTTGGTATTGCTTTTCCAGCTGCTTTCCCTGCTTTTCCAGGCAAAAGCAGTGTTTGTTAAATGCCAAACTGTTTTTTGGGAAAGCAGGGAAAGCTACTTTCAGCAAAAGCTGGAATTTGTAGCTTTTAAAAAAAGCAGCTGTTAGAAGTTGTGCAAAAAAGTGATTTTGATATTATTTTTTAACTAAAATAGGGTTAACATTCAATATATTTTAATAAATACATAATTTTCTATTTAATTTTTACTTTTAGGACTTTTAAAATGTATCTACCAAACACTTCACAGTTTTTGTCTGCTTCTTCCGACAACAACTTCTTTCCACAACACTTTTTTCAACAACAACTACTTCTCCCCACAGCAATACCAAACTGGCCTTAATACTATAAAATCTTTCCATAATACTATAAAAAAATAAAGTACTCCATAAATAATGAGAAACAATAATACAAATATACGGTCAACAAAATCAAAGCTAACATAAATAAATAGAACAAGTGGGTGTATAGCTCAAAAAAATAAATGGCAAAAAAGGCAGGCAGCTAGTTCAAGAAGAGGAGATTATAGTTAGTTTAATTAATTAGCATAAAAGGCTCATAAGCCAAGGAGATTAGTTTACAAAAACAGGTTGAATTTAAATGGAGACATGGAAACAGCACCCACGTTCTCCTCCTATCTCTTCTTTTTTTCTTTTAAGAAAATATTTTTAAATATATTAATACATTATACTCTTTCACAAATAAGTTTTTTGTGGATTTTTTAGCGAAAAAAAGAAAAGTGAAATGTATTATTTATAGAATTATAAAAATAGTAAATTTAATTTCCATGAATGAAGATATTTTTATCCAAAAAATTTCTAATCTTTGAGCGTAAATTCTTACCTAATCGGTCAAAATTATGAAATATAAAATTTGGACAAAATGCCTCTATCCACATCATTAGAATTGATAATTTCTTACTTCTGCAGTCAAGACATTTCACATTTTTTTTTTTCGCTTAAAAACAAAACACAACGACTCATGTGAAAGAAAAAAAAAAGTGAAACTAAATAACATTAAAATTAACTAAATATATATAAAAAAATTTGAATCTTCACCTTATTGACAAAATGTAGTGTATATGTGTATTGTTCCAAGGAATAATATAATCCTTCTTCTCTTGTGAGCCTCCATAAATACTCTTCTTTATCTCCACACCCTAATCTCTCTTTCTCTTTCTTGTAAAACACCACTATCTTCATCTTGATCAAGAAGCCCACAATTGTCTTTTCTTAGGTTTATGTGATCATGGTGGGTTTCTTCTCCTTTTCTTGTAGTATTTCATTATAATTATATGAAAATTGATTGGTGAAATTGTAACAATTGTAGGGAATTCCAAAGCCTGCATGGTTGAATGCTCTTTACAGTGAGAAGTTTTTTGTGGGATGCTGTTATCATGAAACTGCCAAGAAAAATGAAAAGAACGTTTGTTGCTTGGATTGTTGCATTAGTATTTGCCCTCATTGTGTACCGTCTCATCGATTTCATCGTCTTCTTCAAGTTCGTCGGTACGTTTATCATGATGTTGTTCGGCTCGAAGACTTGGAGAACCTTATCGACTGTTCTAATGTTCAGGTATCTGTTAGAGATAATAATAAAAGTTATTCTTCAAATAAAATGTGCCATGATTTAATTTAGTCTAATTTTGTTTGTTGTAATATTGGCTTATTAGGCTTATACTATAAATAGTGCAAAAGTGGTGTTTATCAAGAAGAGACCTCAAAACAGGCAATTCAAAGGTGCTGGAAATTATTGTACTTCTTGTGATAGAAGTCTTCAAGAACCTTATATCCATTGCTCTTTAGGCTGCAAGGTATTAATTTCACTCTATCTTATAGTACCATACTATTTTCTTATAATTCAACTAATTTAAGCTTAAACAAAGTGAATTTTATTAGAAACAATATGACATGGATCAAATTTTGAAGTGAGAGGATCAATAACCATTGATAGATTATTATGTGAAATTTTGCATGATCAAATTAAGCCTTTCACAAAGTAATTTATATCAGATCATATGGTATATGGCAGAAGCATGACTACTAAAATCTGAAATTCTCATTTTGTGGAACTTTATGCTTCTTCATCGAAGATCTGAATAACTTGCGAAAACATAGCAAGAGACCGACTCTGTATGATGCTCAAGTTAGTAATTACTTAAGAGGGAATTTCTGAATTATGAATAACAAAAGTAAAATTACTATTGTGACATGTAATCCAAATTGCACATTGAACTTCTTGTTATAGCTTTTCATAAAATAAAATAAAAAAAGACATTAAGAATAGAACTAACCAAAGCCTTTTAGTAATTAAGATATCTTCATATGTAGCATATAATAGAACCATAACTTGAGTATATATCATATAGGGTAAGGCTTTCAAGGATTAATTAGGCCAATCAATTAACATAAAATGAAGTTCAATTGTGAGTAAAAATGATAGTACGTACTAGTGTTATGACTATTGGAATATATAATTAAGGAAAAATTGTTGTAATTTTTGGTTATTTGAATAGGTGGATTTTGTGGTCAAACACGACAAGGACTTGTCTCCATATTTGAGGATATGCAACTCTTTAACACTTGGTCCAGACTTCTTGATTCCTCAAGACATGGGAGATGAAGAGATGACAAATGAGACTCCGAATTCCACGATTGTGGATTCCGATGACCCGATGAGTTGGTCTTCCGGCAACTCATCGGACAATATGACCACGGCATGCACCGAAATTGTACGGAAGAAAAGAAGTGGATTATATGGATGTGGACGATCGGCTAATAAAGTTTCTGATGAGGACATGGCTACAAGCATGAGTAGAAGAAAAGGAATCCCACATCGATCTCCTTTGTGTTAAGCAAAATTAACAACATAAAAAAATAGAAAAATATCTCTAGCTATTACAAAATTTAAATTTGATAAATTTGACTGAATACTTCAAAATGTTCTTCATTTGAAATTAATTAAGTTAAGTAATCACTTGGTCGGAGGGTTTTGTCTTAATGGCAGCACGTGATTCCCAATTCCAAGCAATGGTTTGTACAATTTTCAAAGGGTTTTTCTCATATTTATATGATTATATTAATAATTCAAAGTCATAAAATCGAGGTCCTCCTTATTGTTCCTTTCGGACACCCTATGGGGCATGTTGTACGATCATCTATTTGTTAATTTGGGTTTGCAAATATTTAATCCCCAACTTGAGGATAAATTATGTTTAATTTCTGACCCACACGTATGATAAAATTCTAACTCAATTTTTAATTACTTAGCTATGTAGAATATATAAAGTGCTTGAGTTAATAAATAATATAGAATGGATCATTCAAATGCAATTACATGTAATTTTAAGGTTTAATACATTAAACATCCCATGAAATTTCGTTAGAAAACCTTATTGTAATTTTGTAGAATGTTATGTTACCTTTTTGAATTTGGTTAATTATGCGATTTATCGGCTACTTGATTTTGTTCAAAGTAATCTATTAATACTCTGGTTGTTTGCCGTGATTAATCACCCTTGCACTTGAGTTTGTCTAACTTTTCTATTGTTTTGTCATTTGGATTTAGCACACTAATAATGTGACTTTAAGCAAGTTTAGAGACTGTAGAAACACTTTGTAAGTTCAAGGGTTGGTTAAGTTTTGAAACAACTGAAGAAGGTTTTGATGTATTAAGCATATCTGTAAAAACAGTCTCCATATATAAGTGAAATGTAAAATATCATATTAAAACAAATTATAATCTCTAACCAACTTCTACTAAAGAATGGAGTTAGTAATGATAGAAATTTTATTTTAATTAGGCCTCACGATCATAAGAAGATGTTTGATTGTAAATAGTGGTTTGTTAGAAATGCGTATTTAAACTACTTTAATTTTGAAATTTTTCATTTTGAGATGTAATATAATTGTACAAAAATTTTTTAGCAAATATTTACATACAATTTTGAAGTTTAGAGGCTGATAAGTTTCGGGCCCGGCTAGTCAGGTTTTTGTAAATTGTTTAGCCCTAAAACTCATTGCTAATTTAGGGAGGTTCGAACCAGCTCATAAATTAAAAGCAAGCCCAAATGGGCTTTGACTTCCTGTCTCTTATACTTTCAAACCCAGCCCTTCATGACAGTGCAGAAAAGAATAAATGACCATCTGCAAAGTGACATTTTAGTATTGTTATTAGGCTTAATACACAAAAAACACTCTAAACTTGGTCAAATGTTGCAATTGTCCCCCGAACTTTTAATTGTAACAAATTACCCCTCAAACTTGGCAACTTGTAACAAATAACTCCATATTTTGAGTTTGAAAAGTCAAATGCCACGTGTCATGCTCTTATTCGATACTTGAAAAGTCAAAGTGCCACGTGTCATAATCCTATAGGGTGTTTGAAAAGTCAAAATGCCACATGGAATGATCTTATAGGGTGCTTAAAAATTTTTGCATTATCGGGGGTAATTTGTTACAATTTTCCAAGTTCAGGGGGTAATTTGTTACAATTGAAAGTTCGGGGGGACAATTGCAACATTTGACCAAGTTTAGGGGTTTTTTTTGTGTATTAAGCCTTGTTATTAACAACTTTACACAGCTAGTTTTGGCAGAAAAATATGAAGCTTCAATCTTCAAAATTGACAAAATTGAGCCTTCACAAAACCAAATGCTACACAGTATGTAGCTTCAGCCACAAAAGTTTCAATTCGAACATCGCCATTGTTTGAGATCAGCCAATCTCTTTTCTGTCATATTTCAAGTATTCATTTCTTCAACATCCTGAACAAATATATTTCACAATCAAACAATATTCACATAGTTAACTATTTCCATATTTCAAGAGTTAAAGTTTCATCACGCGTACAGTTTTCGGTGCATTTGGACATACCTTTTCCAAAAATAATGCTTGCATGGTGTTATTAAGGCTGCCTTCCCATTCCCATTCATACTCATGTATTCCCGTTTTAACTCTCCATAGCTTTGGTGCTGTCGGAACTTGCTCAGAAAACATCTTCATATCAGGACATCCTGCAACTATCACTTCTTTCGAAGACGGAAAATGAAAAGCATAATTTGCTGAACAGAAGCTTGTAAGGCATGGTAGATCATTAAGTCCCAAGTATTCCAACTCGCTGAACCGAATCTCACTTTCTACCTCGTTGGATGCAATGGCTACAATTTCGTGCATCATTTTGCAGTCCTTCACATTCATTCTTTTCAACTGCATAAGACTCCGAGCTGTTGAGGCAGTCATGAGATTTGTTAGCCCATCACATTTTGACACTTCTAAATTTGTCAAATTCTGAAACAACACTGTGGAAGGCACTAGAATCTTGAGTCTGCTGCATTCAACTACTTCTAGATCTTCCAAAATCTGAAACAAAGGGACTAGTTTGGAATCATCATGGACTAAATGCTTGAGCTTCGGCAGATTTGATAGCTTTAATTTCATCAACAACACAAGCGATTCTGCACCGTCGCCCTCGAGAATGCTCAATTCTTGAAGGTTTATTTCTTCAACTAAAGAATCACTTAAAGCAAGCTTCTCCAAATTAGGAAAATGTTGAACGAAATTAGATGGCCAAATCGCATTTTCTACACCGTGGAAGCCTGTTAACTCAATAGTCTTCAGTCTGCATAGGACCTCTGGTTGATTGCCGCCATTTAATTTATCCTTCAAGGTATTCCATCCTACTTTCAGTTCTTCTAATCCTGGAATTGCAATCTAGAAAAACAAAAACAAAAAAGAACATTTAAATAAATGTATTGCAATATGCTGGATTGAAAGTATTATGTATTAGATTAGTTTTTCGAAAAAAAAAAAAAAACTGTCAAGAAAACTGACCTGGTTGCCTAAAAAGGCTGACATAACTCGTTCTTCGTTTTCTTCAAGAACAACACATGAATCTGGTTTCTTTGACAGCATTGCAGAAAATATTTCTATATTTGGACATTCAACTACTTCAATAATTGTCAAGGCCATGCATTCAAGGAATCCATTTTCAGAATAAAAGCTTGACAAGTTAGTCAAATCCTGGAGAATCATTGACTGCAATGATGGAAGAATTGTTTGAGGTTCTTGCATCGTTTCTGCCTCTAATTTCGATATGATATGTTCCACTGACCTGCAATTTTTCACCTCCACATGATGAAGGTTTCGAAGATTCGAAGCCATTGAGAGATTAAATATGTAAGTCAAGCTCGCACAATTATGAACTTTGAGCCGTTGCAGATTTTCGAAACTCAAAATTTGTTGAGGATCCTTGCTCCAAACATGCCTCAACCTTGGCAGATCGATTAATTGCAATTGATTTAAATTCTTCATTTGCTTATTTCCATATTCATTGGCATTTAGCCCTTCCAAACCAAAGACTTGTTCCACGGGATCACATTTTTCTACAATCAAGACTTCCAACCTCCTCAAATACTGAATTAGATCCGATGATATGGCATTTGAGCATAGTGCACAGTCATCCACCACCAACCTTTCTACTGAATCAAAGTACCCGAATGGAAATCGGCCGTCCCACTTTTCTTTCAGTACTGGAAATATAGAAAGTTTGATATCCTTATGATCTTCAAATCCAACCTAAAAGCACAAGAGAATGCATTACGAGTGAACATAGTTCTACCATACAAAAAAATATAAGCTAGAAGAAAGGATACTTACCATTTACTCATACATGTTTTCTACAATGGTGTTGACATCACCTTTTGAATGAAGTTTTTTGTCGAAATGATAAACTATAGAGTCTAGCATTGGTGTGATTATGGTTCCAGGACAGAAAATCCCCAAGTTGGGGCATCTAATGAGGATCAATCGTTCCAAAGATGGGAATTTGAAAGAGCTACATCCAAAGGAGAAGCTTTTAAGTCTCGGCAAACCACTGAAATAAATAGATTTCATTTTGGTGAAAACAACCTCATCTGTTGTTCCATCATCATTTCCGTCTCCCACTACTTCCGTCAACATGTTGCAAGATGTTACACTTAATGTCTCAAGTTGCACCATAGTTTTGGCTACTGATAATGATATTAAAATCGTCAATTGATTGCATCCATCTACTTCAAGACCTGTCAGATTTTCGAACGATGCAGGGGCTGATGCGAAACAAATCAGATTTCCACAAGATCTTACACTTAGAGTCTTCAGAGTTTGAAATAATGAGGCATGGAATTGGGAATTTTGCCACCATACATGCTTCAATTCATCAAGATCTTGTAGTTTTAAAGATATTAGTTGTGGCAGTGTCATGGCTTCTTCAAAATTAGTGTTGAACCCTTCAAATTTAAATAGATCTTTAAGAGAAGAATGACAGACCTCAAATTCCTGAAGACTCGGTAAAATTGAAAGGAAGTGAAGAAGAGGAAGATCTGATCTGGTTGTGGCAGAGAAATATCTCAAATCAAGATCTTTCACTTTCGAAAAGAAGTTTGTTAGTAACTCTTCAAATTGCAGTATTGCTGACATCGACTTAACATCCACTGACAATTTTTCCAAATCCGGAAGTCCCTGAAAATAATAATACATTAATTAATAATGATGATGATGATGATTGTTTGGCTTTTACTAGATCCTTGTATAATGGTTTGTTAAGTGCTCAAGAGCTTGCTCAGGCTGCTACTTCGTTGACAAATCATGGAGTTAGTATCTATAATTATCCTCCTTTATCTGCAATATAGTATATACTGATCTATGAAAGCATTTCTTACGTTTTATTATTTAAAATATATAAAGGCTTAAGTTTCAAACATAAACTAACCTTATGGCCGAAATGAATATCACAGTCTTCTATGTCTGAGTTGCCTCCTTTATCTTCCCTTGTCAATCTTGAAATGAAAGCTTTGATACGTGGACACTCTATTATGCAAATCTTCTTCAATGACGGACATTCCAAATCACCACTTCCTGAGTAAAAGCTTGAAAACTTCGGCAAACATTCCAAAACAATAGATTCCAGTGATCCAAATATTACTTGAGCTGTATCGTCTCGATCTGCTTCCTCTTCCTTTATAAATATTTCCATCTTCTCACAATTCTTCAGTTCTACCCTTTGGAGATGAATTAGGCATGAAGCCATAGACCAAGTAAATGCATATTCCAACCGACTACAGTTGTCTATTTTCAGCACTTCCAATTTGTTGAAGTCCAAAATGCCCCGAGGAGCCGTATTGCACAGTTGGCTCAAAATCGGTAAATTGGCCAAGTGCAATTCATTTAGTTGTGGCAGCAGCCAAACATGTCCTTCCTCAGAAAATAATCCTTCCAAGTCAAAAACCACTTGTACCAAATCACAGTCTCTTACAGTAATCTTTCTCAACTTGTTCAACCACTGCATTTGGCTGGCTGATATAGCTTTCGAGGAAAATGCGTCTTTTGGCACTTCTAGAGATTCTACATCCTGGAAGAGTCTCCCAATATTAATATAAGTGAGGACTAATCATTTAATCAAGGGAACTAATGATATGAAAAGAATTATTACCCATTTTCTTGATTGACGTGCTATGGTGGCATTAAGATTTCCTTCCCATTGTTGTTCATATTCAAATAGAATTCCCCGTAGTTTTGGTGTTCTTAAGATTCCACCACTGAAAATCTTCATGTTTGAGCAGCCATATACTACTACTTCTTCTAACAAAGGGAAATTGAAGGTGCAATTGTCCGGGGAAAAGCTGTTGAGTAGATTCAAATAAGAAAGTTTCAACTTCCTCAGTTTGTTGAAAAATATCTCATCATGCTTTGTGAAATCTCCATCATTTTTTATTACATCTTCCATTATAGGGCAATCAGAAACTCTTAACTCCACGAGTTGAACCATATTTTTTGTTGTTCACACCATGACCAAGCTCGTCATCTCTTTACATCCTTCAACATTGAGGATCGTTAGGTTTCGGAAGGAACCTGAGAATGGTGTAATATTCATCAGATCATTACAATTCTGAACTTCCAAAGTTCGGAGATACTGAAGAATGGGACTGAGTAGGGAGTCTTTCTTCAGTATCTGATTCAAATTTGTTACGGAGCTTAACTTCAGGTGCTTTAGTCTTGGATGATGTTGTGCTTCTCCTACTGCTCTTTCGTCGTCTAGAAGGAATATATCTTCCAAAAAAAGAATTTCCAAGGAATAAAATTGTCCGAGGAATCCAAATACAAAAGAAACAGATTCCTCTTCTAAAGAGCATATAGTAAGCTTTTTCAGTTTGGAAGTGAAATCCACCAAAAGCGCACTACTCAGTATTGCCTTCAGGCCTTGATTATCTAATATCATCTCCTCCGTCGTAGGAATAAGCTGTATGAAAATATATCAAAGTGACTAATAAAAACAGAGAATTGCAAAACAAAATCGAAATTTAAAAGGCAAACGGGAGTTAACTAATTATAATGCATTGAAGAACTGAGAGATGTTGGTTCCTACCTTCTCAACAAAATGTCGTGACTGTTCAATCTCCTTACCTTGTCGTCCGGAACCATGGGCTTTGGAGCCAAATTCCATCACTTTACTACAACCCGTTACTTCAAAAACTTTCAACTTTGGCCATTCAAAAGTATAAGAGCCATCGTACAATCTCCTCATTTCCTTTAAGTGCACAAGTTGAAGAGAAGTTAGTTGAGGAAACATGAAAAATGAAGGTTCACTTTCCGATTCTTTGTCTTCTGCTTTTCGAATAATCACTTCCACATCACAGTATTCTATTTTCAGATCTTCGAGGTGGAAAAGTCTACAGGCTATAGATTCTGGAAACACATATTTCAGATCCTTACAATAAAGAACATAGACTATTCGCAGATTTTCAAAAGTGAAAGCTTCACATGCATCCTTACTCCATATATGCTTTAATGAGGGTAAACAGAATAGTTCTAATTTTTCCAGGGAAAATGCTTCCACATTATTTATTTCTTCAAAATGGGTTCCTTGATATTGATATATCTCTTCAACACTTTCACAAGAAGATACTTGAAGTGTCATCAATCTTCGGAATCTTATAAGCACATTTGATGTGAAAACAATTAACAGCTTTGAGCAACTGTCGATGTTCAATGTTTTTAGCTTAGAAAATGAATCATCAGCTGCAAATTGCTCGTGCCATAAATATCTGAACTTAATGATGTCAGTAATATGTAAGATCTCTAGATTGGAGAAAGCAACCTGCAATAAATACGTCCCATTTTTAGTAATGCACGAAACTCAATTACTACATATAACTTTTAAAAGTCAGACGTGTTCAAGTAACTTTTGTGTTTCAAAAGAGAAAACTATAAATTATGTAGGAAAAGGGATTTACGTTTTTGGGGTTTGTAGGAGGGATTCCGACCAAGTCGGGATCTTCCACCATTCTCCTCCCCATACCCGGCTTTTACTCAAAAAAATAAATTATTTAGGAAAGAGAAGGAGATAAGTATGACCATTTCAGTGAAGAGGTATTCATCATTTGCACTGCTATTGCTTCTTCCTGGAAATTCGGAGACGAAGTTCTTCAATGCATAGCATCGTTCTATTTTCAGTTCCCTGAGAAACTGAAATTCAATTGGATATCTGCAAAAACTTTTCATATTTGGAAGGCTGTAAAGTCTAACATAGTCGAGTTTAGGAAACACAATCTTGTCGACGGGCTCTTCTATTTCACCACATCTTTTACTCTCTATAATCTCTTCTACTTGCTCACAAAATCCTATCTGCAACGTTTTGAGTTGCATAAGATATTTCACCATTGAAGTTGTAAATACGTACTTCAAGCTCTCGCAACTGTACAAGTCCAAACTTGTTAAATTAGGGAACACAATCTGCACATTAAGAGTTTCATTATTTTTCTAGATGAGTCGAAAAGAAAAAAAGGAAAATAAACATTATATTCAACTGAAGAAAACGTATATACCATTTCATTCAGTAGCAGTTCCATTTGTCCATGTCTCTCTAATCTTTTGCAAAAGCCCATGAGATGTGGTAGTGTTGACAGCTTCAACGAGCTCAGTTGAGTTAACTCTATTACTTCATTACTTGAATTGTAATCTTCGCTCGCTTGACCGACAATTGTTTCCATGTTATTGCAATATCCCAGGTACATCTCTTGAAGCTGCCATAAACATTTTACAAATGAACTTGAGAAGAGATTCTTCAATTGCTTACAAGATCTGATATTTATAGTTTGTAGTTTTCCGAAAGACCCGATTGCAAGTTGACCATCACAAATCTTCTCCAGGCTGTTCAAATTATTCAAAAACAAAGACTCCAAGCTTTCAAAGGCATGACAAGAAGCTCGAGTTGTCGATTTGATCAGATGCTGAATGCCAAAATCATTTTGAATGTGCAGATGCTTCAATTGTGGAAAGCCTTCCCTTTGTAGATCATACAATACACTTTCAATTCCACCAACTTCTAAATATAAATCTTCAGTCCTACTCAGCAACACTTCCACCCCATCCTCCAAATGAATAACCCCTCCAACCCCATTAGCTCTCAGCTGGAGCTTTAGCGTCCTGGACGTTTCATATTTCCCATTCCAATTCCATTTATTGCCTATGGATATTTTATGACTTCGCAACCGATCAAACAACATGCGGCTTTTTGGTATCAACTGTGGATTCAGAATTTGTATTTCCAAAGTTGACAGGTGAGATAAGTTTTCCAACTCCACAAGGCTTGCATTATCTTTGACATCCCATCGAACAAAACTATTAAGCATGTATATTTCTTCTAATGAGCACAATTTTGATATCGCGTTTGCTGGAATCACTTGCAGATTGGAGCAATTTCTCACATCTAAAAGCCTTAGTTTAGTCAATGCCTCTATTTGTCTTGGCAGTTCAACAATCTCGGAGTCTGCAAAACTAAGCAACTCTAGCTGCTTCAGCTCTCCAATGATAGCTACATCATCTAACCGACATTTATGTAAACACAATGAGTGTAGATTTATAAGTAACTTAAATGATGAAGGCAGAGACACCAACCGCATGCCGGTAAAGTCGAGAACCTTCAGTTGTCTAACTTCTTCGAAAAATAAATCAGGGATCTCTAGACAAAGATCTTCAGTAAATAATAGAAGCAAATCAGCCTTTGGACATTCCAGGATCTTTGGAAGCTCTTGGACGTCGCAATATGGAAGAGAAATTCTATGACTATCATGTTTAGGCCAATCTGTCAATCTCACCTGACTTGCACCAACAAATGCATGTTGCGACATGGATGCAATTGAGATAGCAGCATCACGAACGACATCATGCATTTTCACAAATCCTTTCATGTCACCGTCTAGCAACAAGCACTCTGCTTTTAGTTTATTGATCAAGGTCAATAATCTGTTCCTTGCTTCTTCAATTGTAATTCTGTGCTTAAATAAACTCAAACCCATACTATAGATTAGCAAGGTTTGGATCCGAATATTAGACTGTGGAAACAAAGCACCAAGCAAGAATAACGACTTGATTTCCTCTCCTGGCAAGTTCTCGAAGCTGGACTCGAGAACTTTGTGCACTCTGCTGTGTATATCTTCATTCCCATGCAGAGATAGCTGCTTTAGCATATCAATCCATGCATATGATTCCTTATTTTGCAACTCCTTAGCAACTATCAGAATCAATAGAGGCAACCCTGAACACTTTTTGGCAATTTCAATTGCTATGGAATGAAATTTAGGATCTCTAGTCTTGTCCACTATTACTTGAAACAAACTCCAAGCTTCTTCTTCTCCTAGAACATCGAGCGAGAATTCTTTCTGCGCTTCCATCTCACAAGATAAAACATCCCTCCTCCTCGAGGTTAACAATATTTTACATGATTTGCATTCAACTCCAAATGGAATACCCACAGACTTCAATTCTAATTTCTGCCAAATATCATCAAGAATAATAAGTACCTTGGAGTTCTTCAACCTATCATAGAGTCTGCTCGCTCTTCCAGGTACTTCCTCCACATCAAATTTCAGCCCCAAGAAATCAGCAATCTCAGATTGAATTCTTCTCAGCTCTGGCGTTTGAGAAACAGCAACCATGATTACAGTCTCGAACAACTTCTCTTGTACGGCTTTTGCTTGGACCTCCTTAGCTAGCGTGGTTTTACCGACACCTCCCATACCATATACTCCAATCATATTCAGATTAGGATCTTTCAGAGCCTCCATAATTTTGTTCAGCATCAACACCCTTGAAGGCAAGCCTTCGCGACTGTACGAAGAAGGTGTTGGTGTGCCCTAGGCCCTAGGCGTTGTTTTATGACATTGTATTTGATGATGATTACATACTATGTTATTGGTGTTTTATGAATAAAGGCATTAATTCATTCGAGTTATATATCTTGTACTATAGTAACTAAATGAAGTATCATTGATTGTATATCATAAAATATACCAGAAGTGAGTCATAGTCATGGGAATGATTATGACATAAGCTTTTATATCTAGGATTCACATGACACTCTGTAGGTTGCTTAGTGTATGTGAATATGGATATAGGTGCGTGTGCGTTACACGAGACTTGGTCGATCCGCTTTAGAAAGTTCATGGTGGTAGAGTCATTAAGCTTTCTAATAATGTAGATCTCTTTTATCTCCTGACCTGATTTCAGTATAGCAGTCAATAAGGAATCAGATTGAATTTGGTGTATTTCTAACAGGTCCGCCAGAGGATGCCAAATATGGATACACTGGTTCAATCTCTGAACTTATTACTGCGGATAGTTGAAGTGATGGAATTACCACTCACTGTTTAAGTGAGTTGATATCATAGGCCACTTGATGAGTATTAGCTGAGAAATGTACGGCCGTACTGAAACAAGCAGGTGACTTGTTTGTTTGTCAGTAATACTCGATGATCAAGAAATTAATCTAGCAATAGAGGATGACTACACCATGCCTCGAGCTTGATTAATCGATATGCTTTTGGTAAGAGATAAGTAGAGCATCATACATGGTTTTCTGTCTAACATGGATAGCATTCATCTGTAATCAATATGTGATTGACATGGTTTACTAGGACCCTCTGTCGATCAGTGAATTGTTAATTCACAGCTTATTGATTTCAGACCCTAAGGATCGTGCAACACGGTAATCGAGAAGATTAATTGATACATGAATTGTGTTAATTAATTCCAAGATTAAATGATCAATTGATGAATTGATTATTTGAAAAACGTATTAATTATTTGTTATGTGACAAGTTAATTAGTAAATGGAACGGCTAATTAATTAATTGGGTTAATTTAATTAAGCGATTAATTGTTTATGGGTTAAAGTGTAATATTAATTTAACCTAATTGATGTTAATTGAATCGATTTAATACTACGGTGTTTAATTGATAAAATTAAATTAATTAAGGGTCAAATTAATAATTAACTGAAAGTTAATTAATTGCACTATATAAGTGAATTGTCAATTCATTATTCAGGATCGGAAACTGAAAACCCTAGCCTCCATTAGCTGAATTCGACCGAACCCCTCTCTAGAGGATTCCGGTGAATTTGTTCCTCGTTCTTCGCGTTCTTGGAGTAAGCCGACTAGTAGCTGATCTCGGTTCTTGCTCGTGTCTGCACGTGAACTAGGAGGAGCAACATCTGAGGCTCTCGTCTATCCTTGAAAGGATATCCAAGTAGGTTTTCTTAATCCATAGATTAAGATAACAGTTTTGTTAAAATTTAACTGAGGTTTAAAGATTAAGATCAATGGGACAATTGGTTCAGGTTAGATCGAATTCACCGTTTAACTAATAAGTTCGCTGCTTCCGCTGCGCGGCTCTGATCGATCTTTCTGAAACCCTACAGTGGTACCAGAGCCATTGTTGGATCTTTAAAATTAGTTAATTTTAATAGATTGGGGTTTTTGATGAGTTTTCCCCAAATTTGGATAATCGAATCATATTATATTTATGTTCTTGATGTTCTTGAACGTTCTCGTTATAATTTTGCGGTGGTCGTGATGTTTTTCTAATTTAATCTTTTCAAAGAAAAAAAAAAACTAAACCTACTACTCCCGTCGAAAATCAATTTGGATTTTTAGGGAGATGGCAGCAGCTGCTGCCATCGTTGGCTGCGCAGCCAACCAAGGGCTGCGTTGAGCAGCCCCATAGGTTGCTGCCAGCAGCCCAGGCGGGCTGCAAACAGCAGCCCGCCATTGAGTTGGGGCGACCCGGCTTGTTCCGAACGAAAATTTTAGGATTTTCGGGTCGGAGCGAGGCACGAGTCGGGCTCGAGGTTATTTTTGGGGTCCGTTTAATTCTATTAAAATTTAAAAATGTTTTCTAAATAGGTTTTAATTTTTAATTTTATTTCGGGCACCAAAGTCAAAGTCGTTTTAATTAAAATTGTTTTAGACTTGTTTTAATTAGAAACGAAAATTGTTTATGTCGTGCCATGCATTTTATTTTTGTTTTATTTTATAAGACGATATAAAATCGAATATAGTATGATAGTGAGATTTAATTAGTGGATCGGGGCACCGGTGGCATTAGTTGAAATTTCAATTTTGATTAAGTGAATTCCTAATTTGAGTGGGAGTAATGAAATATTCATTGGGCTTTTATGGGCTTTTAATTCACTTGTTGACAAATTGAATTGGTCTTGCAAATTTGATCGGGCTTAATTAATTGATAAAATTGGATTGCCATGACCATGCATTTTTATATTCGTTATTTTTACTAACTTTGCAGCAACGTGATTAATAGAATCCTATGGGCTTTTATTTGAAGTATTGGTTGTAATTTTATTTATGAATTAAATAGAATAGGCTTTTATTATTTATGTAATTTTTGGCCCATTGGGCATGTATATTTATAATTTTGTAATCAAGCCCATCCTGGAGATCCTGATGAGTTGAAGCCCGTGGAGGAGGCCCAGCACGACAACCAAGAAGACTTTTATTACTTATGTAATATTAAAGGCCCATAGGAGTTCTTCATTATATATATTGTTAATATGTATGTTTTGTTCCTGCAAATCCAAATCAGTAATAATAAATGAATTAAGAAGTTGCATCGCGATCACCAGATCCTCTTTACATGTTTAAGCCGATCACCTTATTAAAAATTGTCAACTAAAAGTATCGAGTAATTTATAAATGCTTCTCCTAGTTCTCACCTCTTCCTCCCAGGTAGAGCTATAATGTATGTAAGCTCAAGCGGAGTACGTTATAGTGTCTGGTGGGCCGTTGAGGCGTTAAGATACTCTTTTCTAAAGGGTGTGGTTAACATAGAGAAGGTAGGTTTGACTCGAAGATGGGGTATCATTATAGCTTGTCGCGGGCCCCTAAGCATGGATGGGTAAAGTGCCAATAGGCCCATCAAACCAAGAGTTCTCTAGGTTGGAGAATTGAGAAGGTTTCTCTACCAAGTATGTTCATTAACGTCTTACAGGCCCTAGCTTGGTCATTAATGAACAGGACTGTGGATCTTGGTCTCACCAAGTCAATAATCACCAAATAATTTTATGACAGTTTTAATTATTGTAATTGACATTAAAGTCCTTTAAATTCTGACTCTCTCTCTCTCTCTCTTTCTGTAGAAACTACTTCAAACTTAAACCGAAAGAATTACAGCAATGGCAACTACTAATACTTTAAGGCCACTCTTGGATAGAGAGAAGTTGACTGGACCAAACTTTCTAGATTGGGCTAGGGCAGTAGAAATCGTCCTTAGGCACGAGGCTAGAGAATATGTCCTTACAACTCCTCTGCCTACTGTACGCCCTGAGGGTGCTGTTAACTCAGCCGAAGTGGTGAGTTATAACAGACACATCAAGGACAACAGGGAGGTATCATGTCTGATGCTTGGTACCATGGCTGCTGATCTTCAGATGCAGCTCATGACTCAAGGAGCCCGTGAAATGATGGAGAACTTGAAGCTTATGTTTCAGGATCAAGCCCGTCAAGAGAGGTTCTTGACCACCAAGGCTGAGGTGAACCTTGTGAGCAAGGGCAAGGGCGTAAGGGGAGCCAAGAACAAGAAGTTCAAGGCAAAGGGCAAGAAGCCCGTGGCTAAGGGTAGGATGCCCTTCAAGCCTCTCCCTCTAGACTTGTACCATGAGTGTGGCGAGAATGGTCATTGGAAGAGTGCCTGTCCGAAGCTGAAGGGAAATGTGAAGAGGAAGCAGGATACTTCTACTTCAGGTATTTATGTTGTTGAGATAAACCTCACTATTTCATCATCTTGGGTTTTAGACACAGGATGTGGGTCTCACATTTGTTCAAATGTGCAGGGGCTAAGGAATAGGAGAAAGCTAGCAGCAGGTGATGTGGATCTCCGAGTTGGCAATGGAGCCCGTGTGGAAGCATTGCAGATCGGAGATTATTACTTGTCTTTGCCCAGTAGGCTTGAACTAGTTTTGAGAGATTGTTATTATGTGCCTTCCATGAGGAGGAATATTATTTCGATTTCTTGTTTGGATCATTCTAGATTTATTTTTGATATTGGACATGGAATTTTCAAAATTATGTGTGGCAATATCTTGTATGCAACGGGCGTTCTTCAGAACGGGCTATACGTCTTAGATACATCCAATGAATCTCATATATTTAACATAAATGCTAAAAGGATTAAATTAAATGAAAATAATCCTACTTATGTCTGGCATTGTCGCCTTGGGCACATAAATGAGAAGCGTATCGCTAAGCTCCACGCAAGTGGTGTACTGGGGTCTTTTGACCTGCAAGCTTTTGATACTTGTGAATCTTGTTTACGTGGCAAGATGACGAAGGCTCCTTTCAAGAAGAAAGGTGAAAGAGCCACTGAACTATTGGAACTCATTCACTCAGATGTTTGTGGACCGATGAGTACAGCTGCTAGATCTGGTTACTTGTACTTCGTTACATTTACAGATGATTATAGTCGTTTCGGCTATATATATTTGTTGAGACATAAATCTGAGACCCTGCAAAGGTTCAAAGATTTTAAGAACGAAGTAGAGAACCAACTTGGCAAGAAGATCAAATCACTTCGGTCTGATAGAGGGGGTGAATATCTGAGCCAAGAGTTTGACGATTTCTTGAGCGAGTGTGGGATCGTATCTCAACTCACGCCTCCTGGTACACCCCAGTGGAATGGAGTTTCAGAGAGGAGAAACAGGACCTTGCTAGACATGGTCCGCTCAATGATGAGTCAGGCTAATCTCCCTGTATCATTTTGGGGATATGCTTTGGAAACGGCAGCTCAAATACTAAATAATACACCTAGTAAGGCAGTTGAAGGAACACCACATGAACTGTGGAAGGGCAGGAAACCCAATGTGTCCTTCATGAAGATCTGGGGATGCGATGCTTTTGTCAAGAAATTGACAAGTGGCAAGCTGGAGTCCAAATCTGTTAAATGCCAGTTTGTGGGATACCCTAAGGAAACTAAGGGCTATTACTTCTACAACCCATTAGAGAACAAAGTTTTTGTGGCTCGAAATGGGACGTTCATGGAAAAGAATTTCTTATCTGTGAAAGATAGTGGGAGCAACGTTGAACTTGAGGAAGTTCAAGTGACACAAACTCCTGCAGCAGAAGCTGAGGTTACTATGACGACTGTTACAAATGTTGAACCAGTTGAACAGGCTGTACCGGATGTTCAACCAGTTGAACAGACTGAACCAGTCGTACAGGCACCTAGAAGGTCGCAAAGGACACATCAACCGCCTGAGAGGTATGGGTACCTGGTCACGCATGATGGGGAACTTATGCTCACAGAGCAGGATGATCCCAGGTCTTTTAAGGAAGCTATGTCTGGCCCGAATTCAGGAGAATGGCGTAAAGCCGCTGATTCTGAAATGCAGTCCATGTACGACAATGACGTCTGGGAATTGGTGGACCCATACCCTGGAGTCAAAGTAGTGGAGAGCATGTGGCTATTTAAGAAGAAAGCTGACAATACCTTCAAGGGGCGCCTGGTGGCAAAAGGATTCAGGCAAATCCACGGTGTGGATTATGATGAAACTTTTTCACCAGTCGCTATGCTTAAATCCATAAGGATACTGCTTGCTATAGCTGCATGGCACGACTATGAGATATGGCAAATGGATGTTAAGACCGCTTTTCTGAATGGAGAGCTAGAGGAAGAAGTCTATATGGCTCAACCTGAAGGTTTTGTCGATCCCAAGTATCCTAATCGGATATGCAAGCTTCAGAAATCCATTTATGGATTGAAGCAAGCATCCCGATCTTGGAACAGGAAATTCAATGAAGCCATAAAAGAATTTGGTTTTATACAAAATCCTGATGAGCCCTGTGTGTACAGAAAATTTAGTGGGAGATCCAATACTTTTCTGGTGTTGTATGTCGATGACATATTGATCATTGGAGGAAACAAATCAGAGTTGCTTTCTACAAAGCAGTGGCTGAACAAGTGTTTCTCAATGAAGGATCTCGGAGAAGCCGAAACGATCCTTGGGATCAGGATCTATAGAGATAGATCCAAGAGGCTGCTGGGATTGAGTCAAGCCAAGTACATTGACAAAATCGTGAAGAGATTCGGTATGGAACATGCTAAAAAGGGATTTATCCCTATGGTCCATATGAAGAAAGGTAACAAACTCTCCATGAAAGATCACAGTCCTAAGACTGATGAGGCTAGGCAGAAAATGAAGAAGAAACCATATGCTTCGGCTATAGGTTCTATCATGTATGCCATGTTATGTACTAGACCTGATGTTGCTTTTGCGTTGAGCATGACCAGCCGTTTCCAATCCGATCCCGGAGAGGAACACTGGAAAGCTGTCAAGGACATTCTCAAGTACTTGAAACGTACTCGAGATCAATTCTTGGTTTTTGGAGGTGATGATGAGCTGATAGTATCGGGGTACACTGATGCGGGATTCCAAACTGATGCAGACAAGCAGCAATCCCAATCTGGTTTTGTGTTTGTTCTCAATGGCGGTGCCATAGTTTGGAAGTCCCGGAAACAGCCCACTGTTGCTGATTCTACTTGTGAAGCTGAGTACATTGCTGCATGTGAGGCTGCCAAGGAGGCAGTCTGGTTGAAGAAGTTCATTGGGGATCTTGGAGTAGTTCCATCTATCCAGCATCCTATTGACCTCTACTGTGACAACAATGGGGCTATTGTACAAGCGAAAGAGCCCCAGTTGACAAAGGGGAACCAACATGTGCTCAGGAAGTTTCATCTGATTAGAGAGATCGTTGAAAGACGAGATGTGAGGATCGAGAGAGTTGACACATATGACAATGTCGCAGATCCGATGATGAAGGCTCTTGCTCAAGCCAAGAACAATAGTCATGCTAGATCTATAGGGATTAGGGATATGCCCTCTTGGACCTAGGTCAAGTGGGAGATTGTTGCTGTGCCCTAGGCCCTAGGTCAAGTGGGAGATTGTTGGTGTGCCCTAGGCCCTAGGCGTTGTTTTATGACATTGTATTTGATGATGATTACATACTATGTTATTGGTGTTTTATGAATAAAGGCATTAATTCATTTGAGTTATATATCTTGTACTATAGTAACTAAATGAAGTATCCATTGATTGTATATCATAAAATATACCAGAAGTGAGTCATAGTCATGGGAATGATTATGGCATAAGCTTTTATATCTAGGATTCACATGACACTCTGTAGGTTGCTTAGTGTATGTGAATATGGATATAGGTGCGTGTGCGTTACACGAGACTTGGTCGATCCGCTTTAGAAAGTTCATGGTGGTAGAGTCATTAAGCTTTCTAATAATGTAGATCTCTTTTATCTCCTGACCTGATTTCAGTATAGCAGTCAATAAGGAATCAGATTGAATTTGGTGTATTTCTAACAGGTCCGCCAGAGGATGCCAAATATGGATACACTGGTTCAATCTCTGAACTTATTGCTGCGGATAGTTGAAGTGATGGAATTACCACTCACTGTTTAAGTGAGTTGATATCATAGGCCACTTGATGAGTATTAGCTGAGAAATGTACGGCCGTACTGAAACAAGCAGGTGACTTGTTTGTTTGTCAGTAATACTCGATGATCAAGAAATTAATCTAGCAATAGAGGATGACTACACCATGCCTCGAGCTTGATTAATCGATATGCTTTTGGTAAGAGATAAGTAGAGCATCATACAGGGTTTTCTGTCTAACATGGATAGCATTCATCTGTAATCAATATGTGATTGACATGGTTTACTATGACCCTCTGTCGATCAGTGAATTGTTAATTCACAGCTTATTGATTTCAGACCCTAAGGATCGTGCAACACGGTAATCGAGAAGATTAATTGATACATGAATTGTGTTAATTAATTCCAAGATTAAATGATCAATTGATGAATTGATTATTTGAAGAACGTATTAATTATTTGTTATGTGACAAGTTAATTAGTAAATGGAACGGCTAATTAATTAATTGGGTTAATTTAATTAAGCGATTAATTGTTTATGGGTTAAAGTGTAATATTAATTTAACCTAATTGATGTTAATTGAATCGATTTAATACTACGGTGTTTAATTGATAAAATTAAATTAATTAAGGATCAAATTAATAATTAACTGAAAGTTAATTAATTGCACTATATAAGTGAATTGTCAATTCATTATTCAGGATCGGAAACTGAAAACCCTAGCCTCCATTAGCTGAATTCGACCGAACCCCTCTCTAGAGGATTCCGGTGAATTTGTTCCTCGTTCTTCGCGTTCTTGGAGTAAGCCGACTAGTAGCTGATCTCGGTTCTTGCTCGTGTCTGCACGTGAACTAGGAGGAGCAATATCTGAGGCTCTCGTCTATCCTTGAAAGGATATCCAAGTAGGTTTTCTTAATCCATAGATTAAGATAACAGTTTTGTTAAAATTTAACTGAGGTTTAAAGATTAAGATCAATGGGACAATTGGTTCAGGTTAGATCGAATTCACCGTTTAACTAATAAGTTCGCTGCTTCCGCTGCGCGGCTCTGATCGATCTTTCTGAAACCCTACAGAAGGCTCAACTATCTGTTGAGGAGGGGGTCGGAATGAGAGCGGAGTTAACCCTTCTGCATTCTGAAGCTGCTTATCAATGGCCAAAACTTTCTTGTCTGCTCTCTTACTCAGTTGATACCGAGTCTTCACACTTGGACAAAGACCAGCAAAGCACTTTTTCGTGGCTTCTTCTTTCCCCTGGATGAGTGTCTCCGCCTCTTTAATCTCAATTCTGGCAGTGCCGAGCCATTTGTTCACGTTCTCATGGATCTGTTCCGCATTTCTAATAGCTTCTACAATGGATTGTTGCAACCTGAGTTTCTTGTTCTTCAAGTGTTCAACCGCATCCTGGAGTTTCTCAACCTTGCTGTCACACTTGAAAACATAGCTAATATGTCTTTTTACAGGCTTAACAACGTAGTCTTTAACAGGATCAGTGATTAAGGTGGCCACAACGGGAAAAAAGATACGCGAAAGTACATCAAACAACATTCTTCAGAAGGATTAATGTTTGCAAATGGTGATAATGAAGAAGTTAAGTATTGACTTCAGAAGCTTAAGTTTTGTTTTTGTTTTCATTGAGTAATGCAAGATTAGATTAAACAATTGTATTAATTTGTTTATCAGTTTCTATATATTTTTAATTAAAAGCCGAGAAATGAGGAAATGGAGGTCAAGAATCCCAGCTAGGTTTGCACCCACCATACCCCGGAGCCGAAGCCCTTACCCCAAATATTATTAAAAAAAAGAAAAGAATACAAGAAAATTATAAGTCAACAAAATTAATAATTTATAAATTAGAACAAGTTGTCTTTGTAACTATAATTTTTTATGTTGTTTATAACGTGTATTATTCCAGGACAAAAGAAATAGCAACAGAATAAAACAGATGATTCAACTGGTCAAATATTGGATGAGTAACAGTTTGAGTTAATTACACAGATGGTAAAAAGCCTATTTCTTAACATCAGCTAACTTTACATTTCATTTTCTCCTTCAAAACTTAACCCACATATTTTACATGATGAAAACAACAACAACAACAACAACAACAAAAATACATCTCACAAGACCCAACAATATCAATTCGCATTTTGTACATTGTGTATTCTAAAATTTCTCATATTTCTATATGGATAAATTGCACCTAGGGTCGCCGAAGTTTATTTCCAAATGATCATGAAGTTCATTTTGTGTACTCATAATAACATCATTAGATATATCCACAACTTATGAAGTGAAGGTTTGCAGAATTAGTAATTATTTTTCTCCACCCCTTGAAGCCATGGAAAGGTACTTTCATAAAATGAGTTAAGAGTAGGAGAGATTAAGAACCACTTAGTTAGAATCTCTTTAGGAATATAACAACAACAATAAAGCCTCATGCCTCTTTTATTTGTCAAATATGAAAATCACATTTCATTTCTGTATTTACAAAACATTGAAGAGTTTTATTTGTTTTTTTTAATAATTTTAATGTCAACTCAATGTCATGTCATCGAATAATGATTAAGAGCATCCACATTAGAAGAACCCCTTCAAGTTCTCCAAATACTATTCAAATGACTTACCTTCAAGTCCTCCACTTTTTGCCCCAATGTGGAACAAGTCCTTCATATATAGATGTGGGTCCATGTGTCATAACTTTTTTTAATTATCAAATACCCAAAACTATTAATTAAAACTTACAAATTCATATAATAATTACCTTACACAATTAAATAAACTATTAATTCAATATATTTATTTATAAAAAAAATTTAATTAACTTTAAATTATTTAATTATTTCGTTTTAGAGTATTAAAAATCGGAGTCTCGAATTGTAACACAATAATTTTTTATTACGATAACAACACACGACATTTATTATAGAATTAAAATTACAACACACAACATTAAAAAAAACTTAAATGAAAATTACAAGAAAAAACATTGCATTAAAAAGTAATAAAATAGCGCACTACCCATATGGTGCATTTCTCGGGTTGTTGAGGTCCGGAGGTCCTGCAATATTCCATACATGCTCGACAAGATCGTCCCTTAGAATGTGATGATTTACTCTATTACAAATTCGTAAATCTGCTTCGATACGATCCTGAACAGTATTAGGAGGTCCAGGCAAAGCAGCAAAATCATTAGGCACACTAGGTTCTTCCTCGGGATAGTCTCTCTGATAACCACCTCGATCTGCCTCAACAATCATGTTATGAATGATTATACATGTGTCCATGATGTCATGAAGTTTATCTTGATCCTAGAACCTTACAGGTCCCCGAATGATATTAAAACGAGATTGCAAAACCCCAAATGCATGTTCCACATCCTTGCGAGCACCCTCATGTTTAGTTTTGAACAATCTTTTCCTGGGCTCAATCGGATTCGAAAAACTTTTGACAAATGCAGCCCATTCGGGATATATACCGTCAACTAGGTAGTATCACATGTTATAAATCTTCTTGTTAAGAGTGTAAACCTCCTCTCGGGATATATACCGTCAACTAGGTAGTATCACATGTTATAAATCTTCTTGTTAAGAGTGTAGACCTCCTCAACAATCATGTTATGAATGATTATACATGTGTCCATGATGTCATGAAGTTTATCTTGATCCTAGAACCTTACAGGTCCCCGAATGATATTAAAACGAGATTGCAAAACCCCAAATGCATGTTCCACATCCTTGCGAGCACCCTCATGTTTAGTTTTGAACAATCTTTTCCTGGGCTCAATCGGATTCGAAAAACTTTTGACAAATGCAGCCCATTCGGGATATATACCGTCAACTAGGTAGTATCACATGTTATAAATCTTCTTGTTAAGAGTGTAGACCTCCTCTGGAGCTTGACCCCTTACTTTCTCACGAAACAAATGTGACCTGTTCAGGACATTAATGTCACTGTTTGTTCCAGCCATACCAAAAAATGCATGCCATATCCATAGGTCATGCGATGCGACTGCTTCAAGCATGATTGTAGGAACACCCTGATCACCTCGGGTGTACTGTCCCTGCCAAGCAGTTGGACAGTTTTTCCACTCCCAGTGCACGCAATCAAGACTTCCTAGCATCCCTGGAAATCCGTGTATGTTTTCGTGCATTTCGAACAACCGTCTGACATCATTAGCGTGCCTTTGCTTGAAGATTGATTTCGCAGCCTTTAATTGCTGAGAATCATCACATCTACTCGCACGCTGATCATCCATTTCTGTCATACACCCGACAAATAAATTCACATCTGTGCTAATGGCTGAAAATTTTATCATCGCAACACGAACCTTCTTAATCGGCGGTGTACCATTCGAAATCCGCTCGTTATATTGCTGGACAATTTTTGACCAGAAGGTTCCATGCGTCTGATTGTTTCCGATAATGGAATTCTCAGAAATATCGATTAAAGATTTGCATAAAATTTCTTCAAGATCCCGATTCCACACATATGGTGGATCTTTCTTCGCCTTTCCATTCCCCTTGTCTTGAGTCGTTGTCACCATCTCTTCATCATCACCATTATCCAGTATCATACCTTCGCAATCAACCGGTCTTGAAGGTAGCGACTCATAATTAATTTGAGCACCTCCATAGTTAAATCCCGGTGCTTGATTTTGAAAACCATATTGGTTGGGGAACTGATTCCCAAAATTGTCCACAGGTGGACGAAAAGACTCGTAGTTATTGTAAAATTTTTGCTAGGGTGGGTAGTTCATCAGGACATTTGGGTTAAAAAATTGAGGTCGTTGAATACCCGGAGATATTTGTGAATTTTCAGGGCTTTCATTGACATTTTGAGAATTTTGGGAGTTTTGATAAGAATATTGGTAATTTTGGCTACCCGAGTATTGATTATTCGGGTACCCAGAACCATAGGAACCTTGATTTCTATCCATTTTTTTGCTCTGAATGATAAATTGGAAACAAAAATAGAAAAGAGTTTGAGTTTAACACCCACAAACTGCCTCTATATATAGAAATTTTTGGTTTCATTTACTATTAAAAAAATATTAAAATTGAACCCAACTGATAGAAAAAAACGCTAATAAGAAAAGTGATTGCATGTGTATTTCATATATATTAAAATTTAATTTCACTTCTATCTGTTTAATAAGTATTTATTGTTATTAATTTAAAAAAACGGTAACAAGTATTTATTGTTATTAATTTAATTTTTTTTTATTTTGTAAAAGGAGGTGGTTGACCGGTGGGGACCACCTAGTCGGCCACCTCCTTCAAACGGATGCTGCATAACTCGCCAGATCAGGCGTGTGTGCTGCACGCTCCTGATCTGGTCAATCACAGCCATCCGTTGTCTAGCCCTCTCCATACGAGATGAAATCAGTTTTTTCTTTCATTTTTAATTTCCTTGTTCTTCATATGAAAGACTTGGTATTTGAAGGACAAGTGAAGGACACATCTCCAATAGCAAGCACATAAAAACCCATTTTGAAGCACTCATCAAAGGACCCCAATGCAGATACTCTAATAGATCTAAATTTTGATAATTGAAGGATTCAATTGATCGTCCCCAAAGTTAAGGAAGTAAAAAGATTTTTTTGGTCTAACTTTAAATACATGCAAATAATTTAGGTCCAAACTATAATTACTCGCTTTCATCCCTAGTTTGGTGTGCGTAGTGTTGAGGATTGGTGAGGAAGTAGCTGAATTGATGTCGAAACTTAAACCCCAAAGTAGTTCCCTCCTTAATAGCTGTGAAGAGTTCCCCTTCTTGTTTTCAGTTACTTCAATCAGAGAGAAAATATCCGAATTGGAATCCCAATCTCAAGATTCCCCAACACAATCAACCTTAAACAATCTCATTCTGTCCTTACGAACTCAAATTTCATTGTTCATGAACAAGCCATACAAACACTTGAATCAAATTAAACAACTTCATGCTCCACTTACTACTTCCGGCATGCTTCCTTATCCTTGGATTTCCAACACCCTCCTTTACAAGTACTTATACTTCTCTGCTTTACCCGATGCCCGTCTCCTGTTCGATAGAATGCCTGTCAAAAATTTCATTTCTTGGCGCACTATGATTTCTTGGTATCTTAAAGATGGTAACTTTACTCAATCTTTGATCTCTTTTAGGGAGATGATTGACTCCGGGGTGCAACCCGATGATACTACATTGATTCCTGTCATTAAGGCTTGTCGGGGTTCAACTGGGTTTCAAATGGGTAGATTAGTTCATTGCATTGCCCTCAGGAATGCTTTGGATTGTGATTATGTTGTTTCTGAAAAGTTAGTTGATATGTATGTTCGATATGGGATGATTGACGATGCTACGAAGTTGTTTGATCGAATGAGTGTTGCAAGGACTATGATGATTCAGAAATATGCTGAATTTGGAAATGTGGATGTTGTACTTTCCTTCTATGCTCGGATGAGAGATAAAAGGTTTTCCCCTGATGACGCTGTTATGAAGGCAGTCACCAAAGGTACTATGAACAAAGCTAGCCTTGTTCAGAAAGGTCCTCTATCTTTTAACGTAAAGAGCAAGGTACGGTGTAATATAAACACCATGTTCTGTTTTATTATTTGGATGAATGCCTCTGTTATATCTTTTCGAGATTTATATCTGAGTCCCTGAGTTTTCAATTTGAGACATTGAGACCTCACTTAATCCAAGAGAAGGTTTTGTAGTATCTAATATAATGTGGCTGTAAAGTAGGAATAGCATGGTGCTTTCTCTTTGCATATATTATGTTAAAAATGTAACCCAGGCTATGCATTTTTAACCGGTTTTGAAGTTATAGTTAGTCTTTCTGTTGCTAGGGCTTGTATGTGTATAAGTTCTATAATCTATTAGTCAATGACTCAATACATGAAATTGAAATATCAGTATCTAGAATTCGATGTCCGTCAGGCTGCTTCAGTAATCATCGAGATCCATAGTATTTTTATGTGGAGCTAAGCCTGCTGCAAATTGTTCGATGTTTAGTTAGAAAAGAAAATCATGTGTTCAAAGTTTTTGAACAAGAAATTGGATTGTTAGATTTTTTTTCTAATTTGCTTGATAAAGTTGTGAGCTTCTTACTGTTATTAAATACATGTCTCTTGTTCTTGCCTCTTTTGGGTATTGAAATTTCTTGGAAACAAATAGAAAATTCAGGTTAGTAGTGAGCAAACAAAGGAGGTTTCTAACTATATGTGTGGGTTTGCCAAAAAACTTTTGGAACAGTCTCGGAAGCGTCTGGAGCGACGGTATCGTCAGAAGCATCGGTTACGTCAGAAGCATGCTGCGAAAGCTGATAACAATTTAGCGATTCAACCTCTAAAAGAGATGGTTTGCTTCTTCTTTTTCTTCATTTTATTTTTATGGTACATTCATCTATTTTTAAACTTAACAAAAGGATTATACCTACAGGTAGATGATCTCAGTGGCAGTGCTGCTGGAAATAAAGCTAGTTTGGATTGACATGTTCGTACAGAGTCACTCTTAAAGAGATGGTATGCTTGGTGTTTGAGGATTCCTTTTGTATGCATATCTCTTGTTTTCTTGAATTTAGATAGAGAGAAATAAGATTCCGAGTAAATCAGAACTTGCTAATCACTTTTAGAACAATCATGTGGAAGCATTTGCAAATTTGCTTCGTGCGGAACGTTTATATGTCAAACAAATTTCTGTTGTTATTTGTTAATGGCATTCATAATTCTTCTCTTTTTTTTCTATGTGTTTTCAATGTTGACTAAAAGATGTATCTAGAGGTGATGATCTCAAAGGAAGTGCTACTAGAAATAAAACTATTTTGGAGGGACATGTTCCGGTGATGGATAGATGCTACAAATTATTCTTCTCTCAAACATTGTTGTACAGAGATGGTATGCTTGGTGTTTTAGGATTTCGTTTGAATGCATATCTCTTGGTTTCTTGAATTTTTATAGCGAAAAATAAGATTCCGAACAAATCAAAACTTTATAAGCATTAAGACTCTTTTAGTACAATGATATTGAAGTATTTTTGTATTTGCTTGTTGGAAAGAACTCATTTATTTAACCTTTTATTTTGCCTTTTCTTGTGGACCTAATCTCTTGAACAGGGAAATTTCTGCAGATATTTCAGAGCAATAGCAAGTTTGTGTTTCCGGAATCTTGGTAGCTCCATAAACTCGTGCGGAATATTTACAATATTCTGGTAAGATCACTCTAGCCAAGCTGCAGCCGCAGGGGACAAAGCATAGTTTGATAGTTAACCTTACGCGACTCTTTGGTTCACAGTTTTCAAAATTGCATGATTCATATTATGACCGCGAGTGATATCTCGGTACATACATTTTGTAGGAAGATTTAATATCCATGTAGAATTTAGTCCTCTAAGTTTCTCGATTTTGTCCTATTATTCAGGGATGTCTGAAATTGCAGCAGTTAGACATGGTGCGTTACAGTTTTCATGTTAACTTATGGACATAATAATCTGGTCAAGGTTTATGCACATTTGTAAGGGAATGAAGGGAAAGCATAAATGTCTTGTTTCTTGAATTCTAGAGAATGAGATGAACTGTTGAGATTTGATGTAAATAAATACATGTCTCAGAATATAGATTTCTGATGTACTTCTTGTTGAACAAGATTGACACTTGTGGAACATATGTCAATATTATGCATACGATTGGCCGTAGGAAGGGAAGTTTTTAAGGGGCTCGAGAATCTGGAACACCCCCCCCCCCCCTCTTACGATTGTGCCATGTGGCACAAAGTCTCATGTTTGTGCAACATGATACAATCACAAGGGGGTGTTCCAAACATCCGGAGCCCTTAATAGGAAGTTGAGTTGAAGCGGTTGCATAGAAGCGACTTGAAATCCTAAACCCCCAATTTTATCTTGGCTCCCTGAGTTTTTTTGCCCTCACCATCTCTTCAGAAAACAAGATAAAAAGAACACAACTTTTGTATTTGCTCTCTACTATAAAGCCCATCGAAAATAGCCCTCTAGAAACTTTTAGCACCATATATGTACAACATTGCAATTTGCAATGAACGAGCTGACTTGAATTTCTTTAAAGCAATGACACCTCCAAAGTGTAGTAGTAGTTGAAGTTGAAGTTCATAAACTTTCAAGAACATCAAGACTATAATTTAGACAATTAAATAGAATAGATAGAAGGGATATACCTGGACTGTGAGAGCATATGGAATTAAAATGAAAAATGCAAAAAATATATGAATCACGGTAGTTTCACAGATTAATATAAAAGATGTTAACCTTAACTATTAGCACGAGTTTTTAGTTCAATCGGTCAAGTAATTGGTATTAGTGTTTCTGTGAAGTTTCAAATGGCAACCTCAATATTTGTTGAATTAAAATGTTGAACTAAAAACACATGGTAGATTAGCTTGTGTTGTGCACGATTCAAGCTTGAGGGGCATTCGTGTGAGGGACTGTGTGTCAGAGATTAATATAAAACATGTTAATCCTAACTATTAGTTCGAGGTTTTAATTCAATCAGTAAGTAACAGGTATGAATAGTTGTCTTGTTTTTTTGTTATACGGAGGAATAGTTATCTAGGGTAACTGATTCATTGTTACTCAGAAACAACTATTCTATTTCTAATGTATTGTTACTCTATTCTCATTAGGAGTAGTTGTTCTCTATGTTTTGTTTTTCTGCCTTTATGTTTTCTATTTTCATATTTGTCGCTTTAACATGTTTTTTTTTTCTCAAGTTTTCACGTTTTTTCATCATTTATGTTTTACCTTCTTTCGAGTGTTTTTACTGCTTTTCATTATTTTTACCGTGTTTTTAGGTTTATAACATATTTTTTTTCTTGTTTTTTGCTTTTTTTAGGTTTGTGTTTTATACTGTGTCCTTATTTTTCATTTTTCTTTTTTCAGAATTTTTCATGTTTTTCTATTACAGGTCTTCCATTTTCTTTTCTTTTTTACTATTTATTTATGTTTATTCCATTTTTCCCTTCACTTGTTTTCTACTCAGGGGCGGACTCAGGATTTGTCCGTCCCTGGGGCTAGACTTAAACTTGATAAAAGTCATTACTTTTCATACGATAAAACATTCATTCAAAATATTAATATAAAAAGTAAAAAATTTAAGTCCAAAATGTATCATCTCTTAAAATCATCGTTTCAAATTAACTTGTACTGAAATAACCTTCAAAATCATTATATAAATTGTACTCGACGATGTTTTGTAATGTAAAATTCATCAATTACGTCATTTGGATCAATTTCTTCAGCAAACTCCCTCTCAATGTTGATAAGCATAACATCGCTGAAAAAATCACCATCCATTTTATTTCGAAGATTTGTCTTCACTTGAATTGTTTGTATTTGACGGCGTGGAATGAGTACCACTTGTAACTTTTGGCACATCGTTACTTGGCTTGAAAAAAGACAAAAGTGTTTTTCTCTTTCGATCTTGATTTGATGACATATGAAACCTAAAACAATAAGATAAACAAACAATGAAAATTAAAATATTTAAATTTAATAAACTCGAATGGACAATTGTAATTTTACCCAATTTAATTGTCTTAGAACTTTAATTTGATTCACATAATAGTTGATGATAAGAGGGGAATAGAAAAAATAAAAATTTGAAGCATAGGTGCGAGAGAAAGAAAGGATGAATGAAGCCGTAAATTAATTTTTAAAAAGATCAATCCCTAAATTTATTAAAGATAAAATTAAAATTTTCTTTATTTTCCTGGGCTGACCCGGGCTGGAACCCACCTCAGCCCACCCCTAGGTCTGCCCCTGTTTCTACTTTTGTTTTTCATATGGTTATTTTATTATTTTACGATGTATCAGTTTTCACCCATACACGAAAGGTATGAATTTTGATCCAATAATAAAAAGACAAGCTAATAATCACTTCAAAACAATTATAGAAAGTATTTAATATTTTTGCGAATGAAAATATTCTCCTACGACATCGAAAAACTTATGTTATCCCAATAAAAAATATATCTTACCTCATGCGTTTTGAAGTGCAATATTTTATACAAAATAAACTTATTTAATTGATAAATTAATGATTGTAATTAAAATTTTAAAATTTACTCTCCTAACTTTGTAAGTGTGTATATATATATACAAAAAAAATTAAAATAGAAATGAAATTTCACTTAAGGTACAATTATCCTTTTCAACTGTAAAAAAATGAACAAATTTCAACTATAAAATTAGTTATTTCATTTATAAGATTTCATTATTCAAATGTATTAATTTTTATTAAAAAAAGTTGTATCATACTCTCTCATATTTATGACTTGGCCATTTCTATTTTAATCCGTTTCATAAACAAAAACTGCTCTTTTTTTTTTCTTATTCAGAAACTAAACTAAAGTTAGCAAGATATTTAAAATAAATATGAGACCCACTCAAGTCCTTGTCATGTTGATGCTCAAAAAATCTAATCCAAGGACAGCTCAAACTGAGAATCCACTTCTCATCCACGCGTCAACAGTAGAAGAAAATAGATTATTATAATTTTTTAACTTAACAATTGCGCCACCTTTCACCATAAATTATAATCACTTGGACTTTCAATTAAAAAAAATTGAGCATCACCATCACCATCGTACTTGTAATTTGGAAACACCTAGCCTTTTATAAAAATTGGAAACCCATGTACAATTTTTAACTTATTTGCATCCATCTTTAAGGGAGGACATTTAGACCATGTATTATGTGTAACTTTTGCAAATGATATCACTTATGCTTTTACAAATCAACTCAAGTGGGTGTTTTTTTATTTAATCAATTATATTTGAAAAGTTTGAGGTTTAAGTTTTCACTTCGTTGAAATTTAACTCTTATTGATAAATAATTTATATATTTTACTGTAAACCTTTATTGAAGTGTGTAGTTTTTTTCTGACTTTGCAAGTGAATAAATCGACCTTTAGTTAAATTTTTTCTTAAAATAAAATAAAAATAGACGGTCACGTATTAGTTTTTATAAGTTTTGACCAGGCAATTAAGTCTATTTGTTAATAAGTCAAGCACATTTACTAATAAGTCAAATTACACAAAGTAGATTTGTATTTTACATTCCCTAATACGAATGAATATATTACATTGAAATATTAATAGTATAATTACATAAGTATAATGATGTAAAAAAAAGGTATAATGATGTTCTTATTACTAATTTATAATTTTCGTTTAAAACCCTAATGAGATACATAGTGTTGTGTATTTTTCATTTACTTACTAGATCAATTTAATTGAAATTAGGCTTAAATACATTTTTGCTCTTTGCAGTATTTAAAATGTTGGCATTTATCTTTTGTGATATTATTTTGTCACATTTACTCCTTGTGGTATTTTAATTCGTCATATTTAGCCTTTGAATTGATGGAAAAAATAAAATATCACTATATCTTGCCTTATAACACAATTTAATATGTGTACATACCACGTAATAAATGAATTTTTTAAAAAATAGATTTTATTACTATAAAGTTTTAAAAAACTGAGATACCAAATGATAATACATTTCAAATTTTTTTAAAATTAAACAGTCATATAATATTGTGAATATGTCAAAATAGTGACATGTAATAATAATATTTGTAACCTAATTGCTATGTTTTTATCAAAAAATGATTAAATATAACAAATAAGAATACTACGGATGACAAATATAATGAACTAAAATATCACATTAACCAAATATGATAAAATTATACCACAAAAAGGAAATGTTAATATTTTAAATATTATAAGAGGCAAAAAAGTGTTTAACCTTCAAATCAATAGGCCGAAGGCCTCGCCAAATTTGACTAACATCAATTACCCTTTTGTTTGCCGTGCAATTTTGTGTAAGGTGTTATTGCCTACATTTTAATCTTTTTTTTTATTCTAACTTCTAAAACCGATTGTATTAAATTAAAACAGAAATATTAGCTGTGTAAAAATATAAATAAAAAGGGAAAAGGAATCCAAAATAATGTAAGCCTTTTTTAAAGAAGAAAGTGTAAATTGACAGGTTGGAAGATTTGAAAATTAACAATAAAGATATAAAAAATGATTTAAGAGACAGATATTCATTATGAGAGATGAAGGCATAGACGCGGCAGTATCTCTGCGGACCGTTTGTCTATAAATAAATAAATTAGACATGCATGTATATTCTATTGTATGCTCTCCAATTGTCAATTCTTCATTTTGTTTTTTTCACTTTGTTTCTATATCATTCCCGTTTCTGTATTTGATTTATTCATTTTAATGTTCAATTTTTAATAAATTTCTTTAAATGTATTCGGTGTATCACATCATACTCGCTCAGTTATTTATCGATATATGGTAATTATTAAAATTTAGAGTTTTAAAAACTTAAGGTTTTGAGTTCGTTTTTTAAGATCTACAATTTTTATTGTAGGATGTTACTATATCCAGCCGACTTTTACTTAAGTAAAACCCAGCAAAATGACCATTTTGCTCCTAATTTAAAAAATTTTGCTTTTTAGAGAGTTTGACTATGTAGAGACTTGCAATTTTCTATTCTTCCACGTGGTAGTACTAGCCGGTTGCAAATTCCATCACATGGTGGGACATCAAAAGCCTTTTAGATCTTTCGTTCCACCACATGTTGGCACTAAATATAAACGCGTGCCACAGTGTAGTTGCATATGATTCTTCTACTATCACCATATGGCCTGAAGTCCCTACTTCCAGTCTAAGTGAATTTTAGTAATTTATTTATTTTATAGCAACGTTTAGAATACAAATATTACGTATTAGTAAGTGAATTTAAAATTATACTTAGTAATCTAGTAATAAGTAAATAAAGACATGCAAATTAAAATAATATATAATGTAAAATAGAAGTTAACAATACAAACACCGGCTACTAAAACATTATCGACTCGCCTGAACTAAATTCCTTCATGCTTGCATCATGTTCGCATAACGAAAAGGAAATTGTTGAACACTGAGATGACGAAAGTATTGCCACTGTAAACTGATATGGGGTACGGGAAACCCCGGAACTAAATCTAAACGAATATAATGATTCTCAACATGACAGAGGACAATTTAATAATCCAATCTGGAACCATCGGAACGAAACAGCAAAACAATACAACATCCGTCAAGATTTTTCGAATAAAAAAAACATTATTGCATTGTAATAGGAAGCCAAAGGGTATAAATCATCCAGAGTTGCCATCCAATACACTCCGGTACACCCTCCTTTTTGCCAATTGATACGACTAATGGCTTGATCAAGCCCCCCCAGAGGGTAGATCAGCTCATACACTGCTCGATATGCATGTATGTCAGATATTACCCATTTCCTTATTAGGAACCAGTTTTCTAGTGTTCCGGTTATTTTGTCAGCAGCGACACAAAATCCACAGTTACCACCCATAAGAACATCAAGATATCTTGTAACGTATGTTATGATGAGTGGTTGAACTAATCTCCCTCAATAACAATCATCAATATCTTTACCTGGAAAAAAAAATATTAATGCTACGGACTATTAATATTTTTACTAATAAATTATTAAGTAATTGATATAGTTAGTTTAAATACCACTTGTCTCAATGTTATGGACATATGATGATGAAGATCGAACACGACTATTCTTCAAGAAACACATGCCTAAACCCATGATTTAACACAATATACTCTTATTTTCTACATGTATTGAAAGTAACTATATATAGTAATTACTTCTATTCTGGTCGTAGGTTCGTTCACTTCTCTATCCAAACCGGATTGGTCACTCGTCATTCCAAATGAAGAAATTTTGTAAGTGTTTGTGGCTTGGAAAAGATAAAAAAAGAAAGTGGTCTAATAGTAGTACAAAGTGAACTTCAAATGTGTGATGCAATCGGAGTATAGAGTGAACTTGAAAAAGCAAAGTGATATAAAGTTATGACAAATGACTTCATAGACATAAAGTTGACAATGTTAGGGTTAGGGCTAGGGTCAGGGTTAGTGTTACAAAAGGGCATAAAAGCATATAATTTGGATTAGGGGCAACATAATAGTAGTATTAATAAAAGTTAAAGTTACAATTAAGTTAAAGACATTGAAAAACATAATTTAAACACAAAAGTTAAATACATAATAGTTGGCACTTATGTGTTTGTAGTCCCACCACACAATTGTTCGTATGTGTTTCTAGTCTCATCACGCAGTTGTTCGTATGTATTTCTAGTCCCACCCCCCATTTGTTCATATGTGTTTCTAGTTCCACCTCCCATTTGTTCGTATGCATTTCTAGTCTCACTAACTGATTAGGTCCTACAACTTTGTTTAAATCTCGTGAATGGAGGCTCTTATCTATGTGCATGAAAAAAAATATACAAACATAAACGCCATCACAAGTATTCCTTACAACTTAGATAAATAAAGTCATAAAATCCTTAAAATATGTCAAAAATAAACTAAAACATTAAAAAGTTGATGAAAACAAACAACCAAATCACATGGACAAATGTTAATCTCGCAACGCCAGCTCCAACTTTGTACTCATTTCTCTTCTTCATGCCTCATTCTCAGTATCTCCGATGGATCTCTACGCAACACCCCCCCCCCCCCCCCCACTCCAAACCGTTGCACCCGCTACAAAACATGGAAAAGTCATAAGCAGTATTTCTAACAATTATCTAAAAATTTAATTCACCACAAGACTTAAAAACTTACGTACGCACTATTGGCGCAGGGAAATGTGGTCGGCTCTACCGTAATGGCAGATGATAGTATAGGATGAGAAAAACGTACGTAGGCGCTATTGACATGAAAATTGATTTGGCAATGTAATATTACTAGCCATCACAAAACTTTACTATAAATCTTTTTTTTTCTCAAAATCTGATTAAAGCTTACATTTTATGATCATAGCAACATCATTATGATAATATATTGATTACATATTCAACCTAACATGATTTTGAGACAATTTTGTAAATAATCAGCCACAAGATCAACCAATCCAATCAAGCTAAATAAATTGAGCACTATATTTCTTTGTTTTGCATGTTAAGCAATCGCACGGTGGGATTCATGAATTTCTAGTTCCAACCTATGGTGGTGCTGATGAACTAATATATTTAATCCATTTAACCATACGGTGGCACTGGAAATTACTTAGTCCCACCGTGCGATGGCTCTGCTTTTTATTACAAACCACTGGTTGTCGGACTTCTCCCTTAATCCAAAATGTTCTCCTAAATTTAACCCAAAAATAAAGGTTCAAACCCTTACCTCAAGCGCTTTTTCGTGGTTTCCTCCCCCTCCACGACGGTTCATGACGAAAGGAAGTCGATGCGACGCCGGACGGAGATCGTGTGAGTGGCGGTTTTGGGAGGTCTGAGACGGCGGCCTGAGATCCTGTGAGTGGCGGTGGTTTTTGGGAGGTCTTGAATTTTTGGGAGTTGTTTTGAGGTTTGGGGGAACTGTGCGTGGCAGTGGTTTTTGGGAGAGGTTTGGAGGAACTGTGCGTGGCAGTGGTTTTTGGGAGAGGTTTGGGAGGTCTTGAATTTTTGGGAGTTGTTTTGAGGTTTGGGGGAACTGTGCGTGGCGGTGGTTTTTGGGAGAGGTTTGGGGGAATTGTGAGTGGCGGTGGTTTTTGGGAGAGGTTTGGGAGAACTGTGGCGGTGGTTTTTGGGAGGTGAGTTTTGGGAGTTTTTTATCTTTTATTTTTTAATTTTTTTTAATCTCCTATATCGGTCAAGGGGTATTTTGGAGACACCAACCGACTCTGCTAGTAATAGCCAGCTGGATTTAGTTCCTCACTTATTTTATCATCTAAAGTTTTATATAAATAATTAACTCAATATATACTATTAATTATTTACATAATGTAAAATTTTTATTGGTATATATATATTATTAATTTGTTCGTTTGATATACTCTCTCACAATACGCTAAATATATACTAAAAACTCTCCAGTTTTTTATGCAAAATTATGTGAATATTATAACGGTTTGAGAGATGAAAATCCGGTTTAGAGTTACACCATCCTTGATCTAAGTTTTCTTGTTCTCAATACATCAGTAGCATACTAATAATAGCAATGACTCAAAGTATTCTGTATGTAGCTAGCTTGTAAGTGATATGATGTCAGTTTTGCAGGGAGTTGACTCAAAGTATTTACTTCAAAAATAAATTCAGGTATAGTGTTAGTCAGTTCTGCTCACTTACATTTTAATGACCAAATTATAGTTTGGCCATAACGCATTAAATAAATTTTTTTATTTTTATTATATTCTAAATAGTTTTCCTATGAACCCGTCGTCTTTTATATTTTTAAAAGTTATCATAATTTGAGAGCATTTTATATTTTTTTTTCTTTAATTATAAAGTAATAGGATGAAATTTAATGTTCAATGACTAAATATAATTTGGTCAATAAAGTGTCGACGAGCATGATTTGTGTTAGTAAAACATACTAATCGACCAAAAATGACATCAAGGTATCCGCTCATAATTGCAATGAATATTTTTTTAGATGGTTTACACTTTTATGCAATGCTAATTGAGCTCACAAAGTTCTTATGTGAGTATTGAATTCTAAATCCATTATGCTTTGGATTTTCTTACCAATGTTGTATTGTAGTATTGTTTATTGCTAGAAAAAGGCGGTTGAGGTATTTTATGAGATAACATGTAATGATAAGTAGTAAATGAACAATATGATAAAGGAGTTTAGGTTTTCTTTCCTTCTTTACAAAATATATACATAAAATTTTATGAACTTTATTCATTTGTAGTTTAAAATGCTATCTAGAAATTCACCCAACTTTATCATGATAGGGTTAAAATTACTCTTTTATATGCAAACGTTAGAAATCAAATTACATTATTAATAAAATGTTAAAAGTATATTATTTTAATCACCAAACAATATTATTACACAAAAAAAAGAGTTATTGTTTTTACACTACGGAAAAAAAGTAAAATTGCTTTGCCTATTAGAGGTGTTTTAGCAACCGAAGAAAGAGTGAACACATAATATAGTTTTTTTATGTACGAACTTCGAAAAGTTTTTAGCTTATGTTTGAGACTTAAGAGATTAATAAAAATGAGAGTTAGACGAGATTAACGAGAGTAGCTGAACGAATAGGAAAATGACGAAAACGAAAATTAAATGTTAACTTTGTTTGGAGTTGCTGAAAATAAATAGAAGGTCAATAGATATAAATCAATTAAAATGTTTATATTATTCACACTAACTTCTAATTTGAAGGTTAAGATTTTGAAGTTAATAGAAGTTAAATATTAACTCTCATTAAATTTCATTTAATCTTTTAAACAAAGTTAATTAAAAAATTTTACATGGAAGTAGTTTTGTTAATCTCCTTCCAAACAAACGCTTAGTTTTAAAACTTTCAAGCTTTCTTTAATTATTTTTTTTTTTAAATCCTCTTTCGTTTAAAATTTTCAACACATACAAAAACTTAAAATTGCGACCTGACTTGAGCTATTTAAATCCTTAACCATTTGGATTAAACAATTAATATAGCATATTTTTTAACCTCCATCATGTATTATTGATCTTCAAGAGAACGTTATTCAAGGCATAACGAAGGATACTATTGTATTTTAAAAAAGTGGCCGACACTAGAATTAAAATTAATAAATATAAATATAAACGTTAATCAAATAGAATCTGAACCGCAAATGGCTTGAAAAAGAACTAAAAAATCTGATTAATGATTATTAATGAGAAAAATAACATATAAAAGCAAACACACATTCTTTATCTGTTTCCTCCACTCACCTTTTCCCTCTCCTTGTTCATCTCTGTGGTTTGCCATTTAAAACTGCAGAAGCAGAGGGAACAGGACAAAACACAACCCAACCCAAACTCCAACATGTTCTTTCACAGATCATCATCATCATCTCAATCTCCATTCTTCATTCTTCTTCTTCTCTCTTTCTTTTTCTCTCTCTTTCTCTTCACATCTTCTTCTCCTACTCCTACTCAAATCACTCTTCCTTTTCCTGGTAACTCCCATTTCCTCTAAATCTTCTCTTTTTTCAATTGGGTTCTTGAGAGTTTGCACATTTTTCATTTTGGTTCTTGAAAGTTTGCTCATTTTTCATCTGGGTTCTTGAAATTTTTCTCCTTTTTCATTTGGGTTTTTGAAAGTTTGCTCCTCTTTCAATTGGGTTCTTGAAAGTTTGTTCCTTTTTTCATTTTGGGTTTTTATGGTCTGATGTGATTTTTGTTTGTGTTTGTGTGATTTTAGGGAGTGATGTTGTTGAGGTGGAGAATGATGTTGTGTTTCCACTGGAGACAAGAAGGCGTCTTGAAGATGAATATTCAAATTCTACCTTGGTTTTGGCTGCCAATAGAACAAGAAGAAAAGACCCTTTGAATGATTTTAAACGTTACACTGGTGGTTTTAATATCAGCGAGAATCATTATTGGGCTGTAAGTTTTTCGTTCTTTATGTTTCTCTTTCTCCGGTTTTTCTGTGGGATTAACTAGATTTTTCTCCTGATTTTCTGTTGTATATATAGCAATTTGTCAGTTTCTCTATCTAGATTCCAGTTGCTTTTGTTTTATAATGCTTGTGTTGAGTGTTTATGCATATTGAACAAAATTTGATTTGCAGTTTTTAGTCTGTGTTTTTTTGTATCCTAGAATTGAGGAAAGAAGCTTTAATAGGGTTCTAATTGCTCATTTTGCTCCTAATCATTCTCAAATCCGTAATTTAACTTGTAATGTTTATAATGATGTAATGGTAACCTCATTGTTGTTTATGGCCATAGCCCAGTTTGTATTGGTATACTGGATCAGGGCAAACTTTGCACCGTCTAGACCATGATAATCCAGTTGTTCACTTGAATGTTAATCCAATTTTTAGTTAGTTATTGATTCTTTCAGTCGTGGTTCTAATGTATTGTTTGATTCAATTGATGGTTCGGTTCATCAAGACTAATTAAAATGTTTAATAATGCAGTCGGTGGGTTTAACAGCAGCTCCCTTCTTTGTAATAGCTGGAGTTTGGTTTGCCCTTTTCGGAATCACTTTGGCATGTATATGTGTATGTCGTTGCTGCTGTCCAAGAGAACCATATGGCTATTCTCGAATGTGTTATGCCCTGTCTCTCATTTTCCTCATCCTCTTCACAATTTCTGCAATGTAATATTCTCTTTCCCTTTTAGCTACTTATTCTGATATTATTTTTCATTAGTGGCTTTCTATAAACCCCGGAATCTACATGTTCCGTTTCCAGCGTGGGTTGCATTGTTCTCTACTCAGGGCAGCAGAAATTTCATAGTATCACAACGCACACATTGGGGTATGTTGTGAACCAGGCAAATGTTACAGCTGAGAACCTCTGGAATGTGTCAGATTATCTTGCTGCAGCTAAGGATATTTCTGTAAATTCCGTTTTTCTTCCACTCGACATCAGGACTAGCATTGCAGATATTGAAACTCAGATTAACTCCTCTAGCAACACCCTTTCGAATCAAACAGAGCAAAATTCCAGAGATATACAAAATGGTTTGGATGGCATGTAAGAAGCACTCAAAACTTGTTAAATGCTCACTTGCGGATCTTTATTTTCCTTTTATTTCTTTCTGTGGAATGTTAATGTTGTTATGTGTTGCAGGAGACTGGCTCTTATTATCCTTGCTGCTGTTATGCTTGCTTTGACATTTCTTGGATTCTGTAAGCTTTTTTCTTTTCCTTATTACTTGCTGTTTTTCAAATTTAGAAATGTTTTCATATTATTGAAATGATGATACTTGATGCAGTGTTTTCTATTCTTGGGATGCAATGTGTTGTATATTTGTAAGTGATTCTTCTATCTTTGGGCCTTCTTTTCAATTTTAAATATTAGTTGAAAATTTCTCGGTGTTGATTGTAAGTTACGGGTGCAGCTTGGTTATTCTTGGGTGGATTCTTGTTGCGGGCACTTTCATTTTATGTGGTGTATTCCTTCTCGTCCACAAGTAAGTTACATTTCTTCATTCCATAAACTTTTCAATGGTAAATTGAAGGGTTTAAATATTAGTTTCATATCCGAAGTTTTCTCACACAGTTAGACCTGTTTATCTTAGCATTGAAGTGAGGTCCAGTTTGTTGAAAACTCGGTATATATATACATTTGGTTGATCCAACTCAAATTGTTTGCCATGCTAAAAACACATTTTGACATCAGTACGCTGAACTGCTTGTTAGCATCTAGTTTTGTTATGAGATATTTGGCTAGTAGGAATCTGGTAAGCAGTTATTTCAAGCCATATTGTGCTATGATTCATTGCCTAATAGTAAGTGAATTTTGTTTTCGTGTTTGCTTCTTTTTGCTAGTGTGGTAGCAGATTCATGTGTTGCTATGGACGAATGGGTTCTAAACCCAACTGCAAAAACAGCAATAGATGATATTATACCTTGCGTGGACAATGCAACTGCTCAAGCTACTTTACTGCAAACCAAGGTTGTCGCTTCTCAACTCGTCACGGTTGTTGATACAATCATTTCCAACGTCTCTAACCTAAATGTGCCCTCCTTTGTTGGACCACCTCTGTATTATAATCAATCTGGTCCACTCGTGCCTGTTCTTTGCAATCCATTTAACGCTGATTATACCCCCCGCCAATGTGCGCCCGGTGAAGTGGATTTAGGAAATGCTACGGAGGTATGGAAGAACTACACATGTCAAGTTTCACCATTTGGAATGTGTACCACGCCTGGTCGGTTGACTCCCGATTTTTATAACCAAATGGCATCTGCAGTAAACTTGAGCTATGGTTTGTATCATTACGCGCCTTTCTTAGTGAACTTGCAAGACTGCACTTTTGTCCGGGAAACATTGACTGTCATTACTGACGAGTATTGTCCCGATTTGAGGAAATTTTCCGAGTGGATTTATATTGGACTAGTAATGGTATCTGCTGCTGTGATGCTATCGCTGATCTTCTGGGTAATATATGCGAGGGAGCGAAGGCATCGTGTGTATACGAAGCAATTCATGACTAGAGGAGGTGAAGATAAATCGGGCCCGTAGAGATGATGTAATTTTAGTTGTTAGGTTGGGTGTGTATTGTGTATAATCTTTTGGTAGCAAGAAGTGCAATAACTTGAGTTTTGTACATTTTGGTTAGTAAAAACTTTATCTATTGAGAGGTGTTTGTGAGATAAGACTAGTAATGTCTAGTATCTCTATAAAGAAATATGTTTTTTCATGTCTTGTGCTTCAATTATTATTTTCAATGTTTTGGCCACAAGTTAATGGAAAGAAGCCATTTCCATCCTTGCCGGGTGCATTTTGAGTTATTCGGTGAAGTTTTTGATGAACCGTTATGGAGAAAGACTTCGTATTCTCACTAAAAACAATACATGTATAATTCACTCTTAACCACTTCAAAGCTTTGTTTGTAAGAAAATATTTTTCAAATTTTAATGTGTTTGTTTCGTTTGGAAAATAAGTCTAATTAATTTAATTTGCAACCGGCTACGTTTGGCGGAGCATCCATTGTCGGATTATAACCTGGTCAACAATATTTTTTATACTTGTTCTCTAGGTATCATTTGCTAATTTTTTTTTTCTTGGCAGAGTAAATTTTTCTTTATCTAATATTTGTTAATGGGGATAAGAGTTCACAAATTCAGTTTTCTCGGATGTGGGAGTTGAACCCACTGAGACTCAATTTCAAATCCTCTTAAATTTTAACCATGGCTTACAAAAAATAATTTAAAATTTAAATAATTGATCAAAGTGGCGCAGCCAAAGCGTGGTGAGCCCATAATCCACAGGTGCCAGATCGAAACCTGGCTCTGATATGAGTGGCTTCCAAAATTATTTTATGTGAAAATTGAGCTCTAGTTTTATATAGATAAAGTGTGTTTAAAAATTCAAAATTACCCCTAACCTATTTTATTAAACCATACGTAGAACATGAAAGTAAATCATTTATTTCTCCATTCCTCTCGTGGCCCATTCATGTGTTTATTATACCAAATAATTATTTTTTATTCATCTTCGATTTTTGATTCTAATTCTAGTTTACTAATTTATGTATCATGAAAATAAAATTATAGGTACTGGAGAAAGTTGAAATCCAAAACACAAGCCCAGTCCAACCCATTGTTAACTTTGACGGGTCTGGAATGAGCCGATTTTGGATTTACAAAGCAAAACTCAAACCCAGCCCATATAAACCCATAAAATAATAGCCGGGTAAGGCCATGCTATTTTATGCGATCCAAGCATGTTCAAAAAATAGGCGGATAAGCGGGCGTGAAACCGGCCGAGCCTAAACTCAATTTTCCTTGTCCCAGCTCGATCTAGTGGGTGCGGATTGAGCAAGTATCCAAACCCGAGGAGAAGTCTAATGGTGATGCATATATATGGCTAATTTTATTCGTTTAATGTTTATGGATCGTATTGGATTATGTCCATTTTTTCTTCTATTATATTTAGTCTTATTGGGGTTTTAATTAATCCAATAAGAGTGATTCTTCCATGATTAAAGTAATCCTTCATTTTGGCTTAGAAAGCAAATCTCCCAATATGTTGGACAAACTCAGTCATACCAAAATTACAAAATCCCCTCCATAGATATAACCTTTTTTTCACTAGTGTACATTTTCTTAAGTTAAAAACTAGATAAAACTATACTACGTTATTTTAAAATAGTTAACCGGCTGTACTAGGTCATAAGTACCATAATATCCAATAACCCCTAATTGTTGAGTATTTTTATGTCCAAAAGTACAAGTTAGGTACCAAAGTGTAAATCAAAACAGAGTTCAGGGTACTATGAATATAATTTACCATGTAGCTCATTGTCCTGCGAGGAGGTACGTTACCCACCAACTCTTTAAAAAAAATTTAGAGCGCTTTCAGGGTACGGTACTCCCTTAGTGATAAATAGAATTTGATGTCTTTTATTATACCATAAATAAATTTGTATCAAACCATTGTGCTTTATATTGTTATTATGTATTTTATTATACCTTAAATAGTCAACAAATCAACTTGTTGAGCATTATATTTTTCTAAAGGAATACCCGTACACTAAAAAATTTCCTACTCTTTCCCTACGTGATTGCCTCTCGTTCAATGGATCTTTTTCTTTTTCATTCATAATAGAAGAAAAATAAACTAATTATATTTGTCATAATCGAGTAGAAAAAGTTATATTTAGGAACTTTCCCTTGAAGACCATCCATCCCACAATTACAATTTCCTCGTCAAAAAACGTAAGGTAATTAACAGATTCATTCTTGTTATTTAAACACACTTTCTTGCCCATCTATATTACCTCCTTCATAAAAATAACCCCATCCATAATATTACCATATATATATCTAGCTAATCAATTTCATTTCATTCAGAGAGACATTTTTTTTTGAATCATATATAATATTGATGGAAACAAAAAGTGGAAAATTACAGACAGAAGAAGGAACAAGAACATCATGTCTATGTTCACCAACAAAACATCCTGGATCATTCAGATGTAGCCTGCACAAGAATCTTGGGAGATCATCCAGAAAATGGGAAATTGGAATTGATAAATCTAATTTATTTAAGGCCCTTTTGCTTCAGATTATAAAACCATCTAGCCATGATCTTCAAAGGAGAAGGAATTTCCAGCCCAGGCCTACCAGGTTTTGCTTATTGAATAACAATCCATCTCATCATCATCCCCTCATTGTTTCTTGATTTTTATCTTTATCTCTCTATTTTTTCTGGGGGAAAAAGTTTATGTTGTGAGATATGAGATCTACAGGTATAAGATTAAGAAATATATATATGTATATAACGGTTTGTTAATTTGGTTTGTGAATATGATATAGGAATTAAGGAATAGGAATTTATAGAAACAGATTCATGCATCAATTTACTAAATCTTGAATACTGTATGCTTGAATTCTAGGATTTCTTTTGTAAATAAAATATAACATGTACATATATTTTATATTTTTGAAAGTAATATATATCTTTTTATCTAGAAGTATACATTTGTCTCTTTACACTATGAGGATGGTGAGAAGAAGCTTGATTAATGTCAAAAAGAAAAATAACTTATTTGTTATATTTAAGCGGCTATTTGGTTTTTGATATTAGTAACAGTGGACATTCAACTTATGTGCTCCCAACATCGATCAATGACAACAACTTTAATACCATTTTAGTAAAGTTTACTAATCCTAAAAGACAGTATAATTAAAATGGATAGATTTAGCTTTCTAAATTAACAATGAGAAATATTGGACAGTTTTACATTTTAGAGATACTATTAACAAGTTGATGGAGCTTATTTATAACGTACACTGCACTTCATTAATTTACAATTAATATATGCTGTATCCAACTATGTAATGCTAGGCAAATTAAGAGTAGGAACAATATCTTACGCAAGAAAATCATGTGGATTTACTGTTATGACACCATGTTTTTGTTTAGTGGTCATATTTTGTTTTCCGTATTTTTAAGGAATATGTTCAGAAGAAACTACCTAAATTGAAGCAATACTCATATTTTAACTCTTGTATTCGTTTTCATGCGTTAAAAAATTGAAAGGTCGATGGAGGTAAGAGTTAGATAAAATTAAGGGGTGAAAGAAAAGTAAAAGGAAAAAAAGTTAAAATTTTACCTTGTATGGGTTCCAACGATCCCATTTAAATACCAAGAAATTTTACAATTGTGTTAGGTCCACCTCCTAATAGCATTTTAACACATCTTTTCTTCTTTGTTGATTAAGTTATTATATTTTACAAGTTCTTTATAAATGTGTCAAAACAGTATTGGGAGGGACCATTGCCAAATGGTGGATCTAGCCACCCTAGAAATTTTGTAACTACCTAAAGTGAAACAAAAACACATGATGGAATAGATCTTTGTTGTACACGCTTCAAGCCCCTGAACATTCGGGTGAGAGTTTGCATAATTAATATTTAAACCATAATTGAGGCTTAACTACCGAATCAAGCTTTTAATTCAATCAATTAAACAACACTATCCATCTTACCTCACCACCCCCACACTCTTGAGCACAATGGGTATGTTGAATGGTGACATCACTACCTAATGTACATAACTAAAACTTCGGACTCGAAAAATCCCTCTCTATATTAGTCATTTGCCAACTACGTGAAGCTTCATAACTTTGGTTATGTGATTACATCTGTAATAATCAGAAGCTTCAACTCAAGTATTTTCCTTGTGTTTTTACTGGCTGATGTTCATCCACTCATAATTCACTTAAACCAAATTAACTCGTTTCTGCTATCTCTTCACCCAACAAGCACTTCCTACTAATTAGTATTAGACTTCTAATTAGATTACAATTTTTTTCCATATAAAAAGACATGAACAAAGAGTGGCTCTAAAGGACAGGACGAGACAACCTCAATCTCACATTGAAAATTAATAATGGATGATTGATGCATTAGGAAGATATGAATACGATATATGCAAAACACATTTTAAAGTTGTGTAGCTAAAAATGATGAATTAAACCATACAATATCTATCTGCATAATACTAAACCTCAATGTTATACGGTAGCTCGTGTTATAAATAAGTGGAATAATGTACAACGGAATCAATTTTTTTATCATTAATTCCGCGGCTTCCAACACCACCAAGAGATTGTAACGTACATGCTAAGCCAGAAAATACCATTCAACGTGATTTGAAGGGACAGATTTATTCAAGATCAACCACCCTTTTAAGTCATTGGAGTGGTAGCTTGTCGTAACATAATCTTGAGAAAAAAATATTTTTGCTGGTCACATATTACAACATCCAAAAGAAAACATAAAACTGACAGAAACAATTAATAACTAAGATGTGGGAGACCATCTAGTAACTACAATGTTATATTGTTTATTTATTTTAGATAAAGTTTTCTATACGTATTTAATAGTATAATTTAAGTTTTAGAGATCAGCTTTACTGTATCAGATTTGAAATTTGATTTGTTGTCCGAACTCAGCCCAAATTCGAACCCATCTAAATTAATAATGGGTTGGGCTTGCCTTGGACAAATGATTTATAAGTATAAGCACATTAGGTTTAGTCTGAATCAATATCTAACTTTTTATTTTGACGGAATCTGAATATCTAACCTTTGGTTTTGTTGGTTTAAATTTTGTCACATTTTTGTAACATTATTTAACCTTTTTTTTTATTTAATTTTTTTGATGAAAGTATTTACTGATTTGAAAGTCAATTCGTTTACTTTTTTCTTTTTTCTGGTTGGATGAAAATTACCATAAGGTGTTCCGAGTAGTTTTGTACATTTGCACATCATACTAATCCCCCATACGCTGGCTTGTAGGCAGTATGTATGGTAATTGTAGTAATACCGTGTTACTCGTTTAAGTTTGATTTTCTCAAACCTGTTCCATTACAGTAACGAGTATAATTTTCAAATTTCATACTTAGCAGGTACCCTTGTATGCTTTACGCGTTTATAGATTTTATATTATATTTAACCTCTTCTCGGACCGTTAAAGTTGACACTTTTTTCACTTAGACACATAAAGTATGTGAATTCTTGCTAGCCTCTTCAATTTGACTTTTCACATATGCACCCATTTTGCACCCAATCTCAATTTCGCTATAAAGAATGTAATACAACTTGGTTGTTTTTGTCCCCATTTTTCTATTCTTTCGTTTTTTTTCTCTCCTTCTTCTTCTAATACAAAATCTGGAATTCCAGATTTTCTAATTTGAAATTCCATAATTTTATGATCTGAAATTCCAGAATTTTTGTAATCCAAATAGAAATCCCAGAATTTCTTTCGGATTTCAGAAATTCTGGAATTCCAGATTTTAGAATCTGAAAATCTAGAATTTCGTATTAGAACAAAAAAAGAGGGAAGAAGGAGGATAAAGGAAGAAGAGGAATAAAAAGAAAAAGAAAAAAATAAAATGGAATAAGATGAAACTAATTAGGTATATTTTTGTAATTTATCATAAGTTTTTTTCACCATTTTAGTCCCTTCCACTCTCCTCATTATGTTGGTGTTACAAATATGGTGCCACAAAATGTGCATAAGTGATGTTTTTTTATATAGTTTAGTAAGCTATGTGAAATTAAACTTAATGTGTCTAAGTAAAAAAGGTGTCAATTTTTAAGAGTAAAAATAAAGTTAAGCCTTCTATATTATATAAGGAAAAATGATAAATATAAATTTTGAATTATTTACTTTATTGTTTAAACAAATTTACAAAGTCAAACACTATTTTTATATTTGTACAATGTAAATATACATCAAAGCTAATGTAGAAGTTTAGTAGATAAAACCTAGCAATTATATACTGGTCTATTTAATATTTCTGAAACTCGTTACTTGACCTATTAAATTAAAAGTTAAAGTTGATACTGAAGTCTAATAATATTTAATATTTGACATGCTCTTTCACGTGAATACTTCTTGCACTTGAAGCGTGCACAATACATGTCCAACCCACTATGTATTTTTAATTCAACAAATATTGAGGTTGATATGAATCGAACTTAGAACCTTTTGATCTCATGAGGTTCTGATACCACGTTACTTAAATGATTGAACTAAAAACTCGAGCTAATAGTTAAGACTAGTATCTTTTATATTAATCTATGATAAAAGTCAAAAGTTTCACAAAACACATAATATGACCCAAATATATGGAGGGCACCAAGTAACGATTATCTTAAAAAGTAATCTCATACCCGTCATGTAACCACTCATGAATAGTACTTTTTTTTATCTCATACCCATCCTCTATTATTTTTAATCGGGTTTGGATAGTCCCATATAAGATCGAATATTGTCGAATATTTACAAATAGGGTACTCATTCCATCCCTAATAAGGCCCTGTTATTTTTAAGCATATTTTCAGCAAAATTCGGTTCAATCTAGTCATATTCAATTAAGTTAAATTCACCAAAATTCTTTAAGCATCCCACCAAATGCAACCAATTCAGCAATTCATTTCAGTTAATCTAATTTAACCATAAAAAAATATGATCTAACTAATAAGCACTCGAAGGGTAGAAGGGTCATATCCCAATATTTAAAGAGATTCATGTCCAAGGGGAGCTCGTTGATTAAGGATGGATTAGCCCCTACGGCTCAACCACATCCCCTGGGCTAAAACCAATTCTTTATTTAACATCTATGCAAGTGAGTCATCTTAGTTTTCTTTATCCTATATATAAAAACCAAATAACTATGATGTTTTCAATCTTAATTGACAAGGAATCCTTGCCCATTTGACTTTTATTTCGTTTGTTTTTGTGTTGAGAACAAACAATTGCAACTTGGGCAGCAATCAAAGATTGAAGTCTCTCATCTATTCCACAAGAGTGAAAATATAAATTGGTCAAAATTGAAGACATTTTGTTTGGAAAAGAAAGGTATTGCATTGCATGACCATTAACTGAATTATTTATTATTAGAAGAACATGGAGCATCTACCAGCTAGCTTGTATACATTTAAGATTGTAGGCCTTAACTTCCAAACTTGTGGGGCTTCCATGCCCACCTTCTACATGTGAAAGATTATTATTCCTTCTAATTTGCTTGGACACCAAACCACATTTTCATAACAAACAAAAATACCAAAAGCTAATTATTAAACAAATAAGATGGTGAAGTATAAAAAATATCGCATGATTTGAGCAATTTATAAACGCGTTCTCGAGTTTAAAACGATGTAAATAAAAATTTGAGGTACTGATTGTTAAACAAGGTCCCAAAAGTTTAATTATGTTTAAAAAAACGAGTTAAATGAATACTTTATATCTTTCGTTTGATGAAATTACTCATTGATTTTTTATTTAAATTTAACAAACACAGTCCCATTCACATGGTGAGTAGCTCTCTAAATTTAATTTGGAGAGTCACCATTGGATTAAAGATTTTTCAATCCTAGGGTGTATAACAATCATAATCTTAAGCCCAACCATACCTTTAAACCCAAACCCGAACCCAAATCAACCCGTTGGCAAAAATTCTGGTGATGAGGTTTAAGGTTTGGGTTCGGGTTCAATTTTAGAATTAAGGTTAGAGTTGGGGTTTAGGTTTAGAATTAGGGTTATGGTTGGGGTTTAGGATTAGGGTTCGGATTTAAGGTCAGAATTAAACTTGTTATACACCATTGGATTGAATTATGATTAATCCAATGGTGACTCTCCAAATTAAATTTGGAGAGCTACTCACCATGCGAATGAGACTGTTAACAAACATCTGCTTTAAAATTAAAAAATTTAAAATTTGATTTGCAGTCATGTCACATATACAAAATTGCTTTTGAACACTTAAAATTGTGAATGTTAAATACATATAATATTGATTTAAGAGCTAGTAATCATGTTTTATGTTTAAGATCACAAATAAAAAATGTCTTTTCTGACCATTTAATTTGGATTACAACGTCATCTTTCTTAATATTGTTAACCATTTTGTACGTTGTTGGCAAATGATGCAAATTATAGAGACTCGTTTATACTATTTTAAACCACATGATTCTATTTGCAAATGCAGGTATCACAAAATTTTTCTACTTTACCCAAAATAATTAATATATAATAGCCCTTTTGGATAATCAAACTTAAGCCTCGATATTTGTAATATTTGGTTCAGTACTATGAAGATTTTGTTGGGTCAAGCCTAATACCATTGGGATGTAGGTTTAAAACGTGTCATGCATGACTTGAATCAACATCTCACATATAAGCCACGATCATCCCTTTATGTTTTTGATGTAAGATATTGTTGCCCACCTCATCCAACCCTTAAGATCGTTCTTTGTACAAGTCTTTTTAATCCAATACCATCCACTCTAAATTGGATCGTCATGGACACAAAATCTTTCTCATGGTTCGTCCCCTAAACATATATTGGATATAAAGAGTGAACTTTGATACCACAATGTAACACTAGTCCAATAACATGTATTAGATCCAACCACTCTAGATATGTTTGTTATATATATATATATATATATATATATATTATATATATTTCTGGCGGACTATATTTTGTTGAGAATGTTGACACGTTTCATTTGTATCATGCAGATTGTTGTTGGCTAATTATCATAGAATAGTTATTTAACAACGATAATAATATAAGAAACTGATTAGTTAGCCAATTTTTATAAATTGAAAAGGCATGAGAATATCTTTCATTAAGAATTGTAATGATGGAAGAATGGATGATTCGTAATTAAGAATATTCTAAACGCGTTTCCAAGCAGAAAATGTGGCCATTCACATTTATGGAATGGTTTAATATGCATTTTATGACTTCATACAAGTTTGATTGACATGGCTAACCGAAAGACGAAAAGAAAGAAAGAAATTTGTGTATGAATTTAATTGCTAAATTTCACTAGTGGCTTAGTATCTATTTTTTTTTTTTTGGTTAAGTGGCTTAGTATCTATCATTGAGAGAAATTTTAGAATACTCCTGGAGTACGGGTGACGTGGTACTCCGGACCTATAATTCGATGACACGTCATATCGGTTAGTATCTAGGGTTCATCATTTAGGGTCTAGGGTTTATTTTTTGGGGTCTAGGGTTTTTATTTTTGGATCTAGAATTTTATATAAATAATTAACTAAGAATTACATTTTAATTAATTACACATTGTCAAAATTTTATTGGTTAATGAGACACATGTTTACTATTCATTGACTTGGAGTACCAAGTCATCGTGCTTCAGGAGTATACTAAAATCTCTCCTATAGTTGAATACTAAATAGTACACACTATATACAAATTGAGTTGTGATAGCATCTTACCTTATAAGTATGTAATTAGTTCTTTTTTCGCATTTTGTGGTGTTTGCATTTAATTCTTTACTATTAGTGAGAGAGTATTATAGTTTGCAATTCTCATTAGGGGTGAGTTCATCAACCTTTCAAGGTTAAGAAAATTTGCAATTTCATCTTTCTTCTGCCATCGGGTATCCTTCCGTTTGGATTATACTCCTTCATTCGATCAAAGCTTTTATACGAGAGTGTTTCACTTCTCCATAATGCTCGGCCTTCACTGTTTTCAACATACAACAAGTAACAACTGTACCAAAAGGCCATATTTGTTAAAAAATTGTATAAAAGTTGTTTTGCACTTGAATTATCAATTTAAATTTTCAATTCAATTAACTATTATCTTAAATTTTTTGCTTAATACATCATAAACTCCTTTAATTTGACAAAAAAAGTAGATTGACTCCCTGAAATTTCAGAGTGTTTTGTTAGCGCTTTGAATTTGTTTAAAGTGACACAATAAGCTTCTTAAGTTTACGTGTTAGAACAAGAGTGTATTTCACTTTTTACAAGTTTAAGGAGTGAATATATTGGTTTAAGCAAGTTTGGACGACAACAGACCACTTTAAACAAATTTAAGTAGCAAATAGATCACCATAAGCAAGCTCAGCAACTTAAAGAGACACCTTCTAAGAAGCCAATCTACTTTTTAAGCTAAGTTAATGAAATTAAGCCAAAAAATTTAGCTGAAACATTAGAGTGTGTTTTAGACCAAACTATTCCAATTTTGATGGTTTTATTTGAAAATGAATATGTGTGCGCTACATACTTCAAATCTAAGAAAAAAAATTGTGTGAAGAGTACTACAAAAATTCATATTAAAGAAATATTTTTGAATTTTAACTATAAATTCAAATTTCTAGCTAGTTAAATTATAAGAGATCAGAAACCATAGCCGGATTTTACTAGCATTTTCATTTTAAAAACCTATTTTTGAACTTCAACTTTAATTTTGTCAAAAGGACAAAAAAGGGATCAGCACCATTGTATAGGAAAAGTTGGATTTTACTAGCCTTTTCAAACAACGGTTTATTATTCAAAAAAATAATAATCGGTATATTATTTATTTTTAACCAAACGATAACTGCTATTATTAAGAGTGAAAGACAGACATCAGAAGTATAAATGAGAAACAAACATTTCCCTCAAAAAAGAATCAATATGAAAAGCAAAAAAATCAATAAGGTAGCATATCAGCTTTCAGTTTTTATAATGAAGAATTTAGATTATCAATTTTGGTTTAAGCTATTATGGGGTTTAGATTAAAAATCAATTTTTTGATTTCTCAATCATGATTAGTTTAAAATAGAAGAATACAGAAAATATTTGACTTAAAATAGTGTGGAAGAAGTTACTTTTGTTTTAAGAAAATATCACATAGGATCGGAAGATGCTTAAAAGGTGGTCTTTAGTGAAAGAAAGAAATGTTCCACATTTTGGTGATAACTCTTTCCAACTCAATTGCTCTTCATGTCCTCTCATTCTTACAAATCTAACATTTGGTCTTCGTAACTTTGACCTGCAAATTTGAGATGAATATTTGAAATTATTCCTCATTTTACAACTACTTTGTTTCGGATGATCTATCCGGGCAGGAGAAGTTTTGTTATCCTTAATTAGTTTTCTTTTGGTTGTTTGTACTTTTAATCCTTTTAATAATATTTCGAGTCTTCGTTGTCAAACTGTTAGAACTAAAAAGTTAAGCTAATAGTTAAGGTTAATGATTTTCTTTTATATTAATCTCTGATACACCATGAATGCCTCGCCACGTGTTTTAAGTTCACCAATAAATGGAATTGTCAGGACACGAACTCAAGACATTTGAATTGTAGAAGCTCTGATACCATGTCAAAAAACCATTTAAACTAAAAGCTCAAGTTAATTTTATAGTTAAAACCTAACAACATCTTTGCTATTAATCTCTGATATTTGTTGGATATTTGGTCTTGAATGTGTTAACCTATAATTAGTGTTATCACCCAATATTTTAAATTACACGTGGACCAAAAGGAGTACGCATAAATTGTCACGTGGGCCAAAGATGACTTAGTTGAAAAGGACACGTGTCATTGTTACCTGGTTGAACATGCTCAACACGTGGACCTTTGCTTCTAGAAAACTCTGTCTTACTATTCTCAAGGAACAAAATAGACACGAGATACGTGTCTAGGATAATCCAAATCCACTATAAAAAGCAAGGTACATTATCCTAAATGGGTATGATCAGTGTTCAACATTACACTTTCATTTATATTGATTGGATGTCTTTTCCTTCTTTACTAAATACTAACTTGAGCGTCGGAATGAATTCCCTAATCTCCATCTTCGTTTGCTCATTGATATCAGGTCACGGTTAGAGATTAATATATAAACTATAACTGACCCTTAACTATCAGCTCGAGTTTTTAGTTCAATCGGTTAAGTAACTCGTATCAGAGCTTTTGAGATCGAAAGATCTTGAGTTCAGGCAACCTCAATATTTGTTGAATTAAAAACACATGTGGGTTAACCTATGTTGTGCACGCTTCAAGTCCAAGGTCATTCGCGTGAGAGAGTATGTCAGAAATTAATATATAAACCATAACTGGGCCTTAACTATAAGCTCGAACTTTTAATTCAATCGATTAAGTAATAACCAACTAGTTTTGAAGGATTCTATAAATTTGTATTGTTACCATAAGATATTTACATGAGATGATGTGCTGAAAAAAATCAATGTAAAAGTTACTCTTAACTTTAATTATATATATACTCTTTGTTTTAGGTGTGTAGAACAATTCAAAATCTGCAATAGAAAGTAAGGTATCTTCTTCTAAATGGGTATGTTTAGGATTCACTATTACATTTTTCTTTATATTATCGATCTTTTCCTTCTTTATTAAATACTAACTTAAGCATCGGAGCAAATTGGTCTCCAACTCCATTTACTCATTGATATCAGGTCCCCAGCTAGTGTTGAGGATCCTCTAAAAGTGTATTGTTACCACAAGATATTCACATGCAATGATGTGCTGAAAAATCAATATAAAAATTACTCTTAAATCTTAATTAGATATATACTCTTTGTTTCAGGTGCATATATTCCCAAAGTAAATTATTTATAGTCATGTGTAATAGAGTTAGAGAGAGGTGAGTCGACCCTGTGTAGCCATTTGCAGCTTATGACCGAAATACACATGGATAATACGTGGGTGGCTGTCCTTTTCCATTCATTTTGGTGCTGTGACTCTACCTAATTCACTATAAATTATTCTACAATCTTCTAAAATCAATATCAGAATCTCAGATATACACTCCACTTTGAGTCATACTGCTTCCTTTCCACTTTTATTGGCCAAACTCTTTTCTTTCTTACAATGACAATTTACATAATAGTACTGTTTTAAATGAAAGCTTACTCTATTTGTTTAAAATTGAGAATTCGATTTTGGACTAAGTAAACCGCTTAGACTTATCTAATCATTTAAAATCTGATTTCTCTCTAACTAGTTTTTCAACTATTCTCCGATTAGGGCTCGAAGGTTTTTGGCAGGCTAAATTGTGCCTACCTTCTTTCGGTACCCTGCAAAATGGTACCAGAAGAGGCTACTATATCTAGTGATGGCACACGTGTACTGTAATTGCTAAGAATTGTAATGGAAAAAGAATATAAATTGTCATGCTCCACTAAGCTTCCATTGGAATGGAATCAAATATGGTTTATATGAACTAATATTTATAGGAAGATATGTTTTTGAACTTTTAATTGTGCTCCAGATCTTCACAACCACTTACACACCAGATCTTGAAAAACCCTTCTTGCCATGTCATGTTGGTTTACATTCTTCTTCCTTTTTCTTTTTGATGGAAATGTTGATTTACATTCTTTTCTACATCTCATTTATTTTAAAATGATTTAAATGTTTATTTATTCAATTTAAAAATAACTTATTTTTATCTGATTTTCATAATTTGATAATTAAATTTTAACTATTAATTTTTGAATTTAATAATTAAAATTACAATAAGATATTAAACTGAAATACTAGTAAAATTGTGAGAAATTGAGAGGTGTGTTCCTTGTAAAATGTATTATATTGTAAGTCTATTCTTCCAAAAAGAAATAAAAATTGAAAGTCTAAAAACCAAATAAAATAAAATTTGTACTTCAGTTAGAAGTAATAGATATTTTGGAACGGATGAAGTAAAAAAATTAAATGATAACTATAATTCATAAACACAAATTAATCTCGATGCAGTAACCAAAGTCAAATAACAATAAAAGCTAAAATTCGAAATTTATTCTTTTCCATTTTATAATTTTAAAATCCCAAATTAGATCATATTAAATTTGTTAAATTTTTCTCATCACCAGATTAAAGAATGTGGAGCTTGATTGTATTTATTAGTTATGTCCAAAACAATAAGCATAGACACGTGACGTGATTCAAAGCCCTACATTGTGTCACATCACCAATCTGAGTCTTCTCTTCAGTCATACATTGGATTTCTAAATAAAGACAACTTATGTAGAGAAAGAAGATTTCCATAAGATCCGACAATAAGGAACCACATTACTTTCTCTCGTTGACTCAAACTATTGAATAGTTAGATTCCTAGTTAGTCTAATCCTTCTCCAACTGAATTATTTATCATTATGGTAAAACAACTTAACACAATCAAGCATCTTGATTTACTCATGTTCATTATCGTTTACAAGATCTAAACATATCATCTCATCATATGAACCCTTCACTGACTTAAGCATCGTAGCGGGATTGCCAGACGACAACATCGAGCCTAACTATTGAATGTCTCACATTGCTTACTTGCAAGCTATATTGGCTTCTTAATTGGAGAGATTGTACAAAGAGGAGATGTACATGACATGTGTTTAGGAAGTTCCATTTGATTAAAGAGATTTTACAAAAAGGAGATGTACAGGTCCAGAGAGTTGACACAGTTAACAATGTCGCAGATCTTTTGACCAAAGCACTTGAGCAATCAAAGAACGATGGTCACATTAGATCGATGGGGATTAGGGTGATGCTTTTTTGGAACTAGGTCAATGCTTGTTATTTTTGACGGGAAGATTCAAGCGATAAGATTGAAGATTCAAATTTAAAGAACCATGCTGCAACATCTAGTTCTGATGATCCTCTATAAAAGGAGGAGTGGGTGAATAATAAAGACACACCAACATCAACACTCATCTCAAGAACTTATTCTCAACTCATATTCTTTCGAATAATTCTGTAAAAGCTCATAAGCAAATTGTACACATTGTATTCATCTGTGTACTGCGTCAGAATTGATATAAAAACAATTTAGATTTATATCCAAATCTTTACTGACTAGAAGCCTGCTATTGGGTGTAAGTAGTTTAAGTTTACGGTTGCGAACTAGGTTTCAAATTAGAGATAGGGTCGAGACTAGGGTTAAGATTTCATATTTACATTTTTTGTTTACTAATTATGGTTTCTAATTAGCAAAATTTGTTGAATAATCTACTAATATGGTTTTGAGTTAATATTTTTATTAAATATTTAACAAACTTTTTGTCCCACCATAAATGAGGAAATCTGGAAGCAAACGTCTCACATAATGGTTGAGCATCCGCGTTGGATGCCCCCGCTATAAGTGGAACATATATTCCTGATGTCCCCACTTATGGAAGGGGGAAAAATTCATACCTCCCAACATTATAGTCGGAGAAAAAGAAAACCCACTTTTCCCACTCTCAATTCCACAAAGGCACATTTATGTTTTCATAGGCATTAGATGAGAAAAATAGGTTGCAAATAACAACCTTAAAAAATTAAATAGCTTTCTATAATTACTTTAAAGAAACTTTTACTTTATCTTTATCGCTCTTGAACAAACTTTTTTTTTTTCTTATTTAATGGCGAAAAGGTGAGAATTGATATGAATTTGTAACCATATAAAAAAAACCCTAAAAATTATGATTTATACAAAAGAAAAAGAAAGAAGCCTAAGAATGATTATTTAATTACATCATGAGACTTCACTTCCACAGGTTTAATAAAAAAAAGCCTATATTTCAACAAGACAATTCAATTACAAATCAGACGCAGTGTAATTTGACAAACGTTTATGAGAATTGATACCCACCACAGACAATTTTTTTGGTTGGTTTTAAACAAAAAAATAAAAAAACCAACTGATTTTTATATCAAACATTTCAATTAATTCTAGAAAAGAAGTTTTGACATATTTGAATGGTTTTAGTAAGTCTATTTCATGTGCTTAGAAATTTCAAATAAAATGAAGCTTCCACGATATAATAATACAACTATAATAACACTCTTTTATTAATTTAGGATGTTGCTCTCGAAGGTCATTAAACGGCAATCATACTTCATGACTAATTTCTTGAATCAAAACCTTCTATACGCTGAGTTGTTTTTTCTTTGGCATTTTACCTCGTGGAAACCTAGGTATCTAAATTTATTATTTTAATTATTCATATTAATAAGAAAATTGGGGATAAGAGATAGGATAGGTGAGACAATGTCATTATGGAGAGACTTTTTTTAGTGTGAGACAATTAAAAAGTGGTGACAATTTTGAAATTTTAAAAACATGGAGGGACATTATTGAAGGAAAGAGGATGTGATGTCAGCGCTGATGTCACATCTGGAGAGACAAAAAATTTTATTATTTTATATAAAATGCATTTTCCCGCTCTTTCCGAACTCATTTTTCAAAAACAATTATACCACTGAACTCGTATTAATTAGGCGGTCTTTTTGAGATCCATTGTTGTTATTTATAGACGATTTTTATTTTTTTTATTTTTGTTCCAAATCGGAACTCGGTTGTTCCAACAGAATACTACATTTGTTCCACCAAACTACTCCAATTGTTCCAACAAAATATTTTCATTATTTTTTTCTTAAATGCACTCTGGGAGTGTAAAAAAATGTAGTATTATGTTGGAATAATTGAAGTAGTCCGGTGGAACAATTGGAGTAGTTCGGTGGAACAACCATAAAAAAATAATTTGCGATCTTGATTTGTTCACTAGACTTGCACAGCTAAGGTTTTTTGCGATCTTGATTTGTGAGGATATCCGTTTGAAATAATTTAAGGTGCTTTTGATATAGAATCTACATTAGTATTTGGTAATTTAAATTCTTGGATTCGGTTATAGTTAGTTGGTTCCAGTAGATATTTTTCTACAGACGGTTTTTATTTATTGAATGAAATTTTATGTCGGGAATGCAATCAGATGGGTGGTAAATTTACAAATTATGGAAGATGGTAAAGTTAAAGTATTATGGTCGAATTGCATTGAAATAACCGAATTTATTGAATGATTGAATTGGACTAAATGAATGCTTAAAAAATTTGACTGAACTGAACTGACCTAATTTTGCGAAAAATAAGACAAAAAATCAGGACCTTACTTAATGATGCAACGGAAATAACAGACTTGAATTCTAAACGATTAATTGTGTACGAAAAATGTTTAAAATCTTCAAGGTTCTCGAGAACAATGGAAAATAAAGGATAATTTTTATTGATTGGTAATTAAATATAAAAAATCAAAATTAGTAAATAAATAAAATAGAAAATAAGAATTAAAAAAGAAAATAAAAATGAAAAAAAGTTAAGTAATTCATAATTAAATATAAATCTCGATTTTTAAGTCATAAACGTTTGAATTTGACAAAACTAGCACGTGACTAAAGCCATAGCCATGAGTCATAATTAGTAACATGTTTCCAGCCAAATTGTCACCAAGTCATCAATAACAAAGCACCTTAATCTGACATCATTCAAAATCGTCATCATTTTCAAATTGTTTAATATTTTAATCGATTGAATGAAAAGTTCGAACATATAATTAAACTCAACCACGTCTTTTTAATTAATCTTTAAAATACTCATTAAATTTTGACTAAACAAAATACAAATTCATCCCACTTTATGTTTTAATTCACCAAATATAAGATAATTAAATTTCAAAATCTCACAGAGCACATGCTGGGAAAAGAAAGTGCAATGGTATTAATATGAAATAAAATTTATTTTGTTATATAAGTATAAAAGTAATTATTTTGGCGATAATTTAGTAACTTCTTGGTGTAAAAAGAATAAAAAAAAGAAATAGAAAAGGGTAAAAGAATAGAAGTGAGAGTGAGGTGGGATAGTATTAGTAGTCCAGCATAGTAAATGAGTTAAAGTCTTTTGAGCCCCTCGAAAAGCTGTCAGAGAAACGGATAATTCTTGTAAAAGAGAGAGAGAAAAAGAGTAGCCCATAGCTTTTATCGAATACCGTTGGAACCAACCCAACCCAACCCAACCCCTATCTGCCTCTGGTTTGGTTAGCTTACCCTTATTCATTCCTCTTTTATATTTCTTTCTCTTTCTTTTGCTTATATCTCCCTCTACTTTTTCCTTTTCTTTAAACTATCCCTACGGACTTTTTCACCATATATTTCAATGTCGATATGCCCATTCAATATATCTCCTCCACTCCTATTTACGTATTTTTCCTAAAAATTGAACTTCCACTAAACTATAAATTTTTTGAATAAATTTATTTTTTATTAAAAAATTATTGATAATTTGATAATTTTTTATTTTTGTTCAACTACGGTTAATAGCTCTTTAAATTTTAAATTGATGATGAATAAAATTAGGAACAATAAAAAGTATGTATTTTATAATATTTATTACCAATATTATAAGTTTATACTTTAGAATTTCGATATTGATATAATCTATAGTTTGAGTTTACGAGGTTTTTTTCGGTAAAAGGAAAAATTACGAATATAATAAAAGAAAGTATGACATTCTAACTATGTTGATACTTTGGAACAATTGAGTTTATGAGTTTATTGAAAAAATTGAACAAAAAAATGAGTCATTTGTCACCATTGAAATTCGAGAGATAAAACCAGTTTTAGAAACAAGTTTACAATATTAAACACTAAACTAATGTGTTTAGACAAATTTATTTATTTGTTTCCATCTACTTTCCATGTTCTCATTTTCCACAATTATTTATTTACATTGCAATTTCATTAGTATATTATTTCCCTTAAATTGTTTCCTTGTTTAGAGGTTAACAAATTATACGCACATAACTTCCCTGCTATATTGAGGAGCATCACTTCTTCATGCTAATAATTATTCATGACTACATAAAATAAATACATGCATATTCATCAATCTAAATTTACATAAAAAAAATTAGATATTTTTTCGTAAATGTCTCAGTTCTATTATAGAAATGAACTCTTTAATATATCACCCAATTTTCCACATAAGGAAATTACAAAAATAGAAACTGAAAATTGTTGATTTTTTATTTTTCAAAGAAATTGTTGAATCCCCACCCTGAAAACACAAATAAACAAAACTACAGAGGCGTAAAAGGAATAAATGGAAATATAATATCCTAACACGGCAAAGAATCGCTCGAAGTCGACCCCATTGCCGACTTCCAAATATCCTATAAATACATACCTTGAGTGAAGATAGGTTTGCCAAATTAACTAGCCAAACAACCCTTCTCAAAAAAAAAAAAACAAAACCTCTCTCTTTTTTCCCTCTCTGAAATCTTTTTGTGCTTTTCAACTTTCAATACTGAACCTCCAAAAAGAAAAAAATGGCGGCAACATCTTCTAGAAGAACCTCACTCCGATCTACTTCCACCGCCGGCGGTTTCTCGTCGTCTTCCTCAACAGCTTTCGCTTATTCCAGCTCCAGCTTCGCCTCCCGCTCCTCCACTCTATTCTCCGGCGGCGGTGGCCTTCAACACCACAGATCTACATCTCCTAACCGTGTCAACATGTACGGCACAACTCCTTCCGCATCTTCCGTACGTTTCTCCCTCGATCGTCCTACTTCTCCGAGCCGGTCTATCTCCGCCGTCAATAGTCCACGTGGCCAGCAATTGGTGAGAAAACCTAGCACTACGCCGAAGAGGACGTGTATGTGCTCGCCGACGAATCATCCTGGCTCCTTCCGGTGCAGCCTCCACAAGAATTGCAATAGTAATCGACAGAGCGTAAGTTCTCCGAACACTCGATTAAACGCTCGTAGATCTGCTATGACGAATTCTATTGTGAGAATCTGTGGAGTTGAGGGAGATTTAGTGAAGCGAGCTTTATCAGCGTTGATTAGACCTTCTTCTCACCAGCAAAAGCGCCGCGCATCGTTTCAACCTCGCCGGAGTCGGTTGTCCGTCATGTCAAATTCTGATGAGAGCTAGGGACGGAAAATTTGAGTTCTGGCGAAAGCAGAGTCGCGCGTGGAGGCGCGTGAGGTGCACAGCGGTGAACCTGATCTGATGACTGGACTTCTGATATATAGATTTGAGTGTATATACGAAAAACAATATGTGAAGAAGCCATAATTATTATGAATGGTGAATTTCAGGCATTGAAATTTCTCTCTGAACATTATAAATTTATGAACACTGAAAACGGAACGGAAATCTCTGGAATTAAAAACTAACAAATTGCTCGGTAAAAGCATCAACCAACCGTTTGAATTTGTTATCGGTTATCTTCGCCGTTAGTTATGACGTTTTCCGTTCATTTTAATTGTAGGTTCGTCCGTATACGTATTCGTTCTGTGCGTGCGTGTCCACCGTAACCGTATACATAAACGGCAGTTCCGTCAAGCTCGAGGTGAGTTATTTATTTATCTGTATTTATTTATTTTCTATCTACTTTATTCCTTTTATTTTATTTTTCCATTATTTTTCTGTATTAATCTATTTTTTTTCGTTGTGTTGGTTGAAAAGGATCTGAGTTAGAGGAGAGAATGGCGGGACATATAGCTGGACTGATTTATGGGAAATAATTGAGATGAATATATATGATGGGACCAGATAAAAAGAGGAAAATGAAATAAAGAACGAAAATAATATAAAGTATATATTAAAAAAGATAAAATAATTCTCCTTAAAAAAAAAGAAAAAGATAAAATAATCGAAAATTCTGAGGTCACACACAGGCTTTGCAGATTTGATACCTAAAAGATAATAAATAGAAAAAAAATTAGGAATCTGACCACAGTTTATGAGGTGCCTGTTTGGCTGTATTTTAAATGGAAGCTTATAAAAGACGGCGTGGAATAAGTTGAACTCTTCTTGATCCGACGGCTTTAGTAGTCTCAAGTCTCATTTCCATTAAAGTTTGACCACGTGGACCAAGTCTCGTACTAGTATTTTACTAAAATTGTAACCATCCAAGAGCCTTCACCCTATGCATATCATCTTGTTACTCAAAATGGACACCTTGAGGAACCTAAACGTCTCGAGTCACTGAGTATACTTCAAAAGATTGTTAACATATAGTTTCTTCCCAAGATCATATAGCTTAGAGGGTTGATTATTGAGTGAAGTTGCCTTAAAAAAAAGATGTAATTCAAGAGATTGACATGGCTAACATAACTCTTTGAAGTTTGATTTCTCAAGAAAGATTTGATCATGAGTTCAACCAAAAAGAAGTTGAAACACGAAAGTCGAAGAAGCACATCTTGCAAAGAATTGATCTTGACCATCAACTCGTTCAAAATATGTTGATCTGTTTTATAGGACCTCCCATTTTTCACCTTTTCCTCCTCCAAAACTAGTTTATAATCCTGTTTAGCAATTCAATGAACAACTTCATCAAACTTCACCTATAAAGGTTTTATCTTCATTCGATTGTTCATTTGAAGAACTCCGTAGTGAAATCAACCTAGACCATTTGATAGCTGGAAAATAAAATTAAGCTATTGGACGGTTGAGTAGCCTAAATTGTAGTCTACAAAACAGGAAGAGGAAAAACTATTAGGCCGTATTGCGGCGATCTCTCTCTAATGTCTAAGTCAATAACAAAATAAAAGAGAAACTGAAAGCAAAAAATTAATGAAAGGATGTATGAGAGTAAGATGTTAAGATCTTACGTGTATTGCATACCACGTAGGAATTATCTTATATATAGAGAATATAGGTGGTGCCCTTATTCAGGTAGAAGTAAAATTGTTAAGGCAATAAGAGACTAATTAGGAGTCATAGGCCCGCGGTTACAGCTTAAATAGGGAATCTAGACTCGAGATGGATTCTATTTGCTTAGAGAAATAGGACCCTAAACCAAGAGTATACCTCACGCGGTTAATGAGAGTCGACGATTTTAAGCCAAAATTTGACCTCATAAGATCATGCCACGTTTTATTAGTTATTTCGTCGGACATCAGCTGCCTCCGTCCTCCAGTGTAAGCCATAGACTCTTCAGAGGTATGAACTAACTCAGAACCATCCTTAGCTATAATTGACACCGTCTGAACAAGGGCTTTAAACGAAACGATGCCACCAAAGGCTAATACTATGAGGGAAGCTAAACCATTTTGTTACCCAGTTAAGAATGAGAAGACGACGTGTGAAATAGAGCTGTCCGTACGGGTCATGACACGATAACACGATTTGCGTAACTCACAAATTAGCCGGTTAGGGTTGGCCTAAATGGGTCACGGATCATAAATGGGTCAATTTGTTTAACATGTTTAGTAAACGGGCTGGGTCACGGATTGATTCGTTAATTCGTTGTAACATGTATAAAGTTAGACGAGTTAGCTTGACGTGTCAACCTGACTCGTGAACCCATTTAACCTAACACATTTTATCCATTTAACCCGTTTACATGTAAATATATATTTTATTGGAAGTATTTTAGTAACTTTAGTGCATCTTACATAAATGTTTAGTCTTCTAGATTATTCAATTGTTCACAAAGCACAATTCATATATTTCGTGTTTGCCGTCTCTTAAAGTTTTACTTGAATTGAATTGGATGTTGTAGTTTTCTTGTTAATTTGAATTGTATTTTGGAATGCTTAATGTTTTTTGGTGAATTGGGATCGGGTGTTTGTGTATTTGAATTTGGAATGTTTGACGTTTTTTTGAATTGTAATCTTATGAATTTTATTGAAGCTAGAACATGTGCTTTAATTAATGTGAAAATTTAAAAGGGTTAGTGGGTCAATTGGGTTAGTAGAGTAATGGGTAACGAAAGCCAATGAGTATGAGGGAAGCTAAACCACTTCATTACCTAGCTACGAATGAGAAGACGACGTGTGAAATAGGGTTGTAAATATGTGTCATTTGACCCGCTTGTAAATTTCCAATATTAAACGGGTTGACCGCGGGTCGACACAACACGACTCGTTTGTTAAATGGGTCGGATTAGGGTTAGCCTAAATGGGTTATCGGAGTAGGTCGACACAACCCGTTTATAACTCGTCAACCCATATTGACACTCCTAGTGTAAAAAGTAAATCACCAGTTCCTAAACAATCCAACACTTCGGAGCAGACGCGCAATAAAAGAAGTCCAATCAATCCGACTGTTGGAAGATATAGATCGTTCACCTTCTCGGCCCTACATATAAACGACACAATTCGCCCATTGGAAACCTTTACCTAACTCTTTGATCCTCAAACTCTCATCTTTCTGCAATTTCTCATCCAACCTTTACTAAAAAATTGCCAAGACTAATCAACCTGATTCCAACGCCGTGGTGGAGGTAGAATTGGAGGGTGATGAGGATTCTTCTCAGATTGCCTCTATAATTTATGTTATGGAGATGGATTAGCTGAAGGAAAATCATGCTTGCCTACATAACGTGCCGATTGAATATCCCATATATGATTAACGAATTTCTAATCCACCGGCCGACTTTGTGGTGATATACACCGCGTAGCGGGTTTAAGTCATCCACTCTGTGAGTGGCCGACTGAGGTGCTGAAGGAGTACCACCTTGCTCCCAGTCAACTTACTCCTATTGCATGGTAGGATCGTTTGGTGCTTGCCAGTGTTTGTGGAGACCTAGGATTTTCCCTTACCGAAGCAATGTTTAGAACTTGCTACAAGCTTTAAGCTCGAAAAAATCGAGAACTATTCCAATGGTTGCTCGCCGACGGCACCACTTGCTGATTTCTGACACTATTGAAAGGTCTAGAAATACAAATGGTTCTGGATGGGAGGCAAGAAAGACAATGTCGATGACCTTTACCATGTCGGGCTTCCATTCATTTCCAAGTGGAATGAAGATCCCAATTAGGAGGGTATGTGAGAGAGTGCACCCCTTGAAAGAGGGAGAAGGAGGTCAACTGGAGTTGTTGGAACACATTAGAGTAAAGTTCTTTTGCGAGGATGTGTAATGTGTTAAAATCACTAAGCACTGGCAATCCACTAGTGCAGCTGCAAGAGAACATGACCCTGGTATATCCTATGGGTTTCGCCACCGCTGCCTGCTGGCAAATAAAAAGGCATGTTCGTGTTATCTCACCGATATTTATGAACATAGTTTTTATGACGCAGAGTTTCAATTGCACATTTGTGTTCTTTATCCCAACATAAAGGCATCATGTAGACCCCCCAAAAGGAGGTGACACACGCTCTTAAGGGCAAAAAATCAAAGAGCAATGCTACATCCGAGCACAATGTGGTTGCGTGAAAAGATGTGCAAGACTGAGCAACCAGGTAAGAATACTCTTAAGAAAGATTCTTGAAAAGCCTAAGCTATGTGATAATGTGCCTGAACTGTGTCATGCTGGTGCGGAGAACAAAGTTCCACCCACTTTTACTTCTCCGTCACTAATTGAATGCCTTAGAAAGAAGGTGTTAATAACATCCACGAAAAATCACTCTCGAGAGGCAAGAGGAAAGATGACAGAAAGAGGTGTTGGAACCAGAGGTTATGGTCGTCCATGTGCCTTATGGCGAGAAGGGGAGAAGGCTAGTGAAGACAATCGAGAAGATGGAGAAGCAAGCTCAACGGGACGCTTAGAACGAGCGCAGAAAAGTCTCGGAGAAGAGAGAAGGGGAGCTTTCGGTTGTAGTGGTGGAGGCTTTCGCAAAAGAGACAACAACCCCCTGAATCGAGCCAAAGGCTATGGGAGATGAGTCTGAGTGCAAGTCGCGCTACATCATCTAGCGTTGGGCTAAAAGGCACTGCAAAGAAATGCGTAAAGGGGTGTTCTCAAATCTCGAGCCCTCGGGAGCTATTCCAACTAAAGTAAAAGTTAAATTGGCTTCATCTTGAAGATAATTTATTGAGGAATCTTAAAAGTGAAACATCATATGTATTAAGAGTGGTGTTCACTTAGTCGATAACTGACCAAATACAATTTGGTCAATCACCATTAAATTATAGTTTAAGGATGGATTTTAAAACTTAAGGAAATAAACAACTCTGGATTAATAGTTTTCTTGCTTCAATTGGGAGGAATTACATTTATTTTAACAACTCTGGATTAATGAAATAAACTATTACAAATAGCTCTCACAGATTTTAGATGTCAATTTGGGTATTAATAATGAAAAGATATTTTTGCAATTGATATTATTATCATGAACACTTTTATTAATTTTTTTCTTTATCACTAACGAAAAGATATTTCAATTGATATTATCTCTACCCACAACTTTTCAACCCATTGAGAAAAGAAAATACACTGGCTCTATCCCTTTAAAATGGACATATCATTCTCAATCATGAACCAACTACAAATAGGGGATGTCCCAAACTTAATTAAGATGCTGATGAAACTATTTTTTTTTTTTTTCTAAAAGCACTTATATCATCTTCATAATTAGAAATTACAATTTGGATTTGTCTAATTTTTGGATACCTTCTCTATTTGTAATATCGTCATTACATTACGAGTGAGGTTTTTGAAAGTTCTAGTATAGAAGCACATTAGTATACGATATAAGGTACAATTTACTATACAAAAGTACAAAAATTTACTCTGTATGAATGTATCTTTGCGACTGGAATCCGCAATATCAAATTAAAGTTCATAAGTTAGACCTATAAAAATAGATGTACATGTTTATCTCTTATATTTTGATCCAATGAATTTGATATACGAAAATGAGTTTGTTTGGATATTTGGCAGTGGTCATTTTCAGGGGACCTTATCTTGTTTCAAGTCAAACCAAGAATTGGAATTCCTTCTATTTAAATAATTGGTTGTAGATATACGTTTCTTCTTTATTCATTTGTATATTTCAAGAAATGATGTCAAGTGGTTACTTTTTCTCTTGGTTTTAATTCTAAATTCATATTAGGTCATGTCCTAATCTTAATCGAGATGTTTCTGGACTAATATGAATTCACATAAACTGAAAGACTCATGTAGATTAAGGTGTAATTAACTAATACATTTCGGGTCTTCTAGATACTAATTGACGTCCACGTGTCATGCACACTGTACCATTTTCTTGAACCGAGTCATATCCTCGATTAAGGGCTCTGATTCCTAAACCGAGCTTTTATACTGGAAAATACCGTGATTTCACATGACTTTTGCTTAACGATTCAAACTCATGGATAACTAGATTTTTAGTCGGCCTCTTATGGCTGAATTTTCTAATCCTTCTTGAACAATTTCAATGCCTCATATCCCTATATAAGTTTCTGCCCAGCTAACACTAGTGTAAGCTCACTATCTCCAAGGAGCAGTCAGACGACGGCCTCAAACCTAACGTATTTTCGATATTGCAGGTTATATGGGTGGTTCTCAACCTTTAATCAAGTAGAGTACACTTTTCCATCCATCGCTAATAAAGGAATTAAAAGAAAAATTGAGTTTTCAATTCAAAATTTAATCAAGTTGAGCATACAAAAATGAGGTTAATTTGAATCTTTAGATAATATAATAGCTGTTAAGCATATAATAAAATGGGTCTATCAAATTAGGCTAATGACAAGAAAGTGGGGCTTGTCCATTTGCATCTCCCACTGTTGAAATAGATAAAGATGAGAATTGGAATTTATTTTTTATTTATTTTTCCTTATGGTGGAACCCAAAATAAATTTGATCTACACTATAACTTTCATGAAAATGGAAACAAATTAATGGCATCAACTAGAAATATAAAATATATATTAATGTTATATGGATTGGGGATTTGATCAGATAAGAAAAGGGTCCACCAGAAACAAATAGGGACGAAAGTGGAAACCCATTTCTAAGAATATGATCAAAGATGAAAGAGTTGGAAGCTACTAAAGCTAAATCATTTTTGTTGAAATTTAATATTTAATGCTTCAACAGCAAATCTCTTATCTTTTTGCTCATTTCTATGCCTTCAAGTATAGCCAAGCTCATTATTTTGGATACATTATCTTTTTACTTTCATTTTATCAAATTTCAATTTGAAAGTGTTTCTTTCTTGGTGAAATTTTAATGAGTCTTTTGTCTTTGATCAAAATTAAAAGATAATTTATGGCTTAGGAGAATGTATTATATCAATCCCATTCTCCTCAATGACTGATAAGTTTAACTTGATTAGTCTTATCAGTCATTGACTAGGGGAACGAGACTGTGTTTTGAGCATTTTCAATTCTTGAATTGGTGACTGATCAAGTTTACTTGATCAGTAATTGACTAGGGGGATGAGACTGTGTATTATATTTGGATTTTAGAAGATTTTGATGGACTTCTTAGAGTAATTTACTTTCATAGATTTTAATAGATTTCTAATGACTTTTATAAAATTTTAATAGTTTATGCAGGATTTTAATAGATTTCTATTCAATTGAATTTTATATATTTATATGGACAATGAATGGCCCTGTTGTTAGCAGTTAGCTGATAGTTGATTTGATTAGCGAATTTAATTAGTTGATTTTAATAGTTATTTGTATAAACTTGTTTAGTAAAATTTAACTCATTGTTAATAATTGTTTGCGTGAAATGACAAATAATGGCATTCATTTCTAATGAATGTTATATTTTATATTTTAAATCACCTCTTTAAAAAGTGTATACATAAAAATAAAAAATAAAAATATATGTAAAACAAACAACAAACGTTTTGTAAAGAAACAACAAAAAACGTCTATTCATTAAAGTTTAAAAAATGTTTTGAGGTGTGTGTTGAAGTTGTCTGCTTATAAAGCTAGTAGTAATATCATCACGGCTTCTAGTCATTTCATTTGTTCTAATTACTCTCACAAGCTATCATATTTACTTAAATTAATGCGTTAATAACCTTATATTCATTGGATTATGTTTCCTAAAACGTTAGAGCCTCCAAAAGAAATTTAATTTGCCATATATAATGAATTTATAAAAACTTGCATATTTTATCGTAAAATCACAAAATTCAAATATTTGAATTTAAATATCCAGAATTCATATTCCAAAAGTATGATTAATTTTTTTAAGAAACCATCACAAAAATAAAATTTAACTAAATATGCTTTACTATTTACTTGATACATGTAAAGCCATTGGTCATAGTTCTAACAAGTGTCGTAAAAGTTCTTGTTCAGTATCAGATATGAATGGTGTGGACAAAAGGAAATTGAGTCAAGAAGCTGCAGAATTGGAAAGTGATCGAATAGAGAAACGCGTAACTTGGAGGAAGAAATTGCACCAATTCCTTTATGGGTTAATCAAGTTCAATCTAGAGAGCATTCAGAAAAGAGATTTGATGAATTGAAAAATTTGGATGACAACAATGACACCGTCTTCGGCCATAAGAAAATTGTGGTACATCATAACGATTCAATTTTACATAGTTCACTAATTAATATAAGGCCTCTCAAAGTCTTACATGATTCTCTTGTTCTGCAACAAGTTACTAGTAGTTCAACAAGAAAAGCACAATGTACTTCTTGGACAGATCGATTCGAATCTGATTCGGAAGTGGAGGAAATTGATACAAAGAAAATTGAACAGTTGTGACGCTCAAATAGAAAGCAAACTAGCATGCCCAAGGAGTTTTGTGATGCAAATTCTTACTCTGAGGGGTGGTATAATGTGAAAAGGCGAAAGGATAAAGAAATTCTAATAAGTCAGATGGAGCAATCCGTAGCTCAGAATATTCGTACATACTTTTGGGTTGGTTCGAAAAGACAAGTCCGAATTCCTAGATGTTTCTCACGTTGACTTGATTTTCGTTTCTTTTCCTTTCTTTTCTTTTAGTTTCCTTTTAGTTTTTCTTTTCTTTTCTTTAGTGCTTTTTGGATTTGGATTTGAATTCATCTCCATTCCCTGCCTTTAATTAGAAAAATATTGTATTACAAGTTTTATTATTTATAAACATAAAGGGTTTTAATAAAAAAAAAAGAACAAAAATGAAAAATTTTTAAAAATAGGCAATTCTATGGTAAATGTAAATGGATGGTATTAGGAAAAAAAAAGTCTTTTAAATTAGGTGTGAAAATAAGTTAATACAAAAAACTCATAAAATTAGCAGTTTAATAGGTCAAATTCTCTAAAAATGTCAAATCCACTAATTTTACTTCAATTCACTAATTGACAAACACGGCTAATGAATTCTATAGATTTTCATACCGACTAAGAGGACTATTTCATGTGCTACATACATATGATTCAATGCAATGGCCTTTGATAAAACTCTTGATATCCTATAAAACAATCTTCAACCTTATAAACATCATAATACTTTTTTTTTTTTTTTTAATAACAAAACATCATAATACTACTGCTTATATAAAATATCATTTTTTTTCTTTAGCTTAATTTTCATAGGCTCATCTCTGTCTTTAAAAAGAAGGGGGCCCATTTTGTCATTTTGAGTAATCATATAATGCACTTTGGAAAGGGCCTAATGTTCAGATGTTTGCTCTGATGGGCTGCACTCCTATGACTTGTGATTTACTCCAAGCTCTTTTCTTCTCTTTTTTTTTTCATTTTCTTTTCTTTTCTTTTTCTGTCATGCTATAATTACAAACATCATTTTAACTTTTCCCTTTTTATTTCAAAAGCTTCTTTATTATTTTCGAGATCTCAGTTTAGTGATTAAAACTCTACCTATAACTAATAAGGTCGTGGTTCGAATCACACTCGAAATAGAAGAAATTTTATGTTATTATAAATTGCAAGTACAATTGTTCAATTTTTTTAAAACTTTTGTTTGTCTCAATAAGCGGATAATTTTTTTATAAGTTTGAATTTAATAATAGTAATAATGATAATAGAATAAGTATATAAGTAACTATAATTCATATATGAGTCTTAATTTAATAAACAATAATAATAGGAATTTAGAATTAGGAAATTTTTTAAGTTTTGCTTTTGTGACACCAAATCTCTAGTTAAATTATTGTAATAAATTAATATAAACTTATATAAAAGCATTATTTGATAGTGATTCTTTGTAAATAGTATACTTGAAAAAAGAAACTAAAACAAATATCATTTTAGTATTGATTATAGAAGCCCTGTTTTATCCCATTAATCACTATGCTATGCATGAGAAAATGAATAAGTTACTAAAATGTTCCTAAGGTATTGGTGGAGTATAAATTTGCTTTTATGTACAAATACCACTGATTTGGTTACAGCGTTTATTATTGAATAAGTACCAATTTGACATTCAAATATTAAGAGAATAAGTTAGTGACGTGTTAAGTGTTGTTAGATTGCACCATTTTGTAACATTAGAGTTGAATTAATATTATTTTCTACCTGAAAAATCAAACTGACACTTCTTAACAATTTTGATTATCTGGAAAAAAAAATGTCGTTCTTTTGTTCTCCGTGATTGGAAAATGATTGATTACAATTTAAAATCTTAATAATATATACCAAGGAAATAAAATTATACTAATAAAATGATACGGCTATAATTATTTTGTTTGTACTTTACATTACATTGCTTATTAGAATTAGTTTGCGAATTTTTCTATGGTTACTTTATAAAAAACAAAGTAACCATTACTTTGTCCATTATCACCATTGGATTAGTGGTATGAGATGTGATTCAATGGTGATAAAAATAAAATAGTGGTTACTTCAAAGTAACCATAGAAAGAACCTGAAAATAGTATTATTTAAAAAATAAATAAAATAAATACATACAAAATGTTGGGAAATTCTATGGTTACTTTGTTTTTCACAAAGTAATAATTACTTTGTTTTGTCTACCATTAGATCATGGGTTAAAAATTAATCTAATGGTAAATAAGACAAAGTAGAAACAAAGTAAAGGAAAAACAAAATAACCATACCCTACCCCCAAAATGTTTGCACACGAATGATATTTTACTTCATCTGCTTGCAACGAAAATCATTCCCAAAATATGGGCCTTTTCTATAGAATATGGCCCTAATTCTGTCAGCCCATAACTAATAATACTATGTTGTGGAAATTACGCAAACCATCACCCATTTCAAATGATTTACAAATTCTTCAAACTATTTTATGATTTTCATCATGTTACTAATTTCTATAATTCTTTTTGTCAAAACACAAAATCCTATAATGCCTTTTGTCAGATAAGGCAGTTAAGTCTTATTTCAAAAATTAACCACGATTTTGCTTAAGTATTTCTAAAAAAAATACTGTAATTAATTATTAAAATAAAATATAGATATCTATTCCACTACTATCTATTTCTCTATCAGTCTACTTCTCTCTCTTTAAGTTGAAAAACTTCGAGAACTAAAATCTCCTTTAATTATGTTCTTTCTTAATTTTGAAGGATAATTAAATCAAGCTTCTAATGCTAGCATTTTTCTATCTTGTAATTCAGATCATGAATTGGATTGATGGGAACGATTTCATTTTCATTGAATCAGTTTTTGATTTTTTGATACGATATCTATGATGAATTCATCCCTATCTTTTTTCTGAAATTCTTATTAACAAACCTTACCTTTTATTTCAAGAAAACACTAGAAGATTGGGGCTTGATTTCATATACGCAGATTTGTAGAATAACACCGGTATAAATTTACCTCTTTTGATGTTTGTGTAACTTAGAGATGACAATATAACCGAAATCATGAATTTCTTGATTGGTTTTATGTTGGAATGTGAAAATCAGGAATTTTAAGAAGAGATGGTAGTTCTAAGAATCTACGGAGAAGAAAAGGGAAGGAAAGTGGATCTTTCAATTAACATAAATACATTTAGTTTGGTTTATGTTTCAATGTGAAAATTTGGAATTCTGAGAAGCAAATCATGGGTCTGAGAATTAACGAAGAAGAAGAGGAACGTGGATCTTTCAGTTTTTTTTTAAAAGAGCGTTAACTGATCATAAATTCATATTTTTTTAATTATTATTTCCTATAATTTCTCTGAAATTTCTATTTCTTTTGGAATGTATCCTTTGATGACAAAAAGAATTAATGATTTTGATTCTCTTGACATATCTAGAATGCTAATTAATAGGATGATTTAATTGTATATATTACTAAATACCCTCACTACTATGTAATTAACCCTAATATGTTTGCTTCTGATGGGCTGCACTCTAACAATATAGCTTTTGAATTATCAATTATTGCACGCACTTGTGTTCTTTTCTTTGTTTTCTTTTCTTTGATGATATCATCACAAACATCATTATAGTATTAGTATTTCCTTTTTTCTTATGGACGAAAAATAATATCAATATCCTTAATTTGAAAGTGATCTTACTATTTAAAATCTTGATAATATGATGATGACATTGATAACTTGCATTCTCAAGCTCGTCAAACTTGTGAAAAGGTACAAACGTTGAAATCTTTCGGTGAAGTTTTGACGATTAAGCAGTATACATTTTAAAGAGAAAAGTTTAGGAAGCAAAATAAGAATATTTGTGAATGTACTTTTTTTATAATAAAAACTGGTATACAGTCATTCTAAGGTTTGATGCTCCAATAAGAATCATTTTCTTTTAACTCTTAGCGTGGTCCATAAGGAAATAGAATTATAATTGTAATTTGTCTTTTCTCACCAGTGAGACAATCTGGCATCCTTATTCCCTCTAATTTGGGATCATTCAACGGATCATGACTCACTCGCAAACAATCTTCCTGGTGAATGATGGATGGTTAGCGAGTATCACATGTGTTGGGTTATAGGCCTTGTGATCGTGGTCCGTATAAGGCCTATGTGTGAATCTCAATTTTATCGGATGCCTCCCCTTAAGCGATCTTTCAACCCTAAATAGAATATGAAAAGCTTTCTAAACACCCCAAATAGACTATAAAGTCGATTCCAAATGGAGTGTGTTTTTCGCATATGTCTCAAAAGCAGTTAACTATTTATCTACTAATCCTCTATCACGACTTATACTTTTTGAAGATATAAATTATATCTCCTATAATGTACTTCTAGATCGTAGATTTTAACAGCTTTCATAAAAATGTAATATTGTTCCGTTAAATAAAGCGTTTAAAACATGATTGTGCCCAAAGAAGTTGATATAGTAGATTTTTGTTTTTGAATAATTTCTTACAAGAAAATCATGTTGAGGCCACGTCATCCTCCTCTAAAGAAAAACAAAAGACAAATATGTAATGTGGAAGACAAAGGAAGAAACCAAAACTCCTAACTTGAGAGATTGTGATGTGCTTCTATATATTCCATATTCTAATACATTACCATGTACATTGTATTCACATAACCCACTCCAATATCATATTGGGCCGACATCACCTTCTTATAAAGTATTACTATTATACTATGCGGCCTCATTAAGTTTCATAGTATCACAAGAACAATTTTTTGAATAATAATAATTCTTTATCACGTGGATATACCCAAGTATCATAATTACTTTATTTTATTCTTAGAAGCGTTTGCCAAATTGTGGAACCAAAATTCACATCATAAAATCTTAGAATTAGAATATAAAAATAATTATTATTTTGAAAGGTAATAAAAATAATTTATTTCTGCTATTTAGTTTAATTTGGAATTATATTCCTCTAATATATTCTATACAGCCGAATGATTAAAATTGGATTAAAAGACCCGTAATCATTAATTCAAATTAATTCAAAATAAAGTAAAAGAAAAGAAAAAAAAAATCAAATCTTACCATATATGTATGTCATTTATCCCAAATTAACTATAGAACTTGTAAGGTCCAAGCTGATTTGACGTAAGATTTTATTCATTAGATTGATAAACAGCAAGAGGAATTTATGAAATCTGAAATTTAGTATTTGGTTACGACCCTACAATTAGGACAAAAAAATGAAATTGCCGAAAATGAATGAACATAAAACGAAAAAAAACGAAAAGAAATGTGTTCGGGAATAGAAAAGTTGTAGAAAAAGACATGTCGAAATGCCATGTCATCAAATCAAATGTAGTCTCCGAATGTAGACAGACAGAGAAGCAAGTTCAAAGTGCAAGTGCTTCTCTTCTCATTAACATTAACATAACCTTGTTCCTCATCATCATCTTCTTCTTCTTCTTCTTCTTGGCTCCTCACTCTCTATCAATCAATCTGTAATGGGGGTGAGCCTGAAAGAAGGGAGCAGGCCGCCATGGGTGGGTCTTGGAGCTGCTGTTTGGGTTCAAATAGCATCAGGAAATGCATACAATTTCCCACTTTACTCACATTCATTGAAGTCTGTTCTTGGGTTTAGTCAGCGTCAGCTTACTATGCTTGGTGTTGCTAATGATATTGGTGAAAATGTTGGAATCATTCCTGGGATTGCTTCAAACAAGCTACCTCCATGGCTTATTCTTTTGATTGGTGCTTTTGCTTGCTTCTCTGGTTATGGTATTCTCTGGCTTGCTGTTACTCGTACTCTCGAATTGCCTCATTGGTTGGTCAGTTCTTCTTTTTCTCTCAATCTCGGAATTTTATTGCTCCTGTTGATTAATTTCAATTTGGGGCTGTCTAATTTTCAATTTCTGAAATGGGTTTTTCTTTTAAATGATTACTGCGTTTGAATGGATTAAATGGGGTGTTTTTTTTTTTAGATTCAATTGATGAATGATGGAAATATTGTGTTTGAAAATCTATAATTGGATTTAACCTCGTGGTTGATGTAAAGAGTGAGCAATACATTTTGTTGTTCTTTTGATGAACTCACTCCATGTAGATCAGTAAAGCTTTCAACTTTGATTCTTCTACAAGCTGTTCAGAACTGTTTGTGATTTTTATTATTTTGGGGGTTAAAAGCATAGCATCCCAAGGCAGGGGTGGATCTACAGGGGGTGAACGTGCCTCCGTTACATAAGCTTCTGATTTTTCATTTCAAAACATTAAGTACTTGATCTCTCATTGTTTGTCAAACTAGGCAAGTATAAGAAGTTTGTTTCCAACTGCTAACCGAGTTTTATGTTAACAACTAACTAATATAGCCAAGGTCTTAGCATCAAAATGAAAGAATTAGACACTCAAATCTCCAAATTTGAACTGCTAATCTAGTTTAAGTTCTGCGGATCGATCCTCCACAACGGCGACTGGGAGGGGTTTAACCATAATCTTTGGACCCGCCCCGAATCCGGATTAGTCGACCCAGTGTGAGTTCGGAAACCGAATGGAAAACCAAAAATCTCGTTTAAGGTTGATTATGTTTTCTAAGATATTTAAATAACTGGCTAGCTTGAAACTGTCAGATTTTGCATTTTTCTTTTACTGGTTTATCAAACAAGTTTGTGTTTTTGCATGTAAACAAGCTCACCATTAATTGAATGGAATATCTTCACCTGTTTGTATAGGTGAAATTGAGCATGACTTAATTGAACTGCTGTAAATAACTTTATCTTCATATTGCTCTTAATGGAAGGCAATTAAAGATTTACGTGTAAAAGTTAGGTTAACATGATAGTGACATTCTATTGGATGAAACTCAAGTTGCCAGTTTGTATGCTTCCGAGTAGCTTTTACCGACATTTGGATAGGCTTTCACATTCTGTGGGTTTACTTTGTTATCTAGATGATATATCGTAGCCCTCATAGCATTTTGTTGATACTTGTTTTACGGTTTCTAAGATATGAGATCATTAATATGTGCCATTTTTTTGGGGTTACAGCTATGGATTGCTCTCTGTATTGCCACAAACAGCAGTGCTTGGTTAAGCACAGCAGTACTAGTGACCAACATGAGAAACTTCCCACTTAGTCGAGGCACCGTGGCTGGTATTCTTAAAGGTTATGGAGGAATCAGTGCTGCCGTTTTTACTGCAGTTTATAGCATGGTACTTGATAGTTCTTCGTCTAAGCTTCTCATGTTTCTTACCCTTGGGATTCCACTTTTATGTTTCCTGCTCATGTATTTTGTCAAGGCTTGCACTCCCACTTCTGCTGAGAACTCTTCACAACATGCTTATTTTCTTTTTATCCAAGTGATGCTTATTATCCTCGGCTTTTACATTTTAATAACCACAATATTGAATCATGTGCTTCATTTCAGCAATCCAATATCATATTCTATTCTTGCTATAATGGTTATCCTTCTGATGTCTCCGCTTGTGGTACCTATAAAAATGACTTTCTCTAGAATGAGAAGCAAAAAAGTAGCTTCACTGAACGGATCAAATGGCTCTTCTGAATATCCAATAGAGCGGGAAGAAGATGCTGAGAAAACAGAACCACTTCTCGTGCAATCTTCATCATCACAGGCCCTTGGAAGTTTTCAGGAAAACGAGGAAGTATGTGAGGTGGCTATGCTTCTAGCTGAGGGTGAAGGGGCGATAAAGAAAAAGCGGAGGCCCAAAAGAGGAGAGGATTTCAAATTTAGTGAAGCTATAATCAAAGCTGATTTCTGGCTACTTTTCTTTGTTTACTTTGTTGGGGTTGGTACAGGGGTAACCGTTCTGAATAATCTGGCTCAGATAGGGATTGCACAGGGGGTGCATGACACTACAATTTTGTTGACTGTTTTCAGCTTTTGTAATTTTACGGGACGTCTTGGTGGTGGTGCGGTTTCTGAACATTTTGTAAGGTTAGTTTGTTTTCCCATTTTAGATATTTCACTGAATAGTTATATGTGAATCATTCCAAATCAGGTTTAGGTTCGAGTATTTGAAGTAATTGAACATCTTGGTGTTTGGCTTGTTTTACATGTTTTGATTGAGTTGCTTTGATACCATAATAATTACATGCTATATATCTATTGTTTGCAGGACGAAAACACTTCCTCGAACAATATGGATGGCATGTACTCAAGTAGTAATGATCGTAACATATCTCCTATTCGCTTCTGGATTTGACGGTACACTTTACGCTGCAACTGCATTACTTGGTGTTTGCTATGGAGTTCAGGTCTCTATTATGATTCCAACTGTGTCGGAACTTTTCGGGTTGAAACATTTTGGTATTTTCTACAACTTCATGTCAATTGGAAATCCTCTGGGGGCATTCCTTTTCTCAGGTCTGCTAGCAGGATATGTGTATGATAATGAGGCAGCTAAGCAACATGGGGTGAATATTTTGTCGGGAGAAAGTGTCTCATGCATAGGTCCTAATTGTTTTAGGCTCACTTTCTTCGTTCTGGCTGGTCTTTGCTGCATGGGATCGATATTGGGTGTGGTTCTTACTGTGAGATTACGACCTGTTTATGTGATGCTCTATTCTGGGGGTTCCTTCAGGATTCCTCAAACTTCAAGCCATTAGAGGTTTGAGCCTTTGAGGTCATGAAAAAAGAGAGCATAATCTAGTATAGTATATAATCAACTCTGATTAATATATGTTTTAAAGGAGGTCTTCTTCTGTTTTGTTTGATGTTAAAACTCTTCTACTATACTTCAAAGATCTAATTTAGATGATGTTGTTGGAATTATATGCATATTCTCATGACTATTTGCAGCAGGATTTGTTCTGCCAAGGAAATTCTACATTAAGAACTTCTCTTGGGAGGCAAACGTTATTATTTGCACTTCAATTTTAGGACATTTATTTGAACTGTAATTCATTAATAGCCCTGAACTTGGATCAAAAAGTTAAAAAAGAAAAAAGAAAATGGCCTTCAGATTTTTATTTTTTTTATGTTACATTAGAAATGATTCATTAGCATGTAAAATCAATTAGTCATCCGAAAATGTGTTTAAACAGTGTATTTCAATTTGTCAAAATCACCTCATCAGTACGGGCACTATCTTTTCCAATTATACAGTAGTGCATGTGCATGTAGGGCGAATATGAGTCGAGTCAGGGTGCTCGGCTCGATAAATACAAATTGTATGGCTATATGTGTGATGTATAAGTTGAATTCGGAATACAAGAGCATCATCAATGGGAGTTTCCAAATAATTGCCTCAAATCACCCAAAAATCTACCCTTATTTCAAAAAATTTACAACCCCAGATATCACAAACCGTTAAACCTATGATGGCCATACTTGACAATATTCAAGAACTGAGATTGCCTCAATGGCCTGTGCAACACACACGCTTGTTGAGTCGTGATCTCAGCCCTCAGTGACCTCTCGTCATCGTTCTCTCCACTTTCTTCAAATCTTGCTTATCCCGCCTCAAATATTTACTATGAATGACTCGTTATAAACACACAACCATACATCCAATGGACTCAAAATTTCTGAAAATTGTTATGTTTCTAATAACAATGCTCTTCTATGAATAAAGCATCTTTTCTAGCAATCTATCTAGTTACTGCCTTTATTAAATTCATATCCAGCCTCCCTTTGAGGATTGCAATTAGTGCTGCAAATAGTTGTTGCAATCAATTCTTGTTTGCATCTCAAACAAACATGTCTTCTATTACAACAAAATTATGACACATACATTCTCTTTTACAAACGATTTCATTAAATTATCGATATTACATCAAATATGAACTTAGTGGGACTAACCCACACGTAGCCAGGATGAGAGCCGGTTGTTTGAACATATGCAACCCGGTTCGCTAACAACACATACATTATTACATAACAAGATCGGGTAGAAATTAAAGTTAAATGTATCAATGATCAGTCAATTACCGATAACATTTTACTATAAGGTCACAAAAGTTTTGTAAATGATTGAAATTTGATTCTCTTTCAATAAATATCAAATCCAACAATTTCAATACCTAATGTACATTAAGATGGCTAGAATAGCTAACTTAATATTATAATATCAAAATTCAAATTCTAGTAGTAGATGGTAAATTTTGGGATTCTTGAAGAATCTATTGACAATTTCAGCATACTTAAGCACGAATTTTCAGAGGGTAAGTTCATGACATTGACATGACCTTAATTTGGATTGGTTGCCCTAACTATTATAGTCAATTTTATGGGTAACAAAATAAGATGTTAGATAATTTGTTGGCAGAAATAGAATTTTGTGACTATAGTGAACATTATTAATAAATATTGTCTGCGTATTTATCCCGTACAAAGTTGCAGGCAGCATTCAATTGTTATTCCGTATTATCAAGTTTGTTGTTCTTATTGAATTTCTGTAAAAACTATTAAATAATTTCAGTATTTCTGGTGTTATTTTAGTTATTACTTAACTGAATACTTTTTATCAGCAACACAAATTCATAAATCTGAATCAAGAAAGGTTCTACTTTTTGGTTAGTTTACAATCAAGCATATATCAGGATCCTTTAAGGGTGAAAATTTGAAATTTTTCTTGCAGAAAACACCAAGTAGACAAAAAATAAATAAAAATGAAAGAAGAGACGAGACATCTTCCAGGCTCTGTTCATCTGAAAAAAAATTTAGAAAAAAAAACACAGAACAGAACAGAGCCAAAAGCTAAAATTTAACTTTTTATATTTAACATTGTTTCGGCACTTTTTCTTTAATTTTAGTACATTTGGTCTCTGTTTTTATATTTTTCTCATAAAATTTGATTTTTGACTGAAAATTTAACCCTTGATAGAGCCATTATATTCAAACTTTGTTACACTCCCCACCAAATCAAACAGTTGAAGAAAATAGTTCCAACATGTCTTGATTGTAAAATAAAGGATCAATTTGGTCCCGTAGTTGGTTAGCAAGATGAATTTAGTTGACAATTAAGTATTGGTATCAATTTTCCTTTTTACTTAACATTTAGGACCAAATCGTTCCAAAATAAATGTATGATTGCTACTTGTAAGTAATTTAATATGTACACTTTCTCATGTAAGTTTGATACCTAAACGAATCACAGCACTATTTAGTATTCAGCCTCTCACCAATGTAACATGTTAGTCGTTAATCACTGGCCTATTATTTAATAACATTTGACCATTAGTTTAAACAAATATAGTGTTTGCACCCAAAAATCTATTACTATAAGATAACATTTCCCTGGATAAACATGAATAAAATCTCAACTATTCATATTAGTTGAAATTTCCTCAATTTTAAGAAAATTGTTCCAAAGGTCCTCTTTTTAAGACAAATGGCAAATTTGATCCCGTAGTTGGTTAGGAAGATAGTTCACAATTAAGTTTACGTATCAATTTTCCTTATAACGAGCTTCAACGTACGATTGCTACTTATTAAACATATAACACGTAATTTCTCACGTATGGTTTCATATGTTATTTTGGATTAATTTGATCTATGAATATCAAGTTATTACCATTTAGCCCCTCAACGATGCTACATGTTTGTATTTGATCGCTAACTTATCATTTAGCAATAATCGATCCTTAATTTATACAAAATGATAGTGTTTGCTCAAAAATTTATTATTGGATAACATTTTTCCTTGATAACATCTCAATTAGTCACCTCCATTGAAATTTCATGAATTTTAGATAGATTGTGAAACAAAGGCTACAAATATTGAGTATGATGACAATATAACAAAATCTTACCAAATACTCTTTTATGACTATAAGAACCAATATGTTTTTATGTAAATGAAGCTAAGTATTATTACTTCAAAACCTATCTGAAACTATATGTTGAAAGGCTAAATTTTGTCCCCAGAGTAAAATTTCAGGAAAAAAAAAAAGAACAGTGGGTAAAATACATGGATCTGTGTATAAAATTATGCAAAATACAGAGGCTAAATATTCATCAACATGGGAGGAAATGAAGAAGGAAAGAGAAAACAAAACCTGAAATTTCAGAATTTCAAGTGGGATTCATATCCTGAAAAAGTGCAGCCCACAATAACTTATCATCAAGATCATCATCATTGCTCTTCCTTGACTTTTCCATATTATTACAATCCAACGGCTTAGCTACTCTCGCCGGGCTCTTAGGAGGCGCCATCAACCGTTGATTTATATCCGAACCCGCATACAATTTCGGACTCCTGTAAGAAAACACCAATCTATCATGTGAATTCCCATCCAACGGCCCAGACAACTTCAACTTCCTATCATCAAACATCAAACTCTCTGGTACTCTCCCATCCAACGGTCCAGACAGCTTCAATCTCCTATGATTCACCATCACATTATTCCTCGGTATTACTAATGGCCCGGATTTTGCTTGTCTCCGATTTCTGATCACCGGAAGATCTTTCCAAGGCTGCTGCTTTAACCTGAGTGGCGGCATGCTCACCGGTACTGGCTCGGGTGCCGGAAGGGGTTTTAGAGAAGAATTGTGATTGGATACGAAGCGGTTTACGCATTTTTTTACTGCGGAGATGAATCTAGAGAACCGGATGGTGTGGGAATTTCGGTTAGATGATTCTTTCGCGGCGAGTTTGAGGATTTCGAGGCGGTGTTTGGCAATGGAGATACCCATACTGAGGAGAAATTCATGGTTGAAGTAAGAAATGTCTTCGTGTTGAAGCTCGTTTCGGGATAGAACGAGGCCGTATTGGTATATCAGACAAGGGTCTAGATTGGTTCTTGATAACCAAGAAAACCAGTCCATGGATTTAGTTAGGGTTTCAAATTTTGTTGTCTGATTGTTTTTTTTATTGTAAGAGATAATATATATGGGTATGGCGTAATGGTGTGGTCCTTTGAGATGATATGTATATATAACTGAACTAAGATAAGAGATGATGATGAAGAAGAAGAGTGTGTAGGTAGTTGAAATTTATCTTCTTTTTTTTCTTTCTAAGACTCGCTCTGTAAAAATAATATAAAATATTGACTCTTAGTCATTTAAGGAGCCTCTAAATTTTACCATCTCCAACAAGAGAAATTTTAGAATACTCTTGGAGTATGGGTGACGTGGTACTCCGGACCTATAATTCCTTGACACATCATATCGGTTAGTATTTAGGGTTCATCATTTAGGGTCTAGGGTTTATTTTTGAGGTCTAGGGTTTTTATTTTTGGATCTAGAATTTTATATAAATAATTAACTAAGAATTACATTTTAATTAATTACACATTGTCAAAATCTTATTGGTTAATGTGACACATGCCAACTATTTATTGGCTTGGAGTACCACATCATCGTACTCCAGGAGTATACTAAAATCTCTCAACAACAATACTTTTTAACATAACTCCTTATTTGTTTTTTATTACTAAATTTATATTCTATTGTTATATTTACCAATAGGAAAATGAGAGAGATAACCAATAGTGAAAATATTAATAAAAAATAAACTAGGAGCATGGAAGAGATTCTTAAAAGTGAGGAGAGAGAATATGCCTCTTAGTGATTTGAGGAGTGGCTAGGAAGCTCTTGGAGTTGATTTTTTAGCCAAACTACTCAAATTTTAACTTAGGAGCCTAAATAGAGAGTCTCTTGGAGATGCTCTTATGGGCCGAATATAATAGGGTAGACCAATAAAAATTAAGATAATTGCGATATTTTCTTATTTTACATCACTCATTTCTCAATAAGTTATCAAACATCTAATTTTTCATTAGTTAGATTCATTGCATTAGTTCTATAGTATATTATATATGGTAGTTTTTGTCACAAATTTTATTTATGGTAGTTGAGATTTTGAGAATCTACTTAGTACAAGCCAAGTTGAATTTTTGCAAAATTTACTGGGTTTGCTTATGATTAAAATATACAACCTTAATAGCAATGAAATCCTCAACAAAATTATTTTAATGCACGTATGGACCCTCGATGACTTTGATATACAAATCAATACAATTTATTAACATTATCATGTTAACTTATAACGCTCTAGTAGCAAGTAACTATCTACCATAAGGGTCATAAGAGTCAGTTTGACATTATTTTTCCAACTAAACACAATATTTGGTACATATTGTGTATTTTTTTTTTAAAAAATAGTACATGATATATGGGAAAAAAATTTCGTTACAAATTAGAAAATATAGAAGTTTCTTTAAGACTAATTAGCTACAATTTGTAACTATTTCAAATGAAAACAATTTTACTAGTTTACAGGTCATGTTGGGAATATTTTACGTGTCTCTCATATTTTGTGTTTTTTGTATTTTTCTTATATATTATTTTTTGTATTTTCATGTTTTTTTGTGTAAAATATGTTTTCTGCATTTTTTCATGTGTTTCTATGTTTTGCTATTTTCTTTTGTGTTTTCTAGGCTTTATATATTATGTATTTTGTAGTATTTTCTTGTATTTTGCATTTTTCTTTGTTTTTTGCATTTCTCATGTATTATGTGCTGCATTTGCTACATTTTTACCGTATTCTATATTTTTTTCAATATTTTGCCTTTTTTTTAATATTATGAATGCATTTTTCTCATATTCTATATTCTTTTGAATTTTTTTGCATTCTATATTTTTTCTCGCTTTTTGCCTTTTTTGGAATTTATTGTTTTTCCACATTTTCGTGTTTTCTCATTTTCTTAAAAACTTATTTTTGAAATATTTAATGATAATTTTAAAATTTCTATTTTATCCTATTTAAATCCGTGAGCTAAACATTGAAAGCCTTATCACTTATTTGTATCGAAATAAAATTATATCTCAACACAAAGATTTAGATATCTTTTTATTTTCTTGACAATAATCTAGATATTAATTTAGTGGCCAAGGTATGTGCTATTTTTCCTTCTAAAGACAAAAGGTATGTGTTATTTTTAATTTATTGTTCGTTTATTTTATTTTTCCTGAGTAGGCCAGGAAAATAGTAAATATAAATTAAGTTGTTTGTTGTAGTTTTCCTAATTGGAATATTATTATATGGGTATATGGTCCCCTTTCAAGAAATGAATGAAGTCACCAAAATGGTTCGGTTGTTTTTATCTCGTGATCGAGTAAATAGTTTTCTTTCTACTATTGTAAAAATTCGCAATCTTAACCAAAACCAAGAGTAATTAATATAGATTTCCACATTATTAGCTTAAAAGAATCAATCTTCTCATGGAAAGAAAATTTTAGACTAAATCAATGCATTAACAAAACGCATTATTTACTTTTGATATTCTTACAAATATATATTATAATGTCCTTTTTTGTTTCGTCATTGTCAACAGTTAAATCGGTTCATTTATTTGAAGTTGTTTTACCATTAAATAATAAGCTAATATGCTACATTCAGTTTATTTTCAAGTTTTGAATATGAAAAATTCATTTATAGACAGAAATATTTAATATCTTTCTCATAATGTTAAAGTTAGGAGAGTATTTACTATCAATTTTTTATTTTTTCTGTTATATAGTTTTTATAGAAAAAGAAGCCTTCAAATATTATTTTAAATCTTTACCCCCAATCATGGGTGTATTTAGAGGGAGCCTAGGGGCCACGGCTGCCCGCCCTCCGGAACTACTCTTATAAGGGATGGTTTTCGTGTTGCCATGTTGAAATCACCTATATACAATAAGTGGTTCCAGTCTCCCGGCTTGGAAAATTTTATTAGTAAAAAATGATTTCCAATAATAGATTTGTCCAATATCTATAAAATAGTTTGAAAAGATATTAAATTTCATTCAAAACTTAGAATTTCTTTTCGAAAATCTGCAATTTTTGTAAAAAAACAATCGTATTTTTTTTCCTCTTTTCGACAACGTATTAGCCTTAGAAACTTTCATTTTGAAAAACAATTCTTTGTCGTTTTTATTTTATATATATACATATTGGTGTAAAACCGTCCTCCTCCCCGACATTCCAACACTCCCCAATATTATATTATTTGGTAATATTTACATCATGAAATTCCAATCAAATTGAGAAGTTAGTTAATAGTTATATAAACTATCTAACTTGGCAAATCTTTGACATGCTCAGTATTCAGTAATACATGTGGAAATAAATCAATATAAAAGAATTATCAAATAGACAAAATATATGATTGTTAATTTATTAAATAATGAAATAAAATAAAACCTAAATGTAACTAATCGAAACTCCATACATGAAGTATTTATGGAGTTGTTAAAAATTTAACATAAATGTTAATTTACCATCCATATGTTTTGATTGAATTTTCACCAATTTTAATAATTAATGGATCAAATATCACCAGAACAGTTTACTATATTACCATGCTACTCTTTTCGTGCATGGTGAATTGTGAAATAATAATTAAAATTAGTGCATGGTGAATTGTGAAATAATAATGAAAATATATAATAATACACATAATTGGTGTAGGACCGAAGCTACCGTATTATTTCCACACATTTATAAAGCCACCAAATATTTTTTATTTTTACATTACGTACGTCGGCCCATCAACAAACCCAAGCCATCTCTTTCTCTTTTTTACTCTTTTCCGTCTTAAAAAATCATTATTTTTCAATAACCAATTCTGATTTTTTGCATGCATGATCACCATATTTTCTCTATTATTGATAACTTTTATTACTCAATGAATGCCCTGCCCTAACTAATTAATACCCCTCCAAATTATGATACTCTCTGTGTTTGTAATATTTGACATTTTGAAAGAGATTATATTTTCAAAACATTCGATGTTTTACATTTCTAACAAGCAATTAAATGAATCTTTTCCAATTTTATCCTCATAATAAATGACTTTGAATTTATAACTAAATTTTAAGCATTAATTACTAAAGAGTAGTATTGTAATATGTATTGAACTGTTTCAATTTTCAAATGATAAGTAAGAGCATCTCCAAGAGGCTTCATATTTAGGCTCATAAGTTAAAATTTGAGGAGCTTGGCTAACAAATCAACTCCAAGAGCCTTATAGTCATTTCTCAAATCACTAAGAAACATATTCTCTTAAGAGTCTATTTCATCCTCCTAGTTTATTTTTTATTAATATTCTCACTATTAGTTTTATCCCTCATCTTCCTATTGGTAAATATGACAATAGAAAATAAATTTAGTAATAAAAAATAAATAAGGAGTTATGTTAATAAGAATTGTTGGAGATGGTAAAATTTAGAGCCTCCCTAAATAACTAAGAGTAAATATTTTATATTATTTTTAGAGGGTGAGTTAGGAGTTTCTTGGAGATACTATAATGAATCCTTACTTAATACTCTCTCCGTTTTCGAATGCATGTCTTTTAAGCTAAAAAGTGGAAAATTAAGAATCTTTTGTAAAATATTGATGTACCCTTGACATCTCAATAAATATGTTTCTTTTGTCTCCATATACTCCTAAATTTTTGGTTTTATTTCCTAAAAACTAGCAAATGTACGTAGCTTGTATATATGGTAATTGTATTACTTTCTTTTGTTCTTGCGTTTCCAAAGGGAGGCAATATAGACAATGAAAAGTTAAAATAGAAAAGAAATGACAAAACGACATACATTTGTGAACTTTTCAATTTGCTTAAACGGCATACATACGAGAACGGAGGAGTAGCATATATTAATTTCAAAGCACCTATCGATGCAACATCATGTTAGTACGATTTTGATACAGAGGTTCGAATGAGTGCCACAAGTCATGATTCATTTAGTAGGACATCAAATGTCCCCCCATAAGCTCGGACCAAAGCTTTTCAGAGGTTCAAATTACCATAATTTTTATTTTATTTTAGGATAAAGTAAAAAAAAAAAAAACCTTTTGGTTTCAAGTTTTTTTTTTTTTAAAAAAACTTGGCTTATTTTTCTTAAAAAGAAAAATACTTGTAGTTTTAGTTTTTAACAAAAGGTAACTTCTCAATATTAAACACCCAAAATAACCATTTAACGACTTTAAAGTGAAAAATGCAAAACATTAACGTGTTTAGAATTACATTTGCTATGCAATTACATTTTTTATTTTTCAAAATCATCATTTTAATTTTTTCCTTTCTCTAACGTTTACTTTCTCTCTCTTAACCAAACATCGCCTAAATGATCTCGAAATTAAAAAGTTGAAGAATTAAAGTTGCTTAAAATATACTTATTTCTCTAAAGTATCCAATTTTTATGTCTTTAACGGTTTTTTTTTTGAATTTATGGAATCTCGAACTTTTTTCTGTTAAATTTGAAACATCGTATTTTTTTTAATAAAAAAAAACTAATAGAGTTCTTTTGTAAAACATGAAACCACTAAGATTTTTTTTAGGCCCTGTTCTTTTTGATTTAATTTCAACATATTTCAATTCAATACCGTTCAATTCAATTCAATTCAATAGTTTTCAATAATTCAATTCAGTTCAGTAAATTTCATAAATATATTCAATTTAGTAATATTCAATAAATTCAGTTTAATTTAGTAAATTTATCATTACATGAAATACATTAAAATATTTTACAATTTAAGTGACTTAAGTACATTATAATTTTTTTTAACCATCCTCTTGAACATCTTCATCATCTGATTGCTCTTCATTTTCCGCTAGCTGTCGTGATTGCCAAATTTGTTGCGCTATACCATTTCGTACTACTAATATGACATTTTTTCGGTTTGTACTAAATATATCTGTATGTACTCTTCCATTGGCATTTGGACCATATTGTGTAATTGGTATCCCAAAGTTTGCACAATCTTATAAAATTATGAAGCGTAAATGTATAAACAATGATCGCCATTTGATACACTCCGAAAAAAATTGTGAAGTCTTGAATTCTTAATTCTTAGCGGATGTAATTTTATATATAATTCAAAATCATATATATTAAAGATGGTGGTTGAGAGTTGGGAGTTGAGTTTATTAAATTATAAATTTTTTAACTCAGTCCAGTAAATTCAGTTCAATTCAATTCAATAGCAATCAGTTCAATTCAATTCAATTCAATTCAGTTCAATTCAATTCAATAGCAATCAGTTCAACTCAATTCAATTCAATAAAAAAGAAGAGTGCCTTATACTTTACCCTTTATTTTATTATGATCCATTCATAAGGTCATTTGAGCTTTCCAAGTAGAACTAAAATCACGAGACAAACCACATTCTTTGAAGTGCCATAGATGTTAAATCTCAGCAGAACGGTTGTGTTACCTAAAGGAGCTAAACACGCATTATCGATGCATATGTGTTTGAAATGGTACCTACACGCTTGTGAAGCTTTGTCTAAGGCAGAATGATGCATTGGTTTGCAGGTGTCAAAATCAGAACTTCCAAGTTCTATTCACCCCGTCTAATTAATCAGAATGATGCATTGGTTGCATAGTATATCTTGTTTAGGAACCAACACTAATTAATTAGAAGGACATGCTCTTCTTTTGAATAAAGAATACAACATTGTAACACATGAATTATACCATTTGTGATTTTGTGAGCACAAGATAAAAAAGATAAGCAATCTAGTCTTTTTTTAATGTCAGAGTTGTATCGTGAAATTATGATTTCTCAACAAATATTTATCCCTATGACCCTCAACTTGCTCAAGAAGCATGGTTTGATGTAGCTATTTTGGAGAGGATCAACTTTAGTTTGATGTGCTCATTCCAACCGAAAAGGATCTGATTGGATAAGCGAATCAGTTCATGATGGAAAGAGTAAAGTCAAAGGAAAAAACATCCATGAAGTTCATATCTAAGAGTTTCTATTTTTCAATGTTTGGACACTTACGAATATGTGCATTTTTGTGAAAACAAATATACTTTAGAGATAGAGTCTATGATAAAAACATAGACCATAGACAATCAATTTTCAAATCTAAGGACTATATGCTCCAACGAGTATATGGTAGCTAGAGATTCTAGATCAATATGCTAAAGATCGAGATGAGACTTTGAAATTGGTTCCATAACGTGTGTTTGGGAGATGTTAAAATTAATTAAGTATGGACCTAATTAATTAGTTTATCCCAAATGAAACGGGTCAACCCCATCTAAAAAGAGATGAACTAATTAGGTTTAGGTTTAGTTATTTAATATTTTAGTATAAATAAACTACCACCCTTAAACTTAATTAATTATAAGCATAACATTCTCTCTCTCTCATCATCATCGTCATCATCATACTTCTCTTGATTCATCAGTACAGGTGAAGGTGAAGCGTGACTGGTGAAACGTAGATCGTGGTGTTGATCAGTATTCCCCTACTTAAAGATTCAACGATTTTTGCACTACAAGAGGTAATGCATTGAACCTGTTTCAAATTACTTGGAATAATCGATCCCTTCAAAAATAATGCATATCACATTTTCAACCAAGAAGAATATGTTTATATATTATGTATACATATATACACGCATGAAAAAGACACTAAAACGAAGGAGGAACTAAACTATTAGCTTCAAAACTACACGCTTTATATACTAAAATAGACGGTCTCAATTTGTCATAAGTTTAACTAGACATAAGTAAAACTCGGTAAAGCTTTGAAAATAGTGAGATTATAGTAGAATAACGAGATGATTGTGCAAAAACATGTGTCAAACATTTTTTCTTTTGACTAAAATTTGTTGAATTGTAGTGGAACGGAAAATTTTTGAACTAACCGAACCGAACTGAATTATGTCCTGAATGTCTAATTAATGAATTTTGCTGAAATTGCTGAACTGAACTAAAATTACTAAACTGGACTGAATAGCACTGAAGTTTATTGAAAATAAACTTAAAAGAACAGGGAATTACAAAATGAACCGAGTATCCGCTATCCTGAGAAAGAAGGGTCTTGAGTTTTATTTCATTAATAATAATAAGTAAGGCATGAGGTATTAAAAATATGTGGCCTTTAATACAGGTAGCATTTGTTAGTGGTTACCAAGTGAAATAAAAAGAGAGCCCGCTTAACTAACTTACTGTAACAAACTTATGAAAAATTCGTTAATTCATTTACTATTATTTCAACTCAAACCTCAAACAACTCCCATTTTTCCGGTCAAGAATTTCATCTTTTCATATATTAAAACCATACACACTCCGGCAATCCAATTCTTTCTCTCTCGTCAGTAAGCGATCTTATTGCTCTAATGTTTACTCGAACATCGTTAATCCTCAAATCAAAATCATCTTCAAGCTCCAAATTGAATCATCGTTCTATAGCTAATTACTTGAATCAATCACAAGTTTTTACCTCTTCTTCTTCTTCTTCTTCGTCCAAATTGATTGATAGTAATGGCGACCAACATAAAAACAAAAGTGGAGATCCGTCGCAAAAGTGGCTAAGATATTCATCTTCAGGGGCAGCAGTGTTGGTTGCTTCGTGTATGTATTATAATTCGTCTTTGTTTGATGATCAGAATCATTCTTCTTTTGTATGTTTCGCAGAAAGCAGCCCCCCGCCTAATGATATCTCTCGGGACTCTAATGTTGATGATGATGATCTTCCTCCCAAACAGAAGAAGTTCCTCTTCAATGGTACGTATACCGCCTTTTCATTTAACCTATTATTCGACAACATCCACCTTTGATCTATTATTATTCGGTAACATTTGACCTATTAAACTTGGTATAATCTCAACTAATGTAGATATTAAATTAACAATTTTGTATTGCCGGCCTAACAGAAAGGTGTCGCACATTGCCTAATGTAAGTTAATCAACAGTTAGAATTCTTCCGGTTGTGTTATGTTCTAAAATAAGACATGAAAATGGATAGAAGAGGGCTCGAAGATTGGCAACCCTACTCTTAAGTCGGATTCTTAAGTCAACGAATTAGCTCAAATTTGTGGTTTTGGAGGAATGAAAATATATAGTAATGGCGATACGTTTGATGATCAACAAACAACATCTTCTATTTGTAGAGAGTCTAGGGCATTCTGAGAATGCCGACAAAGACTCTCCGGTAGTTTGGCGTGATGGGGATACCTCTGAATCAAAACTAAATCTTGATGTTAGACCTTTGGAATTTGTTGTACCATAAGTTGTCATTCTCGGGAATGATATATTTGTGAGCTAGCGTGCTCTTTTCATTAGTTTAATTATATTCTCGTCTACGTGGCAAGTTAATTATGTTCGCCACGATCAATGATCGAATAGAATTTTTGTGACCACATATTTGGTCTCATATTCTTTACTAGATCAATTACCAAATAACAAATTGTGGACTAAAATTTTAGATATGCCAACAACGTAATAATACCTTTAATTAATTTTTTTTTCTATTGGTTAAAATATTAGTTTTTGTTTTATAACATGTCAGATTCATTCAGGCGGAGAATTTTCTTTAACTACGAAAAACGAATAAGGATGCAAAGTCCGCCTGAAAAGGTATTCGAGTATTTCGCATCTCTACGAACCCCTGAAGGGGAAGTTCTGATGACACCGGCAGATTTGATGAGAGCAGTAGTTCCAGTATTTCCGTCATCGGAATCGGATCGGGTTCGAGAAGGGTACTTGAGAGGAGAACCAATTCCTCACAATTTACATTGTGAGCCATCACAATTTTTCATGCTTTTTGATACTGACAATGATGGTCTTATATCTTTCCCTGAGTGAGTACATTGATATCTCACTTTCTTCATTAATTAACTAATAATGTTTTTAGTTGCATGTATTAATCTTTGATTAATTTTATATACATGTATTAATCTTGGCAATTTGGTTGCAGGTACATCTTTTTTGTTACTATCCTTAGCATTCCTGAGTCAAGTTTTTCGGTGGCATTTAAAATGTTTGACCTTGACAATAATGGGTAGGTATGAACAGTAAATTCCATAATGGTCCCCTGCATTAACCAAAACTCAGGTTTAAGATCGATTGGTAATAGACCATTTGAAAAAAAATAAATATTAATGGGATATTCTACTATTGTTTTGGTTCACCCATTAGATATCATGTAGCACTGTCTAAATTGTTGTTTTTATCAAATTTGTGGTCGATTAAGGGTTGATTTCAATAATCCATGTGATTTTCATTGGTTTACTGTAATATGACTGAGGTTTCTTGCCATTAGCAATACGAATGACTTTAAGATTGACACTATTAGGCTCTATTATTTATGACTGAACTGAACTGAATACTACTGAACTGAATTGAAGTGCAATTACTGAAGGAAAATTACTGAACTGAACTGAAATAAATTAATGATAATGCATAAAGAACAGAGGTCTTAGTTTAACAGTTGATGACGTCAAAATAGAGTATTATAAGAAATAATAATTTCTTATGCAACTTTAATTTTTCATCTGTTTATATTTAAGATCAATAAAGTTTTGTTTGATTAAGAGATAGAAAACTCCAAAAATTGCCAATTTTAGAAAATAAAAGACATAGTTTAATGGTAAATGTAATACTAAACAACTTTAATTTTCTAGTTTATGGTCATCAAGTAGTATTATTCCGTCCTAAAAAGACTTTCGTTTGCTAACAACAAAAACCCACTCGCATTTTTTAAAGAAAAAAAAAACATAAACACTCATCTCTTAATTAGTGTTTTTCTTAATTAAGTTATGATTTTATTAACTAGGTACGTATGTGTTTGTTTGTTTTTTGAAGCAATGTGTGTGTTTGTTGGCAGGGAAATAGATAGGGAAGAATTCAAAAGGGTAATGAGCTTGATGAGATCACAAAACAGGCAAGGAGCCAGCCATAGAGATGGTCAAAGAATTGGGCTTAGAGTTGTTGGGCCTGTTGAAAATGGGGGCCTCTTAGAATATTTCTTTGGCAAAGATGGCTCTACTTGTCTTCAACATGAACGTTTTGTCCAATTCTTAACCGACTTGCATCATGAAGTATTCTTCGACATTTTTGGCTAATGTTTATTTTCATTTTTTGCACATTCAAGAAACTAATCAAAGCTAGCTGTGTTCCTTCCATTTTACAGATTCTAAAATTGGAATTTTGCCATTATGATTTCAAGAAATGTGGAAGCATATCGGCTAAGGATTTTGCCTTGTCCATGGTTGCATCTGCCGACATTAGCCACATTAGCAAGTTGCTAGATCGCGTTGATGAGATCGACGACATGCCTAAGCTCCGAAATCTGCGAATCACATTTGACGAGTTTAAAGATTTTGCGGAGTTACGAAGACAACTTCAGTCACTTTGTATGGCCATTTTCAGCTACGGAAAAGTGAATGGAACACTCACAAAAACAGATTTTCAGAGAGCTGCATCCCAAGTATATACATAAAATTCTGAATCTAACTAGTTTTATTTGAATGGATCTAATTAGGCATTGATTAATGGTGTAGGTATGCGGAATCTCCATCACGAATAATTTGGTTGATGTAATATTCCATGTGTTTGATGCGAATCGGGACGGGAGTTTAAGTTCGGAGGAATTTATAAGCGTTTTGCAAAAACGAGAAAAAGAAAATTGTCAACCGAGAAAACCAGGTCTTAAGGGCTTCATGTCTTGCTGTGCTAACTGTGCCAAAAAATACTCTTCTGCTAAGATTCTCTAATTTAGTTCCTTCAATCACTAGAGAGGTTTTCCGGAGAACTAATTGCAATGCGCCGGACCGAGCTAATAGGTCAGGAGATCTACATCACTTTATTAAGAAAGGATTGATGTAAAGGAACATAAAAAGTAACTAATTGTAGCATATTTGTTGTATTTATTTTTTATCTCCAAGTCTGTTCAAATTTTACATATTTCATACAAAAATTATATGCTATTTTTATTTTTTAAATGTGTACACTATCTTTGTTTCCTTTTGGAATTTTGGACAGATATTTGTGCTGCAAATTTACTCAGTAATGTACTCTGTTAATTCAGTAAAGCATATATTTTTGGATTTGGAGTAATTTTTATGTAACTTATTAAAAACATATATACAATTTCGTCTAATGCATCAAGGTTTTATGAACTTGTCTAGAAACTTCGATTGACCATCTCAACTTTGATAATGATCTTGTTAGCCCCTTGAAAACTAAAGGTGATTTTGATCAATTTCATTTTTGTTCAGGTGCTTAATTTGTCACACAACACTTGCGGCAACACCATTTCATTGAACTTGTTAAACTTGAAACAAATTGAAATGTTGAATCTTTCCTACAAGAACATCGATAGTAAATTCACTTCTCAACTGATTGAGCTACAATATTCATGAACGGATCATCACCTCTTTTATGGTGTACACTCTTTAGGTTAAACCCTTTGCTATTAAAGTCAATTGTGTACATTATAACTTAAACTAGAGGTATTTAAATTACACAAGTAGAAATCCTTAGTCATAATTGCTCGTTTTTTCAAGTCATTTTAAAACTAGAATTGTAAAATGAATCGTTTTGGGAAATTATCTATAACGTTAATGAGATCATTATTTCTAGAAATAACACCAATTACAATCATTTGAAGATAATAATGAACGGATCTATCTAATCACTTCATTTTCACTGCATCATAAATGTTTCATTGAAATATTCCACTCTGCAATATCGTTCACTTTTGATCAATACATACTTTTGAGTTTTTTTAGAAATTGATATAGTTCATTCTTTAAAACAAAATTAAGATAATGTAATTACTCTTTAATCTAGTGATAAAAAATGCTATAGCTTAAGGATTATAATGGAACTCAATCATGTCTGGACTATGAAATCTAATGTTTGATGGTCAAACGGATCCAAACTGCCAAACAGAACAGAACAGAAGTTGCTTCCACTTTGAACAACTGCCAACTAAATTATCCATCTCAACCAACCTAACTTCAACTTCAACTTCAAGTTTTAAACAATAACATAATTTTTTCTACTGATGCAACACATGAGAAAGATTGAACAGACCTCAAATTATAGTTTCAGCTCAAACTGCAATTTATTTTCAACGCCTATCTCAAATGGAGTCACCAATAAACGTAAAATAACAATATTTATCAACGGTACTCACTCTTTCAATGGTAGTAAATTCTTTCCCTGTCCTTTCCCCTAATTAAAATCTATTGTACATACTACAACTCAAACTCGTGATCTTTAACTTAAATGACTTGCACTCATTCTGATCGAGGCGAATCTTTTATTGATCGCTTTTTAGAGTCTTTAAGAAAGTAGAATAGTTTTGTGGAGATTATTTATGATGCTTAATGATCATTATTTCCCGAAACAATGCCAGTTACGATTATTAAACATAATCCTAATGAACTGTCTAAACATTTAACATAAACTAATAGTAATTTTAAAAATAATTAAGACTAATTAACTGCTAATCTAGTGAAAACAATGAAAGTAACAGAAAAATAGAGTAACATCCATGTAAGCACAAAGTCCCATCTTAATTAATGCAACTGTTAGTTATTATTGGAATTAAATCATGTCTGGTTTCTGAAATCTAATGCTGGATGGTCAAACAGATCCTAAGTTCAGCTTCAACTTCTAGTTCATAACAAGAACATAATTATTTCTACTCATACAACACATGAAAGATCAAACAGACCTCAAAATTCTAGTTCCAGCACAAACTGACATTTATTTACATCGCCTTAACTTAACTGTGACTAAAACTCGATCACGAACCACGAATAATAAGCATAAATTAGCACCTACCTCATAAGTTATTCTTCTTCATCTTCTCATCTTCACACCACTCAAGTGTTTAGCAACCACATCTCTGATCATCATCCCTCTTTCATCCGCCTCCCCTTCGAAAACCGGAAGCTCATCCTTCTCCGGCAGCCACCCAACATTATCCTCCGGCACCTGCTCATTACATTTTATCAAAAAGTTATGCAGCAAACATCCCATTACAATCACAAATGGCAAGAATTCCGCGGATTCCCCCTTTGATCTCTTCGCAAGCAGCTTCCATCGAGCTTTAACTCTAATAAACGCACTTCCGGCCAACGCCATAGCCCTCTTATGACCACAATTGAACTCCTTCTCCACTGAATTCAAACTATCCCCTCCAACATACGGAGTCAACAGCCACGGAAACAGAGGCAAAGAAGATTCCCCCAATATATACTGTGGAATCGAATCTCCATCACTCACATTATACAATTCCCCGGTTAGTAATTCCTTCGATTTCTCAATTCGACTATACAGCTTTGTCCGGGTCAAGATCAACTCGGGCTTCATCGTGGACGGCCATCCCGCAGAAATATCCAAGAACCTCCCTTCAGAATCAACCAATGCCTGAACTAACAAAGACCCATTTCTCCCAAGCACTTCACTATCAACCCCAAATTTCCCAAACCCTAAAACCCCACAACAATTCGGGAGCGAAAACCACCCGAAACCCTTCAAAATCCTATCCAGATCTCCCCCAAAATCAACCAAATCCGCCAATCTCTCATTCACAGCTTTACAAACAGAGTAAAAAGCGAGGCAAGCAGCAGCAGAGGAGTCAAGCCCAAAGCGGCGGGCAATGGCGTCGTAAGAGGCGGCGTGAGCGAGGCGGAAGAGCGTGGCAGCCACGGCGGAGTCAACCGGAATAGAAGGAGGGAGAGAAGATAAGAGAGAGGGAGAGAGAAGAGAGATAAGGTGGGTGAAATTAGGTTTATACATTCGGAAATTGTGGAACCAACGGGGGTCGAAATCGGAGGAGACGGAGGAGCGGAAGCGGTGGAAGAAGGATTGATCGGAGGAAGGGAGGAGGGAAGGGGGAGGGGAAGGGGAAGGAGGGAGAGAAGAGAGGATAGATTCGAGGGATAGGGATTGGGAAGGGAGGAGATGGAGGTCATTTTCGGAAAGAAATTTAGTGACGGCGGAGGAGGCGGAGGAAATGAGGGTGGAGAGTTCTTTGGAGTGGTGGACTTTGGGTTTTCTGCCGGGTTTTTTCTTAGGAGTAGGGGTTTTTGGAAGGATTGATCTGGCGGATCCGCCAGGTGTGCCGGCGACCATGCTGTGGGATTTTGATGATGGCTCACATTTCCCGCTGGAGAATGCGAGCTCAAGGAGGAACTACGGCAAAGAGACTTCTACTGTTTTTATTCTTTCTTCTGTTGCATGCATTTGGGTGTAACCTGTTTTTAAATATGTTATCAATGGGTTTTTTTTTAAAAATGTTATTAATATTCATTTTTCTGCAATGTTATTAATCCTAAATTCAAAATTGGTGAAACAGAAACTACATACTCTAAAGACCATAATTTTTTTTTTGATGGATCTAGACCATAAATTTAAAACTAGTGAATCCAAAATCTTAAATTGTTAGAATTTAAATCTTAATTGTGAAACCCTAAACTTATAATCCTAAATATTAAATTCTAAATTATTGAAATCTTAACTCTCAACTCTAATTCGAAAATAGTTATTAACTTTTATTAAAAGAAATGAAAAGTAGTTATTGCCTTTGTTAATTTTAGTAATTTAGAATGTATTAGATTTTTCTTTAGATTTAGATTATTTTGTTAACATAAATTTGAAAGGAATAATTTAATAAATATACAAAAATAAAATACAAATGAATATTTTCTAAAATACATAAAATTTACATATATATTTTTTCTAAATAGAGATGATCTCCTCTTCAAAGTGTCATGGAAGGAGCTCTCGATTCGTTCATCCAATATGAGGTTTGTCTCCGGCTTTCAACCGATAAACTAGGCCACTTTACTTTATTTGCATTTTTTTCTTAACTATGTTATTTTTTATTGTTTTCATTTATTTAGATTGTTTTGTTTTATGTGACTTTATGGGGTGTTGTTTTGTCTTATTTTATAAGTGGTGTACTACCTTCTTTTAAGAGTATGATGATGTTTTTCTCATAAAAAGGTACGTAACAAATCTACTCTATTACGCTGATCTGAAGTCAATTTTGAATTGAGTGAGTTTTTCCTTGTTGTGCCAAAAACAGTTTCAAGCGCTTTCTATCATAATTCTATGATTAATGAAATAGAAGATTTAGATTATAACGAACTCAATGAAAACAAACACAAGCCATGTCTTTTCTGGAGTTATTAATTTAAATAATAAACTTTTAGGATTGAATTTAGAGAATTGTTATATCAGTCTTATCTTTTAATCACTGAATCAAATAGTTTTTATCTTAGTAATGTTATAACCTCAATTTAATAATAGAGGAAATTACACTCAAAATCAGATTTTGAATTAATAATACATTTAACTCAAGTACCATTAATGTTTTATCACTTCCATTAAATTTTATTCTCCTTTTGTCAAACGGTTAATTATTAATTTTAATTTGTCCCTAAAACAGATTTTAATTTTCTGAATTAAAATCCATAAAATCTCAAGTTCCTATTTCTCAATCAATTTGGTTGCAGTTTTCTTTCTCCATTTTCCGGCTTCCTTCCTTTTTTCTCTCCGCCCCTTTTTTTCTTCTAACAATTCTTTTCTCCGCCTCCCTTTCTCTTTTTTCTTTCGTAGGAAGAATTTACTCTTGTGATTATTAATTATAAAAAAACATAAAACTTCCAAATCAGCAAGTTTGTTGGGGAGTTTAATAAAGAACTTCAAAACAGTAATCAATTCTTCAAAAAATCACTGAGGACATTCTCTAAAAAAAAATCACTGAAGACAGAATATATTCATATCAATTTATTTATCATTAAAGGAAGTATTTTCATATTAAAATTCATCCAAATATTTTTCAATTGAACTTATAGATTCTTCTAATAATAGATCAAGTTATATTTGGAATTGTAATTATGAATATCCATATTCATAGCCGAAAAAAAATTGGTATTGTTTTAAGATATAGAAATTAGTAATTACTTGTATAAAAGAAATGAGGGAGGTGAACATTTTAATGTGATTTTCTGAATTCAATACTATTATATATGAATTTGGTTTGAAAATTAGTTACTTACAATTTTATTGGTGGTCAGTGGCGTATCCAGCCACAAACTTGGGTAGGCTAGAGCCCCTTGGCTCCGGTGACTCCCTTGGCTAAAGTAAGTTACGCCGCTTCACAGCTTTTCTTAATATTTGTCCGTGCGTCCTTTATTATAGGGCTTAAACCCCTCAAAGTGTAAATCCTGTTGGTGGTAGTGGAAGTTTGGACTAAGTATTTTTTATAAGCCCACTGGACCGTTACAACATGGACAAGTCTTTCTCTTTTTTTAGAGTGAATATTTAAAATAAAACAAAAGTAATTATAATTTGGGATATATATGCGGGCCAAAAGTCCCATAGTGGAACCCAATAGGAAAAAAAAGAACCCGTAAACGTAGGCCTCACGGAGCAAACTATTATATAAACATGATCGTCTTCACTCTAAAAATCACACCTTTGCAATTCAATGGCGAAATTGAAGTTCGCAGGTACATGGGTAGGTGTTCTTGAGGTTGAATTGGACAGTTGGTCTGTCCCGATGCTGAGAGATGAGGTTGCAAAGCGATCGAACATGGTTCTTGATTCAATCAATCTCATCTGCGCCGGAAAAGTACTCAAAGACGGCACTGAAAACCTTACTGAGTTAGGTATCAAAAACAACTCTAAGGTTCTTGTCACCCGTGTCTCTATCGAAGAGGGCAACTCTTTGAAACAGGAATTGCTTGCTGATGAGGAAAGAACTCGTAGGCTTGCCCGTGTTAAGTGAGTTTTCTTGTTTTTCTTCACTTCCATCATCGGATTTTGTTTTAATCCAGTTTTATTGTGAATTACAATTAGAATTAGATGTATGATTCCTTGAATAGCTCATATGTTTGTAGGAAACCAAATATCTGATTGGGACACAAATGAGCAATTTTTTTATGTGTATTGCTTCTTTAACTTGGTTTGATCGTTTTATCGAACAAGCATTCGCCTCATATTTGAAACAATTTATCTTATTTTTACATAAATGCAAGATAAATTGCTCAAAAAGGATCGATTTTGGAACTTTTCTAGTGAGGTCCAGTTTGTTATTGCTTTCCCACAAGAAACAGTGTTTGGTAAATGCAAAACTGCTTACCGAGAAAGCAAACTGCTTTAAGCAAAAACTAAAAATTATAGCTTTTGGGAAAGCCGGTGTTAGAACTTTGATATTTTTTTTTATTAAAATAGGCTTAACTTTCAATATATTTTAATAAATACATGTTTTTCTATTCATTTCTTGAGTTTTAAGACTTTTGAAATGTGTTTACCAAACACTTCACAACTTTGCGTGCTTTGCTCAACAACACTTTCCCTACAGCAGCTGCTTCTTCCTACACCAATGCCAAAATGGCCCTTAGTAGGCCTAATTGTTCAAATGCTTGTTGGATGTTGGTTGGAACAGTGTCTCTCTTGTTCTCCATTTAACCTTGCTACCTTCTCACCCTTTTTTATGTTTTTTGATTTGACAGGGCAGCTGTAACTGCACTGTCCAAGAGACATGGAAATGGTTCTTTTCCGGTTGAGGACTTCAATATCGAACTCGAAGATCAAAGTGGCAAAATTGTGGAGTTTTCGGAAGCAGATAAACAGTATGTTGTCCTTGTAACTTGTGTTTTCATGTTTTTATAGATATCTAACTGAATTAGTTAAGTAATTTTGGGTTGAAAATATGATTCTTGTATCATTACATGGCAGGGCAATAATGATGGGGCTGATGCTTCATGCTAATGGAAAGGGGCTAATTAGAAGGAAAATGTTTCAAGATGCATTGGAAGTGCTTACCATGGGCGAGGTTAGTTATTAATGCTATTCTAAAATTTGTTTCAACAGAGAATTTGTCTTACTATCTTGTTAGTTCATTTAAATTTTCATTATATTGCCAATCTATATGAATATATTGGTTATTCCCTTAATACATTTTAATCAAATGATTGGATCACTATGCATTTGTCGTTGCTAAAATACATGTGTCCCCTGATGGATAGTTTACTCTAAGCTCCAATTTTCTTTTGAATGTTTTGCATCACCAGATCTTGTTTGTGGGTTGTTTTATCTATGTAGTAGTGTATATTTTTCCTCTGCTGAAGTATTTTTTATATTTTCAAATTGGCAGGAGGCTTTCGCTCTTTGCAATCCGAACTCTATTGAAGTAAGCCATCTATATCCCATTTTTATCTCTCAGAAAATTATGTAGTTTGAGTTTCCTTATCATTTTTGTCGTTTGCTTTCAGCTTGTTGACAATATCCCAATACTGCAAATAGACATGGTATGGTGCTATTTGATGCTTCGAGACATTGCCTGGCTTTCTTTGGCAGGAGTACGCCTTGAAAAGGCTAGAGAAGGACTTGAACGTGCTCATGGCAAGGATTCATCTCGTTTCAAGATCCTTTCTGCAGGACGCGCTTCCGATATTGCTCTGTAAGTATTTTTCTGTGTATATTCTTCTCTATGTTTATGGAAAAATAAGAAATGTAATTTGAGAGACCTCTTGGTTCATCTTTTAGAAGCTAATTCCTTTCTAATTATCTGTTTAGGTACTTGAGACTAGAGCTGTTGGAAGGAGTAGTCGCATATCATAGTGGCCAGTTTGAAAAATGTAGGAGGTTTTTGACTTCTGCTCAAGCAAGATACTCTCAGGTTAGACATAGTTTGTACTGTATATTTTTATCACCAGCTGTTCATTTCTGTTTGGGTTAAACATTTATTTCCCCCATGGTATCCAAAATTCTGTTTTCCCCATGGATTTTGTGACTTTTTACCCCCAATGGGTGGAAATTAGATAAATTCAACTCCAATCAGTACAATTGCCACATAACCAGAGATCCAAGACATCAATTGAAGTAAATCTATAATCTGGAGTGACATCTTATAAGGAGGTTATCTAATTTCCATCTACTAGGGACAAATGTGAGCAAATTTGGATATCAGAGGACACAAATGTCACAAAATCATACCACAGGGTGCAAAAGTCAAGATTTTGGATACCACAAGCGGCAAATAGGTGCTTAATATCCTATCCGTTTCTCATAGATGTGAGATTGGGTAGAACATGCACAATATACGTTTTAGATCTTCTCATCTCCAATGTTGATGTCTATGAGAAAATTTAACTGGTTTTTTTTCTATCTTATCTATTTTTTTTTTTTTGACAGATCTATCTTATCTATTTACTTCTGTTTCAGCAAACTTGAAATTAATTCTTTGTTGATGAAATCTGATATTTTACCTTTTTCTTTGTTATTTTTCCCTGTTTGTCTTGGTTCTGAGTATCCAACAATCCTTACATGTTTCAGTTCTAGGTTCCTTGTTTTTTGGTTAGCTGTCTTATGTTTCATTAGAATTACTATGCCGACTTTTCATTCTTTCCCTCAATACTAAATTTCTTTACTGGTTCCAGTTGCAAGTGCCAGATGAGGCTTTATCGACTGTTATGAGTATGGGCTTCAAGGAAAAGGATGCAAAGAAAGCATTAAGAATGAACAATCAGGATGTTGAGAATGCCATTAATTTTCTCATAGAGGAAAAGGAAAGGAGAGCAAAGAAAGCAGAGGATAACATTCGTCGAAAAGCTGAAATTATGTGAGGGGGATTGTAAATTTAAAATGTTGGTTTTATGTCATACTATCTTTTGGAGCAGTATTTATTGGTCTTGTTTGTTGCAGGGAACTGCAAAAGTTTGGAATGACACCCTTGAAGAAAGCAGTGGATCTCGAGAAACTGAAAACATTGGTCTCCCTAGGGTATGAACTTAATACATATTTGTTAATTATGTTCCTATTAGAACTTGTTGTTTTATCTTAAACTAATTTCAAAATCTCTCTATTTTGATGTTGCATTTGAGAGTCACTAGTGATTACTTGTCTTAGATTCTTCATTTAATTTCTTGGCAGGTATGATAAGGAGCTTGCTGCTGAAGCTCTAAGGAGAAATGAGAACGACTTTCAGAATGCATTGGATGATTTGACAAATCCAGAAACTAATACCACTATCCAGGTACGCTTATTTGGGTTATTTTATGAAGATGTCTTGGGTTTGATTTATACTCACTCACTTGTTTTCCTTCAGGGTGACATAGAATCTAGGAAAAGAAAACGATCACAGAAAAAGCAAGAGTCTTCAATTGAACAGCTTGTATCCATGGGCTTTGACAGGTCAAGAGGTAAGTACTATTTGAACGAACAGCTACTTATTTTTCTCTCAACATATGAGGATTGTTTCATCAAGACCACGAAGTTTTACTTTTCGTGCCACTAGAACCCCTCGTACTTTGATTGAAATTTTCATCGGAACCCTTTTAGACAGGATTTTACTAATACACAGCATACACTCGACGAAACGTGTGGGCTTTTTATGAACTCATTAACGGGGCATGTCATATGCCTATCATCCATGTTGGCTCAAAAATCAATATATTGTGACCCAGGCGTTTCCAATTATGAAGTTCATCAAACATCCATGTCATCGTTCCTATGAGACATTTTGTGATTTCTGTTGTATAGGGGTTTTAACAAAATGAAATGAATTTTTTTGGCCATGCTGAAATTACTCCTTAAGTTGAATTATTTTTTGTGCATATAAGCCCATACTTTGGTGTCACCGGAGTCTAAATTTTTTGTTGTCTGCACTTTGCAGTGATTGAAGCTATTGAAGCCGGAGCCTCTATGGAGCAGGCAATGCAGCAATTTCTCTCAGAAGCAAGAACTGGCCCGTCAGACGGCGCTAACGGGACTACAAGTGACCCTACACAGACAACGGAGAACGTTGTGATGGAGGATTCGAGCCAGAATGGTTTGAGCAATGATAATGACGCAGAAGGTCCATCAGCTAGTGGAATTGAAGAGAGGGATGAAGAGATGGAGGATGAAATTGCAGGTGAAATACAAAGAGGAGATGTTGTAGCGGACTACGATATAGAAGTGACAAAAGAAGGTGAAGCCATAAATGAGTACTTAGCTTTGTTAAATTCTGTTGGAAGCAACAACGACGCTTCATCTTCACAGTGATTAAGCTGAGAAAATAAATAATAGTGCACAGTCTATTTCTGTGAATAACTCAACATATAATCATGGTGATCTGGTGATTAAGGGATGGGGTTGAATGTAATTATAATTAGTAGTTCAGCTCTAAAGATACAAAAGCTATTAAACGCAATATTGATAATTTGAAATGGGCAATACATTTACTAACCTTTCTGAATGTGTTTTTTTCGATCAAAAGTAATGTTTGATAATCTACTATGTTGCTATAATACTAGTGTAGAAACCCGTGCAATATACGGGATTGTATTGTGAATGCATTATAGCTTTTAATGTGAAATTTGGTCCCTTTGTTTGTGGAAATTCTTACTCTTATAGGTGGTGAAATCTCCTAAGAAATAATTTTCTCACTTTTGCCACCTCTTTCCACGGAATAGCTATTTCAAAAGTTAGCCACATGGTCAGTAGATATTTCTCAGGGTTAATTACACTCAAGGTCATCCAACTATCATAAATGCAACCGAAAAATCATCAAACTTAAAATTTGAACATCAAAATCATCCAATTATCATAAATGGAACCGAAAAGTCATCAAACTTAAAATTGAACACCAAAATCATCCAACTTTTCATAACATTACAACCAAAGTCATCCTTGCCGAATTTCGATAGTAACTCTTGTCAACGTCACCATGTGGCTGCCACGTCATTTAAAAAATGCTACTTGTCATTAATTTTGTTTTGTCACTAAAAATTCAACCAAACCTAAAAAACCCGACCCGATCCAACTGAAATTAATCACAGACAAGTGGCATTTTTTAAATGACGTGACAGCCACATGGTGACTCCAGCGAGAATTACTATCGAAATCCGGCGATGATGACCTTGGTTGTAATTTTCTGAAAAGTTTGATAATTTTGGTGTTCAAATTTTAAGTTTGATGACTTTTCGGTTCCATTTGTGATAGTTGGATGATTTTGATGTTCAAATTTTAAGTTTGATGACTTTTCGGTTCCATTTATAATAGTTTGATGACCTTGAGTGTAATTAACCCTATTTCTCAAGAAAACTATTTTTTCAAATTTTATTCTATTCCATGAAAAAGTTATTCCATTGCATTACCCGAATCAAACACACTATCTATTTATTACTTGTACCTTATGCAGGTGGTGCATCACCCGTTTGTTTCCTTCTATACCACTATATTAGTCCTATAAAATAGCATCTTGGCTTTTATGTGTGGATGATATTTTAAGTTAATGTTACACATAGTAATGAGTATTATTTTTCGCAAAAGTATAGACAAAGAAAGATGAAAAAAGTAATCTCTTCCAACTATCGATTTTTTTCGTTGGACTATGTTACTCCTATCATATCCGATGGTAAGTCTTCCAACTAAAAAATCTTCAAGACACGTATTTAATCTCCCATACCAATCCCATGTATATAAAGTTTATTTGATATTTGTTTTGTGATATTGTGTCTTTTCGGATATTATGTTCATGTGGTTATCATGTTTGTTGAATAACCATTTTTAGGTTTCTTGAATTTTATGTTTTGCAATGTTGTATGGGTTCAATATAATGGATTGTCAATTGGATCGATTCAACAACTATGTTATTGTTTATGATTTTCTTTGTCAGTGTGGCTATTTACTTGTGCTAAGCATAACTTTTCGTTAAGCTGTAAACCTTTCCTTTTTAAAAATAACTAGTCAATTACCCGCGCTTTACGCGGATTTTTATTTTTATTTTGTCACTATATGATCTCTAATATTTTATTTATTCTTTTCAATGCCGTTTTCTTTTCTTTTGTTAAGTAATTATTTAAACATTTTTTTTGTTTAATTTTGCAAATTTGATATTTTTTTTTTTTCAAAATTGGTTTCTGGTTTTCTTGGTTTAATTTTTCTGTACGTAGGGTATAACAACAGAATAGCAATATTAATTAGGATTAAACCCAGACAAAAGCATATCTAAAATCATATGATTAATTGAATGGCATCAAAATTCATGTGATTTACGAAATTTAGATTTTATATGCACTTCTTCGTTACAACGATTTTATATGCACTTCCTAGTTCTTATATTTAATTTAATTCTCCTAATTTTGGACTCAAATTAATTACCCCTTATTGAAATCTATATAAATATATAATAGTGGAACTCAAACAAAGCTTCGACAATGTGACACATCATCTTTTGATGAGGTGTCAAACAAAGTAATTCCTAATTCTTATTAAATATTTTATTATGAACCCTAAGTAACAACTAAAACAAAGTAACCATAGCCTTCACCTCAATATATATTCAACATATATTGTTTGAGAAAAATAAATAGAGTGATCATGTAAAGATAAATAATTGAATTTAAGAATAGTAAAAACTAATTAGTCTTGTAAATGTAATTGTGTTTTTTGTTTGGTGTATAATGTATTAGAGTATCATAATGTATATAATAAAAGAAACACTAAAATAAATATAACCAAAAACAACACTACCAAGTATATAATATATTTAGGCTTTTAAAAAAAATAAAATAAATAAATGAAACCCTTAACCCTGCAAATATAACATGTTGGACAGAATATAAATAGGATCGAGATGCAGAAGTTGAGTGCAGATCTATGCATGATTTATAGGATTTCATTCGTAACTGATATATGGAAATAATAGTTAATCCAATTATGTGTTTGTAACTGAACTCTGCAAATTTAATCAATTATGCGTTTGTAACTGATATCAAATTAAAGAATTCAATACAGAAAATTCTGGGAATATAAAATTTAGAAGGAAAAATAAAAAATCTCAAAAATTTGAGGGAGTGACACCTCATATTTTGGTGAGGTGGAAGCATATGGTGAAGGAGTTTTGGCTCCCCTTAATATATATATATATATATATATATATATATATATATATATATATATATATATATATATATATATATATATAGATGTGTAGGATTTATGTTAATTAATTGGTTCAAAGCTCTTATGGGATATTCTATGGTCACTTTGTTTTTCACAAAGTAACCATTACTTTGTTTTGTCAACCATTGGATCATGGGTTAAAAGCTAATCCAATGGTGAAAAAGACAAAGTGTAGACAAAGTAAGGGAAAAACAAAGTGACCATAGCCTACACCAGCTCTTATTAGAGGTCAATCATATGAATTCTTTTGGTCAATTGCATTTATGATTCTCCAACTATTAGAAATGGAATAACAATTCCACAAAATTTTCATTTTAGCGGGTTAATACACAAATTTACCCCTCAATCTATTCTATATATAAAAGGCGTGCAGCCTTCTCAATTTCAATTTTGATTTGTCCTATTACCAATTCAATCCTCCATTTTTTTCAATTTTTCTTTACAAACCCTTAATAAAAACGGCACCGTTTAGGCTTACAAAACCAATGACACGTGGAGTCTTGCATGCAAAGCTCACCTCTTCCTTCCTTTTCATCGTTTCCTCTCCCTTCTCTCATACGAGTCAATGAAACTTCTATGATTTCTTCACATTACTATTAAATGTTTCCACCTCCATGCTTTTTCTCTCTCTTTTTCTGAAAAAATATCAGGCTTCCTCTTTATCTCTCTTTTCAGAGTAACCCTAGGCGCCGGCGAAGAAACGTCGTCGTCGCTTGGATTCGTTTGATATCCTGTGTGGGTTAATGATCTCCTTCCTTCTTTGTATCAAATTAACCCTAGGCCTTGCATGTCTTCCTCTAACAGCTACCTTCTATGTGCCTCGAAGCAGCAGCGCCGATTGTATTATTTTCGTCCCCGATGAGTCACTTCTCCTTCAAATTGTGATTTCTTATTTGTAAATGAAAAAAGTAAAGAATTTTTCCACGAATCCTGTTTTTGTTGCATTTAATTTGCATTTGGGTAACTTAAATTGTTTTACAGTTAACCCAAGCTCCACGGATCTGCATGTATTTCTCTATAATCACAAGTTCTGGTTACTCATTTCTTATCATGTTATTTTATTTCTTCTAGCATTTTCTCTTTTGTTACTCATTTGTTCCACTGCTCCCATTGCTTATGCGGATTTGTTATGTACAGGTTAATGTCTTTACTTGATTTTGGTCACTAATTTCATGTGTAAGCTATCTTTATCTTGGTTGGATTCCTTTTATTTTTCTCATTTTCAGCTTTACTTAACTTCCTTTAATTTGAGTATCCTTTTAATTCTCTCTACTGCAACTGAAATAGTAAATATTGTAGTGATATTTAGTTAATTTGCAATGGAGTTTTAAATTTTCGATTGTTTGTTTGAATTTACAGGATTGATAAGAAAGCATTCTATAGTAATGAATGTTAATGATCTCAATCTTCTTGATATGGTGGTTGACTCATACTAAATTTGTTGTTTCCCTTTCATTTATGTGGTAATTACTTATGGTTCTTGAAACGTAAATAAGTTATTAGTGGGCTGCTATTTTCTTGCAATGATGACAATTTTCTTAATATATCTGCTCTTTTTGTGCATTCATGAGTTTGAAAATGATCGTGTTGTTGATTAGTTCTTTATCATCTTTAAACTTATCTAGATTGCATCTGAATTTGGCTATAGATGCAGTTTCGTCTTTGCTTTTATTAAATTTTTGGGTGCTTTGTATCTTGCTCATGAATTTTCCTTTTGCTCTTCATGTCCTATTTTATCTTACAGATTGTTCTTAAGCTACTTTCTATGTTCTAGATGGTTTAGATTGAAAGCCTTATATTGTTCTAGCTATGGATTATTGCTTTCATTTGCTTGGTATATATGTGATATCATATGATATGTTACTGTTGACTCATTGGTTTCATATTTTGGTCAAATAAGTTCCAAATCTAGGTTTTTCTTCTGATTAACATTAGTAGATGGATGTGACAATTGCCATGATTATTTGTTCACAGCTCAAATTGTTATATTGATTGCATAAAGTGGGGAATTCCAGAGGAAGAACAATCAAGTGGAAATGGGGAAGGACGAGTTAATTGTCATTATAATGCATGATGGCTTACATTAAAAGAAAGAATAATTGTTCTGGGCACAATGTCCATGAATTTTTCTTTTGTGGTTATATAACTGTAATGTAGGCATGAATCATATATTGTAGTTTCTTGCACTGTCAAAACTTTTTTGAATAGTTTGTGTTTTGTATAATTTGTGTATCACGAATGAAATAGAACTTTATGCTATTCATGAGACTACATTATTCATTAATGAATTTTAGAATTGAGATGAGATAACCTTTTCTAAAGTAACATGAGAAGAAATGAATATAAAGTTACCCGCTAAAGCCTTGGTGGTTACCACGTTCCAAAAAATTGATATAAATTTACATTAAATGTTTTTTTTGTTTAAAAAACTTTAGAATGGCCAAAATACTAGACGAGTTCTCATTACTCATCTTCTATTTCTATATTTTAAATTTTATGAAAATGTTTCTCAATTTCATTTCTTTACGTTATGGTCCATCTTTCCATGTAATTCCGTAACCCTGAGAATGAAATTCACTAATATTATTGCATCACATTAATTTTTTAATATAAGATTTATTTTTCTCTTAAAAATAATAATTAGCAAACAAAATAGGGACTATGGTTAATTTATGCTCTTACACAAAAAGCAGCAAAGGAAATTAATTTCTTCCGAAGCATCGCGAGGGGTACTCCTAGTTATATATGAAACTCATATTTACTCCTAAATTAATTTTATGCACAAATGTGCCCTTATATTTATCTCCGTCACACAAATATGCCCCAAATTAACAGCCTTCATACATGGCACAAAACAGAAAGCCACATCATCTGCCATGTCACTTAATCTTTTTGGAAGAAAATTTGTTTCCCTAAGGTATTTGTCTCCTACTTTGTCTTCCATCCCTCCTATGCCATCTATCCCTATTTATGTTATACTTTTTCTTTTAAGAGCTTTGTTAACTCTTTTTTAACTTTATAATGTCACGATTTGTGTAAAAATAGCAAACCATCGTCTTCTTTGAAGCTTCTTTTCTAGTTCCTTTATAAAGTAGGAATTTGGATGGGGGGATGTTGAGCCCTATAATTCCTGAGCCAACAAAATTGAAATTGGTCGCAGCATTATCCTGGTGATGGCTTTCGAAATAGCAAGTAGGGTTGCTCTAGCTTCACCTTTACCCATACTTGGATCCAGATACTTATTATCTTCCCGATCATCAATGACCACTTTTGCTCTCCAAGAACCTCACGACTTCATATGGGGAACTAGATGGTTCAACGGTGAACCAGAGATTGCAACTTTTGGAGGAAGAAGAGACGGGGTGTTTTCTTTTTGGGTCCGGATCCTCTAGAGTTCCTAATATCTCAGCCACACAATAATATCCTAGGGAAAAAGGTGTTTTGTTTAATTATTGTTTAATTAATGAGGGCCCTAGGATCTTATTGTGTGGCTGAGATCTTAGGAACTCCACACATGGAATTCCTTGGAACTCTAGAGGATCTCTAGCCTTTCTTTTTACATAATGGGTCTGGTGGAACGTTTCACATGAGCCAAGTCAAAAATAAATTAAAATAAGTGACGTGGCAAATGTGGTGGCTCATTGTTTTGTGCTATGGCTGTTAATTTAGGGTATTTTTGTGTAATGGAGATAAACATAAGAGCATATTTGTGCATAAAATTAATTTAGGGACAAATATAAGTTTCATATATAATAGAGGGGCAAATTTTGTGTATTAACTCATTTTTAACCCAAAAACCATCCAATTACCAACATTTCATCCACACTCATTTTGACCAAAATCTAACAAATAACCTCTACAACAATATTATTGAATATCCATATCCTGTAATATTTTTTTTTATATGTAGATAAAATATGAACGAAAAGAATTGATAAATATATTGATTATAAAAACTAGTCCTACAACATATTATTTTTAAAATAATCATTTGTTTGATTACATGTGATTGTATTCAAAATTGGATGAGTTTTTTTTGTTAAGAATTAAACATTGAAAATTTCACAGTTCACTTATCCAATTTTATTTTCCTCGTCCAATTTTATTTTTCCGGTTTTAAACCAATCCAATGACCAGGTTGCTCTACCACTTATCCCAATTATTTCACTTATTCCAATAAGTATCCCAATTATTATTTCATCACTTATTCCAATTATTTCACTTATCCTAATAAGTATCCCAATTATTTCACCCACTCCATTGGGTGAAGATTTCTTTTCATCCGTTCATTGGGTTGTCGTGACATTGAAAGAAATACGTGACAACAATAAGTTTAACACTTCACTGTCTTTTCTACTACACCACTTTAATCCACATGGATGTATCCATACATTTTCGCTGCATAGATTGTTAAAAAACAAATATAACTAATTTTTATAACTGATCACAAACTTTGAAAACAGATTCAACAATATTTGGTTTTGTAAAAATTAAATCATTAGAAAAAAAAGATAATACCTTTTTCCTAAACCAGCCATGCCAAAAAGATTGTCCGGACTGGATCCGGGCACACAAGTTTCAGGTTTTAGTAGATAGAGTATCATAGTTATGGAAAGTGGACCCAGTAGGCATACTGATCCAGAAACACACATACAACTGGACTACGGGTTTATGGGTTAGTTAAAACGGGTCTAGATCTCATAAGAAGGAAGGGAAGGGAGTGTAGATCTCATAATGATTTCAATAAAAAGAGGAGAGGAGAGGAGGGAGGCGGCTCAAGTGTAGGATCTAAACTAAACTTGTTTTTAGAGGACTATTAAAAACAACTTGAATCTAAACAACTACAACTATTATATAGTTGAGAAGTTACGAGGCGTTTGGCAAAGGTTGAGACTTAGGTGAGATTAGTTAAGTCTAAAAATTGAGATGGAGTAGTTGAGATTGGGTATTATTTTTAAGTTGGGATTGAAGTATGTCCTTGTTTGTTTGGGATTTGGAGATTAAATTTGAAGTCCAAAAATGGAAAAGACCCAATTACCCCTCTAATTCAAAACTAAAAATGAATAAACAAAACCATCCCTTCCCTTGAGGAAGGGTTACTTAGACATTTCCAACCCAAATAAATAATCTCACCTTGGATCATAAAATAAGAACACCCTCCTCTAGTCCATAAAATAAGGCCACATTTTGAGATTAGAAATTAGCCCAAAAAATAAGACTTCCAAACAAACATGTCCATATCTATTTTCAAGGGCTCAAAACAAAATAATCCCATTTAAGGACCCCAAACAAACACCCCGTTAGGGTTTTAAAATGGGTTGGGCTTCAACAATAATGGGGTAAACTCATATTTAAAATTGCTTTTTTCATTAAAGAAAAACATAAAATTAGGAAAATAATCTGCTATCCCGGACTTTCTATCCCATTTTCATGTTCTCCTTTGACATGTGTAAAAAAGATTCTACGACGAGTTGATTCGGGGACAATTTAGAGTATAATAAAAAGACATTAGAATCTTTTTTACACATGTCAAAAATTGAAAGGGGGACATGAAAATGGGATAAGAAGTTCGGGACAACAGATTTTCTTCCATAAAATTACTTTGAATTTGTTTTTTTAGATGAACTTGTCATTGTATAATGAGAAAAAAAAAAGATAAGTAATTTATAATTTACTGGTCGTTATGTTTTTATTTAAGGCATTGCTTAGTATTTTTATTTTCAGAATATATTATTCAGTGGTATAGGCTATGGTCACTTTTTTTTTTATTTACTTTGTTTTCACTTTGTTTTATTTACCATTAGATTGGTTTTTATCCCATGATCTAATGGTGGATAAAACAAAATAACCATAGAATTTCCCTTATTGAGTACCTCCTTTTAATAAATTCAATGTTTTGAACTTTCTACATTATGGAAGTAAACAATGTGCTATAAAAAAAATAAACAGAATAAGTTGTTGAATAGAAGGAAGAGATTGTGTGGTGTGTTTATCAATTATAGTTAATCATATAGTTTTATTATTTTTTCCTCTTTGCGTATCGGTAACAAACTCAACAAATAACATGGTAGACTACAGAAATTCCTTATCATTTCCTCTATGATATAATAGCAAAATGGAATTTCCATATAAACAAATGTATTTTAACGCTATGAGATCAAAATAATAGAACTTGGACTAAAGTGGGCAATATCTACTTGAAATTACAGGCACAATATACATGTATATAGTATTCCAATAATATATATCTACTTGGAGTTCCTATAACATGATTTTTTTAGGAAGAAACATAACATCCAAATACTAAATATGCACCCCCACATAATTCTTGTAAGAAATCACCGTGTGAGTATGAGTTTAATAATCTCCAAAGAGTAAATAGGATTATGTTTTACCAGGAACAGTATTTGTTGCACTTGGTTTATGACATCTTTTCAACGAATTACACTCCATTCTCCACACCCAAATTCCTACACATCTCTCCCATGGTTTCCCATATCCAAACCACTATACTTAAAGAGTTAATATTGATCATGACTGGAGGCTTCATCTCCATATCCATGGAGCTTTTCCTCGGCCCGAAAAGCACCAACCTCTAGATGTAGACGGAATTATGCCATCAATATTTTTGAAACATCGAACACTCATTGATTTCTCCTTTCTTTTTTTTATACATCATTCGCCATAATTCTTGATAGAGTAAACACTTGAGTTGAAAATGATCTCACATTGGTAATAGGAGGGGTTGCCTTGGGACATGTATTCCATTTGCATATAACAGATCGTCACTGTCTTGAAGGACAATGCCATTTTTGTCCTTCAAATCGTTGTTTTTCTTCCTGTAATGACTACCCTTTTAAGGCTAGGGTTTACTAAGAGTTTTGTGGTTAGTTTTTTTAGATCAGCGAGTATTTTGTTGCAAGGTTATGGTTCATTTTTAAAGGTCTAATGCTTTGGATTCGAAGTTTTAAATTCGAGAATTGCTCGCTCCATGATGATGATGATGGTCATAAAACCGTGGAATCCAACGGCGAAGAGCATTGGATCAAGCTACATCGATGCTAAATTGACTTGTGTGATGAAGCACCTGTAGTCTCACTTCAGCAATAGTGACAATTTTCATGGAAAAGCTTTTACTAGACTTTAACTGGATAAAATATCATTTTATAAATAGAAAAAAATAAATAAATTCCATAGTGGTTGATATTTACTTTGTATACATCTTCATTCTTCAATAAAGAAACCTCTCATTCACTTCTTCATTCTTCAGTTAAAATCTCTTTTAAAATTTGTCATCAAGGGAGACATGTTATCATATGAAGCGAAACTGAATCAAAGTATATATTTAGATTAAATTGAATTGTAGTTAACCCAACTTGTTCTACAATTTTTATTTATAATAGAAATAAATAAATAAATAAGATTGAGCCCGGACATTTTCTGTTTGTCACTCCTTTGAAACTACATTCAGATTTCAGAGACAAGTTAGAAAACTTTATATGGTTAACGAGCATGTGTAAAGAGAAGATGTAGGGTTGTATATGAATTTGTGTATTGAAGGAAAATTGTACGGCAAATTAAGAAACAAAGCATGATACATGGCAGCATTTTAGTTATAGAATCCAACGAACCTATATCAGTATTAGAACTTTTAGAAAATTGAAGATGTTTACATGGTAGCAGAGGCTAGTCATACATTGATTGCTATGGTAGGAGGCTTGGATGGGTCCATCTAGTGTGACATTTTAAAGGTAATGTCAATGCAACACTAGACAATGCTCGAACTGCACATAATATGCTTACGCTTCTGTATGAAACCGATAATGTGATAACCTAAATGAACCATCCAGTTCAGCTAGCCAGAATTACCCTCTAAATCTCTACTCTTTAAACTTTTTCTAATGTACAAACAGTGGAGGCGTCATAGAAAATGTTTCAGCCCCATTACTCTTTTGCATCAGGCTTAGATGAGTCTTCAACGTCAGAAACCATTATAATGTGCTTTTCTTGGCTAGTCTCTTTCCCAACCTTTGCTTCCTTTGAATGTACATTACAGTTGATGGTGTGCCATACTGGTCTTTCTTCTTGGAACAATCTGTGGTTTAGCAAAAGATAATAATTTTGTATTTTTGTTAGGGAGGAGGAAAAAAAGAAGAAGGTTCCTAATGTTCTTTATGTATTTAACTCCTACAGTAGTAAAGATGTAATAATAGACCTTTCAGAAGTCTTTGAAATTTGAGCTACGTTAGTTTAGAGAAAAAGGGAAACTTACGGGTGCTTGCAGAGCATAGGGACTTGTACTGTAAGAGCATACTTGCATGTCGATAGCTCTGTAATAGAACTAATCATAGCTCTTGGCTCAGAGCATACAAATCTTACCTACAGATTCAAATGAAGAGTAAGAAAACAAATGCATTTCAAGTTTTCAAAAACCAAACAGAAAAAAGCAAAATGTGAAGCCAAAGGAAGTTTAATGTGTTTATTTTTCTGTACCTCAGTTTCACGAGGTTGATTTGTAAGGTCGCATAAGGTCCCATTTGTATATTGATGAGCATGATACCTACAGAAGGATAGAGGATTTAAAAATGTGATAACTTGACATTCCAAATCATAGTTCCACAAATTCTTTCTACACTTAAATTTCCCAAAAAGAAATTTCCCCTGACTCAATAAATCCATCTCAATTTACAAAATAAAAATGCGATCATACCTTTGAGATGCATCTTTTGAGCGTGGGTCTTTCAATGTAGAAACATCAGATAGGTTCCGATTGAATGACGATGTGGCTTCATCATCATAAACACCCAAAACAAATTCTTGAACCACCTGAAATGACGAAATATATATCTCATTGGCAGGAAACATGTAAACAAATGCTTTGCTTAACTTCTAATTGTCTGATATCATTGCTACATATATGAAGCAACATTTCAAGGAAGTGGTGGAATGCAGCTTTGCTTTGGCTATTTTATCCACATATATTTTATGAACTAGTTGGCTTGCTGTGATATCAATCATGATTTATTCAACAACAACAGCATGCTTTAGAACGTACAAGTAAAAGAAACAGATTTCGAAAGCAACAAGAAGAAAAATTACAAAACTGAACTTGACAGGAACTCTGCCATGCCAAAGTGGTTACCTTATTCTCATCTTCCAAATGAACCTGCCGTAACTTCTTTTGATAGCAGAATTCATAAGACCACCAACCCTCTTGCTGCATAAAAAGATGCATATAAAGTGAAAATTCATCACAGGAGACTTGCTATGGATTCTTGCAAACATGAAATAAAAATGTCTAAATTCTAATTCAACCAAGAAATAAGGGTAGGGATTGTGCAATAGAGATATTATAACATTACTAACTCTGATAAAACATCGATCTTTCAACACTTCAAGTAGTTCATCAGGTGTTTTCAATTTGACCAGTTTTTCAGTTTCCATAATCATGCTGCTCATGTTCAGCAGATTAACAGTCTTTCCACTTTTGGTTTTCTCCACCTTAGGCAAGTAACACACATAATTCTGTCCATTTTTGCTGGGCATGACCACTGACTCCTGGTCATCATCCTGAAAAATTTTACGCATCATTGAGTAAGAGCAAGTCATCAGCATTCTGCAAGCAGAATATAGGACAAAAGTTCCAAAACATATACCAGGAGGAAATATATTGATGACTATAGTTGTATCCATGGTGGTAACAAAATACTGACCAACAATCAGTACTCACTAGGCCTCACGGAGAGCATTATGGCTGAACAAAAAGGAGTTTTATCCTAGCCTAAGCATACTAGAGCCGAGCCAGAAAACATATAAAGATTACATAAGTTATATATGACAAAAATATTTATCTGTAAATGTTATACAACTCAAAAACTTCATCAACACCTACATACAAATTTAGCATTGAAAGCCATTCCTTATTCTAAAATATGTAGGCCAAACACATTTATTGAGCCATACTTGTCACAACAACATTGTAGAAAGCCCCAATAAGGGACATAATGGAATGTTGCAACCCCAAAAATTCTCAGACAATAATCATGTGCGAGGAGGAGCATGAGATACAAACATCGAGACATTTTTAACAAGAAGAAGGAATAATCACAGGCTGAGATAATCTTCCATATGCGGCACAAAATCAGGACAAGGCTGAGGTTACTTACTGGGTGAAAAGGTGAGTCTTGAGGGTGGAATTCAATCTTGTACTTTGGCTCACGAGAGGTGCGAGTGAATGTACTACCTGTCCATTGCAGAAAGTTATTGAGTCGTACACACAGAGAAGAAACTATCTTCACCAGACTAGAATGAAACAAGAAACTTAAAATCTTAACAGAAACATAATGCACATGAGAGTCTCGACCACTAAAGTTTAACGAATACTCGAAAATCGATGTTCATAATTCTTTCAAGGAATGACATTCTACGGCAGGCAGGAAGTGTTGGACATGTAAATTAGGTAATATCCCTAGTCCTTATATGTCATTGCATTTCATAGGCTAGAATTAAAAAAGCTGAAGCTAAAATGAACGAAATAAACATAAAAGAAAGTGAAATTAGGGTACAGACATGAGAAGATATAAAAGTAAAAGTAAAGACTGACCGAGATGACCTGGAAAGATCTGATCGGCTATAACGATATTGCAGATACTGTAAAATACAACAATTAACCATATCAATCTCATACTTATTCTTCAAGAATTAACCCAATAAATCTTGCCAACGATCTGATGGATTTTGCGAGCTCTGGGTTTTTCTTTTCAGGAAGAAGAAGAAGAAGAAGCTAAAATTCTCTACTTCTCCACGCTGATTCAACCAATACTATGCTGCCACGTCAATGAAGGACTGTGTCATGTCACCTGGCATTAATGGGCCTAACTACATTATCCAGCCCACACAAGTTATATAGCTCGTTGGCCCATCCGTAGTACTTGAGTATAATAAAACTTTCAGCTATCCATCCACTTCTCTATAGAAATACGCTTGAGATCGAACTATTTGTATAACAATTAGAAGCTTATTTCTATATAGAGAGGTTGATACAACAAAAACTCTTAGTATTTGAAAATTTGTGTTATAATTGAAAATTATTTTTATATAGAGTATTTTTATGTAGAGGTTCTACTGTATATTGATAAATTTAAAACAAATAGAATTGCAACAAAGATAATTCACACAATAAATTAAAACATAATAAAGCTGTTCAAGATTGTTGATATTGGTTCTCGTGAGATTGAGAGCTTGAGATTAAAACAATAATTAGAAAGCATTATTGCAACTCCTATGATTACTTTCTATAATTTTCTAGAGGTCCTAATTTCACAACAAGTGCTTTCGGAGTCTTGGCAATTGAAGTGAAATAACAAAATTTGTGAGAAAAGTAACATTAACAAAATATCATTATTAGAAATGAAATGCTCTTGATTTGTGAAATTTACAATAGAAGTCAAAGTCGATGTTGCTTTTAACCGAGGTAAGAATCACCTACTTAATATATGTAAAACTTTGCAATTAACTTAAGGAATACCGAACAAACCGAAAACTTGAGGATACTTTTTTTTTTCTAAATAGCCAGTTGATGAGAGTAGTTAGTTAATAATAATGATAATAAAATGATTAGACAGTTAATGAATGAAGTACTTTGAAAGTTCCATCAAAAGAAAAGAAAAGAAAAGTCGCCCCACAAGGCTTACACCACACCAGATACTTGGAATTCACGAAAGCCAACATGTGGAGATGTCCCACTTTCTCTATATATTAAAAAATTAAAATAAAATAAAAAACTTTCCTGAAAATACGAAAGAAAAACATGTAATAAAATAAATCTTCTTTCTTTCTTTCTTGTGGCGTTTACGTGAAGAAGCAAAGAATAATATCAATCTTTCTTTCTTTCTTTCTTTGTTCGCCATTGCACTTTTCCTTTCCCGAATTTCAATCTCCAGAACTTATATTCCTTCATTTCCAGATAAGTTTCTTCTTCTCCAAATTAGGATTTGCTTTCCTCAAATCCTAATTTGGAGTTTACATTTCATTTCTTTCTTCCATTTTTCTCTTCTTCATTCCAAGATCAAGATTCCACCTTCATTTTCTTGTTTTCGTCACTCGATTCTACCTTCTTAAATATAAAAACATTTGTTATATAATCTGTTTGATCACAAGTTGATATTCTTGTTCTTGTTCTTGTTCTTGTTTTGATCATTGTATTGTATGATTGGATTCTTGCATTTGTATATTTTGGCTGCTTAGTTTAGGATCTTAGGGTTCTTGATGGGGAAGCAAAGTGGCAAGAACAAGAAACGGGAGGGACCGAAATCCGGTGATGATTATGATAAGGACACTCAGATTTTCAATTCCATGGCTCAAGAATTGAAGGATGAAGGGAACAAGATGTTTCAAAAGAGGCATTATGAAGCCGCTACGCTTAAGTATGACAAAGCTATTAAGTTGCTTCCCAAGAATCATATAGATGTATCTTATCTTAGGAGTAATATGGCCGCGTGTTATATGCAAATGGGTATAACTGAATATCCTAAGGCTATTCGCGAGTGTAATTTAGCGTTAGAGGTTACACCGGGGTATAGTAAAGCTCTTATAAAGAGGGCTAGGTGTTATGAGGGTTTGAATAGGCTGGATTTGGCTTTGAAAGATGTTAAATTGGTTTTGAAAATCGAGCCGAATAATGCTATAGCGTTGGAGGTTTCTGAGAGGGTGATAAAAGCACTTGAGGAGAAAGGTCTAAGGGTGAATGATAATGTGATTGAGCTACCTCTAGAGTATGTTGAGCCTCCTAGTAGTTCAACTGTGGCGAAAACGTTGAAAGAGAAGACGCGGAAGAAGAAAAATAAGAAAGTTGAGGAGAAGAAAGCAGCGGAGGAAATTGAGGAAAAGAAGGTTGATAGCTTAGATGGGGATAAAGAGACTCAGGATAAAGTGGTAGTTGAGGAGAAAATTAGTGCCCCGATGGAAGTGCCTAAGAAAACCGTAAAGTTGGTCTTTGGGGAAGATATCAGATGGGCTAAGTTGCCTCTTAATTGCAACCTGGAACAACTCAGGCAAGTCATATCTGATCGTTTTCCAAACTCGGGAGAAGTTCTTATCAAGTACAAAGATCAAGAGGGCGATTTGATTACAATAACCTCTGATGAAGAACTGAGATGGGCTGAAACGTCAGCTGAATCGCAGGCCTCTATCAGGCTGTACATAGTCAAGGTCAATCCTCAGCAGGATCAGTTCTATGAAAAACCTGAGAAAGAAATAGTAAAGCTGGAGATTGGAAGAAATGGGAACACTGCTATAGAAAATGGGGGCATTTCGAAAGGCGGACAGTGCCATATTGATGAATGGGTAGTAGAGTTTGCTAAGGTTTTCAAGGATCATGTGGGGTTTGAGTCCGATGTGTATCTTGGTCTTCACGAACTTGGTATTAAGTTATATTCTGAGGCTATGGAAGATACAGTTACCAGTGAAGAAGCACAAGACCTTTTCAACACAGCAGCAGGGAAGTTCCAAGAGATGGCTGCTTTGGCACTGTTCAATTGGGGAAATGTCCATATGTCTAGGGCAAGGAAAAGGGTTTACTTTACAGAAGATGCTTCAAGGGAGTTGGTGCTTGAACAGATAAAAACCGCATACGATTGGGCACAGAAAGAATACACGGAAGCAGGACAGAAATATGAAGCAGCATCAAAAATCAAACCAGATCTCTATGAAGTCATCCTAGCTCAAGGACGCCAACAGTTTGAGCAGGCAAAACTAACTTGGTATTATACAATTAATAACAATGTTGACTTAGAATCATGGTCTTTCGATGAGGTCATGCAACTTTATAACAAGGCAGAGGACAACATGGAAAGAGGCATGCAGATGTGGGAAGAATCCGAAGTGCATCGCCAAACTGAAATTTCTAGTTTGCTCAAGGTTAGATCTAAAGCAGAGAACACGATGTTGGATGGGATTTTTAAAGACACTTCAACTGAAGAAGCTGCTGAGCAGACTAAGAAAATGAAATCTCTGATAAATCTGCTATGGGGCACTATACTCTATGAGAGATCACTTATGGAATTCAAGTTAGAGCTGCCAGTTTGGCATGAAAGTTTGGAAGTTGCGGTTGAGAAGTTTGAGTATGCTGGAGCTTCCCCAAGTGATATAGCTATTATGATAAAGAACCACGTCTCGAATGACAGTACTATGGATGGTAACATACTATGACTGATTTTTTTTTATCAGAGCTAATTATCTCAACTCAAACAAATATTTTTATTAATTGCAGGTCTAGGATTTAAAATTGATGAAATAGTAGAAGCATGGAATGAGATGCATGAAGCTAAAAGGTGGCACAGTGAGATTCCCTCCTTTCGGCTGGAACCTTTACTTCGGAGACGAGGTTCTAAACTTTGTGATGCTTTAGAGCTGGCTTGAGTTCTATACTTCAGAGATTTTATATCACGCTTGAAGCGTTATTTACTCCATCTTAAGGTACATGATCAAGAAAATCTGGACATCTCTATTTCCTTTATTTACAATCTTTAAATGATTCATGTGCCTATTATGCACATAAATATGTACAGATTTTCCAACCATTTTGATGTTTAGTTTCCTTAACTGCCTACTTCGTTTCATCACAGAAGTGCTTGGTTTCATGCATATTCTATGTTTTGTCTAATTTTGTTTACCCACTTGCAGATCAGTGATATTTTCTTATAACATCTTAGATTTAGTTTGGTAGCAATTTAATGGGTGAACCCAGTGCTCCATGAACAAAATATAAATCCAGCTTGATGTCCAGTCCGGTACTGACGACATTGCTCGTTGCATGTTCTACAGGTTTATTTGCGATGCACACGGTAGATACAATTTGAGCCCATGGAAACATAGGACCAGATATTGTGGAACTGTATTTTGTGCAATATTATCAGAAAACAGAATGTACCATATTACTTTTTCATGATGATGACAAGAGTAAGCTATTCAGTTCCTGTCGTTCTTCATTGACATTGTCATTGTCTTTTGCCAACTCTTTAATCTAACAAGAGTCACTAATGTCTAATATCAGGATATTACATGCTTCATTCATTTTATCAATTAGCTGCTGTAATTCAAGTTTGGTTGCCGTTTTCGTTCATTCTAAGCAAGAAACTCTCCAGTAGTTATACGTTGCCAAGGGCTATTCTCTCCAAATGCTGAACTTGCTTTATAAGGTTCATTTGTCTTGTTGTAACAGAAAAATTTGGCTCTTTTTAACTGTAATGGTTTGGGACATTTATTGTACTATTAACTCAATTCGGATTGCAAAGATTACCCTGTGTTTTTTAAGGTATCTGCTTCTAGATGCACTCTCTTAGCATTGTATCTCATCATATTGTAATTACAGATAATGATGGTGTTAATATATAAAAAAATTTGTTGAAAGCTTGTTTCACTAAAAATTTGGGGTTCAAATTATTATTATTATTATTATTATTATTATTATTATTATTATTATTTATTGTTATTATTATAAGCAGCAGCAGCTGCTGCTTTGAAACTGAAGTGTCTCGAAGCTTTGATGATATTTGACAAGGACTTCACAAGGATGATATGATTCTTGATGTATTGCTTAAAACAACTAATTGTTATGTTAGTACACTTTTGGAAAATCACATTATTCTCCAACACTAATTACATATAATCTTGATCAAATTCACAGTGCAAATGTTGCACAAGAAAGAACATATGCAATGGGTAGCCTAATTAGCATTGTAGTAAAAGACACTAGGTGCTAATTAGTCTGTTGGGGACCTTTAAAGACTAATCAGGATTAGTCAGGGAAACTAGTTGAGTTATGAACTAATCATTTATTAAACTTCTATGAACATTAGTACAAATAACCAGTGTTCTCATTGTTCTAGTGATGCAATTATCAATGACAAACGCATGAATTAAACTATGACATTTATTTTAGAAATTGACTAACTTGAAAATTACATGCTCCTGAGCTCCCCAAAGATTAGCAAATTACAGTTGGACGATTGAGATTTGAGGGTAGGAGGAAAACAATGTTATTTGAGCTTTAATCCACACTCTACTTTTAGAAAATCATCCTCATGAGTTTCAAAATCAGCAATCATATTGCTTCTCACCCTCTTTCCAAACATTATACTAGAATCATAAAAACTATTACATGCTAATCAGACTTGGTAGAAATGATAAGACACTCCATCTTCATCTTCTGTTTGAAATGTTTGAGGTTCGAGTCTCACTACATCAAAATTCAGCTATTATTAGTAAGTAATATGTAACTTTCATCGTAAACCTTCATCGAGATCTATAGTTTGCTCACACCTTCATATGCCATCTTACCACCCACCATCCATTCCAATCGAGTACACGATGGAGACGTTAAGCAAGTATGTTGTTTGTTTGAAGACGAACCGCTAGCCATCGATTTTCTTCCAAGGTAATAAGAAACTAAGATGTGTCGAGAGTATATTGGCGCCCTTTACTGTTTTAGAGATACATGGGAAGAGTATATTGACCAGAATCAGAAGCTATAGAGGATACTAGACTAACCAGAGAAGCTTGAATAGCAGTTAGTACTGCCACACCAAAAAAGAGGAAACAATCCACAGTGAGAAAAGAAATGGCACCAACAACGATCACATTTGTAACAATGCTTTGCACGAAGAGGTCGAACAATCTGTTATTCATCAAAAACACAAAATTAGAAAAAGAAAATTCAAAACAATCCTAAAACATGAAGAAGAATGACTTCATATGGGTAACAACATAAAGATAAACAGTACCTTGCATGTCACACAGAGTTGAGACCAATTTACAGCCAGCAAAGCAGGATCATTTATCCCAATCTTCAACAGAGGTTCCTACCATAATAAAAGAATATATACAAAAGACGCTTAGAGAACAGAAAATACCTCCTTGACTTCTTTGTGGGTCCGAAAATACTACCTTGAGCTTAAAATTGTAAATGAACTTTTGTGGATTTAATAGTTGTACGTTTTTAACACTAATGTGAAATTAAAGCAAATACTGATAAAATAAAATATAAATTAGAAACCACTCGCCACTTCATAAACATAATCCTTATAACCACCAATTGCATATAGTTCATGAATGAGTAGCAATTCAGTTTTTTACAGAAAACAAAATTAAAAAATTACTGGCAACAAGGTGACGTTATCATATGCAAAGAAGTTTGAAAATGGAGATATTTTCTAAAATTTAGAAAAAATTGGAAATCTGAAAGCTAGTTTTCAATTGTTGATGGGAAATATTTCAATAGAACCTTATTTTCCATTTTCTCAGAAAATATCTGGAAAATGGCATGTTCTCTAAAACAAGACAAGGCTTAGAATATTTGGGTTAAGAATTTAGAACTCACATTATCTTTCATGCTTTGTTGGTCATGCACATTCATTCTAATGTATCCTGGATCCTTCCTGTAATGAAACAAGGAGAGGAAGAGAGAAAAGTCAAGTCAAACAGCATGATCACAAGATTTTAGATTGAAAAGAAAATCTCTAGTGCATTCTCTCATCAGGATTATAAACACAAAGCAACTTTATATGCAGTCAAATGTTATCAGGTGGACAGGTACAACACATCTTCCAACTAAAATGGTCCAATTTCCAAATTTTGTGGAACTGTAGTATTATACTATGAAAATTTCCTTAATTGTACATCCATGTGGACTTCCCCACATAGTGCCATGTGACATTCGAAATGTGTTGCGGCATCGTATACATACTTGCCGATATAAATTATAACACAACTTTTAGATTATTTTATCAGAGAAAATAAATAGTATAACCAGACAAAATAGTGTCACTTTGATAACGCATGCCACAAGAAAGTTCAGCTGATGATCCAAAAACTAAATGAACTATGTAACACATACCTGCTACACCTGTAAAACATTACAAGTCCAGCAGTTGCTGAAAGAAAGCCGAGCCTGGCAATAAGGCCAAAGGTATCTGTTAAACTTGGTATATTAGGATCTGCAACGACAGTAATAAAAGTAAAATGTTAATGAGAAACAGCAATAGTATAAATACAAATTTAAATAACGTACATGAATGCAATCTCAATGAATCATCGTGAAAAACCCTAAGATGGAAGTGTAAGAAAAGTATACCCATAATGACAGAATGAACATATGTCACTAGTAGTATTAGTATTATAGTCCACACTATAGGTGCAAGTCCCAGTTTAGACAAACGTCCCAGGCGGCTGCTTCCATCACACCATTTTTCAAACAATCTACTAGCCTTTCCCTGCATAATCATATTTGTTTAAGCATAGACTATTTTGGAGGCTAACTTTAGGAATATTTAAAATAAGTTAAGAACACACTTGAAAGAAAATAGATCATTTAATGTTTCATCTTAGCAAAAAGTATGAACATCTGACCAACAAGTCTCACTACAAAGGTAGAATTGAGCTGATATTACGAGTAGAAATGAGGATGCAGATCTCTCATAGAGAACAAAATTGTAAGTGAATGCTCCATATATGCGAAACATATTCTTAAGAAATAGTGCTAGTCATAAACTGAAACTTCAGGTAAAAGATCATATTCAACGAAATAATTTGTAAATCATGTGCGCCGCAAGGAATATATTCTTATTTGATAGTCAATAGTCGATACCCATACTTGAGTCCATACAACATAAAGTGAATCCAACAGAACAGGTTAAACCTAGTTCTAGCTATGGTAATCACGCCTTTCTTTCAAACCATATCAATTTTGCGAAGTAATCTTCACGATATTCCTTTTAACTGATCACAAAAAATGAAGTGGTGGATAGTAAATAAACCCAAATTTATTCAAGACAAACATGAAACATGATGATTTCGAATCACAAATCATTAACATCAAGCCCTCAGTTATGAGAACTCTCGACTGACATAACAAATGCAGACAAAACAGGAAACTATCTGTTCCAGTAATCTTACTAACCAATTTAAAGTATTTTGGTTATGAAGCACCTACAAGCAAAAAAGCAACTTGTGTGTGATTCTTGTCAGAAGCAAGCTGAGCTGGTGTAAGGCCAGTATTATCAGTCACAACCAAGTCTTCTCTCTTCCCTGCCTGTACTAACAGTGTACAAGCATCTAAATTACCCTTAATTGCAGCCCAATGGAGAGGAGTGCAACCTGATAGAAAATTATTCCAGCATAAAAAGATCATGCGACAAGGATGTTTTCTATAAATTTAAATTATGCATCAGACAACAAATTTGGGTCAAGAAACTGAAGTATTAGCATGTACCTTCCTTATCCTGCCGTCCCCTATACGCATCCAGAAATAAAAGAAGGCATATGAAATGGGCAAAACCTTTATATGCAGCCCTAAAATTCTCCAAAAAAAAGAAAGAAATGAACAAATCAAAAATCAACATTTGAATCACTAGTAATGAGAAATATGATATAAAATCTCAAAGGCAACAATTAAGTCGGGCCAGAGGGGTTCAATTTTTGATCTTTACAGGTTCATAGCATACAGGTTTTCGATGGGTTCAGGTTACCCCACAAGTATTACATCAAAAAGAAACTCAGATCAAAATTGGACTACATGGTGAGAAGTTTTTTTCCCTACAAAGCTGTAGATGCGCAATAGCAAAATATTGTTTATATAATAACTTCTGTGTGTTAAGAACTCATGAGTGAAATAAAAAATAAAATGCATTCATTTTGCAGTTCTGTGTTAACTTATTTCAAAAGCTATCCTACATGCAGTTCTGTGTTAATTCATTTTGAAGTTTTACATTAGAGTTGATCACTTGTTTGGGATGGATTCTCTAGTCAAATAAGGATCGTCACCTAGATAAATTTATTTCAAAACACTATCATTTGTATATGGCAAATCAATGACAAAAATGTAGCATGACAAGCAAGGAAGATAAATTATTGCTGTAAGCACATAATATATAACAACATGCTTTGGTAGCATAACAGAAGAATACACATTTTGGAACGGAACGGACCAGAAATTTATCCTAAGGTCCAAAACACAGGAAGGGTCCGCTTAAATACAAGGGTTTCTTGGAAGCATCTGCATAACAAATATAAACTGCTGTTTACATAATGCTTGTTACAAAACCATATAAATTAAATTTATCAACAATAGTTCATCTCCAACTAAACTGTTTCTCATAACAGGCAAGTTTGTCCTTAGGTTTATTAATTCTAATTTTGGCACAATAGACAGAATTGAAGCTTGCATGGTATTTCAATTCTCAAGACATGATCGCCACGTTGATAATAATTAAAGTTCTAGGGGAAGTGATCAAATACCAGTGTAAAGGGCTTCTTCCATCATTATCAGGAACATCAGGATCGGCATCCCAATTTGAGACAATGTGATGGAGGAAAGACGTTTGACCATATTGAGCTGCAACATGTGTTGACTGCAATTATGCAAAATAAATAATCATGCAATTACACAAGGAAATAAAATGAAGTCCTAAATAACTCCTTAATTATCCATTCCAGCTTGATATTTAATTTTGAATATTATCATTTTCCGCAAGAACTGGATTTAAATGCTTACACCGCGAAATGCTGGACCATGCACCTAGCTTCTTCATAGTTATCATCCTATGTTTTCTTTTTAAATTTGATATTAAGATTGAAACATTAGGATTGAAAAGAAATGGCTCGGAAAGCCCCATAAATGAACATAAAAAAATAGCACTTGTGCAAAAAAGTTGGTCATCATTGGGTGAGAGGTAATCACACACCAACAACAACAAAGCCTTAATCACAAAATGATTCGGTGAGTGGTAATCACACACCAATGGAAATAATTATATTCTTTGAAGAAATCATGCAAGAGTCTTACATCAGAAAAACTAAAATGGAAGAAATGATCCTTTTACCATGCATTTCTAACCAACAGCTACATACGTTCATCATGAAAGGTGAAACAAACCTGATAGCCATACATATCTACAGCTTCTAAACGAGCGCCCTTCTGGAGTAGAAGTTCTGCTACTTGGATTGCACCTCGAACTGTACTCCAATGTAACGCTGTCTGGCCACTATGATCTGTTGCATTTACATCTCCTCCACGCTGGCATTAAGAATACCAAAACATTCTAGTTAACACAATTTCCAATAAAATGAGCTGATACAACCTGGATTAATCGGTCCGAGCTCGGTTATTTGTGTAATAAGAAATCTTTTATTATTTAGTAGTGTTTATATTATAGGAGTTATTTTATTGTTTTAGAAGTTTATGTCATTTTCTTGGGGCGGGATAAAGAGTAGGTGTCGAGTGTCCTTTACAACTGAAACATCCTCCATTTATTTTGTGTGATGCATAATAGAGGCTGCAGATCATATTACTCGAACCGGTATATGAATGATCCAAACTTGCTTATACCTCGATGATCTTCTCCAAATCACCACACGCCGCCGCTGTATATATAGTATGCCTCAATATCTTCTCCCCGTTGGCTTCATTGGCGGATGTCAATTCTCCTTGATTGTGTTGCACCTCCGACGACGACATAATCGCCGATGATATGGATTTTTCAATTCAAAATAATTTATGTGATTCGAGACGATGCCCATTTCAACCCTTCCCGCCCGAATTTATCTCCTACCTTTTTGTTTATTTCATAACTAGCCACTATACCATACATTGTTTCAAACTGGTCAAAATCTCGGGCTATGCGCGGGTTATAAAATGGTCTTAAATTTACAATCAAATTATTGGTGTAGGCTATGGTGACTTTGTTTTTGAGTTATTTTGTTTGTACTTTGCTTTATTCACCATTAGATCACTTTTCACCCCATAATCTAATGGTGGACAAAACAAAGTAATGGTTACTTTGTAAAAAACAAAGTGACCATAGAATTTCCCCAAATTATTTAAAGGAATATTCCTTGTAAACAAAGTGACCATAGAATTTCCCCAAATTATTTAAAGGAATATTCCTTGTGAATTTTAGGTTTAACGGTGAGATTAACCCCTGAACTTGGGCTCAATTGATAAATGACACTCCAAACTTTTAATTGTAACAAAAATTTCTAAACTTGCAAAATCGTATAAACTAACCACAAATTGCTGACATGGCAGAGTAAGTGATATTCAAACTCTTGAAAGCGCGTGAAAGTGTTGGAAAACAAAAAAAAAAATTAATTAAAAAAATCAGAAAAATTAAAAAATTAAATAAAAATTAATTCTTTTTCTTCTTCATCATTTTATGTCTCTTGTTCTTCATTTTCATTCATTCTTATTCTTCATTCTTATTCTTTCTTTTTCTTTCTTCTTCTTCTTCTTCTTCTCTTTTTCTTTGTTCCAGATTTTCCAGATTTCTGACGGAATCTGGAAAAATTTCAAATTCCGTCTGAAATTTTCTGAAATTTCCAAATTTCCAACGGAATCTTCCAAATTCCGGTCAAAATCTGGAAATTTTCTGAAATTTTCAGATTTCCGACGGAATTTCCAACGAAATCTGGAAAAGTTCCAAATTTTGTCGAAAATTTCCACATACAAAGAAAAAAAAGAAGAAGAAGAAAAAAAAAAGATGAAAAAGACAATGAAGAAGAAGAAGAAAGAAGAAGAAAAATTAATTTTTGTTTAATTTTTTTTCTTTTTAAATTTTATTATTTTTTATATATGTGGAGTTTGACTTTTCAACAACCAATGACATGCTGTCACGTACCGCGCGTGTAGTCCAATTTTTGGCTGCAATTATACAATGTCGGATATGAGGGTTAATTGTTGCAATTGAAAGTTTTTACGGAGTTAGTTCATACAATTAAGCAAGTTTAGGAGGGGTTTTGTAACGTTTGAAAGTTCAAGGTGTCACTTGTCAATTGAGGACAAGTTCGGGGAGTTATCTCACTATCAAGCCTAAATTTTAAAAATAATTGTGTAAAACCATAAATATTGTATTATTCATTTGTTTTGAAATCAGTAATAAATTATTATTAACAAAATTAAACTGTTTGAAAGTACAATTAGAAATCATTTGTTCTACCATTCGAAAAACATATACAAAATTTTCCCAAAACGAATGTGACTTCTTTATATAAATCATTATATTTTGTAATCCATTATATCTCATGTTTGTTTTACTAACTGATGATGAATGTAATAGACATTGAAACAAATTTATCAAAAAACATGAACATCAATTCTACAGTAATCTATAGCGAATATAAATGGCGTTCATGACCTCTTCCAGTAGTATAGTTGTAGATACACAGACAATGCTATAAAGTCGCTCATAAAAGCCGATTTCAAGGTGCAAAAAATGTTCAATTCCATGGACCAATAAATCACATGTAAAATTTATTAGGCCACGTGTGTAATTGGTCATTTCACATGCTTGCAATTTCTATAAGAAAGTCCAAGAAAGGCTTAATACATCCGTGCCCCCCTGAACTTGTTTATTTTCGCCACTTGAGTCCCTAATCTAATTTTGGGTTCTATTTACCCCTTAACGTTTTTATAAGTGAAACTATTGGGCCCTTCGTTGCTGACGTGGCAGACTACGTGGAGGAAAGAGAAAAGAAAGCAAGTGGCAAAAAAAAATTAATTATTTGGTCCCAAAAAAAACTCATAAATGCCCATTTTTCTTTTCAATCTTTCAAAAATACCTTCTTCTTTAATTAATTCAATTCAAATAGACATATCTAATCTAAAACTGAAAATCGAAACCAGATATTACAAATCCAAACTAAATAAATAAAATTTCATTAGAAACTATAAAAGGGAAGGAAAAACCAGAAATTAGAAACAAAAATTAATTTGATATTGCAAATTTAAATTGTTTCGGACAGGTTTAGATCGTCCGGTAGCCGCTTTCTCCGTGCACCAGTTGCCCGGAGCTCAATTAGCATGTTTTTTGAGTGTAAAAACATCACTGCCTACGCATTACAACAAATCAATTTCCAAATTAAAAAGGGAAATCGAAATTGAAATGGAGATGTAAGTATTGTTCAGATTTGAAAGCCTTGCCAGAAATTGGGGAAAATGTAAGCTGTTCGCGATGGTGTTAATGGTCGGATTATCCGCTGTCGGAGAAATCCAAGCCTCAGTCTGTTGAAGAATCTCCGCCGTCCGGAGGAACAATGGCGGTGAAATTGATGGATGTAAAACTGACGGAGGAACTCAAGGTTTGGTTTGTTGAAGAATCTCCGCCGTCCGCCGGAGGTGAAATTAGACCGGAGAGAAAGAGAGAGGGAATATAGAGAGAGAGAGGAGGAGGGTTTGAAGGCAGAGAAAGGGAAAGGGATGAAGATATTTTCTTTTCTTTTTCTTTTAATTATTTTTATTTTTAAATTTTTGTTATGTTTTCAAATCAGTCCTTAAAGATATTTTGTTTTTTCAATTATGTCCTAAATTCTGACGTGGCAAGCGCGTGGAGTACACCCGAGTTTGTGCGACTGGTCTTTGTATGACGAAGAGCCCAATAGTTTCACTTTTAAAAACGTTAAGGGGCAAATAGAACCCAAAATTAGATTAAGGGCTCAAGTGGCGAAAATAAACAAGTTCAGGGGGGCACGGATGTATTAAGCCTCCAAGAAACTCTCTATTTCTTACTATCAACAATATAATACCAAAAAGATAAAACAAATTAACAGAAAAGAAGTTTATGTTAGACTCTTAAGTCTAAAATTGCTTTGTCTAGCTTAATGATAACATTCATAGTACGATTTTATGCATGAATTTTAAACATGTTCTCTCACAATAACCATATAACTAATTTTTAATCCTTTATTTTGTTCTTCTGTGTAGCCTGCAGGCTCAAGTCTCACCAGTAAAAGTTCTGTTTCACATATCAGCGATACAACGATGTTAAGCCCTATTTTCACCAGTAATGTCAATGTCTAAGATTCCACTATTCTTCCTCCAATATTTTCTAGCATTAAACTAATAGTTTAAAAAGAAGAATCTTCTTTTAAAACTATGAACTTGAGGATATCTTGTATCGCCTCTTCCATGAATACACCCTTATCCGATGAATGTTCATGCGCCAAGTATATAGTTCAGATATTATTTCTTGTTTTTCAGATGTTAGTACAATTATATATATATATATGACCATTTTTCTAAATTTAGCATCTAATTGCAACAAAAAAAATTATAGCATGAAATTGGTAGTCAAGTTGAATGCACAATTTCACTTTCTTTTCCATGTCTATATCTGCTCCAATAGGTTGATGATTTGAAAAATGTGATTAGATTGATGTTCGAGCTTTAGGTGAAAATATGTTCATACCAAGCTAACATGTTACAAATCGGAAGGGTAACTCATCAAATCACTAAAGTGCATCAAATATGGCACGCTTTTCTTTGTTCATCCTTTCGATTTTTGTCTGCTCTCCCCTTCTTCCTTTCATTCTTTGACTGTAAAATTCAGGAAAAGATTCATGCTTACTTGTATACACGAGTTTATTAGAACCACATGTATACATGAGTTTTCATATACTAAGAAGTAAGATCAGCACCTGTTCTTTTCTCTCTCTCTCTTTTCTTTTTCTTTTAACTTTGTTTCATAGTTTTATCTACCTCAAGTCATGCATCAAAAGCAAGCCTTGTAAAATCAGTGGAAACTTTATCATCAAATACATTATGTCCACTCCTTATTTAATTGCAAAGCTAGATGAAACTTAGTAGCTATTAGTTTTTCTATTTATTGGATTGCAAAGAGAGAGGTATACTATAATATTTCAAACTTAAAAATTCAACCCAAGTAATGAAAATACACTGTCCTGGTGAAGGATTACCAATGTACCACTATATATCGGTAATTAAAAAGCAGGTAAAACAGATTGAAGTGCAGTCTCCTTAATTCTTGAAAAAAAAACTAACAATGTAACTATTAATCCTCTCAACAATTTTCATTCAAATTTGGAAGAACAAAAGATTATGCAACTGGGAAAGGCAAGGGATGCAATGAGAAACGTTACCATTTCCAGATTTCGGATATATGAGTTGAAATAAGAATCTCACAACAATATCTGAGATAAAATATGCATGATATCATCAAGATTGGATTATTACAAATTGAAGTCTCCGAAAAGAAATGGTTTCCTGGGATATACTCATATTAAATTGGAGGAAAGAAGCATACCTTAGGCTGCAAACTAATAACTCAGTTTAAATTAAAGTCAGTCTATACATGGATATGTTGGTGCTCATGTGATTTGGTTTTTAACTATATATCAAAAAGCATGTAAAACAAGTAAAGCTGCAAAGTTGCAGCTTGTGAGATCAACCAAAAGAAATAAACACAATTTTCTCACAAAAATTAGAAATTAATACGCAGAATTGAGCATAAAAGCAAGCATCAAAGGAATAGTGGAGAAGGAGAAAGATGTGAAGATTTGAAGAATCATCTTTGTTATGATGTGAAGCTTGATTTTCTTATTCTTCCCTCCCATATCTTTGACATCTTCCATCAACAAATCCTCCTCCTCCAATTAATTTATCATTTGATTCAAAGGAAAACTAAAAAAGACAGATATTAGCTAATGCAAAAAACAAAACAAGCTTAATGCTCCTCTTTCCATCTTCCTAACACATTCATCAGTAAGAGGACAAGGTAAACACGTTCTAGGAATTTAATCAAACATGTATGACGCAGTCCAAATCGCTAGCAACATAAATTAAGAATTTGGTAAAAAGCCATAGAGAAAATTTATATAGTTACTTCACCGCCGACGGGCAGACAAGAAAGGTAGAGGCCACTACAGTTGTTAAAGGAAGATTAGCGAGTCCGATCACTCGAATATGAGGGACTAAATAATTACGTAATGAAAATAGAAAGCAACGAAAAGCTTACATGAAGACTCCTCCGGTGACGAAAGGTTGAATCCTCTTTCTCTCTTTCGGTGGTGGTTCGAATTATAGCCATACAGTATAAAGTAACGGACATGGAAAAACAATCGGCAATGGATAGTGGCCAATAAATGAAAGTTTGAAAACATTTCAAAGCATGCCAAAGATTTAAGATGAGAGTTTGAATGAGAGAAGACAATCTGAGTGGAAAAAAAGAGACCCGAAGACACCTAACTTTTATATCAAAATCGGTCTAACGTATAAAATGGTACCAATTTAAGCTCAACATCAATAAAATGGTGCTAATTTACAATTTGGTAACAAAATTTGATATCCATATGCACATCTTGCCTATGCCAAATTTCTGTGTGATGCCGAGACTACTTTGAGTTCATTATCAGCCAACCCGCAATCGAGGGGTTTATTTCTTATATTCGTCCAATCAACTTATTTCGTCAATCACTCTGTTGACATTATGTCCCTTATGTTTTCCCTTATTTGGGAGCATCGATCGTTTTAGAAGCACGCACTGTGAACTATGTCCATTTGCAGTGGCCATAAAGCTGATACTTTATGAAGATATCTGCCTCTCTTAACCTTAGCTCAAATACCCGCCTCCTAGTCCCAATGGACTAGGGTGGATCGCTTATGTCAGTGCCAACATCTGATCAGGGGTGGCAGAGTCCTACGCCAAGTATGAAATCTTGTCACCAAATACACTTCTCCTTCATATATATCTTAACTCCGAATTTGGTCGTCCAAGAATAGACATTGTCGATGTTCCATTGAAGACTACCTCTCATAGCTTCCTTGAAGTCTTATTGATGCCTTGGCCCGAGAATGCCTACGGGCGAACTTGCTCCCTGATATTCTCCTCCACTTGAACTGCCAACCTCCTCATTGACGAAACTTGTTTTTCTTTGAAGAGTGTATTCAACTACACTTGACGCTTCATTGAGGTTCCGCTTATTAACTTTCATGACACATGATCTTCAATTGTCAGGATCTTGATTGTCCTATTTTATATCCTCATCAGCAGGCTTATATTTCGCTATACAATTTTCATCGACTATTGCCTCATTTTCAACGTTCGACAAAAGATACACTTATTTGTCCCGAAACATTATGATACTTCAATTCTCTGCTACACGCTCAAAATTATGACTACTGAACATTCACACGAACTCTCACCTTAATGCATGCTACAACTCTTGGCAAAAGAAATATCAAAGTCGCGGAAAATAGATTGAAAAATTTCTAGTCTTGTGAAAAAATGTTGCTTGTCTCGAAACGTTATAATATTTTAGTCTGCTACAAGCTCAAAATTCTGACTAATCATTCGCGCGAACTCTCACCTTAATTCACGCCACAACTCTTGGCAAAAGAAATTTTAAAGTCTCGAAAAATTGATCAAAATTTTTTTGGACTTGTCAATTTTATTTTTTCTTTTGATTGGTGGTTTTCCTTATGGTTCTTCTTCTTATATCCAGGGTCTTTTTATGTATCATAATCTTCTCACCACTCATTTATTCTCATATTAAGGCATTGTAATATTTCGCACCCTTCAAATATCTCATATATTAGCTTGAAGGGACCCGTTCGGGTCCATTCCCCCTCCCGCACTTGTACCATCATTGTCCTCGGCGATGTGGGGAAAGAAAGTGGTCATGCAACATCGATCGTGATAATAAACTGTAGCCAATCACTTCACACCATTAACTAATCCAATAAACCATTCAGATCATCTATCACCCACAATCTTGGTTCCTTCATAGTTGACATCTTTATACTCGATCGATACAATCACCTCCACTTTTTCAAACTTTACACCTCGCAAAAGAAAAACAAAGAAAACATACCACAATACACACTACAATAGTGAATGTTCGTAGTCAAATACACAAATATAAGTCAACCAACATTCACGAAAGAAAGTAAATATTAGGATAAAACTCAAAATAAATTCACAATGTCTTTAAGGCCAAAATGGAAACCACTCACAAATAATCGTTCATATCAAAATGAACTTGGTTTACTGCTTTACTCTGTTGAGACGCTTTCAAACTCTTTCGCGAAAAACTCAAAGATTTGAAAAAAATCATTTGACGTGAAATTAATAGATACATATTTTAATTAATTACACGTAATTGTTAATTTAATACTTATGTTAAAAAAGTTTAATTCACACTTTAGGATTTAAGGTTAGGGTTTCAAAAAAAATCATTCAAAGTGAAATTAATGGGTTAAACCATAAACAACCCCCTAAACTTGGTCAAAAAAGTCACTTGTCCCCCCCCCCCCCCCCCCCAACTTCTGGAACATCCTATTTGCCCCCTCAATTTGTGAAAAGTGATACACTTAGCTCCCTCAACTTGTATAAAATGATGCAGTTAGCCCCTCATGTCCTATTTGGCGATGATATGTCAAAAATATTAAAATTAAGAGAGAGTGAACATGTGAAAAAGAATATCAAAAGAACCCCAAAAGTTTTATTTTCTATTTCCATTTTCTTCCTTTTCTTTAAAAATTAAATTCAAAGAGCATTCTTGGAGTCGAATTCTGAAATTCTAGACTAGAATCGTCGGAAATTTCAAAATTTGGCTTTCAGATTTTAGAATTCAACTTTTCGGCCACCGAAATTTGGCCGTCAAATTTTGGAATTTCTGAATCCAGCCGCCGGATTCCGGATTTTCTGAGGTCAGATTCTGAAATTTTAGATGTAAGAAGAAGAAAAAGAAAGAAGAAAAATGAGATGCAAAAGAAAAAAGAGAGGAAATAAATGACCAATTTTGTAATTTTTAGAAGAGTATAGTTCAATCTCTCAATGAGAGTGAATTTGGATGAAAAGGAGGCTAAATGTATCATTTTTCACGAGTTGAGAGAGCTAAAAGGATGTCCAAAAATTAAGGGGGCAAAGTGACTTTTTTAGCCAAGATAAGGACTGCATATGCTTTAAGCTGAAATTAATAGTAAATGTTTGAACAATGATTTAATTAGTTACTAATTTAAATTGGTTACACGTAATCGTCGTTTATTTAAAACGTTAGTTTAAATTTAAGTGTTATTCTACGAATTAACCAATTTAAATTTTAGTAAATATAATTTTATAGAAGAAAAAATAAGGCTGAATACATTACTTCTCCAAGTTGTTCATAAACTGCATTTGACACCCTCAACTTAGAAACGTAACAACTAACCTTTTCAACTTGCATTTTTTTAACAACTAACCTCCTGACGATGACGTGGAGCATTCTCCACGTGCCATCTGACATGCTTCACGTCAACGTGAGAGTGCGCCACGTCAAAGTCAAATGGTTAGTTGTTAAAAAGATGCAAGTTGAGGGAGATATTTATAGAAAAAAGCAAGTTAAAGGGGTTAATTGTAATGGCTCTAAGTTGAGAGGGTCAAATGCAGTTTATAGACAACTTGGAGGTGCTAAAGATGTATTTAGCCAAAATATAATTTATGAGGCATTATTTTTGTAGTATTTTTTTTGATTTTTCATCCGGTTTCCGAATCACATTGGGTCTACTAATTTGGATTCAAGGCGGATCCAAAAATTATGATATTTAAATCTTTCCTAATCGCCGTTGTGGGGATCGATCTGCAGAATTACCTACCAACCATGGTGTGAGTTTTGTTTTTTATCTGAATAAAAATTGGTTAAAAATGAAAATAAATGTGTTTTTACTTAATTTATCGGATAAATTGGTTGCAGTGTTTGTTTGTGTAGGTAGGGATCCGTTGAAATGGCCCTTGTGTCGTCGTCGTCGTCGTCGTCGTCCCCTGCATAATCCATCCATCTATCCTCCAGTCAACCCTAACCCTAAACCATCCATCTCCTTCCAACCAAAACCCTTCATTTATTATACGCCTTTCATTTATTCCACTTCAATTGAAAATCCGCGTCGACGATTATGTCGTCGGAGATCGAGGTGGTCGAGGATGTACAATACAATCAAGGGGAATCCACATCCGCCAACGGGATCTCTAATGGTGACGGTGGCGAGGTATTGAGGAATAATATATATACAGCCGCGGCCTATGGTGATTTGGAGAAGCTTCAGAGATTGGTCGAGACTGAGGGTTGCTCGGTTTCCGAACCGGATGGCCTTGGCTACTACGCTTTGCAGTGGGCTGCTCTCAATAATCGCACTGCTGCTGCTCAGTATATCATCGAGGTCTTTCTTTTCTTTCCTTTTGCATTCAATTTCATTAGTAAGCTTCATTACCGCGCCTTTTAGTGTATTTCTTGAGTTCACCGTATTAGGAAGTTTCGATCATTCATATATCTAATACGATATAAAGATTTTTGACCTCATTTTATTGGAATTGTGTTAACTAGAATGTTTTGGTATTCGTGATGACAGCGTGGTGGAGATGTAAATGCAGCAGATCATAGTGGCCAGACAGCGTTACATTGGAGTGCAGTTCGAGGTGCAATCCAAGTAGCAGAACTTCTACTCCAGGAGGGCGCTCGTGTAGAAGCTGTAGATATGTATGGCTATCAGGTTTGTTTCACCTTTCATGATGAACATGTAGCTGTTGGTTAGAAATGCGTGGTAAAAGGATCATTTCTTCCATTTTAGTTTTTCTGTTGTAAGACTCTTGCATGATTTGTTGAAAGAATAGAATTATTTCCATTGGTGTGTGATTACCACTCACTGAACCATTTCGGGATTAAGGCTTTGTTGTTGTTGTTGTTGGTGGTGTGTGATTACCTCTCACTCAATGATGACCGACTTTTTTGCACAAGTGCTATTTTTTATGTTCATTTATGGGGCTTTCCGAGCCATTTCTTTTCAATCCTAATGTTTCAATCTTAATATCAAATTTAAAAAGAAAACATAGGATGATAACTATGAAGAAACTAGGTGCATGGTCCAGCATTTCGTGGGTATAAGCATCTAAATCCAGTTCTTGTGGAAAATGATAATATTCAAAATTAAATATCAAGCTGGAATGTGTAATGAAGGAGTTATTTAGGACTTCATTTTATTTCCTTGTTTAATTGCATGATTATTTATTTTGCATAATTGCAGTCAACACATGTTGCAGCTCAATATGGTCAAACGTCTTTCCTCTATCACATTGTCTCAAAATGGAATGCCGATCCTGATGTTCCTGATAATGATGGAAGATGCCCTCTACACTGGTATTTGATAACTTCCGCTAGAACCTTAATTACTATCAACATGGCTATCGTGTCTTGAGAATTGAAATACTTCTCTTTTTAGTTATTATTATTATTTTATTTTAGTTTGTCTAAAGAAGGTATTCAGTCATGGTTATGCTTAAATACCTGTGAGTTATAATGTTCATGTTTTTCTTGGAATAGTTTTTGTTTCTATGTACATATATCATGCCCCACTGTTATCATCTTCTATTGCCACAGTTCCCTTGTGGGTTTAATGCCTTTATTGAACTTAAACTGCCTTATATTTGCTAGGTGGGAAATTATAATTTACAATTATGAGGTCGTCTCAATTAACATAGGTTTCAACAAGATTTACATGTAGGATGACACAGTCATGGGTTAATATTCATGTATAGCTTTTATGCAGAGAAAAGAGAGGAAGGAGCAGCCAATATATTGATGCTCTGGTGTGGTCATAATGTAACACTTAGTCCAACTGCTAGGCATAAAGTCCCTCGCCTGGGATATATTTTGACATTTATGAAATTGTGAAGGCCATTTGTAGAAGGAAACAGTAGTTATTGGACCTTAGAAACCCTTGTATTTAAGCGGATCCTTCCTGTGTTTTGGACCTTAGAATAAATTTCTTGGTCCGTAATATTCGAAAATGTGTATTCTTCTGTTATGCTACCAAAGCATGTTGTTATATATTATGTGCTTACAGCAATAATTTATCTTCCTTGCTTGTCATATTGCATTTTTGTCATTGATTTGCCATATAAAAATGATAGTTTTGGAATATATTTCTCTAGATGGCAATCCTTATTTGACTAGAGAACCCATACAAAACAAGTGATCAACTCTAATGTAAAACTTCAAAATGAATTAGCACAGAACATCATGTAGAATATCTTTTGAAATAAGTTAACACAGAACTGCAAAATGAATCCTTTTTATTTTTTATTTGACTCATGAGTTCTTAACACACAGAAGTTATTATATATAAACAATATTTTGCTATTGCGCATCTACATCTTGTGGGGTAATCTGAGTTTCTTTTTGATGTAGTACTTGTGGGTAATCTGAACTCCATCAAAAACCTGTACGCTTTGAACCTGTAAAGATTACAAATTGAACCCCTCTGGCACGACTTAATTGTTTCCTTTGAGATTTTATATCATATTTCTCATTACTAGTGATTGAGATGTTGATTTTTATTTTGTTCATTTCTTTCTTTTTTGGAGAATTTTAGGGCTGCATATAAAGGTTTTGCCGATTGTATACGTCTTCTTTTATTTCTGGATGTGTATAGGGGACGGCAGGATAAAGAAGGTACATGCTAATACTTCAGTTTCTTGACCCAAATTTGTCTTGTCTGATGCATAATTTAAATTTATAGAAAATAACCTTGTCGCATGATCTTTTTTGTGCTGGAATTATTTTCTATCAGGTTGCACTCCTCTCCATTGGGCTGCAATTAAGGGTAATTTAGAGGCTTGTACAGTGTTAGTACAGGCAGGGAAGAGAGAAGACTTGGTTGTGACTGATAATACTGGCCTTACACCAGCTCAGCTTGCATCTGACAAGAATCACAGACAAGTTGCTTTTTTCCTTGTAGGTGCTTCATAACCAAAATACTTTAAATTGGTTAGTAAGATTACTGGAAGAGATAGATTCCTGTTTTGTCGGCATTTATTATGTCAGTCGAGAGTTTTCATAATTGAGGGCTTGATGTTTATGATTTGTGATTTGAAATCATCATGTTTCATGTTTGTCTTGAATAAATTTGGGTTTATTTACTATCCACCACTTCAGTTTTTGTGATCAGTTAAAAGGAATATCGTGAAGATTACTTCGCACATGATTTACAAATTATTTCGTTGAATATGATCTTTTACCTGAAGTTTCCGTTTATGACTAGCAGTATTTCTTAAGAATATGTTTCGCATATATGGAGCATTCACTTACAATTTTGTTCTCTATGAGAGATCTGCATCCTCATTTCTACTCGTGATATCAGCTAAATTCTACCTTTGTAGTGAGACTTGGTGTGCAGATGTTCATACTTTTGGCTGCGATGAAACATTAAATGATCTATTTTCTTTCAAGTGTGTTCTAGACTTATTTTAAGTATTCATACAATTAGCCTCCAAAATAGTCTATGCTTAAACAAATATGATTATGCAGGGAAATGCTAGTAGATTGCTTGAAAAAAGGTGTGATGGAAGCAGCCGCCTGGGACGTTTGTCTAAAGTGGGACTTGCACCTATACTGTGGTCTATAATACTAATACTTCTAGTGACATATGTTCATTCTGTCATTATGGGTATACTTTTCTTAACCTTCCATCTTAGGGTTTTTCACCATGATTCATTGAGATTGCATTCATGTACTTTTTTTAAATTTGTATTTGTACAATTGTTGTTTCTCTTTAACATTTTATTTTAATTTCTATGGTTGCAGATCCTAATTTACCAAGTTTAACAGCTACCTTTGGCCTTGTTGCTTGGCTCGGCTTTTTTTCAGCAACTGCTGGACTTGTGATGTTTTACAGGTGTAGCAGGTATATGTTAAATGGTTCATTCATTTAGTTTTAGGTTGATCAGCTAAACTTTTTTGTGGCCTGCATTATAAGGTCATGCTATTTTGTCTGGCTACTATTATTTTCTCTGATGAAATAATCGAAAAATTGTGTTATAACTTATACATACAAGTATGTATATGATGCCGATACACATTTTTAATGTCGCACGGTAAGGTATACATGGATGTACCGTTAGTGCAATTTTCATAGTATAATACTATAGTTCCACAGCTTCTAATAATTAGACATTTTAGTTGGAAGATGTGATGTACCTGAATTGAAGCTATTGATTCGTGATTTTTATCAATAACATTTGATTTCATATAAAGTTGCACTAGGTTTATAATCCTGATGAGAGAACCCACTAGATATTTATCTCTGTACTTTGGACTTTCTTTTCGATCTAATATCTTGTGGTCATGCTGTTTGGCTTGACTTTTCTCTCTTCCTCTCCTTGTTCTTTGCAGGAAGGATCCAGGTTACATTAGAATGAATGTGCATGACCAACAAAGCATGAAAGATGACGTGAGTTCTAAGTTCTTGACCCAGTCTTTTAGGCCTTGTCTTGTTATAGATAAAATGCCATTTCCAGAAATTTTCTGAGGAAATGTAAAATAAGGTTCTATAGAAATATTTCCAATCAAAAATTGAAAACTAACTTTCAGATTTCCAATTTGCTCTAAAATTTAGAAACCATTTCAATGTATTTTCCAACTTCTTTGCATATGATAATGTCCACCTGGTTGGGGGGTTTTGAAACCAGGAACTTTTAAAAGAATTGAAATTGCTACTCTTTCATGAACTTATGCAATTGGTGGTTACAAGGATTATGTTTATGAAGTGACAAATGGTTTTTTTAATTTATATTTTGCTTTAGTTCTACAATAGTAAATCCACAAAACTTGTATCTACAATTTTAAGCTCAAGGTAGTATTTTGTTCAACTGCCATTTGTTATTTTATTAATATACTATCCCTAACGTTCCAGTTATTTTTATGTCCAATTTCATTATTATTCGATTGATGTTGTTATTACTAGACCCATGAATTTATTAATATGTGAATATATGAATATTTTTATATATTGGAAGTGTAACAAATTAAAACTAATAAAAATGTACCATCATGGTTTCCAACTCAAAGTAGTAAATAAAATAATTTCAAATTTATGTCTGTTAAATTTCATCATAGATTTATTAGCAACTAAAATTAAATAACTATATATGTATCCTGAATCAAACTATTATATGTTATCAATTGATTAACAAATAAAATAAATATATAATAATTGAAACAAACATGCTATAAAGTGTTGTAGTTTTTTTTTTTTTTTTAAATCTGGAAAAAGGAAAACTTGGACAAGACTGGAAAAGAAATAGAGAATGTTTTCTGAAACTAAAAAAAAGGTCTAGTTTTTGTCAATCAAGACCCACCAACCTGAAGCTTTGCTGCCTATACGTGCTTGTATGTGCATTTGCAAAGACAAACCATTAGAGATGCATTTAGTTATGTAGCTTTTAATGCCCAGATTTTGTTGGTCTTCTGTTTTTGGTCCCACAAAGAAGTCATGGAGGTATTTTCTGTTCCGTAAGTGTCTTTTGTATATATTTTTTGTTATGGTAGGAACCCCTGTTGAAGATTGAGATAAATAATCCTGCTTTGCTGGCTGGAAATTGGTCTCAACTTTGTGCAACATGCAAGGTACTGTTTATCTTTATGCTGTTACCCATATTTGAGGTCATTGTTCTACATGTTTTAGGATTATTATTTTTCTTGTTCTAACTTTGTGTTTTTAATGAATAACAGATTGTTCGGCCCCTTCGTGCAAAGCATTGTTCCACGTGTGATCGTTGTGTTGAACAATTTGATCATCATTGCCCTTGGGTGTCTAACTGCATTGGAAAGGTGTGTATGGATTGTTAAATACATAAGTATTTTCTTATTACATGAATGCATATGGTCATTTTAATTTCCATTTTCGTACCAACTATGTGACTTGTGCGAATAATTTATAATTCATCTTAACAAAAAGATCAAATATGAAATTGAAGATCTTAGGCTAATATGTTATGCACTCTAAGCAGCTGCAAGGGTATGGGTGCTTCACTCATGGAGGTAGACTGCCCTTGTAGGGGGGCACTTGGTATCTCTCAGAATAGTTTACATTGACCCAGTAATTCACTGGCAGCAAGATACAGCTTTTGGGCAGTTACAATGTTCTTTTTGGAGGGTTGTATTCGATTCTCTTTGTTTTTATTGTTGCATGTGGTGTGTGGCTTGAATAAATTCTGTTGACTTGCCATGACAGAACTACTGGCAGTTATAGTTGTGAGCAGTCGGTAAGTATATGTAATGAAACTGATAAGGGAGAGATCTGAGGTTCTCCCTTAATGAGCCCGCGCGTTAACCCAAAAATGCAAGTTCTAAGGGGAGGAAATTGAACCACAGGCCTGATTTAAATTGGAACGTAACTGCTACTAGCTCCATAACTCAATAGCAGACTTGGGGCCATAACACATAGGCAGGCCGGCTGGGCATGGCAGGGCTTGAACCTGGTTTCTGTCAGACTGTCATGCAACATACTGGGAAGTAGTAGAAATATTTTACATGCCCACCTCAGACTTGAGTTTTATTTTCCTTGTTTTCACGTGTATAGTGTACAAATATTTGTATTTATGACTGTTTTAGTTGTAAATTAATCTATGAAGAAAAATATTGATAAACCAAAATTATGCATATTGAATGGGTTTGTTGCCCTCACTACCCACTCTCAGCCTGCACTTGACTGAGGTTCTACTGCAAATAACTGCTTACTGTCCCATCTTGTACAGTTGGTATGATCACATTTGTTGTGACGAATTCATGCGAAGATCACATGCAACACATGCATATTGATGACCTTCAACCCTTGTAGGCATGAGATATGCTTGTTTTTTCTTATTTGATTTTTGTTTGAAAATATATGGCTCGAGGGTTGCATAAATTGATGCACATGAGATATGCTTGTCTTTTCAGGTCTAGTACACGATTGATACCATGATGCAACTAATCAGTATTATTTTTTTTGACCTTGCATCTGATGCAGAAAAACAAATGGGATTTCTTTCTGTTTCTTGTATTAGAAGTTTCAGCGATGTTGATTACTGGTGGAGTTGCTCTTACAAGTATGTTAATAGTTTGAATTTGATCCATCTTTCCACTCCTTCCCTCCTTAACTGGTGGAAGGATTTTGTTCCTTTGCTGATAACAAATGGTTTCTGGCTATAGGAGTTCTGACTGATCCAGCAGCACCCTTGACATTCAGACCTTGGATAAACCATGCCGTGACTCATCATGTTGGTGCCATATCTTTTCTCACTGTGGATTGTTTCCTCTTTTTTGGTGTGGCAGTACTAACTGCTATTCAAGCTTCTCAGGTTAGTCTAGTATCCTATATAGCTTCTGATTCTGGTCAACTTTTGCAAGCATGTTGACTTTGGTGATACGGATATTTTGCTTTTTCCTTGTTCCTTGCATGGCACAGATATCGCGCAATATAACTACAAATGAAATGGCAAATGCAATGCGTTATAGCTACCTTAGAGGGCCAGCTGGCCGCTTTAGAAACCCATACGATCATGGGATTCGAAGGAATTGCTCGGACTTCTTGATCAAAGGTTACAACGAGGATGTGGAGTATGTGGATGAAGAAGAAGATGCAGGGAATTCTGAGGGGATTGGAATGATGCGTATGACTAGGAATTCGACCTTACAGAATGGGAATTCCCACTCTCATCATGTGAATGGGAACAGCCATGGTCATGTTGCGATAAACGTAAACTTGGATCCAAAAAGTCACCAGGGACATGCACATTCTCAATATTGCAGCCATAGCCATAATAAGAAACAGCACGGAAAGGAAAAGGATAGTGTTCCACTGGGTTTAGGTCTAGGGCTCGGAAGGAACACGAGTAGAAGTTTTTCAGCTTCATGAAGATGTATGGTACTAGTTCTAGTTGAAAGTTATGCATGTGTATTGTACCATAATCGTAACTATACCCGATTAGTTATTGTAATTTAATTGATTGTTGCTTCTTTTTGCCAATCATCATTTCTTGTACAAATTCATCTCTTTCAAAATCCAGGCTTCTTGTGATTGCCTTCTTTAATTGAATTCTTATTTTCAGAATTCCCTTGCAGTGTTTTTTGTTTTGTTAGTACTCATTGAAATTCCAGTTATTTGTTTGTAATATTCTTGATTAAGCGTTAATGTCTACAAACTTGGAAACGCTAATCATGAACTTGTTTGCCACATCGATCCGTCTCTCGCGAGTCAAAACTGCAAGATAGCTCGTCTTTCCAATCCACATGCCTATTTGTACGTCTTTTTGAGTGATTTTACGATAAAAGTTGATGTTTATTACCAATCTTAATCCTATACCCCGAGGATTGAATGATACAATATTGTGAGAGTTCTTGCTTGTAACCAACCAAGTTCAGTCAGATGCCCTCTGGAGTCCATTGTAGAGATGTATGATAGAGCTTGCATATACCTTTCGAGCAATAGCGATCTTTTAAAGAGAGCTCAGAAAGTTATGGTTATTTGTTGATTTTTCCTTTTTATAAGACATTATTATTAATAAGGTGCATTACATCCAATGTCACACGATTTTTGTCTAACCATCCCTGCCTCAAGTAACAAATCTAAGGTATACTATCTTTAATCCCATCAAGGCTTCGGGAAATTCAAATTCCAAGAAAAAAAATAAAATTGAAACAAGCTTTCAACAATTTTTTAATTTTAGCACCATCACTATCGGTGATTACAAATTACAATAGAATGCTTTCTGGAGGACTTTCAGAGTTCCATATGATATAGAACTCACCCTATACAATTATTGACATGTGTATATGGTACCTACAAAATTGTAAAAAAATGTAGGTTCATATACATATAGGAGGAGCAGGAGCTCCGTCACCAATAAAACTCCTGAAGCTCCAAAGAAGATCTCCTAGAAGCAGATGCCTTAAATAACACAGGGTAATCTTTGCAATCCAAATTGAGTTAATAATACAATAGATCCCCCAAACTAATCCAGTTAATATATAAGAGCTCAAACTTCTCAACGGCAACTTCCAAACTTTCATGCCAAACTGGATTATCTCAGAGAGTTCATTTTCTTAGTCTGGTCAGAAGATGAATAATTCTTGAAAAATATTTCCAAAGATGTACTTGTTTCATTTACCAAACATAGGTATTAAATTAGACAACGCAATAGAGGCCCAAACATTGTTTGTCCAATTTTTCTCAATGAAATTATTAAATTATTGGCTTAGAAAATTTATTCTCGAAATCTTGTTCTTTTGTTCCCTACTTTTGGATTGAATATGTTAAAAAGTTTCATGTGTATAAGGGATGAATAAGCTTACAAATTGTCAAATTTCTAAAGAGTAGTTGAAGCAAGAAATGAGGGAGGTATCTTGCATGCCTGCATTGAAAAACCAAAAGATAGGTACATTATTGGCTTGGTATTTTTAGCTCTTTATTCTTCATTTAAGCACAACTGTGCAATTTTTTTTTAAATTTCTTTCCTGTACCATTAGTTTTCGGCTTAATACATCTTCAACCCGATGTACTTGGTTTAATTTCTCAGATGATCCTTTAAACTTTAAAATGGTTCTCGGCATTTTTTATACTCAGCCAAAATTATATAACTAACCACAAATTGCTTATGTGGCACTCATGTGTGACATCTCTTCAATTTCGAACGGTGAAAAAGGGAAAAATTCATTTTTCAAAACCTTTTTTTGAAAAAATTTCATTTTGGCCCTTCTTTTTACTTTTCTTCTCATTTAATTATACATTCTTCTCCATTGATGCTTCATATATCTTCTCCACCGAATAAAAAATAATATTTTGTATATTTCATCATTTTCTCCATTGATTCCTCCCTTCTTCCTACACCATATTCCATATTTTGTTCCATTTCTTCATCATCATCATCATCATCATCATAAAAAAAGTTTTAACATGAAATTACAGACTATCAACTTCTTTAACAAAACTCAAGCTTCACTCGATGAAGAATTCCAGCAACGTTGAGCGGTGATGTGGGCCACAGAAGGAGGCCGGAATTGAAGTGGGAGCCGGGCGACAAATAATTCCGGCGGAGAAACAATATAGGGAAACTGACTACAAGATCCTCATATTTCGTTATATTTAACTCTTTAGTCCTTCTGTGCATTTTTTAAATTTGTGAATTTTATATTTCGGCATAGACAGACAAATAGGACATAACAGAATCACAAAGTCATTTTGTATTGCGGTATAAATGTCTTTTTTGAATAAAAACGGGAAGCTAACACAGGAAACTAAAGTCGGATATACCTATTAGGTTGGCACCCCCGAAACAGAACCAGACGCTAGGCCCAAAATATATTAAAATAATAAGAAAAATGGGAATAACAAAGTTAAGACAATAAATGAACAAAGCTAAACAAAGTGAAAACGCTCAACAAAATTGAAATCATCCTGAACAAAATTGTTGCAGAAATCAGGAGCTGAATCCCACCAACTGAGAGCAGTAGCTGAGACACTAAATCTAGCCCAAGCATCCGCTGCGCCATTACCTTCACGATACATATGAGAAACAACAAATTGAATTTGAGATACAAACTTCAAACAAAGTAACCAGTCATGTCGAACTATCTATGGAACATCCCGAGAACGAAGCTTGAAAAGATTTATTACGTAAGTCGAATCACATTCTAACCACAGCTCCCAAGCAGGGGCGGACCCAGGATTTGGAGATCGGGGGGGCTAATTTTGGCTTTAGCGTAAAATTTTTTTTATATATGCGTGTATACAAAAATGAAGTAGAGTTGATAAAATTAGGAGAAACAAATTAATGATCTAATAAAAAATTGTTGATAAAATTATTAAAAATAGAAAGGAAAAACAAAAAAAAATAGAGTTTTCGATCAAAATAACATTAAAAAACTAAAAATAGATGAAAAACATTAATAATGTTAGGGGAAAATATTGATGCAATTAATGTTAGGAGAAAAAAATTAGAAATTGATGAAAAGCATTAATAATGTTAGGGGAAAAGAAATTGATGAAAATCATTAATAATGTTGGAAAGAAAAAAAATGTAGATTGTGGGATTTAAACCTTAGTCAACACATCTAAACACACCCCTTCTTACCAACTCTTCCACCCTTTCACTTGGTTTACTTTATCATCTTTATTTTTAATACACATTATTTTTGGGGGGGCTAGCCCAAACATATCGGTATATTCCTAAGGGTTGTGCCGGAACTGAGGGGGGCTCGGGTGGGGTCCGCCCCTGCTCCCAAGCCACATGAACCGCATGAATTGTCAGTTATCCGGCAAATTAAACCAAATACATAGGGTGGAAGATGCATTAAGCGATTAGTTCTCACTAGATATAAAAACTTTTAAAATGTTGTAATATATATTTCTAAATGTCTTGATTTGATCTAATTTTATTTTTACTGTATGAAGCAAAAGCTCTTGTACTTCTTAAATGGATTATACGTAGGCATATACACTTTATCATTTCAAAAAATAAAGTTAAAAAAGAATTCAAATAATAAACGAAATTGATCGTATATATTTTATCTTTTCAAACTCTTAAATTTTCTATATTTTTTTAATGATATGATACTTCTTCCCTAAAAAGAATGAAAAATGAAATTCTTCTGAAATAAGTTTTAAAAAATTAAATTACTCCACAAAATATAATTATTATTGACTTTCAATAATAAAATTGGAGAAAATTGTTAAACCCTATCACATTGTTGCGAGTATACAGGTTAATGGAAAATAACTTCCACTATTAAAGTTGATTTGAGTAGTCAAGAGTTTGAAATTATATAATTGAAGTCTCGTATTTGGATTTTAATGTACGCAAATTTTTTAAATTGAGAGAGAATCCACTATTTTTTCGAAGAGAGAGCATCCACTTAAAAAGTGTTTAAAATAACTCCCAATATATTTCTCTAATTATGTAATTCTTGTTTTATTAAACTGGGTTGCTATTTACAGCCCACTTTTTCCAATTATGTAATTCTTGTTTTATTAAACTGGGTTGCTATTTACAGCCCACTTTTTCCGAACTACAGCCCACTTATGCCCAAAATACCCCTTCCATAATTTCTTAATTTTGATGTCCTCTTAACACCCTATTTTTCAAGATTGAACTTTTTACATCAAAATCACACTTTTTGCTCTCAATCATGGACAAAAACACGAATAAAGTACGAAAAACAAACTCAAAAACAGTTAATTTGATCAAAAATTTCAAATAGTGGATTGATTAGGGTTTGGAGGCCGTTTTTATGGAGAAACGCCATGGTGGCCATTTTACCATAAAGAGAAACGGCCTCGGTGGCCGTTTCACCATAAGGAGAAACAGCCTCGGTGGCCGTTTCACCATAAGGAGAAACAGCCTCGGTGGCCGTTTAACCTTATGGTGAAACGGCCTAACCTAGGCCGTTTCTCCATAAGGAGGAACGGCCGAGTTGGCCGTTCCACCATAAGGTTAAACGGCCACCGAGGCCGTTTTTCCTAATGGTAAAACGGCTACCATGGCCGTTTCGCCTTAGGGCAAACGGCTTTGATGCCGTTTTTCAAAAAAAAAACAAAAAATTCAACGTTTTTTTAGTGTAATCGTCTTCTAATGATTGATCATCACTGTTCCATTCCGGATTCGTTGGGTCATTCGACATCTCAAACTCTGAATTTTTAATGTTAGAGTTTCAAAATTAGGTTTTTTGATTTGAGAGCTTACTATTTTTATCTTTTCTGACTTGTTCGTAATGAAAATGACAAATTTGTCAAAGTGGGCTGTAGTTCAGAAAAAATGGGCTGTAAATAGTGAAACCCTTTATTAAAATACATCACCTATATTTTGGGTAATAATATTCTTGTTTTATTAAAATACATCACATATTTCTGTAACTTCTTTTCGGAGGGAGCTTTCCCCAAGATTTCATACTCTTCTACCTGTATTTATTCAACTAGAGTTATTGTATCCGAATCAAATTCATTTTTCACATAAAGTATCAATCATAATTCAGAAGTAATGAACACTCAGTCGATAATTAACTAACTAATTATTATAAAATCTTGGTGATAAATAAGAAGTATATAGTATAAGGTAAGTTTTGATGCACAAAAATTGCAGCACAAGTGTAACAAAACTCAATCTCTAGCCAATATAAATTAACACAATAGACTTCTCTTTAACCCTATACGCAGAAACAATCAAAATGATGAAAATGAGTGCATATTTTGCACTACTCATTGTTCTTCTCGGATGCATAATCCAAAGCCAAGCCGCCGCAGATAATCGAGAGCAATTATCTTCATTTTATGGAGAAAAATGGGCATGGAATCCACGCCCACCTTACTATTATTATCATCCCTGGAGGCCCGTGGTTCCCCGTCCTCGTCCTCAGATTCCCCCGAAAGCTCTTCAATGTATAAGAGATCTCACAATTGAAGGAAATTGCACTAAGGCGGTTGTACACTCTATTTTTACCGGAAAACTTGATCTTAGCCATGAATGTTGTGAGGCCGTTAAAAATATGACTGATGATTGTGTTGCACCTCTTTTTGCTCGATTTAATACCCCCACTTACTTTCCTTTCTTGAAGAAATATTGCTCTCAGAAAGGTGCACAACCTCCTACTACTTCTCCGATTGTCGGACAACCTCCTTCTGAACAACCCCAACCTCCATCAGAATCTCCTCCTGTCGTGGGAGAGCCACTACCTCCATCCGAACAACCCCAACCTCCAGTAGTAGGAGAGCCTCTACCTCCATCCGAACAACCTCCGATAGTGGGAGATCCTCAACCTCCATCCGAACAACCCCAACCTCCTTCCGAACAACCTCCAATAGTGGGAGAGCCTCTACCTCCATCTGAACAACCCCAACCTCCTTCCGAACAACCTCCAGTAGTGGGAGAGCCTCTACCTCCATCCGAACAACCTCCAATAGTGGGAGAGCCTCTACCTCCATCCGAACAACCTCAACCTCCGTCCGAGTCTCCCCCAGTAGTGGGAGAGCCACAGCCTCCGTCTGAAGCTCCTTCTCCATCATTTGAAGGATGGTTTTGATCACATCGGCTACCCGAGTCTTCTTTAATTAGATTCTTCCAGTAGGTTAGGGTCTTATTTTTAATGAGTTGTTAGTTTATTTGTTAGATCAATTGTGGTTTGTTAGTTTATGATTTTTAATTGTAGGTTTTGGAATCGTTTATGTTATGCTGAACTTTTTAGTTGGTAGAATTGAATTTTATTATGTTAGTCGAATGAGTTTATCCAATATTGTTCTAATGAGTATATTCCGTCTCTTTTTTTATTGAAAATTAGAAATAATACAATTAGAAGGGAAAAAGTAAAACAAAATAAAAGCTAATCCGTGCCCATTTGGTATTTTCCTAATAATAATAATTGTTTCAAATAATTTGAATCCTTACCTTTGTTGGATTAGGAATACATATCTTATTTGAATAAGGATATGATTTAACTGAATTGAGATATCTAAATTAATTTGAATCCGAAACTTTGTTGGATTAGACTTCTTTAGAGCCTATATAAATACACACATCGATGTCCAGAGTTTTAAATCAATTTCATTACAATTAGTTGCAACATAAACAACGAACTTAAGCAAAACGAAAGCGGATATGAAGAAAGTAATTGGAATTGTGGTGCTAGTAACATGTCTGATTCAAGGGCTATCTGCTCTAGAAAGCATTGATCAGCTGGCACATCCATTAATCTCAAGATGGATGATGCCCCAGCCGCGTCTACAGATTGATGATGATCCCGCTGAGGCAATGGAGTCAGAATTAGTGAATAGATGTATGAGAGGATTAGGCATCGAAAGAGGTTGCAGTGACGAGATCATAATAGGAAAATTGAAGAAAAAGGAGATGAATATATCATCAGAATGCTGCATAGGACTTTCTGAGGCATACCAATGTCTGGTTCATCATGCTTTTCTCAACATTCCTAATTCTCTAAATCTTTTTGTTAATTCCTTCTATCAATATTGCTCTACAACATTAGTAGATTTCTAGTTTCATCATCCAGTTAGGTACCTAGGGTTTACTTGTTTTATTTTATTATTAATCTAGCTTATCTGTTTTCTAGTTTTTATTTTTATATTTTTAAGGAAATCTATTTTCTAGTCTAATATACTCCTCAATTACTAATTGTATTTATCTATTCTTATTAAAATATATTATATTTTTCTGAAAGCTGTTTGCTTGGTTTAACTATTATTACATTTACCAAAAATATAAATTAATTACTTGTACTTACCTATTCTCATAACGAGATAGGATCAGAGACTTCTTTTTTTTAGTGTGAGACAATTAAAAAGTGGTGGCAATTTTGAAGGAAAATTATTAAAGGAAAGAGGAGGTGATGTCAGCGCTGATGTCACATCTGGAGAGAGAAAAAGGTTTTATTATTTTATTGAAAATGCATTTTTCCGCTATTTCCGAACTCATTTTTCAAAAAAAATTATACCTCTGAACTCGTATTAATTAGACGGTTATTTTGAGATCCATTGTTGTTATTTATAGACGATTTTTATTTTTTTTATTTTTGTTCCAAATCGGATACTTGGTTGTTCCAACAGAATACTACATTTGTTCCACCAGACTACTCCAATTGTTCCAGCAAAATATTTTCATTATTTTTTTTCTTAAATGCACTTTGGGAGTGTAAAAAAATGTAGTATTCTGTTGGAACAATTGGAGTAGTTCGGTGGAACAATTGGAGTAGTCCGCTGGAACAACCATAAAAAAATAAAAAAAATAAAAATCGTCTATAAATAACAAAAATGGATCTCAAAATGACCACCTAATTAATACGAGTTCACTGGTATAATTTTTTTTGAAAAATGAGTTCAGAAAGAGCGGGAAAATGCATTTTAAATAAAAGAATTAAAACTATTTCTCTCTCCATAGGTGACATCAGCGCTGACATCACCTCCTCTTCATTCCCTTCAATTCACGCATGAGGGGTGTTCCTTTAGTTACAAGTTTGACACATTCCCCTGTTGAATTACAAAAATACCTCTTGTCTCACAACAAAAACTAGTCTCATCCTAAACCCTTGTCTCATTTGAACTTGACTCTTCTCATAAGTATATTAGAAGAAATCTAATTGTTCCATTACACAGGGAAATAATAATATCGTGCACAAATTTTACCATGACATTTGTTTTACCATTAATTACTCTTTATTCTTTATTGTTCAGTTAAGATTTCCTACTTTGCCCATTATTATTTTAATGGTTTGAGATGTGATCTAATAGTAAAAAAAATTTATTTCAAAGTAATCATAAAAATCACAAGTTGAATTAACGTTTATCGTAAAACATATCTATATCAATTTTAATATATTAAATTTTGTACCCATATTCAAATTTATGTTAATACATATTACTTTTTGTTTTATACCTTTGTTTCACCAAGAATTTAAAAACGTATTTGAATAAAAGTTGAGAAAATTAATAAATGAGATGATGATTTTTTTAGATTTTGGTAAAAACGTGCTTTTGGCCACAATGTCGAGTTAGCCCTAAATTTGTGAAGCATAACTCTTAGTCACTCGGAATTTTGCATTTGTCATGGATAATAATGTAAGAGATGACATGGTGTGTCATATGTGAATAAATGTCTGAAAACATTTAATCGGGCTTAAATTAATCAAAGACATGATTTTCCCCTCCTCCAAGTGGCTATGTTATTAGTAAATATTACGGTCTCTCATTTTTATAATTGCAGTTACAAACAGCAAATAAATATAAAACTTGTAATGAAATTAAGGTTAATTTCAAATAAGTGTCATGTGTAATTTCACGATTTTGCAAATAAGAAATTGTGGTTTGACTTTGAAAAAAAAAGACTATGCTTTGCATTGTTTGTAGAATTAAGGAAATGGTCAATTTTTTGACGAAAATGATGACATGTTTTCCCGAAATGTTTTTCTGACCATTAACGAGTCAAATTAGAGTTAAGCTCAAAGGTCAGAAAAATATTTCGGGTAAAGAATATCCTCTTTTACGTGAAAAAATCGACAATATCCTTAATTTTACAAACGATGCAAACCACAGTTATTTTGTTTCTCAAAGTTAAACCACAACACAGTCCTTTATTCGTAAAACTGTGAAATCACATAGTACTTATTAGATAGTTAACCCATGAAATATATAGTGATTGTTTTATATAGACAAAGCAAATTAAACATTGTGCTAATTTTATTCATTAGGATAACGTATTTTCATCCTAAGTTATTAAGTAAATATAAAACAGTCAAGCTAAGCAGCAGGGGGAGAAGGTAGGAGTCCAGAGCAAAAGTTCTTAAGAAGTTGTCCTATGAATGGGAACACAGGGAACATGTTTACCCAACATTCCTCACTCAGCTTCTCGGCTGCAATGCAACATTCATGACTAAATATGCCCGACGCCAATGTTGATTCCCCGGATTTAACCGAAACACGAGTACCACTAAGAGTAAGACATCCCGGTATGCCTAAAAGTCCCGACCAGCATTGAGTCCCTGGAATTGGACTGACTTGTGATAATACTGATGGGACCAAAATGCCTATAAACATAACGATCACTATCATCCTCTCAATTTTCTTCATTTTTAATGCTGCCATTTACTAAGGTTTTCTTTTTGGGTTTGTGTTTTGTTTATGGGATGAAGTTGACCTATTTATAATGTTCTTGTATTTGGGAGTAACTAATGTTATTCTTAACCTGTCTCAAAAGGTTTAGCAGTTTCCTCATTAATTAATACGTATCCTGTCTCATTCAATGCAGTCAATTTTTGTTTTCTTGCAACCGCTAAATATGTTAAAAAGATAAATAAATTAATTCCAAGTTCAGATTGTTAATTCACCCATGCATGTACTTGTATTATTTTTAAATGTATTCGTGGACTAATACACCTTGGACATATTCGTTAATTAGATCATTAAAAAAAAAATGCATTTATCCACCAAAAAATGGCTTGATGGCTATTAAATTCCACTAAAAAGTATGAGGTTATTAGTTCAAATGTCATGAATGTAAATAGTGAATGCTAAAAAAAAAAACATTTAAACTTCTTTTTGAGCTAGCCTGACCCAGGTTTGGCCCGGCCCAGTGGGCTTTTATATAAACCTTGATTTAAGCCGTTGATATTAAAAATAAAAAAAATAAAAAAAATGAGATAAATTATTCATAAAAAAAAAATAAAAATGAGGTAAAGTAGTAAAAGAAATTCATGTGATTATACGTTTTTATAAACAAATATACTTTACTTTCTTGCAAAGTATAAACAAATTTACTAACAAAATCTTTGAGGTTGAATTTTTTAAAAAATAATGGTTAATAACCTAAAAATGAAACTTTTCAAGAAATACAAATATTTTAAGCAATTTCAATTGTTCAGCTTTCTAATTCTAAGATCATTTTGTGAATTTGTGTAACCACGTATATTTATTTGTAAAAACATGTGATCACAAGCATTTTTTTTTGTACTCTCTCTAGAAAAATAATATATAACTCTAATAATAAAATAAAGGCAAAAAATATATTTGAACCCTTGATTTTTTCCGTTTTATGGATCAAGTCCCTAATCATCTACTTTTTACATTCAGTCCTTGATTGTCTAGTTTCTTATTCATCAAGCCCTTTTTCTAACATTCCCATCCAATTTGAATCAAATGGAAAGAAGCAAGAAATATCAGGGACTAAAGCGGATTTTACATTCAGTCCATAATTCATGGGTTCTGAAAAAAAATATAAAAAATGGTGTTAAAATCATTAGATACTAAAAAAAGAACATTTAAGATTAAATATAAATCGTTTTAAATAAAATTGTAGCTGCATTTGATATTCAATCTTTGAAATTGTTCTTGAAATTGTCTTGGTTTTGGTTTTGGTTTTGATTTTCATTTTCCTTTTCTTTTCTGTACTTAGATTTTATTTTTAACAAAATTCTCTAGAATGGATTCTTCTTGACAGATTTGGATTTGAATTTTGTATCCTAATGTTCCTCCTTTTCTCTTTTACAGTATGAGTTAGAATGATCTCAACAATGGTGTTGAGTTTTAGGAACAATAAGTGTTCTGGATGAAATCCATTTTGGTCCCTTATTTTTCTTTTTGTCCTCCATTTGGTTCGAATTGGATAGAGAAGTGAAAAAGGGCTTGATGAATAAGAAAATAAATGATCAAGGGATGGAAAAATAAATGATTAGGGACTTGATCCTTAAAACGGAGAAAGTTCAACGGCTCAAATATGCATTTTGGCTAAAATAAAATAACAAATTGATTTGAGTGGTTAATTTTTTTAATCATTCAAACTAAAACTTGTGTTGGAAACATGTACTCAAAAATTCTAAATTGAAATAGAGATCAACTAGGAGGTTTTTGAACAACCTCAAATCAAAATCAAAATCAAGTAACCAAATTAATTAAAATAAGTGTTATGTGGTTTCGCCTTTTTGCAAATAAAAGATTGTAGTTTGCTTTTGATCAAATAAAGGACTGTAGTTTGCTTTGTTTGCAGAATTAAAGAAATAATCGATTTTTTTCTACACAAAGGACTGCATTATTTGTGCAAATATTTTTTTTAAACCTTAGACCGGTTATGTAAGAGTTACGCTCAAAAATCATAATTTTGTTTGGACAAAAAAATGTTTTCGTTTACATTAACAAAATTGATCATTTCCATAATTTACAAACAATGTAAATCACATCCTTTTATTTACGAGAACACACTAATTTAAAATTACCTTTAAAATAATTTTACTTAAAATTAAATACCAATCCAAATAATGATTGATATTTGGAAGATCTAATTTGACCGCTATATAATATTCATTTTAACCAATCCAAATGTCCGATGAAATATGAGTAAATATGATCTTATTGGATTTGGTGAGCTGGGAGATTAAATTCGAAATTACAATGACTTGTACCAATTTTTGTTGGGGTATTTTCAGGCTTCACTAAGAAAGCTTATTTTAAGAGACAAGGCTGTCCTCTTCATTTCTTTTCATAAATAGCCTATTCTTGAATAAAACTTTTAACAACAATTTTTGTTTGTTTCAGGTTTCCATCTTTTATTTTCAACAGAGTTGATCCTATCCTATGAATATCTCCTTATAAACTTTGGTTATTACATCCATGAAATAAATCTGTAAATATGAGAAATTCCCAAATCTATCATTTTGGCAGTAGTCCCTTCCAAGTATCTCTCCCTATGCATTAATTTGCTTAGCTAAAACTAAAAGAGTTGCATTTGACGTGGAGTCGGTTATACATGCCCCTAAATTAATTAAAATATAACGAGGACAAGTATGTCACCAAATATATTCAAAAATAGATGAAAATGTTCCCGATAAAACATTATGTTTAATTTATTCATTAGGATAACATGCATAGAAATAACCAAAATTATTAAATGATCATAAAGAGTGAAGTAAATTTAAGCATGGGGAGGAGGAGATTGGAGTCGAGAGCAAAAGTTCTTGATAACTTGTGCTAAAAATGGGAACAAAGGGAACAACTTCACCCAACAATCGTCGCTGATCTTTTTTGCTTCATTGCAACATTCAGGGCTAAATATGGGTGATGATAATTCCCCGCTTTGACCGAAAAAACGAGTACGGTTGAGACATCCTGGTGTGCGTATGAGACCCGCCGCACTGCATTGGTTTTCGGCCTCCAGGTTTCCTGCATACGGTGGCAATGGACCTGGACTTGGTTCTAAAGCTACATATTCTGATAATATTGCAGGGACCAAAATGCCTATAACTATCACAATCATCCTAGTTTTCTTCATTGCTAATGCTGCCATCTTTTTACCAAGTTATTGTTTGCGTTTGTTCATGGAATGAATTGATGTATTTATATTCTTTTGCTCTATTTGGGGGTTACTATTGTTACCCATGTCTTTTGACTTTAATGGTTTACCAGTTTCCTAATCTTAACTCACAAACTAATCCGCAAACTGTATCAAAAGTAACAATATTAACACCAAATTAACCCTGCCTCAACCAATGCATTTAAGTTTTGTTTTATTGCCAACACTAAACATGTACACAAACGTTATTCAGTTACTATTTTAGGGAATTATTTATGCTCTTTTTGTTTAGTGCTGCAACATTACCATTAAAAAACATCAAATGCATTCTAGCCTATTTTATTTTAGCATAAGCAATACACCACCGATTTTCCTAGCATTTTCTTACATTGAGGAGCTTATTTTAGTACATTACGATGTTTAACACTCTCTACCGCTCCAATTTGGAGTGTTGATATTTAGTTTAAAAATTGCCTTTTATCAAATCCCTATGACAATGGTCTAATACTAACCTTTACTTTATCAATTTTTGCATATCAACTAATCTAAACCATAGTTATTAAAGGCTCATGGTGCCATGGCGCAGAGAAGTCCTGAAGCCACGGCACGTTCCTTCAGCCATGGCCAGAAAATGTTGAATATGAGTAACAAGAAAGTGTGCGTGTCTGTGTGTGTAAATAAAATGAATAGATGAATACAACTTTAGAACTTTAAAATGCATAATTGCCAACAACTATGGCAAAGCCATAGACATAAATATCAATAGTCTCATCTTGGGCTTCCATCAAAAATAAAAAAAAATAGTCTCATCTTGGGGAGTAGTGCATTTATAATTCTTCATAACCACAAGCATTTCAGGAAACTGATTCCAGCAATATAAGGGTCACTGTACTTAGGAAGAAGAAGTGCTGAAGTAGATTTGGGTGCCAAATAACCAAGGAAAAAAAAAACCTTCCGAAGGATGCCGAGTTGACATCACTGGATACAGGAACAAAATCACGGAAAAGATAAATATGCGTAGAGACGGCAGAGGGAGCCGATAGGAAAGCTGGTATGTGAGAGGAAGCATGAAATTATGGTTTTACAATTGTTGGAAGGCAATTTCAAGAATAAGGCTCTGAAGATTGTATAAGAAATACTTTTATTAGAAGATCAGCAAAAGTATGTGCACATTAAAATTTTAAATCTAAATAAGAGGATAACAAAGATACTTAAGTTTAGTTTATTATCAATCCTAAGTTGCTCTAATTTGCAACCAGTATCACTTCTGAAAGCATCACTTGTAAATTAGAAACTGAAATCTCACATCAATTTGAATGAAGATTGATTTTTTATTGTAATACTGAAAATAGTTTCTACTTGAGTTAAACTATAAACGCTACAAGCTTCCATGAGTTTGTGTTGTAGGAAAGCAAAACTTTACTAAAGCTCAGTTTTCGTCCTAAGTCTCAACACCATGAATCCAGATTGCTAATGTTAAAGTTAGCCTGCTTTCATAAATTAATACAGAAATGAAACTCCCCACAATAAATTTCTCATATCAATTACTTTTACTTCAACACTCCAAATTGCAGGGATGAACAAAGCTTTTCAATTTAATTCTCTAAAAGCAGGGAGATGCCCCAAGCTAATATAAAAAACACTAATCTCAGAGTTGTCAATGCTGATTCCCGAGTCCTATATGTATATGCTAAATTCAACTGATCATACGCAACAAATTCACTCGACCACAAGTTCAAAACACCAACCCATTGATATTAGATAAAAATAACAAGGTTTGCGGAGCAACAGCAGTATTCAACAACGAAACAACAATAGTCATTTGCCATTGGCATAAAATTTCCATTAAATTCTCGCTCCCACAATCAAATTTCACCGGAAGCACATCAAGAACACACAATTACAAAGAAATAACTCACTGGGGTAGCTTGCCAGATCGAAAAACCACAAACTTTGACATTTCCGAGTAGCTATAATCAATCGCAACAAATTCACTCGAGTACCAAGTTCAAAATACCAATCCATTGATATTAGATAAAAATAACAAGGTTTGAGTAGAAATGCAACAACGAAACAACAATAATCATTCACCATTGGCATACAATTTCCATCCAATTCCTCTTCCCACAATCAAATTACACCGAAAGCACATCAAGAACACAAATTTAAAAAGAAAACGAACTCACTGAGGTAGCTTGCCAGATCGAAAAACTGCAAACTTTGACATTTCCGAGTAGCGATAATCAATTCCATTCTTCTTTAAAAACTCTTCAAGCTCTTTCTTCACCCGTTCAGGATCATCAGTCTCACATTCCAACTCATAACAAACCCCAAAACCATACTTAGTTTCATCAACTTCAAGCTTCAACTCTCTCCACTCATAAACTTCCCTAACATTCTCAAACCCGCCCAAACACACGAATTTCATATCCCCCCGAACCCCATACTCATCCCTACACCGATCCAAAACCCTCGATTCAACCGACCCCAACCTCGAGGGATCAGCAACACATTGACGACCAATCACGGGATCAATATCCTCCTCATCTTCCTCAACCCGACTCACCCCGTTGATCAGCACGGGCTTCGCCTTGAGGGAGAACACGCAACGGGAGTCCCCATTATAGAAACGGCACCTGAGGACAGCGCGTTGGGAGGAAAGGGTAGCGGAATCGGAATCGAAGAAGAGGTTGTGTTGAATTAGGGTTTTGAGGTGAAAGGGGGTTAGGGTTGATTTGAGGAGGGAGAAGTTAGTTGAATTTAGGAGATTAAGTTTGACTTCAACTTCCATTTAGGGGGAAAGGCCGATACGTTGGGATTTCGAGGTGGGGTTGTTGGGTTGAGTGCGATCGAGGAGGTGAAAGAGAGATGTAGCGGCCGTGGATGAGATAGAGGAAGTGGCGGCAGTAGTGCGTTTACGGGCTTCTTCGAGTTCTTCTTTATCTTCGATTTCGACTTCGATTCTGCTAGGTTTACGTCTCAGCATTTTGAGTGGGGACTGAAGAATCGTAAGGACGCGTTTGGCATCTGTGAGATTAGGAGCCGAATTATGAATGATGTAAAGGCTACATTTTAGGAGAAGAGAATTTATAATAATTTAAGCTATTGGGCCTCAAACATGGGCCTTTTAGTTAGAGCTACAAAGTCAAGGTTGTTTTAGAGCCGAATACGAAGTTGATGGGTACGAACTTAAAATGATTTTAGAACTCTTTTCATTTACGTACTTTTTTAGTTATTAGTAGTGTGAAAATATAAGACTACATTTTAAATTATTACGAATTCATTTAACATTATATGAATTTAATTAGCGATATATATTCATTTATGAATTTATTTAAAAGTAGACTTGCGAAAATAGAGAGATAGTCAAAAGAATAAAATATAAAAAGTAAATAATAAAGAGTTTGGAAAATTCTATGGTCACTTTGTTTTTTACAAAGTAACTATTACTTTGTTTTGTCCACCATTAGATCATGAGTTAAAACCTAATCTAATGGTAAATAGGACAAAGTACAAACAAAGTAGAGGAAAAACAAAATAACCACAGCCTACACCAAAGAGTTTTATACCAAAAATATATCTTTGAAATTTTTTTTATAAAAATTAAGAAGATTACATAATTATCATCGTTTTTATCCCATCTCCTGTATTTTTGTGAGGTTTAATTACGTTCATACATGGGTGTATTAATTGGTAAAGAAATATTTTAAATTTATTTGAAAGGAAAAATATTGAAAATTTTGAAATAGTAAAACATTTTTTTCAATTTTCGTATACATTTAATTTTCTCAATAAATATTTTTGGTAAACAAATATTGAGAATATCAGAATGCATTTTAAATTATACGAATTCATTTAACATTATATGAATTTAATTAGTTGTATATATTCATTTATGAATTTATTTAAAAGTAGACTTGCGAAAATAAATAAAAGTCAAAAGAATAAAACATAAAAAATAAACAATAAAGAGTTTTATACCAAGAATATATCTTTGAAAGTTTTTCTAAAAAATTAAGAAGACTACATAATTATCATCGTGTATTTTTATCTCACCTCCTGTATTTTTGTGAGGTTTAATTCTTTCATTTTTCTTTGATTATCATTGTGCTATAATTTTTCTATATTATTTCATGATATGATAACTATTTTATCAAAAAAAAAAAAAAAAAACTCATGTAATAAATCATTAATTATAAGAGTATCATACTTCGAAAACGTTCTCGATTTTTTCTAGCTCCGGATTGATTTGCTGAAGTCACTCAAGTCCGGCTTTATATTCATCGTAAGGTCTCAAATGAAATCTTTTAAAACTAAAAATTAGGTAGCAATTAATCCTCGTAATTATCGTTCTACTTACTTTCAAACACTAAAGCTTCATATGTTGTCACTCACTAATGAATTAACCTTGATGGTAACACCTTACTTATAACGTGTTTTGATGCGCCCTATTACAATATCATAACTTCATGTTATCATACATAAGTTAGTTTTTTGTTTAATAATCAAAATGTAAAAGAGAAGGATGAAAATTGATTCAGTCACGAATTTCAAATTTCAAATTTTCCTAACAATTTTATTAAAAAGAACCAAAACATATAGTATTACCACTTGGTATACTAATACAATATAAAATTTGGTGAATGAAATAAGAAAGATGTGACTCCAAAGGCAGCGGAAATACCCAAAAATACAAAGAAGGTTTAGTAAAAAAATTAATAAAATTTATATCCACCCAAAATCTCATACATCAATTCATCTATATCTTTGACCAACTAATAACCATTTTTCTTATTGTATGCTTATAACTAAAAACTAAGTATACTATTTGAAAAATCTTGCTTCGGAAGATCAATGCATCGATCAATGGCAGAATCTAAAATATCAGCCCAAAATCTAGTAATATTAACGTTGACATGCCTAACAATGGTATCAAAAATCCCATTCGGTTCGGCCCAGATAGGGCTGAGAGATCCAGGGGAGTGTTGGTCAGGAATTGGCAGTGTAAATGGATGTCTTCAAGCAGTTAATCAAGCTGTTTTCTTCGGTAATCCGACTCATCTTAGCCCTCCTTGTTGCAATGTCATCAATGCCATGGGCAGGGATTGCTGGCCCGTGATGTTTCCCGAGTTTGGGGGTGTAAGTTTCTTGCTTAGGGGAGTTTGTGCTTTTTTTATCATCCTACCCCCTCTGCCTCCGCTCTTCCCCGTTCTCCCCCCTCTGCCCCCGCTAATCCCGGCCGACCTAAACAAGTGAAACTTGCACCGAGATTTATCTTAGCACTCATTAATATTATACCTATACTATAGTATAGATAGTATGGTTTGGAATGTAATATTGAATTTCATTTTCTGTTATGTATTTCATGCTCTGGCGTTTATTTAAATCCTTAAATGGAATATGAAGTTTTGCAAATTTATAAATCCTGTATGATAGGCCAATTGTCCATTAAATTTCAAGTAGACGAGTTCATGGCCCGAAGTCCAGGCCTTGACTGGTCTAGAACAGAAAAACACGACTTTATGCTTAAGTCTAGTAAAGTCTGTCTATTTATTTCTGTGTTTATCCATCCTATTAAGGGTTTGTTCTTTATAGCTTAATGTCAACAAAATTCAGTTTCTTTAAGTTAAATTTAACAAACATTCTTCTCCATTCAACTAAATTCAACCAATTTAGTTCATCAAATTCATGTCAGTTCAGTTCAATTCAAACACAAAGAACGAAACCTTATTTATATACCGATGTTGTAGACACTTATTTTAAAGATATTTTATTTATTATTAGAAGATTGTATTTTCATTTTTTTTTTAGAATCATATATTCATTTTTAGATGGATTTATATAGACTGAGTTTGCAATTTGATTCTTAAACCTCGTCTAAATCAATAATGAGTTCAACTTGGATTAAACACTTCTTGGAAAAAGTTTGTTGTGCCTAAGAATAAGTCTACTCTCCATTAAGCTTTGTTCTTTTTGGCTTAATTTTTACAAAATTCAGTTTATTTTAGTTAAGTTTCATTCAATTCAGTTCAGCCAAATTCAACAAAATTCCTCTTTTATTCAGCAAATTCAGCCACTTCATTTCAACAAATTGAGTTCAGTTCAGACATTGAACGGAGCTAACAATATACTTGCTTATTGTAATGGTGGTTTTATGTATTCTATATTGTGGTTGCATGTATTTATAATTTGATGAAACATGTGAGTTTTTCCTTCTTTGGCCCATACATCACATCTTGCTAATGCATTCAGGCCAATTGATGAGCTTTGGCCCTATTAATATCGAGCTTGAGGGTCGGCTCATCCAACTCCACTTGTCTATAAATACTTCTCATTAAATGTACAAAGGCATGCTCTCTCTCTATCTACTAAGTCTTCTTTCTCTCTCTACTAAACTCATTCGGATACTAACTTACTCGTTACAGTGTATGTCAGAAGAAGCTCAATCCCCACTCAAAGCTGAGGAACACGCCGAAGCTCGAACACCATACGTTCCGCAGTCTACTTGGTCATTATAATATATATACTTTAAATGTGTAATTTAATTTATTAAGACTTTATGCATGACGTGTCTTTAGTTAATATAACTATATGCATCCATGTTTAATTAACACATTTTCAAGGTTTTGCTTATGTGGTTTGGCTTTCTTCTTCATCTATTTAATTGGTTTGTAGCTCTGTTGAATTGCCTTTGTGGTCTTAAAATAACTTATTAATTTAAGCATTTAAGTGAGATGAATCATTCATTTATATGTAGATGCTATAGAGTTTTTTAAACCAATGGAAAAGGGGATTTCAATCACAATATCATCATTTATTCTAGGCTTTATATTTATCGGGGCCTTTAAATTTGTCCATTTTTTTCACTTTGTCACCCTAACTTAGATGACAAACTCTTAGCCATTTGAACTTGTAATTTTGTTCCACTTAGCCTCCTCAACTTGTCAAATATGACTCATTTTGTCTATTTGTGCTGACGTGGTATAATATAAGTAATTATAAAAATTTCGTGCCGATCAACATAGAAGGGGCAAATATGTCATAATTGACAAGTTGAGGAGACCAGGTGGAAAAAATTACAAGTTGAAGGGGCTAAGTGGAAAAAGAATTACAAATTTAGGTGCCAATAGGTTGTACTTTAAGTTGAGGGGGCTAAGCGAAAACAATAGACAAGTTCAGGAGGCATGAATGTATTAAGCCTTTATTCTAGTAATTACAAAACTCGGTATGATAATTATGTGATATGATAATGATATTTCTTAGATCCGGATGCTCGTCGGAGTGTAGTCGAAGTACTTAAAAAATTGGTATTGGTGCTCTCTAGTACCTTCAATAATAAAGAGAGTAATCTTTATGAAGGAATAAAAATAAAGTAAATGAGGCAAGCAAATAGAATGCATATTGTTTTGAATAGGGCAAATGATCTATTAGTCTCTAACTTTTGTCAAAACTCACTGTTTGATCCTATGTTTTTAAAAAATTCACTACAAGGTCCTCATATTTCGTTATAATTAACTTTTTGGTTCTTCTATCCATTTTTTTTAAATTTATAACTTTTATATTTCGGCATAGACGAACAAACATGGCGTAACAGAATCACAAGGTCATTTTATATTGCAGTATGGATGTCTTGAAAGTTAAATACATTATGTTTAAAATCTTAAAAATAGATAAAAATGACTAAAGAATTAATTATGACAAAAGATGAGACCTTGTAATGAGTTTTCATGAGAACCAAACAGTGAGTTTTGACAAAATTAAACTAAAAAATTATTTTTTTGTAAATGTGTAAGGAGCGAAATTCGAACCGTACACTCTCCATTCATACATTGGTGAGTGCACCAATTGGACTACAACCAATTGAAGTACAACCAATTAGTTATCTAAATCTAATTAAAAATATGTTATTAATTATACGGTGTTAAAATTTATTTATTGAAGTGCTACGTGACAACTAGTTGTTGACTTGATTCGTATAATAATTTTTTTCTATCAAATGAAAGAACAATTGGTTTTAAGAATATAATAAAGAAATAAACTCTTGTCAAAGGATCGAAAGAAATATGAACTCATAACTCATAATCGTTGTGGCCCTGGTTCAGTAAAACATTCTGAAACACAGGCCCATCAAATTAATTACTTCACCGTCAACATTCCTAACCTAAATCAAACTTCGCAAACATCTAAAATTAAGAAATCAATTATGCAATTTACAAACCAATAAGAAGAGTTGGTCCAAGTAGTAGGCCACTTCATCTTCTACTTGAAAGGTTTGAGGTTCGAGTTTCCGCTTCGTCAAAATTTAGCTCTTATTGGTAGGCAATATGTAAACTCCACTGTAAACTCTCATCGAGGTCTGTGGTTTGTCTGGCCTTGCGAGTGGGTAGGCCTACCCTTAGCTAAACTATCTGTTACCAAAAAAAAAATTATGCAATTTACACTTTTATCTCTCTATCCTTCTTTCCCGTTGAATCTCATTTTTAGTATCAAATGAAATATGGTGTGCCAACTAGTAACAAAATTAAATTATTATCAATTGTTCTCCGCCGCTTCATTTAAAGAAGTATACATCTATCAGTGTTTGATCAAATTTTATTAGGTATGTTACTTACTAACGAAATGATTGATAATGAATTGGTGATCAAATTAAATTATTATCCGTTAAATTTGTTCCTCTCAAATTTTAACAGAATTTCTTTTCAAAATTTTGAAACCGTCTGTAACTTTACCAAGGTCGTATATAGGGGGACTTCGCCTAGGTGTCTGCCTAAATCTTCAGTTCTTTTGGGTCTTAAAATTCGTAATTTATAAAAATCATAGTTATATCAAATTATATAATTGTAAACTTTAGATAATGATATCACATTTTTTTTTATTGTTAAATTTAAATGTAAAAAAATAAAATTACATTTTATTAGAATAAATTTGCTTAGGCCCTCTAAAATTATGGAGACGGTCCTGAACTTCACAAAAATTTTACAACTGAAAAATTTACAACCGTTAATGAGCAGATTAATTTCGAAATTTATTATGGATTAATCTCAAAACATTTTGTAATTATATTTTTTGCATGTGGAGTTAATGAGGGTCAATAACAACTCTTTAAACTTGCCCAAATATGCATTGACTGATCACTTGCAGAGATGGAAATGACTAAGTAGTCTTTAGTCAATTTAAAAAAATCCTTTCATATCCCCATCTCTCTTTCTCCCATCATTGTCACCTTCATCCGTCCTACCGTCTTCCATCGTCATGGCCTTCCTCTGTCTGTCTCCCTTCTTCGACGTCGCCCTCTTTGACCATCGTCTTTCTCTGGCCATCTCCCTCCTCTGTCTATTGAGAGGAATTACCATCTCCCTACTCAAAATGCGATTGAATGCGATTTCTTTTATACAATCAATTTGTCAGTTTCATTGCATTTTGGAAAATGCAATTGAATGCAATGACAATATAACATTCTGTTTTTTGGTGTTTACTGCAATCTCCATCATTTTTTCCGACCTTAACCTTGAAGAATTAACCACTTTTTCCAGGTTGTTTGCATGTCTTCGTTTCTCCATCACTCATAAATCAACATAATCGGCGTTGAATATGTTTTTGGGTGGGTGGATATTGCCAAAATTTGTGGGGGTAGATATAGTCGGAATTTCGCCGAAATTGGTTGGAAGGGCTGGGGAAGTGGAAGAAGCTAGAAGTTGGGAAAGGATGATATGCGTTTAAATATTGAAAACAAGTGATATTTTACCTAATAAAATTTTGAATTGGAAGAGTAATTTGGTAAAATCTCTTTTCCAACCAAACTCTAATTCCTCTACAAAATAATGGCCAACTAATCTCACTTTACCAATTTCATCTCATCCCATAATTTTTAATATCACATCTCAATCTCAGCCTCACTACATCTCAACCCCAAAATATACCAAACGTCCGTAAGTTCATAGTAACCTAGGCTAGAAATGAACAGAGGAAAAATAAAGTCATAGCTAGAAAAATGTCAATAAGAGTAGGTTATGTCAAGTGAGAAGTCATTAATTGTACTTAAAAAGGTATGTACTTCTTCAAAATTTAGCTCTTATTAGTGTGCAATCTAAAGCTTTTATTGTAACTCCTCACCAAGATATATTTACCCAAACTTGAAAATTGTAGGACTAGCTTACCTAAGTTTTTTGAAACCAAAAATAGTAAACGAAATAATATTAGACATGTTAAACATGCACGAACTCTACCTTATATTAATTATAGTCCAACACATTCCATGAAGAAATCTTAGCCACAAGCGAAAAATTTAATTCCTATCTAAACTAGTATAAATTCCTCAAAAACCCTCATCAAATCCATCATTGATTAGGATCCATCACACACACAAAAACAAAAGGTCAATCAACTATATGCATTTTGTTGTGAAGTACACTAATTGTTAATTAATTATGGCTTCATCAAGAAACGACATTCTAGTTGTTGTGGCATTAAGCGCATGGATTATGGTTTCAAATGTTCCACAAGGAGAAGCACAACAATTTCCAACGCCATTGAATTGCTTGGCAATAGCGAATAACGTTCCAGGGTGCATGAACGCTTTCACTCAAACTATTGTTCACAACAATTCAACAAACCTTACACCCGATTGTTGCAAGCTTGTTAACGGAATAAGCGATATGTGCTCTCGTCTATTGTTTCCGACCTATCCCGAAGCTATCCCTATCCTCAAGTTCTTGTGTGCTTTGGCTAATTCCCCTCGTCCGTCTCCAGTTATGGCTCCTCCTCCATCCGTCTAGTAAATTTTAATCCTAAAGATATATATACAATAGCTAGTTTAATATATCCCATAAGAAGGCTCAATCACTATTCTATGTATGTGTCCACCGCTTGAATAAATCTGTATAATTCCGATCCATTTGGAAAATGATACGTGTACACTTTCTTTTCTTGTACCAATAATTTCATCCCAATAAAATGATATATATATGTCTTTTTTATACGTTGAGTCTATTGCACTTAGTTCATCGTAGAAATTATCCTATTAGTACATATGATTTAATTATAAAAAAATTATGGAGTTAAAACAACTAAAATGAAATAGAAGAGTTTTTTTTAGCTTTGTTGCTCTGAATATATTACAAAAATGTCACAAGAACTTCCACATAAGAAAAATGGAATATCATGATAACTTTATTATTTTACCACAGAAAATAAATATCGATGGCTCTTGATTATTTTGGTTCTGATTAGGCTTGTTCGGAAGGAGGGTAGAGAATAGTTTATGATAGTTTGTAAACTTATCTTATCTTATGTAATTTCTCAAAATAAGTTCATATAGTTTGTCCACATTCTAATTGTTGCTTCATACCGCTCTTGGTCGGTCTTGTAAAACAAGGCAATACCTTTGCAGTTAATTAGGATGTGGATCCCAAGCATTTGAGTTCTTCATCAGATCATGGACGACAACCAATCCCTAACAAAGCATATGGATAAACTATGGTTAACACATGGATTCATTGACTAAAACATGAATCCTAAATGAATTAATAATAATTAATGAAAAGTCAAACCTATAAGATATGAAAGTCAGGGCTCCAATTTTTGTGTATCGCATACTCCTATAACCATCTACATTAATCAAATGAAAAATGGGTGTTTTAAAGGACACATTGAAAGGAGAATCCCAATCATCTAGAGGAAAATGAATAAGAGTTCAAATACTCCTCTTTCGCAACAAATATTTCGAAAGTCAGTAGTCTTTTGCTCTACAATCAAACAAATCCCCTCAATTGGACCAACCTCAAGCATGCTAATGACCCCTTAATCAACTTAGCGGTTATATATTTCACGAGTTCCGAAACCTCAGTCCACTCGACATCGTAGCAATATCCAGTTCCCAGATGGACAAATTAAAGTAAATAGGTTTAGTGCTTCAAGGCATTTGTTCATGGGTGTTCGAACCCCAAAAGAAAGCAATTGACTTAATTAACATCCGTGTGAACATGAATTTTTCTGTTCTGAAATGACGAATTAATATTAACCTAAGTGATCAAGGCTCAAGAAGGTTGTACTGTTGTATTCTACATCAAAAAGTTCCAAAGAAGTCTTGAAAATGGTAAAACGGTTGAATCAGGAAACAAAATACGACAAATCCAACTATTAAAACATGAACCAGCGACCAACAAAAACTGGTCGGTTCCCAAACTAACCGATCGTTTCACTTACCGAACTGATTGGTTTGGTTGGAGCAGAAATCCTCCAAACACCAACAAATTGGTACTTCTCCCATTCACAATTTTAGCCGAGTTTTTAGAGTTCATCCAACCTAAAAATACCCCCCATTGACTTAAGAATATGGGAGAACGACTCGAAATTATATTTCAAACCCATTTTTAGAGAATCAAAACTTGAAAAAGTGAGAAAACCCCAACTTTCAATCCTCAAATTCTGAGTTTTCCAACCTGTTTGTTGTTAACAAACCACTTTCAACACCCCTCGAGTGATTCTAAACACTTTCTACACGTCGAAATTCACACAAATGCAAGTTTTTTAGTCGGAATCGGCTCAGGAATCAAAATCGCTCGACTTGCCACAGTCGGGTTTCTTGGAACTCTCTTTGAAGGTCAATGGTGCATATCAACTCCCAAGCTGTTGGAATCCTCTAGAATCACATCATAAAAGTAACACACCGAGACGTATAAAAATATTACGTTGAATAGTAAAAAGTATCGAGTCTCGAGAAAACGTGGCCAGGTTCGTCCATTTCCATGCGTGAGTCTTCTTAATCTTTGAGTCTTTTATCATACTTTATCCTATTTTTAACCTTTTTGCTTTTATACATATTTACTATTCATGTTCCGATTCTCCAAGGAGCTTATTCCACATGTCTATCTTCCACACATGAATTTAATCTGAATTAATCCTTGTAATAAATTTTGGATCCTTTGCTTCCTGCAGTAATCCTGAGTCTCTAAAAGATGTCGTTATATTTATTTATATATTATCGCACCATATTACCTGGATTTATGGACTCGTAATTATCCAAGGAGGTTATGCCACATGTTAATATAAAGCTCATATTTTATTATTTATTTTATTCGTAATTATTTTGTATATATTTTGGATCCGTCATTTTCTGTGATGACGCTCATTTGCCTGAGAATGTCGTCATATTTCCCATTTTTAAATACTGCAGATCCTCTGACTCCTAAGGTGTTATACAATTACTCGAAAAAGCATCGTTATAGTTGCTTGTCTTTAAATACTGTAGATTCGTCGACTCCTGAGGTGGTATTCAACCACTGGAAAGAACGTCGTCATATCTTCTTGTTTTTAAATACTGCAGAATCGTCGACTCCCGAGTTGGTATTTCAACCACTCGAAAGAGCACTATTATATTTTCTTGCCCTTAAATAATCTAGATCGGTTGCCTCGCGAGTTGGTAATCCACCACTTGAAAGAGCGCCTTTATATTCAAAGTCCTTATTATTTAGATAATTTTAATTTATTTAACTTTTATTATTTAAAATTTAACTCTTTATTGACAGTTTTCTCAATTTTGCGGGTTAATTATATTTGTTGTATTTTACATAAATAATTACCAATTTATGTGAATATAATATGGAGGATCACTAAAAATGAAACAAGTAGCAACATAAAACAAATTTGAGCTTTAGAGATAAATAAATATTATTCTCGAACTTATCTCTGAAAGTTATAGTTGCTGAGCGATCTACTCGCTATACTGAATTTCCAGGTTTAACGAGTGGATGGCGACTCTGTAATGATTCAAACATCCTACATAATTAAATAAATGAATCCAACCATGAAGTCGAATTTCGACAGTCAAGATTTCGGCGCACACCTAGGTCCCTTGTCAAAGTTATTTCGCTAACCTTGAATTATTGTGCGCTCACAATCAGGTTCACATCTCAATTAGGAACCCATTTGTGTAGGCAAACCCAAATAAAAGCAAAGTTGTTGTTGGGTCAGGGTTTGTATCATAACGCGTACCAAAGTCTTCAATGTGAACATAAACAAGTGTTCCATTTTCTATTTCGCCTTGCAACATTTTATATAAACTGAAGGCATGCACATTTAAATCAAAATTCTGAAGACATGCACATCTAAAGCATAAACTGAATTATAGTAATCTTTTAAACAACAAAATTTAATCATCAAAAAGCTAATATGTTTGCATGCAAATTTATTAGAGATCACTATTTACCTTTTTGAAAGTTGAAATAGGTTTAGATGAAAGTTGTAAATTAACAAAATCTTCAATAAATTTAATGTTCATGTACGCTTTCTCACCTCTCTCCTAAACATTTCAACTTTAAAAATAAAGGGTATTATGAAATGTTCAGTCCCTTTTTGCTTAGTTTGATAGCATATATTAATAAGTTTGCACACATATAATTGAGAGGTTAAAATAAATCGTGTAGTTAGTCTTAACTATCAACTCGAGCTCTTTAGTTCAACCAGTGTTAAAATCTTTGAAATTAAAAAGTTTTAAGTTTGATTCTTAACAATCTCAAAGCTCAAGTTTTTGGTTTAATCTAAATTGAAGTTTTTGATTCAATCAATTATAGAAATAGTCGCAAAACAAATATAGTAAAAATTTAATGCGGTGAATAGACAATATGTGTTAATCATGTTAACCGCGTTGCATGGCCACTGGCTAACTAGCTAGGTCGGTTATTTGGCCATGCCTAATCAATTTTGTTTACCAATTATACACTCCTCCTAATAATACGAAATATAAATATATGAACAAGAAAGTCAAGGGAGTGTGCTAAACATGTATGAAATATAAATTTGTATATTCTGATAATAACTATAAGCACATAACACATTAAAAAAAAAAAAAGTCTTAACCGCTCTGAAGAAATTAAATTCGAAGTCTAAAGTAGTATAAATACCTCAAAATCATTATCCATGGCAATTAACCATCAAATTGAAAAAACAAAGAAGAAACATAAGAAATTGTATGAATTTTGTTGCTGTATTCATCGTTAAAAATGGCTTCATCAAGAAACACCATTCTAGTAGTTGTGGCATTGACTTCATGGATTATGGTGTTAAATATTCCACAAGGAGAAGCACAATTTACGACACCATTGAGTTGCTTGAAAACAATTAATGACAATGTCGGATGCAAGAACGCTTTCACTCAGACCGTTTTACATAATAATGCGAGCAGTCTTACACCTGAATGTTGCAAGCTTGTAAATGGAATTAGCCCGATATGCTCTCTTCTTTTGTTTCCCTTTCATCCCGAAGCTCTCACCGTTCTCAAGTCATTGTGTACTTTAGTTAATTCACCTCCACCATCCCCAGTTGCCAAAGCTCCTTCACCTTCTCCGCCTTTTGGCGCTTCTTCTCCACCTTCCAGTCCTGCTACTCCTCCACCTTCTCCACCTTCTCCACCTTCTAGTCCTGCTACTCCTCCACCTTCAGGTGCTACTAATCCTCCACCTTCAACTACGTCTCCTCCGCCTTCAACTTCTACATCTCCTTCTCCACCTTCAGTTACTAGTGCTCCTCCACCTTCAACTTCTACGTCTCCTCCTCCTTCAACTTCTACATCTCCTTCTCCACCTTCAGTTGCAAGTGCTCCTCCACCTTCGACTACATCTTCAGTCGTTGCTGCTCCTCCAACTTCAGTTAGTGCTACTCCTCCAGCTTCAGCTCCTACATCTAAATAGGAACTTTTTAATCTTACATATGTTGAATATGGTGTATTATCCGAACAAAAAACCTAAAGGTCAACAACTATAATAAAATAAAACAAAATTATATTATAAGATTGGAAGCTATATATTGTCTTAACATGTATGGATTAGTAATATTGGTTATGTACATGTATGTGCACTGCAAACCAAAAATCCTTAGATACCATTTCTTCCTAAATCGTGTGGTATATAGCTTTATATTCAAACAAATATTCTCAAATAGACAACCTTTTTATTCAAATAGCAATAACGTTTTGTACAAGGACACAAACGATAAGCTTGTACCATGAGAACCAAAACTCACCCCGAGCTAAGTGCTTCAGGAATACATTAGGTTTGATCCTTAGTAAAAATTCATTGCACTATGAAAGTCTTAATTCAAAACAGTCACAAACAATATAAAGTAAAAATCAATTTCAAGATGCTGGTTGGAATCGTGAAATACATTATAAATTGCAAAATGAACATCACTGAGATTATCACAAGGCAAAATAGGAGGACTTTATTTTTTAAGTCTCCCCAGGCCTGTGTGTAGCCTGTTATTCTGAATGGGGGCCCAAAAGTTTTGAGGGCCAATTTCTTTTTTGAGTTATATAAAAAGCTACATATTCAAGTATATCATATTGCAGCAATTTAAGCGAGAGCAGGCCCGTTAAATTGAATGACTATTTATGTTATTAGTCGCCTTTACATTTTATTTTTTTTGGTTAAAAGTGGCCTTTACATTTTAAATTAAGTTAGGGGCCTATTTGATTTATAAAGTTATTGTTAGAGCCATCATTTCTTCCAACAAATTAGTTCAATTTTGTTTTTTCAAATATAAAAGAACACTTATTGCCAAAGTTATTTTGAAATATAATTGTTATGTAAAATCTTCAAAGCTATGCAAATTGGGCCTCATTTTTATATTTGCATAGGGCCCTAAAAATATTTAAGACGGGCCCAGTGTCCATATACTTTAAGTTTATCCTAATGAAAACAATTTGACAAATCACTTTCAAATAGCATTGTCATATCAATTTAAGAATAGGAAAAAGGATAAGGCTTTTTTGTCATGACCATAAATAATTGGTTAATGAAATTAAGTTATTACGGAAAATGACAAGCATTAGGTGTATCATCATCAACCCAAATATGAACTTCAATTGAAGTCATAACTTTAGTAGAAGATATCCATTGTGTTTTGCATTATGGGTTCTGATAGAGACATAATTGATTTATATACCTTGAGTGGATCTTTCCGTGAAGATTATATATTTATAAAAATATTTACAAAAAAGAACTTTATTTTTATAACAAGAAAAGAAAAAGTATATTTATAATTTGGTTAAGGCCGACTTAGAATCAATATGAGTTTGCCTAAAGTTACATCAAATATCTTAAACTAGTAGCATCAATTAATTAGAGTATCCAAATCAAAAAAAGTTAAAGTATCAAAAAATTTCTTAGATCATGAGCATGCATATATATCGGAAGATAATTCTAAGAAAAATATATTCGTTACTAATATTACAGAATTTGATTAATAAACAAATTAAGTTTGACATATGTCATATAATCAACTTGTCACACTAATACAAATCAATATCGATATGTCACATCAAATTGAAGTTAACATGTCATGTTACTAAAAACTAACATAATATAATGAGGAGTTGTGAGTAAGAATATATTGAACATTTTGACTATAGATCAACAAATAATGTTTTCAAGCTAAATTTAATGGAATTGGGGAAATTCCCAATTTTGGGTTAACCATATTTTCAAGAGAGAAAACTCAAATTGACTGATGATATGAATTTATATTGTTAATAAGTTGCTTTGAAATGTAATGCTTCAAATTAGAATAATCAGATATATCAAGACCCTATGCATACCCCTCAGTCACACTTTATTGCTTTGGAGGATGTTATACCGCAATGTTTAATTTGCATGCTTAGAATAGGATAATTGATAATAAAAGTGTATAGCAAATATCCTTGTATTAAGGGATTAGATATTAATAATGGAAAGTAGACGTATTAGGTTTAGACTATACTATAAACTCCACCAAACACAAAGACAAATCTCTTCCTTTTCCAAATTCCTTTTTATTATTATAAATTAACAATTATAATAATGGTGGTAATCTTTTTGCTTCTTTTTCTAGCTAGGACAACTCAATTACCTAATCACATCGAGAGAAGATAAGACCTCAATTATAATTAACTTTCAGGGGCGGACCCAGGGGGGGGCTCGGGTGGGCTCGAGCCCCCCTCAGTTCCGGCACAACCCTTAGGAATATACCGATATGTTCGGGCTAGCCCCCCCAAAAATAATGTGTATTAAAAATAAAGATGATAAGGTAGACGAAGTGAAAGGGTGGAAGAGTTGGTAAGAAGGGGTGTATTTAGATGTGTTGACTAAGGTTCAAATCCCACCATCTACATTTTTTTTCTTTCCAACATTATTAATGCTTTTCATCAATTTCTTTTCCCCTAACATTATTAATGTTTTTCATCAATTTCTAATTTTTTTCTCCTAACATTAATTGCATCAATATTTTCCCCTAACATTATTAATGTTTTTCATCTATTTTTAGTTTTTTAATGTTATTTTGATCGAAAACTCTACTTTTTTTTGTTTTTCCTTTCTATTTTTAATAATTTTATCAACAATTTTTTATTAGATCATTAATTTGTTTCTCCTAATTTTATCAACTCTACTTCATTTTTGTATACACGCATATATAAAAAAAAATTTACGCTAAAGCCAAAATTAGCCCCCCCGATCTCCAAATCCTGGGTCCGCCCCTGTTAACTTTTTTTAACTGAATTTGAGTATACTACTTAAAAAAGAAAAAAGTCTTATTGACACTAATCTTTTTAAGTAAAGGAATTGGGAACCCAAAATGAAGAAGACAGGGAGAATTCCAACTAGGTTGGTTTGCGCTAATTTACATTTTAAAATAATTAAAAGAAGTTGTTATTAAAGACTAACACTTTTCTTTTTGAAAGAAGAGACTAACACTTTTATTACCCTATTTAAAATGAAAAAAATACAGTAAATTAAAACTCTCTTATAAAATGGTCAAATAAATCAATTGGACTTTGAACTCTAAAGTTGTTTCACCAATGGAAAACTTTGTAGACTCGTTTAGTCGTGAACTCCCCAGGCACACTCATGACGTGGGAGTTTGCTAGCTTGCAAAGTCGCAAATAACGCAAGCTCTTTCATTAATTCCGTAAATTTGTATACAAACATATAATCTCATTATTTTATTGATATGTGTATTGATGGATATTTACAAGATCAACAGCATATCATTTTATCAATTTAAACGAGTTTAGACAGATAATATATTTTTATAAATATACATTTTCTATCTATTTCTTGACTGTAAAGATTTTTAAAATATATTTACTAAACACTTTTTAGTTTTTGCCTACTATGTTCGACAACACTATTCTACGACACTTTCTTCAACGACTTAATACATATGTAGCGCTCTGAACTTATTCATTTTTTTCATTTAACTCCTTTAACTTAAGGGACAACCTATTATTCACTAAAAAACTTGTAATTTTTTTTCCACTTATAAATTTTTATAATAATATCGGTTTTAACTTTTTTTTTTCTTTTTTTTATCATGATTAATCACTTAATTTGACAATTGTTATTAAGTCAATTTTCATAGTTGGATCGAATTGGACAACTGGGGTAAAATACGAAGGACACTCTATCTTTCATATACTATTAATTAAAAACGGGGGATAGAAAGAAATCTAAACCAAAAAATACAAAAGAAAAGAAGAAATAGAAAAAAACTAAAAAGAAAGGAAAAAAAAATCAAGTTAAGATGAGAAGCGTGTAGGAATCCGAACTTGTCTTTTTGAACCAACCCGAAAGTACGTACGAGTATTCTGAGTTACAGGTGGCTCTATTTGACTTATTGAAGTAGCTTTATCCTTTCGCCTTTTCACATTATGACTATGTTTGGTAAAGAGCAGATTGAGCTCAAATCAGCGGATTTGACCACTTTTAGAGATTTTGACCACTTGAACCTCTAATTTAGTGTTTGGTAAAAAGAGGTTTAAAAGAGAGGATTGAGTTTAAAAAGCTCTTTTTAGAAGCTTTTTCAATTAGAGGTTTGACAATTTATCATTAATGGTTTTTTATACCCCTAACTAATCTCTTACGTCAATTTATCATTTTTCTTGGAATAAATTGTTGTGCCAACTTAATTAGCATGATTCTATTCTAATTATTTTTTTGCAGTTACATATTAAACTTCATAAATTACATATTTAATAATGCTTGGATTTGATTCATGTGTATTTTTTATTTTTTTATGTATATTAACAAAGGACTTATATGACGTGTTTATATGAATAATTTTTATAGTATGATTAAGAATTGACATATTAAACACTAATATATAGCAAAAAAAAGTCTTAAATTCTATTAACAAATATAACCATTTATCGGCTTAAGTGTATTTTATAATTAGCGGCTCATTTGAACGTGGAGTGTTTACAAAATATTAACCATTAAAGTTAATGTTATTTTTCGTCATTTTACACAAACATTTAATGACAATTAGCTAAATTTAGCTAACATGTTGATAAAATAACTGGTCAAACCAGCTAGTCAAATCAGCTAAAGCAATCAGCTAACAGCTAATGCAATCAACTAACAGCTAATCGCTAATTGCCAAACAGGGCCTATACCAACCTTCAGGATCAGAATGTGTATCACGAAACTCCTCGGGCAGGCTAGTTTGTTTTATATTTGAGCGCCACAACGGTTCAATTTGCTTAATATCAATCTCCTCCACTTCCGAATCAGATCCGAATCGATCTGCCCAAAAAATGCATTGTATTTTCCTTATTGGACTACTAGTAACTTGTTGCAGAACAGGAGAATTGTATAAAACTATGAGGCCTTATATTAATTGGCGAACTTTGTATTGAACTTTTATTTTTATTTTTCATATATAGTATTAAAGAAAACTGAATATTAATTTTATGTTTTACTAGCTTATTAATGAATACACATCAATTTTATGTTTCACATGAATATCACCTTTCCTATTGTATTTTTTTTAAAGGACCTATTGTATCTTTTTATCAGCTTCTTTTTACATTATATTTTCTAGTTAATAAAATATAAGGAAATTTTATGGTTATTTTATCTTTCACAAATTAATCATTACTTTGTTTGTCCACCATTAAATTATGGATTATAATCTAATTTAATAATAAATAAAATAAAGTATAAACAAAATAAAAGAAAAAGAGAGTAACCAGCCTACACCTAAAATATAAAGTATTTTTCTTTCACAAGGAAATTGTTTTGTACTTGCCCCTTCGTGATTTCTGTCTTTTATTTTTTTCAGTTTCAAATATTGAAGAAAAATAGTATTCTTCCTAATTAAATTATTAAAAGAGTTCCCTAATTTTTTTTATTAAAAGAGTATTGTTGGCGAATATGCACAAGTAAAGAATAATTGCTTTACAAGATAACTCTGTGCGCTGATTGTTTTTTTTTATTTTATATTTATTAAAATTTAGTTTAGTTCACAAAAATTAATAAAACTAGTTAAAGGTTGTTCATTCCGCGGGTTATATAACATGTGTTTAACAAAATGTTTTGTATGAAAATGATAAATAGAGTAATTACTGAAATTTTCAACATTAATTTTATTTTTTTTAATATTTGAAGTGAAATCTTGATACCCCATAAAAAGGTAAAATCTTGATCTTTTCACTAATCACAGTGGTGTCTTTTGCTTTATTTTTTAGGCAACATAAAGTTTAGGCGAAGGTCAATTTGCGTTTATTACATTTATCTTAGTATACATAGAGGATTTTCTTTGAGTTAATGCTGAGTTTAATTGTTTTTATTAAAAAACATTAGGAAAAATGGAGAAAATAAATAATGCTGGAGCAATGTAAAAACTCATGATAATCTCTAATTGCAAAACTAACTGTAGAAACATAAAGATTCATATCTTATATTTGGTTGTTCAAATAATGTCTTGTAAACCACCCTCTCAGAGTTATAATAAAATGATAAGCAAAACCTCTCTTAAAACTCTTCTTTGTATTTTCTCATAGCTTCCACAATTACATATGTATAGATAGATATAGATAGCTTCATTAGTAGATTAAGCAAAAATCATTAAACAGTCATAAGTTAGTTTGACATTTTTTAGTTTCATTTTATTTTAGTAGAAAAGAACAAGATCTATTTAAAAAGAGTATTTTGCATTCCAAACCGTGCACAGAAAACTCATCTCCATCTTTATGTTAATTTCTATTTCTCAATCGAATTTTTCTATCTTTTTCTTTCCATTTTACAAATTAAACTGATCGGAATTTAATTTTGCTGAGAGTAAGTAAAAAGGGACCGAACTTTTTGCACAAAAAGAATTAACCTAATAAACTTAATATAACTAACATATATATTTTGTAAGATTTCTTTATATTTAAAATTGTAATGCATGTGAGAATATCTTTTATAAATTTCAAAAAGGTAGGATTCAAACGTTAAACTCTTCACTTACATATTAGTGAATGTGTAAATGAAGCTATGACTGTTTGATTGGTCGGGAGAATATCGGAAAACCAGGATACCCACTAATTTTCAATGAAAAAAGATAAAAGAAACATAGATGAGACTTTCATTCAAAATATGGGTTGTTTGGTTGGCAACTTTTTTTGTAACTTTCTTACAAAGCAAAGCCATGGTCCCACTTCTAAACAAACCTCCCTACTTACTCCACCCTTACCTTCCAAATTATATCTTAACATCTTCTCCATTTTTGGCTATTTCTCTTTTAATTACTTGTATTAGTAAAACTAAACAAGTTCCAAAGTTTTGCCGCTCCCTCTTATTATTATTATAATATAGTTTGTGGGGCTGCAGCTTTCACTAGCAAACCCCACCTCAGTTATAACTTTCATGGCTATCTCACCCATTTAAACAGCAAAAAGCTCAGATCTTGAGCTCATTTAGCTGAATCCGAAGATGGGTTCTTTAATTTGGGGAAAAGGGTTCATTTTTATGTTGTTTATATCTAGTTACAGCTTATTATTTTGCTGGTGTTTAGAAGAAGGTACTGTTTTTATAGATGGGAAAAGTTCCATTGGTAAGATAGATGAAGATTCCATTTGTGCCACTTTAGATTGGTGGCCTCCTGAAAAATGTGATTATGGTACTTGTAGCTGGGGACATGCTTCTCTTCTTAATCTGGTTTGTGATTCTTTAATTTTACTGCATTTTTGTTTGTTAATGATGTTGTTCTTGGCAATGCTTAATTTTTTGTTTTTGTTTTCCATTATTAATGCAGGACCTTAACAACATTATTTTGTTAAATGCTGTAAAGGGTATGGTATCTCTCTTCAATCCATGGAGTTCTTTTGAATTAATGGTCAAAAAGTTTGATGGAGTTGGTAGACTATCTGTTTAGTCCTAGATTGGCATCTGCTTTCCCAAATTTCTCATCTAAAAACATTGTTTGGTAAATGTAAAGTTGCTTTCTTTTGAAGCTCCATTAGTTGGCAAAGTTGAAAGCAACATTTGTTGAATGTAATATAAGCTGAGAAAGCTGCTTTTTGGAGAAGCTGCAATTTGGCTACAACAATGCTAAATTGGGACTTAGTCTAAATTGAAGTTTAGTTTTAACTCCGGCAATATTTGATAGTTTAGCTCAAATTCAAGACTGAGTTGATAAGTAAACCTCATTTTAGACTGTTTCTACCGGCCGTTTTGACCCTTAAATCTGAGTTTTTTTTTTTCCTATGTGTTTATTGTAGCTAGAAATCTTGCTAATCCTAAAATATGAATTTGTTCAGCTTTTTCACCATTGAAGATAAGATTAGGAGGCACTTTGCAAGATAAAGTCATCTATGACACAGAAGATAATCAAGAACCATGTAAACAATTTGTAAAAAGTACAACTGAAATGTTTGGTTTTACTAAGGGATGTTTGCCCATGCATAGATGGGATGAATTGAATGCGTTTTTCAACAAATCAGGGTAAAAAATCTATCTATTCGCACTTTTACATCTCTACAGCTTCGGGACTAGTAATCTGACTTAAAAGTCAACTCTGTTTCTTATGTTTTTTTTAACGCAGGGCTAAAATTATTTTCGGATTAAATGCTCTTACTGGGCGGTCAATTCAATCCGATGGCTCTTCTGCTGGAGCATGGAACCATACAAATGCTGAATCTTTTATAAGTTACACCGTTAAAAAGGACTACCTTATTCATGCTTGGGAGCTTGGTAAGAATCTTTTTCATATGCTCTATCTATATATAAAAAAAACAGTCAATTTGCTTTTGTAGTATCCATTTGAGCTTAACATTTACGAGACGTTGCAAATTCAAGTGTAATTGGTGAAAGATGAGTATTTTTTTATTTGCAATTTCATGTTATGGTCATTCTGTAACCTCAAGCATTCTGGCCGGCCAATATGATTTGAAATTGCACGTTCCTAGGTCGAAATTGCACTATTTGGTAAACATTAGGCTTGAGGTTACATTGTTATGTTTGTTGAGAATAAATCCACCCCGACAATCATAGGACTAAATTTGCACTTATCTCTCAAGTTTATGAGAAATGATTTATCTTGACCATCAGTACGTTCTCTCCATTAATTAGGGAATGAATTGTGTGGGAGTGGAGTTGGAACAAGAGTAGCAGCAGACCAGTATGCTTCTGATACAGTCTCTCTATATGACATAGTACAAAAGATTTACAGTAGCATCAAACCAAAGCCACTAGTCATATCACCAGGAGGCTTTTTTGACGCGAATTGGTTCAAACAGTTCATTGACAAAACAGGAAATTCTGTTGATGTTATCACACACCATATATACAATCTTGGTCCAGGTACCTTTCATAGATATTCCGATTAACATTTTGTTGTTTGATACCTGAAATTGTAGCTTCGACTTGACAAATTTTCAATTCTCGTTGTTCAAATAGGAGTTGATCAACATCTTGTTGAAAAGATTCTTGATCCATCCTATCTTGACGGTGAGGCTAATACGTTCCATGGCCTCCAAAATACTATTAAGAGTTCTGCAACTTCAGCAACTGCGTGGGTTGGTGAGGCAGGAGGGGCTTACAACAGCGGCCATAACCTCGTGTCAAATGCTTTTGTATATAGTTTCTGGTAACATTTGATCTAGTTCATATTTGGTTATTTCTTGTGAGAATATTGAGAGTTCTGTTCCCAATTGAAGTTTAGTGATATTGGACAGGTACCTAGATCAGCTTGGCATGTCAGCAGTTTATGACACAAAAACATACTGCAGACAGTCCCTGATTGGCGGAAATTACGGTTTACTCAACACTACGAATTTCGTACCAAATCCAGACTACTACAGGTAATTTCATTTGTTTATTCGATTCAGTTTCTTAGGTGTTAAATATCTCATATTGGCTAGTTAGAGAGGTAATGTGCTATGTACAAGTACGAGGCACTATACTCCCTTCAAGCTATTTCTCATATAGAGTTTAGAGCCATTTCTCGTCAGTAAAATTAATGTGATTTGTTCTGAATATTGCAGTGCTCTTCTTTGGCACCGGTTGATGGGAAGGAACGTCCTATCGACTAGCTTTACGGGGTTGAAAAAGATACGTGCATATGCGCACTGTGCAAAAGAATCAGTAAGTGAATTACATGCTGACAATTTATGAAACTAAAAGAAGCAAGATTTGTTATCTAATAATTGAACTTGACCATCTTTCAGAAGGGAATCACATTGCTGCTAATCAACTTAGACAACAGCACGACCGTTCAAGTTAACGTTAAATACAACAACACAATGTCACTGCATCATAAGCAGAGCCGACATCATCATCGTCGTCATCATCATACATTGTCTAAACATCATAGGTCTCATAGTGCGAAAGTGATCGAGTTACCTCAAGGTTCAGAAGTTAACAGCACAAGAGAGGAATACCATCTGACAGCAAAAGATGGTAATCTACACAGTCAAACAATGCTACTTAATGGAAACAGTTTAACTATAAATTCAAATGGAGATATACCAAACTTAAACCCGATTCTTGTAAATTCATCAACACCGATTATCGTTGCACCTTTCTCTATTGTATTTGTTCACTTGCCATCTGTTCTCTCTGTTTGCAGTTAGTTAGGTTGGAACTGAAATTAGTTCCTTAATACTTATTGAAGAACTAATTGAATACATGGAAATGTTTTGAGTTTGATTCTTTTTTGTTGGTCAACTATACAGTTAGCCATGTAACAGTTTTTCGCAACAATATGAACACATATACCAAGATAAAATTGTTAAAAGGAAGATGGAACTTGTATTACTTTCTTGAAGCATACTTGTACAACTTTCTTTCTTGTTAATATAATGATATAATACAACAAAAAGATTCCTATTGTGTTTCTACATATATACTCTCGTGGTGTCAAACTACAAGTGGTGTCTATGTATCATCCGTGGGATCATCTGGAACTGCTTCCTTCTACCTTTTTGTTTTCAATTTTACCAAAACAGGCTCTGGCAGTGATCAATTCTCACCAAAATACCCCGGAAGACATCAATTGCCAGCACCTCAAAAGCCGCTTTCTTCACAAATATTTACCAGAAAACTGAATTGGGAATGCAAGTCAATCTGTGTTGGAAAAGGTTTGAGGTTTACTGCTTGCAAATGCCAACCATACAACTGTACCGGTCAAGTAGAAGAAGATCGATGGTGCGAATAGTGACAACTGCATCATAAGAATACGGCAAAGGAATTAAAATTTGTATCATAAAAGCAAGAAGTGGCTGCCATAAATGATTGGTAACGAGGCAGGAAGAGGATGAATTCCTGGCCCCTTTCTCAACAGTTGCAGGGAGCTAGGGACAGGGATGGAAACAGAGATTTTCAAATTAGGCATCTCAGGGATGCCTTGTTTGCTACTTATCATCTGGTTAGATTTTCCATCTCCGTCTCTGCAGAGAATTCCCCATCCCCACAGGTAGCGGGAGGTCCCTATCCCATTGTCGCCACTACAGTACCACTATAATATCTGAACTTCAAAAGGCTGGTAGAAAGAAACTTACACTCCATGAATGTGTTGTATCAAGAAGATAACCTGTCAGGGCCACACCTACAATTCCAGGAATTGCTCCAACAGTGTTTGTAATCCCCTGAGCCAATTATTCAACAGTTAATCTTTGTTTCAATATTCAAGCAAAAACTTTCACTTGGTGACCCGCATTAGCAAAATCTAAAACTTAGACTCAATGCATATCGGACCTGCACCAAGACCTACAAGCTCAAAGCTTATTCGTATTCAGCATAGTTGTTAAATGCGCAAAGCGAACCAAGGCGCTAAGGGGTCCTGGAGCCTAGGCGCAAAGCGAAGCGAAAAGCGAGCGCCTCAGAAACACGAGGCGAATAGCTTAAAATATATATATATAGATATATATATATATATATAGATATATATATATATATATATATATATATATATATATATATTTATATATATAGACTTTACTATCAGTTATAAACCAAGATATTTCATATCAATATCAGGTATAAACCAAGAAAACACACATATAACCACACAAACAAGATTAAACCACCTAACAACATAATAATAAACTCCAAAGAGAACATTTAACATATGCTAAAGTTTTAAACTCTTAAATCTCAAGTCTAACCAAACTTAAATGTTTAAACAATCGAGTTTTTCTTTCTTCTTTATGTTGGTGGCTGGCTTAGTCACATACTCTTAAACAGTCCTCTCTATCTCTAGTTTTCTATTTGTATGTGACTCTCTATATTCTTATTTAGGACTCTGATATATGTGACTCTTTGCATTCTTATTTAGGTATTTAAGATATTAATATTAATTATATAAATAAAAACAAACGGTAAATTTTTTTAGAAAATCCTACTGAATCGCTTTGCTCCTGAAATGCGCCTTGGATGAAGCTCCAAGACTCAGGCGAGGCGACCAAAGTGTGCGCTTTTGCTACATTGCCTCGCCTCGCTCAAGCGAGGCGCACCGGTCAGTGCCTTGCTTGAAGCGCGCCTAGGCGAGCCTGAGGCGAGCTTTTAATAACTATGGTATTCAGTAGAGTCCATTGCGGCAGAGCGCTCTGGCGTTGAACGCCCATAAGAAACATGAAACGCATCTTGAGGTCCCTTAACATTTTTGTTTTTACACAATGAACCATTTTCACCACATTGCATCGCTGGTTGTTTATATACAAACATATTGATGCCTCAATCAAAGTGCTCAACTAGACTACCTAAGGATTTGGTATAGGGGCTTATAATTAATTATTGTCTCGATTTATAAAAATAAATATATCAAGTGCTCGATGTGTATAATGTAACAAAATTCTGTGGCTCAGGGTGATTTAATCCTAAAAACTTAAAGCAAACTTTAAGAAATTTGGTTTACAAGTTCGCTTACCAACAATATGCTTGCATATTCAGGAGATATATCTTGATGTGTGCAGTACAGTCCTGCTCAAAAGGAAATCAAATGAATTGTCAACCCACAAATTAAGCGTTAAAAGCCTGTTATAATGCTTTCAAAATAAAAGATAGTTCAAGGTCTATGTGGAACAACCAGAAAGCGCAAAGCTTGAGAGGGCCAAGCCACAGGTCAAAATCCCGACAACCTCCCAAGGTGGCAGTCCTAGATCTACTGAGGAGAAAGCCATGCAAACAGCTGGAGACAAAAAGGAAACTGTTTGGCATATCTTCCTCACCTACAAGAAAAAGTCACAAGGATCAAAACTGAAGTAGAAGCAAAAAGAAAAAGGCCGTGTTTGCAGTTTTTAAAACCTACATAGCTGATCTTTAAGTATAGGAAAAAGTTATAGGTTGAGTCAGTGTAACAATTAACTTTCAATGTTTTCCCATACCGTAGTAGTTTCAACTCCCTTTGCGATTAAGCTATCAGCAAGCTGTGAAGCAATGCTTGTCACAAAAATTGAAGCCAAAGGTGGAAGGATTGAAACCTGAAACAAATCGGTTGCCACATTTTCTTACAGATGTTATAAAATAATTGAACAGCCAAATATATCCGGCCATGCTATCAGCTGCGTAATATGGGACAGAGGATTATAGGCCTTATATAACAAAGATAATACAGAGATTACAATAATATAAAATAACATAAGCAATGAACTTAACCATGATTCCAACCAGAGCATTAATGATATTAAATGTCAAGACAACAGAGAATAAGATAATCAAACTCAACCCATTGTTTTGGATAAACAGTGAGTTAGGGTTTGACATGCTACAGAGCTAAGTTGTCAACTTCTTCCAGACCTTTCCAACATTGCACATGTACAATCTTAACTAAACCATTCGATAATGCAAGTCAACTCTTTTAAGTGATCAGATTCAGAACCTTTTTCATATGCAACAGCTTTCAGAGTTCAATCTTAAGTAAATATGCATTCCACTGTGGAATCACGGCTTACTGCTATAGCATAGATTATGACCTTTGTTTCTTCATCTTTGTGTCAAGCTGCAGATGGATGATTATTCATCCATCCATCTGCATTTTATACAAAGGATGTGCATACACTATGCAAGATTGAATCATGAGATTCTATGTTTTTACACCTAAATTTTACTTTTAGAGAGAGAGTAGAATAATACTAACCCATGCAGCCTCTGTCAAATTTAGGTTCAGCTCCTCGCTGCATAGCATGATAAGTTATGAATAAGCTTCCTTGAGACTACACGATATATAATATGAAAACTGAAACACATAATGACAGAAATAAGAAACAAATACAGAGAAATAGATTGAAGCTACCAAACAGATATAGTCAAATAGAATATATGAGTAAAGAACTCAAAGAGGTATTACACAAGACTGAGAGAAAATAAGAAAACTAGAAAGTGACAAGGGGTGATTGGCAAGAAAATCAGCAATTAAGAGCAAAAACACAAAAAATCTTTATAGAAAAGTGATTAAACAACACATGTTGTTGCAATATTACCTAAAATAAGAAGGAAGCCATGACAAACAAGTATAGTGACCCCAGCTTCCACAAAAATGAGCATATATCATCGCCCACACAGCTCGACTCTGGAAAAATGCATTCCATGGTACGTCCTGCAACAACATAGCCAGTAAACAATGTGATGGCATTGACAATACAGTAAGAAGACACCTTCAAGTACATTTCCATTGCATTACAGTTAGTACTAAATACCATCTACATTCTAAACAAACAGAAAACCAGATATATTTGTATGTATCTGGGACAATCATACATACATGAGTATGTGTTATTTCACCGACCCATACACAGTATTTGTTCGAACCAATACTGAAGATAAAAGAAAGGAAAAAGAAGTTAAGTGAACCATTTCAATGCAACCGGTGGAAGTTCAGGTTTGAGTGCAACCACGACTCATGCTACTAATGTTTGGTTAACAGCTTGTGCAGCCATTTTTTATAAAGAAGCTTCATGACTTCCATATAACACTTCTTTTCTGACCATGATGTGTATATCTTCCCATAGCCGAAAACGGACTCTATAGAAAATTCAATTGCTATTAATTCTCTATTTATTGTTGCAGATATGTACAGCTTGCATTCTTTGATTATAGACATCAGATTCTTTGATCATTGATATGAATTATATTGGAATCTTTTCATCTCTTTCCTATTTTATGATACACCTTCGTGTATATATATGTTTATTGTTCATAATACAAAAACACATATTCTCTGATCTTCTGTGTTAACATGATATCAGAACCTAGTCAAGTTTGTGAGTTTCTTCTCAAAATATTATCTTTTCGCCTTTATAGTCTGCTCTGTTTAGAGATTGTTCTACAGTTGCATTTGAGCGGGTAAACATGATGTGGCACTCAATTAAGCTCTTTTTTTTTTCATTAATTAACTCAGCTAGCTGTTTAGACACTAAGCTTGTTGCATAAACAAGCTTCTTTTGTTTTCATTAATTCTCTCGACTTCTTTCATCTCATTCAGACACATAGTAAATACAGTTACATTTACATTCTCATAAACAAATGATAGTCACCACATCATCAAAGTCTTTAAATACACACAATAACATTTAAAAAAGAGTAGGGAAACATAAAACAGCATACCTTCAGTGAACTGCTTAACTCTTCAATAGAACTAACCCCAGCTTTTTCCGAAGAAACAGACTGTTGTCCTGCCAGAAATTAAGAGACACATCACAAATAAACATATCGAAGAATTAAGGAAATAGACAATAGCGTTTTAGCAAGTACCATATTAACCCTTATTGTTAGCAAAGTATTATGGAATAGAAATTACATTATGGAAAATAGAAGAATTCCAAAAACTAAAGAAAATCGAACGGCACAAGTCTGCAAACAAAAAGCAAGTTGCATAGATCATAGCACAATATCATCACATGCAAACAACTTGAACCGAATTTCAACTAGCTAGCATTACTATTCATAATCTATTTGATAATTTTGGTTTCAATTAGGCAAAAAACTGTTCAAATTTCAATCTGGCAATTGAGTAAAAAGGAAAAGGCAAGGCTTATACTTTAACAAGTGATTATTCGGGACACTAATGTAAAAGCACTCACTTGAGGATCTAGTAGCATTTGAAGTTTGTTCCTCTTCAAGAAAACGAAATGTCAAAAACCTTCAAAGATATTGATGGTGCCAAAAGAAAAGGTCAGAGTCGATCAACTACTGAACTTGGACAATAAACTTAAATGGACATAAGAAAAAAAAATCAAATTAAACAAGGACACTACTTAGAAAGATTAAGTGCACTAAAAGGTAAAACCCATTTTTTTACATGGAAAGAAAAATATCTCAGCATGATGTATAAATTTGCTCTGATTGACAGACAACTGCTACTTACCAAGCTATTCCAAGGAAGCCAAAAAAGTAAAATACAGATCCCCAACCAAAATTTTGAATCAAGGGAGGAGCCAAGAGAAGCCTGCATGAATTTTCTTTATAAATTAGATACAAAATTCAACGGAATCTGATTACTATTTCAAATTAACAGAATAAACACTGCATCATTTTCTCAAGCTACATGGAACAGACCTAAAGAAATAAATGCAAGTTATCTCGATAATTTTACGTAGATATATAAGGATCTGAGAAAGTGCTTCAGTTTGACCCCTCTACATATGCATCCTCAGTTGAAACTTCCTAAGAACTCCTAGAGTATTAATATGCTAACTTCTAAACAAAGCAACTGAAGCTCAAGATCATCAAGGTGCTAAGCATTTTGGGTCTAGCACAGGTGCTCACCCAAAAAACAGGTTGGGACTCCATCGTGTCGGAACAGAAATGTAGCACTAGAAAGTACTAACAGTCATACAACATAAAACCTGTGTGAATTTAGCACAAATGTTCTTGAAATTTTAAAACAAAGATCAACTTAAAATGCTAATGAGGCTTGACTCTTGAGATAATAATAATAATAATAATAATAATAATAATAATAATAATAATAAACCGCAATAATCTGTAGTGTAAATTTTGAGACTTCATCATTATCATTATCATCACATTCAATTTGATCATTCTCTCCTAGAAAATCCATATTTTCCTTATGATTAACTCTTAGATAACGATATATTTTATTTCCTTTTCAGCACACTTGGACGGAAAGTGAACATGACATATTTTCTTCTAATTAACTTGGTATGGTTAGACCCTCTATTGAACTTGAACAGCTGTAGTAACACCATATTACATGTAATATCTATCTAAATAATCTTGTTTATATGGACTTTTTGTCATTTTAAGTTCAACTAATGTTTACAGTTGGACGATCCAGGTTCGAACCTTGGGGGAGGTAGGAGGATAAAATATGTTTGGACTTTCATCCACCCTCCTATTTTATTTTTTTAAAAAAAGTTCATCATGAAAAACATGCATAATGACAATGTTAACGAAGATGCATTTTTCCTGTGATAGATTTAAGGTGCATGCTTGAATACACAGGAGCCTAGCATGCCTCTTGCAATGAGAGGCTAGCACTAGTCACTAGACATTAGCAAAAAAAATCGCACAATCAACAAATTTAGAAATACTAAATAGCACAGTTATTCTAGGGATATTTATGAATTTTGGCTACTGAATAACACTTAGTAAACAGAAGAGAGAGTTCTACTTTATCGTCATGGGAAGCTTCTTTTTCTCCACTAACATTTTAATATGCCAATAGAGTTATATCACAATTATCAGAATCTGCAGTTAATTTTGTGGTAACCAAATGAACTCAAGCAATCCTTTGATGATGACAATTCTTGTCTCAAACTAGATACAATAAAACATACCCGGAAACACTTCCTACGCTTAGCCCACCAAAGACAAATGCGACAGCTCGAGATCGTTCTTCCAAAGGTATCGTCCTGCATATAGTGTTGGCATAGTCAATACGAGAAAAGTTAACTCCACATGAGCTCTTCATCAAGAAATTGGCCCTATGGTAATTTCATAATGGCAGCATACAAAGCGTACATACACCATAAGCAGAAAATATCAATGGAAATACATTAAAAGCAGGAAGATCATACTTTAACAACTGCTTTTCATTTAAAACAAATAACAACAACTAAATTAAGAAATAATTCAACATTTAAAGCTTCACATATGGTGTTTAACTAAGGAAACATATGTTCATTAGTAGAGAATAAAATACAATAACAATAATGCGACGAAAAGGCTAGATAAATTAGAGCAAATGACAAATGACAAAGGGAAAATCAAAGAAGAGTCTGGAAAGTCCATACATTTTCTGTGTATCTCTCTACATGCATGTAGTCATATATATTATGCAACGCTCAAAGGTGGTCTTGGTGCTCTATTAACAACTAAAATGATCCCATTATCAAGGAAGATATAATATTCTGAGAACATGCAGCTAATGAGAGAGTGACTGCCTAATGCTGTTAAAAAAGCAGAAAAATGCTAACCAGCCCAATGCTTCATAACCAGACTTTCATTTTCTGCTCGAAAATTCTAAAATACTCTGTATTCCCAAGCCCAGAATGATTTTCATAAGAGAATCCATTCTAACTTCTGAGAATGAAGCAAATAACAAATGGATAAAAGTTCACATAATCTATAAGAAGGGACGAGGATGCAATCCAGATGTTAGCATCAGCACAAGTATAATCCAGACATCCTAGACATCTATGAAATTATATGTCATTGTTAGGTAAGTCTACGCTGATCCAAAGGAGTTATGTAAAGGAGAAGTTATATTGTTGTAGGAGGAAGATGAACTTTTATCATTCTGAAATAAATTAGCAAAAACAAGCAGTATTTCCAGCAAAAAAGTTCTAAGAAAGAGATCAAATGGTTCTCTCTAGTGAGACCTTGCATTTCATTTATCATAGGTGCTAAAGGTTGAAGATCAACTTGCCAGAAAATTAACCCTTTCCATGCCTAGATCATCTGCCTACACATAAAATCACATGCCTAACAGGAAAATGAAAAATGTGCGAACGAATTGCCAGATATTGCATATACAGTAAATGTAACCCAACAATGTATTATATTTTCCTTATGTAAGCATCAAAAGAAGAAGTAATTCATGCCTGGCAATAAGGTCAGTTGCTGCTGACGGGGAAACGCCTTCTCCTATTCCAACCTACATTCAAAACAAAAAAAGGGACACGACATAAGGGAAAAAGTTTAAACATTTTTTATGAACGAAGCAAGAGAAAGACATGAAGATCCAGAAGAGCAGGTTTGTATAATTCATTTGAATATCTGAAAGAAGAATTCAGTAGTAACAATGAAGAATAAGTTGCATTCTACACCAAACATGTAGTTGAAGTTGTAAATCAGCAAATGAATAGATACAAACTGGAAAATAAGGAAAAGGAATTCATAAATATATACATACCAAAATCCTGGAAAAGATAAGTCCAGGCATAAATCCAGCTACCGCAGGAACAAGGGCAGTTGCTAACGACCAAGTCAATACCCCAATCTCAAGAACTTTTCTGCAGAAGGGAAAGAAGATAACAATTAAAGAAATAAAAAGTGAAGTGACTATGCTATATCCCACACAACCTTGAACATGGTTAAAAATTTGGAATGCATAAATCATTCTGACAATGACACTATGTGATCCTCATGAATATAAATCTATTAAGACCACAGTTCACTGCAAGATACTTGCTCCTCTCTATACAGTATATTCGATATTCGAGATAGTCTGAACTATAGTTACTTAAGGCGCAAGGGGCACTAAGGGGAAAGGGGGTTCCTGGAGCCTTAGGAACAAGGCACACTTAAGGCGCGAGCCAGAGCGACATGAGGCGCACAAAGAAAAAATTTAAGGATTCATAATACTAGTCAGAAACACTCATAAAGAGTCAAATACCAACAATTAGAACCCCAAAATGCATGAGTTAAGTTCTAGTTATAAGGCATAATCATAAACTCATAATATAGACTTAAAAATTAAAACTAAAGACCACAATTCAACTTCAAACTAAAAAGGCTAAATGTAGCCAAGGCGCACAATGGCGTGAGCCTGGCTGATTGTGCCCGCCTTTGGCTAACCAAGGCGTGCTGATGAAGTTCATTCTTTATCAGTACTAGTTCAAAAATTCAACCAAATGTTAAGAATAAGTGTCCAACAATAAGCATGTATACTAGTTCAAATATTCAATATATATAAGAAATAGGACTAATCAAATATTAAGTAAAATGATTGAAAATTTGAATAAACTATTGGCCTAAAAACATTCACAAATGTGAATATTTTTCTTCTCATATTTGAACCGTTAATTGAATTTAAAAATTTCGTTAAAGACATAATCAGAAACATTTTCCGCACAATCAATTACGTGGTATCATTTCAGGAATGACTTATAAATTGGAGATGATTGACAAACCTGCCACCAAAAATCTTAGCCAGCCAACCTCCCGGCAATTGACTCATAGCATAACCCCAAAAGAAAGAAGACTGCACTAAACCAGCGACAGAAGCATTCCATCCATACTGATGAGACATTGGAATAATAGCAATACTCAAATTGACCTGCAGAAAAACACAATTAAATCCTAAACATAACCTAATAAAATTAGGAAAAGTCTGTGATTATGTGAACTAGTATACCTTGTCCATATTGCAAACAACAAAAGCAAGAGAAGTAGTGGCAATGAGTTTATATCTGGGAGGAATATTGTTCCAATCAAAAGCATTTCGAGAATCGGAAACTGAAATATTCACTTTGGGTTTCTGTTCGAGTTGCAGTCCAGTAAGAACATCAGGAACCTTGTGAGATTCTTGAAGGTTCTCTTTCTCTTTAACGCTGCATAAGACCCTGAATTTGAAGGTTCGTTTGGGAGGAAAAAGATGGAGAGTTTGGTGATGGAAGAATGAAGAATGTGAATTAATGTTGCGAGAAAGAAAGAAGAAGTTTTCAGGTTTGGGTGTTAATTTTGCCATCTTATGATGCTGGATACGAATAATCCAGAAGAAGAAGAAGAAGAAAATGGAGTGGATGTTAGTAAGTGACAAGAGGAAGGAGGGAAGCCGTGGGAAACTTTTGTACGACTGGAGGTTGCTAACTTGCCACGGGGGACATTGCTTCCTTGTGGCTCTTCAATTACTCTGACTCAACACAAAAAATTGTTTAATTACTCCAAATTTATACTTTCAACCTTTCCTCAAAAGCAATGTTTTAAAAACCCGACCGGACGTTCAACCAACATAACAAAAGGTTTAAGGTTTAATAAGTTCAACTGGTTCAACCGGATGACATATAATATATATAAAAAATTTAAAATACATATACATATATATTATAAAATCCTATTTCAATTAAACATAAAATAAAAATTCATATATAAAATACATATATAAATTTTTTTAAGTTTTTTAATTTGATTTTTTATGAAAAACCTGGGTCAACTCGATTTGGTTTAACCCGGTTTACTGGTTCACTTCGATTTTTTTGAACAACCCGTTTAGCATAGAACCGGACCAAACACATAACCGATTCGCGGTTCGACCGGTTGAACCGGCCGATCCGGTCCGATTTTCATAACACTGCTCAAAAGTTTTTCTTGTAATTATTACATTATTTATATTGTAATATTATTTCTAATATTTATATTTATAATATATTTTTATTCGAAATATAACTCCACAATTTTAGTATATATGTTTATGGGTCTTATAGTTTAAAAATTCGATGTCATTTGAAGCTGATAAAAATAATACTTTTAGACTAAATATGACATTTTTTTGCTATAGTCATCTAAATTGTCTATTAACGCATTAATCATGAGACTACCGTTCTGATTTTTCAAAATGATATGAAAAATTGAGTTTTAGTCATTTAGAGAGACTTTGAATTATATCTTCTCCAACAATACTCTTAATTCTGACTCCTATGATTAAATTTATTTTCTATTATTATGTTTGCCAATGGGAGGAGAATTTATTTTCTAACTGCTAAGTGTTTGTACAAATTTTTTACAGGAGAATGAAGATAATTGATTAGACATTGTTGCTCATAATTCCAATACTACACATTGATTGAAGAACCGGCACAAAATGAAATTAGAAATTGAATGTGAATTACAATTTGAAGAATCAACGAACTCAAGTGTTAACGACGATAATGATGGTCTAAGTTTAGTTGTTTGTTCAAAACCTCTTTGTATATTGTGGTTTTTACCTAATTGAAAGGAATAAAGAGCAATTTATATTTTTGTTGTATTATTCTTGCAGCTTCTTTTCTCTTTGAATGTTTCTCTAGAATTACATTTGCACTCCTATTGGTTGACTTTATTTTGGTCCCTTTTTTGTCTAAACTTTTCTTATTTTGTTAATAATTTGCTTTTGTTGTGGATTTATTTTTTCATAATCTTTTTTTTTTTATTTGAGAAGTTTTCTTTGTTGATGAGACTAGGGGTTGAGAAGGAGAACACATGAGATCATGAAGATAGCATAATGGTATGCAGAACGAACCACGTATGATTAGAGGTTAGAGCACAAAGCTATTTTTTGAATTTCTCTTTCAATTCTACTATTATTTTGCAATCATCTTATTGTAAATATGGAATCAGATCGATTCAATTCTAAATTTCCCGTCAATGCATTTATATTTCAAATTTCAATTTGAGCTAAATTTAGTCGTTGTTTTTCTCAAGGAAGACAAAATATAAGCATCCCTCTTCTTCTATTACCCATAAATTCACCATCCATTATTATCGATTAATAGATCAACAAATGAAAAGTCTTGTCTCTTTCAATTAAAAAATCATGAAATACTGTATATCTATATTGTAATATTTAGTTTATATAACCCGAGGTATTCAGCTACTTTTAACTTAAGAACCTATATAAGAAGTCTTTTGGAGATGGTCTTAAAATTGTTTAAACAAATGATGATGTGTCCGTTTGAATCATTAAAATAAATTACATTGCTCAACCAATTGTTAAATAGTATCACACTATCATTTAGAATTAAAAATGATAATAATATAGAAAAAGTCAAGATTGTTTCGGTACACCACGTCTTTCGTGGAAAAAATTCTGTTGTCTTCACTATTATATTTCTTATTGTGTCCCTCTCACATAAAATCATATTTAATTATTTCAATTCAAATATTTTGTGGGCCCTCCATATCCCACTCACAAAAAAAACTGATTTTATGTGAGAGGAACACGACAAGGGACACAATTGTGGGGACAACAAATTTTTTTTCGTTATTCGTATAATGAACTAATAATTTGATGATTTATCGACAATTAAATTTTTCAACTTTAATTTGTCATGTAAACTTTTAATTTTTTAACTTTAATTTGATGGCATGAGATTAAATTACTATTTTAATTTATATTTAATTATTGTTTAGTAATGAGAAATAAAAACCACAGTTAATATTTAGAAAAAGAAAGTTTCAGGAAAATGATAATTTTAAAAAATAGAAAATATAGCTCGATAGTAATTGTGATAATAAACAAATTTAAAGGCTGAATATACAAATAATCCCCTGAACTTGGATCAATGTTGCTATTGACCCCCTCAACTTTCGATTGTAACAAATACTTCCTCCAACTTTATAAATGCTAACTAATAACCCCTTGAACTTGGCTCAATATTGCTACTGACCCCTCAACTTTCGATTGTAACAAATATCCCCTCCAACATTATAAATGGTAATAAATAACCCTCCGAACTTGGCTCAATGTTGCTATTGATCCCCAACTTTTGATTGCAACGAATACCTCCTACAACTTTCTAAATGCTAATAAATAACCCCGAATTGCTGAAAAGACAGGAAATGTGTGACTCAAACTCTTATAGTTGCATTAATAGCTATAAAAAGTAGAAAAATCAATTAAAATGAAAACGTCAAGGTAGATTCAAAATCCAAACTAACGGTTTTGATTGATTTTGCGACGTCTTAATTTTTGTTCTTTTTATTTGTTGAAATTGGAATTTCGAATTGATTTTGGGTTTTTAATTATTGGTTAAAGAGATCAAAAGTTGAAGAAGATGGTATTTTTGAAAGAAAAAAATGTATATTAATCTTTTACATAATTATTTAAAGACCAAATTGAAACTTTTTCTAATCCACTTTTTTTATTTCTTTTAATTGATTTTTCTTCTTTTTAAAGACACTTGCGCAACTATGAGACTTTAAGTCACATATTTGTTGTCATTTCAGCAATTCAGAGCTATTTGTTAGCATTTAGAAAGTTTGAGGGGATATTTCTTACAATTGAATGTTGGAGGGTCAATAGCAACATTGAGCCAAGTTCAGGGGGTTATTTGTATATTCAGTCCAACTTTAAATAATAACTTTTTTAGTTTTAATATCATTGACAGACTCTTTTAAATGAATTCTACATCGTAATGTTTTTTTCGACCCTAAAGGATTTATTTCCATCGGTCTAACCATTAATTGATCATTAAAATAAATTGCATTAATCAACTAATTGTTAAACAGTTAGTCACGTCATCAATTAATTTTTTTTTTACTTAGCCGCCTCAACTCGTCAAATATGGTCACAATTTATCCTTATGCTTATGCTGTATAAAATTATTTTTGCTATTCATATAACTTTTTATTATGCCACATTAGCACAAAAGAATAAAATATATTACAATTGCCGAATTAACGAAGCTAAATGAAAAAAATTTACAAATTCAAGCAATAAAACAATGGAAAAGATTGGACAAACGGAAAAGGTGGAAAAGAAATAAAAATCGTGATTAAATATTAAAATAAATTATCTTTGATCAACCAATTTTTTCAACAGTCCTTTGCGTCATCCATTAGATTTAAAAAGAAAACAATACTCATAAATAAACACGTTTTTGATACGTATCTTCATATTGTCGAGGCTTTGTGTTGGCCGACAAAAAAATTATACTTTTTAAGAAAAACAAAAATTCAAAAATAATATTGTGATTTGCAACTTTTATAAATGAAGGTCAGTTTGTAAATAAATGTACGAAATTTCATTTCGTTAGCATAAAAAGATATTGCTACTAACACCGTTTATTATTGCTGACGTGACACTTTGATCACAATTTGATCGAAAATCAATTTTGTCTTTATAAAATATTAAAGACAAAATTGGCATATATATATGTGGCGTTGATGTGTCAAAAATATTAAAATGAAAAGAGAGTGAATTGGTGAAAAATAATAAGAAAAATATCAAAAAGGCTCTTAAATTTTATTTTCTTTAGTTTTCCATCGCCATCTTCTTTTTTTCTTTCTTTTCTTAAAAAAACAACATTTTGGCGGCAGGATTTTAGTTGCGGAAAATTTTAGAATCCGACGGGCGAATTTTGGAATTCCAAATTTTGGCACCCGCAGTCTGGTCGCCAAATTATGAAATTTCAGAATCCAGTCACCGGATTTCAAATTTCAGCGGACAGATTCTGAAATTTCAGATTGAAGAAGAAGAAGATTTTGTAATTTCCGGAAAATGTAGTTCACTTTTCCTAATGAGAGTGAATATAAATAAAAATGAAGCTACCTTCTGACAAATTGAGAGAATGAGTAGAACGTCTCCAAAGTTTGAGGGATACAGTGATTCTTTGGTCAAATATAAAGACAATACTAATAAACATGTTTTTATGCTTATCTTTATTTTGTCGAGGCCGAGAAAAATATTACTACATTTTAAAATTAATATAAAAATAGCAAGTTGAAATTGCACCCTTTTAAATTTGATAAATAAATATTTCCCGCAAAACTAGTAAATGGTTTTGAAAAAGAGTTTAACTATAAAAGATGGGTTGGTAGATGAGATTCATCCTATTTATTCATCACTTCAAACTTGATCTACTAATTAATTAAATTAATACACTATGTCTGAGGTTTCCGAAAAGAAGCTATTCATGTCCAAATCTGTGCAAGAGATGTCGGTGGCCGGAGACCAACCACCTCCGGAGTATGTAGCTTCAGGATGTAAATACGCACCTGACGATATGTCCTCATACTCATCCTCAACTTCATTTCCGGTCATCGATATCAGTCTCTTCTCTCAATCTTCCGATGCCACCAACAATGAACTCAACTCACTCAAATCTGCTCTCACCTCACTTGGCTGCTTCCAGGTCAAACTTTTATGTTATCATACAAAATATTATAAACTTCACTTTGACTTTCATATTTTATCATATAATATGTATTGTCGTATTAGAAATTGACAATTTTAATTTTAGATCTAACTGTCACGAATTCTAGGTATTTGATCCCTATTCAACTAGTACAAAGTACTCCTACTAATCAAAATTTGTGGCAGAGCCGATCTAGGGGTAATTCTATGATGGGTTCGGTCCGTACGTAGAACTGATCCTTAACCAATAGTGTTTCAATACTTATTAACTTTATCATAATGTTGAAACACTATTGGCTAGAGACCAACGCTATGGATCTGACCCACCATAAAGATTCTCCAGCTTGTCTTGACAATAATAAATTTTTTATATTCATGTGAAAAACGATGAATATTTATATATATATATAATATAAAATGTATAAATATAATAATAAGTAAAAGACAAAGTTGGTATCACAATCATTTATTACACCATGATCAAAAAATTTAAGAGTTTGCTTGTTTGGAGGTCAATGGAGGTTAAATAAAGGGATAAAGGGAGATTACATGGTTAACCATGCTTGGATTGAAGTTTATTTTATGATTTATTCAATAACCATACTTCGAATGAGGAGGTTTTTTGAAGGTTATTTGGAAGTTAGAATACTGCTAAAAACCTCTCATGTTTAGTCTTACAAATTCGGTGGAATTTGAGAGTTAAATATTTAAGCCCACCTCCCTTCCTCCCCCCTCCCCTTACCTCCCCTCGCTTTAATGAATCTCATCTAACCTCAAAACAAACAAACCCTAGAGCTCAAACCCTACCAATCAATATCTATCTGAAGTCCCTTTTACAGTTAATGAGGTGTTTATAACAATATGACATTTTTTAACCTAACCAAGAGTTAGTTAGGCGTTTCATAACAATATGGTATTAGTTGACCCAACCCGGCCTTTTTTAAATCCGGTTAAAGTTATAATTATGAATGAGAATTAATATTTGTGTTATGTTTTGGAAATTGAAATAGGTAGTAGGACACGGGATTAGCAGTTCATTCCTTGATAAGGTGCGTGGAATTGCACATGGATTTTTTGAACTTCCAATAGAAGAGAAACAAAAATATGCTCGAGCTCCCAATGACATTGAAGGCTATGGAAGTGATAGAGTTGTTTCCCAAAATCAAATTCTTGATTGGTCTCATCGCCTTTCTCTTAAAGTTATTCCTCAAGATATAAGAAGACTCAATCTATGGCCACAATACCCACTTGATTTCGGGTAATTTTGCTTCCAAATTTATTCCTTACATATATATGTACCATCCTATATTGCATGGAAACTTCTTTTGGATAGGGTTTCCATGTTTCGTACCGTTTTGGAGATAGAAACTCCCTAGAAACCCGTAACATATGTTTTTAGGCACGTTTATATAAATACTGAAAATGGAAAACTTGTTTCTAGTCTAGGAAACTGTTTTCACTAGTAAAATCAATCCAATTTCAAAGTTGATTATGATTTTAGGCTATTGAAACTTCCTCTTTTGCTTAATTTTTCAATTGATGATAATTTCTATTCAACAATTTCTAATTAATTCTATTTTTAGCCTACTATGTTAATCATACATAGAATATAATACATTTAGTATTCTAATGTGCTTATATTTTTAATAGTTATATGTTTTCTCACGTTTCTGTTTCCCATACTTTTTAGCAATAACGTTTCAATGTACAAATTTTGTTGTGTCCGCCCCCTATCCGTCTCCATTTCTATGAAACATAGGTTCCATAACATATTCAACTTTCATGTTCTATCTCTAATGTTTGCTTTCAGTGAAATATTGGAGGAATATAGTGTGAAAATCAAGAGCATACTAGACATATTGTACAAGGCCATGGCAAGGTCGCTAAATGTGGAAGAAAATAGCTTTCTAAGGCAATTCGGGGATTGATCAGAACTGCAAGCAAGATTCAATTATTATCCGAGGTGTACGAGGCCTGATTTGGTACTTGGTATCAAACCTCATACAGATAAATCAGGACTTACAGTTCTCTTACAAGACAAACAAACCCCAGGTTTTCAACTTCTAGTCAATCACAAGTGGCTCCGAGTTCCTCTCATTGACGATGCTCTTGTTATCAACCTCGGAGATCTAATGCAGGTATTTATGATTGCAATAATAATTAATTCAATTTTCAAAACTCAGAGAGGAGCTAATAAGTTATTATAAGTAAATTTCAGAAATTTCAGATAGCAAACCAAATGATACTTGTTGCTAAACCGATTGAATTAAATGCTTGAGCTGATAATTATGGTTAATAACGTGAAAACATTTTACACTTTAAGAAATATTAGAATCTTGTCCCTTAAAATTCATAAGGCTAGCCAATAGGCATATTATCTCAACACTATCAACCAACTCTATATCTAAACCAATGACTTGCATAAACTCCCACAATAAGTTTAATGAACTTTGGGTTAAGTTTTCACAAATATTTGAACTATTGGTATATACCATGCTTATCAAGAAATTGTTTGATCCACAAGTGTAACTTGGTTGATGAAACTTAGAGAATAGCTTTTATATTATATTTATTATCATCTTGAGCACATTTCCAAAAACGTATCAGGTATGACATTATGGCTTAAAAGTTAGTAAAACATATAAAATAACAAAATAATATCTAATCGATGACCAATGTTCATTAATAAATAAACTTATTAGTATTTAAATCCTCTGACTCTTTACTGAGAGACTTTATATTATATCAATGAATCATTTAACCAAAAACCAAAAGACCTTAAGATAATAAATAAGATTTGAAAAAGCTATATATTGTTATCATATCTCTAATAATTTTTTTCTTCCACACCTATATATAATAGTGAAATTGTTGTAAGTTGTAACAACATGGAAGTATATATGAATTGTAGATAATGAGTAATGGAATATTCAAAAGCCCAATGCATAGGGTGGTCACAAATGCAGAAAGGATGAGGATATCTCTTGTGTTTTTCCATGAACCTGAGCCTGATTTGGAGATTGGAGCGGTGGATGATTTCGTGAGTGAAGAAAGACCAAAGTTGTACAAAAATGTCAAAAACTACGTTGCTGTGCACTATAAATGTTACAATCAAGGCATAGTTCCACTTGACACAGTGAAGATTGTTTAGGATATGCTTTGTTGTCTAGGTTGATGTTTTATGTTCTCGTTTGTAGTTTGTTGTTCCTATTTACAGTTTGCTGTTTCATTTTGTTGCTTGTGATTTGATTTTTGATTATTAGTGTATAGTAAAATTATAAATGATTGTAATGTATAGAATCAATTTGGACAAGAGAGAAAAATAAAATAAGTCATGCTTTTATTTTGCTGTTTATTGAGAATACACTTAATTCTTACTTAAAAATAAGAAAAAAGATTTTCTAATTTTCAACCAAACACCGTCTAATTGTTTCTAAATTGAAAAGGCGAAAAATAAATAAATTCTCAAAACAGAGAAACAACCACCTCCAATCTCAGAGAAACCACCACCATCTTTGCATTTCCTACATTTTATTGCCTTAATTTTTTAAGTTCGTTTGGTATACATGAGAATTTAATTCCTATGGAAAGTTTCAATTCATAGGAAATTATTTTCTTAGTGCAATTCCTAGGAAATAGCTTAATGTGTTTGGTTTGACATTGAGAAATTTGAAATTCCCAAGAATTTTGAATGACCAACGGGAGGGTGTGTGATTAATTTTTCACCTATGTGGGATTTTAAAATTCCCATGAATTTTGAATTCCTCCAATTTCTCAATTTCATGTCAACCAAACAACTAGCCAAATTACAAAATCATGGAAATTTATATTGCCTACATAAATTCATGTATACTAAACAAATTGTTATATGTTTTGAAAGATCAACTTGTATTAGTGGTCACACGTGAGACATTGATGATGATCGCCCAATTATTGGTGGTTTTGTTTTCATTTTCGACATTATTATTAAGGTAAATAATATTATTTATTTTTTCTTTTCTATCTAATTTTTGAATCCACATTAGTCTAACTAATTCGGATTTGGGACGGGTTCAAAGATTATAGTATTTAAATCCTTCTCAATTGCCGTCGTGAAGTCGGTCCGCGGACCTCCCTACCAAGTGCAGTCTATACTACATTATTTAGTTTATTGGTCTCTTACTTTTTCACTTCTAACCATTTAATCATTCTGTTAAAAAAGTCTATAAAGTGACATTAAAAGACAACAATAACCTTGCTTATATTTGGCGTTAACTTGGGTTAACCTGTTATAGCAGATCATTAGATACAAGTTTGGGAGGTAACGTTAGTTTGGGTACTTAGATGTGCAAAATAATATTTTAGGTACAAGTCTGAGAAATAGGGTATTGTTTAGGTACCGCTAGTGTAATTTAGCCTTAGAGATGGTAAAAATTAATGACTCTTAAAGTGGCTAAGAGCTAATATTTTATATTATTTTTAGGAGGTGATTATAGTCTCTTGGAAATACTCTATTTTTGTACTTTAGTTTATAACATTTATATATATAAAAAAGGTTAAATAGGTTTGTGGTTTCACATATTTTTTTAAAAAAACAGGACTGTGGTTTAGTATTATTCAGAAAAAGGAGTGCGGTCTCACACTTTTTTCAAAGTTGAAAAACTCTATATTAACAATTCCAAACATGAAAAATTTTCAAGAATTAAAGTTGTTTAATATCATGTATATCATAGAATCACATTTATAGTTTTCCAAAATCATTATTTTTAATCATTCTCTTTCTAAACGTCGGCTATCTCTCTTCTCGTTAAAGTCTATATAAATGATTCCGAAATAAAAAAGAAAACATCGTTATTTATTTGAATATGTCATTTTTAATAATATCAAATCAAAAAAGTCATTCTTTTCTAAAAACAATGTGAAACCTCAATCATTCAATACTAAACCACACTCTTTTATTTGAAAATATATGAAATTACATAGGTTATTTTTACAATGGACCCTATAAAAAAACCTTATTCGAGAAAAAAGAAAAAAAATATTAGATTTTATATGTTTTAAAAATGTGTTGCAATGAGTAACGCTTACTCTGAGATAATCTATTCAGATTTTATTTCCATAGTTGCATAATTTTGGATGTATTTGAGCGGAGTGTCCAACACTATATTTGTTGTATAAATTATTACAGTGACTTCATTCGTTCACTCATTCTGATTTAACTCTTTTTTTCTTCTTCTTCACCATCACCAACTCCCATGTCGCCGGTCTCCGACAAGCAGTTATTTCTGTCGAAATCCGTGGAACAGTTGGCCAGCGCCGGCGATCAACCACCGGCGGAGTACATAGTGAAAGGATGTAGCTTCGCACCTGCAGATACCTCCTTGAGCTCCTCAGCTACTTCTTTTCCGTTGATCGATATCACCCTCTTCTCTCTATCTTCCCCGGAACAAGCACTCAACACTCTCAGATCAGCTCTCACCTCTTCTGGCTGCTTCCAGGTTCTCCATCTCATATTTCATTCTTTTTTTCTTCAATCGGAAACTTAATTACCCATTTTAAAAAACGTCAAAAGGCGATAGTTAACAGCCAACCACATATTTTATATTAATCTCTAATCCACCCTTATTCAAATACCCTTTGGAGTTGAAGCGTGTATAACACGAAGTCGATTATAATATAAAAGATGTTCGTTCCCCTCAAAGTTTGCTCGAAATCAAACCCAGGACCTATGTATCACAGAGGCTCTGTTACCAGTTTCTAAACTGATTACTAAAAGTTTGAGCTGATCGTTAAGGCTAACAACATCTTTTATATTACGATCTCAACGTATCCCACATGCGTGTTTAAATTCAACAAATATACAAATATTGAAGTTGTAACGACCAGAAATCAGAACGAATAACATTATTGGTCGGGGAGATGGGTTATGTTGGGCACGCTTTAAGCCTGGCTAATTGTCAATGAGCCAACAACGTATTTTATATTAATCTCAGGGTGAATTTGCAGGCGGTAGGACATGGAATGTCAAGTTCGTTCCTGGACAAGGTGCGTGAAATAGCGTATGGGTTTTTTGATCTGCCGGAAGAAGAGAAACAAAAATATGGAAGAACTCCGAATCAAAGTGAAGGGTATGGAAGTGACGTGGTTGTTACAGAGAATCAAGTTCTTGACTGGTCTCATCGTCTTAGTCTTCGGGTTTTTCCAGAAGAGAAACGAAATTCCAAACTCTGGCCCCAATATCCAACTGATTTCAGGTAATTTTGTGGTTCGAACCTTGAATTCCCCATTTAATAACGAAGAAAAATCCTCTTACCACATGTGGTTCGAACCATGAGTTCCCCGATTATAAAAAGAGTTTTAACTTTTAACCACTGGGCTAGAATATTCGCTGCATTTTTGAAATTCATCCTTATATTACGAATAAAAGAAAACAATTTGCTTAAGCCTAGTTTAATTTTATGTGTTTTGTTTGTGTTCATGTTTTTACATTGATACCTTATTACTTTAGTTCTTTCTCTTTTTAAAATGAGAAAGTAAATAAGTTAAAGTTGGTTAGGGAACCATTAAATTTGAGGTCATAAACGGTCATATAATGAGGCATTAATTGAAGTTCAGTGTCTATAAAGTTAAGAAGTGTGAAGTTAAGTGATGTTTATGCTATTTTTTATATTGATACCAAAAGTTCAAAGCAACAAATCTTGATTGGGAGAGGGGTAGCTTGAACAACAATGAGTTTCATTACTAAAAATAAAAAAGTTCAAACCGAATCATGTCGAAGAAGCCAATGTAAAATTTGACCCTTTATCTCCAGTGTTACTAATTCGGATGCAGTTTTTTCATCACTATGAAAAGATGAGCTTGTGATTAATTTGTTCCTTCACAGTGAGATTTTACAGGAATATGCTTCGAAAATAATGTCAATAATGGATATTCTGTACAAGGCTATGGCAAAGTCATTAAATGTGGAAGAAAACAGCTTCTCAAAGCAATTCGGGGAGAGATCACTGATGCAAGCAAGATTCAATTTTTATCCGAGGTGTTCAAGGCCTGATTTGGTACTTGGTGTTAAACCTCATACTGATAGATCAGGAATTACAATTCTCTTACAAGATAAACTAACCCCGGGTCTTCAAGTTTTAGTAAATGGCAATTGGGTTCAAGTTCCTGTCATTTCTGATGCTCTTGTTGTCAATCTTGGAGATCAAATGCAGGTACATCTATATTTAATTTTCCTTTCATATTTTCGGTTCTTGTTAAGTCCGTAAATAGTTCTTCCATTTGACACATCGAGTCTTCTATCAATTATAGTCTTACACATTAGATTTTTACACTAACATAAAAATTAGTTGTGAAGAGTAAATCCAGTTGAAGGTATTCTTCTTGCATTGTTAAAATTTAATTGCAAACAGCTTTTTTTATATGTGTGAAATGGTTTTACAGAATCTAATATATATGGTTATAATAACGGATCGAAGTTCAATGTGTCAAATCGAGAAATCGGAAAAGATAAACGCCACCAAGATCCTTTTTCCTTGAGTATATATATTCTGATGGAACTAACTAAATATGAATTGTATGCAGATAATGAGCAATGGAATATTCAAAAGCCCAACGCATAGAGTGGTGACAAACACTGAAAGGATGAGGCTGTCTTTGGCCTTATTTCATGAACCTGAGCCTGAATTAGAAATTGGAGCAGTTGATGGATTGGTGAGTGAAGAAAGGCCAAGATTCTACAGGAATGTCAAAAACTATGGTGCTATCAATTATGAGTGCTACCAGAAAGGGATTGTTGCACTTGACACTGTCAAACTTTAATGTCTTTCTGTTGCTACGTCTTTACATGTCATTGATTTATATCAGCTCATGATCATATATATGTAAGACTTTTTCTATAAATACTATGCATTTTGCATGGTTTTTATCGTTTCATCCATGAGAATCTCTCTTGAACATTTTAGGAGTTTGGGTGTCTGAGTTAAGAGTATTTTGGTGTTACTTCTTTCTTTTTGGTTATTTTATACCATCTTTTCATTTTCTTACGGATCAATTTGTGTCCTCCATTTGTGAATGGTACACTTTGCGAGTACGGATTTACAATTCCTATAATATATGCAAGCATACTCCATAAAATGAAGCATCGGTCGAATCAGCGAATGGTCAAATTGACGGGCAGGAAGTTAGAACTGCCTAAAAGTCCTTGCAAAGAGCTAAAAACCTTGACACTAGGGTTGGAAGTTAAATTACGTCATTGGTACTCCAACTCACCACATTTTCAAATAGGTGCACCAACAAAAACATTTCCCATTAAAATTTTCTAACTTATCATTATCGGAAAAGGAAGTCCAAAATGATACGTATTTGCATGGTTTTTATCATATAAAGTAATTGACATTTCATCTGTGAGAGTGTCTCTTGAACATTTTTAGGAGTTTGGGTGTCTTACTTAAGAGTATTTTGGTGTTACTTTTCTCCTTTTGGTTATTTTTATACATTTTTCTTTTCATGGGGGTCAATTTGTGTCCCCTCCATATGTGGATATGTACACTATTGTGCTATAATTTATACAAGGGCACCCAATAAAAAACGAAGCATCGGTGGAATTCCAATGAGCTAATGATCAAATGGATGAGTGACACCTAAAAAGATGGAGCTCAGGAATTTAGAAAAGCCTAAAAATCCTTTGTAGTTGTAGTCTAGGAATGGAAAAAGCATTTGGAAAAGAGCTAAAAACCTGGAAAAGCCATGCAAAGGGGTCTAGACCTCTAAGTTCATGGGCCTTTCAAGAGTCCAAAAAGGCCCATCGGAACACAAAACAAAGAGCTAGTTGCCTTGGACTAGGGCCTCAGTGTGCAAAATGACGGGCCCTAACTTCAAATCTATTCCAATGCATCGTTTTTAACCGCTCATGTTGATCAAACATATCAAAACATTCTAAAACACGTCACTATTATGAAGTGTACATTTACAACACGTAGGTTATAGTAAATGTAAAATTTGATTTAATCCATAACTACACACGGAAATTTTTAATGTTTGCTCGATTGGCATTATATTTATATTTTGACACTCATTCCTATTACACATCATAGCTTGACCTGTTAGTCATGGGTGATTTTCTAGAGGAATTCGGGTGTTTGAAACACCGGGAGCCCAAGAGAATTCCCCCATGGGCCTCTACTTGACTGCCTTTCTTGCTTATTGGAAGATTTGAAGTAACATATAACTATTAAAATATTCAAGTATAATTGTATAAATAAAGTGTACCAAAAGGGCAACAACCTAGCGATTTCGGTGTGCCAACCAGCCTAAGCACGACAACAAAAGTCCTAAACCTAGTAATTGCGTGCCTATGGAAAAAAAAAAATTTCATAAAAGACTTCCGATGCCGGGAATCGAACCCGGGTCCCCTGGGTGAAAGCCAGATATCCTAACCGCTGGACGACATCGGAATTTTTGAAATTTGTGACACTATTAATATAATAACATTTATGCGTTTTCTGTTGGCGTGCCAACTGTCAATTTCCTTTTCGAAGGGAGTAGTAGTAACAATTTAGTAGACTTTTACTTCAAAAACAAATTTATTAGAGGGTTAAATGCATCAATGGTCACTCAACTTTGCCTCTTGTCTTAAAATAATCACTCAACTTCAATTTGTCTCAATAAAGTCACTCAACTTTGAGTTTTATCTCAATTAGATCACTCCATCAACTTAAAAAATAAATTAAATTCTAAATAGTGATGTGTATGCCACATTAGCACAAGTCAACGTTTGACCGTTGACTTTGACTGCCACACAGCAGCCACCTAGATATATAATAAAAATTTACGACATGTGGCGCCTAGGTGGCCACTACGTGGAGTCAAAGTCAACAGTCAAAAGTTGACTTATGCCAACATGACAGCCACATCACTACTTTGGTATTTAATTTATTTTTAGGTTGATGAAGTGACCTAATTGAGACAAAATTCAAAGTTGAGTGACTTTATTGAGACAAATTAAAGTTAAGTGACCATTTTGAGACAACAAGCAAAGTTGAGATTCTTTATAATTCTAACACAAATAAACGTAAATTTTTTGACATCTTAGAAGAATATCTTATCACTAATTATATAGTGGAAGATGATATTATCAATATAGAGAAAAGCCTGAAAATTGGTGCATTTAACTCATTTATTAGACTTTTAATTAATTAAATATCATGATAAAAGGCTACCTTCTGCTTCAATTAAATAGCCACAACTATCACTTTATTATATTTTTGCTTTTGGAAATAGGAAATATGTTCATTAAATCCTATAAATGAAAAAGTAATTAAGGGTAAATTTTTATTGATGTCATGTGGTTTCATTTTTTTTATATGAGTTTTTTTGGTTAATTTTTGAGTAAAAAATGATTTTGAAATTAATTTTTTATAAAATTAAGAAAATATCAATTTTGTGAACATATGTTAGAATTTAGGATCAAAGGTGAGAAAAAATTTTCTACAAAAATGCCCTATTGACGTTACAAAATTGACGATTTCTTTAGCATATGTTTAGGAGGAGGTTAATGAGAGTAAATGGAAGTAATAAAATGTAAAATGTCTAAATATTCATGTTTGAGAGTTTTTTTTGGAGAGTTAATGGAAGTTTATAGGAGTTAATATTTTAATTCTATTAATCTTAAAATCTTAACCTCCAAATTGGGAGTTAATGGAAGTAATGGAAATCACTAAAACATTTGTCCTTAAGTTTTCCTATATGCCCTTGCTTATATTGATATCATGAGAAATATTAGGAGACATATGGCTACACGGAAGGGAGCAACTTAAAAGACACACGTCACATTCCTCATTACTCAAGCTTAAGAGCTAACTGCCTAAATACATGGGCCATTCTTCCTCATTACTCAAGCTTAACAGCTAACTGCCTAAATACATGGGCCATTCTGAACTAAGGAAGCGTCTTAGGCACATGGATAATTACTTCATCCATCTCTTTTTATAACACGTTTTATTAAGGAAAAAAGTCTCAAAATATAAATCTTTCTCACATTTTAAGGATACTTTATCTAACTTTTTCCCATATTACCTTTGTAATAATTGTTAAAATATGCCTAGTATTTATGGCAAGTTTATGTTTCTAATATATTTACCCATAAAATCAAAAATTAAATTAGTAATTTGACTATATAATAAATGTGTTTGTTAATATGTGTGAAAAACTGCCACTGAGACTATGACAGTTTCTAGGACAAACATATGATCTCGCCATACAAAGCATGGAAAATCTCCTAGTAAGAGTACTTTCACATTTTCATTGATATCTTTAGCCACATTTCCTACTCCGCCACTGACTTGCTCGTATGAGTGGTATTTGCCAGTCACCAACGCCATCATATGCCATAGTTTGTTCATTTTCTACAAGTGCTATGGATCCAAGCCATCGTAGCTAATTCCACATGACATCATTGATGCATCGAGTGTGGAGTAATATATTTATAAAAGAAAAAATGACTAAATAATGTTTTATGTAAAAGATGGGGATGTTATAATTATTTACTCTCTTTTTTATTACACTTTAAATACCTCTAATAACAACCCTTAAACCTTTTGTATTATTTCAGTATTTAATAAAGTCTTTTGTAAAGTAAAATCACAAAATACACACGACTCCGTAGTTAGAAAGTGTTAATACAAAAATTGAGCATTTCTCGATCATAGTAGATACTGCTTACCGTATAATTGTAGATAAATCACACTCCATCAATTAGATTATTTTTTATATTTGATATAACATGTTCAATTATATTGTTATTATTATGGGATAAGATGCAAAAGTACATATAACGTTGATAACTAGAACTAGTTTTATTTTGACGTTTAAATTAGTACAATTTTTACTTCTTACATCAACAGTCTTTAGCAGTTTTACCTACAATGTTGGCACATTGCGCCAATTTCATACATTACTATAAAACATGTAGTATTCTTCATATTCAACAAGTATTATTTTGTTCAACTTATACACAACCAAATGATTTTCATATTCAACAAGTATTATGTTTATGTTCAACTTAGCCAAATTCAGGAACAAGGCTCCTCTTCTCTCAGTCTTAGCTAAATAATTACTTCAAAATAAGTCAAACAGAAAACTGCTCTGAAATCCAACATGCTATATATGTTTCAATACAACTAAACTAAGTATGCAGGTGTACCACACAAACTCTAACATGCTGCAACACGAACAAAACCCTCACCAGAGATTTTTAAGAAGAAAATATTGAAAGTTTTTGAGTATATGCTCTTCACATGCCAATCTTCCTTCATGGAATTCAAGCTCGTTAGTAAAGCAAGAAAATCCCCTTACCATGAAATATTTCTGGTTTGAACCTTTCAAGGGCCGAGAGATGACTCGTGTTAATGTAATATATAGATTGTATCATCAGGTTCCTAAGACTTTCCCTCTTGAAGCTCCGTACCAGATAGTTTTCTTAGCTTTCTATCATGTTTAAGCATGGCACTTACACTCTCAACCACCAAAATAATCTGTAAAGATAATATTTGAAAAAACAATATTAGAGTGTGAAGCAGGCCTAGAATACAAAAATCAACTAAACGGAAGTAGAAGTTATGTTAACATTATCAAACCATTTAACATGCTCATCAATCCATAAACTCAATGGGCTAGTAAACCATAAATGCTTATATTACATACCTGCAAGCAAGTATAAGCTATACCCGTTGCAAAATAAAAGTTTGCATTGCCAGTACCCTGCAAATTTCAATCAAAAATATGTCATAAACTGAGCAGCTAATTCGGCTAATAAGATGCATCCCGTCGAGAGTCGTACCCTCCAAATCCATAAGTTGTGCATCACAGGGCTAAGAAGGGAAACCCCAACATAGCCACAGAAGATGAAGAAGGAAAACTGCATATCTGCATGATATACCAAAAATAGTCATGAGGTGGTATATTAGTCCAAATTATCAGTGATTAAAAAAGAATAGTTTGAGCTACAAGTTTTACCTGCTAATTCCTCGAGAAACAAACCCAACAAACCTAGGTACAAGGCTGAATCTCCAAACTAGTCACAATTAAACAGAAATATACGATTAGAATAAAGAAAATATATCTCTACACAGGCATTAAGAGAACAGCAAAAAGGACGAACGCATTGATATAAATAATGGCTACCATATTGAATAACTCACACAAATAACTTACTGACGGATATGATTTCAGCATTGATGATATTGCAATGTAGATAAAAGCCAAAAAGCAGGGCCGGTGATTTAGCCTTATGGCCAATGGCAATATCATGAACAAAATATTTACATGGAAAACTATCAAGAAGAAATTTCTGAAGAAATCAAAAACTTCAGCAAAGAAGTACCTGCAACGAAAATCGAACTCAAAGATGGTTTATGTATGTAGAAATTCTAAATTGAGGGTAAAAGTACTCCGCATTTTAGAAATATTAAAATTGGCATGTCTGTGCTCACCATAAAACACCTATATTTGGTGACATATCCTCCATCGTAAGAATGAAACCATATGTTCTGCAAAACAGAGGCAAACATACCAGAATCACCAGGGGATTAAAATAACTGCAACATGATTTACTTTTAAATAAGTTATGCCTTGTTCATTCGTATCAGTTAAAAGGCTAAAGGTAACTATATCAACCCAAGATTTCACTCTCTTTTTTTGTATTGTTTTTTTCATGTTGATCCTCTTCTACTTAAACAAACATATATGGATTTCTAGAGTTCGTTTTTCTCTGAATGCGAAATGCATCTAAAGCAACTTACACTGCATATGAAAGGTTCCTTTATGCATAACTGAACTTTCTAATTGGTCTACCCTTAACCCAACCTTACCTCCATCATGATTAACCTATCTTTGTAAAACATACTAGTTAGTTGCAAGGCATTTTAAATGGTTGCTCGATTTTCATTTGGCCTAGTTCATTCACATATTGGTCAGAAAACAGAAAAAAAATAAAACAGCAGAAGGAGTACTCAAAGTTGTGATGAAGGTAGGTACATACCTTTGAAACATCTCACTTAAGCTGCTATGCTGCTTGAGGGAGATACTGCATAGAACCAATATATAGAGAGACCATATAGAAGCCCAAAATAAGAATAGTATGACTGGTTTCCATGAAATTTTTTTATGGTGTTCCTTTTCTATGAACAACTTTCGAGGGGGTGAATCTGGACCATAGCCTAGCAAGAGTATTACCTGAACAAAATTGAATAACAACTCATCAGGAAAAGAGCAAATATAGCTCTAGAAATGTTTTCTATACATTTTATCACATAATAAAACAGAGAAGAAGTGCAGTACTGGAATAACAAGAATTGCTGGGTAAAGAGATAAATGCGTTGCCACCACCCATCCAAAAGCTGCCAGGGGAACAAGTCCTGTGGTCCAGTGTAAGAAAAAGATTTGAATCCAGAACATGAATTTAAAAAACAGTTAAGTCCAGGATTTACCCTCATCCATCCATGATAAGCCACTCAAATAACCGAAATTATGAAGCAAGACATAATTTTTAAACAATAAAAAGGACATGTTTGTCACTTACGTGCACAAGCTCCATAGAGAGTTAGTAAGATGAGAAGATTTTCGAGAGGGGATGTCGACAAACCCACACATGCAACTACTGTAAATGGATTCCACAAGTACACAAGAGCAGCAATATCTCCTGAAGGGAATGTATCTGTAAAAGACAATAGGACATCATTATATAAGCCTGTAAACAAACCAAAAGGTATGATTGTGGTTCAGGAGGGAAAGAAGTTGCATGATGTCAAGAAGTACTTAGCATGCATTATGCAAAAATGTATCTTAAGATTATTTACAGTATTACATATGAGACTAGAACTACCTGAGCTTTCTACAGTACTGGAAATATTAAGAGATTTCAAGCTTTGTCTATATGCCATCTGTAGTTTCCAGCCAGTAGCACGGATAAGCATAGCACTAAAAATATCTGCAATAACAAAAAGCAAACTGTATGGCAACATATGTTGATATCAACCGCCTTACTAAATGATTGATAAATGTCATTAATGTGAAACAATATAAGTAGAATCTACACTAGAATGAATCCCAATACATCAATCAAGCAGTCCAGAATATCTACCCCACCCCGAATTCCATTTCTTTCGTTTGTAGCAAAATATGACCTCAAAACTCCATTTAACATCTGAATGAGAACCTAGTAACCGATTTACTTCACCAATCCATTACATAGTATCATAACACAAAATCGCTAACAACAAAAACGATCCTCGTACCTGCACAATGCATGATTGGGCAGCCCTTCAATTCTGCACGATCATAAAAAACACGAAAACTCAACAGTCAATTTCGCGATCGATCTACAAACAGTATCAGAATTCCAAAAACGACATAAATCTGTACTACCTTTTAACAGTAAGTGGACCGAGTAAAGACAGCAACAAAGGAGAACCATGGTACATTGATCCTACAATCCAAGAATTCAATCAAATTATCCTAAAAAAAAACACGAATCGGCGTCAATTAACATGAAACCCTAAAATGGAGATCGAACCAGCATAAGGAGACATGGAAGACTGCTTCAACCAGTAACCCTCGGCGACTGCATAAGCAAAAGCAAAGAAATTAAAGAGACGATACGAAAATTGGAGAAGCGGTTAAGTTGAAACGAGAGAGTTACGGCGGCGGAGGCTGGAAAGAGGAGTGGAGATTTCCGGGCGGGATGATAAGTTTAGAGTTTGCGGGAAACATATGAGGACTGTCCTCAACATCGCTGAAAGAGTTATCCATATCCAGAAGCTTCCGATCCCTTCCTTCTTCTTCTTCTGTCTCATTTCTCCGGTCGTCTCCATTTTACTCACCGGAAAACAAGAGCAGGACAACGGTCAGCTCACTTAGGAAGTGTAGCAGTAGGCTATATTCTTGCAAAAGAACGACGCCGTTTTCACCTCACTCAGCTTTCATAATGGGTTCAACAAATTAAGCCCATTGTTTCCTTTTCGTGGGTCGTTACGTGTCATTTTATCCCTATATCATATAAATAATTACAGTTGTGCTCACATTGTCAATGATTGACCAAATACAATTTGGTCAATCACCGTTAGATTAAAATCTAAGGGCCGAGATTAGTTTGGTGGTTTCATTAGTATCCAATCTCCATCCTTAGATTTTAATCTAATGGTTTGGTCAATCATTGACCATGTGAGCACCACTCAAAATAATCAACTGTGTTCCCTATTTATCATAATCTCTGTATTACGTTCTAAAATAACCGAATATTATGTTTTATACTATAACTAGAGGGATACCCTCGCTTCGCTTCGGAGAAAAATAACTTTACGTTACTCACGATATACTTTTGAGAAGAAAAATAATATTCTACATATTCAACCTCTAATATGGAAAAAAGAGTTAAAAAAAATATACTTACGTTTTAGTAAAGTTCATAACATAATAGATAGATTAACATATATTAAATAAGAAACTGCAAAAAAAAGAGTTGACATTCGAGGAAAAAAAAACCGTGAGGCAACAATAGTTTTATTAATTACATACTTTGTTCACATCTATGTATTTTTAGAAAAACAAATACATCCATAAAACTATATTACCATGAAAATGATCTGAAAGTATAGAATATGCAACTTTGTTCCATTTTAAAAAAATTGGTTGTGAATGTCTGCCTTTGAAAACCCAACTACTATTCTCACTTGTTGCGTTGCAGTTCAATGGAATGAATGAGAACTTTTAGATATGTAAGCTTCCTCCTCAAAAAAAAAAAATAACTTCGCCTTAATAAATGCTTCCACATTTATTTGTCTATCTAGGTCAATAAAAATTCATAAAACTACCTACTCATTTCACACTAAACAAACAAATAAACACTCAACAAATCTACAAATAAATCAATCCGTTAAATCTAGAATAAAGTACATTTAATTAATTTATTTTCAAGTCAATTTATTTGTAAAAGACAAACACAACTTAATGAACAAAAACTCAGAATACAACTTTCAGAAAAACAGAAGCGAAATGAAATTTTACCAAGAACTTTGAATCTAACAGGAAAAGTATTAAAACAACAGATCTAGCAAGCGATGTAACGTTTTGGATGGTCAGAAATCCAGTAGAAGCAAAAATAACACCGATAAACGGTTGAAAAACCAAGGTTTAAGAGTAAGATAAAAGAAATTCTAGGATGAACCCATAACCAAAGGCATAATAAAAAGTCTTCCAGATTTGCATACCCATCGGATGCTAAAAGAGTGAAGATGGAGAGGAGTGATGTGGATAGAGAGAAAAACATAAAAAAAATACATACAAATGAAAACAAAAGATGTTGTTGAAATGTTAAGTGATAATGTTAGGAAAAGACTGAAATGTCCTAAGTTTATTGAAGGAAAAGACTAAAATGTCCTAAACCTACTGTTTTAAATTCAAGTGCAATTTGGTACTGTTCACCTTATTTAACTTTATAATATAGTATATAGATGGTTACAAAATTTTAGAAGAGAAATAATGATACACGATGATTTGAACAAGTGGTAGTTTCATATATTGTCATATATCTAAGTAAATATATTATATTAAAAATATATAAAATGAGTAAAAGAAAAGTTAATTATGACAAAAACAAATTGAGATTTTATATAATTGTTTTTCAAAATAGGGAGATAAAATCATGTACTATGTAAAAATTTAGAAACTTTAAAATTATTTGACCAAATAAAAATGTTAGGTAGAAGATTGTAAAATAGCAGGTGGAAGTTTGCTTTTAACAAAGAGGAAAAAGATTTATAACGTTCTCTAAGTTTCTCACTCCTTCAAAATATAAAGCACGACGGGCTGATGCGGAGGCTATTTAGGATATAATACAAAACATAAAACTCTATTTATAACTAAGGTAGTACCGCACTCCGGAAGTGCTCTAAATTCTCTCAATAAAAAGTTTTTTTTTTCACTATTTTCGTGAAAAATGTTAAAGTACTCTCAGAATACGGTACTTCTTGAAAGTATAAAGTACAACAAGTTGATACAAAGGCCATTTAAGTATACAAAAAATATGTGAAAGCTATGATCACTTTGTTTTTTTGTTACTTTCTCACTTTCACTATTGGATCAAATTTCACTCGCTAATCTAATGAAAATAATGGACAAAGTGATAATTACTTTGTAAAAAACAAAGTAACCATCTAAAAATCTCAAACATTATAAAACTCTATTTATAATTAAAAGAATACTGTATTTTGGGAACGCTCTATAATTTTTCTATTTTCATCGTGTATTGGCTATTAAGGAAACTTAATTAGATGGGTTGTAGTCAATTTATTGTAGCTAGGTCTTTTCACGTGTTTAATTGAATTATATACAAAGCTTAAATTAGCATGGCAATGTAAAAGTTGGGATTCAAAAATTTTACAGAAACGAGAAAACCTATGAAGTCTATGTATTTTGTCTTTTGATACTATAGGCAGCTTATTAATTGGATAGCTTGCGCATTTTTTTTGGGAAAGAGAACATATGGTACTCTCGATTGACTTGTATAATTGAATTAGATACAAAGCTGAAATTAGCTTTGCAATACAAAAGCTGAAATTAGCAAGTTTTCGTAACAATAGAAAAATTATTTGTAAAACATGGACAATTTACATAAACGGTACAAATTTATTCATTACACTTACAAAAATATATTTTCATGACAATAATGGACATTTGAAAAATGTGAAAATAGCAAAAGTAAACTGTAACTTGTTTGACAAGTGGGACTTTAACCCTATCTCTTCTCTCTATAAATATATTTCCACCCCCCAAAATCTTTTAAAATCTCCCATCTCTCTGCATACATCAATAGAGTTGCTTCTATTTTCTTCCTTAATATTTTTCAAAATGTCTGAAAATATTCTAAGAAACAGCCCCAAAAATAGGAAACCCAAGAGTTGGCCAGTGATACTTCTACTCTCATTCCAAAGCCTCGGTGTTGTCTATGGAGATTTAGGAACATCTCCACTATATGTCTATGCCTCCACCTTCTCTCATGGCATCAAACATAATGATGATATTTTTGGAGTTCTATCAATGATCATCTATACCCTTACTCTCATTCCTCTTATAAAATATGTTTTCATACTTCTTCATGCAACCCATAATGGGGATGGTATATATATTTATTCTCTCACTCACTTCTTCCCCAATATATTATATAAATATCTAGACATCATAAAATTATAAATTTGTTGCTATATATGGTTTATTGGGCTAGCTAGAGCAGTTTATTAGCCTCTACTTAGGTAGAAAACATTATATATAATTAATGATCTTAAGTTCAGTTTCGAACCTAATTGACATAAATAACGTAATTTCAAGTCCTAGATGCTCAGAACGCAACATGAGAGGTTAGAGAGCGACCACAACACGATATTATACACAAAAAGAAAAAAGAAAAACAAATGATGTTTTTTTTTGTTTTTCAATTAGGCTTGAAATTGTAGAAATGTTAGTTATTTACAATAATTCTCTACCCATATAGCTAAACGTTGTACTCTGTCCTTGACCTCATAATACCATTGCCGAGAAAGAAAAGGTCTGCTAGCTAGGTGTTTTTTTTGTAGAGAATAAAAGTATAGCTAGTTCGGTGAACTTATTATTATTTTTGTATAATTATTTATGTTTTGTAATTACATTTTGTAATTTTATACTTCGTTTGTGGTTGATGTCCGATACTTTAGACTAACAAAAACAGTTTGATCACGATTTTACACTAAGAACAAACAATGAGCTCAATTCTAATTAAAGGCAAGTGATCATATTATTGTACTGTTGATGAAATTACAGGAGGGACATTTGCTTTGTACTCGTTGATATGCAGATATACGAAAATGGGACTTATTCCAAGTGAGGATAGAGATGTAGAATTGCCAAACAGTCCTGCATCTCCTGCAAAGTATTTTCTTCTCTTTGCCACCATGCTTGCTACTTCCATGGTCATTGGAGATGGTGTCCTCACTCCTTGCATTTCAGGTTTTTCTTTTTTCTATTATTATGTAAGCTATGCCATTAACATTATACTTTTAGTAATTTGTGACAAATTTAGATCCAAAATCTTGCTTTAAATGTAGAACATTGATCAGTACTTAATCTTTTTTTACTAGCAGTTTTATCAGCTGTTGGAGGTATCAAGCAAGCCACAGACAGAATTACCGATGGTACGTATAATTTAATATATATACATATATACCCGAAAAAGAGTATATAGATTCGATAGATGTAATAATTAACCGATAAAACTAATAAGTTGAAATTCCAACAAGTGATTAATAATATTGTTTATTTAGTCATAAATTTTAAGGGGAAAATATAATGGATATGCAGATATGATGGTGTGGATATCAGTGGCGATTCTGATATGTCTATTTGTGGTACAAAGATTTGGAACTGAGAAAGTGGGATACTCGTTCGCCCCGATAATATGCGTTTGGTTTGCATTCATGAGTGGAATTGGGTTGTACAATTTTTTCAAATATGATCCATCTGTTATCAAAGCATTAAACCCTATCTATGTACTACATTATTTCAAGAGGAACAAATTTGATGCTTGGATTTCTCTCGGCGGCGTTGTCCTTGCCATTACAGGTAACTTTTCCCTTGCTTCTCTTATATATACATATTTTTAAGGCATGGTACTACCAGTTTACCCTTGTATGGTTATTCGGAGAAACCATAATTAGTCTACTCTTATAATCCATTTTGAACACTGATAGAAGAAACTAATTTTCCGTTATACACGTGCAGGAACAGAAGCGCTATTTGCAGATGTGGGACACTTCACAGCTGGATCAATTCAAATAAGTATGTGTTTTGTGACGTACCCAGCTTTGCTTTGTGCATATGCAGGACAAGCTGCTTTTCTTAGAAAGAATAATGATCTTGTATCAGAGACCTTCTACAAATCAATACCAGGTTAATTACCTTCTTGATTTTCTAGTAATATATATGTACAATCACGGTCGGAGCAACAGGGGGCACGTGCCCCATTGCCCTGAAAAAAGTGAAAAAAAATATATATTTTCCAATCAGAAAATACTTGAACTGTTTATTTACATATAAATAAGATGCATTAATAAAACCATATTTGCACCTAAACTCATATATGAACTTAATTTCATATTTCAACTCAATATTTGCAGACCCTCTGTACTGGCCCATGTGTGTGTTGGCTGTAATGGCATCTGTAATAGCAAGCCAATCTATGATTTCAGGAACCTTCTCGATCATTCAACAATCTCTCTCGCTTGGTTGCTTCCCTCGAGTAAAAATTGTGCATACTTGTACGAAATATGAGGGACAAGTATATATTCCTGAAATAAACTACATTCTTATGCTTGCTTGTATCTTTGTTACTCTTGGTTTCAGAAACACAGCAAATATTGGCAATGCATATGGTAATTAATTATATCTTAGCTTCAAATTTTTCCCTTTTAGCTAACCATAAAAATCCTATATACATCTTGAGGATTTCCGTGACCTTGAACCGAATTACCCTTTACAAAAAAAAAAAAAAATAATAAAAAATCAATCTGATATGGTATAATATTATGTATTTCAGGGATTGCAGTGGTATTTGTGATGACTCTAACCTCAGGTTTTATAGTAGTGATAATGTTGATGATATGGAAGACTAGGACTGTTTATGTAATTGTCTATGTTCTATCCATTGGGGTGCTGGAGCTCGTGTTTTTAAGTTCAGCTGTGTACAAATTCAAGCAAGGAGGATATTTACCGCTAGCTTTTAGTGCAGTTTTGATGAGTATAATGTTGATATGGAATTACGTACACCGAATGAAATACAACTATGAGCTTAAGAACAAGATTTCTCTTGTTAAGTTGAAGAAGATAGCTGATCCTGAAAGCAACTTCAGCAGGTTGCCTGGACTTGCTATGTTCTACTCGGACAACCTTGTTCAAGGCATTCCCCCCACATTCTACCATTATGCACAAAATCTACGTGCTCTCCATTCGGTACTTGTTTTTGTGTCCGTAAAATCTCTACCCGTTGGGAAAGTTCCGGAGGAAGAACGTCTCCTTTTCCAGAGAGTACAAGTTAAGGAGCTCAATGTTTTCTTATGTGTTGCAAGGTACGGATACATAGATGGTCATAGAAACGAACAAGAACCCGCTTTTGATGTGATGTTGATACAGAAATTAAAACAATTTATCCAAGATGAATTTGTGTTCAATCGGGGTCGAGATGATGATGCAATTGCAGGGAAAGATCATGCATATTTTGATAGCCAAATTCAAATGGTGGACAAGGCATGGAGAGATGGAGTGTATCACTTGGTAGCTGAAAATGATGTGGTCGCTAAGAAAGGATCAAATATAGGAAAGAGGATTTTGATAGATTATGCTTTTGCTTTTCTCAATAGAAATGTGAGACAAATCAGTAACAAGTGGTTTGATATTCCTCAAGACCGGGTTCTCCAACTCCGTGTGACTTATCAACTTTAGTTCGATCACAAATGTCAATCAAATATCGTGTGTAATAAAATTTCGTTCTCCCTAAGTATTTTATTACGTGCACCTTAATATTACTTATTTAATTAACTCTTAATTACTTGTGTTATATTTCTAACTAATGCTTTAAAACTGCACGTTGTACTACTTACGAGTGAACTAGGCCTCCATAGTAAGTAAAACGGTAAGAACCAAGTATATTATCTTTGGAAAAATTCGTGTATTTATACGATTTGTTAAACTAAAAGGACTATCGAAAAACAGAGAAATTTTAGGATGGTACAGGTCCACCACGTGACAATCAAGGGTTCGAATGTCGATTCTACATCTGCCTAGTAATTATATATTCAATCGGTTTGTTTTTCAATCTAATATCTTAATATATAAATTTCACATTCCCATTAATGATTTACATGTGAGTGAGTTGTTTTTGTTTGATCAATTCCAAAGATTTCTCATTCTACTATTTCGGAATGAAAAGTTGATGTTACTATTGGTTACTTTTGCGAGAGAGAACTTATTATACATGGCACGAGTTACTTCTATGGAAATCATATTCATCATATTTTGATAGCGTTAATTTCGTTTTCAGTTCAACAAGTTATAGTTAAACTACAATGCATAATGATTGAAAATAGAATATAAAACTAGTTGAATGCCTACGCGTTGCACGAGTTTATATGTCATATTGTCTAATTATTTTATTGGTTGATATATTATTTTCTAATGTTGTGTGTATGTTATCATAGTGTAATGATAAGATTTAAGATAGTCTTTGTAAAACTTTTGCCATCAATTTGTGTCATTAGAAATTAGAAATGACATTTGTACAATCTAGGAATACCATAGGTCTAGTTTATGATATATTAAGAAACATGGATCTCAATTAAGAGGCATGGATCTATATATTAAGATGTTTTCTTTTGTTATTAATTATAAACTGCACAATTTTGAGCCCTCCTCCCTACCAAAAAAATTATAAACTGCACAATTTTGAGATACTAAAAAATAAAATAAAAATTGTGATTTTCAATATTTATTGGATATGGATTTATTATGTACTTGCTAAACATACAATATACATACATAGTATATATGATACAAAATTGAACATATACAATATTTAATGCGTAGGAATTTTGTAGTTGTTTTTCCAGTGTGCAAAGAAAAGTCATTAAGGCTAAAAGTAGTGGTTTACTTCTAGAGGTCACGAATATAGTAAAATTTCTCTCCTAATTGTAACAACCACAATCAAACAAATTAAAAGATAACAAGATGATATGATTAAATCAGTTACGGGACAAAAAAAAATTACGATGGATCACCGGGTGCAAAAATATGAAATAATTTAGGCCCTGATGGCTGCACCTGGACCTGCATTCTTATGGCTGCGCGGGGACAGATGGCTGCACAGGCAAAGGCGGTGCAGGCACCACAGCCCCTGATGGCAGCACGGTGACTTCTTCCTGCACGGGGGGCACAGGCTGTTTCTTCTCCTCCCGATTTTGTCTATTTCTTTCCTTCTGCTTCTCAACCTGGTTACAAGCTTCAGTTATGATCAAGTTAATACCATTCGGAACCGCGAAGAAAATGAGATTGAAGCAAAGATTGGTAGAGACATTAGCAAGTGCTAGGCAACAAGCACTTGTAATATTGGATTCTTTCTTATGAATAATTTTAGAAATAGACTGGAAACATCCTGGTACGGTTAAGAACTGATCCAAGCATAAAGGATGTGGAATATTGCTCAAGCATTTATCTTGGTTACCCAAATCATCACATAAATCTTCTATGATTTTTTTTGGGTTAGGAAGATCAATGTTTGGCTTTGGAATCTCTATATGAGGCTTTGGAATCTCTATATGAGGTTTTGGAATACTGATTTTTGGTTTTTTTATATCAATATGAAATGCTGTAGCAAATGGGATCAAAACCAAAATTATCAGTCTTTTCAATGCAAATCTTTCCATTCTTATTAACTCCATACTACCCCAATAATTCAATAATTTTATTAATTTGGTTTCCACTTTTTATTTCAAAAAATGTTTTCTTCCTCGCATTTATATAGATTGACCATCGTTTGAAGATATAAAAACAACTGTGGTAACAACATTTTTCACATTTGTAATATATGGTTAACCTAAAAAATAGATGATTCGAAATTGTTTCCTTTTCTTTCGAGAAAAAAAAGAAATTGTTTCCTTTCCAATTATTTAGGAGGTGTTCCAAATTAGGAGTCAAATCCTAAAAGTAGAAAGTGAAGTAGCTTAGAATAATATTTACTATTTTTTACGAAACATGAATAATATCTATTATTATATGTCAAATTACGCAAGCTTTTGTCCTTAAATATTCACGAATGTGGCATCCATGATATTATTTTAGCTGATATGAGTGGTGCTAGTCTTCTTTGGGAGATCACTGTATAGTTTTGTTTTTTCATGTTTTCTTTTCTTTCTTGTCAGGGCTCTCCACTCCGTTTGACAAAAATATAATAATATAAATTTGTATTTTTTTTGGAAAAGTACAAATAAAAGCACTGTGGTTTCATGAATTTGCAAATAGAGAAATGTGGTTTTATTTTTTGCAAAATGAGGCATGTGGTTTACAAAATTGACAAGTAAAGGAATTTGACTAAATGTGTTAGTCTTTGATGACATGTCATATTGACTTTGATGACGTGGCATGTTAACTTGTTGACTTTGATGACGTGACATAATAAAATATTAATTTTTTGATGACATGTCATGTTGACTTGATGACGTGGATGGTTGACTTGATGATGTGGCAAATGATGCTAGTCAATTTCCTTTATTTGTCAACTTTGTAAACCACATTCATTTGTTTGCAAAAAATGAAACCACATTCCTCTATCTGCAAAACATTGTAACCACATGAGTTTTATTTGTACTTTTCCCTTTTTTATCATTAACGTGGCTTGCTCTTCCCATTGAAAACTTATTTTTACTTAAAACGGTGACATCCTCCAATAGAATGTATTTGAAATAAACTTTTTGACGAAACTTAATTAAAACTTTGATTCTGAAAATGAGAATTTTATCGAACGAACTAATTAAATTAGAGTGACTTAGGCCTCGTTTTTTTGGACTGAAAAAATCTGAACTGAATGATGCTGAACGGAACTGAACTGAACTGAATGTTGTTGAACTGATCTGAACTGAACTGAATTCTGCTAAAACTGAAAAATAAATATTGAAACTCAATTGAATAAATAATAATAATATTAGTTTTTAATAATGAGATCGGAGAGGAGGATGACGATAATGATGATGAAGGTGAACAAAATGATGAGATTACGGATCATATGGTAGAAGATCATTAGAAAAATAGAATGAGATGATGCTATTTGTGAATTTTTGAATTTGCTCTATTTGCTAATTTTAATTTCTTTTACAAGATTTTTGAATTTTTTTCAGTTGATACTAATTTGCTCTTAATATTATATAACTACTGTTACAAGATTTTTGAATTTCTTTAATTGATGCTAATTTGCTCCTAATATAGTATAAATTATTAAGGTGGTAAAACATTGTAACATATATTGATAATAATATTTAATTACGTCCAACAACTTTTGCAAACAAATTGGATCAACTAGTTAAAATTATAATAAATATTAACATATTATATATAAATAATAAATATTTATTTGTAATTTATTAACCTGAATCGAATTAAATGTTGGTGAATAGAATTGAACTGGACTGAATATTCCTGAAATGAACTAAATTAAATGCTACTGAAAATTAAATTAAATGTTGCTGAGCTGAACTGAACTGAACTGAATGTTGTTGAACTGAACTTAAAATAAGTTCTAATAAGTTCAAAAGAACAGAGCCTTAGAGGAGACTACTAAGGCTTGACAAAAGGTAACCCAAACTTTGGTATAAAGATTTGATAAATGGTTTTGAGTGATAATTGAATGGGATTTGTGATGATTTTTGGAGCTCTATTTATAGGAATTTTAGACAACCAAATACATGGAACTTCTCTTGAAAATCTCGCATGAAGTCCATTAAGCACCTCTTCAAGTGCATTTACACAAATTTCTAGCCGCACTAGACTTTGACAAAGTCTTCCGACTTCAAAACAACTCTATTTTGCAACTCATAATGTCGTTCAAATGTTAAAATCCTGAACTTTTCAAGTCAGGCAAAGAAAACAAAACTAAAATTGATAACTTGGCAAAATAAATCTTCTCTTCTCCTTCCTTGTTTGATCGGAGATGTGATCTCCGGGTAATTCTCCGACGATCAAGTTAGTTCTTTTGTTCAGAATTGAGAATAGAAAAGTTATGTGATTGATAGAAAAACTTAACCTCTTTCTTCTGACTTGTTAACGTGGTTTTTCTACGTTCAAGAATTGTAACTGTTATATGCGGTTATATGATCTATCATGGTCCGTTTATACAATCTATTGGGCTTTCCTGATCTTCTTTAGGGCTTTTATTTGCTCTTATTGTTAGGCTCAATGTATAACATTTTTGGGTGTTATCAAAAATCGAATTAACTCTTTAAAACAACTTAATTTTCGACCCATAATGTCTATTTTCAGCATTTCTTTTACATGTTTATTTACCTTTCTTTTTCACTTTTTCTTTTAGAGGAAAAGAAGTGCTACACAAAGCACTATTCAAAAGATGAGGAATAAAATTAGAGCAAAAAGGGTTGACATGGTCACGAGCACGACGTGCCAATGTATGAGCAACCCCATCGTCAATCTGAGGGACAAAAGAGACCGAGCCATCCGGCCCATTTCGAAGAGAATCTTTAATGTCTTGCAATATCCCACCATATTTAAAGAAATCGCTAACGGGATCCACAACATTAGCAACTAAATTCTTCACATCAAACTCAAAGAAAACATTAAGTTAATTGAGGGAGAAGACCCATGCTATACCGCTTCGAAGAGCCATAGCCTATAGGTTAACAATTAAGCCTATAGTTTTACTTTTTATTTTACTTTTGCTTCAAGAAAAAAACAAAAATACACAAACTATAGGTTAACTATTAAACATATAAGAAAAATGAAATTTTTTGCATACCCCTAACATGAACTAAGAAATATATTTAGCGTGTGAGAGACTATTATCTAATTAATATTATTAGCCTTAACTATAAGTTCGAGCTTTTAGTTCAATCGATTTAATACGGTATCAGAGTCTCTACAATCGAAAGGTCATGAGTTCGATTCCTAACAACCTCAAATATTTGTTGAATTAAAATACATGGTGGGTTAGCACGTGTTACGCACGCTTCAAATCCAAGAGACATTTGCACGAGGAATGTTGTTAGCCTTAACTATACTCTAAACCTATTTCCAGTTCATGTTTTGGATTCAAAATCTGAAAGGTTCTTCTTTCTAAACAGTTAATAGCTACGAGTCAATTCTCCACCTCTTCGTCATCCATTTATATGTATAATCTTCTCCTTCCTTTCATACTCTCTTGATCTGGTAGTCTACCATGAGTGTAGATCTCTCTATCATTTCTAAGATCTTTAAGCTCCAAATCTTCGACCACAACCCCTCTCTAAAGAACCCATGAATTAAATCGATGTGTGCCCTTTAATAAAATTCAGGTTTTTCTCAAGGTAATTGATAGAGTGGTAGCATCCATCATCAAAACCATGAAATCACATGGACACTTTTTCTTTCTTCAATCTTTTTCTTTCACCCGAAGTAAAATATCCTCGGCCGCCAATATTGTTAACATGAATCATAAGATTTTCAATCAATAATAAAAAAAAAAGTGATTGATAATGAAGGGATTGAAAATTCCAAAACAAAAATACACAAAAGCATTTCTATATACGTTGCCTACTACATTTTTGCTGAGCAATATCCAAATATATTCAACAACAAAGTATCCAATTTACAATCCAAATACTAATTAATCCATACAAAACTCATCTTTTACATTGATATTATGATACTTATTGATTAAACAAATGAACTAATCGACCTCACAACTCGTTCTTTGTTTGTTGCACAGGGACAGACGGCTGCACAGGCAGGGGCTCTGATGGCTGCACAGGCAAGGGCCTTGATGGCTGCACGGGTACAGATGGTTGCACAGGCAAGGGCCCTGATGGCTGCACGGGGACAAATGGTTGCACGGGGGCAGATGGCTGCACAGGCAAGGGCCCTGATGGCTGCACGGGGTCAGATGGCTGCACAGGCAAGGGCCCTGATGGCTGCACGGGGACAGATGGTTGCACAGGTAGGGGCCCTGATGGCTGCACGGGCACAGGCTCTGATGGTTGCACGGTCACTGGCACGGGGGGAGGCGATCGCTTCTCTCTCTCCTCCCTCTTCTGCCTTTCCCTATCCTTCTCCTTATCGATTTGATTACAACCTTCAGAGACAACCAAATTAAATACATTGGGGACTGAGGGTAATATTAGATTCAAGCAATTATTTCCAGTGACTCCAAGAACTGCTGCACAACAATCACTTGGCATGTTGGCTTTTTTATGATTAATAAGTTTAAAAATATCCTGGAAGCATCCTGGTACCCTCAGGATTTTGTCCAAGCATAAAGGATGTGGAATATTCTTTAAACACTCGCTTTGCTTACCCAAATCTTCACATATTTCATGTATGATTTTTTTGGGGCCAGGAATGTGAATGTGTGGCTTTGGAATTTGAATGTGTGGCTTTGTAATATTAATATGAACATGAGGTGGTTTTATATGAATATGTGGTGGTTTTATATGAATATGAAATGCTGAAACATATAATGGGGTTATTGCAAATGCTAAATAAACTATAATGCTTTTCAATGAAAATGTTTCCATGGTTATTTTTTATTAATAAGTCAGAAACCACAACCCAAAATTCCAATTATTTTTAAGGTCAAATGGTTTATGATCCCAACTTACTCGTTCAAAAAGTTTCATTCTAACATTTATATAGGTTTAATAGGATAATGTTTTCCATAATATTGTTGTTGCAGCAATTTTTACGTTTAGTTAAAATATTTGAGCCAAAAAAATAAAAAATGGTGATTGAAACTAGTTCCATCTCTAGTTTTCAAGGTGTTGCTCGTTCGTTGTCAATTTTTATGACATGATTAAATTTTATTATTATTATTAGTTTCTGCTTAAAAAAACTAGAACCAACATTATAGACGGGAATCGCTAATATAATCTTCTTTTTTATGGATGTGTTATTTTGAGTTATTTATGTGTTTTTTTTCCCTTTGGATTGAAAAACTATTTCAATAAAAAAAACATTCGGGTTATTAATTAAATATATAAAACTTTTGCTTTAATGACCTTGATTATATAATTAAGTCGGTACTGTTTTAAAATATAATAAGAACGACTCGTTGATACAAAAGCTATTTAGAATATAATAAAACATATGAAACTCTACTTATAACAAATGGAGTACCAAACGCCGGAAGTTGAACTCTACTTATAACTATGGGTTAATTATGTAACCAATTCTTTTTCCCCCCCTCTCCAACCATACTGGTTTAGGGCTATCATTGGGCTCTAATGTCATATCAATCATAAATTTGAGCAAAAAAAATAATCTCATAATTCATATTCAAAAATAGATTGTTTTTTTCTTTTCTCTTTTGAGAAAATTCAAAAATATATTTTACTACTGCTACTATTACTATTATTAATTACAAAAGTAACAAATTGCATAAAGTAAGAGTGACCAAATGTGCCAAAGTTGAGTAGATGAGCCAAAAGAAAATGACAGGCCAAAGTTTTAGTTTTCCCGAAAATATAAAAATGCCTATAGTTTGTATCGTACTTGTAACCATAAATAGCATTCTTGTGACTGAGAATTGAATGAATATCTTCAAGTAATCAAGCAAATATAAAAATGTCAAAGTATGTACAAGACATGTCTAATGATGGAGATGAACCTCCACCCGTTTATTTCACCAAACATATCATTCCTTCTTCTTCTTCTCTTCCCTTAATCTCACTTCCTCTCATTAATCTCACCTTACTTTCCTCACCTTCTAAGCAAGGTCTTGAAGAACTTGAAAAACTTAAAGAAGCTCTCATTTCATGGGGTTGTTTTCAGGCAGTAGGTCATGGAGTATCCAGTTCATTCTTGGATAAAATACGCCAAGTAACCAAACAATTCTTTGGTCTTCCAACAATCGAGAAACTAAAGTATGCTCGAGCTTCGACTGGTTTTGAAGGATATGGAAATGATCCGATTCTTTCTGATACTCAAGTTCATGACTGGTCTGATCGGCTTTTTCTTAATCTCATGCCCGAAAATTCCAGAAATTTTCAACTTTGGCCCGATGATCCTTTTGATTTCAGGTACTGAATATATTTGTGTTTTCTTTGACGTGTGATTTACTACGTCTGTGATCCGTCAGTACACATTATACTACCGTTTTTTAGAATTTTGACGGAAATTTCTGTTGGTGATCAAGCATGTTCTAGAAGTGATATAACATGTTAAGGGACCAATAAAGATAAGCTTAAACTGGATGTATAGACCAGGGGCATATCTCGGGAGTTCAGCTGGCCCCCAGCCCTCGGAACTACTCCTACTAGGGGTGGTTTTGGTCTTCCCATCCTCTGGAACTATCCCTATAATAAGTGGTTCTAGCCCCCTGATTTTAGAAAATTACTAGTAAAAGCTGATTTTCGATGATAAATTCGTTAGAAATTTATAAAATATTGTCGAAAATATGCTAAGTTTCGTCTGAAACCTGAAAAATTTCGTAGTTTTTCCTTTTTTCAACAAAATCCATGTGTCACAATGGAATTTTCACTCTGGAAAAGAAAATCTTGATGAAATTTATTTATATACACTGGTGTACATAAATCGGCCGCGACATTCAAATCTTGGATTCATTGCTCTTGTTGTAGATTAATAGTTTTGGTTATTACAAAGAAGTTGAAATTTCAGTTTTACAATTTCTTTTTATTGTTGACAGAGAAGTAGTAGATGAATATGCAGAAAAAATGAAGGAGATAGCAGAAATTATAGTGAAGGCAATGGCAAGATCATTGAACATAGAAGAAGAATGTTTCTTGAAACAATATGGAGAAGAAGTAGTGATGGGAGGAAGGTTTAATTACTATCCATTATGTCCAAAACCAGATTCAATTCTAGGAGTGAAAGCTCATTCAGATGGATCAGCCATTACTATTCTTTTACAAGATTTAGAAGTTGAAGCTCTTCAGATTCTTAAAGATGATCAATGGTTTAGAGTTCCTGTTCTTCCTCATGCCTTCCTTGTCAATGCTGGCGATCAAATCCAGGTAATTTGTTTATTTGTTGTTAATATGATTATTGTTGGGATTATACTTTTTTTTTAGAGCCTAAAGATTCTTGTAGTATTAAGACAAAAACTCTTAACTGAGACATGCAAGAGACAACTAAGCATGATGAAATGATTCTCTCTTGCCCTTAATTTTATAAATCAAATTGTTCTAACTTAATATTATTAGTATTATTTAGAAACATAATTATTATTATTATTATTATTATTATTATTATTAATATTATTATTAATATTATTAGAGATTTTATTATATGTCTAACATGTAGAATATTACGCAAAGCCAAAATGGGTCTTGTGGCACTTTAACCAATAGAGTTTTTATGCTTTGTCATTAATTAGTAATAATTGTTTAGTTAATTATTTATATAAAATTCTAGATACTAAAATAAGACTCTTATTTTTTGATCCACCATCAGCTAGCATAAGACTTATAACTAAGCTCAAATTATAAACCTTAGGTGCTAACTTACATGACGAGTCCCTAAATTTTTGGCAAAATGAAAGATACTTATTTTTGACAAAACAAAACACCATAATCACGTTTTGGTCACAAAATAAATTACAGTCATTAATTTGACAATTTGTAGACCATAAGAGTTGTGTTTAAAATTAACCCTAATAATAATAATAATAACAATAATAATAATAATAATAATAATATTGTTAATATTAATAATATTTGGATATAAACTGAATTTTTTTATTGAAGTAGTTGTTTGAAAACAACATTCACAACTGTTTCTGTCTTGTACTTATGCAAATGAATTAGACTTTCCATATAGTTAATTAATTGTAGTAATATATTTTTCCTAGCAAAAGAAATAATTTGGGGCATGTACTAAAAAATTTCAGTTAGAATCATGTATTTTGGATTGGGTTATTTTAGCCCAAGTATTTCTGTTAATTTTTTTAACTTAAGTCTCTCACAAGCATTCCTATTCTGTTAATTTGAAATTGAAAGTTAAAAATATAATAATGTGAGAGTTGTTGACTGATAAAATATAATTAAATATGATGCAGATAATGAGTAATGGAATATTCAAGAGCCCAATCCACAGAGTAACAGCTAGTTCAAAGCAGGAAAGAATATCAATTGCAGTATTTCATTTGCCAAATGCACAAGTTGAGATTGAACCTGCAAAACCTTTGATTACTCAACAAAGACCTCAACAATATAGAAAGCTCACAAATTATTCTGCTATCAACTTTGAATGTTTCCAAAGTGGGAAAACACCTCTTGATACTGTCAAAATTTAATATACTTTTTTATTTCACTGCGATTAATAAAGGCTCGTATGAGATTGACAGTGGAGTTCAGCTGTCGCATTTTCTAAGATTTGAAGTGAAATTGTGAACACTATATACATAATTTGAACTATTCATAATGTATTATTATCCTTACAATGATCTCAAAAAATCTATCGATTCTAGGACATGTTCGTCACAGCAGGCTCGTTAATGATGTGATTTTACAGACCTATGTTTTTTCTACATACAGCTAGATCATGTACATTCCTTAACATCAGAAACAGTATCCAATGAATCCAAGACAAGTTGGAAACGAAAGCAATATCGACAATTCGAATAACAGAAGACAATTGACAGCTCAAATTCTGGCCAGCAGTTCCTGAAATTAGTTGGTGAGTTCTGTATTACCTAAGAATGGAAGAAGCCTGGATGTCCGACACTATTTATGCAACTAGGGATTGCAAAGGGCCAGACCAGGTTTACAGAACGAAACAAAGAGGCGTCTTGATAAATTCACAACAAACAACTATCATGCCGAGGTTAAGCTTAGTTATTTTGAACATTGAAAGCCTCCAAGGAAGATTCTGAAATTGAAAATTCGTCCGCAGAGACTTGAGCTTCTGCATTCTCAGGCAGCTGCTTCCGCAGAACATCCTGCAACTGCCCGAAAAGCTGTTTCTTCAAACACTCAAAAGCCGATTCCAACCTTTCTAGTTGCTTCATGGCATTTACATTGTACATGAACAAACCATAGTACAGATCAAAACTATCACTCGCTGTATTTTCCACCAAATTTAACAATGTTTCATACCCTTTAGTGTTAATTGGCGTAGGCTCTAGTCTCAACTTTTCCAAGACTCTTCCCACGGTGTGGGTAACAAACTGGGAACCAGCTGCATGCCGATCATGTTCTGCGCAGGACATCTCCACCATCCTGCACCCTTCGCGAGCAAATATGTCAAGAAACTGGTCACACCGTGATTGTCTCATCTCATCACTTCCTACTCTGACCTTGTCAAATACAAAAGGCAGATGGTTCCACCCATTTTTTCCACTCTCTGGTCCAAACATAGGATGAGTGCAAAGAATATCAAAGTCCGGTAGCAAATGTTGAAGAAACAAATTCCTAGGGAACTCTTTGACTGAGAGCACATCAACAAAGAGAGTATTTTTCTTCAACCTTTGAACTGGTAGCGACTTGAGAACATTTTCTGTTGACAGAATTGAAGTGCAAAGAAGAATTACTTCTGGATGCTCTTCACACAGGTGATCGACATCATAAAAGTAAGAAACCCCCATTTTTTGAGCCACGTCAGAGTAGTCTGATCTAGAATATGCTAATACAGTGTGGCCCTGTTGAAGAAAGGTTTTTGCAAGAAACTGACCAAAATTACCAAAACCAACTATACCAATCTTGATCTTTGAGTTGTTACCAATGTGGTCTGAAGTCCACACCTGGTACTGGTATGGTTGAGAAGCACCTCCATATCTGAAGTTCAAAGTTTGTTATACGAAATATCAATAATCAGAATTCCAATTGGAACTTATTACCAACATAGACAAAAGAGGACATTATTTGGACACGTTTAGATTCCTTCAAAACTATTACGGTAGCAAGAAATGTGATCCATACTTTTTGTTATCAAGAGAAGCAACTTTCTTTATCCACATGATATTAAACTCAGTGTAGTCGTCATAGACTTGAATTACAAGTTTTAGTATACAATGTAATTCAGCTTCGTTTTGCTAATGTTGAGACCATATTATGGTAGCCAATAACCACTAAAAGCAAGCTTGTCACTGTAAGTGTTCAAGCTAAATATTGAAAGTTGGAATTTATAATTTATAGCCATGTTCATCTTCATCCACAGCCAGCCTCAGCTAAGTTAGCTAAGTTGCTTAGACCTACATGGCATTGACAATGTGGGAATCCCACAAGATTTTACATCCTAAGTTGTTTAGGATCCTAATGAAAACTTAATAAAGATCAAAAATCGATTACAACTAGAAAAGGTATGGCAGTATATATGATTATACTAATTATGGTTGGAATCTTCACCGCTACCAGTAACACCATATCATACTTTTTACTTCAATTGACGCATGTATGAATGAAACAGACTAAGAGTAATGGCAAGCAAGTGAAAATGCTGAATTAGTACGGATGAGAAGTATATAGGCCTCAATCTGCACCCTTTTTGCACTCAAAACAGGCAAGTTAAATCCTACATTTGCGATAAAAGGTTCTTCATTTAGCTTAGCTCTGGAAAAATTTACCGCAAAATGAATTGAAGTACCAATTTGACTAAAACTGTATGGACTAAATTAACAACCAAACTTCATCTTGGAGCAAGTTCACAAGTGAAAGCTGGAGGAGGAAATTGACCCTTTTATCCCAATATATGGCACAAAAATCTAACACCAGATAACCAGTTGTAAATTGTAATGCCTATTGTCCACACTACAAATTTTTGTAAGGTTCAAAATAAAATTGCTTAAGCCCTTACCTTTCATCATTTGAAGAAAATGGCGTATTCGGATGACCATTGACATAATTGGGCACCCTGAACAATTGCTTCCCGGCATCCTCATGGAAACTTCCAAACAATTCCTTCTTCAAAGCCTGGAAACTCAAATCAAGCCTCTCCAACATCTCAACCGCATTCTTATTAAACACAAACAACCCATAATAAAATTCAAAACCATCCCCCTCAGTACTCTTCACCAAATCCAACAAACTCTCATACCCTTTCGTATTAATCGGGGTAGACTCCAATTCCAGAATCCGCAGCACTCTTCCCACCGTATACGTAACAAACAGTGTTCCCGCAGCATACTTATCATACTCTTCACAACCCAATTCCACCATCCTACACCCTTGTCTACCAAAAACATCTAAAAACGTCTTACATCTCGTAACTCTCGATTCCTCTACCCCAACTCTCACAATTTCATACACAAAATCGACACCCTGACCCTCGTGACCAATCATCGGATGGCAACACACAATATCAAAATCAATAGGCAATGTATGAAGCAATAAACTTTTGGCAAATTGCTTGACGGGCAAGACATCAACAAACAATGTACCTCGATTAAACAAGTCCAAGGACAACGACTTTAGGGTTTCCTCGGCGGAGGTAAGTGAAGTGCAAAATAAGATAACCTGAGGATTGTGGTGGGAGAAATCGAGGTGATCGAGGAGGACGGTGTGGCCTTGAGAAATTAGGGTTTGGGAGATGAATTGGGCGGAGTTACTGAATCCGATGAGGGCGACACGGAGGTGGTCGGAATTGGAGATTTGGGGGAGATTTAGAGCGGCCATTTCAGGGGATGCGGTGGAGATGGATCCGATGCGGAGGCGGGGGAAATGTAGTGGCGGAGATAGAGGGGGATTAGTCGGGTGTAGAAAGGAAAGAGAAAGAGAAAGAGAAAGCATAATGAATGTGGTGGTGGATGTTATTATTATTATATATCCACATTAACTCTTTGAAATGCAGAGGAGGGAAGCAGCAATGGCGGGAGAGAAGCCGCTGCATTTTAATAAATCAATTTTCAAGAAGAAGAAGAAGATGGAGGATACAGAGGTTGCATGTCCTACGAATGGCAACGACAGAGATCTTGTCTCATTCTTTGGGTTCAATGCACCCTCCTCCTAACTCTATTTTGCAAATTGGATAAGGACCAAATGATGTGGATCATAACTGTCGTGGAAGCAATTTATATCACACCAAAAATTTAGTATAATCTTATTCAACTCCCCAAATTACTGTCGTGGAAACAATTTATATAACACCAAAAATTTAGTATCTGTCTCATTCATGTGGTGAGTGAGAGTCACCATTAGATCAATGATTCAATCTAATAGTCTATAATTAAGAAGAAATCGTCATTATATTGAAAATATCTTTGATTTAATGGTGGAGAGTCGCTCACCACTTGAATGAGACTGATTTAATATATCACGTCTTCTCGTTTGCCAACTTTATAATATAATGACACGTCATATTTATTAACATTACGATTTCATGATTTAAGTTTAGGATTTATTTTTTAGGGTCTAGAATTTTATATAAATTATTAATTAAAAGATTAATTATTAATTAATTATACAAAGTTAAATTGTTATTGGTTGAGATGTCACGTGTCAGAAATTAGAGCCTTGACATACTACGTCATTTGTATGCTTGTCATATAGGTAGTTATTATGTGACGATTAAAATAAATGATCGTAAACTTATCTTAATTCTTTAAAAGTTATCTGAATGAGGTAAGACCATTTTTAATCTATTTTAACAAGTTTATAACATTAAATGGTATATTTCATCATTTTTTTATTTTGCTATGTGTTTTTACTCCAATTAATTTCATCAAATCTTCTCTTCGATCAAAAGATTTCACTAAAATAATAATATTTTATCATTATCAAACTATTAAATTATACTTTTATATTTTTCTTATTATTTTAATTAACCAAAAGCAAAATATATTGTTATTTTAATATTTGATGTTACAATAAAAAAATTAATGCATCATCAATTTCAACCATATGCATCATTTTGAATGCGGTTTGATCCTGGCTGAAGTGCAAATTAACATCGAATTTGTTTCTTAGCACCAATTTAGTGTTGGATCGAAGATGGTCTAACTAAAGAGAAATTCTATTATGGTCCTAGTCTAATGAACTCGATCAATAGATACATGACAAAATACACATGTTCATACTTTCCGAATTTTTCTAATTGAGACAAAACTCATAATCTCCATTATACTCCAACCTGATCACTTGAAATTTAGGTTAAATAGCGCGAATCCTGAGCTAAATATATATCCTTGGACAATTCATACATTAAAAAAAAAGTTGTAGAAAACATGGGAAACATATAAAAAAAAAAAACACTAAGAGTAAGAAAATGTGAAATCCAAGTTACCAATGTGAATGATCTAAAAGTGCATTTATCCAATCAAGAAAGAGAGAAATAATTAAGAGTTATTATTATCATTCTCTTGGTCACATGATCTTATCGTACCCTCTCAAGAGGGAAATTTTCAAGTTAACTCAATAAAAAGAAAGACAATTTCACAAGTCATACATTAACTACAAACTACATAATATAGTTTTTGAGAGTAAAAATAACAACAAGGTTCATTTCATATCATTGAACCAATCTGCAGCCGCCGGCCGGAATCAATTGACTCTTTTTATGTTTTGTTTTCTGAAACTATTTTTAAAATATCTTGAAAAGAAGACCTCCATGTGTAGCAAAGAAGGGAGCAAATACAAGTGATTCAACTGCCATAAGCTTTATAAGAATGTTTAGTGATGGTCCTGAAGTGTCCTTCAATGGGTCCCCAACAGTGTCACCGATTACAGCCGCCTTGTGCGGTTCCGATCCTTTCGGTCCTAGACTTCTTGCATGCTCACTGCTACCAGCCTATCATTCAACAACGAAAAGTTCCACTCAGTTTTCTAGTTTTCAAGATACGTTAAGGTGTTTTCGATCCTTAATCATGTATCCATAAGTCTAATAATGCCATATTAAACTTGAAGAATTAGTAGAATGTACCTCAATATACTTCTTGGCATTATCCCAAGCACCACCAGTGTTGGATGCAGAGATGGCAATCTATAGAAAACAGACACAAGAAAAATCAAATTCTCGAGATTGAATAGTAGATTCCTGAGAACATGAAAGAAAATGAATGGTCGCTGAAAAATATCTTAAAAATGCTTAAATATTCGGCATACCTGTACGCCAGATACAAGTGATCCAGCAAGGACACCGGACAGAGTTTCAACGCCGAAAAAGATCCCAACAATGAGGGGGGTGAGCATCACAAGTGCACCTGGTGGGATCATCTCCTTGATGGAAGCATCGGTGGAGATCTTAACACAGGTAGCATAGTCAGGCTTGGCAGTGCCTTCCATCAGACCGGGGATGGTATTGAATTGCCTCCGGACTTCCTCAACCATCTTTAGAGCTGCACTTCCAACACTCTTCATTGTCATGGCGGAAAACCAATAAGGAAGCATTGCACCCACGATCAGACCGATGAAAACTTTTGGTGTTAACACATCTACTGTCGAAATTGAGGCACGGCTAACAAAGGCACCAAAGAGGGCAAGGGACACAAGAGCTGCAGAACCAATGGCGAAACCCTGAAGTTGGTGTATGGTCAAAATGAAGGTTTGGCAAAATACTTGTTGGCATTAAAATTCATAATAATATACATATGAAAATCATACAAACCTTTCCAATAGCAGCGGTGGTGTTTCCAGCAGCATCAAGGGCATCAGTCCTCTCCCGGATTCTGTGGCTCATGCCTGCCATCTCAGCAATACCGCCAGCATTATCACTAATAGGACCATATGCATCAATAGCTAATCCAGTTGCAATGGTGCTAAGCATTCCAAGGGCAGCTACAGCAATACCATACATGGCTGCAAAGCTGAAACTAACAAAAATGCTTATTGCTATGGCAAAAATTGGAATAATGACAGATTTATATCCCAATGCAAGCCCAAAAATAACATTTGTGGCAGCTCCAGTTCGGCACGAATCAGCAACATCTTGAACAGGGCTGCAATTTAGTGCAAAAGAAGATTTGAGGATCAATTGTTGATATAGAAAGAGAAAAAACAATATCATAAACGGGTTTTGGCCCTAACCTGTATGCATTGCTGGTGTAGTACTCGGTAACGAATCCAATTATAAGCCCCGCCCACAGGCCAACTGAAACACACAAGAATAGTTGCCTACACATAGACATGACAATACATTCAATGACTATTCCACAAGGACATATGAATGAAGGAAAAAACGGGGTTTATGAACTAGCGCTTACCAATTCTTGACAATTTTCTGGGTTCCAAAATTGTAGATAGTGAAGGAAGATGGCAGAGCAACCCAACTAACCAAGGCAATTCCAATGGTCATAAACACAGTTGAGATGATGAGCTGCCTCTTCAAAGCTGGCTCGATTTCCTTTACAGCCTTGACTTCAAAGAAATCAGTAGCAAATAAGGTGGTGAGCAAGCAAACAATGATACCCACGGAACTGATGATAAGAGGATATAGCATTGGAGTCATTTCATGGTTCATTCCGAAAGACGAAATGGAAGCAACAACTAAGGCAGCACAAGAAGACTCTGCATATGAGCCAAAAAGGTCAGATCCCATTCCCGCTATATCCCCAACATTGTCACCAACATTGTCGGCAATCACCTGAGGAAAAAAAAAATTAGAATACACCGCAACAAAAAACAAGTTTCATTTTATTTAAGATTTGCATCGTAAGAGAATAGAAGAGTTCCTTACAGCTGGGTTTCTTGGGTCATCTTCGGGGATATTCCTTTCCACCTTGCCAACAAGATCAGCACCAACATCAGCAGCTTTAGTGTAAATACCTCCACCAACTCTACCGAACAAGGCCATGGAAGATCCTCCAAGACCATAACCAGTTATAGCCTCAAATAGGCCAGCCCAATCATCACCGTAATACAGCTTAAAGAGGTTGATGGCAATAAAAAGCACTAAAAGTCCATTGGCAGCAAGCAGAAAACCCATGACTGCACCAGATCTAAATGCAACTATAAAAGCCTTTCCAACTCCTTTTCTCGCCTCAAGGGTAGTTCTAGCATTTGCATATGTAGCAATTTTCATCCCAAGAAATCCAGAAACCACGGAAGTTATAGCTCCAAGTAAGAAGGATATAGTGCTGAAGATAGCAGTAGCTAGAGCTGGCTTGCACATTTTAAATTCATCATAAGTACAAGGTTGAGGCTTGGTGCTAAATCCCTTAACAGAGCCCAGGAATATGAAAATAAGGACCGCAAATGCAATCATGAAAACTCCGACATACTGATATTCGGTGAAGAGGAAGGACGTGGCCCCTGCAACATTTACAAAATACTAATCAGTGTGTCGGGAAGATGACATATAGATGGATGCCGCTTACTGATGATGACAGAGGATTATTCACACAATACAAACTGAAAATACTCCTAAACATGAAAAGAACAGAAACAAAAAGTTAACTAAATGTGAAACTTCCTTCTTCTTTTCTACAAACAATTACATGAATGTCAATATATACACAGATATATCAAATATATTTCCATCATAGAAATTCTATTTGCATACTAAACCCAATATTCCAAGCCACTAATCTACCTAGGCATTATATTCTGCATAAGTTGTTACTGGAAGTAAAAGAAAAATCATTGCAGGAAATTCAGAAGGTCAGAAAATAAGATTAATAAAATGTCTACTAAATAAAACACCAATCATATGGATAAATCAGGATATTTGGATGCTAATTAATTTTTGCCAACTGAAACAAATTTTGTTTAATCTAAGTATCATAATGTTAGGTACATGAACGGGATCGTATTAACAACAACAACAACAAAAAAGCCTTAATCCCGAAATGATTCGGTGTTCGCCAACATAAACCCTTATAATGAACCGTGCAATCAATTCGTGTTAACATTATGTCAAAATACTTTAAAGATGGTGAGAAAGCCAAAACAACCATGCCTAGAAATTGAGGCAAAAATAAGGCCACCACGACAAAACTTGCATGGTTTGTTTGGTTCGCGAAATAGGCAAGGAATAGAATAGCTATTGCTTGTCTATTACTATTCTATTCATATTCCAACCTTTGTTGGTTTTTTCTTTACGGAATAGCAGCTATTCCGTGGAATAGTTATTTCGATAAATTAGCTATTATGTATCACCGTATCCCATATATTTCTTCATATTCTATTCCATTCGGTAACCAAATAATATCCAAAGTTATGAACTCCTCTGCTCACACAGAGTTGTTCTTCCCCAAAAACATTCGCAGTCTCACTACTTAGTCTTAAACAACTCAAAATAAACAAATGCGACATCTCAAAATAAACAAAGGCAACAAAACGAATCAATATGTCAATTCCAAAACCAGAGAATGAATTAGCAAAAAACGACCGAAGCGTGCATGCATGCATGCATAAACAAGAACACGAACATGAATTAGAAAAATACCTTCAGAGATAGCGTTTTGAATTTCAGCACATTTAAGAACAACACTATGATCATTAAGAGCTTCTTCCTCTTCAATAAGATAATCACCATAACCATTTTTACTATCCTTACTGTGTCCGGAATCTTTACCGGCAGGCACCACTTTAACCTTGGAAACAAGAACCCATTGTATTAAAGAGAAAGCAATTCCGATGAGAGCACATACCGGAATCAAAATCTCCGTCCCAAGATCCCCTAAAAGCGTCCCTCCCATTATAATTACTGCTTAATGAATCACTGAAGAAGACCAAGAAGAAGAAATGGAAGGAATATAATTAAGGTGACTATATTGTAGATGAGAGGAGGCTATATATACACACACACACAACACAAGATGAAGATGAAAATGAACAAGATGAAGTGTGATTATTAATATTATTATTATAGTGGGAAATCTGTTTTGGTGTTTGTGAGAATGTTCTTGTAATTGTTACACTCTGTTCTAGTACAATTTACTGTCTATCATTAATATTTGGAAATTAGTTAAGTACATTAACAGCTCATTTCTTTTTTAATCGTTTTTATTTCTGTTGCTAAATTTGGGTTTTTGTTTTTCGTTTGTTGAGTTTGTTTGGGTAATTGGATTAGATTTTGCATTTCATGTCTCCCCTTAAATTACTGTTCGGGGAAAAAAAGTAGTTTTTTTATTCTTTTTTAATAAATAAAACAATATGGATAAGCTTTGTTTTTTAATTTAACTTAAATAAATTGAATATTACTAAGTTAAATAAAATTGTAGTGAATTCATTAAAGAAAATTTATCGAGTGAATTTTACGGAATTCAACTCAAAAGAACACAATCTTGCTCTTTTCTACGTTTTTCTAAATTATTTTACAACTATCAATTTGTTTTCTTATAAAATGTTTGTATAATCAATACATTTTTTGAATAAAAAGTGGGAAGGTGAAAAGGAAAAGAAAGGTCGAGTATCCCAACTAGATTGACACCCGCAACACAAACCAATCCTTCAATACATCGATTTCATTCTTCTTCTTCTTTTTAAAAGAGAGGGTTTAATACAAATCATTCTAATTAAGACAAGATATTTCAAGCGAAAAAAACTTTTGCCGTCGTACTACGATACCACATTAAGTTCGACTCTAATTTAATCGATTTATTAAATGGGTTGATACATTGTGGTGCATCCAAGAATCGATATAAGAGTAATAATTTTGTATGTAAAAAAAGATTTTGACATGCAACTATATTGTTGCATGAAAAATACTAAAGTTAATTAACTATGTGCAACTCTAACTCCACACTAATGAGGGGGAAAAATATTATTGATTAGAGAAATTCTATGGTTACTTTATTTTTTATAACGTAACTCTTACTTTGTTTTGTCCACCATTAAATCATGGAGTAAAAACTAATCTAATGATCGATGAAACAAAATACAAACAAAGTAACTATAACCTATTAAAAATAGAAAAAGTAAAAATATTTACATTTGAATTGAAAAAATTTAATAATAAAAATAGTTAAAACAAAATAAGATTAGAATAATAATGTGAAAGAAAAAAATTTAGAATAAGATAATAACATAAAAGGGAAAAAAGTTCAAATTGAAAAAAGAAAAATTATAATGGTTAAGTGGGACTTGAGACTCAATATTTGTTGATACGCCTAACATCTAAATTCAGAAAAAGTTCTTAATGAGCAAAATATTCAAATAAACTAAGAAAAATAAAAAAAATATTGTAACATCTAACGTTTTACTTTGGTAATTTAGTTTGGAACAAAATTAGAAATCGGCTCGATAATTAACTTTAATTTTCATTTAATTAAAATTTTGGTTGTACTAATTATTTTGTTCGATTTGATTTTAAACCAAACTTAGATGCGATAATCTAGATTAGTTAGAAGAAACCAAATTAGTCATGAAAAGATCACATCAGTAAATAATATTATCAAATACACGAGAATAAAACGTATCTAGTATCTAGAGATAAGTAGTAATTTTATAATGGTGCTAATATTCAAAGTTGATCTTACCAAAAAAAAATAATATTCAAAGTTGATAACATCAATACCTAAAGAGATAAAACCTGTATATATCTTTTGGTAATTAATTGGACAGATGCTAAAACATTAACCAAAAGATAATTAGCTTGTCTTAAAAAAATTAAGAAAAATCAGAGATCACATTAATATGCCTAAAACGGTTATATTTTTATAATTTGAGAGGGAATTTTTGGTAAGATGATAACGATGAAGTGGCACTTTGTATTTTGATAACTCCTACCAATAAAACGTAATTTAGACGCTTCTTTACCCAAATCACCTTTCCTTTCTTTAACCTTCTCTTTCTTTTCTTTTTCTTAATGTATTAGCTAATTAATTTATGTTCTAAGGGTAAATTTTATCATTCATATCCAAACTATAAACTGTTTCTCTAACCGAGACTTAGAAATTTTTTCGTCCCTTAGAGTTTTCAAGCTATCAATGATCCTCAAACTAGTACCTAGCCACCGGCTCGACTGGTGACAGATCAATGTTAGTCAACGCTAATTTGACTCACTTTTTTGTTGATTCATTGGCCATTCATTGCAAACAGACCAAATTAATAGAATAGTATCTCATATACAAGTGTGAGCCTTTGATTTAGGCATTATGACAAATACAAATTAATGTGAATACTGACCTTCCCAAACTGAATAATACAATATATATTTAACAACGAATTTTGCATGAGCGTTTTCCTTAAATCGAGACAGTGTGATAACTCTCATACGGGCATTTGAAATATATTTTATATGAGCCCAATGAAACAACACATGATTATTAGGAAGGCTGAATTCAAGACAAAAAAAAAAAAGCCCATGTTACTGCAAAACTAAGTTACCTTACAGGCCATTCCACACTGACCACTCTCAATCCTCAAAACGTTCCGGTCACTTGATGAAACTTGAAATCAAATTAAAAAAAAAAAACTCGTCAACTCATTCTCCAGTGACAAGACTTGAAGTCAGACTATCTAGTAGACATTGAGTTTAAGATTGCGTTGTTTCGTATGTAAATGCTAAATCTGCTCTCAGTAACTACAAGGCTATAGTGATGAGCATATCTCACCATTGAACGCAGTGTAAATCAAAATCTATATAATTAGCGACTCCACAAACTCCACAAGAAATTGTCAAAAAAAAAAAAGAACTGTACACAGACAAAGGGAAGTCCAGAGACCTACAAACAATACCTTGTAGTGATTTAGTCAAGAAATTAGTAGTAATACACAACAACTACTACTCCGCCCCATCTGAAATATTGGTTAACGCTGCTTCATCCGAAACATTAATTAACGCTGCTTCATCTGAAACATTGGTTAACACTGCTTCATCCGAAACATTTGTTAACGCTGCTTCATCCGAAACATTGGTTAAGGGTGCCTGATCCGAAATATCGGTTAAGGGTTCCTTGCATGTTGCCTTATTATGCCCTTCACCCTTGCACCTTGTGCATGTCATTACTCTTTTCAGCTCACATTTCCTCCTACTATGCCTATCCTTTAGCTGGATAGGCGGCCTCGGGGTTGTGGGAGGAAGCACTTGCTTTGCCCCTGAGGCTTCTTCGTCCTCATTTTCTTCTTCATCTTCATCTTCTTTTTCCACTTCGTCTTCTTCATTTCCAAGCTTGAAAATATCTGCAACAGGATTTATGGACTCAGCGTAAGTAGCACGAAAGCTATCAGCAGTGAAGTATTTTGAACAATGATTATACGCGCTTTTCCCTATCCGATTAAACACAGCGATAGCATGGGAGCAAGGTAACCCGGTCAATTTCCACTGCTGGCAAGTACAGTCCCGTCTCAAGAGATCCACCACGTTGATAGAGTCATCGTGAACCTCAAATAGAGTATCAGATGAAAACAATACTCTAAGAGGAAGTGCTTTAAGAGCTTCCTCGTTAAGTTTTTTCTCCTTGGTTGGAGCAAGTGTCGTACTCCATCCGTTTGAATCTGTTTGACGTTTCTGCATCAAATCCATAATTTTACATCCAAGTTCTTCTACCTTCTGTAGTATTGGCAACTCCCGCATTTCTTCGATCCAATCAGCATATAAATCTTCCATGGTGTCAGCAATATGAATATACCTCTCACCCTTGAATAAGGCATTTGTCCAATGTTCCGGCTGAAACTGCATAAGCCAATCATATGCTTTCGAGGAAACCTGCTTAATTTGATCCATGAACATTCTAAAACTATCAAGTCGAACTGCATGAGCAGCCCCGAGTAAACTTACAGGCAAAGTACCTTTCCCGTCTCCTTGGAATGGCCCTCTCAAACTGATTCTAAAGTTCTCGAGCAGATGGGATATAGAGTAACCAAAGTGAGCATGCTCAAATACTTCAACTACAGACTTCATTAGTCCCTTCTCGTTATCAGACACGAACGTTATCGGCTCCTCCATGGATATAGCAGATTTTAACTGCTCCAAAAACCATTTCCAGTTATCCTCATTCTCAACATCTACAATAGCGAATGAAATGGGAAAAGCATCATCGTTCCCGTCTACTCCGGTAGCTGTCAACAATACTTCATAGTATTTGGATTTCAACGGAGTAGAGTCGAGAAAAATAAGCGGCCGGCACCCGTTCCTAAAACCGTTTATTGATGCACGAAATGATACAAAAAGACGTTGAAATTTGTTGTCATCATCACCAACACAAAGGTTCACCACACTACCAGGATTTGCTTCCACCATCTTATTACAAAACCAAGGCAATCGGGTATAAGCTTGTTTATATGAACCCTGGAGTTGTCCCCTAGCTTCATCTATTCCACGCCACACTTGTGTGTAGTTCAACTTAATCCCAAAGTCATGAAATATACCTCTAGCAATGTCCTTAGGTTTGTCATGTGGGTTCTCTCTCAGCCGGTCCTTTATAATGTTGATCAGCCAACCTTTTTTCGGATGAGCAGCTTTCCAAGACTCCCCTCCACATGTATGAGCTCTGTTCATCTTTTTTATTCTAAAGACCCCAGCAGATTGAACCCAAGACGCATGAATCGACCAAGAACACCCTGCAACAACACATATGCCGCTTGCACGGTTCGTGTCATTCTTCTTCAACCGGTACACAAATCTATGAGCAATGGCATATTTCTGAAGCGCCTCACGGAATTCAACTACACTATCGAAATCTTGGCCAACACCAACGATTCCCTCTTTCCAAGTTGCAATCTTGTCCTCAAGTGCACCATCTTTACAGTTTGATGAATAAAAAGACATGTCCATCATAGGTTCAAAATCTGGCCGCTCTTCCACAACCACGTCCACCATAGTATCATCAAGATTCCGGAAATTTTTCTTACGGGTACTTCTTTTAGTGGCTGGACCCTTCTCTGCAACAGACACAATGGTAGGACCATTGGCTCCAACTTTCCAAGATGCAGTCCGCCTTCTTTTTTTTACGGTATCAGCAGGACTACAATTCATATCAAGTACATTAGAGCTCTGTGCAGTGGTATCACCAGCTGGATCAACTGCTAGATCATCAGCAGCATCCTCAAATTCCTCAACAGGTACAGTTTGGGCTCGTTTCTTTCTTCCCGGCCTGTGAGACATAACAAACATAAATCAAACAAACATTCGAGGAAAAAATAAAAAACAAATAAAATTAGTTTGTAATTGCTCAAAGAAAGTGAACTGCAGAATTGTATTCATTTTTCACTGAAACGAACCAATAATAACAATTAATCTCAGTTAGTGATGGAACTGTAAAATAGTTAAGCAGTAACAAATTCGTAAAAGGCAGCATTCTTCAACACCTCCATGCCAATGAAATATGATGCAATGCACCTGTAGAAGAAACACAAACCTGGTAGCACGCACGGGTGGATTCTCACGAACAAAACCTCTTTGCCCCGCTAAGAAAACATCTGCAGTGATGGAGTCATTGTGAAAATCAAACATCCTTTTCAAGTCTTTGTCATTGGCTAAAGTAATAAGAGTTCGCCTATTTCCTGGGAGGAAATACTTCATGGACAGTGACTTAAGTTCTAAGTCAAACATTTCAGCCAATTTCAGCTTCAGACCATCAAACATGGTCTCATGATTGATATCTACAGCATTCGCATCTCCACCATTATAACTTAAACTACCATCAGCACTCGTCTCAAATTCACCACCAAACTGGCAGATTAGAATAAGTTTTTTCTTTGGCATTGGGAACCGCTTCTGCAATTCAAATAAATGAGGCAGCAGCAAGTCAATACCAAAGTTCTATAATTTTAACACTAAAAAAACATAAAAAATCAGCCACCCAACATAAATGAACTTCTCATCATGTCATAATATCCATTTCTTTTATCCCAACCTAATCCTTTACCAAAATAAAACTTCTTTTCCACTGCAATACTGAAGGTCCCAATTTTTCAAATTGTCAACGGGAACATGTTTTTGTAATTGAATATCACAGAAGTAAAAAGTCCTTTCAAAACTTTCACATACAAATACTAATAGCATATATAGTAAAAACCTCTATATAGGAATGACTACTCTGCATAGGAATAACCTCCCAATTGTTATACAAATAGTCCGGTCCCAATTGTATTACTATATAGAGGTTTTACGGTATAAATTTAACAACCACACTCCGAAAGACCTAGTAGCTTAAAAAAGCAATCTTACCAAGCAGACATCTTTATCGCGTAAATTTTGTAAGGAAAAAATAGCATAATCTCGGTAAAGTTATGCCTTTTGGAGTAACAAAAAATTGGATATAATGCAAAATACAACAGATTGAGTCCCCGAATTGCGGGGAAAAGTCTACAGCGACATTAAATCAAATGTGGGGACAAATTAGATTACACTAAAAGTTGCAGAGAGTTGAGTAATTAACACAGATCATACAGTAGCAGCTACAGAAAAACATATAGCAAGTGAGACTGCTGAACAAGTAAGGTCAACGACGACGCCGTGATCAACATTCAACATCCAATAATCAATTAACGAGGAATTAGTAAAATACCCAGAAAACCAAACATCAAAAAGAAGAGAGTTGAGCTAAAAAGGGAAGAGCTTGTGATGAAATTAGCATGAAATTACAATGTATTAGTGGTTGATTATGGAATTAGGGATGGGAAATTGAAATTAAATGGGGAAGATGGAAGTTCCGGGGAGAAAAGATGGGCTTACCGGAGAGGATAGGAGGCGGAGGGATTTGAGTTTGGGGGCCTCTCGTGGAATTCAATTTGCCGAAGTAGAGACAAGGAAGGAAGGACGAATTAGATAATGAAATCATAAAAGTGTGGTTAGGGTTGCTATTCTCATTACTTTTTAGGGCTCCTTTTGGAATTTCTTTTGATTTCGAGTTCTATTTCCAATATAACCACGAAATCTATTTTTTTTATTATTTTGATTGACAACCTAACGGGGAATACTATATGTGTTAACGAGCCAAACGGAGGTCAAATCCAACTAGCCACTGCTCAGCTCGAAAATGTGTAAGTTTAAGCTCGGCTTAAGTTCGTAAAAAGTTTGGCTTTGTTACTTAACTAATTAAAATAAAGGCTCGAGTCGATATTAACAATATCATTTATATTATTCTTTAATATACTTTTTCATACGAATGTCCCTTGGACTTGAAGCGTGCATAACACGGACTAATCTAGCATGTGTTTTTAATTCCCCAATGAATGAGATTGTTAGGAATCGAACTCAAGAACTTTCGATCACAAAGCTTTGATACAAGTTACTTAACCGATTGAACTAAAAGCTTGAGTTGATAATTAAGGCTCACAACATCTTTCATATTATTCTGTAACAGGCTTGAGTTAACGAGCATGGAATCTTATCGTTAGAAAGAGTTTAAAATACGTTTGATTTGAAGTTCGAATTAGGCTCGATTTGAAAGTTTTGAGAATGGCTCGTTAGCATCCCTATTGAAATACGATACTGATACAACACAGGAGAGCTTATGAGGAAGAACTGTAAGATTGGATCAGTATAGTTGATAAGTCCAAAATGTACTTATAATTCAAGACATTTAATCGATACATTCATACGAATTTGATCCTTTTAGCTTAGATTTACATAGGTTAGGGGCAACTTTACCTTTGTATTTGTGTTTTCATGTGTAGGGATCAAGTTTGAAGAAATCGAGTTCATTTGGTGCTAAAATCGAGTTCTACTCGAGCAAACGAGGCAAACTTGACACCGTGAAGTATTTTGGCCATAACTTCCTCGTACAATCATATTTTTGGGAGTTTCAAGTTGCGTTGGAAAGCTAAGACATAGACAAACAACTTTCATGTTTTAAGTTTTTCCAAATTCGGAGCAAAAAGTGGTCAAAACAGGGTTCGAAGTTGGAAGGCAATTCCGGACGAGATGGGAGCTATCTCGACCGAGACACAAAAGTTTATTTTTCAAGCTTTGTGTATGTCTCGATCGAGACCTTAGCCATCTCGATCGAGACAAACATTATGTTCCCCCATCTTTGTGTGTCTCGATCGAGATCTTAGCCATCTCGACCGAGAACACACTAAGGTTGATTTTTCAAGCCTTGGGTGTCTCGATCGAGACATTGGCCATCTCGATCGAGACCAATCTTCTGTCCCTCCATATTTGAGTGTCTCGATCGAGACATATGTATCTCGATCGAGACGGGCTTCGACCAACCTATCTCTTCGTGCAAAAGTCGTATTTTATCGCCCAAATGACGCCCCGAATCACCCAATAGCTTCATCCTTTCATCAAGCTATGTAATCCTTGAGTTTTTGGCTATAAATATGACGTTCTCCTGCGAAAGAAAGGGACAGATAATCTACTACAAAGAATCACATTTAGTTGTTACAAGAAGTTCGAAATTTTACATCCATACTTTACGTCCTTCGTTCCGACTTCCATTGCATTGAAGTTCTGATCGAGAGATAAACTATTTCATCGATTCATCGAGGAGAAGACGAGCAAGAACGCCCCGAGGATTGACAAACCTCACGATCAAGAGTAAAAAGGATTGACAACCCTCTTTCCCTTTATCGTTTATAGTTCTTACATTTCTCTGAATTTCCGTTGTAATTTTTATGAATGTTTGACATTTGGAAAACTTATAATAAAAGTAATCTTCATATATGTTCATGTGTTTGAATGTTCAAATCTTATTGCTTGGTAAATTTACTTTGTTTCTATCAAGTAAAATCAATAGAATATTCATCACTTACGCTTTATTAATCTAGGATAGGTCCAGTTAGTAAGTTGTAATCAATCTAACTTACGTGATATTCATTAATCTAATAAAGATTGTCTTGGATAGGTCTAGTAATCTTGTTAAGTTAATTCACTTAAGGACAACTAAACATAAGTATCGAGAGATCGTGTTTAATTGTGATCTAGATTTGGTTGAGTTTATGTGAATAAATTTTTAAAACGTTCATCGCACTTAAATGAATCGTTGACTTTGCGTGGATAAAGAACGTTGGTAAAAGTGTTGGATTAGGATTTTAGTTAGTTTAGTTAATGTTTTAAATACTTAGTTAATAACCAAAATCTCATATATCGCATTTACTACTTCTCAAGAGAAAACGAACGAAGTATTATTAAGATATATTTAGTTTGTACATTTACCGTTTTTTGTGGATTCGATCTTATTATTACTACTTGCGTGATTCCGTACACTTGCGGAAAATACCCAACAATAGTTTTGCCAATAATATTAAGCTTTCCAGTAAAAGCGGAATAAATGTAATTAGATTTTGCAAATAATGAATCTTGAAAGGAAACTTGTGCTCTTTAGCTTTTACAATTATAAAAAACTTCTCCTACAAATAAATATTCTTTTTTTTAGAAACTTATAATTAATATTTCAAATCTACTTTTAAAAATAGACTCATTTTTTTTTTTACTTCTATAAGAAACTGAAAAGAATAAAATTTTCTTCAACTTTTACTAAGTTTGTCGGTAATTAAGAATTTAACTCTTCAAAAAAAATTTGAAATAATTAAAATTGTATATAGTTTACTTTTAATTGTGTTTTACATACATAAATAAAAAAGAATCTGATATAAAGGGTTAAAATTAGTCCACCCAAACTTCAAATTTTGGATCCGCTCCTATAAAAGCTATATCCATCCCCAGACTACTACCTAACACATTTTACGATCTTGGTTTAGACCAAACAAAATCAACGTATCTTTGATGTATTTGAACATAAGTTGTTTACTTCTCTTAAAAAAACAAACATTTAATTTCTTAGTTATTCCAAAAAGGAAAAAAAAAAGAGGAAAAAGAAAAATTGAGATGGTCTAAGAAGAAAGCGTTTAAAATAGATCTATATTTCTTTAGTTTCCTTTCAATTCATTCAAGACCGCATAGCGCAGTGGATTAGCGCGTTTGACTTCGGATCAAAAGGTCGTGGGTTCGACTCCCACTGTGGTCGAATCGTCTTTTTCTTCTCTTTCTTTATTTAAATATTTTCTTTCTTGTCGATAATCTTTATTTTTATTTTCTTTCTTGTCGATAATCTTTATTTTAATTTTTTTCTTTTTTGATAATCTTTATGACCTTTAAGGCCGCCTAAACATGAATTATCCACGGATCTGTACCGTTAAAATAATTAGTTCTTTCTTTCATTAAGTAGATAATAATTCATTGTTTTTCTCTCAGAAAAAGTTAGCAGTAAATTTTTATTCCAAGCATATATCTTCAAAATAATTAATTTTTCCATGAAAAATAATAATTACGTTTTAACCTTCTAAAATTACTAATTAGATACTACAATCAAATATTAACGAGTAAAGTATAAAAAATGATCATGTGATTTTCGCCATTTGAAAACAGGATCTTGTAATTTTAAATTGTAGCAATAATAGTATGTAATTTACATCATTTTTAAACAAAATTCTTAAATTTTGACAGTGTCAAAAACAAATGAATTAGATAATTGTTTTTTTATATTATATTTAATGAAATGTGTTTCTGATTTTTTATTTGAACTTTACAAATTTTTGCTTGAAAATAAAAATTTTAAAAACTCACCGATGATTTTGAACATTTCAAGTTTTATGTTTACAAATGTCTCTTCTCACCCTTTTGTTTTTAACTACAACATCATCCTTTTTAACACTATTAACATTTTAACAATTTGTTTGTAAATGATGTAAACCACGAACCTTACTTATACAATTAAAACCCATAAAATCTTATTTACAAATAACACATATCACATGTCTTTTCTTACTTATACAATTAAAACCCATAAAATCTTATTTACAAATAACACATATCACATGTCTTTTTTTACTTTACCCATATTAAAACCATCAATGTAATTTCTCATTTAACCAAAACAAATTTTGATTTGATTATTTCACATTTTCGATGCTTATATTAAATATTTTCTATTTTGATTAGTCCATAACAAAATATTTTTGCAAATATTAATTTTATATTAGAATCTTGTAATTTTTATTTTCAAATGATTGATTGTTTAACTCCGTGAGTGAGTGTTAGTTAATGGTATTTGTACAGATCTCAAACTCGGATAAAGGAGAAGGGTTGTAGTAGGTTTGTGGCTGCCAACAAACAATATAGCCACATCTTATAACATGAATCAAATTATTGATGCGAAATAAGACGAGGAAAAGTTGACTAAGGTGATTTTCTCATATAAAAAGAAGAGCAAATGATGCACGGTTATAATGCTTGAGAAGTAGCAAGAGGAGGAATAATGAGGGATAGGGGGAAGCCTTAAGCAAACTTGGAAGAAAGTGATTGAGAGTGATATGAGTTTATTAGGCATTAAAAGAAAAGATAAGTTCAAAAACAATGCTCGTAATTTACTCAATTTGCAAATAAAGAACATGTGGTTTAATAGTTTGCAGATAGAGGTATACATGTGATATGAAGTTTTTTGCAAAATTATGTAGCCTAAATTACACATTTACCTAATGACAAGGAAATATTTTTCATATTATTTAAGAAAAACTACATTTATATATTGAACCATTTAATAACATTGCTCACTCTCAAATCGAAATTATAAACCGTATTATAGATATTTTACATTTTTTTTAATTTGGCGGTTTACGAACTAAATTAATGTTTAAGTTCCTTAATTTTACAAATCTGCAATTTGACTGGAGGAATAATATTTTTTCAATTTATGGATATAAGTTGTTTAAAATATAAAAATATCACCAAAACTCAATAGTGTGATTTTAGATACTTTGTTTCGTAAAGATATTCGTACCACATACTCTTATTTGCAAAAGAAAAACTCACACTGCATGCATATGTCTGCAAACTGTTAAACGACAGACTCCTATTTGAAAATTGAGTATTCACAAACCTTATTTTTTAACTTTTTCCTTGAATGCATCTGTTTGCAAACTATTAAACCACAGACCCTTATTTGAAAATTGAGTAATCATAAGCCTTATATTTTAACTTTTCCTTTAAGAAAATACGACGATAGATATGACAGAATAGTGTTCCACTAGTTTGCCAAGTTGGTCCCGATTATTGTCCAAATATCTCTAACCGCTCGACCAACTTCTAACATTTTCTACTGCATTTTTTTACTACATTGATTAAAACCGGATCGGTAAATGAAACTATAAAAATAAAATACTGATATAAACACAATATAAAAACAAATTTAACCAACAGTTCACTCCAGTTTAATTGGTGGTTTTGGGATATATTGGAGAATTTAGAAAATGAGAGACCTAATTGACCTTTATGATGTTGCCGACGAGCCAAATTGAGGTTTAGCTTAAACTAGAGGGATTTGCCCTCGCGTTGCTTCGGAAATAATATTTTTGGCCATCATCTTTTGCACGTAGGTTGTTTAAACTGTAGTTGGTGTTTTGTTTTTTTCACTGGTTGGCAGTGAGTTATTTTAATGTACAAACACATACAATAGAAAAATTATTAAGTTATAAAGCATATATATTACATGTGCAAAGAATTCATCTTCTAGGTTATATATATATATATATATATATATATATATATATATATATATATATATATATTACATTTTAAAATGTGCAAAATCTTAGATCAATTCTTCTTTGAAATGTTCCTTCTTATTTCATACTACCTTGCTATTCTTAAAATTGTGAGAACATGCAGAGTCTTGCACGGAGCATTTGTGTCCTCAAATCACTCTAGGAGCTAACTGATACTTGGTTGTTCTGAACTTGAGCTACTCCCTGAATGCTTCGGATTTGTTTCTTTCTATTTACAAAACTGTGAACCTCAAGAGCCTGTCTTTCAGAAACATTGACCATCTGCAATCACTCGAGAAACTTGACATCTCAGGTTGCTCGAAACTCATAAATTTACTCAAGGCTGCTGGTTTATTTTTCATACTTTTGTTCTTCATTTTGCAAGACTATGAGAGTCTAAAAGAAATTCAAGCTTTGCTTGTCAGGCTGCTCAAAACTCGAAACATTCAAGCTTACTAATTGATGCAAAGGAAGAAGAACTGTTAAAGCTTCATTCATTTCTGAACATTATCAATCTTGAATTCTTCTTCCTCTTCTTCAGTTCTCTGTCAACAAATGCATCTAAAGATTCATGATTAATATTTCTATCATATAGATTGTTTATTTCTCTAGGTACTTGTCTACTTACAAAATAGTTTAGTTAGTCAACCAAGAAATCAAACTCGTTTTTATTTTTAAAATCCATGTAATTGCTTTAAATGAAAATGAAAGAAGCATCAAATATTATATTAGGTTGAAGAACATGAAACCATTCAAAAAGTAGCAAGGAAATGAAAAATGCAACTGGAGGAAGAGCAAAATGAAAATCCATGTTAAACATTAGTAAGTTTAAAACATATATGACACTTCATATATATTATTCAATAATTTGAAGCAATTTCTTAAATAAATAAGAAATTATTGTGCTTACTTATATGCTCTGCTTCATAAATAGGATGAGGATCTGGCAAGACATCTGCAAAAAGGAAGCATGAATCAAAAATTGGTTTGAAAGAAAACACACGAAGATCTAAAGCACCAAAATAAGAAATATGTAAATTAGCATGAGAAACTCAATACAAACCTAGAAATGAAACTAAGTTAAAGTTCTACCCTTTCAAAGAGGAGTACATGCATGTAGGAATTAAGTCGACTGTTTGTGAGAAACAAAACAAATTTCATTTGGGATAAGTCTAACCTTAAAATTATCAAATTTAACTCAGAGTTATAAAATATACCATTAACAAAAACACATAAACGGTATTTTGTTAATTAGAGATATAATAATCCTAATCAGTTTCAGCGATAACATGATGAAAGATTAGACCACAGCTTTTAATCATATAAAATACACATGATACATGCATAATGTGAAAAGATTAGGCATCTTATGAATCATCCTATAACACGATTCTCTTCAATGTATCAATTATCAAATAGTCATGTCTATCTCTAAGTACATACCACAACTGATCTTAATTGAGTGTTACTGTCATAAAAAAACACAAATTGTCCTCTTCAATTTTTGCAACTACACATCACTTGTAAATTAAAGACGAATTACTGCATTCTATATTCATGGACGAACTGAAAGCCAGAAAAATTAACCATAAAAAAATATGTAATAAAAGCTTTTCAAAAACACAAAGGGAACACAATCACACCAAAAGTTTTGAGTGAACAGAAAAAATTCTCCAATACCCAGCAAACCGGACCGAACCCAAACCATTAAAATGCAAAGAAACCCAATTTCTGAAGATCAGAAAAACAAACCTTTAGATACAAACACATGCAGAAAACTCCTAATTCTTCTGGGGGATGAGGTATTTGTATTTCAGATTGGAAGTGGAGAGGCAGACAACACAACCATTAGTCATCATAAGAAAATGATGAGGAGAGGACGCCTTGAATTAAGGGAAGAAGACAGGCGGAGAATCCAAGGATGGACGCCTGGAATCAGGGAAGAAGACATGCGGAGAATTCAAGGAGGGAAGAAACGGCACCGTTAATGCTGAATAAGCTTTTGGATTGAAGGAGACTTGCTATTCAAAAATGAGCCAGCCCATAAAATAAAGAAAACAAATAATGGAATAATGAATTTGAAAGTCAAAATTGCTGAATTGGTCAATGTTACTGTTCACAACATTCAGTTTTGAATTTGAAAGTCAAAATTGCTGAATTGGTCAATGTTACTGTTCACAACATTCAGTTTTATATATATAGATAATAAATATCTGTTCAATTACAAGCTATAGGACATCAAGTATCATGGTACAAATTGAAAATATAAAGAAAAGTGGTCCATAAAATAAAATAGATCATAAATATGAACTGTAACTTATGTGATGGCCATTTATAAAAGAAAAAAACTTATGTGATGGCCCCCTGCCACCATTTATCAATGGCCCAATATGTTGGGTTGGGTCCACATCCTCAATTTGGATCCAAATATAATTTGTTCCTAATTTAGCATTATGATCTTTATACTCCTTTTTTTTCAAGTAATTATTGTTTTTATTGTAATCATTCCAACTCAACTTTAATATAGTTTTCTTATAATCTTGATGTTAATACTCATTGCTTCCATTAGTTAAGAGTTTTTCTATTGTTGTGTTTGTTTGACAAAAAGTTCTTTTTCTATTGTTTAGCTTCACAAAATAATTACAAAATATGTAAATTTTGATGTATTTAATTCTTTTAAAAGTTTATAATCATTTTCAAGGTAAACAACTTCAAATAATGTCAATCACGATGTTTTATTAGTTGATTAGTTAATGCTTTATGCTAATTGAGAAATTAAGAATACACAATTTCACTACTTTTAATATAAAACCTCGATCTTACCTAATGAAAAAATGTAGAAGAGGTATCAAGTGTGACAAATTAATTTTGGTGAGACAACTTTTTATGGCGTAACAATGGTGGCAATTTTGTAATTAAATGGAAAAAGGTGGCATAATTGTAAAGAAAATCAAAAAGTCTCTCGTGGAAGAGAGTGAAAAAGAAGGTGATGGGGCTGATGATATCCGATGATGTCATCATAGAAGACAAAAAAGTCTTTTCTTTTTTTTCTTTAAAATGTATTTTCTCAATGTTCTCGAACTCATTTTTCAAAAAAATATACTGTTGGACTCGTATTAATTAGGTTTTCATTTTGAGATTCATTGTGGTAAAATAAAAACGATTTTTTTTCAAATTTCTTTGATTTTTATCCATTTAACCACTTTCATAATTTTTTGGAACTAAACTGTGCGGAATTTGACTTTAGTTCAAGAATTAAAGTTTCTTAGAATTACGATATACCACTCTTGAAATTTTTCCAGACGATGTTTGAACTTTTTTAAATTTTTATCCATTTAACCACTTTCATAATTTATTAGGACTAAACTGTGCGAAATTTGGCTTTAAACCAAGAATTAAAGTTTCTTAGAATTATGATATTCATGTCCTGAAATTTTTTCAGAATTTTCTGGACGATTTTTGAAATAGAGTATTATTTTGGAATATCAGAGTATTCTTATTGAAATATCAGAGTATTATTTTGGAATACTCCGATATTCCAACAAGAATACGTTGATATTCCAACAAAAATACTCTGACATTCCAAAAATCGTCCAGAAAATTTTATAAAAATTTCAAGAGATATATATCGTAATTCTAAAAAACTTTAGTTCTTGGTTTAAAGTCAAATTCCGCACAGTTTAGCCCTAATAAATTATGAAAGTGGTTAAATGGATAAAAATTTAAAAAAGTTCAAAAATCACCCAGAAAAATTTGGAAAAATTCCAAGAGATGTAAATCATAATTCTAAGAAACTTTAATTCTTGGACTAAAGCCAAATTCCGAACAGTTTAATCCAAATAAATTATGAAAGTGGTTAAATTGATAAAAATTAAAGAAATTTGAAAAAAACTTGTTTTTATTTGACCACAATGGATCTCAAAATGACCTTCTAATTAATACGAATCCAACGGTATAAAATTTTTCGAAAAATGAGTTTGGAAATATCGGAAAAATGTATTTTAAAGAAAAGAATTAAATTTTTTTTTCTCTCATGCGATGACATCATCTTCCTTCTCATTCATTCCTTTTATGCGTGACATGTTTTTCTCTTTATTTACAAGTTTGTCATCTTGCTCTATTAAATTACTAAATTGTCTCCCATTATCATACTATAAAACTTGTCACATTAAAACACATTGTCACACTTAATTCCTCCCCGTAAAAAGTATTATGTAATATTAGTGTAAATCCAAACCCGTTTAATATAAATTTTGTGGTGTATTTGTAGGTCAATATAATTTCATTGTTGGTTGTTCATTGTGACATTAATACCAATTCGGAGGTTAATACTTTCAAATATTTATAATTTCTTTTTTAAGAGGGAGGGCGCTAGCCCCAATATTTATAATTCTTGAATTAACATTTTAGCTGGCAAAACACTATTCAACAAATTTTTTTTGGTTAATATCATAGTTGATTCATATAATGTGGTTATAAAATAAGATTACCTAAGAAAAATATGCGAGAGTCGAGATAAGTTTGTTGAAAAAAATTATAATGTAGTTTTAGTTTCTATTAAAATTACGATGTAGATCATAGTTACTAGTATAATTCGTTTTTAGTTTATTTTGCAATGTTTGTTTTGTGTTAGTTATCATTAAATTAGTTTTCATACAATCAATTAATAGTATAAAAAACAAAATAATAATTACTTTATAAAAAAATAATAAACATAAAAATTATCTAATTTACTCATAAATATATGAAAATATGAAATAATAAAAGCAATAATAAACTTTAAATATTCATAAATTTCAGAGTACCTATTCCTATTCATCTCAATTCTCTTTCAACTGAAAAACATGTGCCCGTTGCTGGGAAAAATAACATATGCCTCTTTCTCTTTGTAATAGTAATAAGGGCTGTATTCGTTTTTCATCTATTTATTGCCTTTGTTGTTTAGATATTAGTTGAATAGAAAGACCATTTAGTTGTTCAGAAAATAGGAAAACTTAAATCTTTGAATTTCATTTTCGTTTTCTTTAGTTAGATTTTAGTCAGCGTCAAACTTTAAAGAAATAGATATAAATGGACTAATGCAGGTATCAGTTTAGAGTTGACTAGTATATGAAAACAACAGTAAATATCAATTGCATTTAACTAATTATATAACTGTCAAACTATTACCTAGTGTAAATTCATTTTTAATTTGCTATTAATCTTTATAATCCATCCTACCCACCTAAGTTTGCAAATGGAGTCTATCAAAAAAAAAAGTTTGCAAATGGAGTAGGAATTCCCCGTCCCCATTAGCATTTTATGTGGGTGGGGATGGGGAGAAAAAAAAAATCTCCAGAAACGAGAACGAGAACCTCTCTAATATCCACGGAGATCCCCACGTCCCCACTCCAATGGAGATATCGTGTAGTTGTGAAAATAATTAAAATTAATATAATAAATGATATATTTATAATGTTTGAAAAGTTCAAAGATAATTGTTGAAATTTTTGAATTAGTTCAAATAGCGGTGATAAGCCTTCTAACTAAGAGGTTGTTTAGTATACATGAGAATTTAGTTCCTGTGAAAAGTTTCATTTCATAAGAAACTACTTCCCTAATGTAATTCTATGAAATAACCTTAATTTGTTTGGTTGACAGTAAAGAATTTACACTTTTCATGAATTGATTTTCTACATCTTATTTGGTTTACTCTTTTACTTTCCCATAATTTCAACAATTATAACTAATTTTTAAATTATTTTTTCCATTTCTTTATTTTTCAAGGATAATATGATTTTGTGTGTGAAGTTATTGTGAGAATTCTGAATGACCAAGGGGTGGATGATTAATTTTCCACATTATGTGGGAATTTCAATTTCTTAAAGAATTTTGAATTCCTTCATTTTCTCAATTTCATATCAACCAAACAACTAGCCAAATAAAAAAATCGTAAAAATTTAATATAAATTCTTGAATACCAAACGAACACTAAGTTGACTGAACACTAATGTACTAAAACCCAAAATAAATAACCAAAAGGTTTGAAGCATTGAATAGAAAAGCAGGAATTTGATGACACAAACCAAATGATGAATTAGGTTTAATTAATTTCAACTTGCACCATGCACATGCAGTGCAGGCTCCAGCCAACAAAATTCACAAATATTGATAAAAACAAGGGCATATTAGCAAAACTCCAAAACTAATCTCATCCACCAATGAAAAAGTTTAAAATTCCCTAGTGCCATAGAAGCAAAAAAAGATTCGAATCTTATGTTTGGAACATTCGACAATAAAATGCGAATCTGACGGTCATAAAATTCTCATATTCAAAAATTCCATCGCATAATTCCATCTCATGCCCCTAAATTAAATCACCTCTTTTCTTGCCAACTCACACAAACCTTAATCACCAACAACATTAACAAACACCCTCTTGCTCTCTCTCTCTCTAACTTTCTCTCTCTAAACCCTCTCGCCGGAAAACACCACTCCGGGCGGCGGGAATTCAAATTCCGCCACCCTTTTGCACCACAATTGTGTTTCTTGTCTTATCTTATATAATTCTACATAAAGGGTGTGTGTTTCTTATTCTTGATTTTGGTCGGAGATGGTGATGAAAGTGGCGTCTCCCCGGAAGGCGTCGATATCGGAGGTTTTACAGAGAGTGTATGGTAACTTCAGCTCTAATGGTACTAATACTAGTAGTTACAGTAACAGCAATCTTGGCAAGAAATTTTATATTCATGAAAGCTGTGATGATGACTATGAGGAAGAAGATGGTACTATGGAGCTTGTTCAAATTGGTGCTGAAAGAACCAAGAATGTTCTGATTCTTATGAGTGACACCGGAGGCGGACACCGTGCTTCTGCTGAGGCCATTCGTGATGCTTTTAAGCTCGAATTCGGGGATGAATACAGGGTTAGTACTTCTTGTTCTTGATCTTGATCTTTTTTGGATCCGCCATGTTGACTAAATTAATTCCAACTGAGGGGTCTCTATAACTTACAGGATTAAATATTCTAAACTAAGACCTTAATGACGATTAAATTTTTACATTTAAGCTCCATTTTGAGCCATTATCCTGTTTTTTCGAATTTCGGGTTAATTTGTTTTTGAATTGTGGTGTTTATAGATAATTGTGAAAGATGTGTGGAAAGAATACACGGGCTGGCCGCTGAATGACATGGAGAGACAGTATAAATTCATGGTGAAGCATGTTCAGTTATGGAAGGTTGCGTTTCATGGTACTTCTCCTAGATGGATTCATTCCAGCTATCTTGCTGCCATTGCTGCCTACTATGCCAAGTATATTTACTTTCCTTCTTTTACTATTCCGAATTATGTGACGATACCAATCTTTAATTTTACTATGGTTAGTAACATTTGTGCAATCTGTGTCCGTATCTGTTGTTGCTGAGAAGGTCTATGTTTTATGGACACTTCTGATTAGTGGCATTCTGGTTTTGTTAAAAGGCGATTCTATGAAAGTTACGGTTTAGAATAATGTTATCCATGTTCGTGCAACATAGGTGGAGAATGATGATTTCTTACCCCAACGTCATACTCAATCAATTATTGAAGTTATAAACTAAGTGCAAATAATGGAGATTGCTAATGAAACTAATAATGAGCTGTACATGTGATTGGATAAACGAGATTCTGAAAGTAATGAAATATTCTAATACCCCATTATTGTTTCTATTGTCTGATTAAAGGGAGGTTGAGGCTGGTTTAATGGAGTACAAACCAGATATTATCATCAGTGTCCATCCCATGATGCAGCACATTCCTTTGTGGGTTCTTAAATGGCAAGGTCTTCAAAAGAAAGTTATTTTCGTTACCGTCATTACCGACCTCAATTCCTGTCATCCAACGTGGTCAGTTCACAAAACTTTTCATTTTTCAGTCATTTAAGGTATGTTTACTGATCGTATCAAGACTAATTTTCTTTCTCATCATTGTCGGTTCAGGTTTCATCCAGGAGTCAATCGATGCTACTGCCCTTCAAACGAGGTAGCGAAGAGGGCTTTAGTAGATGGCTTGGAAGAGAATCAAGTTCGGGTATTCGGGTTGCCTATTCGGCCATCTTTTGCCCGTGCAGTTCTTTCCAAGGTGCATAAAACAGATATTGCATTCAAATACTTACGCACAGTCACTGGTAGGATAGAATTTGATCTTAATTGACTCTCTTCTTTCACAGGATGAATTAAGAGAAGAGCTTGATATAGACCCTCATTTGCCAGCAGTTTTGCTGATGGGAGGAGGCGAAGGCATGGGACCGGTTAGGAAAACTGCAGAGGCTCTCGGGGAATCACTTTTCGATATGGAAACCGGGAAACCTATTGGCCAATTGATCATCATATGTGGACGCAATAAGGTTCTTAAATCAACATTGGAATCTCTTGAATGGAATATCCCACTTAAGGTAATTTGATTTCACACCTCAGCCCCTGAACACAAAGCTCATGTACAAATGAAAAGGAACCCACTAATTGATATTTATTTTTTCCAATTCTAGGTTAGAGGATTTGAAACACAAATGGAGAAATGGATGGGCGCTTCCGACTGCATAATCACGAAAGTAAGCTTAAGATGTTTCTGAGTTTAACATTATATCTAGATGTTCGGTGAACTAAAGCTGATAGAATCTGTTGCATTGTATGTTTTACAGGCTGGCCCGGGTACAATTGCAGAGGCGTTGATTAGAGGGCTTCCTATTATTCTCAATGACTACATCCCGGGACAAGTAAGTGATGAATCATTTGTACTTGTAACTGCATTGTCATCAATACAAAAAGCAATTATATCCGGTCAATACAAAAAGCAATTATATCCGGTCATAATGCATTCTGTAATTGCAGGAAAAGGGCAATGTGCCTTATGTAGTCGACAATGGTGCTGGTGTATTTACCAGAAGTCCTAAAGAAACAGCACGACTTGTGACAGAATGGTTTAGCACGAAAAAAGATGAACTAAAGACAATGTCAGAGAAGGCACTCAAATTAGCTCAACCCGAGGCAGTTTTCGACATTGTAAGAGACATCCATGACCTTGCTCAACAACGCGGCCCACTGGCAAACATGCCATATTATTTGACATCATCATTCGCGAGCCTAATTTGATCTTCAAATCTCCTACATTCTTCATATAAATGAGAACCGATGTTCTCTCCGGTATTGGAATTCATAAGCCATGTACAGTTAGCACTAGTAGTAGTGTATCATTCTTTTACAGACTCTTGACACCGAAATGTGGTGCAAAGTCTGCAATCAAGCTCTCATGTCTGCATATACAGAAGGGGATCTTGAACACCAAAAAATTTAGATATGAATTCCGCAAAAGCATGCTCTAACGTTGAAATGGTATGATCATTAAGAGTTATTTTTCGGAGAATTTAGGGTTCGGTTGTAGTTCATTATGTTGTGTAATTTGTTCTTAATATTTTCTATATTTCAGGGGTTTTCTTAGTTTTTGTAATTATTGCTTGAAATTTTGATATGTTAAGCTTGTGTAGGATGAACATTGTGTACAAGTAAAATATAGAGTTTGCTTGCTTATAAGTTATATTGGTAACTTAATTAAGAATTGCTTCTTCCATGGGTAAAAAAATTTATGAGTTGTCTCTGTTCCATTTATTTGAAAGATTTAATTATGCCAGTCAATTAGTATTAGGCTATGTTGTGATCAATTTAGTTCACACTCTCATTAAATTAGTCATATTACTAACTTAAGGAGTAAGTAAAATATACATAATGGGAAATCAACAATTTAATAGATAATGAGACATTCTTGGTGAGGGATATTAATGAGAAAAGTACAAGAATGAATACTTGCTAAGGAAAAAGGATATTTTGATACTCTTTTTTTTTAAAAAAAATTTGGCCTTTTGTTGAATATGATTAAATGTGAGGGATATAAACTAGTCTTTGCTTCTAGCGACGTGGGTAGCAACAAAACCTTGGGGAGTTAATGAACGAAAATATGCATACAATTATGGATTCTTTTGGCACTAATCATCAAATATGGGTGATTTCCTTGTTGATTTTATCGTGATATAAATGTGTTGTAATTTCTGAACAGAATAACACTAATTACTACTGTTACATGGGTTGACATACATTGTATTTAAAATTTTATCTTTTTATTATTATTTTTTCCAAATCATTGCTATTGAAAATTAGTTGAAACTATTAAGACTCTTTGGAGTACACTAAATTTTCTACTTATTACGGTTAAATTAATATTGAGAGGTTACTAAAATCTTAATTAGAGTTGAATGACAGTTATGATTCCCAATAGTTTATGGAAATGTCAGGCAGCTTAAAATTATGAGAAAATAGTTGTTACTTGTTGGTTGGTGGAATAATAACACTAAAAAAAGCCAGATTGTTAAATAAACAAAAAACTAGTCCTTGCCAGAAAAGCAAGCAAGCAAGAAAATGATTTTATATACACAAATATCTATGTTCTGTTATGTGGACCATTACCATCATCGGTCACCACAACAAATTAGGCATAACCCCAATAATTACCCTTAAAGTTGACTTAAGTTGACTCTTCTTTTCAGTTTAATCCTCATATTCAACGAGTTAATTGTTTCGGAGATCACAAAAGTTTATTATATTTTCCATGAACGGTCATAAAATTTTAATTTGTCTCAGTAAAATCATAAAATTTTAATTTGGTCTCAATAAAATCACATTTACCGTTTTTCGACCAACCATTCGCTGGAGGTGATGATGTTTGAGACTCATGTGACTTTAAAAGTAATTAGCTATAAATTTGTGACTATTTGAGAAAATATTTGAAACTATTGTGACCATTTAGAAAATTATTTGAAAATTTTATAACCATTTAGAGAAATATTAGAAACTTTTTTGACCTCTAAAACTAATTGGCTATATAATATTGAGTTATGTTGGATTAATTTAAGTTTTTTTATTAAAAAATATATTTTAATTTGCCACATGGTGATGACGTGTCGCAGATGTGTCACATAAAATATAAAATTATTGACACATCATCACCTCCGGCGAGTGGTTGTTGGAACAAAATTAAAGTTTTATGATTTTACTAGGAAAAATTAAAGTTTTATGACCGTTCATGGAAAATATGCAAACTTTTATAACTTTCGAAACAATTAATCCATATTCAGCGCCTCCCATTTTTTATTTTTTTTTGGTTTTTTATCCGGTTTTCGAACCACATTGGGCCGACTAATCCGGATTCGGGGCGGGTCCAAAGATTATGGTATTTAAATCCCTCCCAGTCGCGATTGTGGGGGATCGATCCGCAGACCTCCATACCAAGCGCATTCCCATGCTACCACTGCGCCAACCATCGATTGGTTCAGCGCCTCCCATTTTAACCTCTTAACTTCAACAAACAAGTCAATTTAATTTTTTTCAGGTGATCACCAATCTCAGCTAAGGTGAATGTAATACACTTTCCAAAAAATATCAATTATGATCCTTATTTTGTTTTATTTTTTACTTTCTTTCATTCTTTCTCTTCTTCTTTTCTTTCTTTCTCCTTTCTTTATTTCTTTTTTCATTTTTTTCCTTGAATTTCCTACAAATTTTTGAAATTTATAGAAATTTAGAATTTACAGATTTTTGAAAAACTTCAAAAATTTCGAAATTTTCAGAAAAAATCTTGAAATTTCCAGATTTATGGAATGTTCGGATTTCTGGAAAATTCTAGAAAAAATTTCAGAATTCTAGAAAATTTCTGACTTTTTTTCAGATTTCTGGAAAAGTTTCTGAAATTTTCCAAAAGTTTCAGATTTCTAGAATTTTCCAGTAATAATCAGGAAATTTTTGAATTTCTAGAAATATCCAGATTTTTCCTGAAAATTTCTAGATTTCAAGAATTTCGTATTTCTTGAAATAAGGAGAAAGAAAAAGAAAATAAAGAAGGAAGAAGAAGAAAAATAAAAGGAAGAAGAAGAAGACGAAAAAAAAGAAACAGAATAATTTGGAGGTCATTTTTCAAATTGCCAAAATTGAAAATATTCAAATTTTCCCTTCTACTCTCCTTAATTTGCAACTTAGGCGCGTGGTCAAAATGAACTGTTTTTTTAAGTTCATAAGTTAAAGTGGAAAACGCTAAACATGAAGGGTTAAACTGAAAAAAAATATCAAGTTTAGGAGTCTGGAGAGGGGTTAAGCCCAACAAATTATAAAAATTATACCCAAAAGATCACTAAATTTTGTTCATTTTTACATTATCACCACTGAACTACTACTCTCTCCGTTTCATAATGTTTGACGTTTTGGAGAAAATATATTTTCCAAAATATTTGACGTTTTACACTTATTTTGCTGAACTAAACTGAACTGAACTTAATTTTGCTGAACTGAGCTGAATTGAAATATAAATTACTAAGACTAAATTTAAAAAATAATAATAATAATAATAATGCATTATAAATAATAACTATAATAAAAAATTAAAAATTAAATTAAGATAAGAATAATAAATCATGGCATGCAATAGCCGTCTCGAATAGTCTTGGATATTTGTCACCAACTAGGGTGATGGAGGAAAATTACAACGATTTACATTCATCATTAAGAATGAATGTAAAAATGACATTTGAATAGTTAAAAAAATGTGGAAAGTGCTTTATAATATACTTCAAGTGTTACAAAAATATCAAATGTCGATTATTGTTTTTACTTTTACGCTTTATGCACGCTTGGAATACTAATTATACAATATGGTCTGAAGGATAATGGAAAGGTGGATTCAAATATGTTTAATACAGATCCTAGAACTGCCATATTTGCAATGCGGAATGTTATATCACAATAAATTTGGGAATTACATGGTGCAAATGATGATGAGATCATGTATCATATGAAAGAAAAAAATTACAGAAATAAAATGTAGTAGTATTATTAAGTTGGTAGAAATAATAATATTTCTTTTTATCTTACAATTTTATAAACAAATTGGCCCAAATAATTATAATTTTAATAAATATTAATTAATTATATATAAATAATATAAATAATAAATATTTATTAATAATTTATTGATAAGAATAATAGCAATAATAATAATAAATTAAAATTGAACTCAATTTAATGTTGTTAAATTCAACTGAACTGAATATTGCTGAACTGAACTGAACTTAATATTGTTGAACTGAACAGAACCGAACTTAATTTTTCTGAACTGAACTAAACTTAATGTTGCTGAAAATAAGTGCTAACAAGTTCAAAAGAACATGGCCTAACTTGAAAGCACATCATACGAATAACTCAATTTTATGATTTTTAACGTCATTGCAAATACATTTAATTAAATCTCGACATATCCACTTTAGAATATAAATTTTTTTATAATATAATGACATTCGAGGGAGATTCAATTCCTTAACTTTTTAATCTACAACATGCTATTTTCTTTATATTTGGAATAAAGTATCAAAATAAGCTTAACGTTTGCAGAAAAGTATTAAAATAGGTCTAACGTATAAAACGGTACCAAATTAGGCTCAACATTTAGAAAATGGCACCAATTTAGCCGAACATTTACAAAAAGGCACCATTTTAGGCTTCGGTAACAAAATTTGACACGTCATATATAAACAGTTGATGAAAATAATTTGTCAGTTTTCGCACAATAAGTATATGCTGGAAGTAATATGATTGACAGTGTAAGCTGGAGCGTCAAATTTTGTTACTAAGTTTTAATTTGGTACATTTTTCTAACGTTTAGCCTAATTTGGTACCATTTTATACGTTATGCCTATTTTGTGATACTTTTCTGCAAACGTTAGGCCTATTTCGGTACGTTATCACTTTATATTTTGCCCATCTCAATTCCGTCTAGTCTCAATTTAGTTTATTTCAGTTCAACAAATGCATCAAAATTCATTAGACATTTAACAAATAATTCATTTTAATTCACTTCAATAAGTTTTTCAAATTCGGTTTAGTTCAGCTTTTTTTCAGCAAAAAAAGAACAGAACTCGAGTCATAATCACTTTTAGACAACTACAAAAATAATTAATCACAATTTTTATTCCCTTTTTACCTTCGATTAAGGATGTTCTTGTCGTCTCATAAGAAAATTTTCAAAATTTTATTTGCCAAGTATTGGATGTAGTTTTTTTGTTTTGTTTCATAATTTACATTTAGTCACCGCTATTTCCTTATTATCATCAATGAATTTTCTCGTCATACTTTGTTATTTTGAATGAAGAATTAAAGTGAAGCTGCAAATATTTTTATGAATTTCATTTCATGCTAAAAGCTCAATATATTGCTCATATTTATTATCTATATTAAGACGTGGTGAATATAAAAAGTAACATTGCTTAAACGTGCTTGTCTTCATATACATCAACAAAAATGGCATCTTAAAATGCAAGATTCAACACATTGTCGATACATCACCCACACTTTAGCCACAATCTTTTTGCCCGTCACAGTTTGGAGTTTTGCCAATCTTCAAATAGTCACTTCAATCCATCTTTTACCCACCAACACTTTGGCCAATGATTCGCCATTCCAAAATTGATATAATAAATCACCCAATTTTCAATCCCTTATAATCTTCATTTGTTGCGTATTCTCTTATCTTCTACCATTTGACTCCTTGAGGGTTTATTGATTAAGATCATCACAATCATGTTTGTATTCTTAAGGTAATCTTCTACAACCTTAAACAAGCACCTTGTGAATGGTTTGCCTACTTCAAATCCTTCCTACTCACCCTGGATTTCGTCATGTCTCAAGTCGATCACTTTGTATTTGTCAACAAAACAAAAATTTGCAATCGCATATGTTCTATGCTATGTTGATGATATCATTATCACGGGAGCGTTGAGCGCTCTCATACGGAATTATTAGTACTAAACATGAATTTCTGATTCACAACCTTGAGAAAACATCATATTTCTAGGCATTTATATTAGTTGTCTTATTCATTTGTGCTAAGCGAAACTTGCCTTTGACATACTTGAATTTGTCAAAATGCTATATTCTAAGGCATTCTCAACCTCCATGGCTGCCACACCATTGTTGTCCCGGACTCTTGATAAATATCTACCATCTAAAAATGAATATCATAGTATTGTTTGCGCTTTCCAATATCTTACTCTTACCTGTCCTAACACTGCCTTTTTAGTTAACAAGTTTTATCAATTTTTGCATTATCCTGCTAATAAACAATGGAAATGCATTACATTATTACTCTGATAATGATTGAGGTGGTTTTTCGGATGATTGACAGTCTACATGTGCATTTTGTGTTTTCTTTGGTCAAAGTATCGTCTCGTGAGACACAAAAGAAACAACCAACATAGCCTAGTCTTTGTACCGAAAGTGAATACAAAGTGATGGCAAACGCCACTATCGAGTTACTTTGACCATGGTCGTTAACTAATTCACGATTTTGGAATTCCTATTACGGACTAGTTCAACTTTGGTGTGACAATAATGGGGCCATCTACCTCATGTCAATCATGTTATCCATGCTTGTACAAACATCTTGATTATCACTTTGTTCTTAAACAAGTCCAATTGGAATTTTTTACATGTTCGATTCATCCTATAGAGGATTTGATGGATGATGCTTTAACCAAGCTCTTGGCTACTTCAAGGCTTTGCTCTCACCTCACATTTCATTCTCGCCAACGACTTGCAGAGATTAAGGGTTCATCTATTTTCACTTAGTCTTCCTAAATATTTGAGTTGTTAAGATAACAACAATATCACTTTTCCTGAATATTTTTGTTATTATTCTCTCTATATTTCTCTCAACTATTATATATAAATTCATCTTTCTTGTAAAGAGTTATCATATCATTGAAAACTATAGAGAAATTAAAGCACAATGATAATTAAAGTAAAAAAGAGGAACTAAACCTCACAAAAATACATGCAAAAGCCAATATGAAACGCATAAAGGGCAAATAAACACTACAAAGAGTCTAAAACACCATAAATGTACTAAAAAAAGCGACATAAAAAATTATATATTTCTTGAGATTATGGATGTGCAGAAAAACAATCGAAAACCATTCTTCAACATTTATGCCCCTCCAGAAAATCGAATCTAAGTCATTCCCGACATTGTACTCATGTAGACCTACCGAGACGAATGAAATCTTAAAAAAGAGTGATTTTACCGAGACGAACACTAATTTGGTCCAATCAGGTGTTGACACATCAAAATGTATCGATATGACAACATAAACTTATCCTCTGCAGCTAGGTCAGTTAAGTGCTTCAGTCAAAGAGAAGTTTCTTCTTTCTGTTTGACTTTGTTGATGGCTGTCATGTCGTTCTTCTTTGGTCCTTTCTTAGCGCGATTGGGCGAGACATCTAGTCCAATTTAGAATTTTTCAAAGAAAAAAAACAAATTATTTATAATGAAAAATATATAGGGTGAATTAAATGGTGAAGATGAAGGAAAAAAGTAGCAAGCGGTGATGAAGTTATGAAAGAGTGAGAGTGAAGATCTCACAATAAACATCATCATTCTCCATGTACCTTGTTCCCCTTAGTTTCAATCTGAGCCGTTAATCTCGTAATCCCATGATCCTTACCCTCATCAAAATTAGGGTTTGTTACCACCGTCACCCACCATCATCCACCACCCCAAATCTCCATCCATGTCATCAAAAATCAACCACCACCATCACAATCACCGATTCAACGGCCACATATCGCCTCCTCTATGTCCCCACCTAGCCGATTTCTGCTCCCGTAACGGTTCCAAACCCTTCCGTGCCCTCCAAGATTGTCTACGTGTCAAACCCCCCGGCGGCCGCGCCTCCATCCGCCGTGACCCCGCCGAGGTTCCTCGATGCTGCTCATGCGGAGACTCCTCCCGCCCCCGCCTCTACGCCTGCGTCGCTTGCGCCGCCGTCTACTGCCACTCACCGATCGGACCTTCCCACGCGGCTTCCCACGCCGCCAACATGCCGCCCGGACATGAGATCGCTGTCGATGTCGATCGTGCGGAGCTTTTCTGCTGCGCGTGTCGGGATCAGGTCTACGATCGTGATTTTGACTCTGCGGTGGTGTTGTCGCAGACGTCTTCGACTATCTTGTCGGTGAAACCGGAGAATTTAAGGAAGCGGCGGAGAGTTGATTACCGGCCTGATGCGCGGGATCGAACGGTGATGGAGAATGGATGCAGTTTGATTGATGATGGATTTGATTTGCCGCGGGGATTGAGAGGATTGAATAATTTAGGGAATACTTGCTTTATGAATTCGGTGCTTCAGGCATTGCTTCATACACCGCCATTGCGGAATTATTTCTTGAGCGATCGGCATAATCGGTACTACTGTAATCAGCAGAAGAGCGTTGTTAGCAATTGTCACATTGGCACGGGGAAGAAGAGGAATGCAGGTAATGTTGATAGCAAGAATGCGAAATTGTGCTTGGCTTGTGATATGGATGCCATGTTTTCAGCTGTGTTTTCCGGTGATCGATTACCTTATAGCCCGGCTAAGTTTTTGTATAGGTATTTGACAGGCTACATTTTTTTTTTGTGGTTTCGTTGAGTTAAGATGTGATTATGTTTGTTTCTAGTTGTTTGATCTCTTTTGTTGATTTGGATTGTTCCGATCGCAGTTGGTGGCAACACGCCTCTAACTTGGCAAGTTATGAACAACAGGATGCTCATGAATTTTTCATCTCTATGCTTGATGGGATCCATGAAAAGGAGGAGAAGGACCGTCGCAAGCCCCTTAACCAGGGTAACAAAGTTTTTTCTTTTATTTTTCTGGCACATTCTCCAGATAGAATCTATATGTCGAGTCAAGTTTGCTCGTTACTGTATTTGAACTACTGTTTTGAAGTTTGATCATCTGAGATACATGTGAAATGTACTGTTTTTATATGGTCCAATATTGTGATAATGTACATTGCTAGTAATTACAGATAGGTTTTATGCATTAAGAGCCGAGGTAGTACCTTGATCTGTACTTTCATTGTTCCTCCAAATAAGTTAGACTGTTGAACAGTGGAACATGTGGTCCTTGTAATTTTGATATAGAGTGGGACTAGTTGATTTGTCTGTTAGGAATATTTTGACTTTTCTGATTGATGTTATTAGCGTTTCTTAGACATAAGTGTTAATAGTTCTTAATATATTTGATATGAACTATTTATACGAGTAATTGCTTGGATCATGTGATGATGGTATAATTTCATGAGACCTGAATTGTGTTGGACAGTAAAGGTACCCTTCGATTTGCTGATCTGTCATAACTGGGCATTAGTTTATATTTCTAGCGCTTGGGGCATTACCCACTCTTTATTTTGTTTATTAGTGATGATAAAGTCAGGGTGTCTTTATTCTTCATACTGCTAGCATTTTGGTTGCTAAACCTTGTGATAACAAAAATTAGGGAACCTTAGAGGACCTTAGAGCACATCCTGCATTGCTTTAGCTAGATTATGTGGAACGTGGAGTTCTGTTAAGTTGTTAATCACCCTTTGTTTGTGTTTGTAGTGATTCTCTATAATCAAAATGATAAAAGAATACTACTAATTAGTAACCACAACTTTTAACTGCAGGGTGTGGGGTTTAGGTCTCTATTATTGGCCTAGGAGTTCAGAAGTGCTCCCAGATTTAGGCTAATTCTCAGCACCAACATGGAGACTTGATGATGGTCATCTTCTGTACTCCTGTAAGTCAACTTTTTCATAGCTTACTTGGTTTGCTCTTAGGATTCTCATCTGTCATGATACTCACTCATGCTAACCCAACCAAAGTTATTCCTAGGATTTTCTCATCACAAAGCTGGTCCAGTCCCAGAATAGCGACTAAGGCTATATCAGGCTTGCTTTTTTCATAACTTGAGATTCTGTCTATGCTTCCCGGAACTTCGGTTGTTGTATTGCTTCTATTTCATACTTCCATGTGGGACTTATATACTTTGATAGTAATGAAGTTACATGGTTGAGATATGCCTTCATGTGCTTACATATGTATTCCTTGTTTTGACAACGTGTTCATCTCTTCATAATTGTGCTAACTTGCCCCATACAATTTGTTTTTTTATTATTTTTAGACTAAATAATTTATTAGTCCCCATTGTTTGACCTAACTCACTGTGTAGTCACCCTATTTTGAAAAACACATAAGAAGGTCCTCATCGTTTGCTATAATTAACTTCTTAATCCTTTTTGTCTATTTCTTAGATTGTTAACGCAACAGATTTTAACTTTCAAGACATCTGTACAGTCATGCAAAAAGGTTAATTATGACAAAAGATAGGGACCTTATAATATGTTTTTTTTTTTTTAAATAGAGGGACTAAACAGTGATTTAGGTAAGAAGATGGGGACTAATAAATTATATGCCCTGGTCAAGTGTTGATCTTGTGGAATTTTCTTGATGATTCCATGTTTATGGAATTGCAGGTCATGGAGACTGCTGTATAGCGCATCGGGTTTTCTCCGGAATTCTACGATCTGATGTGATGTGCATGGCATGTGGCTTCACATCAACAACATATGACCCTTGCGTGGACATTTCACTGGATTTAGAACCTAACCGAGGTGGTTCTTCAAAGCCAGGACCTACAAAGAGCCACCAAGCTGGCAATGGTGAACCAGATTGCACAAGTTCCAGCCAGAGCTGTGGGATATCTACCCTAATGGGATGTCTGGACCGGTTTACTAGACCAGAGAGATTGGGTCCTGACCAAAAATTCTTCTGCCAGCAATGTCAGGTGAGGCAAGAGTCTCTCAAACAAATGTCTATCAAAAAGCTTCCTCTGGTTACATGCTTCCACATCAAACGATTCGAACATTCTTCAATACGTAAAATGTCGAGAAAAGTTGACCGGTATCTGCAATTCCCATTTTCATTGGACATGGCACCTTACCTTTCGTCTTCCATTATGAGGAGTCGATTTGGGAACAGGATATTCCCATTTGATGGGGATGAAGAAGCAGAGACATCATCGAGTGAAATGTCATCTGAGTTTGAATTATTTGCAGTTGTGACTCACAAGGGTAAACTTGATGCTGGTCATTATGTTACGTATTTACGGTTGAGTAATGAATGGTACAAGTGTGATGATGCTTGGATTACTCGAGTGAATGAGAACATTGTGAGGGCTGCACAAGTGTACATGATGTTTTATGTACAAAAGATGCTTTACTATAAAGCCAGTGAGAATCAGGGAGCCTAATGAGAAATAAGTTGTAGTCTTGAGCAGCAGGGGAGAATCCGAAACCATACAATTACATCAGCAAGATGACATAAACATGTGCTTTTTTGGGCCATGGAAGCATAGGGAAGCTGCTCTCTTTCGATTGCTGATTTTGGATCCAGCGTATTGATCTGCGTTTGAGTAAAGTATGGTAATTGGTGGGTTTAAGGTGATGTGAGCCTAAATTTTTGAGGCGTTTTTTGACATTTGGGAAACTGATATTTACAAGGGCAGGCATTTTGTGAAGTTGATTACAGATTCTATAAGTTATTAGCAAGAGGGTTTTTTTGGTCCCTTGCTCAATCAAGTTTTGGTGGATTGGTTCGTTTTTCTTTTGAATCCAATCCTCTCAGAAAGTGGCAATGTCGTGCTTGGGAGCAATGCTTAGTGTTCTGCATTGCTTATGCATGTATGAATCTCAAATTCTGACTTCTGAGTTTTTGTTTTTATTTTATTTTGGAGATGTAAGAACAATTGTTCTGTTGGATTCGGAAAAAATGGAATCTAAAGAAAATGTTGATATTATAAATACGGCTCTCCTCCCTTGTTCTCCTTGCTCGATGAGAATCGGATCTATGCCTTAAGAATTTCTTAAATAATCCATGTAAATGAAAATTTGAAAATGTTCTCTCAGGTTAAGATTTGAGTTTGTGTTAACAAAATCCTACATGGAGGTTACAATCAAGTCAAGTCATCAAGGATCAGTGAAGTTTGCAGATAATTGAAGTAAATCAACAAAGACAGATGGGCTCAACATTTTTCCTTGTGAGACTGAAATCAATTACTAGTGTTTTAACCTTTAGGGATATCCAATCTGCAAAATTAGCAATTACAAATCCCACAAAAACCTGTTGCAAAACAGCATTAGAAGAATAATTAAAGTGTGATTAGAACAAAAATAATGAATGTTTAAAATGTAATGTTGAAGTAAAGATAAGTACCTGAGCAGAGCCGAAGATATAAAGAGGAGAATAGCGACGACCATGGATTAAGATATCCTCAAACATGGCGAGGGGTATGGTTAATGAAACACCTAGTGCTGCCACCAGTGGGCTTGTCCATACAACTCCCATTCCCCTGACATTTTTATTCAACTTTTCTTTACCATAAAATCATAAATTATTTAAATAAATCTTTCCTAGGAACCATTTTAAAACTCGAGAAATAAAAAATTGCATATTAGATTACACTACGTGTTATGAAACTGTGTTTCCAAACTAATAAGTTATGACATCTTGTAAAGAAAGCAATTTTCTAGTTGCACAAAGATGATATGTTAGCTTTATTTTTGTAAAAAAAATAAAAATAAAAACACTTTTCCACTCTCAAAATATTTTTACCAACTAATTTACCAACTAGATGTATTTATAGCTACAAAACAACAATATGTTAGCTTTATTTTTGTAAAAGTAATGTTGAGTAAATGCAAAAAATATGTATTTATAGCTAGAAAACAACAATTTGTAGCTTCTTGGGAATTTTTTTCAACTTTGAGCTTTTAGCCACATAGATGCTAAATGGTATTAAAATCTATTAGTGTATTGTGTCAATTCTTTAAATTGTTGAAGCAAAATAGTAATATAATAAAATGTAATCTAAAGATATGTTTTTCAGAAAGTAATATACATACCAAAAATAGTCGCATAGGACGTTTCCAACAAAACTGTTCATAAGGATAATTTCTTCTAGCTTAACTGAGTGAGGAAGTTTAAATTTGGGTTCTATGCCCATTGCATTCAGAGGCCACACTGTACATAACAATAAAAAGAAATTAGTTAGTTAGCGGTATATCTACATAGTTTTTGAGTAAAGATGCACAACTTTTATTTCAACGTTTGTCAAGTAGCTTACTTAAAATCCAAACTAACAAGACTGACAGATGAGTGTATTTACTCTCAATTGATTCAAATATAATTTATTAAGAGATGTAATTCATGATACTGTCATCCGATATACATGTCAAATTTTGTGAGTGAGGGTTTGAATTGTCCATTTGATAAACTTAGAGATGAAAATTGTGTCATTTGACAAACATTAGACTCAAATGGTATCATTTTATAAGTCGGTACTAAATTTGATTTTCTAAAAAACGCTACGACTACTTTCCACCGGCATACGTATATATGAAAATGGTATGAGCAACATAAGCTTACCAAACCACCATAATCCGCACAGTGAGAAAAGACCAATATATCCAAACAGCTTTTGCACATCTATCTTTTCCCCTTCATCTCCAGCAAACTTTTTAAGCAACACTGAGGCATTCAGGCAACTTTCTCAATGTCAATTTTATTTTTCTACTAAATACACAGAAATTAAACTAATTAGATAGTTAACTGAAAACTCTAAGGTATTGAATATATATTTACCTGTAAATAATCCATATGTTAATGCTGATAATACAGCATAAAGATCTCCTATTAAAGAATGCTTTTGATCCCTGAAAACAATATGTTCTATATCAATTTTTAGCAACCAATACTTAAATGTTTGAGCTTGCATTTTCTAACATGAAAGGTTGATTTGTAGAGATAACCCGATTGACACGGAAATCCTTTTTCTAGGATTTATGTCATATGCTATATTAACATAACACAATTACACGAATTTGACAGGAAACACGAAATTACGACAAGAGCAGATGAACTTACTTGGAGGTAAAAGAAGAATGTAATGGAGTAGAATGATGATCCCAGGTTTTGCCTAAGATGGTCATGGCAACACCAGCCATGCTGACAAGAACAGATAGAACTTTAACAATGGAGATAGTCTCTTCACCAAGAAGTGCACCAATCACAAGTGTGAAAAGTCCTGATGTTGATGTCAACAACGTTGTACTTGCTACACTCGTTCTTGCTAGCGCCGCATTTGTTAGATACTGCATTCATGCATTCTGTCGGATATTAATATAAAAGATCAGATCCGGAGTGTAAAGATGCATTTTTTTTTTACTGACCTCAGTAAAAAACCAAAGAGGAGCAATGCATAATCCAATGATAGAAGTTTGAGTTGCTGTGTGCATTTTAATAATAGGATTAGATTCATGATGCTCAATTTCAAGGCTATCTGCAGGTTTGACTGCTGATGATGATCTATGATCTGTAGTTTGAGAAATATTAATGTTGGTGCATTTTCTTGGGTGAAATTTGAAAATTTTGAGCAACCAATTCTTGAAGAAAGCAATAGGAAGGTAGACAACAAGAAGAGAAGTTCCAAGATATGTCACTGCAAATGGGTGATTATACTTTCTGAATATCCCCTGTCAAACACAAAATCACAATATTACATACATATCTCAAACTTTAATTTTTTTTGCATGTGGTCAATCTAAAAGATAAATATGTATAATAAAAGTTTAAACGGATAGATAAACTTAATAGTACTTAATAGTAATTTTTATGTTTTATTTGTGAGCTGAGCTATGTAATTGGTTGAACTTAATAGACATATGTGAAATTATGATTGGGAAACATGTCAGTTTACACTGATTTCTAATAGTAATACAATAATGGAGTCAAAAGATTATAGACAATTGTTTTATTTTAGGATGAGTCAACCTTGATTATCAAATGATTTAGAGGCCCTGCATATCAAATGATTGAGGATTAGATTAGAGGGGTTCCCTACATATGGAGGTTGAAACATAAAATTAATTATTTTTATAAATATTTTCATTATTTGTGTGTAATTTTTTAAATATGCATAAAATTTTAATTGAGGAGATCATGTAAAGATTCTAAACAATCTCAAACTAAGTAATTAACCGGATTTATTTATGAAAATTTATATGTAAAAATTAATTTCAACTTTTTCTTTGGAAAAAAATTAATTTCAACTTCTCAAAAATAACTAGTCAAACCTCTCAATAAACAATCTTTTTGTTACCTTAACAATAAAAAAAAAAGAAAGTTTAATACATATGTAGCTATCTAATTTATTTCAAATTTTGTTACAAATGACTATTTATGCGTGTCTAAAAGTAATAATAACCAAATGTTTTTGTTCAACTGTTATAAATAACCCATTTTCTTTGTCCAAAAGTACAAATGACCTTTTGTTTTTGTCTAATTTCTTTCATAACTTCCTAATTCAAAATTGGCCATATCAAAATGTGGAAACGGTAGATTATACCATTTACAAAATTTTCGTCTCCTTATATCATAAGATTGTACCTATAGTATGCATCACCTATAATTTACGCGTTTTGGTACATCAATTTTGTGATTAAGGAGTTATTTGTTACTTTTACACAAGTACATGAGGTCATTTGTAACTTTTAAACATTAAAAAAAGACAGTTGAAATTTTGAGAAAACTTCAAAGTCTATATATATGTTAAGCCAAAAAAGAAACAAACATACTAATAAAAAAAAAAGTAGATTTCATAAAGAAAGGTTAATAAAGAAAGCCATCAATTGGAAAAAAGATTTAGCTTTGCATAATTAAGTGCATTTCACAGCAGACTGCTTATCTTTTTGTATTGTCATCAAGCACTTATTCTAATAGTTAAAGAAAAAAAAAAAAAAAAAGAGTGGGAAAAATTTAAAGAAGCAAACTAAGTTATTAGAGTATGATTCCATAATTCATTAATAGCTTCAATGTGCTCATTAATCAAGATGCATATTTTCTTTTTTTGAGAGAAGATGCATATTTTTCAATAAGAGATACTCCAATATTCACCCCCATATGTTTGCCCCTTGATAAATTAAGGGTAAATAATCTAATTCTTCTAGGTTTTTGTTTATTTCAAAGTTTAGCATTTTCAAAACATATTGTTAGTTATTTCATTTAATTCTTCTATTCAATAATTTAGAGAGACTAAATGTGGAAAAAAAAGACTAAACAATATGTCAAACTAAACAATATATCTAGATGTTTATTTAAGAAAAATAACAATACCAAGATAAAACTGTGAGGATTAATAGACTCTTTACTATAGATGCCGAATAATCATTTGACTTAAAAGTTCTAAGCAATCATTAGAATAACTTCTACCATCATATACCTATTCAAGAATTCAGTTTCAGCTGCCTCAGATAAATTGATGATATAATATAATGAAAAGATGTAAATATATAACTAGATTAGATAACAGATTATTGTTCACAATGATGACTTGAAAATGAATAGATATAAGGTGAAAAATATAAGGTAGAGGCTGACCTGAGTGACCTCTGCAGAAGTAACCCAAATAATAACAACTAAGATTATAAGTATCAAACCTCCTTTGTATCTCCATCCCATCTTTTATCTATAATATTCTTTCTTGTATATGAACCAATCAATCTTTATATCTTCTTCTTCTTCTTCTTCTTCTTCTTCTTCTTCTTCAATTATGTATCTCTATATATATATATAGAGAGAGAGAGATAAACTAATTGCTTTTACATAAATCTCTCAAGAGTTCATGCATTTTAATGCCATAATACTTTCTACTTCTTCTCTTTTTTTTTCTTTAGAAAAAGAAATTACGTGATAATACTAATGAGCTATAAGTGGAGTCTCTTCATTCTCTTTTAAATTAGATTGAGGAACAAACAAAAAACTTAAAAGAAAAAGCATAAATAAAGTAAAAAGAGTATGTATCATCAACATATATGTATTAAAGCTTTCTTAAAATTGCACCATTATTGGGGTGGGGTGGGGTTATATTACCATTGAAAGAGCTACACCAATGCTAAAAAAGTTTGATGTTCTATATGAATTTTAGGTTTTGAGACTTAATCCCACTTTTAACGCTTATTTGACCAAAAAGCTTAGAATTCTTATACTGAGTCTAACTCATTTTCAAAAGGCACATTAAAATTGAAGGGAAGATTGCCACCACTTATAAATGTTCAATCAATCATGTGACTACCCATTGTGGAATACTTAACACACCCTCTCACGTCCGGGAATAACACATGGAGCGTGAAGTTTGCACGAATAACATTTGCGGATGGTGCCACTAATTTGGTTTTTCCAATATTGGACAAGTAAGCTCTGATACCATCTTAGATTGAGCATAACGCATCCCTAAAAGACACCTTGAAGAGAGAGGATTGTCACTACTTATAAATGTCAATCACCCATGTAGCTAACCCTGTGAGATACTTAACAAAAATGATTGATAAATTAAAACGCAAAAGTATGGTAGTTTGTCGAATTTTGTTTAACTTAGAAGTTAAGTAGATTTGCTATAATCATACCTATGAACAATATAGTAAAATGCGCTAGGCAGTCCGACGGTTGAGGTCTTCTAAGGATTAATTGGAGATTAGTCGGTGAATCTATTCAAGGATAAGTCAAATCTTGAGTGTTTAAACGAGTTTAAATAGTCAATTTGGTCCAAATTGAATATTCAATTTTGAGTCACTGGAGGGGCAACAACGAATCAACCTTCATTTACAATAGGTTTCAATAAATTATTTGACTTAAAACTTTAAAATGAAAATAAAGATTCAATAAAACCTTTTATTATCGTTTTTCTATACATATACAATAATAAAATTTAGCCCTCTTTCGATAGATTATGAATTATAATTAGTAAATCCCTTATGAAAAAAAAAAAAAAAAAACAGAATATCTTAGTTGACAATACTTTCTTTCAGTTAATCGATTTTCCCTCAACAACAAATTTCGATTTTGAGCAATTAGGCGGGTCTTACGTAGCGAAATGACTTTCATTTACAATAGTTTCAATAATAGTTTTTGTTATCATTTTTCTCTATACATAAAAACAAAATTTAGCCTTTTTTTTATAGACTGTGAATTATAATTAGGGTCTGCTCCTTTTGACTTAGATTAAACACATTTCAGTTTGGTCCAATTCAACAAATTCAACAACTTTTATTAGACATTCAATCAATAGTTTGATTTAATTAAGTTCATCTTATTTCAGTTTCGTTTATCTTATTTCCATTCCATTTAATTAAGTTCTGTTCAATTCAATTTTTTTTAGAAAAACCAGAATCCTAATAGATTCCACTATTAAAAAGAAATAAAATGTCTTAGTTGACAATACTATCTTTCCCTCAATCGAGTTTCCTCAACAACTAATTAATAAAAAGAAAACCAAAAAGTATTTAATAAAACCAATTTCTTTTGTTTAAAAAAGAAAAAAGTATTAATAAACAAAACCAACCATCAATTAAGACTTTTGTGGATCACCAATATAGCAATAACATGTTGAAGCTGATGTTCTTATTTCGTAATCAGGTTAATAATGTGCAAGGTACTATACTTAGTGACTTCTTTTTCAACCTGATCAAGAAAATAAGGATCAAATACATTCAATCTGACTCAAAATTGATGACATGAATTATAATCACATTAAAAATAATTGACGAACTATATAAAAATATTTACAGTATAAAATTCTATTCACACAGATCAGTAACAAATTATAAAAAGTGCATTTTCTACATCCAACTCCTATTAATATCTTATTAAATAAGTTGGATCAGATCAGGTTGGGGCACATCAACAGTGATTAACTCGAATAATCTAAAATTTTTTAGCTATTGTAAATTTGGTAAAATAATACGTGTCCTTCTAATTCAATAATACGCATATTCATAGGTGTTACAAACAAATCCTATTCGGCCCAAGATACCAGCAACCCGTCGCCCTATGTATGAAAAGTTAATAGGAAGATTCACTTCCTAAACAAGCAATAAAACAAACCTAATTAGGTACAAACTAGGAATAATAATTTTCAATGATATGGGCGAAAAACCAAGTAAGAGGTCAAGATCTTTGGTCAATGGATCTGCAATGTTGTTCTCTCTGATAAGGTGAAACTTTATGAGTACGTGCTTGTTTCTATTGGTTGAGTGGGGCTCCTTTACTTGTATCATGGCTCGCTTTGTTGTTATAGAAGATGTCAACTGGATCCAGGATAGTAGGGACTACTCCTTAGTCTCCGATGAACTTCTGTTGGAAATTGAAGATTTACGACGTTCGTAGCGGAATTAAAATTTTTCAATTTCTTAAACCAAGATCCGTTAGCTTATTGAATAACAATTAAGAAGATTAGTTAGATAAAATACCTCTAGGAGATTACTATCTAACGTTGTTGTCGCGCCCACAAGTCTTCTTTATTTTAATCTCGCGAGTGCCCAAAGTAGAACACCTCTAGCGTTAAGTCCACACGAGCAAGAATGAATAAAACGGTAAATCAAAACCCCAATTTTGGTCTAGGAATATCGGCTTCTCTAGAGAGAATTATATGTGTGTGTCAAATACCTCATAGGGGGTTGTATTTATAGTGTTTAGAATTGTCTCTCCTAAATAAGAATCCTATTCCCAAAAGGACTAGGCCAACTCTTATTTAATTAATAAAAACAATTCTATTCATACTAGTATTCCTATTTAATTAAACTAGTAATTTATATAAATCCATATTTATTAAATTACTCAATTTAACTAAATAATAATCTCAATTATTATACTAGTAGGATTTAATTAATTAACATTATAACACATTATAATTTAATTCAATTAAACTATATATATCAACACTATATATACATATTTCGACCAACATTACCAAATACACATATTTGGTATATTTACCAATTTACCATTTTATCCTTCAATACTCTTAGTGTGTGACCCACTATCTAATCTCTATTAATTAATATAACATAGAAGAGCGTCGACTCAAATATGGAGATACTCTTCTAACCCGGAGTCATAAGGAGTCAAGATTAACAGTTGACTTCTTTTACCTGTCAGAGATAGTTGCAATATAATTCGGTCCCTCATCAATATTATCTTTAATGAATCATGATCACGGAAAAGTCAATCATATAATTCATTATTAATTTACTTGTGCTCAAATAAATATTCTCCATAAATTGAAAACCATTTCCAATTTATCATATTACCTCGCGCAAGGATTTAGAACTATTTATTCACAAGAGGCCCAAGATAAATCTTCTCTAATACAGAAGTGATGATATCCTCAATCTAACATTAACTGCTTTGCAATTACTTTATGTGTTACCCAATGTCTACCCGAAGGACACCCGAATACTGGATCGTACAGATAGTAGAATCAAAGTAACACACTCCATAATTCAAAGTCACATGAATGAGTATTTGAGTTCTAGGACTACTTTATATCTATTACCACATATGAGTTAAAGCTAGTTGACATTTATGTATTTATTCCATACTAGTAACTCAAAGCAGGGTCTCCAATATATATAACATCATTATACATATCCATATAATTATCCAGATATCTCGTATAATCTAAGTTCGTGAGATCAACTTCTTATTCATGAATAAGGGATATATTATATGCAAGTCTCAACAGTATATATGTTAATCCAATAATACAATACTCGACTTGGGATATTTTAAGTTTATTTAATCATTAAAGTATGTCTCACTTCATCTTATATGAACACTTTAAGATTATCAATATAAACTATGGATTTCTTTTAACTAATAATTACAACGTAATATATATATAAGATAAAAGATAAAAGCCTTTCATAAAATCAATAGTTTATACATTCTTTATTCTAAATAAAATATCCTAAACGACAATTGTCTTCAGGACACAAACTACAACAACTTCCTCATCAAGACAACTTCCTTTGCAGCCTCATTGGCAACTATATACTCAGCTTCTGCTGTAAAATCTGCGTCAGTAGGCTGCTTGAAAGACTTCCAATTAATGGCACCGTCATTCAGGAGGAAACCATACCCTGATAGGGATTGTTTACCATCCTCATCAGTCTCAAACTCAGAATCAGTGTAACCTTATACAGCTAGCTCATCCTCATCACCAAATACTAAGAAATAATCCTTTGTACATCTCATGTACTTTAGGATTGCTTTGGTTGATGTCCAGTGTTTCTCTCCGGGATCAGATTGAAAACGGTTGGTCATACTCAGTGCAAAAGATACGCCAGGTCGAGTCATAACATGGAATACATTATGGAACCCTACAACTGATGCATAAGGTTTTTCCATTATATTCTTTATGTCCTCAAGTGTCTGAAGACTGTCAGCTTTCTTAATTTCCAACCCATGGCGCATTGGAACTAAAACTTTGTTCGAATCCTCCATGTTGAACTGTTGACAATTTTATCTATGTAACTCACATGACTCAGCCTCAAAAGCCAATTAGGTCTATTTCTATAGATTTTGATCCCTAAGATTGTTTCAGCTTCTCCTAGGTTCTTCATTACAAAGCACTTATTCAGCCACTACTTTGTTTCTTCAAGTTCCTGAATATCGCCCCTAATAAGGGGTATGTAATCAACATATAGCACTAGTAAGTATTAGCACTATGACTTACTTTACGATACACACATGGTTGAGACTTTGTATGAAACCATATTAATTTAATAGCTTCATTGAATCCCTTATTCCAAGAACGGGAAGCTTGCTTCAGTCCATAAATGGACTTCTAAAGCCTGCATACTTGTTTAGGATATTGTGGATTGACAAAAACTTCAGGTTGAGTCATATAGGAGAGTGACTAAAATGGATAAATCACTAAGTATTTCTATCCTTAGCACTTTACATATCTTACTTATTGCTTATTGAGTTATATATGTGTGCTTGCTGAGTACTAAGTACTAACCTGCGTATTTATACCTTGATATATTTTGTGCTAATTAGAGTTTAGTTAGTATTGCATCTAGTCATCTTGTGATGAGTTAGTATACTCTTGATTAGATCTGACTATAAAGCAATCAAATCATTAGCTATTAAGTTATCCAGATTTCCGCCAAAGACACTTCTATTCACTCACTGATACCAAGTATTGAAAGCACACTTGCTGCGTTTCTTTGTTGTGTTACACAGTGGGACAATAAAATATTAGGAAAAAAAATTAATTAGCCATTATACTTTATTCACTCCCCTCCTCCCTTTAGAGTGTTTCATAGCTTATTCGGAACTAACAAGTCAATCCCTCCCTTTGATACCAATTGATGAAAAAAAAAAGAATTGAACATATTCAATCGACTCAAAATTGATAAAATGAATCATAATTACATAATCACATCAAAGATAGTTGACCAACTATATAAAAGTTTCCACTTTGCACCTCTTGTAGAACTTCCAAAGAAAGTATTTCAATCAATTTAATGCACACTAAACAACGAAGAACAAATTCTCAAACTTGGATAAAAGTGGTTTGATAGTTTGAGTTTTTCGCAAAGTATAGAGAAAAAGAAATGTTCTATTTTTTTTTATAAATGAAAAGATATATTTTCTCCATCACACTCCTCCTAATTATAAATGTGTTCATAAAAAATGAAATAATCTAACACAATCAAACTACAATGCATTGTGAAAACAAAATATCATTTCATTCGTATCACAACATAATTAAAGAACACCCTGGATTAAAGAAAATGAAATAAAAATTGTGCAAAGCATCATGTTTGCCGCTAAATTTATTGTACTAAAATTTGGTCCGCAATTGTATGACCAATTTTTAACTGATGTGGGTAATGGGCTGCTGTAAAGCCCATCAAAGTAAGACTTAGGCACTGCCTAATGCCCAATTCATCACATTTCGCCCACCAATGAGGCAATAGATGTTTTTTTTTTTTTTTTTATGAATCAGGCAAAAGATGTTAGAAAGTATTATGGGATACAGTTATTTCTTAGCTAAAATCTACATAAAGAGGACTCTCACATATGTGAAGGATCCTCGATTGAATTCTCTCTCTGATCATTTTTCAAATACCAAATATATGATTGACTGACTCTAGTAATACAATTTGTACATAAAAAAGAGGTTCATCTACCTAACACCCAACATAACTATAAATCATCTGAAAATAATGCGGATAAACATGTCACACCCTAAAGTAGCATCGAAATGCTGCAATGAAATGGAAGATATACTTTGAAGGGAAGAAACCTCTAAGACATCATTATAGAAGTAGAAGCGGAGGAAGAACCAACGAAAGTATAAAAGATATTTATAAGATCAGTCCAAATGATCCACACTACTTAAACTTGAGCAAAAGTAAGATTAAAAAGATTTTTAGAAGAATTCCACAAATATATTATAATAATAAAAAATACATCTTATACGTAATTGATTTAATGATTTTATTACATGTTTTCTCCAGAGAATTATTGATACAAATTGATATATTTAATCTAATGTAACCTAAAATTCAATCCATGAAAAAGATTTGATATTAGCATATGTATGTAATTATTAAATTAATAGTATTATTGTTTTGCTAAATTAATAGTATTATTGGTTTAATATTTTGATAAATTTGTTTTATTTGAGGTGGTGGGTGTTTTGTAATTATGTGATGCTCACAAAATCCCCAAACTAAATTGAAAAAAACAAGACAAAGCAACATAGGTGTGCTATTGATTGAGTTTCTCTTTGGTGCTTCATCCATCCATCCATCCATCTCTGTCTTATCTAAAATACTCACTTGTTTCTTCTTCTTCTTCTTCTTCTTCTTCTTGATGTTATCACTTCACCTTCAGGTAATCCCCCAATCTCATTTCACCTTCTCTTCTTCTATTTCATCCTAATTTCATAATTTGGGTATTTAGGTTTCAAACATTTGCTTCTTTTCTTTCCGATTCATTTCTTTAATTTCTGTTGCTCTTCTTTCATAAATTCAAGATTGATATTTTTAATTGTTGTTGTATGTTCAGGATGAAGAGTATTAGAGATTGGGGTTTTACTCACTTATTATCCAAGTCTTTGGCTTCCTCGAGACCCTTATCGGGCACTGGAAGTTTCTTCTCAGACGATGATGAACATTCTAATCACACAGGTGCATTTTCTTCTAAATGCAGATAAATGTTGGTTTAGGATACAGTTTTTCATTTTTCAACTATAGTTTATTTCTGTTAGCTGTAGAGATATAGGTGAGATATTATGCCTTTATTGCTAAAATGGTCAACTCGTTGCGGGTTAAGTTCACAAAAGATAGGGGTAATACAGCAATTCTCGTCTCTTGTTTGTAGGGCATCTAACCTTTTTTCCAGATCTTGACTTTGGTTGTCGTCATTCTAATCTTTATATTATACGCTATAGAACAGCTGTTGAACCGATTTAAGGAGCTAGTCTTTTGTGAAAAGTTTCTAGTTTATCAAAAAACATGGTCTTAAATTGGGTCTTTGAAAGGTTGGTTCTTCTGTAATCGCATAAGAAAATAAGTATGTCTACAGATATTCCTCTAAATGCCGCTATCTCTGTTGATATTACCAGTATATCCAAAAGAGTACCATGCCTGCTTCGGATGTTCATTTAAGTCATAAAGATTGGGCAATGTTATTCGACATCCTTGTTAGTGATTTATTTGTTATTACTAGTCGTCTTCCTCCATGTTCTTTTTGCTAAAATGAGGATTACCAGGATTCTTTCTGCTTCTTCATGATAGGTATTCTTTGTTATGTTATACAGAGTTTAGGGTTCTCTTTAGTCTGGAGACAATGGAGTTAAGGAGGTCAGGATTTTCGTTTTCTTGTGCCTAGAGAGGTGCATTTGGTAGGGTTGTCTTACCTAAACTTTTCACCTTTGTTTTGATATGTTGTACTTGTGTGGTACATTTCCTTGCTTTCCAGTCTCCAGAGCAAGAAACTTTATATATTCACTGTGTTGTGAACCTTTTAAGTTCTGGAAAATCTGCTTTCAAGTGTTCTATAAGTTTATTGGTTTGCACATTAGCTATTGATATAAGTTCTTACTTGAAAGTCTGTATCTTGGTGCTGTTGCTCTTAGAAATACTTACGTTGTTCGTTCTCTCTAGGGGATTAGTGTTAAAATTTGCAAATGCAATGAATCAATCCTGAAAATTGGTATCGTATTTATGTTTATAAGTCTGACCTGAGGATGGTTGTTAATGTTTAAGCGAGAGCTTATAAGTTCTGTTATTTACAGATCATGTGGTCGGTGCAGAGGCAACCTCACAATCTCCTGGTAGATCAGATTATATTGAGGGAAATACACCTCATCCCTCTTTACAGCAAGAAGTTGTAGATGCTAACATATGCATTCATGACAAGAAGGATCCTTTGACAAAGATTGACAATCTCCAAATTAAGTTTTTTCGACTTCTTCGACGGTTGGGGCACTCACCCGACAATCTACTAGTGGCAAAAGTTTTATACAGGATACAACTAGCCACTTCAGTACGGGCAGGAGAGATAGATGTGAAAAGAGCCAGGAGAGTAGCAGCCGAACAAGAAGAAAATAATGCACCGGAATTAAATTACTCCATGAGAATACTTGTCTTAGGGAAAACAGGTGTTGGGAAGAGTGCAACTATAAATTCTATATTTGATCAAGCAAAAACAATGACTGACGCATTTGAACCAGCTACCAATGCAATTCAAGAGATTACGGGAACCGTCAATGGTGTGAAAGTAACTTTTATTGACACCCCAGGTTTCTTACCCTCATCTTCATGCAATGTAAGAAGAAACAGGAAAATCATGCTTTCTGTTAAGAGATACATTAGAAAATCTCCTCCAGACATTGTTCTGTATTTTGAACGGCTTGATCTCGTCAACACAGGTTATAGCGATTTCCCTCTTCTGAAGCTTTTAACTGAAGTCTTTGGTAGTGCAATCTGGTTTAATACTATCCTCGTGATGACTCATGCTTCCTCAGCACTTCCAGAAGGACCAAATGGATATCCAGTAAATTATGAATCCTATGTCGCCAGATGCTCGGATGTCTTGCATCATTGTATACACCAGGCGATCCTTGACACTAAACTGGATAACCCAGTACTGTTAGTGGAGAATCATCCTCGGTGTAAGGAGAATTTCATGGGGGATAAAATCCTTCTGAATGGACAAGCTTGGAAATCTGAATTCCTATTGTTATGCTTGTGTACCAAAATTCTTGGTGATGCTAATAATATCTTGCGATTTCAAGGCAGCATTGAATTAGGGTTATCCAATAGTTCTAGAGTGCCTTCGGTGCCTCATCTCCTCTCATCTCTTCTGCGGCATCGATCTGCATCAAGCCCAAATGAAGCAGACAAAGATTCCGAAGAGATTTTACATTCTGATGCAGATGAAGATGATGAATATGATCAGTTGCCTCCAATACGAATCCTTACAAAATCTCAATTTGAGAGATTGACTAAACCACAGAAAAATGACTATCTTGATGAGCTTGAATACCGCGAGACCCTTTATTTAAAGAAACAGTTGAAAGAGGATGCTCGCAGGTCGAGGGAAAGAAAACTTTCTGAAGTTGAAAATTCCGTAGACAAAAATCATGATGATGACCATCAAGAATCTCCCGAGGCTGTCCTGTTACCTGATATGGCAGTCCCTCTGACCTTTGACTCGGACTGCCCGGTACACCGATATCGCTGCATCACAACAAGTGACCAATGGCTTGTAAGACCTGTTTTTGATCCTCAAGGATGGGATCATGATGTCGGGTTTGATGGTATAAATTTGGAGAGAGGTATGGAAATAAATAAGAATTTCTTTGCCTCGATTACAGGACAAATGAGCAAGGACAAGCAGAATTTTAGTGTTCAGTCTGAATGTGCAGCTGCTTACTCAGATCCTCAGGGCCCTACTTATTCTGTAGGGTTCGATGTTCAATCTGCTGATAAAAATCTTATCTATACTCTTCACAGCAACACGAAGCTGAGAAATATCAAACACAATATAGTTGACTGTGGAGTTTCAGTGACATCCTACGGAGACAAGAATTATTTTGGAGCTAAGCTTGAAGATACCATAACGATAGGGAAGAGTCTGAAGTTTTTATTGAATGCTGGTCAAATGATGGGTCCTGGACAAATGGCTTATGGGGGCACTTTTGAAGCAACCTTAAGAGGGCAAGACTACCCCGTGAGGAATGATGTTATAAGTCTATCAATGACGGCTCTATCTTTCAAGAAGGAGATGGTGTTGGGTGGAGGTATTCAGTCAGAATTCCGGCCAATCCGAGGGACGAGAGTTGCAGTTAGTGCCAATTTGAACAGTCAAAAGATGGGGCAAATTCGTTTGAAGATAATGAACTCTGAGCACACTGAAATTGCTTTCTTAGCCATTTTCTCAATTTTCAGGGCACTTTTCCGTAGGAGAGAGGTGGAGGCACCGGAGGTCTCGTGAGTTCTATTGTTCTTTTAGTGCTGAATTTTGTTACTTCACGGAAAAGGAAGTTCAGGGAGCAATTTGTATGCAAAGCTGTACGTCCTTTTCATCCATTTGAAGGGAAAGGCTGGAGTTGGGTGTTTAGGAGTACAACGCCGATTCTTTTTTGTGGTTTCTCTTTGCGGCTTTCTCTATATCTAGAAAAGCTTGGTGAAATAACTGGCATTTTGGAGGCTGGAAAGTGATGAATGTTTTTACTCCGGTTTAAATTAGATAATTAGCTCTATAACAAGTAATTTACTATTGAAATTGTACAGGAATAGATGAGAAAGAAGTTTATATGATTTATGGAATAGATAGATTGATAGACATGGTGTATTTTGTTAAATAAAATTTTGTATCAGGTTACACAAGTTTTGATCTGAAGTTTATACTACACATGAGCTTGAGAGGTGAAATTTTAGAATGGTCTTGGTCCCTTTGAAACTCAAACCAATAAAAAAATGACACATACTTAGTTTTGAATTTTTTTATGAAGTTTTGCGACGCTTTGCAATATTGTTTCCAGTGTTTTAAAAACTGGACATGTTCGGTCATGAACGGTCATGCATTTGGTCCGGTTAAGCAAATGGTTTGCACCTTTATGGACGAGACTGTTGTTTGAACTTGTCGAATCTATTATTTCGTTTGTTTCTTTTTCATGAACTATATAGACTTTCATTTTTTTTCAAATCATAATAATTAGCCTTTCAATGCAAAATCTGGGATGCTTGGGTTTGTAAAAGACTCTCAATGCAATGGGAAAGAAATTTTTGCAATAACTCTACCCGAATATCATAAAATACACTAACCTATTTCAGTTTGCTATATACATGAAAAATATATAAGATAACAGAAAAAACCCAAACACAGTTTTTCAACATTCTTAAACCACTGAATACTTTATGTCTTCCTCCTCCATAACATGATGCTCTCTAATGTATTCTACGGGTGCTCAATTCAAAATATTGGGGTGCTCTTTCAGAAATAATCAAAGCTCAACACATTATCATCAATGGTGTTTCTTTGGTAACAATAGGTCCTTAAGCTACCCTTGCTCCCCCATAGTTTTGTCCCTATCGATCACTCGTACCATCAATCATGGCACTGTGGATCGTGATCATGTATGGCTCTATAAGTTGTACTAATATCCGGTTGAAATCCGCCACATACTCATAGAGAGAGGAAAATTTCTTCTTATTGGCTTCTTGAAGTTGTGGTTGGGGTCTCCAGGTGGTCTGCACCGTATAAATTTGGAATAGAAATCATGGTTACACTATTCCCAACCTTCCATAGATCCTGAAGGTAGGACTTGAACCATGTATAGTATATGAGCCGCTTATAGTAGTAGAAAATAGGCGACAAATAATGCTTTCATCCGCACCACTGATATCCATTAATTCATTGTAGTTGCAAACATGTGCATGAGAGTCAAAATTGCCGCCATACTTTGGTAAAAGGGGGATTTTGAACTTTGCATCCGCTATACTCTCGTGGATGCGTCTAGAGAAGATGAGTCGCTTTTAAAGGCTTCATCCTCTTCAAGCGGGTAAGCCATTAGCGGATTGTAAACAACCAACATCAATGGACCAACTTCAATTATGGGCTTCATAGTCATAGACTCATAGGTTGTATTAAGTCTATGTACAATTGTGGCACTCATCAATATTTTAGCTCGTCTCTGACCTCATCTCCATGCTTGCTGACTGAGTTGATTCAAACTATTTAAGACTACACTAAAGCATTGTAGCTTTAACGTTCAATGCACATCTAGAGTCCATTATTGAGTTTTTCGGAATCTTGGTCGATCATTAGCATTTTAAAACTCTACCAATATTTCTAACTTTGTCGAGTAATTTACTAACATTATCGGAATCGTAAACCAATACTCCACATATAGATGATGGATTAGTGCCGCTTTTCGAACTCACACCTCATGAAAAAATTAGTAGAAAAATCAGGGTCTCAAATACAGTTTGAAAATTCCGCATTGAATTGTTGACGCACACAGCATACGATTCATTTAACTGATGGATCATACACCACTTATTAACTATCAAACAAATCCTCAAATAAAGTTTAAAAACCCAAGTTTCCTATTTTATTTTATTTTTATCGGCACCCCAATCTCCTATTAAATTTCCTAAATCATGCCTTTTCTTTTTCTTTTTCTTAGAGAAAAATCATGCCTAAATACACACTCATTAAACACATGTCTATATCACCGTAATTTACATGTCACGAATTATTACTTAATTTAAAAATAAAATATAAACATAAATCAATTAATAATAAAAGAGGCAGCCTCCCTGTCACGTGCCACACAGTGTACTCTGACTGGTTGTTGTTGTTCATTGCTCAGAAAATTCATCTCCTTCTTCATCTTCAACCTCCATACGTCTCTATAAAAAACCAAACCTTCCATTTTCTTCTCCAAAAATGGAAGACCCATCTTCCAAAGATGAAATCTCAAGAGTCCTCAACGTTTTACAAGCTCTAAAAAAAGCTTCTCACGACCTCCGAACTCAACCTACTCCAAAATCAAACTCATCCGCCATTGAAGCTCTGTTAGAGCTCGAAACAGAGTCCGACACGATTCTCTCCAAAGACCCACATCTAAACACCCTTTCTCATCACCTATCTCGTCTCCGAACCCTCGTTGACAACTTCCAAAAATCCCGGGGCTACAGCCTCCGAAGTTTCCTAACTCGGCGAGTTTCGACCCATTATATCTCCCGAGTCGCCGAGTCAATCGAGGATGAAATTCAAGCCTGGATTGACCGCGAGAGCATGGAGAATCTCATCACTGCAATCAAACAACCCCAGAAGATGAAGACCGAGAACGAATTGGGTCATTTGTTGACCCGGTTTGAGAAACGGATCTCTTTAGGGTTTAATCGGGAGTTGCAGGATATGGTGCTGAAGTCGAAGATTTTAGTATTGCTCGAGAGAATGATTTGTGATTCGAATTGTTCGAAGAAGATTCGAGAACAATCTGGGTTTGTTGTTGCAGGTATGATTTCATTCAATAAAGATGTTTTTGTTGGTCAAGTTCTAATGGGTCCTTTGATTCATGGACTTGTATCAATGGCGTCCTGGAAATCGATGAAGGTGTTGTGTAATCTAATTAGGCTAATTAAATCCCCATTAGTAGATGAAATCGAGTCGAATTTCGAAATCCCCAAGATCATTTCTTTCTTGGATTATAAAGATTTGGAGGTTCGTGTTACCGCGATGGATTGTGTTCTTGAAATAGGGTATTTTGGGAGGAAGGAAGCTATTGAAGCGATGTTAAAAGAGGGGTTGGTTAAGAAACTAGTGGAGTTGCAGAGGTCGGAGTTAGGGGGTGATTTGATAGATATGGGAAAGTTTGAGGATGAAAAGAGTAATTTTGTAGAGAGGTGTCCGTTTGCGAGCTGTGTGGCGAGATTTGGGGTTCAGATAGAGGTAGGGGAAGGGTTAAGGCAGAGGGAGAAAAGGGCATTTAAGCAAGAGATATTGGATAGAGTTAGAGAAGCTTGTGTTGATGATGCTGAGGCTGCTACTATTGTTGCTGAGGTTTTGTGGGGTTCTTCTCCTTGAAATACACAATTCTCAAGTTTTGATCGCTCGGGTTTATTGCAGCTAGTCCATAATAGAATTTCTCGGAATACATACGAACATTATATGGTGATTTTGATATTCATAGTCTGATATTCTTTTGTGTAAAGATAGTTTGTTTGTATATAAATTGTTGAATGGAAGTTTGATTCTTGGATCTTGATGGTTACAACTTACTAGCTTTGTAGACTTGGCTTTCGATAGCTAGTCAATTCATTTAACACAACGATTATTATTTTTACATTACAGTAAAACTTTTATATACGAATGCACCTAAAACCGTACTATGACTCCTTTGAATAACAACAATTCATTTTATCTAATTATTATCTATATAGAGGCATTATCTATTTGAACATTATTTTGTGAATAATAATGTGTCAAAATATCAAGAAATGTAGGTGGTAAGTTATTCATGAAAACTATCAAAGTTTTCATGTTATCAATACACTTACAACCGACAACATGACAAGTATAAGAAAATGTTTTTCTTTTGACAAGGAAGGATAATTATTAAGAATGTCTTTAAGAGCTAAACTGCAGGTATCAAGGGAAAAAGAGAGATGGAGTATTGCAAGGAAATTGCTAAAATTACACAAAAGAAGATTATGGAAAGGGAAAGAGACAATATTGAATATTGAGGTTTGAAAGTGTAATTTAAGAATTAGACATAAATGGATTGTATTTGCTATATAAAAAAGCAAAATTTAGGAAAGGCATATTACCCATTGATTGGCATATGCCGTTTGTGTTTTAGAATCTTTTGATTGTGTTTGTTGCATAATTATTAATTAAATAAACACGCAAACAAACATTATACGTAATCATATTAGTAATATCACTAGAAAGATACCAAATAATTTGGTTGCAGTTTCAACATGCCATAGCAAACAAATTTTATTATTTCTTTTCTTAACTTAAAATATTTTGCTAAAATATATTATTGTATTCATCAAATCATATTTATACAATTTTTTATTAAATGGTGTAGCATTATGAAAAGTTTGATATAGCATTAAATTTGATAAAAGTGGACCAAAATAGTATTTAAATATCTTTTTTAACATCAAAATGATGTTTTTTTATTTAAATAAAGAGCGGAAAGTTGACAAAAGAGGAGATATCGAGCATACCAACTAGATTGACACTTCCGACACACCGTCTCCTATCAGACCCAATAAATTAAAAAGAGAAAAGTTCAAGAACAAAAAGAAAGAAAAGTTATACAAAACGAAACTGCTCAATAAGATTACAATCATCAGAAATATATCTATCGCAGAAAGTAGGCGCAGAGTTCCACCAATTAAATTCATGATGAGATTGACCAAAACTAGCTAGATCATCTGCAATTCTATTCCTTTCTTTATAAATATGAGAAACCATGAAACACATTTTCGAAATGTAATTCAAACACTGCAACCAATCTTGTCTAAGCTCCCAAGGAACACGAGTGGATCGAGTCTTAAAAAAAGTGACGACAAATATAGAATCACGCTCAAGCCAGATGTGACGCCATCCATTATTCCGCCACAGAGATCGCATAAACTGCTGCCCGTAACTCAGCAATATGAGCGAACGAGCAACCAATAGAAAACGCAAAGCAATCCTTCGAAAAGCCTCTCGAAGTTCGAAAAATACCACCAGAACTACCACTGTAAATTGGAGAGGATATAAGTTAAGCTAATTGAAAAAAAATCAAAATTTTATTTGATTGATTTTTGGAGTCCAACTTATCATTTTATTAATACTTGAACTTTCACGAATCACATGTGTCATCTACGTATGTATTATACATTTGACCTTCACTAATAAAGGTTGATATAATTCATCTAAGTGGTTGTTTGGTATACATGCATTTATGTAGGCAATGGAAATTCTCATGATTTTCTAATATGACTAGTTGTTTGGTTAACATGAAATTGAGGAAATGGGGGAACTCAAAATTCATGGGAATTTCAAATTCCCACATAATGTGGGAAATTAATCACCCACTCCCCCCTTGGTCGTTCAAAATTCATGGGAATTTCAAATTTCCACATGTCAACCAAACACTTTAAACTATTTCCTAGGAATTGCATTAGGGAAATAATTTCCTATGAATTGGAACTTCCCACGGGAATTAAATTCCCATGTATACCAAACGACCTCTAAATATCATGTTTGACACCAATTTTTGCAACCGTTTTTTTATTTTGATTTTAGGACTAATAGTTTTTGACAATTTCTGTGTTAGTTAATGTTATGGAAATATAGGGCAAATCTTGGATCATGGGATAAATGAATGTGTATGCTTTTCACAATTCTTTTTTTCCTGAAAATCATTGAAAGTTGAGAGACAATTTTCCCGTGAAGAAACTTGAACAGAAAAAGTAGTAATTTATTTTTATATTAATTTCAAATAAGTGATTTGTGGTTTCACATTTTTGTAAATAAGGGATTGTAGTTTGCTTTTGAACAAATAAAGAACTATGGTTTTCATTGTTTGCAAAATTAAAGAAATTGTAGATTCTGTTGACGTAAATGAGGACATTTTTTGTCGAGAAAAACATTCTGATCTTAGAGCTTAATCTTACATAATCGGTCAACAGTTTGCAAAGATATATGGGTAAATAATGTTCTCAATTACGTTAACAAAATCGATTATTTCCTTAATTCTGCAAACGAAGCAAATTACAGTCTTTTATTTGCTCAAAAATAATTTACAATATTTTATTTGCAAAACCGCAAGACACTTATTTAAAATTAACCCTTTATTTTTTTTGTACTTTCTTACAGTAAAAATGGTACCAATTTTCCGCGGCCGTTTAATTTTTCTAATCAAACATCAATATTTTCTTGTTCTTCAAACAACAAACAGAGGTCTGAGAAGGAAAACAACTCAATATATAGAACGACTTTAGAGTGTAGAAAATACAATATGAAGTGCAACATCATACGTTCCACAAGTTTAAAAACAGTCATTTTTATTTTCTGTCCATTATTGCTGATAATACATCCAATTATGAATTCATCATAAAGAAAAAACATCCAATTATGAAATTAGCTTTATTTTTCCATCCCTAATCAAAATTGTAAAGAAACTAAGAATAATAAAGTCGATGCCATTATTATCTATGATTGATGAAAAAGTGTAAACCCAATTCCATTTCCAGAATGGCCTAAAAGGATTGAATTCATTAATAGAGAAAAATAATTTTGTTTTATGAAAATTGTTGCAATTTGAAAAATGTGCGGACTCACATTCTATTACTCAATCATTTTGCTACTTAATGCCAATTTTACCATATTTTCTCTATCAATCTCATTCACTTTGTTAATGACTTTTCAGTACATGTTTTGAGTTTATTAATATTTATTTTCAATTCAGTTCAACAACATTCAGCTCAATTCGGCATGATTGAGTTTAGTTAAGTTTTTCATTAATCAGTTTAGTTCAGTTCAACAACATTAATTCAATAAATAATTTAATACTGTCTATATTATATTGAAATATATTGTTTAGTCTTCATATTTTTAAGAAGTCCTTAACTTTTGTTGTATTCACATTTTAGTCTCTCAATCAATTTAAATTACCAATTTACCCTTTATTTATTAAGAGTAAATACATTTTGGTACTTGAACTTTTATGTTTACAATTTGATTCCATAATTTTTTTTCTCTATCTATGAAATGTAAATTTTTAAAAATATAAAATATAAAATGTATATTTTTAATATTGAAAATAATATTTTTGAGTGTAAATATAATTTTTAGCTATCAAAGTGTAAATATGTAAAAGTTGATGTACCAAAAATGTAGAAGGACTAAACTGTTCAATATAAAAAAAAATGTGAACCTTGTGATGTATTATTGAAATACGAATGTGTTGACTATTGAAATAAAAAATGACCAAACAATTAAATATAATGAAACTGAGGGACTATATAATTAGTTCAAAAATCAGTTTAATGGTATTTCGTTCAGTTCAGTTTAGCAGCATTCAGTTCAGTTCAATAACATTCACTTCACTTCACCTCAGCGACATTCAGTTCAGTTCAATTCGATTTAGTTTTTTCACCTCAAAAGAATGGGCCCTTAGTCGGTTACCTCTAATCTCAAACTTATAGAATATGATAAGTGGTAGAAATATTATTATGCTTCCGTATGGATTAACATCCAGGCCCAAGGTCTTAATGGCCCTTAGCCTATCTACGAACACAGATGTCACCATTCGCCTAGACGGACGAATATGCGAGCGCGTAAGGTTCGTAAAATGTCTCCCTAATCATGAAGATATGATCGAGAAATGATAGAGGAGAATTCTTAGATTAAATGCAGATAATTATCGGTTACTATCCATTTCCTTATAACAACGATATCAAGAGGGAAGAGAATCATAATCGTACTGCGGAACGATCTCTAAACCCTAATTGACACATGTATAAAAGATGTGATCAACGCATAAATATACACATTCATACTACTTTACTTGCGTTCTACTTCATGTTCCTTACTAACTAGAGCGTCGAAGAGTTACCGGACGATCACATCGCCGGTTCAGTTTTGTAGTTTTTCAGTGCAAGAAGGAAGCTAATTTTCAAGCAAGTTATTATTGGTGCGGTGATCGTGGACCTTTAATCCGAGTAAGTCATTTGTTGTAAGATTTAAAGGTTCACAATGAACACATCCCGACCTTTGGGGATGCCCGATTCAAATCAGGGAACAATATCGTCTGGCCTATCAACCACTTTGAGCGGATCTACCCCCGCGACATGAGGAATGACTACCACCCAAATAGGTTTATCAATGGCCACAGTGCATGATTTCTCCATGTCAAGAACTCGATTGTGATATGAAGGCCCATTTATGGGGTAAAAGATGAGTCAAAACTGTCGGATGCAGATTTTCTCGCCTCAATGGGTGAAGTATTGGCGAGGAATATGAGCCAGACAGAGTTTTTTCGTTGTTTTTTTTGTGTTGTCTTGCATATTTAAAGTTGTGGTAGATTATGGAGTGAGTTTCTTATCAAAAGAATTGATCTAGGCATTATTTCACAATAAATAATCATCACAAATTACATATTGAATATACTATAAATGGTAGAAATATTTGAGAGATATATTGTAGAAATATATTACAGTGACACTAAACTATAAAACTTGTCGGAATCAAAAAATATATTATGATAGAGAAGGAAAGACAAAACAAAAACAATGACAGAGCAAGAGTAGGAATTGAATGAGGAAGAAAAACGCCTTAAAATTTTTGATTGAGATGAGGATAGACAAGATGAAGAAGAAGAAAAAGAGCTGAGCAATTGAGGAAACGACATGCTCTATGCGTTGAGCAGAAATCCCAATTAAAGAAGAAACGAAAATAGCAGTACAAGGTGATTATTATAACGTTTTTATTCTATTTCATTTCCCTCCTCCTTGAATTTCATAGGATAGAGTCTTCTATAAATTGAAAAGGCAAAAAGCATTCTGAGGCCCCTGATCTTTTCATTTTCGGTGCATTAAGTCCTTGATCTTTTATTTGGATACATTAAGCCCTTGATATTTTATATTTGGTTTTATCAAGTCCTCATCTAACAAAAGTGGATGATTTGTTAACTTTCACAAATTAATAAGACCAATTGAAATATTGCGACACCTAATTAATTATAATTGACTGAATATTCATTAAATTATTCAACATTTTTTTTAAAAATGAACAAAAAGTCAGCAGTTATTGTCGTTGTTTTGCTCCCTTTCTAGTCATTTCGAAAGTGAACTCGAGGAGAATGAAAACATAGATGAAATCTAATGAGTGATTTTTGACCATGTTCTTTATGCCTTATTAGTACTTATCGGTCGTTCATTTCAATTTAATAATTTCTTTTCAGTAAATGTGCATTTTCAGTCATCAAGAATTTGGCCTTAATTTGTGGGGCGGAAATTGAAAAGAAAAACTAAGACGGAAAATAAAAGAAGAGCAAAGATGATGACGAAGAAGAAACGATTACAAAAATGAACTTCAGAGATAAAAGAGTACTAATTTGGAGAGAGACAAAGAGAAACGTTTGAGAAAGAATGTGCGACGTTACTACATTCCAATAAGCGGGAAAAATAAATTTCAAATTTAAAAAGATAATATTGTCTAGAAATGTAAGTAGAAAGCAACGTGAATCACATATATTAATCAACCCTCCTAAACGGGCTAGATTTGTAATTATGCCAGTTGTCAAAGTTAACAAATCATCCAATTTTATTAGATGGGGGCTTGATAGAACCAAAAATAAAAGATCAAGGGCTTAATGTGTTCAAATGAAAGATCAATGACTTAATACACCGAAAAATAAAAGATCAGGAGCCTCAAGATGCTTTTTGCCAATTGAAAATAGTGTTTTCAACAATATAGATAAACTATTGTGGGACATTTCTAAAATATAAGATCTCCTATCAGTAGATCATGCATTGTCGGTAACTTTTTTTTTTTCATCCGGTTTTCGAACCACATTGAGCTGACTAATCCGGATTCGGGGTGGGTCCAAGGATTATGGGATTTAAACCCCTCCCAGTCGCGGTTGTAGTATGGAGGATCGATCTGCATACCTCCCTACCAAGCGCAACCTCATGCTACCACTGCGCCAACCATTGTCGGTAATTCATACGTTGTATAAAAAAATTTACTTTTGTTATTACCTTTTATATAATAAAGGCTTAACTAGTGTCAAGCCCCTTAAATTTGGCAAATTTGAGCAACTAGTCCCCTCAACTTTAAAATGTAACAATTATCCTTTATAGTAGGCTAATTGTATTACAAAACCCCAAATTTCAAAATGTTATGATCTAGAAACCAACGTCATATATATATACTTTCGGCATCATCAATAACAACTCATCCTACTGGGTTCATTTGATTATTACCATCCTTTGCTACAACTAATCCAAATTTGTTCTTTACAAATTACCTTAAGAAAACATCCATTTAACTCAATAAATCTTCTAGATCCCCTTTTGAATCCTTCCCCTAAAGCACTACAACGAATATAATCATTTTACATCCTCTTTCAGATCATATCATTTTGAAATTTGGGGTTATGTGTTGCAATTAGTCTATTTTAGGGGGTATTTTGTTACATTTTAAAGTTGAGGGAGCTAGTTGCACAAATTTACCAAGTTTAGAGAGCTCGACACTAATTAAGCCTATAATAAATATGTTAGTAATGTTAAAAATTTATGTATAATTTTTTGTTTTAGTTCTTTTATATATATACATGGATTAAGAAAAATTTATGTTGGGGCTAAAAATTGGTTGTTTTTCCAACGGCGACCTTAATTTATATAGACATGGACTCATTTTTCAATTATGGATTGCACAATTCAGGTGGCATACTCCATATTGCGTGATTATTGTTTGACTAATTGAATGGAGTTATTTTCAATTATGAATTGCACAATTCAAGTGTCATACTTTATATATATTAGATAAATTGTATGTACCCACTACATATTAAATTTCAGTATATCTATACAAAGCAATTATATATAATATTAGAATACATCAAGATTTCATCTTGTTTTCCCTAATACTTAAATTGTTTACAAAATTATATTTACTATTCAAGTTATAGTAGTTAGTGACGAAAGAGTTTCTCAAAGTTAAAATTTATAAAGATATCTTCATCCTTAACTATGTGATAAAGAGAGTGAACGGTTTTTCATAAAAAAAAGTGAATAGTTTACCCTTGTTTTGAGTTGAGAAACAAATTTTAGCTAAACTACATTACACTGATTTAATTAAATATTAGCATATCAAAGCGAGAAGAGAAGAATAACAATTTCTTAAATTTAAAGTTATTTATTATTTTATTTGTTATACCAAACTTGATAATATATTTATGAATTTAGGTAATAATACACTACTCAATTTACTACTTATCATTGTCGCTTTACTAAATTATGTTAAATATGATATTTGTTAAAAATTATGTGAAAAAAATAAAAGATGCTTAACGCCTCCAAAATGTTGGAGTCAGCCGTGAGATCAACTTCTATCCCGCTCATCTATGGTTATAATGAATAAAGTAGATTAAAATGTTAAATATTTTCTATTTCAAATAAAAAATTGCAACTAAAACTAAAAATTTGCTAAATAATACAAATGTATTTTGTCAATAAACATATTAAGAGTGAAATTTCACCAAATTCACAAAGGTGAGTGGTTAAATGTGATCAAATAAAAAGCCTATGGCCAAGAAGTCAATGGCTAAATAGCATTGTTCTAAAATTGGCCGAGTTGACTGATTCATCGACGATTAGTCGGTAAAATTGAGAACACCATACTGATTTTCGTAAATAGGTCGTTTTAAATCGGTCAACCGATTTATGACCGATTCATCGGTCCATAACAGAAAAAATCAGCCTAAATGAGAAAAGATCGCCCAAATAAAAACGGCCCATGTAATTTTAATTAAATAATTAATTTTTAAAAATAAAATAAAAATTCATAAAAAACTAAGTAGTACGATAAATATGAACTATGAATTTGAGGAAGAAAATGAGGAATTACTTGAAAATTATGAATTTGGAGAACAAAATATGGTTGAATAAAAGTATCTAAGTATGTTATGTTAATTTGTTGGTAATTGTTTTTTTTAAGAATATTAATGTAATAAACATCAAAATATTTATGTTTCTCGACATTTTGGTATATTTTTTTTAAAGAATTATGCAATTGCACTTACATTAAATAACAAAAGAAAACCCTCTCGTCCCTGATATATTTATTATTATCATTTTGAACAAAAAATAATTATTATTTTTAGATAGCTTGGTAAATATTTTTTATTTTCTAGCATGAGCTTTTATATATTTTTTTTAAAATATTTATATTGATTTTTTTTAAATAATTTAAAAATACAAAAATTAGGGATATTCTATGATCACTTTGTTTTTCACAAAGTAACCATTACTTTGTTTTTTCAACCATTGGATCATGGGTTAAAAACTAATCCAATGGTGAAAAAGACAAAGTATAGACAAAGTAAGGAAAAAACAAAGTGACCATAGCCTACACCCAAAAATTAATATCCGATTCATCCCCACTTAATACTAATTCATTGTTTGGATACTAATAGCGCCGCATCCGTAAAACAATTTTTTAGAACACTGCTAAATACTGTGCTTTAGCCTTTATTTATTAAAAGAGCTTTTGAGTAAAAGCTATTATTTATTTTATTTTTTTTTAAGAAATTTTAGAATACTCCTGGAGTATGGGTGACGTGGTACTTCGGACCTATAATTCGATGACACGTCATATCGGTTAGTATCTAGGGTTCATCATTTAGGGTCTAGGGTTTATTTTTTGGGGTCTAGGATTTTTATTTTTGGATCTAGAATTTTATATAAATAATTAACTAAGAATTACATTTTAATTAATTACACATTGTCAAAATCTTATTGGTTAATGAGACACATGTCTACTATTCATTGGCTTGGAGTATCACGTCATCGTGCTCCAGAAGTATTCTAAAATTTCTTTTTTTTTTTAAAGCAACTTTATTGTTTATTAGTATACCTTTTCACATAATTTACTGAAAATAGAAGCCAAAAGTAAAAAGGTTTTACAAAATTTAAGATGCTGCGGTACATTAAAATAAAAAGAAAAAAGAGAATTAAGATCCAAAAAAGGTTTTAGTTAAAAAGTAAAAACAGAAAAAAAATCCAAAGTGTAAATTCGTTTTATCGAATACGAAAATGTCGTTTTCCCGGTGCTGGAAAAAAGCGAAAGAAGTTGCAAGAATCTCCGGTACCTTTACTACTATCTTACGCCTCCCTCCCATTATCTTCCCTGCTAACCTACGCCACCTCCTGCTATTATCTTCAGGTTTATCTTCTACTCTCTCTTTAGATTTGTAATCATACTTTGATTTATTTTGTTGAATTTTGTTAGATTTCATCTTCTCTGCAGGAATTCAACTGTATGATTCATTAACAACACTAAGATGGAGCAGCCATTGTTATTTCTTCGATCTATATTTGCATTGGTCCTCATCCTTGGATTAGTCAACATTGCGAGCGCCGGGATCACCAGCTCATTTATCCGCTCCGAGTGGCCTTCCGTTGATATTCCTCTTGATAATGAAGTTTTTGCTGTTCCCAATGGTTATAATGCTCCTCAACAAGTATGCTTCAACTGAATTTTGTCATCAATTTCACAGTTGTCAACATTTTAAGTTATCAAAATACCGAAAAGTATCAATTTAGACTCAACGTATGAGATGACACACCGATTTAGGCTTAACGTTTATAACATAGTGTCTGGCTAATGAGTATTATCTCCGCCAGATGGTTTCTGGTAGAAATTAGACAAATCATCACCATCAATTGTGTTTACATAACGTGTCAAATTTTGTTTTCTGAGCCTTTAGTTGTACTATTTTATAAATATTGAGCCTAAACGTTGCGTCTAAATTGGTAGCCTTTTATATGTTGATCAGAAATTGATACTGCTCAAAAACCTTAGCCCTATTTTTATACCTTATGCTTGGAATGTTTAGAAATATAGACTGATTATTATATTGGGAAAGTCATATGAGCTTGGGAAGAATGAGTGGATTGAAAGGAAGAAAAAGAGAATAGTATGTGTTGTAGTATTTTCTAGGTTAGCTTGAAGTTGAGCACTTAACTTACTTGCTATACATTGTCGTGGTACGGTAATGTAATGCAGGTTCATATAACTCAAGGTGATTACGATGGAGCAGCTGTAATAGTATCATGGGTGACACCTGATGAAAAGGGATCCAGTGTGGTACAATATGGCGTTTCAGAGAAGAAATATGAATTTAGTGCTGAGGGCACAGTGACTAACTATACCTTTTACAAATACAAGTCTGGCTATATTCATCAATGTCTCCTTCAAGGCCTTGAGGTAATATGCATTAATTTAACTGTGGAAAGAGGTTTACTGTATTACTGGCTTAATTTGCTTGAAACAGGAACAACTTCTTATCATATTTGTATAGTCGGTGGTTTTATAGCTAAACGAACTCTTAGAAAAAGGAAAAAAGGAGCAATTACTTGTAGGTCATACAATGTAGTAGATCATCCTGTAGTAATAGTACTATACTGTACATTGACTTAATGGTGTAAATACTTTCTGAAAACCTTATGCTTCCTTTCCTGCCAAATTATTGCCATTGCTATATGGTAACGATGAGGAAATTTCTGGTTCAAAACTGTCTGAATTAATAATTGGAGTTTTTTGTCATTTGCAGCATGACACCAAATATTATTACAAGATTGGAAATGATGACTCTTCTCGGGAATTTTGGTTTCAAACCCCTCCAACAGTTGGTCCGGATACTCCTTACAAGTTTGGAATCATTGGTAAGTTGCCAGTCAGAGTCTTGGGGGGAGATTTCAAAATGTGTTGTCCATAAAATAATATGATAGTGATCTGCTTTGCAATATTTGTTGGTTTTAGTGTGGAAGAATTAGTGTAGAGTTTTCATGCTGAATGAATTCCGTGCCAAGGTTTAATATCTGAAAATTGAAATTATTTTATCGTAGGATATATAATGATGGTTGCAAATACTTCAAATGGCCTGAGTTCAGAGTGAATTAGTTATTCATTATTCAATAACTATTTTGCAAACACGTGCTTATTTACAATTATAATAAAAAACAAGAATGAATTGCTTATTAAAAGCAATGGGAAAAGAAAACGAGCAGATGCTTTATCCCAGTAACATAAAAACTTGAATTAGTACCTGACAACCCAGTAAGTGTAATTTTCTTTTGTTGTAGTATGATTTGCCAAATCTCATCCTTTTCAGGGCACAACTCTATCTAACAGGTTCTCTCTTTTCTTAAAAGCCTGAACAATTGAAAGTCCTATTTTCTTTTCCTAATCTCATGTCATCTTCAACCTTTTCTTTTAATCTTTCTATCAGACTATCCATAGGGATGTTCGCAGCTTATATGTTGATTTTCTCCTGCTTTTCTTCTTGAAAACATTACTTGTCATTCATGTTATCTTTGCAAAAATGTTCTAACAACGTAATATGATTTTCTATAATATTATTCTATTTATGATTAGCTCCTTGCATGTTTCAGGTGACTTGGGGCAAACCTATAATTCCTTGTCTACTCTTGAGCATTTCATGCAGAGTGGAGCCCAGGCTGTTCTATTTGTTGGAGATCTCTCTTATGCAGATAGGTACGAGTATAATGATGTTGGTATTCGGTGGGATTCTTGGGGTCGTTTCGTTGAGAAAACTACAGCATATATACCGTGGATGTGGTCAGCTGGAAATCACGAAATAGAGTACATGCCTTACATGGTAAATGTTAGAATAATGATGAATGTTATTACCAACCGATAATGTCATTCCTGATTTCAAATTATATGCATTATTTTTTTTTGTGCACTTCACAAAATCAATTGGACTGAAACTATGAACTCAAGCCAGATTGTTAAATTCTTTTTGTAGTGTCTTTTACTGCTTATTGGTTTGTGGTTTAGTTTTTACCCTTCTATATTTCTTTTTGCTCATTCCACAGAATAGGAAAAAATCAAACAACAAAATGTCATCTTTATATAAGCTTGTGCTTTTGCATCATTAAAGAAAACATAATTTTTGTTTCAAATCTTTTGTTCATGGATCAGCCTCTGTAGATTTACCATGTTTTTCTGAAATTATTTCTTTCATGTTTGGATCATTTTGTTTAAAGTTTTTCTGTCTTTGAATTACTGCTTGAGTTTCACATTCTGTTATGCAAGCATCCCTAGTTATCAGAGAAAAAGTCTTAGCATAATACTTTCTTCTTCATTACCTAATCCCTTAATTGCAAATACATTCAGGGGGAAGTCATTCCATTCAAATCATATCTTCATCGGTATCCAACTCCTTATTTGGCCTCTAAAAGCAGCAATCCTCTCTGGTATGCCATCAGACGAGCATCTGCTCATATAATCGTGCTATCAAGCTATTCTCCTTTTGGTAACTTTCCAGTGCCTCACTGTTTATTCTCTCTCAATTTGCCATTCAGCTTGTTGATCTCAATTTTTTGAATATGTATTATAAAAAAATCAATTAAAAAAAATATATATGCTAGCAAAGAAAAAGAAATCACATTCTCTAGCTCCTTTAGTTAAAAATGCCGAAACAAGGACTCAATGATTACTTTAGCAATAAAAAAACATGCGTATAGAGTTTCTCCATCTTGTCAAGATTCACTTGTTAGTCAGCCAGTAATATGGCCCTTTGGCTCATATTGCTGTGGTAACACCTAATGTTTTTGAAAAAAAAAAAAAACTAAATTCAAGCTCTTGTACCAGTGGTCTGTCTACATTGATTTTAGGGTTAATTTCAAATAAAAGATTGTGGTTTGACTTTGAGCAAATGAAGGACCGTGGTTTGCATTGTTTGCAGAATTAAGGAAATGGTCGATTTTGTTGGCGTAAATGATGATATCTTTTGCCTAAATATTTTTACAAACCTTTGATTGGTTATGTAAGAGTGAAGATCAAAGGCTTGAAAACGTTTTTGGACAACGGTGGTCTTCGTTCACGTCAACAAAATTGACTATTTCTTTAATTTGCAAACAATGCAAACCACAGTCAGACACTTATTTGAAATTAACCCTCGATTTTATAGCTGATATGCAATTCAAGTGGCCATTTGAGACCCCTTTGTTCTTATTATCATAGGATTTTATTATTTTCTTTTTCATCATAAGAAACTTCTTATCCTTCTCTTTGCACCTTATGCTATTTTCTTTTCTGTCACAATAAATTTCGCATTGTTCGTTCATGGCAGAAACTTGTATGGAGCAAAGATTATGCTCTTGTGGTTATATTGATTTTGTATTTTTAACTTTTGAACAGTGAAATATACACCCCAGTGGGTATGGCTTAGAGAAGAACTCAAAAAGGTTAACAGGGAACAGACACCTTGGCTTATTGTCCTTATGCACGTCCCTATCTACAATAGTAATGAAGCACACTTTATGGAGGGTGAAAGTATGCGAGCAGCATTTGAAGAGTGGTTTATCGATCACAAAGTTGATGTTATTTTTGCTGGACATGTTCATGCATATGAAAGATCGGTACGGTTATCTAATGCTGTAGTTATCCTTTTCTTTTTCAAATATGGTAATTTATACTGCAATTTGTAACTGAGAAAAAGTTTTATAAGTCAGAAACTGGACAAAGATTTTTTCTTTATCGGCCATGGAACTGACTTTTTATCTGTTGAAAATTCTAGTACCGGATCTCCAATATTAACTACAATGTATCAAGTGGTGAGCGTTATCCTACAGCAGACAAATCCGCTCCAGTCTACATAACCGTTGGAGATGGAGGAAATCAAGAAGGTCTTGCTTCAAAGTAAGGAAAAGTACATAATCTAGATTCCGCCCTCCATTTGGGAAAAAAGATCAATTATAATGATCACATATCTTATGATGTTAATCAAGTATGCATTTGATTGTATGTGCCTGTAGGTTTAGAGATCCTCAACCAGATTACTCAGCATTCAGAGAAGCGAGTTACGGGCATTCAACGTTGGAGATAATGAACAGGACTCATGCAGTGTATCATTGGAACCGGAATGATGACGGCAAAAAAGTGGCGACTGATGCATTCGTATTGCACAATCAATACTGGTAAATTTTTTGTTTCTCTGTGCACTTTGATTGCTTTAAATATGGGGCGATGGTCAAATATTGAAGGTTTTACTGTTCAGGGCAAGCAATCTGAGGAGGAGAAAACTGAAGAAGCATCATGTAATAAGGACCGTTGTTGGAAAGGTTGCTTCTCAATGATCATAATCTCATGCAACTCCAGTTTAGTTATAAAACGTGCTATGTATGTACTCTGTTGTTTTCTCAAAGTAAATTAATTATTATGGTCTATTTATGTTACTGTGTGAAACATTATCTTGTTCCTTGTCTCATTGACATCAAACTGATGATAAGCATATCACTATGTTTGGCGGCTGCCTATTGTTTGAGATTTGGGAGCAATGAGTTCTCGATCTCCAGCAAACACATCTTCGTTTAAGCACCTATGATGTACATTCAAGCACTATTTGCCTCCTACTTGTCCAAAATGTTGGTTTTTGTCCCTTAGCCTATTGTTTCGTAATATTTACCTCATGGCCTATCCATAATTTTTCCCTACTGATCTATTAATTGATTTCATTTGCCTCCTAAGCGAACAAATTGGTGAATTTTCAACCAATAATTTATCATCCACGGGCTACACTAGTTAAGATTTCACCAGTTTTCATAGGCAAGAGATAGGTTAATAGACAAAACCGAACATTCTCACAGGAGGTTACTAGTTAGGGGAGAAAAAGGCAATATTTTGGGTACCTCGAGGGTGTAGTGCTTTAAGCCTTGTACATATCATGATAATACCGAACTTTTGGATCTAGTCTAGAGGGTTAGCTGGATCCTGTCCCGCTAGATCGAGTCTCCATTTTGTGCGTTGAGAATCAATAAAGAGAGTTGGAGAGTCCTCTGCTAAGATCCAGCTACCCTTTATTCTGCAGTAATACACGGGGGAACATTTTGTTCAAATCTTCTCTGAGAATTGCAGGATTCTTTGGTGAGATTTTCCACTAATGTTATCATTGATGCGTGGACATAGACATATCCATAGGTCGGGTTCAACATGTTTAAACTTAAAACTGCTCGATCCAAGCTATTCCAGCCTGCTATAATTTTATGCAAGGCTGTGGCTTGAAAATCAAATTCCAAGCCCATTCCACATAAATCCATCTCCAAAAATAAATTATTTTATTTAATAAAAAGATTAATAAAATATTTAAAATATATAGAAATAGAAACAAAGGACATAAAACAAGCACCCTAATGTCAAACGAAATAATAAAGATTTGCTAAAACTCCATTTGCACTTTCAGCTTCGGGACTTTTGTTTTCTTAATATGAGCCCACTAAATTTCTCCACATCAATCTAGTACCCATCCTTTATATCAGTCACTACAAGAAGAGAAATAAACAAAATCTGGATGCGGATTGTAAATTTTCATTATATCTATTTTCTATATAATAATACGAAATATATATGTTGATTTTTAGATAATGTATATAACATATTTAATATACCAATAAGAGTTTGCTTAAGTAGTAAGAGACTCATTCTTCTGCTTGAAAGGTTTGCGGTTCGAGTCCTCTTTTCGTCAAAATTTGGTGCCTATTAGCAGACAAATATGTAGATTCCACTATAAGCCTTCATCGAAATATGTAATTTGCTCTGGCCTTGCGACTGAGTAGGCCTACCCTTTTGCTAAACTTTTTGTTACAAAAAATAAAAATAAAACATATTTAATATTAATATATTTTCGGGTCGTGCTGAGAGCCCACAATAATTTTAATGAATCTGAAGCCCGGTAAAAAAAATAAGTGGATTTATACGGACTTAGACCAGATTATTGCCTAAGACCAACTATAGTTGTTCACGTCTGTCTAAATGAGAACGGGTTTCGATAAGTAGCTTGACCTACAAATCGATCTACATTGAAATACCGAGACTTTATTCTCTTTTACTTTAATTCAATAAAATGTTCAATAAATTTAACAAAACTTATTAGGCATTTAGTTAATAATTTAATAGATTGTTAAATATCTAACATTTAGGATCTTAAATTCCAACTGTGTAGAGTTCCCACTTAAGCTCAGGTTAAACTTACAACATTAACAAGTAAAGCTTGAAGTTGTATTTTATTTATTATTTTTGTTAAAAGCAAAAAGGAACAAAAACTGAAAAACGACGGGTAAATGATACACGTGTTAAATCATATTTAAGTAAACCGGCAATCTTTAGAGGAGTGCTTTGCAAAATTGTAAGACCAACAGGGTGCAACAAGCCATTTTGCCCGTAGATATGGACAACTTTTGTATAAAGGCGATTGTGAACATACTTCTACATCCGTAAGTTAAAATATTACAGGCTAGATGCGAGTTGGAGGAGGTTCGCATGATCTCATAATCACTTTCCACAATTTAATTAGAAATTCTTAATTAATGAGCAACAGTGGTGCTTAAAAGAATACCATAAAACTGTCATAAAGAGTTAATAAGAACATCAAATTAATGTACAAATCATTCCTCTTGAAAAGCTCTCGAATAGATTCGGGTTTTTTTCTTCAAGAGAAAAAGAAAACGGCGATTTAACTGTTTTTTAATTGATAAAAGTGAAACTTTTATAAAAAAAAAAAAAAGAAAAAAATATAACACATTTGGGCCTCCAAAGTTTAAGTTTTCTCTCTCTACGTGGAGTTTTTTTTTTTTTGGGAGTGATCCATGCATGAGTGTTTTGAAAGATGATAAAATAAAAGCATTGGAACCAAATGAGATCCTATAGATTATGTATACAAAAATAAAAAAAGAAGTGGGAATTATTAATATTATCCAATGTATGACGTTGGATTCCGAGAATGTGGTCGTATAAAATTACGTCGCAGCTCTGTCACCACTTGCACTACCTTATCATCATCATCATCATCACTCCTCCAGTCCAGTCCCTGCTATATTATCTTCAGGTTCTTCTTCTTCTTCTTCTTCTTCTTCTCTCTATAAATTTGTAATCATATTTTTTTTGTTAATCCATACTCAAATTTGTTGCATTGCAGGTAATTCAATATTTTTGATCGATTATTAAGATGGAGCAGCAGCCATTGTTATTGCTGAGATTCATTTTGACGTTCTCCTTCTTCCTTGGATTCGTGAAGGCCGGGATCACGAGTTCATTTATCAGGTCCGAGTGGCCATCGATTGATATTCCTCTTGATAATGAAGTTTTTGCTGTTCCCAAGGGTTATAATGCACCTCAACAAGTATGCTATGCTATCAACATTTACTATATATGTCATATCAATTTTATGTTTTCTTGTGCTTAATCTTATTGTTCGTTCCCGCGGATTCCTGTGAATTTAACAAAGCTAGTGAATTCTTGGTGCTGGTTTCCATGGCAGAATCAGTACATGAGAATAGTATTTGTTGGTTCTAGTTTCGTGTTAAGGTGTACATTAGTCGTTCTCTAACTTTACATTGTCTCGGTATACTGTAATGCAGGTTCATATAACCCAAGGTGATTACAATGGAACTGCTGTCATTGTATCATGGGTCACACCTGATGAAATCGGGTCCAATGTCGTGAAATATGGCATCTCGGATAAGAAATATGATTTCAATGCTGAGGGCACAGCGATGTACTATACCTTTTTCAAATACAAGTCTGGCTATATCCATCATTGTCTCCTTGATGCCCTTGAGGTAATGCTAAATTGAACTGTTGAAAGTTGATATAAAATGCTCGTTTTACGTTGCACAATCATTCTTTGATTACTTTACTATTGCACGCATTGAACACATCAAGAAAAACCTCTGCTTTCTTTCCTGCCAAATTTGTTGTGTTGGTTTTTGGATCTTAATTTGTCTGATTAAATACCCTGTCTAAAAATGATATGGTAATGATGAGGAACTTCTAGCTTAAATGTGACTTAATCACTAGAGTTTTTCCTTATTTCCAGTATGACACCAAATATTATTACAAGATCGGGAATGATGATTCTTCTCGGGAGTTTTGGTTTCAAACACCTCCAAAGGTTAACCCAGATGCTCCTTACAAGTTTGGAATAATTGGTAAGTTGCCAGTCAGATGTTTTATCCCAGTAAAACTACGAACTTGAGTTAGTACCATTACCATATAAACCAGTTGGTATAATTTCTGTGTCATAGCATGATTTGCCAAATGCCTTCCTTTTAAGGGCACATATCTCTCTATCTAATAGGATTTCTCTTTTCTTAAAAGTCTGAACTGTTAAGCCTCCTAATCTCATGTCACCTTCAACGTTTTTAGACTATATCGATAGATGACGATTGCTCCTGCTTCACTCCTAGAAAACATTACTTGTGATTCATGTCATCTTTGCATACATGGTCTAACAACGTGATTTGGTTTTTCTAAAATATCATTCTATTGCCAGGTGACTTGGGGCAGACCTATAATTCCTTGTCTACTCTTGAGCATTTCATGAAGAGTGGAGCCCAGGCTGTTTTATTTGTTGGAGACCTCTCTTATGCGGATAGGTACCAGTATAACGATGTCGGTATTCGGTGGGATTCATGGGGTCGTTTCATGGAAAGAAGTGCAGCATATCAACCCTGGTTTTGGTCGGTTGGAAATCACGAAATAGAGTACATGCCTTACATGGTAAAATGTCAGTATGATTATCATTATTAAACTACTTAATAATAAATGACTACTGACTGATAATATATATGCTGTTTTGAAATTATATGCAATTTTTGGTGCACTTCACTAAATTAATTGGACTGAAAAATGAGCATTGGCTGGATAATTGACAAGCCAGTTAATCTACTCTTTTTGAATCGTTATTTACTGCTTATTGGTTTTGTACTTTTTTTAGTTTTTTTCCCTTTAATATTACTTTTTGCTCATTCCACCGAATAGAAAAGAAAAAAAAATATCACCTTATATATAAGGTTTTGCTTTGAATCATTAAAGAAAACATGTTTTTATTTCAAACTTTTGTTCATGGATCAGCCTTTGTACATTTACCATGTTTTTTTTTTTAATATAGCTATTTGTTTCATGTTTCAATTTCACTTTCAATTGCTACTTGATTTCTTCAGCTCGTTTTTTTAGTTTCAATGGTTATTGTTTAAAGAGGTAGAAAAGGTCTTAGTGTGGTTCTTTCTTCTTTATTTCCTAATCCCTTAATTGTAAATACATCAGGGGGAAGTCATTCCTTTCAAATCATATCTTCATCGGTATCCAACTCCTTATTTGGCCTCTAAAAGCAGCAATCCTCTCTGGTATGCCATCAGACGAGCATCTGCTCATATAATCGTTCTATCAAGCTATTCTCCCTTTGGTAACTTTCTAGTCCCTCACTGTTTATTTTGTTATATAATTCCCATTTATCACTCGGCATGTAATCACATTTTTAGATATATATTATGAAAAAAGAACTCACATTTTCTAGCTCCTTTACAGCTCTATATTGCCGGAAGGACCATAAGAATTTTACTCAAATTGAATTCTTTAGCAAAAAACCATGCATATAGAGTTTCTGCCTTTTGCCAAAACTCACTAGTTTGTAAACCATTGACTCGGGGGATTATATAGCTGTTATGCATTGGAGAGCCATTTGAGACCCCTCCTTTTATTTGCACTTGATGCTATTTTCTCTTCTCTCTCACACTACAAACTTTGTATTCTCTCCTTAGTAGCAAAAGCTTTCTCCGGAGCAAAGATTATATTCATGTGAATCATACTGGGTTTGTTTTTTTACTTTTCAACAGTGAAATATACACCCCAATGGATATGGCTTAGAGAAGAACTCAAAAAGGTTAACAGGGAACAGACACCTTGGCTTATTATAGTTATGCACGTCCCTATCTACAATAGTAATGAAAAGCACTTTATGGAGGGTGAAAGTATGCGAGCAGCCTTTGAAGCTTGGTTTATCCATCACAAAGTCGACGTAATTTTTGCTGGTCATGTTCATGCATATGAAAGATCGGTAGGGTATCTACTGCTTTCGCTATCCGTTTTGTATATTTTTTTGCAATATGGTAAATTATACTGCAATTTGGAACTGAAAAAAGATTCTACGAGTCAGCATTATTGATATAGATAAAGATTTTGGTTTTCTTTATGAGCCATGAAGACTGATTCCTTCTCTGTTTGAAATTCTAGTACCGAATCTCCAATATTCACTATAATGTATCAAGTGGTGAGCGTTATCCTAAACCAGACAAATCTGCTCCAGTCTACATTACCGTTGGAGATGGAGGAAATAAAGGTGGTCTTAATGGAAAGTAAGGCAAATTACATAATTTCACCGTCCATTTTGGATTTTTTAAAAATATCCAAGATGGCTAATGCTAAAGAGTGTGTCGTCTAATTTGCTATAAATTTGAGTTGGATGATCACATAACTTTTCATTTTAATAAAGTACGTATTTGATTGTATGTCCCTGTAGATTTATAGATCCTCAACCAGATTACTCGGCATTCAGAGAAGCGAGTTATGGGCATTCAACGTTGGAGATAAAGAACAGGACTCATGCAGTATATCATTGGAACCGGAATGATGACGGTAAAAAAGTGGCAACTGATGCATTCGTATTGCACAATCAATACTGGTAAGTTTAGCTTTCCCTATGCACACTATGAATTGCTAACTAATTATAGATGGCAAGATGTTTAAGGATTGAAGGAGTTATTGTGCAGGGCAAGCAAGCTGAGAAGGAAAAAATTGAAGAAGCATCATTTAGTAAGGAGCATGATTGGAAAGGTTGCTTCTCACTGATCTTCTTCTCATGTAAGTTCAGTAAAACATGTTATTCTTATGTACTTTGTTGTTTTCTCAAATTCATCTAATTATTGTGTAATCTACCTTAGTGTTACTCAATGAGAATATTCTCACGGATGTTCAAGGTCGATTTATAGCGACTGACATGAAGTAGAGCTTCCATAAACAAGCTTCCTTATCATGATATCAATAACATCCTCCACGAGCGCGACATGCTGACGACATCAGCTCGTTTGGAACGTGAGGTCTCCATCATGGTTGAGCTATAACATTTAAGTTTCCTTTGTTGTTTTAGTAAAGGGTATTTTGAGGATTAACATTAAGGTTTGTAAAGAATAAAGACGAGCGTTCCCCAATCCACCATCAGCTAGCATTTCGCAGTAATATAAATATGTTTCATTGACACCCAAATGATTGAATTCATTAAAATCAATTTTGGCTGACCATTCTGATATAACTTTCGAGTCCGAAGGACCTCATGAATCCAATCCTTATTAAACCCCATGCCATCTTGCCCAACATAGATGCATTCAAATTTTTCAGATTTTTGGCTCCCAAACTGTCAGAGTGCATAGTTTCAAGGGAATTGAGATCAGTTTTTGTTCACTCACCGAGACCGTCCAAATGTAGGGTTCTTGATTTTGTGAGAGGTTCTATAACATCATTGCGTGACATGTTCCGCCATAGATAAAGATTTCCCCTTTCAATTAGAAAGCTGAACAGAAATTTGTCTGCTGTAAGCTGCAAATTAGGCCCTCGGAGTGCCCCAAAAAGTGGAACCTCTAAATATTTGAATGGTAGTTTGTCCCAGTCGCAACAATTGATAGTCGGTTAGCAAGAATGTTCTAATTATCCTGTAGCCTTAGTTACTAATAACAATACACCTGAAATCTTCCATGTTTACCTCCCCTTTAATTGTCGATAATAATATCATTAAATTCTAAGTTGAGCCCTGGATAAATGCGGAGAATATTTGTTGTCTCTGTTTGTCTCTTTTCATGTCTTCCATTCATTTTGTGACGAGTGTCATACTAATTTGCAGTTTATAGCAAACAAATTTCTGTTGTGCTTACGAACTCTGAAAGGGGAAATCTTTTTTTTTTGGTTCCTTCGTAGGTTTTTTTTAATAATTTTGCATATGAGACTTGCGTCATTTTAGTAGAAACAGAGGGGTATGAGGTAGAATTATTGAAAGAAACACTTCACGAGATGCAGATCTGTAAGAAAACTCAAAAAGTCGACGGAACTATCATTGGAAGAGACAGAAATCGGAACTGTGATTTCGGAAGGGAAAGAAGATGATGGAGGAAGAACATAGAGCTGTCTTGATTAACGGCTGTCGAACAAAATTGAAAGACCTAATTGATTTTCATTATCAGAATGTATAACTTATTATCAGTAGCTAAATACCAAACTCTACCTTTCACTAAACGGCTAACCTTTTCAATTTTATAGATTCTGGCCAAGGGAAGTCCAGCCTCCGATCAACTAAAGTCTGAGGATCTAAAATGTAAGTTAGAAACACATGTATAGAAAAAAGAATTACATTTCAAAATATCTTAATTGCATCTTTTTCAAACCTGCATAAATGTTAAAGGTAGTCTATCTTTTTTAGTACGGATGAAATCGTAGAAATGTATAGGTAGGGAGCATTTGTGGAACACTAATTGTGGACAAGAAGATCAAAAACAATGAGATATATATTCTCTTTTTGAACCCTGCAGCCAGAGATTGATATGTATTCTCTTCCCTAATGGAGAGAAAATAATTTATGTACAACTGAAAAATCGCTCTCACAAAATCACAAAAATCTTATTGATAAATAGATTGTAAACCTGGAATTGTAATATACGACATGTATGGACACTCGGACTCAGGTGGAATCTCGATAAATAGATTGTGGAATCCACTTGAGGCTCAAATATAATGATCCAGACTTAGCCCCCTCTACTGGAAACTTGTCTTTATATTCACCCTCCACTATTACTTTCGTCAATGTCAGGATACATCTTCCCATGTAGTCCTGCATTATACAAAAATCATATCAAATCCATATACACAATCTTTTGACCATCGGTGCACTTTATTGTTACCCTATTTTTGGTTCAATAGTGAGACATTCTACTTTAAAGTTTAGACCTATGATTCAAAAATACACAGTTTGAGGAACCATCTGTTGAATAAATAGAAAATTATGATCTCCTACAAGCCAACTGCGATTTACCAGATCCGTTCACAAACAAAGCACAACAGTCATAAATATTGCAACAATAAAAAATGATAGTTTTACCTTGCCAAATGTGTCGTGATCATAAACTTCAGCGATTAGCATTTCATGTAGTCCATCCTCAACAACAAAATCAAATGTTTGATTCCAGACGGGGTTCAAACTGTCATTCACTACCTGAAAAAGGAGAAATTAGTGCCTGTAACCATAAATATTACAAACTCGTATCAGTTCAGAGGAGCATAATTTCTTCATATTCATAAAACATTAATGGGTGTGTGAATAAATGAAACTAACGCCTAGCTAAATACAGCAATGACATCTACTAAGAATCTAAAATGACCCAATTTTTTGACAGAGGAAACTAACAGAAGGCAATTTTAAGTATTTACTATAGAACAGTAAATAAATTCTAGAACTTTATTTCAGAGGAGAGCCTAATGATCTATTGATATGTCAACTTGCACAATCACAAACCCATGTGTATTACCACTTTGCAACAGATCACTTGAATCAGAAGATCCTAAAGAATAAAATACTTGGTAAATTATAGATACCACAGCTGCTAAAGAACAAGTAACCATAAACAGAGGGTTAATGCAAAAATCAAGACAAGTCTTATGCATGGAATAGAAGAACTCAATCAAAATAAATTATTGTTACTGCAATAGCATCACTAACCCTGGTTTGATTTTTTGTCCCAGCCTTCTTCATTGTGAGAATCACAAAGGGGTCAGACTTTCCCATTAAATCAACTGAAGGCAAGTCTTCGGCAGATATCACGGTTACAGAAAGAACTCCTCTAATAATTACATCCTTTCTCCGTGAATTTCCATTTCCAGCAACTTCTTTCCCATCACTGCTTTTAAGAATTTTTTCCAAGGAGGTCATATTATCATTAGAAGCAAATGGATTGCCATTCTCCATTTCAAAAGGAAAATACAAAAGCTCCAAGTGAACCTACAACAGTACAAACAAAAAATAAGACAACCATTAAAGGCCCCAGCATATATTGAATAGACAGCTTTTTCATATGCAACTTCGATGGTACCGTGCTAGAGAAATGAAAATGATATAAAGCCGCAAAATTTAGTCACAGTTGCATGACATGATTGTCCAAGCAGCTTAAGTTTCTTAAATTTAAGCTTAGAACTGAGTACTATTTTTAGTCAGCAGTTGTTCAATGCTCATTACTTTAACAGCCTTCTGGTACAAGCATCAGCATATGTTTTCCATGTTTCTCTGTGCATTAGATGTGGTTAAAAACTGTCATGGAACCATATGAACCAAAAACTTAAGCTGATAGTTAAGGCTAAAAATAATATTTATATTAACATATGCCACTCTGCGCAAGAATGCCTTGGGCTTGACACGTATACAACATAGGTCCATCTTACCATGTGCCGAAATTTCACCGATTAATGAGGATTCCAACTCTTGACCACTGGTCTAAGAGGCTCTAATATCATATCATGGAACCATTTGAACTGAAAGTCTAAGCTAATAGTTAAGGCTCAATAATAGCTTTCATTTAACGTCTTATAAAAACTAAGTGGGCTGATGATTAATTTTTCTATAAAATGTTAAAATAACCATGCATATGGTACCAACACTGGATAAACACATCCTTGTCAACAAAATAGAGGATGAAAGAAAAATGTTAAACTGGCAGCAAAAGACTTCCCTCTATTCAAAAGAATAATATGTTAATGTGCTGCTGTATAGAGAAACACGCAGTACAGGCATACTTTGCATTATCACATGATTCCAAGACCACACACACACACAAAAAAAAACAACAACTAGGAATTGCAAGTAGAGTTAATAACCTATTCACAAGGATGGCATATGGCACGAAGGACACCTGATAAAATATTAATAGATAGTAAAAACCTACATGAACATCTTGATTCTAGCCAATTGATTCAGGTAGTAAAGTTTTCAATTTTTCGACTAATAGTAACATTTGAACACAATTTATAACAATAGATAAGAGGGCGGAAATGACGACAAGGAATATGCAAAACAAGAACCAAGTACTCATACGAAGAAAAAGAAATGCTGCATAATACTGACGTAATCCGTTTCTGAAGCAGCAAAGTAACAATCTTACCTGCCCCCTGCTTTTATTATCCCTTTGAACTTCCAAATCTTTCACCAGATTCAACCACACATCTTTTACTTTACCAGGTTGAAGTTCACATAGCTGCACTTGAGCACATCCAAGGAGCTCAGATGCTTGCAATCCTTCATCATCAAAGATCTTTACCACCAAGTGTTGAGTTGATGCATCTTCAACAACAAATTCATAGTGTTCATTCCAGATTGGATTTAGATCGTTGTTCTGTGACGAAAAGAACAATAAATTCCTTTCAGATCAAGTAAGATAAACAAGTAACATACAAAATCTTAGGAAATCCTACAATTGTTTTACTGGTTTTTATTCTATCACGCAGGGGACGTATGTACAGTTCAGCAAAGGGATCTGATTTCCCAATAAGATCTTTGTTTGTCAAATCCTTTGCTTGCACGAGCTTCACTTCCAATGTTCCAACAGGCTTTAACTCCAAATAACTGAGCAACAAAACACATCAGTTTCTTTCATGATCTGATAGAAAAAAAAAATTACAAACCAATACACAACAGATATCACAAAAACTGGCCCACCCTCCCAGGCTGAGAAAAGGGGGGAAAAAACCCCACAAACACCTCACTGAATTGTTCAGTCAAGCCGTTGGCCCATCTCACTTTCTTTTCTAAAGAGTATAAGTATATGTGTAAAATTTTGATATGGTACATGACTACATGTTGAATATTTCTCAATTGACCCCCTAAATCCGACACTTCCTCTACATATTTATGTATTTCCCTTTGGCTCCCCTAGAAAAATGGTCTAGCACTGCGGCTGGGCTGTAAATATCAAGCTATAACTAGTAGCCCTCTGAACAACTGAATGCAATTATTAAGATACATGATGTACTAGATGGCTACCCCACTTCATAGCATGATTATCAATATTCATAACTTTCTTGACAAGCATTACTAGTATCGAAAGAGCTCAACATGATACTGAGATACCTGTAGTCCCCAGGTATAATTGGAATAACTTTCCGAGTAGGCCAGGTAATAGCATCTTCAATTGCATCCCTAATCGTTCCCTGTATAGTTAAACGAGTGATTTTATGAAATGTGAAGAAGAAATCCGGAAACTATACCTTCAATCTATAGTGTTGTAACTGAAATCAATTTTCCCCATTCCAACAGAATATATAAGTATTTCATCCATTGGATGTGTAGTTGCATATATAAATATAAACAGATGTTGTTACCAAAAAATATAAACAGATGTTGTTACCAAAAAATATAAACAGATGAAGTCAACACTGAGTTTTTAGTTTTAAAGAATCCAAGACCCCGAAAACTATTATCATGTTTACGCTGATAAAATGGAACAGTAATGCAAGTGATGCAATAAAATAATAATACAGCATCAATATGTTAGGAAAGATAATAAGATTGCAGAAACCTCAATAGCATCATATATTCCAGGAATCTTTGATATGTCGCCGCCAATAACTTTAAGTGTAAAATCCATTTTTTTCTGTAAAAAAGAAAAAAAAAGTCAACCAGACATATGAGTTCCTCATCCCTTTTCTCCATCAGCATGTTTTCATGAAACTGCAAGCAAGCTAGAACTGATTCTGTTACTTCAAGATCTTTTTTGTGTCCCAGTAACATAAAATTCAAGCTATATGTTGTTTATGCTTAGATTTTGACTCCATAACATCACATAACAATTTTATTTGGGGCTTTCTACTCCCGCAACCCCTTCAATGATTTATCAAAGGATATAAAGGATATATTCATAAACATTAACAGAGCTACACAAATTGAGCCCTTAAAACCCCCTTGCATCCTTGTTTTTCAAAATCATCATTTTCTGTAATGGAGTTGAAAAGGCATCATCATCTATTCCTGTTAATATTTCAACATATTTTTTTGTTATCTCATCATATTTTTTGCTTTAGAACAGATGACTTTGAGTGCATGAATGATCTTTTACTTTTAGTTCTACAATTAAATTTATTAAATTAACATAAATAATAATTATCAATAACATTATCTCAATATCTGAACATTTAACTGAAACTTATACTTAAGGTATGTAGAGGGACAATACATAAATTTACTCATCAATCACCTATATTTGATTATTAGACAGTCATATATTTTGGTGTAGACCAAGTGGTACTCAATAATAGATATTATTTCTTACTTACATTAAGCTCCAAATAATAATAATAATAATAAATAACAATAATAATAAAACACAATAAAAATATGTAAATGCAAGTTTATTGTAATATATTTGCAAACTGGCATAAAAATTGTTGTATTACATGAAAGGACTAAGCTGTGATGCTTTTTCAAATATCATGGAGCAAAATGTAAATTTTGAATACGATAAGAACAAAGTGTTACAAGGTCAAATAAAAGGGTTGTAATGTAAAGGTTAATTTAGGACTTACTTATTCAACTATTTTGGATGCAAATTTCATTGGAATCAAACCTACCTGCTGTAATTGTGATTAACCATATAATTAAGGAATGATATTAAGAGACTGTAACAGGCTTTTGATTGTGAAATAGGAGAGGGGAGTCATACAAGTACACAATCTTCTCATATCTTGATGTGGTTGCATAAATCAAAAGTGAATTGCTTGACAGCTATCTAGAGACCACTCAACTTCACCTGAGATCTATGGGAAAATCAACTTGCGAATGATATCTTTTTACATGAAAGATCTGTGCATATGTTCATGCTTCTCTCCATCTAACTCAACACTCTCTATCTCTCTCTCAATCTCTGAGACTACAGGTGCTTGTTGTGTGTGCATGTGCAAAGGTATCTTTCACAAATAACAAAATCAGAAACTTCCAAGACTTAAAACAGATAGCATACCTTGTGTCGCAGTGAAAAACAAACAGCTCCAAAGCAAGGTAACTCAGCAACTAAAGGCTGAAAAATCAATCTGAACACCCCAGTAAATCCCAAATCTTTCACCTGAAAGGAGATGAAACGACAAATCATGATTTTATCTAATCAACAAATATAGCAGAATGCAGAAGCAGACATCAGTCGAGAAACAAGAAAGCAAACAGAAATGTCAAGAAGAGTTGAAAACTGGATCCAGATCCAATGTATTGAGAACTATTTTCACAATGACAAAAGAACAAGATGTTATCAGGTTCTGGCAAATGTAAATCTTTGTTTACTCTTTGAATAATGTATACTCGAAGCTACATAACTCATCCCAATTGGAAAGCCCCAAATGAGGAAGCCCTTTCGAACGTCTTGCAAAATTAGGAGAGTGATGAGTGATGATTGCTGAATTTAAAGACTTTTGATGAGAAGTAGCTATTAGTCAACTAAGGATTTACTATTAAGGTGAATGCTTGAGCTTTAAGATATGGTGTTTATTGCATGTTCGAATTACAATTCAGAATATTGTCATGATTTAGTATTTATTTCATGTTGACTTTAGAATGCAGAATTTCGTATATTTTAAATATTATCATATCTAGTTTATTCTAACCTTGCGTCCCTCACGCGCACACTTGCGACTTAGTATGGCATGCGCCTTTAATAACTGTTTATTCCCAACTAGGTCTTCATTTGATTGAAAGCAAGCAAGGGCTGCATGTTATACAGAGCTTTGTCCTTGATGCAATCAGTTCAAGATTTTGTGTGTTTTTATTGATCTCTTCCAAAATGTTTATCAAGCCAAAAATACATTATCCTACTGAAATATGGACCAAAATGCACAGCCCAATAGCCCTATTAATACCTGTAGAAAAGATCTTTGAAGAAATTACATATAACCTGCCCCATCTTCTGGCTACCTCCGTATTAAGCTATCAACACTAATTAACCATCCTTCTTTACCTAACATACACAAATTTTTCTCTTAGCAAGCTGACAACTTAATAGTGGAGACATCCTCTTTAATTTTCGACTATCTCCAATTTTCTCATAAAGCTGCGGATGTTAACAACCTATAAGAAGATTCAATAACTCATACAACACCAGCAGTATAATCTCTATACAGTTGTGAATGCATGGTTATGAGCAAGTTTTTGGGCTCTTCAAATAAGATTTCTAAGGACAACTGAAATTTTTCCAGTAGTCAATAACTTTTTTCAACGGGCTATCTATACTTAGCAACTTCGGAATTCATGCTAAAGAAATGTGGAAACTGCAGTTAAAATAAATAAACGAAAAAACACTGAGGCATAGATCATTGACTTTCCTTTACCAGGCAAACTCTTAGAAAACCATCTAGTAGACTAGTATGAAGTCAATGAAATTTACAAAATTACAATTTATGGAATGCAACATGGAATAAAGATTGCAACACATTGAGAGGCTAAAGATGCTTCATTACTTGAATAATAGTATAGGTGAAGCAGTAGCATGAAGATCATACGTCAAACGAAATACTGATGGTTCTCCAATAGATTGTTCTTAAAAAATACTCAAAAATGTCTATTAAGAAAAGCAACAAATGCCGAAAAAATTACCTGCACAGGAAGCGACACACCAAGCCTAGTCTTGATACCAAGTATTATGTTTGGATTCCCATCCCAATTCATTTCCAACTCCATTGTAACGCCGTTCTTCTCTCCACCTTCAATAATTGAAATTCCTAAAAACAACAACAATGATTTGTAAGAATCTTAAGATGAATAATGATCACCAATTTGTTTAATGTTCAGAGAGTCCTCTGCCACAATGTGACAATACACAAAATATCTACTCTAGCTCATCTAATGTGTCTTCAAGAACAAGAAAATGTCAACATGGTTTTCATGGCCAAGCAAGAGATTCAGATAACCACAAAAGGCCAAACCTACATGATTCTAATTTCAAATGAATACTGATACTGCAAGTTGATCAAACAAAATTCAGTGTAGAAAGAACTGAATCTATTAATAACATAAATGGACCCCTTTTCCTTGATCAAAGAATCAAAACTGACCTGTGAACTGTGGTGCAATAGTTCCAAGAGTAAACTTGGAAAACTTAAGAGACGACAGCACCATCGGCCTATATTGCTCAAGAACAGGTTCAACTGAAGCCTTTATCAATTCAGACGCAGCCTACAAACATCAAAATATCGAGACACACATATAGTCCTATCAAAAGAACAACACAAAGAAACAGTAACTTAAAACCTGCATTTCATCTAGAAAACACTATATAGAGCCTATAGAAATTACTTAATCCCCTAAACCTAATGTCTCATACATCCACTTCAAAACTGAAAAAACAGATCGAAAAAAAAGCGTTTATCAACTCAGACGCAGCCTACAAACATCAAAATATCGACACACGTATATAGTCCTATCAAAAGAATAACACAAACAAACAGTAACTTCAAACCTGCATTTCATTTACAAAACACTATCCACAACCTATAGAAACTACTTAATTGCGTAAACCTAGTGTGTCCTCATACATCGACTTAAAAATGAGATCGAAAAAAAGCTCTTACATCATTGACATAGGGCCAGATCTTAGTAAGATGTTGATTAAGCCAAGTCAACTGAAGAAATGCAAAATGAATCGAATCAGTAACATAGAAATCGCAAATACGAAAAACAGAAGAGTAAATTGAGAGCATAACTTCTGTTTTTCGGAGAAGACGACCCAGGGAGGATAGAATTGAGGAGGCAATATCTTTTTAGAGTCCTCCACCGTTATTCTCGCGAACGCAGCAACCGTATGTGCCTGAAATTCAACATCAGAAAACCAAAACAAGAAATGCTAAGCAGAAAATAAAATAATATACTGACGAGCTGAGTGCGGAACTTGGATCGGCCATTCTCAGAGCGAACAAAGGCAACTATAAGGAGAAGGCCGACGACGAGGCCGATAACTAAGCCGAAGAAAAACGACATTGAAGGAAGAAAACAGTACTGAGATTGGATGAGAAGAGTGAAGAAGACGAAGAAGAGTATTATTATGAGGGCTCTCTGGAGAAAAGAGAGGTTAATTAGTTAGAGAGAGTGATTAGGGAGGAGATTAAGATGAGATTAAGCTCAAAAAGTGAGCTACAGATTGTGATTACGGGGAAATCAAAGAAGACAAAACGATTTTATTGCATAGTATCGCACTATGCTATGCTGCCAAGAAAAAAGTAAGAGAAAGGTCGTTGCCGACCAACACCTAAAGAAACTCCTCATTTTTTACTTTACTTTACTTATAACACTATCATTTTTCCACCTCGCCATCTTTTTTTTTTTTCTATTTTCTTATTTTCGGACAACTTGTTTCTCCTAATTTATAAATTTAATTTACCACCAGGAAAAATTGAATATTTTTTGGTGAAAACAAAATAAATCCCATAAAAAAAAAAAAAAAAACCGAAAACAAAATTACTCAACCGTTCTTGAGATTTGAAACCTTTATAATCTTCATTCAGTAAATTAAGAAGTTCTAATAAGGCTTTTTTAAGCATCAAAGTGTTGATTGGACAAGAATGAACAAGCTATACACGTGATATTATCAAATTTTACAAAACATTATGAATAACACTTGTAGGAGAACGATTATGATGATGTGATGGAAAAACATACTTAAAATAAGTTACAACTCTACTACAATTAAAATCTAACCACTAGATTTTTTAAAACCTATATCAAGTAGATATTTGATTAAAAAAAAATAAAAGTCTCGAGCATCCATTGGAAATAAGTAAACTTTTTTTTATAAAAAGTAAATGTAGATATATGTTTATAAAGTTTAAAGTTGGATAAAGTATAAAAAATGGTAATGTGATTTGAGTTTAAATATGTGAATTTTTTTTAACATGTTAATATTTTGGGATCTTGTTTGCAAATGGTGCAAACCACAATATCTTTATTTGTACAATTTGAAACCACAAGATCATGTTTGCAAAAGACTCAAATCACAAAAATTTTTATCCAATTTACCGGTGCAGCCAATTTTATTTTATTTTATTATCATTATTGTTATTGAGTTTAGGTGGCTGAATCCTTTAATCTTCGAGAAAAATAGATAATCAGAACTATTATTACTAGAGGTGGTTAGCCACCAAAGAGGGGATTAGAGCCTTTAAAACCTGTACCTGCCTTCACCACTGGTTCAACTAGTAATAGAGACAAGTCCATAAGTGTTGAGAAATATATATTTTACAAATCAATTGGGTTAACAATGAATTAAAATCATCAAATTTGTTTCATTTGGTAAATATCACTCATTCCCAGCATGTCCATGTTTGGGCCTAACGGGCTTTTTAAATAAATCTCTTGATTCATCCTGCTAGTAAAGCGGGCTCGTGATGCAAATCAAATTTAAAATCTAGAGAGATTTTAGTATATTCTTGGAGCACGATGACGTGGTACTCCAAACCAATAAATGGTTGACATATGTTATATCAACTAATAAGATTTTGACAATGTGTAATTAATTAAAAAATTATTTTTAGTGAATAATTTATATAAAATTCTAGACCCTAAAATAAAAACACTAGACCCTAAAAACTAAATCCTAGACCCTAAATCATCGACCCTAGATACAAACATATGTGACGTGTCATCGAATTATTAATCCGGAGTACCACGTCATCCGTACTCCATGAGTATTTCAAAATTTCTCCTAAAATCTAATCTCAAAATCTAGCCTAGTAAAGCTCACCTCCACACAAAAAAAAAAAAAAAATTATATAATCATTTGTCTTTTTTGGTAAGGAGGGAGGGTGAAGAAACCCCAAACAAAAGAAAACAAACAAAACAAAAAGACTAAACTAGCATCAAACTCTCCGCATAAAACTTGTGTCACTCAAGTCTGCAAAGAGAATATCCTGAATGTCTACAGGAGGCACATCACACTCGTGATGACCCAAAGGAAAAGTCTCTGCGAAATTCGCCATCCAGTCCACTGTTTTATTACCCTCACGATAAGTGTGTCGGATTTGAATATCCCAATCATTCTTCAACAAATTTTTACATCCATCAATAATCCAATGATATCTATGCATCACAATCTCCGCACGCTCCTTCAGTCGCACAACGACTTGAGAATCCACTTCAACAATGTCCCGCCTGAAACCGAGCTTCCAAACCAAACTTAACCCGAAATACACACCCCAAAGTTTCGATAGGACCGAGGTACCGACTCCAAGGTTACGGAATAAACCACCGAGCCAAACTCCGTTAGCATTTCGAACTACCCCTCTAGTTGTAGACAACCCGAGATTACCCTTACTAGCCCCGTCGCAATTTACTTTAACCCATCCATTATGAGGTTTGATCCATCCCACTTGAATTACTGAGAAAACCCTAGGACTGTAAGGACCCAGTAAACTCATCATTCTGCTATAATCCTTAGCTTGCTCTAAAAAACATGTATATCAAAGAACACTTTTAGTAGAATTAGTAGTTATTTACTTTGTTTGTTTATCCATTATAGCACATCTCACACCACTCATCCATCCAATAGTCAGAATAAAGAAAGTAATAGTTGCTTTATAAAAAACAAATGACCACAGAAAAATCCTATTCATATTAGTTTAAACATATAAATATACATAATATTTCAGACGGGTGCGTACTTATTTTACAAAACGCAAGTTCTAAACATTTTTGGTTTGAAATCTACCCATTTTGATGGAGACATGGGAGGATGAATAAATAGCCTGACCCATTGACAGATCTACTCATCCCTAATAATGTAGAAGAAAACAATCATATATATATATAGAATTGATTAACTTAAAAAGGATAGTGTGTGTTTGTTTGTAGTATTGTCATCTATCTCATGCAAACAAACAAACACCACTCCTCCACGGAAATTTCCACCTCTCCCTCATCATCATTTGGTGATGCTGCATGCGACCAAGACTAGCAGATACCTAAATGCATCTAATTGTCTCTCTAATACTTCTTAGTTAATATTTTCTTATGCAAATTACAATATTATATTTCCTTTTCTCATATATCTCAACTACACACTTCACTTCATTGACCAAAATTGTTAGGTACAATCACTACCATCAATAGAATAAAGTATTAATGTTGTATTTGGTATATGCTTAGAGGTAGTAAAAATTAAGAGTTGTTCCTAACTTTTTGAATAATGGAACCCACACTGTTTTTATTATAAACTATGAAAAGTATTTAGTGTTTCCGCAAGACTCACTTAACACAATGCTGTTTTATTATTAATTAAATTTATTTTCTTATCGTCTTTCTGCAAATTTACCATTCCGTACCTTCTTTTTATTAATAAAATAAGTATACAATGTGTTTGGGCCCACATGAGAGGAAGGCCCGACGAGCGCGTCATATGCACATTAAAAACTGGTTCGTTCATGGCCTTCTCTCCTCCCTTTTTGATTGTGCTACCTTTTAATATTTTTAGTATTAGCTTGTTCTCAATTTAGAGAACATCACTTTGAAAGAAGAAGAGAAATTAAACCATTGGAGTAAAAATGTCCTACTTAAACAGTATAAGAACATGAAAAAATCGACCACTGCAGATACTCTTAAAACTTTGTCCATGTGGTAATCTACAGTGTAAATTATATTGACAATGTTTATAATTTTCTAACATTTGGTCTAATGTGGTATCTTAATTTTAAAACTAGACTATCTCCAACCATTTACTCTATTTTGCCATTTTAACTTTATTCTTAATTTTTAAGATTTTGAAATGTGTTACTTCACAACTTTTGTCTGCTTTCCTCAACAACTACATATTTCTACAACAATGATTTCTATAACAATGTCAAACTAGTTCAGAATGCATCGATTCATAAAGTATTTCAAACCTTACTAGATTTAAACAATAAAAGTTTGCAGCTACTTTGATGATGCAAATACAATTTTAAAGTATCATTGGAGATGACGATTAGATGTTCAAAATCCTTTTCTGACCGGTAACTATGTTATTCTACGATTATCAAACATTTTCTTTTTTATAGGACCAACCATCAAACATATAAATACCTAACTCGTCATTAACTTAATCTGGTAAACTAATGGAAGTTTTTTCTAAATTTTAACTGACTGGATATATTGCCAAAAAGCATGTGTTTTTGAATTGTTTTCTAGTGTATACTACTTTTTAAAAAATAAAATAAAAAATGTAAGTAGTATATAATGCTAGACCCTTCCTGTCAAAAGAGAAAAAAAAAACACTAGATCTAGTTTGTCTTATACTTGCATTTCAACAATTTGCTTTTCTTCTTACCAACTTACTATCTTCGTGGTCATCTGTTATTTTTTCGTATAAATAAATGGAAAAATATAAATAACTTGAAATTTAACAAGACAACTCTACAATGAAAATCAATTTATAGTAAAAAAAACAAATGGTGACTTTAAGAATTACCGTTGATTAACAACTCCACGACAAAAGTTAATTTATAGATGGAAAAGGAACTACACTTACCATTGTAATGATGAAGATGGATAATCTAGTTACTCTATAGACAAGTGTCTCGTGATTAGTAACTTAGTATTTTTTTCATGATTTAGAAATTTTTTGAATTGCCATAATTTGTTAGATTGTGTGAATTATTTCTCTTTACATTAGTATGTATAGCAGTTGAAAAGTAAGAAGTTGGTTAAATATAAAATATCTATGTTACTAAATTCAAAAATCATACAATTAATCACACTTGTACACCATTTCACCTAACTAAGTTGGTTGGCGTGAGTGGTTAAGTACTCTCGTCTCTTAAGAGAAGTTTGTAGTTCGATCTCAATTCTTATATAAGTCAACCAAATTTAACCAACACTTATATCAGCTACATATCCTTCTTAGTGTGAGTGCGGATAAATTTAACAATGTGCCAAAAATTCACCTTATTCTTTAATTTCTTAGAAATTTATTTATTTTGTTTTTAATTTAGAAGTTTTTCTTTAAATTTATTGGTTAAAATATTTTCATTAAAACATACTAGGACCATAAGAGTCAACAGTGGTCGTTGAAGAATTGCCATGTTCTGTTACTGAAGAAAAGAGAAGAAAAAAAAAAGAAAACCCATCTATTTTCCACGTCACTTGCCCCACTTGACGTTCATAACCACAACTCTTCTCTTCCCAAAATACCTTCTTCTTCGTCTTCATCTTCTTCATTTCATCATCATCATCTTCTTCCTCAGTTACTCATATCATACAAAATTGAATAATTCAATTAGATGCTTCCTCTCTGAACAGATTGAAAAAAATGTCGTCAAACTCCATAAACGGAGTTCCTGAACAAGATTCTCCCCTGACAGCTCCCTTACTTCCGACGCAACGATCGCTCATCAATTCAACTTCTCAAGTCGCCATCGTCGGCGCCAATGTCTGCCAAATCGAGAGCCTTGACTACGAGTACTTTTTCTCCTCCTTTCATTTCTATTTATTATTATTATTATTATTCTGCTCTGATTTTGATGTATTGAATTTCAGGATTGCGGAGAATGATTTCTTTAAGCAGGACTGGAGAAGCAGGGGGAAGATCCAGATGTTTCAATATGTTTTCATGAAGTGGATTCTCTGCTTCCTCATTGGTGGAATTGTTAGTTTTATTGGATTCTTTAATAATCTCGCCGTTGAAAATATTGCTGGTGTTAAGTTCGTTATCACTTCCAATATGATGCTCGCTTCTAGGTATTCTAATCGATAAATACATCCGACTCAATTACATTTTAACTTTCATATTAGCCTACTTCAAGCATGGACTGATTGAGTTGCTATGAATTGTGCAGGTATGGATTGGCGTTTCTTGTGTTCTCGGTTTCTAATTTGGTTCTCACGCTGTTCGCGTCCATCATTACAGCTTTTGTAGCTCCGGCTGCTTCTGGTTCAGGTATACCTGAAGTTAAGGCTTATTTGAATGGTGTGGATGCACCGGGAGTTCTTTCTTTGCGGACTTTGGTGGTCAAGGTCAGTATGCTTCTGAAATTGCTTGTTAGACACTTGAAGAATGATACTATACACAATGCCAGATGATACAGCGGCTTCTTATGACTTCATTAGATTTAAACACTGATGTTCTTGATATCGGAGTATCAGCTCTGCACTTATGTTTGCTTATTAGATACTTAAATAGTGATCTCACACAGAATGCAAGATGATATCGTGAGTTGGAATATTTTAGTAGATTACCTCCCTGAACAGGCTGATGATCCTCGTATGGTACTTATAAATTATTAGTGCTAGCTTTGAATGAATGTTTGTCGTTGGAGTGACTTCTTAGGCGGTTTGGATATTGTTTTGGTTGTTGTATCATTTTTTTCACCTGATATTTGGTTCTTCAGTTTATGCTTGAATCCGTATTCAACAAATTTCCTTCTTTAGTTTCTTGGTGTCTATGTGTGTGTTGTTCAATATTACTGGACTGAAAAAGCAATTATGGAGTACATATTCTCGTAGGTATAATAGTTGAACTGGAAGTGAGTGATATCTTACTGTTCAATTCAACCATAGTTTCACTTCCATGGTTCCTTGCTTCATATCATTTTGCCTGCTAATAGTGCAAATACGCTTTTGTGAGCTGTTTGTCTTTTAGGCATGAGTTTTTTTTCCTGCTCTTTCTTTCTGTAAGATATTTTGTGTGCATTTCTGGACAAATTTTGAAAGCCTTCCCGCTAAACATTTCAGGTTTCTAAAGTTCACAAATCTATATGAACATCTTACTACAAATGTACTCACAAGTATATGTTGCTAACGCAAAAATCTAATGCCATTTTTGCAGATTGTTGGAAGTATTGCTGCTGTTTCCTCATCTCTACATGTTGGAAAAGCAGGGCCTATGGTGCACACTGGTGCCTGTGTTGCATCATTTTTTGGTCAGGGTGGATCCAAGAAATATAATTTAACAGGAAGATGGCTACGTTTTTTCAAAAATGACCGAGATAGGAGGGATCTTGTAACATGTGGGTCCGCTGCTGGGATAGCTGCTGCATTTCGTGCCCCTGTCGGGGGTGTGCTTTTTGCTCTCGAAGAAATGGCTTCCTGGTATGTCCGACCTATATGAGGAAACCTCAATGGTACCAAAAGTTTGTAATCTTGTTTATTATAACAGTATTTAAAAATTCAGGGTTGCAATTGTTTGTCACTGCATTGATGGCTCTAGTCTGCGAAACACTATATTTTCAGCTAAACCATAGACATCAATGAATATACTCATAACTAATTCTTTTGTCCTTTATTTTTCATGTAAAACTATTCAAACTTCATATTATATACAAGACATAAAATGCTTGTCCACTTGGACGCATGAACATGATGTTTCTGCTTCCTTATCACCTCTAGGTGGTTGCTTGATTTTAAGCTGCATAAATTCTTACAATTTGAGACTATTTCCACAGGAATTATTAATGCACTGATTTGTTGGGCTGGTCTACTAATTATGAATTATGTGTGCAGACTTGTTTTTGAATCTGAATTTTGTATTACAGTCAAAAGCCATTTTTCATGTCAAAATTTTGTCTATAGAGACACTCTCTGTTCTCACAATTTTAAAATTATATTTAGAGTACACGCCAGGATTCCATTTTTTACCATTTAGAAGATATATACGATAACTATTGGAAATGCCCCTTTTTTTAAATCATCAAATATTAGTATCTACCTTTTTGCTCTGCAGGTGGAGAAGTGCCCTTCTGTGGAGAGCTTTCTTCACAACAGCTGTGGTTGCGTTAGTGCTTCGGGCTCTAATTGATGTGTGCTTGAAGGGAGAATGTGGGTTGTTTGGTACCGGAGGGCTCATAATGTTCGATGTCTATACAGAAAGCATTACATATCACCTCGTTGATGTTCCTCCTGTGCTTCTACTTGCAGTTATAGGGGGCATGCTGGGTAGTTTTTATAATTTTCTTTTAGACAAGGTTCTTCGAGTGTATAATCTCATTAATGAGTAAGTAACCACAATTTGTTTTTCATATTTGCTAAAGGTCTGTTTTTTTTAATGGTCTGAAATATTTATTCCAAATTTGTTCTCCATGTTCCCTCTTGCAGGAAAGGCATTGCTTGCAAAATTTTACTTGCTTGTTCAATCTCTATATTCACATCCTGTCTTCTTTTCGGGTTACCCTGGTTGGCATCATGTCAATCTTGTCCATCTGACGCAGGGGAAGACTGTCCAACAATAGGCCGGTCTGGAAACTACAAGAAATTTCAGTGCGCTTCCGATGAATTCAATGATCTTGCTAGTCTTATTTTTAACACAAATGATGATGCTATTAGAAACCTTTTCAGTCGGGAGACAGACTCCGAATTTCAATATTCATCAATTCTCATATTTTTTGTCACGTGCTTTTTCCTAAGTATTTTAAGCTATGGGATTGTTGCTCCAGCGGGTCTCTTTGTACCGGTCATTGTGACTGGTGCAACTTATGGACGTCTTGTTGGAATGTTAGTTGGCACAAGCACCACTCTTAATCACGGCCTCTATGCGGTGCTCGGTGCTGCTTCATTGCTTGGTGGATCTATGAGGATGACTGTCTCATTATGTGTCATTATCCTTGAGTTGACCAATAATCTTTTGTTACTTCCGTTGATAATGTTGGTTCTCCTTGTTTCCAAGACTGTTGCTGATGCTTTTAATAGTAACATTTATGACCTTATCATGAAAGCCAAGGGTTTTCCATATCTAGAAAATCATTCTGAACCTTACATGAGGCAGTTGACAGTTTCTGATGTAGTCACAGGTCCACTCCAACTCTTTCGTGGTTTTGAGAAGGTTGGGCATATAGTACATGTTCTCCGAACAACAAGGCATAACGGATTTCCTGTAATTGATGAACCTCCAATTTCAGAATCGCCAATTCTATATGGGCTTATCCTCCGTGCTCATCTTATCGAATTGTTGAAAAGGAAAGTTTTCTCATCTACTCCAGTGGCAATTGGCCCTGATCTGTTTGAGCAATTTTCAGCTTCTGACTTTGCAAAGAGAGGTTCTGGTAATGGTGACAGAGTTGAAGATATAGAAATTACTGAAGAAGAGATGGATATGTTCTTGGACTTGCATCCTTTTACTAATGCTTCGCCTTATACTGTTGTGGAGACCATGTCATTAGCTAAGGCTCGTGCACTTTTCCGAGAAGTTGGTTTGAGGCATCTACTGGTGATACCAAAGATCTCTAGTGTAAGAAAATACCTTCATTCTATTTCGTTTGCAATATTCAAAATTTAATCAGTTAGGTCAGGGTATTTGCAAGGAGTTTATATGTCCGCCTGATGTGCCATATCTTTTGATTTTTGCTTTAAAGCCTCTTATTGGCCAAAAATTGAGTTCTCTTTTTCAGAGTTGAACATTCTGATTGCAACTATGCAGAAATAGCGGTCTTTTAACACACACACACACACACACACGTGCATGCATTCATATTATTTCAAATGATTTCTTGTTCCAGTATATGTTTGGTTCACATTTATCAACTAACTTAACTGGAATGCTTTTCAATCCCATATGTTATTGTTACTTTTTGCTTCTCTCCTGCTCGCGCTTTTGTTGTTTTGACTTGGTGCTATGTCAGTTTTTTATGTTTCTTTTTGTTCCTTTTATTCCGAATGAGAAAAACTGACACTGCTTCTCAATTTCAGAGATCTCCTGTTGTGGGTATACTGACGAGGCACGACTTCATGCCAGAGCATGTGCTGGGTTTGCACCCTCTGCTTTTCAAGAGCAGGTGGAAGAGATTAAGAATCAAGCTGCCTCAGTTTTTCAAAATTTTCTAGCTTTCTGCTTAGATGCTGGAGGAAAAGAATCGAGCCGTTTCTTCATTTAAATTTTTTCCAAGTCAAGTGATCTTGCTCTTGACCATGAGGTTGTACATAGTCCCTCCTTATTAGCCTACAGATTTCAGATGTCGTGATTTGGCTTCTTCATGCCTGCCAACAACAGCCAAAAGATGAGCTTACTAAAGAAAACTATGTGTTGAATCATCTGGCATGCTGCGCGAAACATTTGAAGAGGTAAGTCATCATGGACTGATAATTGAATGGAACACACTTTTGTAAAAATATTTGCAGTTTTACAGGGTTATTTTCACAATCGACTACTCTCTTGTGATATATTTGCATATAATTTCACCACCTTTTCTTAAAGCTTAATGCATTCCATTGGATGATAAACCCATATGGTGCCTTCTTACACCCAGCACCAGCCTTGATCTTAATGTCATTAATAATGTCCTGTGTGTGGACCGTCATTTACTACCTTCTATTTCCTTATTTCAATTCTTTAACACTTTTATCAACAATCAAACGAGTTTAATTATGCACTACTAGCAATTTCCATTTTGATGTTTTCTGGGTAGTCTTTAAAGTGCGACATTCATACATTCACGCTGAGCCAGTGGCTCTAAGGTGACTATAGCCAGCTTGCTGGACGTTCAGATCTTTAAAATCTTTAGAAGAATGCGTGGCAACCTGTTTGTTTTTCTACTCTTTGAAGCTGAATGCCTTGCGGAAACTTGGATATTGATCCAACAAAACAACTTGCATATTTGTATTCATGATTCAAACAATCTGAGAAATGCAGAATCTGATTTAAAACATATAGTTCTGCTCTGAAAACCAAATCTAGCTTCTCCACACGTGCAAGAACGTAATGGCTGTAAATTGGCGGCAAAAAGCATTCTGAGGCCCCTGATCTTTCCCTTTTCGGTGCATTAAGCCCTTGATCTTTTATTTGGATACATTAGACCCTTTATCTTTTATATTTGGTTCTATCAAGTCCTCTTCTAACAAAATTGGATGATTTGTTTATTAACTTTCACAAATTAAATTAATAAGACCAATTGAAATATTGCAACACCTAATTAATTACAATTGATTGAATATTCAATAAATTATTCAACAATTTTTTTAAAAAATGAAAAAAAAATTCAGTAGTTATTGTCGTTGTTTTGCTCCTTTTCTAGTCATTTCGAAAGTGAAATCGAGTAGAATGAAAACATAGATGAAATCTAATGAGTGATGTTTGACCATGTTCTTTATGCCTTATTAGTTATCGGTTGTTCATTTCAGTTCAATAATTTCTTTTCAGTAAATGTGCTTCAGTAATTTTCAGTCATACAAAATTTGGCCTTAATTTGTGGGGCCGGAATTGAAGAGAAGAACTAAGATGAAAAAGAAAAGAAGAGCAAAGATGATGAAGAAGAGGAAACGATTACAGAAATGAACTTGAGAGACAAAGAGTACTAAATTTGAAAAGAGACAAAGAGAAACATTTGGAAAATAAGGTGCGACGTTACTACATTCCAATAGGCGGAAGAAATAATTGTCAAATTTAAAAAGACAATATTGTCTAGAAATGTAAGTAAAAAGCAAAGTGAATCACATATATTAAAAAACCCTCCTCAACGGGCTGTATTTGTAATTGTGCCACACTATTTTAATCTTATTAATTTGTGAAAGTTAACAAATCATCCAATTTTGTTAGATGAGGACTTGATAAACCCAAATATAAAAGATCAAGGGCTTAATGTATCCAAATAAAAGATCAGGGACTTAATGCACCGAAAAGTGAAAGATCAGGGGCCTCAGAATGCTTTTTGCCTAAATTGGCTGTTTCCTAAAAGAAAAAAATTCTTCAAAAGAGTGAAATATGAGGAGATAGTTACTGAACTTGGACAACTTTACACACCTTGTGGTTGAGATGATAACACAATAGTCGTTGTTCTCTCTGAACCTTTACTGTCCTTATATCACTTTATGTTGATTTTATCTAAATTCTTCCCATCGCTCATGTTGTGGCGAGTCCATAACTAGAATCAAACGATCTTATTAGATAAAACAACTCTTCTTTAGCTCTTCAAGCGCGAATCATAGCATGACTCTTGGGATACAATTGTTTCCATTAAGCAAAACATCAACTAGAATCGAACCTTGGTTAGATCACGCATTAACCGAAATGATCCATATATATGATTAGATCTCAAAGAACATTAGAAGAAATATTGTTAATAAAACCATAATTTCGAGGAATATGAGGTGGAACACATTGTTCATCAGTTAGCATTGATTATCGATAAAAAAAAAAATTAGAAATAGAAGAAATTACTCTGATAGTATATTAAAGACGACACTGATTGCTATTATTTCATGGAAGCAATATGTATATACTAGTATCTGCTTATGTATAATAAAAACAAATCAAATCACACATCTAACATAACTTATAAACAAATAAGAACTAACTATTTGTATTCCCACGTCATCATACAATATACAAAATTTGTACTTCTAGGAGATACAACATTATATTTGAAGTCTAAAATTAAGTCTTCTAAGCCATAAAGAGTGAAGTATCATATAAGTAACATCAAAAGGTTTAGCTGGCCTATTCATCACAAAATGCCTATGCACTTTTTTCACCCTCTGGTACATTTTCAAGTACTTTTCCTCCGATATTCCGTTCAATATCTCCTTAATTTCTCCGATTTTCTCAACCGGAATTTGCACCGAAAACTCCTTCCAATTAAGCACATCACTAAAGGGTAGTGAATAATTATTTGAAATTAAAACAGGAACACAACCTTGGTATATTGAATCCACTACTCTTGGACTTGCTACTTCGTACCCACTTGGGCATAAACAATACTTGCTCTTCCCCAACATTTTCCTGTAATTTGATCCATTTGGTACACTTTCTCGGACTATAATTCCATTGTCTTTATTTTTCCAATTATTAAATAAAATTTCCCTAATCCAGCCATGGGGTCTGCCTTCGAAAAAAGCCAGAATGGGCCTATTGTTTGGGGCCTGCCCATAATCTTTAGGGTGGAGTTGACTTGAAATGTAGATTTCAGGCAAGGATACGTCTCTTTGGGGTTGAAATCCTTCTGTTTTATTTGCATTGCAAACAACTCGGATGAAATTGTTGTACAGCTCATGATTCCCACGTGCTATGTCTGGTGCCTGAACACCGTATTCTAAATTTGATCAGTCAATATTAGATTTAGATAATTTAGTCGGTTCACTGCTCATATTAGCCATTAAAAAATATTTCAAACAACACATAATATATAATTTGATCGTACTTTTGATTTATCAATTTACTTTCAACGTGTCATTAATGTGCCGTCCAAAAAATAGTGTACGAAGCATCAATAATAAATGCAATCAAACTCAAAAAAAAAAAAAATAAATGCAATCAAATTGATAAATAATTTAGGGTCAAAATAATTCACATTAGTAGGAGTGAAGGTTAATTTAGTTCAAGTTATAAAATTGTTAATTTTTGTTGGAGTGCACAAATTTTATTGGAGTGCACAAGTCAACTAAATCTTTATTATTGAGGGAACGAGTCAACTAAATCTTAAAAGATTGCATTGTAATTATTTAAATTTTTTTATGGTTTCTAGAAAACATATAAAAAAACTCCAAATTCTCTTGTAGGATAAAAGAAAGTATGAGCTTCTTCTTTTTTTCTCGATTAAACAATTTTAAGTTTTATTGCATTGCTTGAAGACTAGAGCTGAAAGATGACACAATAAAAAATTGCAATCCTTGCATAAAGTTTAAGTTTAAGATTGTATTATTTTATATACAAAGTTTAAATTCAATTTCTTCAACGACTATAAACTAAGCGTATACCGTATCCGCGGAAATAAAAATTGAGAAGAAACATACCCAATCATGGCAAGATAGCAAGAAATGATCAGCACCGTTGCTTCTGTTCCAGTAAGGATACTTATTTGCTACAACTTGCACATAATCCTTGACCACTCGTCCAAGCCTATCTCGAGAATATTCTGCCTTTGTTTTGATTGGCAAGTATATATACTCTATAATTGCTGTTACACTCAATGGTATGAAGAATAAATGGGCCTCCTCTTCATTTTGGGCCTTAAATGGGCTTCCTGGGCTCTCTATCTCGTTTATGAATTGTCCTTCAAATGCATATACCCCGAATGATGGGCCTCCATGGGCCAATGGTATCTCCCCTTCCCTGTATGTCCATATTTTGAATCTTTTCACCATCTCTTTATGGCTTCTGCTTATAAACAAACAAAATAAACATTCTCAAAATCAAATGTCAACTTCTTTTTTCCATCATACTATTGAAAAGGGTGGTACTAGCCGAATTCACGAAAGAGATACAAAAATGCCTTTAACGTTAATGTTTATAGAACAATTATTCTTATTGTCCAAACTCTAAAATAATACAATTTTATCAGTAATTTTAGCATGTTAGGCCAATTTCAAATATGATAATCGGGCATCTTAAATCATTCATGAATTATATTTTATAATATTGTTTTCACGTGGATAAAAATATTCTATCTCCATTTCACCATCTTATCATATTTGTACGTATTTAATAAAAATAATTGAAAGTAAATATATTTCATCGAGGATAAAAATATTATCTCTCCACATTTAGTATGAAATTTTAAAAGCGCAATTTTTTAAAAACATATGTCCTTGCCTAACAAGAGAGCAAACTACTTATATTTCTTTGAAAAATGCCTAAAAAACTGATTCGATTGAAAATGTTATGTGTTATATTGTATTGTGTAAACTTGTTTTAGTATGAATTGTGTTCATGTGATCCAGTCATTGACACGATACAAACACGAACCATGAACTTAAAAATTAAGATTAATTCAACGCGAAAACATGATAAAATCACTTACTGATAAAAGGAGTAAGGATTCAAATAAATGGATCCTCTTGGGATGAAAGTATAATTGTCATGTGAGGTGTAGTTTCTTGATCTTGTAGACTGGAGAATGGCAGCTCTTGCTCTAGCTAAACCTTCCTCAATTCTCTCCAACCTATTCTTCTTCTACTCATTAAAAAATATATAAGAAAGTTAATCATAGTTAAATATTTGAAAAGAAAAGAACTTCTAATAATTGTACTAAAATACGATATTGCACTAGTCGGGCCGATGTTCTTTGAGGACTAACCGAAGCAGATTTTGAGCGCCTAAGCGGACCTAGGCACTCAAGTCGATCCAAATCGAGTACTCGATTCTGAGCACTTAGCCAGGGCTTAGGGGGCCTTCGTTTACAATAATGTGTATAATCATTAGTAATTACTCACCTTAGTACTTGTGGCCTTATGTTTAGTCTCATAAATGGGCATGGAAGAAGAGATCAGGAACTCATTTGTAGTAATGGTTTGGTTTTGTTTAGTGAGATTGAAAGAATTGAAATGGAGAATGAGATGGGTTTCATTAGAAGGAAAAAGAAAGAGGCAAAAAATAATAAGAGGGAAAGCAGGAAGAATGAAATAGTAATATTTGAAAGATGCCATTGATGCACATTAAAAAGCTTCTGTCAATTTCATAAGAGAAATAAGATGAAGATATTTTTGGTAACGAAATAAGATGAAGATGGTGATGGAGAAGAAAGAAGTTTAAGTAATATGGAAATAAAGCTTTGAAAAAGAAACTCTTTAATTAAGACATTAATCATTCTACTGTAAAAAAAATAAAATAAAAATAAATTCTACTGTAATGAACCTAAACATGCTACGTATCCTTTGCTTTTCAATTAGCTTTCAATTAGATGAGTTGTCGATTAAGATAATACTTTATGAAGGAACCAATCGCGATTAAGAAATCGTCTTTAAAAGTTTGAGCATACATTAATATATATTAATTTTCTGACATACATTCTCATGCGAATGTTTTTTTGGACTTGAACCGTGCACAATACAAGCTCATCCTACTCTATGTTTTCAATTCAATAAATTGTTACGAATCGAACTCAGGACATTTTAATTGCAGAGACTCTGATATTATGTTAAGGAACCGATTGAACTAAAAATTTAAATTGATAGTTAAAACCTAATTATAATTCATATATTAATCTAGGAAAAATGGCTATATAAACATGTCCTAATTGCACATTACTCCTTTATTTCATGCCAGTACCATAATGGTTTTAGATTTCTTAGGGGACAATTAATTTACTCCAACATATAAAACAATACGATTTAAGTCTAAAAATTTGTCATATGACATAAATAAAGTTTTGTTAACAGTAAATACACATCAAATAGCATAACATTTGCTAATTTATAATGCTAAATGATGAAAGTGATAATAGAACTCATTTATGTGGTTATCATTTTTGGCTGAACTGAATTGAACTTTCTAAATAGAATTGAAATTGCTAAACTGAACCGAGATTGATGCAATGTGCTGAATATAAGTAAAAAAGAACAAAGCCTCTCAATATGATGACTTTAATTTGACAAAGTTTGAGAATGAAATTGTAGTATTCTAAAACGTAAGTGCTGAACCGGTTATTCCTTGAAATTTTTGATTGGTAGCCTAATTATGCCCTAAAAATGTTGTAAATATTGCATGGTCTACTTTTTTTTATATAAAAAATAAAAATTGCCAGGTCAATTAGTCTACTAAGTTGACTTACACTTATGACTTTGAGTTCCATACAATTTTGGAATCTTGAAATTTTTTTTCCTCTTCCTTTAGAATGACGAATTTGTAGCTTTATGAAAATTAATGGTTATATAGGAATTGGCAATCTCCATATTTCTTCCTAAAAGTAGTAGTATTTCCAATAAAATTAAGGAGGGATTTAACTAAGAGGTGTTTATTTCACATGGGATGTAGCCTTCAGATGGGGGCAATTTTATCTTGCAATTGAAGAAAACGTAATTAAGAGGGGAATTTGACTCTATCAATTTTTCAAGCAGTCAAATAATTAATTACTAATGTTCACAAATACCTAGCTACTTTATAGAAAAAAGCAAGTTTATATATGGATTCCCAAAGTACCTCAAATTCATATAACATAGAATAATGTATAATATTGGATCACTAAATTTTCTTGAGCTTGCAACTCATACTAACTATTGCTTACATATATTTATACATATAGATAAATTCTATTATAGACTAATACAATGAATTTCGTTAATGAAAGTATGACAATTGTACATATTTTTTCTTTACATTAATAATTTCTAAATTAGGTGTCATGCATTTTACTTTTCATTATCCGAGTCCATTGCACTCAACAAATTTGTTCGCGCTCGATTTTTCTGGTGAAATTAGAAAGAAGATTCGCTTAGACGTTGATGAACTGTTTACTTTGTTCAAAAATGGAAGGAGAATGAGAAGGATATTCTTGAAAAAGTTACTCGAATGTATTTAATTTGGCAGTGAAATGAGTCTAGAAATATAAAGATTTCATATTAGATTAGTTCTGGAATCCTCCATTTCAAAACTATAGACCCAAAATTATTAGATACCCAACTATTAAAATCAATTGCTATAAACACATGTAAATTGTTAACCAATATTTTTTGTAACAATTGTCAAAAAAAGTATTGATTTTACTTTTATGTATTTAGAATACTTTTACCAACAAAATTTTATAATTTCGTTGTTTATGTAATCCCATCTAACAATTGCTAATTAAGCTTACAACTTGGAGTCCAGAAATGCCTAACTAGCCCTTGTTATTCTTGAACTGTTAATTAAGCTCTATAATCAAATCAATATAGCAATGGGCTGGAAAGGGACGAAAGCGGCCCATGTATATTTAAATACAGAAAAGCCTTCCACACGATTTGGGCCTCCCAACTTGAGAAATGGGCCTCCTCGCTTAACTAGTCATAATATTCAAATACAATATTGCAAAATTCAATAGTAATTGAATTTGGATGTGTACTAATTAAATTTATGAGGGCTTAATTGGTGTCAAGTCCCTAAACTTGACAAATTTATGCAACTAGCCCCTCCAACTTTTAGATGTAACAAATTGTCCTCTAAAATAGGCTAATTGCAACACATAACCTCAAATTTCAAAATGTTATGATTTGGTGAAATGCACTTGCGGACACGTGACATTTTGTTAAAAAAAATTAATTACTTTTCCATCCTTTTCTTTTCTAAATCGAAATAATTAGTTCTTCTATTCATAAAATTGAAGAACGAAGTGATGAATCAAAATCGAAATAAAAAGAAATTGGATATTCGAAGGAGTGGATCGATAACTTTCAATGATGTTAATGTAGATATTGCAGCTCAGATTCAACATGTATTGTAATTAGCCTACTTTTAGGGGTTATGTGGTGCAATCAGCCTACTTTAAGGGGTAATTTATTACATTTCAAAGTTGAAGGGGCTAGTTGCACAAATTTACCAAGTTTAGGGGATTTGACATCAATTAAGCCAATTTAGGAGTGTATTTAGCTTGTAAGAACGTATCTTTTTTTTCGGTTAAAGCATAAAAACAAAAAATAAACAATCCAGTATAATAAAATATTCATATAACTTAGAAATAACTCTAATTGTAATCTTGTAAACATTCTCTTGAAATGTTGTTATACATAAGCTGATGCACCAACATTATGGACCATAGTTTAATTATGTCCACAATATACAATGCATAAAAAATTCACTAAAAATGATCGCTAACAAAGAACACAACTAAATCCACGTTACAACAACATATAAAATCATAAACAATTCATTGAATATGCTACATCTTAATTAAGATAATGAATATACACTTAGTTTTATTTAGCATCCAATATGGTCACGATACTCCAAAAACATAAGGGTAGCACAGTAATGAGCCATCGCTCCTAATACCACAAAAACATGAAATATTTGATGGCTATGCCCTGCTAGATCAAACCATCCCGGCTTCAACCTCTCTGGAATCCGACTAACATAAAACCCGGTGCCGGTCAAATAAAAAATAGCCATGGCAGACTCGTAAGAAAGAATCAAGTCACGCTTCGGATTAGTCCAATTCACAATTGTGGCATGGATGGCGGGGATTATTCCGAACAATCCCATGGAAGCGAAAAGAAGAGCCCGAAAGGCTCGAAACTTTCCGGTTGAAAGGGATGGAGAAAGTAGTGTGACGACGGTAAACATTCCCATTGCAGTGATGCCACCAAGGTACAAATATTGCCAATGCGGATCACATTGGAAAATATAGTAAATTGGAGGGAAAAACGAGGTGATTATCATAGTCGTAATACCTACATAATCTATACGTAGCAAGAAAATGTTGAGATTGTGTGAATGACAACAAAAGAGGTGGCAAATGCTACTGGATATAAGGCAGAACATTGACCCGGCTAAGAATACGTAGAATGGCCATCGGGTTACCGGTGACATTATTAATCCGGCTTGTGTTATGCCCATTGTTGAATTAGATGTAGCTATCTCCTTTAACTGTACAAGCTTCGATGTCCCCTGCATTTGTTTGAATTTGAATTTTCAACATTTATGTTTATAGTTGGAGAAATTAATAAAATTAGGTAGGTGTGACATGAGAAAAATAAATATATTACCATATAGAAATTATTAGAATTATGGGATACATTTGCTTCTCCACTTGTTACTACTGACCTGCAACAAATACAGAACAATATCTAATCACTTTATTTCAAGATCATTTTTGAAAACGATATATATGTACAAGTAATTAAAATCATTCCATTATTTTCAACAACTAAAATTTTAAAAGTATCAACAGTATTCAATTCCATGGATGTAACTTTGTGAAATATAATAGTAAGACAAAGTAACCATTACTTTAATTTGTATATCATTAGATTATGGAGTAAAAACTAGTCTAATGGTAAAAGGTAAAATGTAAACAAACTGAATTAAAAACAAAGTAACCATACACTTAATAATAATAAGCTATTTTTACATTTTAACTATAAGCTTAAAATTTGAATTAAATTGCTTCATTGCAATTATAACTATTCTTGAATATCCACTATCAATTTAAATTTAAGTTCAAATTGTCAATATGGTCTCAAACGTCCATTTATTTGTAGAACCCAAACCGTGTAGTATATATTCTAAGTACATAGGACATATGTGTGAAATTTATTAAAAAAAAGAACATTTGTGTGAAGGTTAAAAAATAATAACAAAAATCTATTAACTATAAATTCAAATTTTTAATTAAATTGGTGTCTCTCTCTATCATTCCAATTTTATCGGATACCCACCAAAGGACAATTGAATTGGTTTCCTTAAGTAATAAAAATCTATTAACTATGAATTCAGATCTTTAATCAAATTGTTTCTTGATAGGTGGGAAAACGTCTCCATTGTGTCTTCTTCATATGGTTGCAACCATAAATTAAGCTTTTACATCCATATTTATATATACAATAGAAAAATTATCAAAATTAATTATTAAAGTATAGAAAAACAACTTTGTTTTAAGGGATAGAGAACTTTTAATTTCCTCAATTTGTATATCCATGCAATTCAATGGTTTTAAAATAATATAATTATTATCATTTTCACTTTTTGTACTTTTCCTAATAATAAGTTATAGAAAACAATGTCATGCTATTTGAGGAGTTGCTTATTGTGCAATAATATATAAATTACTTTATAATTCATGACTAAAAGAAGCAAGTAATCTGTTTTATTTAAGTTCTAAAGTTTTAACTGCGCAGAAGGGTATAGTAATTGATAATAAAACTAAGTACTTGCATTAAAAAAAAATCCCATAATTTTTCATTGTGCTAAAAATTAGAAAGAAGAAAAAAACACAAACCAGGTAAAAAGACCAAGAAGATCCGCCAGTTGAGGAAATTGCATAATATTGGCCAATGTCAACCCCAAAAACAGCAGAAACCCAATCAAATGCCTGAAAAACAAGAATTAATTCAGTGAAATTATTTATAATAATCAAAGAAAATAAATAACATTAACTAAAAAAATAGAAAAAGATAATACATACGTCCAAACATTTAGGGTTTCATTATGCCAACGAAAGATGCTAAAAAGAGCTTCTTTAAGAGGCCAATGAACTCTGTAGTAACCCAATATGAACTCGTTGTCCTTCATGTAATCTGGCAGCTCCCAAAACGACGACAAAGCGTACCGTTTTCTTTTGTTATGAGTTGGTGTTCTACACAAGTGAAGAAGATGATCATCATGATGATCAGCTGATGATCCTAACTTTTTGTAATTTGGATCCATTGATTTTCTGAGAAGTAAATATGATTTTGCTGAATTCATTCAACAATGAATCATATGAATATAAATTATAATTTTGTAATTTAGTGAATGGGAGAAGAAGAGGAAATGGAAGAGAGAAAATAATAAAAATGAAAAGAAGTGAAGTAATGGCAATGAGATTGGAAAGATGCTTAACTACACCAACTAACTGCACCCATTTAAAGAGGTCTCTCTCTATATCTCATTGCCAACCAATCTTCTTTTTACACGTTGTTTGGTTACCAATACTTTTTATTTTCCTTACGTGTTTCAATTAATTAAGACAAATAAAATAATATGTAAATCTTCGTGTAGCCACCATCAACCTAACATTAATTTCTCCTCATATTTAACTTTCTCTTTTCTTACGCAAAAAAAGTTAGGAGAATCGGTGCGTGAGAAAAAACGTTTTTGAATAAAGTGTCGTAGAAAAAAATGTTTAAGAAATACATTATGAAATTTAAAAGTTAGAAAAAATTGAAAATTAATTTTTTTTTTAAATATTATTATCTGCTTTTTATATAGGTTTTAATAATTGTTTTAAAAGCTATATGAAATGTTTTTGCTGAATTAGATTTCCATACTTCCCTTGCTTTCTCATATAGCAGATTTGCGTTTATTAAATACTGATTTTAGGCAAGAAACTACTTTTAAGCTTTGGATAAGCAATGTTAAACAAGGTCTTACTGGGATAAAATATCGAGGATCTTGAAAAAAATATTAATTTAAGGTATTGTACAAAATGATATTGAGGCTTAACATATAAAATGACAACAATTTAGACTTAATGTTTCCAAAGCAGTATTATTAAAAGTCTATCATAACTAAAACTGAGACCTGACTTGCATTGTCAACCAAATTCAATTGTATGGTTGTGTTGTATTTGCCTCGTAATAATTAGACGTCTTAGGATTAGTGGGCCAGGGGTGTAGGGGTGGAGGCCCCGCGGTATGAATTAGGAACAATTTCAAAATCCTTGTCCTTTAGGGATTCGACTTTCGTGATTTTGCAAATAAAGGACTGTTGTTTGGCTTTGAGCAAAAAAATGACTGTGGTTTGTATTGTTTGCGTAATTAAGGAAATGGTCGATTTTGTTCATGCAAACGAGGACATGTTTGGCCCGAAATGTTTTTTTGACATTTGACGAGTCAAGTTAGAGTTAAGCTCAAAGTTTAGAAAAATATTTCGAGCCAAAAATGTCCTCGTTTACATCAACAAAATTAACAATTTCCTTAATTCTGCAAACAATGCAAACCACAGTCCTTTATTTGTTCAAAGCCAAACCACAGTCCTTTATTTGTAAAACCGCGAAACCACATGGTACTTATTAGAAATTAACCCTATATATACATGTATTCTGTAATAGTTTCACAGACTTGATTCCTAATAAAATTGCTCATCGCTCCAGGAGACGTATGCATAATTGGCCGAACTTTGTTAACAAATTATGTGTCATTTATTGTTTTATATCTTGATTGAATTAATTAGCTTGTTTGACAACAATTGGTATCAGAGCAAGACTAGGCGGTAGTGGACTGTGTCTGCAATGTGTGTAGAAAGCCCCCTCTATGTAACCTCGCGACTGGAGATTTGCGGGTGTCTTGTGTCAAAAGTCAACCTGACACCGGAATTCAGGCGGCGGGTCTTGTTGAGTAATAACGGCGGTACAAGATGAACAAATTCATAGCTGGAAGGGAGAACATATGCGGTCCTTGTGTTTGAGGGGATGATTGTTGGGAGCAAACTCAAATCCCAAATTGTTAAAGTAAAGAAGTCTTATATGGTTTATAAGGAGTACCCACCACTCTATTAGTACGAGGCCTTTTGGGAAGATAGATGCCCAAAGTCAAAACCGTGCGGGCTTGTCCCAAAGTGGACAATATCATACTAATGAGACACAATGGTGGAGGACACAGTCCCAACACGTTGTTGGGAGAAAACATACAAATAATCTCCATTAACGTATACATAACGTGTGTCAACTTGTGTTATTGATGTGTCCAATTGAACTATTTTACGAATATTGATGTTGTGCAAAACATAAAGATAGCACCGTATTGAGCCATCGCTTTTAGATTTGATGGGTGATGACTTTTCCATTTGTTTCATATTTCTCTATGATTGAATAAAACTCATAGTTATTAGATTCGATGTTTTCTCTTGTATTTGGAGTATTTTTTTCTCTTGGAGTGTTTGTTTTGTCTCTCATCATGGGTGTTATTAGATTTTTCTTCATGAAAATACATAAGAGGTTTGTCTACCACTACATAGATTATGCTCATTGAAAGATTATGAAGTCATTTCTGAAGACAAAAAGACTTTGAAATTGATTCAAAGTGGAGTGCATTTCCAGCTGCCGTCTCAAAAACAGTTCATAGGTTGTCTATTATTTCTCTATTTCGATCTACGATTAAATTAAGCTCATCTGGTATACTTTTAAATTATAAAAAATTTCCTTTATTAATGTTTTTATCAATTTTCTTTAACTTTAAAAAATATATCAATTTGCTTGTAACTAAGATATAGTTGGATCTGATAGATGATTAATTAGGCTACCAATCTATGCTAGTGATGCATTAATGAGATGATATAGGTGGCCGATTTGTGGAATGAAAATTGTGATTAATTTAACTAAATGCATAAATATAACTTATTAATTAGGAAGTTAATAATCTTTTAAGACACTCCAAGCTTGACTAAAAACAATAAATTTCTTGCATTAGTGGTGACTTGTTCAACCTCTAATTAATTTTAGCCTTGTCGTCTACTATTATTGTTACTTATACCTCTATCAACCTTCAAATGATCATATGTTATTAATTAGTTTTACTGTTTTTGATAAATTATCTCTAAAATATTTTCGAACTTATCTCCACATAAATTTGTTATCAACATGCCTTTCTTAAAATCCAGATTCCAAGCCAGCCTTGAGCCATTTAAGATTTACTAAAGTTCAGTCTTCACCGGTGAACAAATACACAAAAATGTACGTATCAAATTCGGTAAACTATATTGAACAAGATCAAATATTTTGACAAATAAGGAGCACAAGTTAGTAGACTGTCAAAGTATTAACCAAAAAGAAACATTTTGTTGCAGATGCAATTTTTATTTTAGCGAGTTATGTAGATTTTAATTTAACAAGTTTGACTTGAATTCTAGTTAAGAATGAATCGGATGCATGGAAAGACATGGAAGAAAAGTCAAACATATAGTATATGCTCTCAAAACATTCATAAATTTAAAATAATTATAATTTATTATATGCTGACAAAAATCCCACCAACTTTTAACTAACAGCTGGATCATTAAAGGGAAGATGTTGGTTATCAGTTAGTACAATTTTGTAACTAGTATTAATAATTTAATGTTCTTATTTAATTTTTGGCCATGGAAGCACACATTTTACAAACAATTATTGACTCAGAAAAGATGGATGCTGACTTTTTTTATTTTATTTCATTTTGTTTTGGTACATCTACATGAATGAATATGTAATCTGGCGGTCAGCGAATTGTTTTTACATGTGCTTTCTTTCTTTCATTTTCTCCATGTTCTCTAAAGTATAATATCTTCCTCTTAAATCTCCCGCTCATCAAATTTCCCACTTAATCCAACTTAAATGGGCTCTTATAATGTGAGAAAAACTCAACAATTTAGGACCGGGCTTATAAATCATGGGGTCCAAGATAAATTATGGAACATTAATACAAATTCTATGGTGATGATCATTGCCCTAATCAAGCGCTTTCACATTGATATAGTACAATCATACTTAATTACACGATGTCAAGTTAGCACGCTGCCAATATTGTAGTACCTTGGACGTGTACTGAATTGACAACACACTACAAAAAAAACACCCCTATAACAACATTTTTAAATTAACGGTTTTATAGATGTTGCTATACAAAAAGTCCAAAAGGCAAAAACAACCTCCATGACAACATTTTCTTGTTAGTGCATCTTTTGGAAACCGTTGCCAGTTATTACGACGGCTAGTGTAGTTACAATTTCTAACGGTTTCGATAACTGTTTGTAAAAGTTGTTACAACGAAAAATTTCGTTGGTAAACTAAAAAAATTCATTGCAAAAGGGATTATTTTTCTGTAGTGATAACATTTGATTAGAGAGCGCAATAGTAGACTTGTTTCATTGTAGAATTTTTCCTACACTACGGCAAACTTAATGTGGACATGTTAAAGGACATTAGTCCAAGACAATGCTTTTAAAGGTGGAGTTGATCATGTATATTTGATGTTTTAATTGGTCAAGCATGGACCCTATGCGACTTATAGCCCCCTTATATTATGTTGGAGCCTCTCCAAGCATAGAAGAAAAATGGTGCCCAACTAGGGTCATACTAACCATTGATAAGCCCATGAGTTTTTAGAACCCTCTATTATTGAGATCCGAAGTAAGAAATATGGGAGAAGATGAAGTGTTGTTGGCAATTTGCCGAAAACTGCTAACCTAAAAAGTTGAATATGAAGTGTTATTTCATTTGTTAACTTGAAAAAGAGTTTCTAGATTATAAATTTAAAATATTAATCTATTCGATGATTAATTTATTAATAGATGAATTTATTTGATGACTCAAGATTAAAAATTTAGGGGTTTTAAAAAAGACTATTAATTGAAAATAGAATGATTGTTAGTTGATGGTTGAAAATGGGAGACGGAAGAATCATCATTGAGTCGTAGTTGCTTCTGATATTACGATACTTATCCTTCGGAATCACTGTTTTTCCAGGCTCCAAGCGCGCACCTAGCTGATATCACCTGCCTTTGTGTGTCTGAGGCGCGCCTTTAATAATTATGCTTTACTCTTAAAATCAGCAAAAACCCCTATCCTTTACGAAAACCACCAATTCGATCCCCGAGTAAAGATGACTAGTAGGCACATTAGTGCAAGAATTAGACCGAATAGCTCTTGGAGAATACAAACTTCCACGAACAATTATTCAAATTAAAGACGAATATCTTCCTTTAGCATATATCTACATCAAAATCAAAAGCAGGCCTGGGAAGAGATCAATTTTCTTAAAAAATAAAAATTCATGAACTGGCACAAGAAGGTGATGGCATTGACATAGACAGTAAGAACAGCTGGCTTTATTTTTGAGAAACTGCAAGCAAGATACATCTTGTGCTTTAAAGTGAAAGAGAGTTGTAATTGCAACAAACACCATCCATAATCTTAATTATAACTATAGTTATTAAAGGTGCCTTACGCAAGGCTCAAGGTCGCGAAGGCTCAGTCTAACAGGCTCTTGCCTTGTGCTCCTCTTGGGTTACAGAGGGCGAATCAAGGCGCGCCACAATAACATAATCTAACCACAAATCTCATTTAAGTAAACTTAATTTTAACCCTTGATCTAACTAAGCAAGAAGAAAACGAATGAAAATACGTAAATATAAAAGAGAAAGAGAGGTAAAGGATAAAGTGTTCACTTTGCTGGGACTCACATACAGAATATGTTAATGTCTATATGAATGGTATTAATTTATTATCATAGTTAGACGTTAAGTTTAAGTTACTGTCCCAAATTTCCATCATTGCAATGTCTATAACTAAATATGTTATTCAACACTCCCTTATGCGTGCACATACATTCATATATATATATAGACATAAATATAAACATATAACATAAAATTATTCAACACAACAACTAAATCCAACTCCATTTGAAAACATAACATACCGCGAGTGGCAATCCTATCAAGCTTCCGGCATTTTGTCATTCTTTCGCTTGATTCCCAAATAATCATACAAAGAGTTGATCAACGCAGAATCGATCCCTCTATTGGTAAGACGTCCTTCAAATTCCTCCAAATGCCGTGAATCTCTATCCCTGGGAAAAACAAAATAGCGAATACCATAACAAAACTAAAAGTCTACATATAATGTCCTTTCCAAATGGGGATTTCACAATGATTTGAATACTGTGTACAAGGAACGGAGACAAATATTATCCGGGTCAGCTTCCAGTTTAAAATGGAAGTGCCGAGTCCCTTTATGTATATGAACCTCCATTAGAAGAGTTAGAACAAGATCAAGTGGAACATTATCATGTCCCTTTTAAGTCTTCAATTTTTTCATTTCGAGATCACTTAGGCAATTTTTGGTGAAGAGAGTGAAAGTAAACTTTATTAATTGATGGAATGGAAATGGAAATGGGAGATGAAAGTACGATTTATCCTTAGAAATCACGGTTTGCTGCTTCTAATAATGCTATTTTACCCCTAATATTGCTTCTAATATCGCTGATACCACCTGCCTTTGTGAGTCTGAGGCGCTAACCCCTGATTGATCGAGGCAGGCCTTTAATAACTATATGTCATACTCTTAAAATAAGCAAAACACCCCTTATCCTTCACAAAAATCACCAATTCGATCCCTGCGTAAAGATGAGCAACAGGAAAATTAGTGCTAGAATTCGACCGAGTATCTCTTGGAGAATACAAACTTCCATGAAGAATTACTCAAATTAAAGAGATGAGATGCTTTGTTTAGATGATTTAAACTTGTTAATTAAAAGAAGAATATATCTATTTAAAGCTTCTCCGACGAGAATGAGTGTATCTGATCTTAAAAAATGAGATATAAATATCAATGGTGAATCAGCAGTAAATTGAATATTAAGCACAATAAGCCTATCTTAGCAGACCTGTAAACGACACTTGATAAAAGTACGATTTATGGACAAAGATTTGGAGTAAGAATATAAGGTTAATATATGATTAATGGAAAAAGATTTGTTTGCATCAACGATTAGATTCTATGTGCATAATTGACCATTTCAAAGAGAACATATTACAAATCGCCCTAGCGACACAAAGGACCGGACCATTTAAATCCCGGATACCTGTTCAGGCATCTATGTTGAACTGGTTTTTCGGTTCTTGCCGAAGTAATTCAGCAGAGTGTCCGTCATTGTAACATTGACCCCTTTATTGTGAAGATACTCCCCAAAATCATCCACCATATTCGCAGGTCTACCATTATAACTAGAAAAACAAAAACTAATATCAGCAAGTTGTTATGACCACCCAAAATAACGCATTTTTCAAACTGAATAGATTCTTTGTTAATAGAGCCATCAAAGCAACACACCTCCTCAATCAATAAAGTCCTTCGAATTTCGACATTATTGACGGATAAGCATTACTTTAATGACTTTATTAACGAAAAATCAACTTTAGTCACCACGAGAGCAAATATTTTCTACTTGAGTAATTCTTGGTGGTTTTTACCAAATTTTGCTTGCTTTCAGGCTATGAATACTAATGAGATTGGGTTCAACAGTAGTCTCAAACTCCATAGACAGTCATTTGCAATAATCCCAAACAGCTGCGTTGAGTTATTAAGCCCTCAGATAGTGGCAGTCATTGGAACTTTTGGATTACCACTTGTGTCTTCTTCATATGCATGTCGAGAAACATAAAGCTGGACTCCATGATTAAAGTTTAGCATTTGAAGGCGGATGAATCCATCTTCACTATCTTCCATCATATTGGAAATGTCACCGGTGTACGTATTCTGTGAATCTAAACAAACAAAGATCAATGAAAAGAAAACGTTCAAGGACACGATATATATCATCCTTTATTAGCATATATAGGAGCACAGCTTACCTTCCAGGTTGGCTTGCGGCTGTCGTCATTGGGCTGATAGGCTTCAATTATGCTAGCTATCTCGTTTTCAAGTGCCGTTGTCGTCGAGGAGAATCCTTTCATTGGAAGATATTTTCCACCAGCCCGGAAGCGGGTCGACACAGGACCTAAGGAAGAAGAAGAAGAAGCTCTTCGAACTAAGGAACTCGTAAACGCCATCTTCATCTTCAGAGCATGCACAACATATATCGGGGAAACGTAAACATAATAGGGTTTCTCAACGTTTGCTACCGTTTATAGTATACGCGCGCACGCTACCGCTACAGTTGCTTCATCCGTTAAAAAAGCTTAATGTCCATTTCCGACTCTCCATATCCAATATAGTACCCATGCTAATTTCCAACTCTCTTAATAATAACATAAGAGTATCAAGCTCGTGAATATTAAAAATGAGTAGAGCTTGCGAATATCTTGTGAACAAATGAGCACTACACGAATCAAACCTGAACAATTTTTTAAGGCTTACAATAAGGGTTCGAGCTCGGCTCGATATATTTTTAACGAGCCAAGCCTGAACATGCCAAGACTCGGCTCGGCTTGTTTACTACTTTTAGGCATAAACCATACGTAGGTCCTTAAACTTGTCCAAAAAGATCACTTAAACCTCTCAACTTTCGAAATGATCTATTGAGTCCCTCAACTATTAAAAAGTGGACTTATTGAATTCTTTCGCGCTGACTTGCCACAAACTTGACACATGGTTGCTGACTGCACAAAATACTGACACGTCACATTTTTTATGCAAAAAATCCAAAATACCCTCATTAACGGGGGAGTTGAAATATATCATTTTTCAAGTCGTAAACAGTGATTTAAACAATGCACATATGTAAATACAACAATAATATTTTTTTATAGCTACAAAGCTTCATCAAGCAACAACCGTCAGCTAAAACAAACCTAGAAAGAAAAGAAGGACATAAATGATAACTTAGAAAAAAATCTGTGTCGTTTCATGAGTTATACATTAGCAATTCTTCGCACGTAACAAACCTTCGTTTCAGTGAAAAGAAATCGCCAATCATAAAACTGTTAAATTGGTATATCTTGCGCATCGCACATATTAACAATTAAATTGGTATATCTTACGCACGCACAAATATTTGACTAGTTCTATATCTAGATATATGCTTTATGGGCATAGGTTAAATTTGCGGTTTTATCTTCTATAAAATACCGTATATTCTGATCATAATTTATGAATCTTCTATGTATTGTTTTAGATAAAAAAGTTATAAATTAAATATAGACGTTTTAATTATACCACCCTCTTGAATTATCCTCCTAATAATAGTACAAGAATTTTTTAACATTAAAGTTATGATTTCCTTTTTGTCAAATTCATTAGAATTTTTAGTTAATTAAAATTTATTAAACATTTAGACAATTATTCAATTCAGTTTAATTCAATTCAACCAAAAGTAACGGAGCTCAACTCTCATATACATACATTCTAACAACTTCCAAACGGTACTAGCTTTTTAGCATTCATTTCCTCCCAATTACTCCCTTTTGATTTAGATACACCCTTTGATTAAAATTTTACAAGTTTCCATACCATATAAACCACACAGTACAATAACTGGGGAGTTTAGAGAAAAATGAAGCAAACACTCAGTGTGTTCCGAAAAAGTATGTGTTATTTTCCTTTTTGTCAAATTATACACTATTGTTATACAAATTCTCAAATTAATGAACTTTCCGGCAAATACGTCAATGACTTCAAAATTGCATATGTTAAGAATTGATGATGTTCTAAGCAAATTTAATTCTTTCATTTTCTTGTTTGAAATCATTGAAGTGTCGTTTGGCGAGAAGAGTGAAAATGAATATCTTAAAAGATAACACTAGTCAAAATAAAGATTTTGAATACTCAGAAGCATTATTCCTTAGTAAATGTGATCTTAACAACTTTAATTCCTAAAATAATCTATTTTAAGGATGTTCAGTCATGTTATAAACAGTCAAGCTTTAAGGTTCGTTATTTAGGGTTTGTTATTTAGAGGACTTATGTAACTAAAAGGTGCATTTTAATTTTCAAACCAAAAAACCATAATCGCCTTTTAAAAAATAGTGGAACCACGAGGGTTTTCTCTTTTTTGTAATTCACCCTAAAACATTGTTCATCCTGATATATAAAGGCACATAGGCTCATAGTCATCTCCCTAAAAGTGATAACAAAATTTGGCTATTGTGCGTGCACTTTAAGATGTTCTAATTTGTACCATGGACAACAATACTCTTTATGCATGCTCATTTATGATTTTACCATTACAATTGTTGGCTGTAATAATAATATATCAATAAAAAAATAAAAGAAAAAAAAAATATAAAGGCACAATTCAAAAAACGAGAAAAGCAAGTTCGAGTAACTATGAGTCACTTGGTCTTAGATTTTGACCACAACTCTTCAAAATTTAAGCTAAAAAGCTGAAGATACGAGTCCCTTGCAGATGAGGTATATGATTTTCTTAATCTTGTAATCTCTAAGACAACAGTCATTTGAATTATTATGACCAAGACTCGATGTCAAACACATTGATTTTGTGAACCAAGTTAACAAATGAAGAGATATCATCTATATAACAAACCAACAAAAATCCCATATAAGAACATTGCTCACGGTAACTAATGTTAAGTTTATGAAACTTTCGTGCAATAAATAAGAATCTTTTAGTAAACAATAGACTTAATGTTACTTAACCATTAAAGATTTGAAAAGAAAGAAGGGAAACAGTATAAAAGAAAGCCTTAAGCACAATTATGAACGAATAAAATGGCCCCATGTCCAGCAACCAAACAAAAAGAATAATGCATGATGTTGATCTAGTAGACCCAAAATACCACTGAAAAATATATGATATTATTGTGAATGTTATTATTTATTTATTATGTATAGTTTCCATCATAGGTCCCATGGTATGCAATGTGTACAAGAGCCATTGAAAGCAGTCTGTTTCAACAACGAACCCATGGGCCATAGCTTTTCCAGTTAGAAACTCATTGGCCAAAACGACCAACAAAAGGAGTTTCTCTACTTGGGATCAACCCAAAATGTACATGAAAATGAAAAAGTACAGACAGCTGCGGACTCTGGATTTTGATTCAACAAATAAAAACACCGGAAAAGCAAGCTTACCGACCCGAAAATTACAAGCATGCTTTTCCAAGTGCAACTTGGTAAAACAAACTCCTTGCAAAGAGAGCATTATAGACAAGTATCTATATTACAACAACAACAAGGAGTGATACTAAAGATGAGGGTTGGATTATTTACCCCTTGGCACTTCCTAATTGCACCAAGCAACCTCGTATATCGGAGCCCGTGAAATCTTCCGGAGTTTGGACGACATTTGGATTGTCAATTGCTATAACATCTGAGAGCGGGTAGTTCCTGGCGAGATGGAGTTGGTTACTTGCATTATTACAGACTCCCTTTAATACTACACTCTTGTGTACACCTCCAAGAAGACCTTCATAATCTGTATCACCAGATTCCCCGACAAAAACAACCATATTTCTCAATTCGAAGCCCCATCGCACATATAAATACCTGCAGATGTTTTAAGCAAATGAAAATTCATGAATTGATAAAATGAAAAAGGAGAATCTACTGGTAAAAGTTTATATTTGTTGCCACTGGTGGTACATTCTCCTTCAGGTCTCCCTAGTTTAGAGATAGATTTGTGTGCCTATTAGCTAGATCCAGTCACAGTTGCAGTCAAAATACAGAAGCTCATTCATGCAACAATCAAATTATTACTTGTATGTCTCGGGAATAGAATTATTATTCCTTGTCTATTCCTATTCCTAGCTTTAGTTGGTTATTTCTTTACGGAAAAATCGTTCCGCGAAATAGTTATTCCTATCCCTATCAAGGTTGATCTGCAAAACTAGCTATCATTCATTACCATATCATCAACCAAACACATAAAATGATATTTTTAGGCTTTGATTGGATGGAGGGTAGAGAAGAATTTAGGAGGTTAAATAAAAACCCATGTTTGGAAGGAACGAATCGGGAGGGTAAGAGTTTAACTTGGGACCCAAAATTAATCATTTATTCAATTTTATGGGTCTGTACTAGTGTTTTCATACGTATAGAGTCCCAACTCCTTCCTCCAAACATGAGTTTTCATTTAACCTCTTAAACTTCCCTTCCCTACCATCCATCTAACCAAAGCATAAAAGAATACTGATTCTTTTCTATGGAATATATATTCTATTCTATTCTATTCCGCGAATCAAACAGCACCATAGTGTTATGCACATGGAAAGCTACCTCAGGGCCTGGGAACGAGAAGCCAATACTGGGATAACATTTATTCTGGTCCCCGTTTGGCAATAAATTGCATGACTTCTAAGAGCTTGAATTCTCAGCATCTTCCGCAGTTCCTTAACTGCCGGAACCTGAAAAAGGGTTTATATGTTAATTTCACCCATACATATATATGTGAATATAATAAGGTAACCATAAATGAAATCTGAACTAATAAATTACCGATGCCGGTTTTTGCACCGTGAAAGTATAACAATAATTGGTTGAAAGTTGTTCAGAAGCTGTAATAATCTGTTCAGCCTTTTTCTCATTAATTGAAGCTACCCAGCGAACCAGAGTCTTCCTTAGACCTTCTCCACCCCATCTGTACTCGATATGAGAGTGGTAATAGAAGTCAACCACAAACGAAGCTTCGTCTGAATTATGATTTGAATAGTAGAGTTCACTACCACTATTACACACAAAAGCATCAAAATCACTGGGGCTGAATCCCCCTGAGACAAGAAACGAGTGAATCTCAGACATGGCTAAGGATGTAAGAAGTATGAACCCTATTGACCCTTCAGTCCTTTCTTTTTCCGCAGCATCAAAGATTTTTCTTGTTACCTCCACAAGGGCAGATATGGTATCAGTATCTACTGCAATTACAAAAATTTGCTTCCTCCTCCTCAAAGCTGGAAATTTACCAGAATTACTGTTCTGTTCTCCCTTTTCCATGGACCCACTCCTGTGCGTGTTTTTTACAACACCCTTAGACCAAGCCAAAACTGCAGTCTCTAGTTTATTATTCTTATTAGAAGCATCGCCTTCAGATTCTGAAGGATTATCATTTCCACTAGCTCCGCTCCTTTCCCCATCCATTGAGAACTTCAAGTTCAAAGACAAATCATTTATATCCCTCAAGGAATCCCCTGGAGATTCCGAATCTGAAGTATCGCCTCCATCATTGCTTTTTTCCCATTGTGGATGCCTTGGTTTGGAACTGGCTATTCGTGATAGATAAGTCTTGCAATGCTCTGGCCATGAAAATAGGTGGATATTTTTTAATCCATTTTGTCGGCATTTTGCCCAAAGCTGATTGTCAGCAACAAGCTTCAGAAGAGCATCGGCAATAGATTGTTGATCATGAGGATCAACAAGAAGACCATTGTCAAGTACCTGGAGATATATGATCATCAAAATTAACAAAAGCTACATAGAAAAAGAAGACATGGATTAGTCTAAGTAATATAAAGAGAAGGCAAACCCGATGTATGTCTACAGGGCCTCCGTTTCTTGTAGCCACCATGGGCAAACCATAAGCAGCTGCCTGGAGAAGAAAAGATAGAAGGTCATATATACTAAACAGACCGAGGTTATCTCCATATCTATTATGATGAGGAACATAGCTTGCATTTATAAAAAGAAAATAGAAGGAATAATGGCTGAAAAGGAAGAGAATATTAGGCCTAGGTGTCCTTCTAAACCTCTTTCCAGTTTTGAAGTGAAGTATTGTATAACCATCGCCTTTAAGAGTTATCATTTTTAGCCATCTCATGATGAATATAGATAAGAAGACCCGTCCGGATAGATCAAATGCAATATATCAAATATAGATAAAAAAAAAAACCATTCATTTAAAACCATCATTGCTACCTATACAAATGGGACTCAGCTTCCAGGTACAAAAATCTATATCTTCATAGTATCAGGCACAAAAGAAATAAAGAATCCCATTACAATATGAATTCATAGGTTAATTTCCATCTTCACTTTATTGTCTTTTTCAGGCAATAAGAAACTATTCAAAGCAATTCGGAGGTTAATTTCCATCTTCACTTTTTTTCTCTCTCTTTCTTTGGTGTTTTTCAGGATTGCAGGCTTGCGGTTGAAACTACTGGAAAATAATTTCGATTTCAAGTTTTAAGCTACTAATACCAATTAGACCTTGTGTAATTGGTGCACTTCCATAAAGTCATGGTGGGAGTATATATACACAGTTACACACACTCGTTTAAGGAATTAACAAGTTGTAGGCTTGTAGCTTAGTGAAAATTTGGAAGTATCATAAGCCTATTGTTAAAGTACCTCGATCAAAGTAAGTCCAAATGGCTCAATGAAAGCTGGATTGATGAAAACTCCCTGCACAAGTGCCAATTAGAATGAGATACTATAACTACAAAGTTGAATTGACATATGTGTGGTTGAGAGATTGTGAAATTCTAAGGGACCAAACACACTATTATCTTTACAATAATTTAGACAACATATAGGTAATAAATCAGAATTTAAAAAACAAAAGTACAGCTTAAGAGTTAAGACTTAACTAAGCATAAAAATTTAAATTACAATTATTACGAAAAACGCACATGAAAAGCTGCAGGGAAGAACATTAATAAATGTTTATACATTAAAAGTGACTAACGTGAACTTCAGTCATGCATACATGTCCATATCAGGTATATTGCCTTTAAATTTTAAAAGTGAATCTGCCCTACTTAGGACTAAATGCAAATTCTTTGCAGGGCACACCAGTAGCCCAAGTTAATTGCATTTCACTGAACTAGCTTCTTACTTCAAACCATAATTCCAAATAAGAAAAAAAAACAACACTAGCTATGACAATGATACAAAATCAACTATCAGGAGAGCTCTCAGTGACTATAAATCAGAACACATTTGTCCAATAAAAACCGGAAAAGAGAACCTTCTAAACAAAAAGGCATACCTTGGTCTTTGCTGCTAGACGATATATGACAGGGACATCAGACTGCTTGTGGTGTTTGGGGTATGCAACTTGCCCATATAGATCATATTTGTCAATAAGCTTAAGCACTGAAAGTAGCACAGAGGCACTTGTGCTTGACATTTCATCAATTCCATCTCGGTTACCCATAATAAGTGTCTGTAAAAGAGAAAAAAGCATAAGGAAACTCTAGACAAGATGACCTGAAACAGCAAAGTAAATTAGCTGAGATTATTTAAGATGATGGATCAACCAAATAAGTTTCCATAGGTCACTATACATACAAGGTTAGCAAGCTCTCTCAATGGACGGCATTCTCCAAATGCTTTAACCAAAGTAGTGATGTTCTTTTTAGGATCGGGCCTAGCAAGGGCAAGTATCATTGGCTTACGAGGGTTTGAAAAGAAGCGCATTATCTGCAAAACCGAAGACAAAAGAGAAGACGTAAATTGATTTGAAAATGGATAATTGTAGGGAATAAAGTACTGGCTTGAAGCATCTAACCCAAAGCATTCAAATCTGACTAGGTCATCAAGTGAATTAAGAAATAAAAGAGAAATTTTACTAACCTCAGACCAGATTGGCGGATCAGGAGAAGTAGGAGGATGTTCTTCACTTCCTTCTGTTTCACCATCCATATCCCCTTCTACTGTTGCAATGTGGTGAAACTCCATTCCAGGAGGAATTACCTGCAGAGCATTACAAATTGATAATACAGATTCCATCAACAAGCAATCCATGGGTGCATTGGAATAAAATTATATGTACATAATACCTAGAATCAAAATAAATAAATAAATAAGAACAGTAAAATTCTAGTTATTATGGGATCCACAATGATGGCTACGATGATTTGCTGTAATTAATTGATAAGCTACTTCTTTATATACATTTCATATGAATTTGTGAAAATCTAGGATATAACTTACTTTTGCTAAAGTAACTTTCACGAAGTATTTGGAGCCTAGAATGTACAAATTCAGTTCAAAAAATTCAATTTGCTACTTACAGCCATGCGAGGCATAATCCTTCCATAAGAGCTGACATTACGCTTGATTCTTGCCCGTAGTTTGCGCTCCAGTATTGGGTCAAATCCATCATATAAGCGCCACTGTTGGTCAATCTCCTGCTTCGTGCTTGTTATGACTATCTCAGAACAATCCAGAGAGTACTCTTCAGCCTCTATCCGACGCATTATTTTGTACGTCGAATTGATTTCATCCCTTGATAGTCGACCTTGTTTCAGTAGCTGTTCTAACTTATCTCGGCCAAGTGAGTGTCCAGTGAAAAGCATTGGGACATTCAAAGCACCAGATAGAAGAGCAGCAGAATCTCCAGCATCTGCATAATGTCCATGTATGGCAGAAGGCCAGATTGGCTTCATATTACCAATTTGCTCTCCCAGAACTTTAGACATCTGGATTATATGGTTAAGCGCACCATCAACAAATTCTGGGATGTGAGGCCACAAAAGTTCTTTAGGGATATATTTGTCTTTCGGACCAAATGGTATACGAACAATGTATGCACCACTGCTCTCCCCCGTCTCATCGTCAGAATCATCGTTGTTTCTAAGAGTCAGCATCTCTGTGGGCTCACCATAACTCCAATCTACATCTGGTGATGACACTTGTCTAGTTAATAAATCAACTCGATAGACTCCTGGTGTTGAGCCCAAAGCCCTTGCAAGTTCCACAACGTACTTGACCTAAGCAAATTAAAAGGCCTAAGTCATTTTTCGTCTTCTAAAAAGATATGTGACCAGAAAAGAGACTAGTCTACACAGGCTACCAAAAAATAATCATATAGAAAAAGTACCTGACCACCAGTATCAGAATCTCGCCCAAGCTCCATATTTTCACCTCGTATTAGACCATGCAAGCTGCACGTATATTAATTGTTAAAACAATCATATATGGTCAACTTGCATGGCGGTAAAATCATAGTACATATCCTAACATCATAATCAGGACTCGTATAATATGCTATGTGGTTTTTAGACAGATCATGGACTTCCTACCAAATAATGAACACAAATCTACATAAAACAGAACCATTCTAATTACCAAACATCAACTAAACACTTCTGAGTCCTGTTCGTGGCGACATTGAAACTCTAGAGAACGAAGTTCAGTTCATGCCTTATTAATACAATATACAGCTTTTTGCCCTTCTGCTGACTGATCCAAAGGTCCATTGCATCAGCAGAATTGATTCTAGGTAGCCTTCCTCTGGTGCTATCACCCCCATGTGCTGATGCATCAACTGGAGTATCTCCTTTCTCTCCCTCCGATAAATCTTCAGACATATCAGCAGTTGCTTCTCTCCGACCTTTTTCACGTTCAAGTCTCCGCTTAGCATTCCTATTAGCAAGCTCTCCTTCAAGCTGCAAAACACAAAACAACAATCCACTAATCACATATAAGCTAAATCATCTCAGATATATACGATGCCATCGACTTCTTCAGTAACAAAATCTCAGAAAGATAAAAGATCCAATGAACAATACAGTACGATAATCAACTTATAGCTAAACTAGAAATCAAATCTTTCAATCAATTGCAACAAAAACGAACACGAAAACGAAAACAAAACCTGCTTCTTTTGACGAGCTAAGTTCCAAATTCTCCAGCACATATTCTCAAGCCTAGTGTTCCTCTCCTGAGGACTCTTCGTCGCCTGAGCCTATATACACGCAACAGAAATTCATCTAAGTTCAAAATACAAAAGCACACCTGTAACACGAAGAAGATATATAGATATATAGATATTAAGATACCTTAATCCATGAACGGTGAAGATCGGTCTCATCAAATCCGGAGATAACCTGATCAACGAAATAGCGAGTAGGACTAAACCTACCTCTTTCTCTGAGAAGCAGAGAGGATTTAGCATCGTCGAGGCCCGGACCGACATCCAGAATAGCCTCAAGGTAGCTGTTAATCCAATCGTTGCCCGCCATTATCGATTCAGAGCTTCAATTGCAGCTCACGAGATGGAGAACAATGGAAGCTTCTTCAGTGCCGTAGAAGAAGAAGAAGCTTTTAGCAGTAAATAATAGAGTGAGAAGACATAGCCACAGAGATCCAAGCCTTGAAATGAGGGTCAAAAATGGAGCAGCCCTTTTATAGATACAACATTCTGCCTTTAAATGTCTTAAGGAGTAAAAAAAATTTAAGTCTCTTCTATTTTTTCTTCTTTTTTTCTCTTTTTGGTCTTTTTGTGTAAAATAAAAAGAGTATTTCATTGAAATCAACATGTAAATTTCATTGACTAATTTTCTTTTAATTCTTTTTTGTTTTAATACATTACAAATAAAACTTTATCCAAAAATATGTTATCCAGATTGTAGTGTTTTGTTAGCTTCTTAAATTGTTAAAAGTGATTTATTTATCACTTAAATTTATATAAAATACGTTATTATCTTTTTTACAATTGATATATACAACATACTTTATAATTGCTCAAAATTTACTCTAATTTTATTGAATCACTTTAAATAATTTAAAAAATGCTGAGAATTTATTTTATAAATTCAAAGAGTAACTTACTTTGTCGAACAAATTTAGATTTTTTGATATTGATAATTTTTTTGTGTTGGGTAGTGTTTTGTTAATTGAAGTAATTTTTGTGACTTCGAGATACTATTTGACTTTGACACCAAGAATATTCCTATATATGCTATGAAAAATATCTTTTCAATGAAGGGATAGAAAGGCACACTCCAACCTAGGACAAGAAATCATAAAAGAGGTCGATGAAATAATAAAAATAAAAATAAATGAATAAAAGATTTACTTATCCTTCCTTCCTTCCTTCCTTCCTTCCCTACGAATGCAAGTATATGGTTATCAGAAGCATCCAAGCATAACATAGATATAGGCATACACTAAATTAGAAGTGAGTAAGGATTTATTTATTAGTGTGAAAGATTTATAAAATTCAATCTCCATAATCGGACCCAAATGTAAAAAATTTCAGATTGAATTGTGCCGAATTTTTGGAAAATTTTGAGAAGGAGATTTGGAGGTTTAAAATTAATTAAATTATTTGTAAAGTATTAACTGTTTGGAAGAGTCAAGTTCAAATGAGACAAGAGTTTAGGATGAGACTAGTTTTTATGGTGAGACAATGGGTATTTTTGTAATTCGATAGGGGAAGATGGCAAATTTGTAATTAAAGGAACACCCCTCATGCGTGAATTGAAGGGAAGGAAAAGGAGGTGATGTCAGCGCTGATGTCACATCTGAAGAGAGAAAGAGTTTTAATTATTTTCTTTAAAATGCATTTTCCCGCTGTTTCCGAACTCATTTTTCAAAAAAAAATATACCAGTGAACTCGTATTAATTAGGCGGTCATTTTGAGATCCATTTTTGTTATTCATAGACGATTTTTTTTTATTTATTTTTTTATAATTGTTCCAGCAGAATACTATATTTGTTCCACCGGACTACTCCAATTGTTCCACCAGAATACTACATTTTTTTACATTCCCAGAGTGCATTTAAAAAAAAAATATGAAAATATTCTGCTGGAACAAATAGAGTAGTCTGGTGGAACAAATGTAGTATTCTGCTGGAACAACCGAGTATCCAATTTGGAACAAATATAAAAAAAATAAAAATCGTCTATAAATAACAACAATGGATCTCAAAATGACCGCCTAATTAATACGAGTTCAGTGCTATAATTTCTTTTCAAAAATGAGTTCGGAAAGAGCGGAAAAATGCATTTTAAATAAAATAATAAAAACTTTTTCTCTCTCCAGATGTGACATCAGCGCTGACATCACCTCCTCTTTCTTTCAATAATGTCCCTCCATGCTTTTAAAATTTCAAAAATGCCACCACTTTTTAATTGTCTCACACTAAAAAAAGTCTTTCCCTAATGACCTTGTCTCACATGATCCTATCTCCTGTTTGGAAATCACTTAACATATTTTATTGGGGAAAGTACAAATACAACTTTTGCGGTTTCAATGTTTTGTATATAGAGGAATGTGGTTTCATTTTTTTGCAAAAGGAGTTATGTTGTTTACATATTTGACAAATAAGGAAATTTGATTAAGGCCTTGTTCTTTTGGACTTATCAGCACTTATTTTAAGTTCAGTTCAGTTCAGCAACATTCAGTTTAGTTCAGTTCAGCAACATTCAGTTCATTTCAGTTCAGTTCAGCAACATTTAGTTCAACTTTCAGTAGCATTTAATTTAGTTCAGTTCAGTTCAATTCAGCAACATTCAATTCGGTTCACGTTAATAAATTACAAATAAATATTTATTATTTAAATATAATATGTTAATATTTATTATAATTTTATTGTTTGCAAAAATTGCTGGATGTAAGTAAATATTATTACCAATATACGTTCCAATGTTCTACCAACTTAATAATTTCTACTATATAAATTTGGATTTAGTATGAAAAAATTTCCGATTTTGCTTATGTATTGTAATAAGAAATTCAAAAATCTTGTAACAATGTTGTGTAGTATTAGGAGCAAATTAGCACCAATTAAATAAATTTAAAAATCTTATAATAGTCAGTTATATAATATTAGGAGCAAAGTAGCATCTTATTAAAAATATATATACTTAAGCTTCACAAAATAATAGATTCATATTATTATAACTTATTTCTCCACAATTTTGACAAATAAAATATAATTAAATAATAAAATAGTGAAGGAACTTCAGTTCATTACAATATGGTTGGGTTCTTTCGGGTTTTCAATACGGGAATTATAAAATCTCCAGAATTGTATTGAAACAAAGTGAACGGTACGGTTCAATATGGTTCGTTTCAAAAAGTTAACGTTTCAATCCAGTTCTGGATCTTTTTTTTCGAACATTTGATTCGGTTCAAGAATCTCCGAGATCCACACTCGGTCTTACACTAAACTCATAAGCACGGTGAAGATCTAAAAATAAGAAACCTTTTTAAAAACAACATATTTAGCTTTTCTAAAATGTGAGCTTAAAAAAATTATCAATCCGTATACGGTTATTTATAAAAACAACTCATGTCTTCACATGCAATAATTACTCAGAAGCAATATAATAAAATATGTAAAAAACATAAGATAGAGATAATCAACAATTTAATCTTGGTCTGGTCACTGTCCGTATGCTTACTCATGTCTAAGATACATTCACCTAAGATTTTGGAATCTACTAATTATCTTTTCTTAAGGAAGAGAACAAACATTTTACAATATCTCGGTACATCAATTGTAATCCTTCCTCAATCCACTCTCGTTATTCTTTCCACAACTACTTACACATAAGTAGCTGTCGATTGATCAAAATGATTAGATAATCTAATTATAGCACACTCTCTTTCTGACTCAGTACACAGATGATTACAATTTATGTACAAGAAATTTGCTTAAGAGCTTTTAAATAATTGGAAATGAAAGCTTGAGAGAGTTGTTAAATGGTAATATGTCTTTATTTTTCGAACCGAGGCTCTTTAAAAATATAAGTTCTTCAAGCTAGCAGTAAGACTCCAAACTTGAATTCAAATCTTCAATCTTCCGATAGACTCAGTATGTTACTGTTGCTTTTAAGCATGGCAATAATCTTCATCTCAGAACTTGATTTGAACGTTCAACTTTCTATTTCGAAGATTTCAGAAGAAAGATTTTGTAGCAGAACAAAATTTGTCATTTTTTGTACTAAGTCAGAAAATGATTTTCAGACTACAATGTTGACTGCTTTTAGACTTAACCATATTGGGAAATCTTTATAGCCTTCCGAGTTGGCTTGATTCCACAAATTTTAACGGTCTTCTAAGTTCAATATTTGAAGTAGCCGTTGTCTTTAATCTTCGACTAACATTGACTCTAAGTTTTGCTGGACTGTTGAGTTGATTCATCAAACTAGGTCAGTAGCTTCTTGCTACTGAGTCTTCAGTGAACTCTAGATAATGAGTGAAGTTATATTTACTACTAACTTAATTAATGGTCAGTAACTTCAAGAGCAACTATAATAATCAATTCAGAGTTAAGGGTCTCTATTAATTTGACATTACTCAAAACAAAATGATTGAATTTTCTGTTGCGTGTTTTAACACAAGGTATAATCAAAATACACACAAGGTATAAAACGTATGTATAATTATTGGTCCACAAAGAAAAGTGGGTCAATTAATTCCAAATATTCAGATTTATGAGAATCAAGGGTAACCCAATGATTTAAGGCAGAAAATAACGGTAAACGAAATAACAGGGCAATAAATTAACAAAAACTAGTGAAAAAGAACAGATCGAGAGCACGACGTTAATATTAATCAAGAATATCAATAAGAAGGAAGGTACATAAAAAAATAAGTACAAGTCCAGTACGCACAAGTCTACAAATCTATATCTAAATCATGCATAAACAAGGTTGGGAGGTTCAATAATAATACCCCACATTTCTATAGCAGAAATAACATATAAATAGAGACCGTATTTCTACGCATCTCAACTAGCATGCCTAAAATAAGCACATGAATAGGCTTATCAAATTTCTCTTAAGCTCGTTTCTCCATTAAACAGAGTTAATCACCTCTATCCAGTCAATTGCTTAACTTCTTCGATTAGATCTAGATCTACTTACTTCTTTTCAAAATATAAGCAAATCAAGCATACGCTTCTACAACTATAGCACAGATTCAATAATGAAGCTTAGATCTAAAAACAACCAAGTAAATACACTAACACTAGTTAAATATAAACAAATAAGACCCTGATTGTACTTTTTCCTAGCTCATTCCATGCTAACTACTCACAACTCATAATAGTGAATCCACGAGAAAATGATGAAGAAATCATGAAAAAAATGAAAATTATATTAAGTAGAGAGAAGAGAGCTTCCCTCCTTTAAAAGTACCAATGAAAAAGAAAAAGAATCTTCTCTGCCAAAAACCGTTAAGTGAGAAATAAAAGTTGTTCTCTAAAAGGTGAAATGTTAATAAAGGTGATGCCTAAAGGACAAGATACATTTTTCTTTTTATAGGCAAATAAGGGAGCCAAAAAATAACCCTAAAGGGTGGCAATGTCTAACATATCGCAATACAAAAGGAATAAGAAGATAATTAATAATGATACAATTAATTACAAAATAAATCTATTTACATATAATCTATCACTGTACTAATATTTAAATGTCTCTTCTTCGTATAGCATACACTTTGGCATGTTACTTTCTCATCGGTTACTTTGTTACTCTGATGCTAGTTGGGGACTCTACCAATGGTTATGTCGTGTTTTGGGGTAAGTTTATGGTGTAGTGGTCTGCTAGGAAGCAAAAAAATATACTCGGTCCTCGACCGAAGCTCAATATCAATCACTTGCTACTGTTATTTTGGAATTGAGTTAGGTGAGGATGTTACTTCGAGAGATTGGATTTCCTCTCCGCCATCCCCTTGTGTTGTAGTGTGATAATTTGAGTGCGGTGTATCTTACTACTAACTCGGTTTTCCACAATTCTACGAAGCATTTGGAGATAGACTTCCATTTTGTTAGAGATAAAGTTCAGTATAAATTGTTAGTTGTACACTACATTAGCATTGATGATCAGACAACCGACGTTGTTATCAAACCATTAGCTTATGTGCGATTTTAATTTCTTCAGGACAAGTGGACCATGCAATCCTACTTGGTTCAACTTGAGGGTGGGTAATAACCCTATGGTCGACTTGCCTTTAAAGTAGTTTAGGCCACTGCATAGGGCTCCAAAGTTTTGAAGGGCTATCATATATATATTTTTTGGGAAAGTACAACTGAAAGTCTTGCGGTTTCAACATTTTGTAAATAGAGGAATGTGGTTTCATGGTTTCATTTTTTGTAAAAAGAAACATGTGGTTTACATATTTGAGAAATAAAGGAACTTGACCAACAACATTTGTCATATCATCAAGTCAAATATACACGTCATCAAGTAAACATGTCATGTCATCAAAAATTTAATATTTATTGTGTCACGTCAACAAGTTAATATGTTAATTCATCAAATAATAATATCTTTAGTCAAATTCCTTTTATTATAGAATTTATAAATAGTATGCTTCATTTTGAAAAAAAAAAGCAACTACATTAAATAATTTGCAAATGTATGAAATTACAAAAGTTTTTTTAAATTTTTCTTATATCATTTTTCAGTTTAACAACAGTAACATAAAAAATGGGTTTGATGTTTGCTTAAGAGAAAAAAGAAAAAGCCCAGTTATGTCTTATATGAAAAGGCATAATAATAAAATGGGCTGGATGTTTACTATTGTAATAAAACATGCGCTTGATGTGGTTTTTGTATTAAAGAAAGCCCAATTCAGGACATGTTTCTTACTTTTGCAGAAAATAGAAGTTATTGATTTCAAGATTTTGTAAATCACCTGCTGTGCTTTTAGACCCTCTTCTTTTTTACAGAACTGAAAAAAGTTGAACTGAACTAAACTGAACTGAGATTGCTAAATAGAATTGAAACTGCCAAAAAAAACTAAAATTGCTAAACTGAACTGAAATTTCTGAATGAAATTACTGAATAAAACTGAAATTGCTGAAATATGCTAAATATAAGTAAAAAAGATAGGAGCTTATATATATGAAGTCAAAATTATTGGCTTTATATATTCATACTTTTATTACATTTATACAATTTATGTTATTATTTACAATTACTATAAAAAAGGCTAGAGCAACTTTTTGATAAACATTAGTATAAATGGCCTAAACTTGACATATGGCTTAGGCCCTCAAAATATTCAGAGCCCGCCCCGAATAAACCTAGCCGAATTATGTATGTACAAAATAGGATATAAAGTAAAACCTCTATAAATTAATACTCGATAAATTAATAATTCGATAAAACTAATAATTTGTCCAGTCCCAACTTGGGACCAGTGTAAAATTCGACATCAATCGATAAAATAATAAGATAATAACTTTTTTGAAAACCCAGTGTATATATATTGGTCCCAACGAAACTATAAATTAATAATCACTATAAACTTATATATATATATATATATATATATATATATATATATATATATGTGTGTGTGTGTGTGTGTGTGATACACTTCAAAATTCTAAGATTGTCTAGTTAAAAATGAATCAATATTCATTTGTTTTTTTCTTGAACTTCAAATCTATATTGATTTCATCTTTAAATGTCCTCATTGCACTTAAGAGTTGCGGCATTGTCTTCTCATATAGCAACAAAACATTGTGAAAAGTTGTTGCCGCTTACAATGAACTTGACAAATTCAATTAATTTGTGAATGTAAATTCGTCTAACTAATATATATTGTAATTTGGTTTTTCATTTCTAACTAATATATATTGTAACTAGTATACTGGACTTGAAAATTTAAAAGTCATACGTAAAACCTCTTTAAATTAATAAATTATTAATTTATCGATATAATAATATCTCGCTAAATTAATGAAATATCACGGTCCCGACATTATTAATTTATAGAGGTTTTACTGTATGTGGTTTTTTGGTGAACAAGTTCATTCTTGTATGGTCTCCTACATTATTTATTTAGGAGTTACATAATGGCCAAATCTTTCTCTCTTTTTTTAGTATTCATTTTTTTGAAAATTCACTTTTTATAATGACCAGATCTGTATATATATATATATATGTTGTTTCATGTGTCAATAAAAGTAAGTTGATTTGATCTATCAAAAAAGAAAAAAGGTAAGTTGATTTGCATAAATTTTATGGACAACCTCCTTAACATTATTATGTAATATAAGATAAAGTGAAACAAAATTATTGAATTAAACTAAATTGTACTTTCTTAAATTTAAATTATAAAGAATATAGTCTAAAGAGCTTTAACTCACTCCCAATTTTTTCGAAAATGAACTAGTAAAAGTTAATAATGATTGGAATGTTAGAAATATTCTTTTCCTTTTCGAAAAAAATATAAAAATAAATTTTCTTTTCATCCAAGAATATTTCTCCACCCATAAGTTTTTCATCTAAATCTGCTTGAGCCATCATTTCCTATTTCTTTGTACATACATAATAAATTCTGTTAAGTGTATTAATCATCTTTGTTAAACCTGCTCTGTTACCCTAGTTAATCTGACATGATTTTCGTAAGCACGTCTTGCTTTTTCAACATCTGTTTCTTCTTCTTTCCTCAAAAATGGTGATTGATCCCAAAAGATCATTAAAAATAATAAATATAGTTTTTTGTTGGGTTTATTGGTCGAGTTGTTTAAATAATTTTAATGGTAGATAAGCGAGAAGAAGAATTTCTGAAATTGGCGAAAAGACAAAATACAGAAAAAGGGAGAAGAAAAAGAGAAAGAAGAGTTGGATTGGGAGAGAGAGCGCTACGTTTTTTGGAAGAAAATCAAGAAAAATTAGCCAAGACTATTAATTAACAGTGAATAACTAGAGTTAAAAGAAAAATGTTAAAGATGATAAGGATAAATCAACTACATGTTAATAATTGTATGAGAAACAATCACGGAAATAGAGTACCTGGGACAACTGATAAGTGACTAAGGTTAGTGTTTATAAAATAGAGTGATGCTTACCTAGTCGATAATTGACCAAATAAAATATAAAATTTGGCAAATCACTATTAGATTAGAATTCAGAGGTGAAAATTAAAATCTAATGAAATCACATATTTTACTTTAATTATTGAAATGTGTTTTTTTTTACTATACTCTAGATAGTCCCGTATCAACCTGTCGTCTTTAAGCGATTTTATTATATTTTAATCTCCATCTTTAAATTATAATTTAATGGTGATTAATCAAATTGTATTTGGTCAGTTACTGATTAAATGAGCACAACTGTTATAAAACAAATGCATTTACTCAACCGTATATTATCATTAATTCATAGTACAAGCACTTAAATTTCATTCGTTTTTGAACTACTAATTCTTTTTCTCATTGGATAGCACATATATGGATCAAGTTTTTTCAGCTTATATGTAACATTATCTTTATGGATATGCATTTTTCTTTTTTAGTTTTTCATCTTAATGTTTTTCATTATCAAAGATGTTTGTAGTATTTTTTGTTAATTGTTCCAAATAAAAATGTGAGTTGTTAAATCAATGACAGGGTTAGTTTTGGTAATTAATTTATTGTTCATTTTTCTAGTGTATTTAAATATAATGTTAATGATATTAGATTATTGGTTTAATACATAAATAATAATGTGATCCATTTAACTTTCTAATTGCAACATAGCAACTTAAAGCTTTTTAATGAATTATGTCAACTCTTTTTGGTAACTCAATTATATCAATTTTGAGAACGTATAAAAGTAATAGATAACCTATTTAGTGAAAAAATAAAAATTCAACATAATTATAAATGATAGAGAAAAAATCTCTTTGATAAATTGGTTATCTACGAAAATTAAAAACACACAAGAACAAATGAGTGTACAATTAATATAAACCCAACATCATCAATACAATTGAAAAAAAATAAAATAAAAAGAAAATGAAGAAAGGGAGGACATCCTCTCATGTCGCCATTTCAACAATCATGTGACTTTACGGATCAATTCTGGCTACCTGCATCCACACAACACATCAAATCTTATCATCATTAGATAAAAATTATTTATTGTTGGGAAAGGAATACATATATATAATTTTATTATATTGATTTATTATACGAATAGTACAACTATACTGCAAATTTTATTAAGAAATAAGTCATTTAAAAGTGAATAGAATAGCAATCATTCTAGCTGCCAAATGGGTCTTCATAATATAATTAATAACTTATGCATGCAATATAGCTCCAAGATCCAACACATGGCCAAAGTTAAGTACATATATAGAGAATGGTCCAATTTTAATATTAATTATAATATAGAGAGAAGATCGATATGAGATAGTGAATTCAGAGAAGACATTTTTATATAATTTATAACATTCTCAAAGAATGTCAAATTTCTTTTAAGAGAATGTATTGAATTTCCAAATCTCAGACTAAAAATGCTATAAGAAGATTCGAGCTTCTAATTTTTTTTAAAATAGTATCAACTTCTTTTATTATCTCTCGCAAAATTTAAACTCGAGAAATTGTTTGAAAGGAAACATGATGGCAATGCAAGAAACTGATTCAACTATAAACTTAAGATGGTGGTTATGGATAATGTCATGTTAAAACATACAAAAAAATTCAAAATTACATTTGTAATTATTATTATTGTTATCTTAAAAGGGATATTCTATGGTCACTTTGTTTTTCACAAAGTAACCATTACTTTGTTTTGTCAACCATTAAATCATGGGTTAAAAACTAATCCAATGGTGAAAAAGACAAAGTATAGACAAAGTAAGGGAAAAACAAAGTGACCATAGGTTAGGGTTAGGGTTAGGGCTACCCCATCTTAAAAATATATCTCTCTTAAAAAAAAATCCAAACAAATCCAAATCATTAATAATATTTTTTGATAATAATAATAGCAGGAATAAGAATTTTAAGAATTTTTTAGATTTTCTAAATTGAGGATGTCTCAATTTGAGAAGATCTTATTTTGTCAAACTGACCCTAATCATTTTGGTGACATTTAATAATAACAATATAACTATTGAATGTCACCATCCACGTTTTCTAAGCCCTAAGGGCAGTATTATGTCACCAAAAAAAATGTATTTTTAGTAACTGTTATTATAGTTGATAAGACTTGGAGTACAGGAACAAACAAGCAATTTTATGATTAAGACCTATTATATATAGGGACTTATAGTAGAGTATGTACTTTTTCTTTTAGAGTAATTGCAAACCATATACGGCAAAAGTGACTAGTTACTATTGTGAATCCCTAACCCGTAAACAAATTTAGATTATGTACTTACTTAAAGAGAGCAAGTGAAACCAGGAGGAGGAGTCTTTCCACAGGTAACAAGAAGTTGAAGAGCCAGTGGAACATAAATATTCAGATTCAGAAGCTTAAGTTTCAATGTAGTGCACAAACACACTGCTGCTTCAGCCTCAACAAGCCCTTGAAGAACCGGACAACATTTGTTAACCACTGGATCACCTAGCCCGATATGCACTAACCCGCCTAGAAGATCCACACATGCTCCTAATTTCAATGTATCAATTGGGCATGTTTCTTTCCCATGACTTCCGGACGGAGGAGGGCATCCCCCCTTTGATGGTGGCTTTGTAACACCTGGAGGAAGAACGCCTGGGGGGAGAACACCAGGAGGAAGGACGCCCGGGGGGAGAACACCGGGGGGAAGGACACCGGGAGGGAGAGTAACGGGAGGGAGTTTACCAACTGGGGGAATGACACCTGGGGGCAGAACACCCGGGGGAAGGACACCAGGAGGGAGTGTAACTGGAGGGAGTTTACCAACTGGGGGAATGACTCCCGGGGGGAGAACACCGGGGGGAAGGACACCCGGGGGGAGAGTAACCGGAGGGAGTTTACCAACGGGAGGAATGACTCCAGGTGGGAGAACGCCAGGGGGAAGAACACCCGGGGGGAGAGTGACAGGAGGGAGTTTACCAATGGGGGGAACAACACCGGGAGGAAGTACACCCGGGGGGAGAGTAACCGGGGGGAGATGAACCGGGGGTTTAATGACCGGGGGAAGAACGGGAGGGAGGTGGATTGGGGGTTTGACAATAGGTTTGTGGGGTTTATGGGGTTTGGGTTTAGGGATAGGTTTACCACAAGAACCGCAGTCAAGAACGGGGTCGGCGGTCGCGGAGAAGAAAAGCATGGAAATGAGAAGAAGAGCTGAAATCTTGGAGGAATCCATCTTTCTTTTGTTGAAAGAAAGATGAGAAAAGAGAAGTGAGAGTAATAGTAGATGGAGTAGAAGAAGGGAGTGATATAAGAATGGTGGAGAGGAAGAACAAAACAAAAACCCTAAAACAGACCACGTGAATAAGCCTTTGTCTTAAAAGGCAACTGCCAAATTTTGCTAGTTGTCAATCCATAAGTTTCACCTCACCTTTTCTTTCATTTTTACTTGTTTTGAAAGACATTTTATTCTTTATGGATGTGAAATTTTAGAATATGACCCGTATATACCATGTTCGCCATACTTTGTCATTTGTATATATCAAATTAATTTGATACAATGAGATGCAATATATTTTAGCTAGTATTTATGATTTGGAGTTAAAGAATTTTTTTTATGTACATAATGCATTACATAGAGTCAAATTCTTACCAAAATTCTTATTGATTGCATGCCACTTGATAGTTATTATTGGTCCGGCATGCCACGTCATCCGTACCCCAAACATATAATAATATTACTCAATATATGGATAAAACTCTAAACCATAGAAAATAAAATTTAGACCTTAAATTATCTACACCTTAGTCATTATATTTTAAACCTAAATGCTAACATATGATGCCTCATTAAATTATTAATATGACGTGTACGAGTATATTACGTCGAATGTATTCTAAAATTTCTCTTTATCTTAAACCCCTTATTAACATGTGTATCTAAAATATTGATACTTGTTACGTGATATATAATAATTGAAGTAATCTTGACCACTTCACCACAAAGTATCATATCTTGCACATTGATTTCATTAATTGATCAAATATTTCTAAATAATAAAACTATATTCTTTATGAATAATAAATTGAAGTGAGCTAAACTGAATAATTGTTGAATTTAAAACAACAAGATGTAAATCAAGAGAGAAAGATTAATATTTTGTATAGATTAGAAACATATGTTACAATAAGTGATCGGATGGATAAGAAAAATATTTTGAATTTCTCAAAAGATAACTATCACTACCCACTAAGAAATACCTAACTTGATGATTATAACATTCCACAAATCAGTTATATTGGTTTTTAGCGATCTCGGATACAAAAATTCGTCAAAAATTGGGTATACTTGACTGAATAAAAGATTCAATCAAAGAACCTAACGTAGTTGAATTAAAAAAATGATTAAGGGCAGAAATCTTATGATCAATTAGTGAAGGAAAATTTTTGAATATAAAAAAAAACTATTAAATATCAACATCAAACAACAAAAAGGGAAAAAAAAAAGGTGAAAATTACAAAATGAAAATAAGGTCAAGAGTTTTTGGATGTAATTTTTTTATTAGAACTTATCATTAATAAAAATTGAAGATTTAAACTTAATCAAAATTACATTTAATTGATATTGACGATATTGGAGCCTCTGTGATTATATGGTCCAAAGTTCATGAGAAAGTGGGTTGGCTAGTGTTGTATACACTGAGCATTCTTATGCGAAGGTGTGCGTGTTAGATTAAAAGATATTATTGACCCTTAATTATTAATTCGAGTTTTTAATACAATTAATTAAATAAAAGGGAGGATGTTTCTGAAAAATAATCATGGAGGGGAAGAATCTGAGAATGCCCCAGCAAAAGAAGTTAGATAGATGCAGAACGAAACTGCACAGCAAAGCAAAACATGTGAAGCTGTAGTTAGCTAGAGTGAAAGATAATGATAGGACACTCACAGTATATATCATTCATGGCCATGAAAAAAGTCTTATAATAAAAACAAGAAAAAAATTAAACTAATTATTAGTGACAGCGTCAAAGCTGTTTCTATTTATCCAAGTAGGTTACCGACTTGAATTTCAATGTATAAAATCGACTCGAGTGGAAGCAGTTGTCACTTTTTAGCTAAAAAGCAATATGCCTTACAAAAAAGGCCATAGATTGTACAATATATATGTAACTATTGTAACTATATGTACGATTGTAATCTACACAGCCATGAATCTCGTTACTTTCACTATATCCTTGTACTATAATAACATATCAAAAACATATTTGCACGCATGAAATGAAAATAAAAAAAAATTTAATAAACAATAAATATAATTATGTGTACCTCTTTTATTTAAGACTTCATTTTTTATGGTTCAACTGAACATATAAATTAAAGTAAAACTGATTTTGCTAAAACAATTTTTTGATCAAAAAGTTATCATATTATTGAATAATATAAAAAAATTACAACACAATGATAATCAAAGAAAAAAGGAGGAATTAAACTTCACAAAGGTACAGGCAAAATCCAATATAAACCGCATATATGGCTGATTTTGCTAAACTGAGTTGGCTGAATCGACTGATTTTGACTGAATGCTTAAGCGATTAATTTTATTGAATTTGAGGTGGTGGTAGAGTTCGACGCTTTGACGGTTTGCAATGCAATTAATAACCCGACGCCGGATCATAGTGAGTTTGGAGATATTGTTGATTAATGCAAAGCTCTCCTTACTCTTCACAGCGGTTTTTCGGTCCGCTATATTCGGAGATTAGCTAACGGTTTGGCTCACGCTTACGCTAGGTCTTTCCGTTTTTACGCTATTCCCACTTTCTTTGATACGATTCCGAGTTTCGTTACTCTTGTGATGTTGAACTCATGCTCTGTTGAGCATGCTTAATTTCTGATGTCTTCGAAAAAAGAAAAAAAAAAAGAATTTTGCTAAAAATATGCCCAAAAATAGGACCTAAACATAAGATGATTTCTTATTTAAAACTTGTGTGTATACCGTATCAAAGTAGAGCCACACCTTTAGCAACCACAAAATAACCCCGAAACAACTCCCCCTTCTTACCCTACAAGGCTATAACTATGCCTTATATGCTAAAGACTTAATTAAACCCTTATTCCCAAAAGGCTCTTCTTCCTAAATACATTCTCTATCATAAACTTCAACAATAGCTTTTATTATTATCTATTAATTAATAATTTGCTTTCCAAACTTGAAGTGTGCAGTATACAATCTCATCCTACCATATATTCAAATTTCGCCAATAAATAAATTTGCCAGAATTAAAGCTATCAATTATTTGGTTTGAATAGCTTTGAAAGCATATCAAATAATTAATTGAATTAAAAATATAAGTTAATAATTAAAGCGTAAAATAACTTTCTATTATCATTCATTGACATATAACACGATGCATGTATAGTTAGAATGAAGACAACAATATTAACAACATAGATTATTCCGTTCTAGTAAAAATTTAGAACGTTAAAGGTAAATTGGTCTCATTGAGGAAACTTTTGTAACTTACCCGATTGAATTTTTTTCATTGTAGGTACGGAAGTTTTTGTTGGATAGAAAAAACAGCTATAAAAATATCTAATGTTAACAAGCAAAAACATGATGATGGGGTTGAGAATAAGAAAAAAAAAATCGATAGGGTTGTGAGTTGGTGATGCAAATTGGTAATGGGGTGTGCATGTGGGTTTTATTTATCTCTTTCATGAGAAGCTGGATCCTTTTGTTTTTTTGTGCAATCCGTGATTTTGCTATTCTCATTTTGATGTGATTTGTCCCTCTCCCAACATTTCCATTATTGATTCATTAGCTTCCACTTTGTTCTCTTTCTATTTTTATTTGCTGTTTAAGATTAAGGGAAATATATGGAATCCAATTAATGAAGATTTTATCCCAATTTAGATTGGCAACTGCAGTTTGCTTTTAGAATGTCTTATATTAGTACTCATAATGTTCAACTTCATCCTACAGTTGTCTCGAAGCAAACACGGTCCGAAGTGGGTAGCACAGGAGTAGAAACCCCGAGTAAGGAACGGACCTAAGATATTAATGAATAATGGTAAAAGCTATTTTAGAATCTTAACTATTAATTTATATTTTTAATTTAATTGGTTCATTGATTTGATTTCAGAACTAGACGAAACGGTCGAACGCTTTAATTCTGACGGTTCTATTTAATTATTGATGGAATTTAAACACATGGTAAGAAGACGACGAAGAATGTGAAGAATAACTTGTTGAAGGAACCACAGTAGAGTGAAGAAGAAGTGTGATGGATGCATCCGAACTTGAAGCAGGAGGGGTTGGAGGTGCTGAGAGGTGATGTCGTGCCGAAAAGACAACTTCGCGAAATTCAATATCCTTTTCCCGATGAATATGTTCCAATTAATATTAAGTTGAAGTCACATAATTATAGGTGTTAAAATCAGCATTGAGGCTACGTTAAACTCTTTATGTTTGTTTGATCATGTAGTGAGTCTTGATGTTGCCTCGTCTATGTCCCAAACCAGACCTTTCGTTCATGGGAACAAATTGAGAATAATGCTAAGGCCATTCTTTTAAATTTGGACTGTCCTTGAGCATACTTATTGTCTAGTGTTTGTTAGTAAATGTCCTGCCATTCAAACTAAAATTGAAAAAAGAACTCAGGATGGTACGGTTGAGGAGTATCTCACCAAGTTGCAACCATTACCAGATGACATAGCTTCCTCTGGCAATCTATATCCCGAGACCTACCTTCTCCTTGGCTTACTTCTTCAGTATGAGCATGAGACTTATGTCTCATAATCGTGTTGTTGATTTTCATAAACTTTATAGTGAATTGGTCTATGTTGAAAACTTGTTTTAATGTCATGTGTATCCATCTCTATGCCCTCTTTGTCTGATCCACTTATGCCCACCGATAATGTTAGTGTCAAAACTTATATTGAGTCATATGGTCCTAAAATTAATAAGAAGAGGGATTAGTGTTTCAATTGTGGTGATGTTAATCATTGGTCTGACAAGGGTCCTCAAAAGAAACAGAACATCAGTTCCTCATATTCTAGACAGGGTCACAATCGGCCACGTGGCCGTTATCGGGGCTTCAAGTCTCACGCCAATCTGGCATGGCATGAACTACAAATGGACTTTGATCCTTACTAGTTTGATGTCTCTCAGCTCTGGTATCCTGACATTGGTGCCACACATCGCATGACACCGACGGCTGCACATTGTCCCTCAGGTGACACCATACATGAGTTCTGACAACACTGCTTACTTCGGGAATTGTCAAGGTTTGTCTATCACTCATAAATAAAAATTGCCTTAGGTAAGCCTAACTAACCCCAAAATGCACTTTAAGGAGTTAGGAATAGCTTGTTGTATTTGGAGCTATTTAGCTTCCCAATTTAGCAATGTGAGACAATTTAACACGCTTCCCTCACGCCTATATTAAATGGTGCGCGATGCTAATTTAGCAGGGGATCCTAACATTGATCAACTGTGGCTCTAATACCACAAATAACGATGTCCCAACAAAAATGTTCATGGGAAGGGTCCCAAACATCTGCATGAGTAGTCTCAAAAACCAAAAGTACTATGACGTTGAATAGAAGGTAAAGGTTGTCGAGAAGATTTCCCTAAATGGACAAAAGTTGCACATTTCAGGAGAACCTTAAGACAACAATTTATTCTTGCCTACAATCTGACTAATAGTTTTATTCTGACAGTGACCCAATTGAGCATGCAATTTGGAGAACGGTACCATATCACCATACAACACCTCCTTCAAGTTTGACGGGAGCACATACAGTCCATCTCTACTAGGGCCTTGCAACATGATTTCCTTAGTTTGATCCTTAACAAGAAAATAGTTAGGCAAAAACTCAAAGTATTATCATGACTAAATTGTTTGACAGACAATAGAGATTTAGTGAGCTTTGGCACAATTAAGACATTATTCAAGGCAAGATTTTCATCTTGTTCACACGGCTCTTACTCTTCTTGTTTAAGCCTCCTTACGCTTAAAAATTTGGAATTATGCTATTCTTCATAACACTCGCCTCGGAAACATACTCCCCACTCGTGTTTTACACAATGAGTGGCCCTCATTTCTTCTTTTCAAAACACGACATGAGTATACTAAGTTGAAACTTTTGGGTGACATTTTTTGTATTAATCTCAGACAATGACATTTGTTGTACACGCTTCAGTCTAATGAGCATTTCTCCAAGCAACCATCTGATGTCATGGGAGGTAATATGGTTATCAGAGCGTCAAGTTTTATAATCGAGACTTTTAGTTGACTATATTATAAACCTTGAATCTAAACTGGTGTCATTAAATTATTAATTTTCTAAAAACTTTAGGACAATTATTAATACATTATCTTTATAAAGTTATTAAATGTGAATTTCAGATATAGATGATGTTCGACGGAATGAGCTATAACATGTGGCGTGATCCTAGTCTTGGCCTAATGCCACGTCATAGGTTCAGACCTCTCTTCTATTCTACAAAACATGCCTAGTTAGACTACAACTCTAAGGTAATCATGAGGAAACCAATTAATAATATTCTGCCTCCACCTAGCTTTCTGTATCGATTATCATTTCAAAATGATTGGACTCCTAGTTAATGTATAATTTCTATTGGCCGAGTCCTACTAAGTCAAAGTAACCGCCTTACGTCTCTATATAAACAGATGATTCTATTACCATCAAAGATATAATATTGAACTTAGTACACTACTTTTTTTTTTATTGTTTATATTGATCTATCAAGATCTCTCTGATTAAATTTAATTGATTGATTAGACATTAAAAATGCGTTGCCGATCACCGACTCCAAACCCAACTATTTACTGTCTAATAGATCACGTGGAACGATCTCAATCCTCGAATAAGTCCAGATTAGTTCCCGAATTATCAATAAATAAAATAAATAGCATTGCACTATGATTTTTCAACAATCAGGAAATGTGGCCGATTATACGAAAAAGCTAGGACCTTATGTTTATAAAATTAACAACTCAGAAATACCAAAATGAGAACATTTTTGAGATTTACAATAATAAAATCCATCGACATGAAATCTACACAAGAAACTTTAATCAATAAATGAGAGCAGGGACGGACATGAAGAACGAATTAATTAGTTTTTGTCTTTTGTTAATTAAAAAGAAACAGGTTTTTTGTTCTTTTGAATGTCAGTATATATATGTATATGATTCCAATAATAATACCATTACAAATACTCTTATCTTCTTCCTCCAATTGAAATATTTTTTCAGTATTGGGATCTGGTGGTTCTTATGCTTTCTTCAGACATATATATTATTTTGCATAATGCACATGGTTCGCACGTGGATTCACTATCATTTTATTCTTTCCCATTCTTTCTTCTAATTGTATCTATAATTTATGGAGTGATCTTGTCAATAAATTGTACAAAATAATGTTGGGCTGAACCATATCGTAAGTGAAAATTTGGTTTGAAGGACAAAGTATTACTAAGGATTTTATGGATTTTCCTTCTGATGAATTAACATGATTAAACCAAAAAAAATTATATTTGAAATCATAAACATGAATTAATGCATTGAATAGAAAATTGACGCATTATATTAGTTTCACAGTAGCATAGAAATCTAATCAATTCACAAACCTTGAAGAAGAAATCAAAGAGTATTGTCTATTAACTTTTTGAAGGAATTAAGAGTGGAGTGGTGCTCACCTAGTCGATAATTGACCAAAAAATTTTTAGTCAATCACTATTAGATGAGAATTTAAGTATGTAGATTCAAACATAATGAAATCACTTATATTATATTAATTATAAATTAATAGTGTTTTTTGTTTTTTTACTATATCCTAGATAGTTTTGTATCAACCCGTCGTTTTTAGGTGATTTTATTATGTTTTAATCTCCATTTTTAGATTCTAATCTAATGGTGATTGACCAAATTTTATTTGATCAGTTATTGACTAGGTGTGCACAACTGATCAAGAGAGATAGTGATTTTATATGAACAATTTCAAAATTACATACTCTGTTTCTTTTTACGCACGCTTAAATTTAGTAAAATTCAATTCAAAACTAATTCAGTGAGGTATAAATTCAACAAATTCCGAAAAACTTATTAGACATTTCAACCAATAATTTAGTTAAGTTTATTTTTTTTTAATTAGTTCAGTTTGAGGTTTTTAGTCATAAAAAGCATTTATAAACAATTGTGATAATTTGAAATGAAAGAAGAATTCAAATTGCAAGGAATATAGATTAGTTAAATGAAACAATTTCAAATAGAAAAGAAATTGAAAGCTTTCAAATGGAGGACTTGAAATTGCAAAGTAAAAACACTAATTTTGAAAAGTCAAGATTTGAGAAATAGGAATTGAATTTCCACTGAGTTATGACATTTTGTTTGTTTGGAATATATTTCTTAGTTTGATTCTAGTAGAACACTATTTTACGTAAATAAACCTCCAATTAAAGTGAACCGAGTACAATGAAGTTTAAGCACAAGATCTAATTTAAAGGATTTGAGATCCTAATCGTTCAAACCAATTTTAATAAGTCACTATTCACATTTCTAAAAGAACAAACAATAATTAATTAGCAAATAACAAACAATAAATTCAATATATACACATTTCCTAAGCTAAATATTATTATTTAGCTATTTTGCAACCAAATTAGCCATAAAGTTCATACCAGAAGATTACTACATTATTCTAAACATTACAAAATTAAAATCAATGAAGTCCAAAAAATATGGGCGAGGGCCATTGTTATTTGTGTATATGTATATGATAATAGAGTTCTACTTTGACTACTTTAAAGTAAATTCTGAGGTAAAATTAAGTATCTAAATTTTGGTCTGTTTCTTAAATTGGTATCTAAATTTTATTTTTTTCCCATCTGAATACCAAATTATCAATGACTTGCCAAACTCGTAATTATCAATCTGCTGTAACATGTTAACCTCAAGTCAACATTGGTCAACACAAATTTGACCAATTTTTGTTGACTCCCTTATACAAAATAACTACATGTTGGTCCCTAACAATATCAGAATACACCTGGAGATGATCGTTGATCAATTTGAATCTTCAATTTGATGAGAGATAGAGAAAGTAGTCGTTGCTCTATCATCTTCCTCAAACGGTCTTCAAGTACAAGTTGATGCCCGTTAACTTTGTCCTTAATCCAAATCTTGTAATACATTTGAAATTCAAGATAAGAATGTTAGAAGACTTCTTCATTAAGTTGAACCAAGGGCAGACACTGAAGAATCACTTTTGAACTCTAGTGAACGGTCCTTGCGCACTCTGCAGACTTTTGTACTTTGGCGCGTCTGACATTAAATGCTTTGGCATGCGCATTTAATGTTATAGGACATATATGATCTGTCCTATGAAAGACTGTCTATTTTTGAGATTCCTTTTGTCTTTTTGATGTACTCCTTCAAGAACAACTCAATGGTATGACTTGCTTCTGAGAGTTTAATTTTCGGAGATGCAAGTTGATCATCTTCTGAGAGATACCTCCATAACTGGGCTTCCAACTTATGAGATACAATATCTGATTGATGAAGCTTTATCTTTTAAGACTAGTGTAAGCAATGGTTTTCAAACCATATGATGAAAGCTATTTCCGAGCTCCTCGATCTGCCAGTCGAACAAGCGCCAATATTCGTTAAAAGATGAAACGACTCTCTCGAGTCATAAATCACTCTACCTACATTCCGTGAACACAAAGTTGAAACCCTCGACCTTGTGACAAAGTCATCTCGTTGTACGGTCCCCGTTTTTGTCCATCAAGACCGTACGGTCTCCTCAACAGTAACAAGAACCATCGGTCTCCATGAACATGACCGTAAGGTCTCCTTACATGGCTACACGGTCGTTATCCTTATCCTCCACGTGTCCCAAAAATCCTAACAAGTTACAACAACCGTACGGGCCTTCTAGAAAAGCCCGTCTGAGATTCAGATCTAGATCTCAGACGGGCCTTGTGGAGACCGTACAGTCACCGTACAAGGACCGTGCGATCACCCTTCATTCCTATAAAAGGAGGCTGAAACCTCCATTCAACTCACCAAAAACCATTCTTTCTCCCCCCATATTACTCGATGTTAAGAAATTTCTGTGACCCGATAAGTTGTCTCGATAAGTTGCATAAGAAGGTTGCCTCGGAAAAGAATAGAATTGCTTAGCTCTGAGTTTTAAAAATCCATTCTCTCCACAAAAAACCTTGCTCCTAAAAGTCCTCACGACACCCAAATTTTCCTTACCACCATCCGACATCCGATTTCCATCCACTTACGACCATCAAGTCCATAATCCGACACTGATCTTCATCCCGCAAAGAGCATACACAATCCTTGCAAACAGTCTTCCAAAAGTCCTAAAGATTCCCCTAGAATCCATCATCTCGATAACAAGGAGTACGCCCGACGCATCTCCGACCCTGAAGTTCTGTCCGTCCAGCTCCGTTCTCGACGAGTACTAGCTTGCAAGCATCTCACTGGCACGCAATGAGGGTAAGCTTCAAAGGGTTTTTACCGTGTCACCCTGCGGTTTACCGTACAAATGTTTGTGTATTTAAATATTTTGTGTGATAACCATAGCACAAGATAATAATGAATTAGGTTGCATTAAAGATCCTATAGGACCTAGAATGTCGGAACTATTAAGTTGTATCCACGAACGTATATAGAATCTTTAGTTTTCAAAAGCAATCGATAAATAAGCCGATTCATACATTTTCCCGGTCGGTTGGGTGACGACTCTGGTCAAAGAAGGCTAAAGCCTCTATGAGCGTCCGTTTTCGCTCACAACTAGTCTTCAAGCAGCCTTGATTCTTTCAGCATCACTCTTAAATATCAACTTCTGAGAAGATTAACTCCAGTAACTTCCATATTCTGAAAGAGTGATTGTTATCTGCTGAAAAAGACTTATATAAACCCCAAAGAAAATTGTTGTTAGCCAATAATCATAAGTATGTAAGCCTTTAAGTATTTTTCATCTTCTGAAACTGTTTGGGCATACCAAAACAAATAGGATTCATCATAACCTTCCCTCTCTTACTTCTTCTTCCTCCTTCTACCTTCTCTCTCCCTTTTTTCACCATAACTTCTCTCTTCCTTCTTCTTCTTCTTCTTCTTCCTTCTTCTTCTCCTTTATTTTTTAAAAAGAACCAGATTCCGGCGATCCAGATTCCAAGACCACCCGTCGCAATTTGGAATTCCAGATCCCATGTCGCCGCCGAGATCTGGTTCCAAATCCCCGATCGTCGCTGGGATCTGGTTCCAGGTTGCGCTGGGATCTGGAATTCCAAATCCCAACGGCAACCTGTCGAGATTTGGAATTTCAGATCTCGGCAGTTCATTGCCGGAATCTAGAATTTCCAGATTTCGGACGGCGACCCGTTGGGATCTTGAATTCTTGAAATTTCAGATTCCGGCGGTGATCTGCCCTTGCCGAAAACGAATATTTATTTAATATGTATTAAAAAGAAGGGAAGGAGATGAAGTAGAAGAAGAAAAAAAAGATGAAGGAGAGAGAAGTTTATGGTGGAAGAGAACAGAGAAAAAAATTGAGGAGAGAGAAGGGGAGAAGGGAGGAAGAAGAAGACGAAGGTATGGTTAATTTAGTCATTTTTGTTAGAGAGTCAATGCGGTCAACAAAAATTAGTCAAATTTGTGTTGACTGAACGTTAACTTAGGGTTAACCTATTATAGCAGTTAGTCATTTTTTTAGGGAGTCAATACGGTCAACACAAATTGGTCAAATTTGCGTTGACCGAGCCTTAACTTGGAGTTAACCTATTATAGCAGGTTGACAAGTACTAGTTTGGGTACCCAAATGAGAAAATAATAATAATTAGATACCAGTTTAGAAAAGATACCATAGTATGGAGACCGATAGTGTAATTGACCCGAAGATTCTGCTTTAAATGTATTATTACTAAATTCAAGCTTACTCGTTGTTTTCTATGAAGAGTTTATCTAGCTTGTCCACAAGCCTATTATCGAGCTTTCAATCCCAGCTTTGCTTTGTTCAAGCTCAGCTCGTTTACGAATCATGCTAACAACTCATTTATTAATCAAACCAAATCGAGCTTTTAACGAGCCAACCATTGAATCATGAGAGCAACTCAGTTCATTTATAGCCTAACCGGGATATGCCGGTGGTTTATCCGACACAAAACTTTGATTAATGTATTTCATCCTCACCGAATATAGAGTTCTTTTTACGTTTTTCATTGTTATTAATTAATATCCTTCACTTCATCAAAATAAAAAAATTAATATCCTTCACAAATTCTTAATTAATGTATGTGTTAGGTTTTCACTAAAGACATTTTAGCAATATCCTTATGTTTCATTACGATTAAACTCGAACCCAAATTTTAAACCAAACCAAAGTCGTAATAAAATAAACTGAGCATTCAAATTAATCTAATCTAAAACTACAGTAATGTTCAAGTGGTCCTTGAATGTCAAAATTGAATTTGGACATTGACCATTAGATCTAACAATTTCGATTATATTCACATTAAAAACTAAACCCTAAACACTAAAAACTAAACCCTAAACACTAAAAACTAAAAACTAAACCCTAGACCCTAAATCATCGACCCTAGATGATGTGATACTTCGGACTAATAATTCGCATGTTAGTATCTAGGGTTGATGATTTAGGGTCTAGGGTTTAGTTTTTTGTGTCTAGGATCGATGATTTAGGGTCTAGAATTTAGTTTTTAGTGTCTAGGGTTTAGCTTTTAATGTGCATATAAACAAAATTGTTAAATTTAGGGTCAATGTCCAAATTCAATTTAGACATTCAAGGACCACTTGAACATTACTGTCTAAAACTATACTCTTAAGAACAACCGAAAATGGAAATGTGAGTAATGTTAAACAACGATCGGTTTGGGTAAGAAAGGGTTTATGAACACTGGATTATTAGTTATAGCAAGCTGGTTGAGTTTTCATACATACAGAAACCAAAGCTTTTAAAGAAAAAATGTGAAAACTTTACAGTAAATCGGTAGTAAGTAATTACCGAATTATCTAATCAGAGTCTCCGACTTTAAGCCAATCATTAGACTCTGCATCTGAATCCTTTTCACGAGAAATAGACAACCTTGCCTTTTGCAAATTCCCGCTACTTTCATTCAGCTGCACCCAATCACTAGATCCACTGGGTGAAGGAGTTCTAACAAACTGCCCAACTTGACCAGAACCCGATAGTCTACTCGCAAGGTCGTTTTCATCATCTTCCAGATCACTAAACGACACATCATCTTCAGGTTCAAGCTTCTTCTTCTTTCCATCCAGGGATGTCCGTGGATCAACCTCTGCCTCTTTTAACCATTGGTCAGCATTATCTCCGTCATTAATTCGTAGACTCCCAGTATGATTTACAATCTCAGTGACCTCTTTTTCATCATTTGAGATATCATCATGAGATGCATCAGAGTTCTCCACCTTCATATTTCTCGTGTTTTGCAGCTTCTGCAGAAGAAGACTTCTTGTTTCAACTATCTGCAAATTACGTCCATTATATAGAGTACATTTCTGTGAACTTGAGAGAAACAAATTAACAAAAGTCAAAATTCAGGGATTAATATTCACAAAAATCAAAGTTCTGGAGCCGAAAGTCAAAATTTGGAAAGTGCAAAAGCCAAATGTATTGTTTTTGCCTGTAATAATGATAAACCTTCTACACTAAGTCTAAATTTAAATTTCACCTAGCAGCAGCAGAAATCTACGTAATTTAAAAGTTCACGAATCATAATATATATTTGCAATTGTATACAAACAAATGAATACTACGAAAAGCATTAACAGTGGTCTAATTCATATAGCTAAAAAGGTTGACAAGTGCCCGTTCTTTCTCTCTTACAAATATGGAATAACAATTTTAACGGTAGTACTTTGATAATATTGATGCGACTGATGGTGGCCGCAGCTTGCTTATAGGCCTTCTTACAAGCACAAGTTTTAAAATGTCCATCAAAATAAAATATGAGGTAAATATAAGGAGAAAAATATTTACCTCCTGACTTGACAGAATCTCCAAGTCTTCTTCATTCATTCTGGGAAGAACCAATATAAAATATATCAGCCAAAATTGTTCATCCCCCATATAACTATGAAGGTTAGCTCTGAGATCTGCCAAACTAGGAACCATATGTTCAACAGTCAAAGCATGTTCTCTCTGTGCATCAGACATTTTCAAATCTGAAACAGAACAAACCAAGACTTGACATTATTCAGTTGTCTTCTAGCAGTGGCCATGAACTCACCCATAAACAAAAGGAATTTTGAAAAGCAGCAGAGGGTCTCTATTATTATGCTATGAAAGAAACATGATGTGAAACATACACAGATAAAGAACCAATCAATTTTAGTTGTAGACAATATACCTTGGTACACTGACCAATAGCCTCCTGCAATGGAAAGGGTATTTTTCTATCTCTCACAACTCAGATATTCCTTATTCAGTGTGTCTCTAATTCTTATAATGGGAAACAATGAATGGAAGTTCTTGAATATGATTCGTATGCTCAAGCTAAGATGAACTACATTTTCATTATCATGCCAAATAACAACCTTAGACATGCCGTCAAAGGATGTTTAGCAGGTCAAACTCAAGAATTCATCAAAAAAAGTCATGGTTTCCTTAGAATGAAGGTGATACTGGCACATCCAAATTCCAACAAATTTCCTCGTAGGAATGCTAATTATGCAATATACCAATCAACATAAATTCAAACAAGCCTATCCAATGATGAATTCCAGCCTAGTTCAGCAAACTTAACCACTGAAAACAAGTATGGCCCAATGTTTCACCTATGACAGCTACAGATTATGACCCCAAGAATATAATTCCATTACTTTTAGTAAATGCTGAATCATGAATTATGCCCTGGTACAATTTTCATGGCATATGCAATAAAGTTTAGCTTCTCATTTTTTTTTTATTATCATTAAGCAGCCAATTCCTACAAAAGCAAAACACCAAAATACCAGAACATAACGAAGAAGTTTCCAGATAAGCAAAACGAATAATCAGTGCTGGTTAGGGAATTGTAAGGTTTGAAGTAACATTTCAATGATTGAGATTTTTTCCCAGACAGATACCTATAACTTATGATATTTAAGAATCCACTACTCCCAACTTTCCTTCCATGAAAGAAAAGTAGCTTAAGACAGCATCTTGATATAGGGCATGCTTTCAATCAGTTGTGCACTGTAATATCCTCTATAGGTCTTGTAGTAAACATTACAATCATTAGGGAGTGTTGACTAGCATAAGTTATTAACATATTTCAAAATTTCAAAACATGAAGTCTTAGCCAGAACACTAACAGTGCTAGCTAAATATACACTAGAAACATAACAAAATCGGAAACGATAAATATCATTTTCTAACTCTCTGATAACTAAAAGTCGGATGAAAGCTGAACCAAAAGCATTACACATTGCACATAACGTTGCATATTTTTATACCTATCACACAAACAGCTACCCTTATCCTATTGTTCTCAGACAATCCAATTAATGAGAACTCAAACAGAGCCTCGCACGATCAACATATTTTTCTAAAGCAACTCAAGACACTATCTTCCACATGATTTGCACATTACGTATTTTTATGCATATCACACAAGCAGCTACTTTTATCCTACTATCCTATTGTTCTCGGCCAATCCAACGAATGAGAACTCAAACAGAGGCTCGCCAAATCAACATCTCTTTGCAAAGCAACTCAAGACACACTATCTTCCACACCTATCTTCAAAATTAAACATTATACTCATCAGCTATTACATTCATAGTTAAATTAAGACAGCTAAGAAAATCATCATCGATTTCAGATTATGGTTTGGGTGAATATACTAACTAAGTAATCAAGAGTATTATTAGGTAAAACAATGCCACTCTAAAATAAGATTACCGGTCTCGAGTGATAATGGAAAATCCGTCCAGCATTCAGGCCTCGCAGAAATCTCCTTAACGAAGTTCAAAACCTCGTCAGTAATCCCGGGAATATAATCATCATCCTCATCATCGCGGCGTTCATTATCATGATCATGGAATTGCAAAAGAGTGGTGGTTAATTTGGAGATGCCGCTACTAGAGAGTAAAGACAGACTACTCTTCAAGCTGCCTCCTATTTCTTCTAGATCTTTCCGAACTCCAAGTAGCGCTTGCGACTGACCCGAACCCGAACCCGACAATTGCGAGTTGTTATCCGCCGTGGAAGGCGGAGAAGGAGGCGGAGCAAGGAAGTTAGCAACGCCACGCAATTGACGGCCGATGGATTCACCGATAACGGACAAGTCGTCTTTAACGCCGCCGCGATTGGTGGGGCTTTCTTGTGGCGGATGGTCCGGCGGCGATGATGATGTGGAATCAAGGGGATCGTCTGGTTGGAGAGATTTGAAGAGCCAAGACATTATCGTATAGTACAGAAATTTTTAATCCGAGTAATTAGGGTTTTTCTCACAGAAATTTATGGATTTCAGAGAGATTTACATGGAACAACAAATTGGGTACTTTGAAGTTGAAGCTCAAGTTTTTTTTTTTTTTTTTTCCTCCTTTATGTGTAACTTCAAATTTTTTCCATTTGTTTCTCTTTTATCTTTTTTCATTATACTTACAAAGAAAATAAAAAAATATATTCATAGTACATTATTATTCTGCTTCTATTAAATGCTTTGTAGTATTTGTTTACTATTGTTGTTTTATGTAACTATTTGCAATGTTATTGGTTAGTATGTAAATGATTAATATAAGTACATTTAAAAATAGGATTAATTTTATATAATTGCTTTATGATTTCGCGGTTTTGCAAATAAAGAATTGTGGTTTGCGTTTGAGCAAATAAAAGACCGTGATTTGCATTGTTTGCAGAACTAAGGAAATTGTCGATTTTGTCGACCTAAAGTAAACGATGACATTTTTTGCTCGAAATGTTTTTCTGACCTTTGAGCTTAAGTCAAACTTGACTCGTCAAAGGTCAAAAAAACATTTCGAGCAAAAATGTCCTCGTTTACGTTAATAAAATCCATCATTTCCTTAATTCTGCAAACAATGCAAACTACAGTTATTTATTTGCTCAAGTCAAACCACAATCCTTTATTTGCAAAATTGCAAAACTACGTGGTACTTATTTGGAGTTAACCTTAAAAATATACACAATTTGAAAGTTGATCAAAACGGGAAAAGGCAAAAGGCATCATTTTACTGCTTTTACAAATAGGAGCTTTTTCTTTTCAAAATAGCATCAGTAGCTACTTTTCTATTTTTACCAAACACTATTCCATCTCATGTTAGAAGATAGAACGCCAACAGTAACTGAAAATAGGAAAAACAAACACCTTTTTAGTTTTTGTTTAGAAAATTAATTTGTAAGGTAAAAGTCTCAAATTACATTTAACGATTTCAATATAGAAAATTCGAATAATTAAATTTATTATATAATATTTAATATGAATCCACTTTTTGAACAAGAAGTAACTCGTTGTTCTTATAGCATAAACGGGTTTTTTTTAGCAATATATAGTATTACATTATCGACTTTTATTAGATTTGTTCAGACAATATTTGAATTTGCATATTGAATTCAGTCGATCTAAACCTTATTTTAAGAACTTTGGAATGATAGATGAAAGGTGACTATAAAAAGAAAGAAAATAAATACAATGAATATAAACTAAACTCCTCTTCTTGTGAAAGATAAATAAATTAAATTCCTCTTTTATCTCATTTAGCCATTTTTGTAGATTAATTTATAAAAGTAAGATCTTTGTTCATTTTATCCTCCATTATACTTTTGAAAGTTTCAATTTTATTAGAATTCACATAAATTATAGTGATTGTTACTAAATTTTATTTATTTTAATTCACATGGATCCTGAATAAGTAAATTGTATTTTGATATCAACAATTGAATTTGCTCTCTTATGATCTTAGGATCTAAATTTTTATAATTAAAATATTAATTGGCATGTGTTTATAATTTTTTTTTATTTGTTTTTAGTATTAAGTATCTAACTAAGCTAATATCAATATCCAAAAAATATTAATTTTAATACTAAAAAAAAAAAAACAAATATTATGAGGTTGCGTTGTTTTTACTCGGGGTTGCTTTTATTTAAAGCTAAAATATAAGGGTTATCAAAAAAAAAAAAAAAAGCTAAAATATAAGGCGGTCAAAGGTTAAAAAGAAACGCAAAAGGTAAGCTAATCCAACGGCTCCGAAAAGGTTAAAAAGACCCCCAAAAAATAGTATTATAATCCAACGGCCCACCGACATGATTATTTCAAAAGTGAGTCTACCTCTTTATAAATAGAGGTAGTTCCACCGTTATATTTGTGCCGGCAATTTTGAACCTGTCTTTGTGAGAGATGGTGGTGATTTTAGGGTTACAGAATTCAATCTTCTGCTTCTGTAACTTTGTGGGCGAGTTCATGCGATGAAGATTACTGGCCATAAATGAAATCGATGCTTGTTATGGTGCGTATTAATTTACTCAGCATTTCTTCTGTTATCTCTATTTAGGGTTTCGATCAATTGTTGTCGTATCGTATGAGTTTCGATTTCTGTTCCAAATCATTTTAGGGTTTGGATAAATGTCGGGTTTGCCATATTTACTTTGCCAAATTATTGTCTGTCAGGAAAATTTTGTGGGAATGCTACGGTTTCTAATAACGTAGGACCTAAATCTTGGGGGATTAATTTGTTGAATCCTAGGGTTCGTATTCTTTTAAATCTACCTGATTTGTTTTAGTTTGAAGTATCATGTGATCCTAATTTACTTGATGAAGGATTAGGATGATTTGAATGATGTTCGTCTCTGAATCTGTTTCATGTTGGATTGTCCCGTGATTCTAATTTACTTGATGAACAATGATGATTACTTCGGTTGCCTAACACAAAAAATGTGCTAAATTGTACTGTCCGTCTCTGAATATATGTTTAATTTTGTGCTGTCCTGTTTGTCTAATTTCCTTGATGAAAAGTGTCCCTGTCCCTCCTAACAGAGTATATATGAACGTTATACAGCCCGACTCTGAATATTTGTTTTATGTTGAACTATATCCCGTGATTCTAATTTACTTGATGTAAGATGAGGATACGTTCAATTGAAACTTGAAAAGTGTCCCTGTCAATCCCTAACAGAGTATATACGAACATTGTACAGCCCGACTCTGAATATCCATTTTATGTTGAACTATCCTGTGATTCTAATTTACTTGATGGAAGATGAGGATACGTTCAATTGGAACTTGAAAAGTGTCCCTGTCCCTCCTTAATAGAGTATATACGAACATTATACAGCCCGACTCTGAATATCCGTTTTATGTTGAACTATCCGGTGATTCTAATTTACTTGATGGAAGATGAGGATACGTTCATTTGAAACTTGAAAAGTGTCCCTCCCTAAGTCAGTAAATACTAGCAGTATATTTGCCCGTCTCTGAATATCTGTTTCATGTTGGACTGTCCCATGATTCTAAATTTACTTCATGAACGATGATGGTGATTACTTCGGTTGCCTAACACACAAAATGTGCTAAATTGTATTGTCGGTCTCTGAAAATATGTTTCATGTTGTGCTGTCCCGTTTGTCTAATTTCATTGATGAGAAATGGGGATAAGTTCAGCCGAAACTTGAAAAGTGTCCCTGTCCCTCCTTAACAGAGTATATACAAACATTATACAGCCCGACTCTAAATAACCGTTTTATGTTGAACTATCCCGTGATACGTTCAATTGAAACTTGAAAATAGTCCCTGACCAAGTCAGTAAATACTAGCAGCATAGTTATCCGTCTTTGAATATCTGTTTTATGTTGGACTGTCCCGTGATTCCAATTTACTTCATGAATGATGAGGATTACTTTGGTTGCCTAACACATAAAATGTGCTAAATTGTATTGTCTGTGTCTGAATATATGTGTTACGTTTGTCTAATTTCCTTGATGAAAATGGGGATAAGTTCAGCTGAAACTTGAAAAGTGTCCCTGTCCCTCCGTAACTGAGTACATACAAACATTATTCAACCCGACTCTAAATATCTGTTTTATGTTGAACTATCCCGATGGAAGATGAGGATATGTTTAATTGAAACTTGAAAAGTGTCCATGTCCCCCCCTAATAGAGTATATACGAACATTATACAGCCCGACTCTAATTATCTGTTTATGTTGAACTATCCGGTGATTCTAATTCAATTGAAACTTTAAAATAGTCCCTGCCTAAGTCAGTAAATGCTAGCAGTATATTTGCCCGTCTCTGAATATCTGTTTCATGTTGGACTGTCCCGTGATTCTAATTTACTTCATGAATGATGAGTATTACTTCGGTTGCCTAACACCCAAAATGTGTTAAATTGTATTGTCGGTCTCTGAATATACGTCTCATGTTGAGCTGTCCCGATTGTCTAATTCCCTTGATGAAAAATGGGGATAACTTCAGCTGAAACTTGAAAAGTGTCCCTGTCCCTCCCTAACAGAGTACATACAAACATTATACAGGCCCGACTCTGAATGTCCATTTTATGTTGAATTATCCCATGATTTTAATTTACTTAATGGAAGATAAGGATGCCTTCAATTGAAACATGAGAAGTGTCCCTGTCCCTCCCAAACAGAGTATACAAGAACATTATACAGCCAGACTGTGAATATCCGTTTGTGGCTAAAGCTAACAAACCAAACGGCCCAAAACTACTTCTCGTTGATGTTTCTTGACCACTATACATCATTTGGGGATCAATGTGGGTAGGGTTCAGGAAATCGGCCTCTTCAAACTCGGGCAATTCGAACTCAACGTCTACATCTACCTGTTTTAAGTTACAAAGAAACAAGCAATCATCATGTCTTTGAATTGCCATAACAAACAAGGATAAGCTGGAACTTCTAATCATCATTTATGTCCTGAATTTCCAATATCGATCCGCCATCAAGTGTCTCTTGTTGGATGTTAACTTTGAATCCCGTTCATCGATCTCTTCTATTGGCCACTGCAGTAATTGTTTTCCGTCCCTGTCGAGCCATATTTTCCTAGGAATTATCTGCAATGGTACATATCAGGAATGGAAAAGTCAGACATTTCGCAAACGATGAATATACAGAAGCAGTTTCACTTAAATTGAACTTGCCTGAAGTCCGGACCATCCTTTCTTGACATCATCTGGTAATTCGGTTATGATTGGGATTCTATCCGGTGGTGTTTTCATTTTGCTCTGCAAGAAGGTAACTTTTTGAGTCCTTGTTATTCAATTATTGAGGGTATTAAGCTCTCAGCTGAAATTTGTTTTGCTTCTTGACATGTAGTTTCTTACTTGTATTACCGAACTGATAAGAGAACACTTCCCGTTCTGGATTTTTAGACGGACAAGTCCTTGTCTTCTGATTCTTAAATGATGTTCGCCTTAATGTCATTTAGTTTTACGATTGGTGATGCATTTGAAATTTGGCTTTGCAATATGGGGAAGTAAGTATGTTAGATATCAAAGGTGCTGATGCAACCAAAGTTGTTCTTGTTATTGGAATTATGACTCTTCATTCATTTGGAGAGGGCTCTGGTGTTGGAGTATCCTTTGCTGGCTCAAAAGGATTTTCTCAAGGGCTTTTGGTAACTTTGGCCATTGCTGTCCCCAACATTCTGGAGGGATTGGCAGTGAGTATGTTTCTGGCATCAAGAGGCATTTCTCCACAAAATGCAATGTTATGGAGTGTAATCACTTCTTTGCCTCAGGTGATAAATCATGCTTTGTGATTGATTTTGAGGTTTAATTCAATCTGAATGGTTGTGCTAGTAGACTCTTAGATTGCTATGTAAGATTGAGAGATATTAAAACTGAAATGCTTTCTGGAAAGTAACTCAAATCAGCAGTACAATTTAAATAGTCTTGCATGATATCAATTTTATGTGTTTTTTTCTGGAAGTAGAAGCGTTTTGTAGGTTTTGCTGCTCAAAATTAAGTAAATTGAGAGACATCCTTTTCCCCTTTTGAATGCTTATTAAGTAGTGACTTTTCTGCTTGCGTATCCACATGTAGAATCAGGTTGAAGCAAAGCAATATCTTTATGAAAATATGGGTAGTTAAGCCCTTCTTCAACCATAAGGATCAGATGGTTTGCACTGGGTTGCTTTTTTTTATTTTTTGAAAGATCACTGGGTTGCTAGTAAGCTTGTTTCTTTCCTGTGGAAATCATATGGAATTTTTTATTGGTTTGTTTAATTAATGCAATCTTCTAAATGCTTTAATTTAAACTATGGTATTGGCATTGGGTACTTAAACTTAGATGCCTGAGTCTCTCTACCTGTTTGGAGTGTTGACAAACATAGACAGTGATTAACTATTCAATTTTCTTTGTCAAACACGAAAAACAATCTCAGTTACATGTTGAAACAGACAGATGCTTGTTCATTCTATGTGGTAGGTTGTTATTGTTATCTTTATCCCAAAATGAAAATTTCATAAGGATGCAAGATGCAAGTAATCAAATGGCTGACCGGTTAAGAATTTTAATGTGCCTTGAGCTATATGTAACTTCTTTATTGTCAGCGTAGCTTTTAGCTGTTCCCTCGTTCATGTGTGCTGATGCATTTAACAAAGTCCTGCCTTTCTGCACGGGTTTTGCTGTTGGATGTATGATCTGGATGGTTGTTGCTGAAGTCCTTCCTGATGCTTTTAAGGTGAGCTATCTCTCTATATAGTGCATATTTGGTTGAATTTATTGTGGTTGTATGACTGAGTTTCACTTTGAGCATTCAGACCGCATTTGACGTAATTCTATGTAAATATATACATTTAAGTTTTGTATACGACAGTTTGTCATATCTTTTACTGAAAAATTGTCGCTGATGTAACATCTGTACACTGAACTGGAAAACGACCTATTGCTAAGGCAGGACTGAGGTGAGAGCAAGAAAGGCAATGAGAGGTGGGAATAATAGTTCTCATATCTAATAGCTTTTCTCTTGATTTCTTACTGGCCTTCATGATTTTATGTGGTTCGTTTCTGATAGATATTTGCAGTATGATTGCATAAGACTGATGATTGAAGCATCTCGCTATAATACAAGTTCCTTGCATATTTGCAGCTTTCATTAGCATTTTTTTGTCTGTTATATATTACTATATCTAAGAGCAGATGCTTGTATTATATACTTTCTGTTTAGTATAATTTGAGTCTTATTTTATAGAAGAGTGGCACTTCTGGTTAATTTGTGGGCGAGTTCATGCGATGAAGATTACTGGCCATAGATGAAATCGTGCTTGTTATGATGGTGCGTATTTACTGAGCATTTTTTTCTGTTGTATTCTTTGTTATCTCGATTTAGGGTTTGTATCAATTGTTGTCGTATCGAATGAATTCCGGTTTCTGTTCCAAATGATTCTAGGGTTTGGATAAATGTCGGGTTTGGGATATTTACTGTGCAAAATTATTGTCAGTCGGAAATTTTCTGCAATCCTATGGTTCCTAATAACATAGGACCTAAATCTTGGGGGATTAATTTGTTGATTCCTAGGGTTCATGTGGTTTTAATGAAAGTTTAGGATAATTTGAATGAGATCCGACTCTGAATCTGTTTCATGTTGGACTGTCCCGTGATTCTAATTTACTTGATGATGAGGATTACTTTGGTTGTCTAACACACAAAATGTGCTAAATTGTATTGTCGGTCTCTGAATATATGTTTCATGTTGAGCTTTCCTGTTTGTCAAATTTCCTTGATGAAAAATGGGGATAACTTGAGCTGAAACTTGAAAAGTATGCATGTCCCTCCCTAACAGAGTAATTACGAACGTTATACAGACAGACTCTAAATATCCGTTTCATGTTGAACTATCCCACGATTCTAATTTGCTCGTTGATAGAGGAGGATACCTTCAATTGTGATTGAAACATAAGTTGAAAATTTTCTCACTGTGTATATATGGCCCTAATATGAACGATTTTATTAATGTTGGAAGTATTCCTTGATACTAATTTTCTTGATAAAAGATTAGAATAACCTTGACAATATAGTGCCCTCATGTCAGGCTGTTGTTCATTGTAAACTTTTAAAGCTGGTCATTGCTTATTGAGAAGGTTGTTAAGAAAAAAAAACAGAATAGGATAAATTGAAGAGTAAAGGATTTAAAAAGCCTCACTTGTTCCTATCCTGGAGGCCTGTATAATAAAAGGAATACTTTTACTAAAGCTCTTGAGTGAAGTTTTTCTGTTGTTTAGCTCGGTGATTATTAACCATTCGTTGACACAAAACTTGCAAAGAACATAGGAATCCTCGAAGCTGTGCATACTGGATATACTTTGTAAAAAAAGGTTTTCACTTGAAGAATTTTGCTTCTCAGGCTCTTCTTTGTATTTAGGGAGCCATCAGTGTTTCCCTGAATTTAAGTTGTATCCACTAATTTGCTCATTTAGTTGTGACCAAGCACGAGATTCCAGAATGCTAGCTTTTATGTATTGGGTTAGTCACCATTTGAAACTTATTGCCTGTGAAACCGAGGTTGCTAAAAAGAAATTTTGGATGCCTTCTTTCGTGAGACTTGGTTCTCTAAAACAGATTTATCTGTACATTGGTTGGGACCTCCAATAAGTGATATTAGAGGATAACCTGCTATCCGTTTAAGAGTTTCACTTTTCTAAACTGATGGAATGGAGATTGGATTGCATTGATAAACTTTTATCGTGCTTCCAAGTTGTGAGATAATAATATTGTTGAAAACCTTAAATCACAACTGCAGGCGCTAATATCTGAGGCTGAAAGCACTCAAGGGAAGGAAAAAAGTGGCAAAAGAGAAAATAGAAAGGGTGTTGGTTCTCCAAAGGAACATAAAATGGAAAATTCGTCAGATTCTCATGTTGAATTAGATTCAAGACTTCTATCAGCTCTTTTAACTGTAAGCATAAAGTACTCTCCTTTTGATTTCGAAGCTATTGTACATTGAGAGGTTGAAATTAATTTATTTATTTAACTGATTTTCCTATCATTGGAGCTCCGGCTACATGTTCTTAAAACTGCACTTCAGAACTCATGATTGCAATACTGTGACCATGTTTAGGGAGTGTACAGAGCATTTCCATTTGTTTCAAGCACCGAGGCAGATGATATCATTGAGGTCCAAACACCAATTCTGGTTTACTTAGCAATTTAGTTGATAACATTATCCGCTAATTTGCTCATTTAGTTGTGCCCAAGCATGAAATTCCAGAATGCTAGCTTTGAGGTCCAAACACCAATTGAGAAATGAGAAAGCAGAGATCGGGACTGTGAATATTGTTATTATAGGATTCTTGATCTGTCTCCATCTCATCATATAGCAATGTCTCTTCTCCTTGGCTGCTATTTATACGAGGCAACATACTACGTAAATCCAAGTGGTTCCTTTCGCTTTCCAACCTCGCCCATTGTTTCTGCCTTTCCGAATCCACAGCTGAAGGCTTGACAGTAGGATGTTGGGATCTCGCGTGCTTCCTCAGTTCCATGTAATTCCCAGAAAAATCGCAAGTTTCAGTTGAACAAGTTCTTGTTTTGGAGTCCATAAATACCCGAGCAGCCTCTATCACAGACCAACCACTGTCCACGGCACAAAGGGCAAGCCAGCACACCTGACTTGTGAAATAGCTTAAGACAATTCGAATGGCGGGAGCTCAATGGTCGGCAGCCATTGTCATAGGAAGAACACTTGAGCAAGACAGCATGGTGAGGATGGTCCAAACAGATTGGACATCTAGCGTCCTCCCATGTTTTGACATCTTCTTGTGTTTCCGCCATCTCTTGTAGGATCAGTTTGAATTTGCTTCAATGCAATTTTGCTTTCGTATGGTGAAATTTATCTGCATATTATTTATAACCAAATAAATTAATTAAACAATTTTAACCCTGAACATAAAATTGTAATAGAAAAACTGAATCTTGAAGATACCACAAACACGTTAATAAGTAAGTAATTGGACAAACACCCTAAAATTTCAAATCCCCCGAACAATAACGGTAAAAAAAAAACACCGGAAAGTCGAACAGAAAGAACCTCGGAGAGACTTACCAAGAGAGAGGATAGGAGAGTGTGGAACAAGTAACTTAGTAGTGAAAGTTTACGATGAAAAAAAGTTTGTATATATATAAGAGATGGGTGATGGTCGGTGCTAATCCTACTATAACTCTAATTAACCCTTCGACTTTGTCCCTACGCGGTCGGGATTTTGATTTGGTCAACTCTTTTTCTCCTACTCTAATTACTAATTACTTTCCTTATATTTAAATCTCTTACTTTCCATCCTTAATTTAAAAAGGAAGTTATAATTAGGGCGGACTGGTTAATGATGTTTTATTTTTAATATTTGCATTCAAGAGAGAAGAAAATTTTGCCCCAACTTGAATTAGTTGAGTCGATTTAATACATGATTCTAAAATGCAAAAACATTATGAGATAGATTACACATTACTTGATATGTAATAATTTTTGTATAGTTTTATTATTCAACTAGTATTTGGCTTGTGCTATGTGTGGATCTATTTTTAAACACATAAATTCAAAATGACAAATTCAATTCTTGAAATATGTTGAAACCGTCCATTATTCTTAAGATAATTGAAAATTAATTTTTCTTTCTTAATTCCTCATGTATTTTTATATATCATTCTATTTTTTTAGTACTAATTTTAGGTGTAGGCTATAGTGACTTTGTTTTTGAGTTACTTTGTTTGTACTTTGTTTTATTCACCATTAGATCACTTTTCACCCCATGATCTAATGGTGGACAAAACAAAGTAATGGTTACTTTGTCAAAAACAAAGTGACCATAGAATTTCCCCTAATTTTATACTAATATATATCTCAAAAAATTTATATATTACAATACGTTATCATCATACATATTTTATTTCAAACTTTAGAAATTTTAAAAAATTAAGTACATAAAATAAATTTATCCCAATATAAAAAATAATATTTTGTAATTAATTGTTGAAACTAGTTAAGCCCATACAAGACTAAAGGGAAAAAGTTACCAACTTAGAGAGTATTAAATTATCAAATTATATAAAAGATAAAAACAAAATAGCTATGTATTACTGGTTGTAAAATCAATAATTTAGTAATTAGATCATTAAAAGAATTAGGAGAAGATAAAAATAAAACCTGTATAGCGATTTGTATACACAATTTTGTGATTTAAATTTTTACAAACAGTTGCGACGTGATTGTAATTATTAGCAATTACAGTTTAATTGAATAACAACATAATTTTTTTTTTTTACACGGCGAAAAATCCCATTTACCTCACAGAGGCATTTTTCTCAAAAGAAAAAAAAACAATTAGTTTTCTCTTTCAGCTAGAATCAATAATTTTATATAATTCTAGTTCTCTTCTTAAAGTCACCCTTAAAAATGAAAAATAACCAGACGAACATTCAAAATTGAAAATCAAAATTAATCATCTCGCAAATTTTTAACCAATGTGTTGTCATATGAGATTTCCGGTCATGTCAGTGATTTTAACATACCACCTGGTTTAATTAAAATTATTTGCATCAAATAATAAAGTTCTCTTCCACACTGTATTAGGATAAATCAAAAAAATTATGATGTCGACCCACCTATTTTAAAATAAAATAAATTTTAGGCGAATGATTATTTCCAAAACAATACGTAAATCTCTAAAATTGTTCAAAAATATTATTTTAATCTCTCAACTTTGATAACGATCTATTAGATTTCACAACTATCAAAATATGACCTATTAAGTCCCTCAACTATTAAAATGTGAACCTATTGAGTCCTTATTCGATGACATGACACTGAATTGACAAATATAAAAGAACATTAATTTAATACCAACGCAGTGCTACATCATCGAATAAGAACTCAATAGGTCCACATTTTGATAGCTGAAAGACTCAATAGGTCGTTACCAAAGTTGAAAGACCCAATAAACCAAAATTGAAGGACTAAAATAACTTTTTTAGACACCTCTACGGACCTACATATGATTTAAGCCTTTTCCATTGTCATTTGTCAAGCTTTTTTTGGAGCATAATAACCACTCCTCCCTCCATTTCATAATATAAAGCTTTTTTAACATTTTAAAACCATTTTCTTTAAAATAAATTAAGTTCGGTATATTGTAATGCAATATAATATCATCAAATGTAGTCTCTAGATAAGCTAAAATAACTTCAGAAGCGTCAGCATTTTGAAGAATTAGTTGGAAACACAGCAAATAGTTAAAAGAAAGTGTTACAAAGAATTTGATAGCCACAACTCAAACTTCATGTCTGTTGTTATTACAAGAATGTAATAATCACAAATATTACAAATCATCTCTCTATCTTCTAAGCGTAAATCTTAGCAAGGAAAAGAAAAACAAGACGTGAAATTCCTGCTTAAGCATATACTCACCAACAAAGCAGGTTGAGAAAGAAAAAAAAAATACTATTAACAGTCTCAAAATCATTATTGCTCACCTTCACCGTCTAAATAATCACTATTCCAAACCCCTCCCTCCGTCCCCCCCTCCCGCGGAATAGCTTATTAAACAAGAATCATATTCTAACTCACTACTGCACATATACAATATATGCTATTGTACAAATTGTCTAGTCTCCTCCAATCTCAAAACCGTAGCTGATGATTCAACCCCGTGGTTGTGTTTGTTCTTTCTTTGTCGTGTGTCCAGGTAAAGAATGTATCTTACATTTGATAGGAGGCATACATCTATATGAGGCCAGAATATGGGTTGTAAGTTTGAACCGGTGGCATACCTGTCCCGTACGGATGGAAATTCCCAGCATAAGGATTGGCAAATGGATTTGCTGCCTGCTGGTGTTGTTGGCCCATCATCATCATCATTTGTTGTTGTTGCTGCTGCTGCTGCAACATGAGAGCCTGGTGTTGATTCGTCATTGCAACCATCTGCACTGAAGGAGGTGCAGCAACTGCGTTCGAGGCAAAGAAAGGATCACGTGCGGCTGTTTGCATCATGGGATTGGCCATTTGAGTTTGTTCCCAGGGATTATAGCTCACTGGCTGGCTATTTCTTCTCATTGCATCATCATATAGGCTGTCAAGTGTGAGTTTATCTAGCCCTCCCGCCTTGTTAATGAACATAGATTCGATCAGAAAGAACCTCATTTCTTATACATTTAAGCTACTAACCAATATTATTCCAGTAAAAAAAGTTAAAATGCAACAACATAAGTACCAGTTTGCTAGCAGCAGCAGCACTTTCGTTTGAACTTGGAGCGGTAACAAGTGCTAGTTCCCAACCTGTGGTCCCATTTGTTTGGCTTGGGGCAGGAGTACTTGTTTGGTTAGCTGAATTTCCAGAAGTCAAAACAAAAATATCAGCACACATCTAGCTGTAAGTAAAATACTGATACCTATTTAACCAAAATCTAATGTCATTCTATGGATGCATTAAGGATTTCATTTTCACGAGATGAGACTACATTTTAGTGTACTGCTCTAAATAAAGAGTAAAATTGTCTTTCATTTCGTTGAAAGACGAACTCGTACAGTTCCTGACCTATTGAGCCAAGCATCTACACGTAAGATTAGGACAATAGTACTGGGAAAAAGAATTACCAACTGGAACAATGGCAAGAGCCAAGGCATTCTTTTCCTCCAGTTCTGCAGCTACTGGAGCAGGATCATCCAAGCCCTATCAGCAAAATGAGAAGTGAAAGACATCAGAGAAGGATCCATAAAATAATTGGAAGAAAGACATCCAAGGACAGTATAAATAAATATACCAGCAAATCAGGTGGCTCAACAATAGGTGCTTCCACTTTTACAGGTTCAGGTGGTGGCTGTGGTGATGCTGGACGCTCCTCCTTTACCTCCACTTCCTTTTTGTATTCTATAGCTAAGATTTCCTTTGGGGCAGCAATTTTATCACCCTGTTTAATTTGATGTTAAATGGTCAAAATTATGTAATTGAAGATCTAGAAAGATTTGATATTCACCCCTAACAGAAAAAGGATAAATATTGCACAATCGATGTATCAGAAAAATATTGAACTAACAAATTATGATAGAAAAAAGTACATCAAGACAATACATATGCACGTGGGTGTGTTTGTCTTCGTGTTTGTGCGTGCATGTGTTACATGAACAATGGATCATGTCATCATCTCAGATTCATACAAGTGGCTCTAGTAAGGTTTTTTTCCAAATACAACAATAGCACAGTCCACAACTATCAACTACTATCAATTGTAATTTGTAAGAGCATGCAAAAATGGTATGTTAAGAAACTGGGTAGATAGCTTTGGTATTACCACAAGCTAATTGTTCATAGTTCATAATATGAAGGAGATATATTTATCATATTTTGTTTCTGCAGTTCTCATTTAATTCAAACAGTTAAACTGAGATATCACTGTACCTGATCCTTGCGAGCAGTGGATATTCGTGGTGCTTCTCGCACATAGTCTTCCATGGTTTGCAGGAATGATGATGGAGGCTTCATTACAAATAACAGATAATAGATAAATTATGAATTTGTTTTGGTGGAATAACAAAACGAAAATTCCACAATATGTGAGTGAATATATGCACCTGCTCTATCTTAATAAATCTTTCTCCACGTCCAATGTCCATACTTTTACATATCTCATAAAATTCAGATAGTCTCTCTGCCTGAACACACAAACGTTAAAAGTATTCCCATCAAAATATACTTTTTTTCACCAAAAATAAGAATGGTTTAACTTTCATTCAACAGCTCTAGTGCCTTGAGGTGTGCCCGTTTAAAGGATGAAGAGCTCTTATATACCTTCTGAATGCTCTTTCATTTACCTGCTAGTAAGAAAATAAATATCCAGATAAAGAAAGTATACCTGCTGACAAGCTCTTCTATATATATCCAAAGCCCTCATGGCATCTTGTCGTTGCATCTCAAAGAACTGACAACAGTAGAGTTACATAAATATGTGCAAAACCTAATGTCCAAGCCTCGGTATTATAAAGTAGGGTCACTGATTACCTTATCAACTAAATTGGCAGTACCATCAGTGATAGCTTGGTATATTTTAATGCTTTCAGAAGCAACCTATCAACAACAGATCATGAGAAAATATTGAGTTATTAGAGTCTCTACCATCAAATCCAACTAGAAAGGGGCATGTAAATTATACAAACTCCACTTACGAATGAAAGTCCCAACTGAATAATAAAGTTATTAACTGCTGCACCTTGTGGCTGCACAATAGATACAAGAATGTTTCTGGGTTAAAAATAGCAACTAATGACCCACGAAACGGAAGCCTAAAAGTTTAAGTACAACGCGACATCCCCCACACACTAACAATAACAGCAATATACAACATTAGTCCACCATACTGTATCAGCAGATTTAGGAATCACCTGGCAACCAAGAACACGGAACAGAAGTTGTTGCAAAGCAGGCAGTTGCTCCAGCAACTCGGCAGTGTCCAGATCCTTTGTCCTCTGCAATTAGAAGATCATGCAATGGACAACATAATTTAGTCCTCCCTAATAAAACACGATAAGAAAAATCTTTGAATTGATAAAGGGTCTAAAAAGGATAAAGTTCTTACTGGTCGATCTGTCTCAATATCATACTTCAGGACACGGAAACATTCAAGTCTCTCCTCCAAAAATAATGCATAAGTGCGAACCCAAGCAGAATAATCCCATGCTGCCCAGTGCATAACATTAGAAAGTCATATACAGCAACTTAAGTTATTTAACAACAATAAAATAAAGCATATAACATACCATTTGGACTGGAATCATCTTTGAAATGAGACATGTTAAGCATATGACTTCTGCTTCTTCCATAATTAATCAGCTCCTCATGAAATGTGGGGTCAACTTCCCTCAAAGCACGATGAATAACAATTAAAGTTTTCAACGCAACCTAAGAACCAATCAACTATCAGACGGATAATTGCATTATAGCAACAACAACAAAAATAAATATGTATATGTGCGTACACGTGTGTGTAGAAGACCATGTAACTTCATTACCACATAACATGAACTTCAAGTATCAATCCATAAAAGAAACCAAACATAAGTATTCGAGCAAATGCTTGTTCTTGAATTGTGATAGTGAAGCTCAGATAAGTTAATCTACGGGAACCAAATAATAGAAAATTAAGCACATCTGCAATTATATGAAGTTCTCAAAGTTACATGACTATAAAGCCCTCTTGACTGCATTATTTGAAAACAAGATGGCTAATATGGCAAGTTAACCAAAAGCCATTCAAATTCGGTACGTACAGATGATTGGAATCTTTGTTTATTTGTTTAAAGACATAATTAACATCATTTGATAGTTCTTCTTATGGAAATGAATGATAATATTTCAAACTATAGCAATGAGCAAATCCAATGTCACACAGTTGATCATTAAAACAATGGCCTCGAATCTTGGCTAGGATCACATCAATATCCCATTTTAACAGCAACAAAACAAATGAGAAAAAGCCTTACTATATTCATATTGTCAAACTTATGAATATATTATACCTACACCGATTCAAAGACATTTGCCGACTCTAATAAATATCTAATTACTTTGTTCATAAAAATAGAGGCTAAATAGTTTTATCATGTGCAAGATAATAGCACGAAAATCTGTATCATCACTATGACATCTTTCATTTGCTGCAGCCTACAAGCCGCTATTATCATCTCATTTAATCCATCAAAGAAGAAGATGGTCCAGGATGCACATACCGCCCAGTTATGTGTTTTGGACAATCGTCTGGCAAGAGCATGAATGCAGTAAGCAACATCAGCTCGAGGCCTAGTAGCTGAAATGGCAGCAAAAATAGCTGCAGAAAAAGAAAATGTAACGTGTAAATTCCCCATTCATCATTCACAAGCACCACAGTTCTTATAAATGTTTGGTTCATATCCTTATGAGGACCATGAGATTAAAAGGGAGAACTCAACTCACCTCTAATATGCTTCTCTTTTGCAGGTCGCTCAACATGATTTGTGGCCCTGACTATAGAAATGTCCAATTCCTAGAGTAAATAAAACCAAAAGCCAATCAAGAACGAATGAACGGACGGAACCAAGACCATCATGATAACTGAGCATACCTTATAATCACTGTTAACTTTGGCCAATGAAACAGTGGTGGTGTCTTTAATGGCCCCGAGTGCTTTCCTTAAGCTATTCGTACTGCCTCCCGACATTATCTCTCCCTCGCAATCCCGAAATTCTGTATAACCACAATTAATCAATCTACACCACTTGTTAACGAAAAATCTTCATAGACCAAAACATCACAGTTCACTTCTAACATTAGTACACTCATCGGCGATTCGAGTTAGACAGTTTGACCTGAAGACTCCGATTAGGAAATTTACACGAAACAAGTTCAGATCTAATCTATACATTCTAAACAGAAGAGCCTAGAGGTTTATCAATACATTCTAAACAGCACAAATATGATTCTCATTTCTAAATCAACGACGTAAACTCAGAATTTAAACAGCTCGAAGAAAAAGTCAACTGAAAAAAAACTTACCGAACACGAGAAAATGAACGTGAATAGTCACCAAAACAACGACAATCAGAGCATATGAAATAATAAAAAGCAGTTATGAAAGGAATTAAAGAAACATAATCAGAGCATATAAACAGCTCAGCTCAGAGAGTCATCATTGAAAGATCTAAGCTATAAACAATTAAAATAACAGGAAAGATTCCGTTACAAGAAGAAGATAGAGACCTACAGAATCGTGAAACGGAAACGGAGATCAGCGACCTGAAATTGCGTACCTCAGACGGAATTGAAAATGGAGTTCCAGAGAGAGATACGAAGAAGGTGAAGATGGAGGTGGTGGTCGGTGGTGAAGGAGGAAGGAAGAAGAAGAAGAAGAAAAAGTGGAGCTAACAGATGAATTGAGTTGTGTTTGGTTGGCTCGTCGGCGTCCTAGACAAAATTATATTCTTCTTTTCCTTTTTTAATATTCAACCTTCATTGTTAATTTCATATCAGTGCCTTGTAGTTTTACGTTTTTTCAAATAGCTTATTTTTAAAGAAAAGACGACTGTGAAAATTACGAGCTTAGAAGTAGCTTTGTTTTCGTTTATTAGACATGTTGTGAATAACGCGATATATATTTTAGTTAGAAGTATTTTTTATTATGTTATTCAAATGAGTGTTTTTTGTAGCTTCTGACTCTATTTGTAGTTCGGTTATTATGGTTAGTAAGCAATATATCTTCTTTTTTTTATAGATGAGCGTGTTTTTGTTCCATAAAAAGAAAAAAAATTTAACTTTTAATCTTGAATTTTAACCTAACTAGTCATAAGTTTGAAAATAAAATTAGACGAAAAGCTTTCGTACACATCAATAAGACCGATCATGCATTTTGTGAATTTTGTAAGAGATACATCTTATAGTTCTCTTTTTACTAAAGGAATAAACTATAGAAACTTATTTGCAAAAACTTCAACTCAAAAGGCATTGGTACGAAATTATTATTTTTGAAAACAGCATTGATATGAAATTAAACCTTAATTAAATAGGTAAATAAATAATAGTGTTATATTTTGTTTTGTCTTTGGTGTGTCAGAAACGAAATTAAATTAAAGAGAGTAAAAAAAGATACTGCTTCCTAAAAGGGGTGAATATGATGGACTTTTGCCTCTCTCTCTTTTTTCTACTTTTACTTCTTTTTTTATTGCCACCTCACCATTCCATAAAAAATAACCATACATTTCACTATTATATTATCATCAATTATCAATTATCAATAATCCATAACTTTTTATATATATTCCAATAAAAGTTTGATAGTGCTTAACCTTTATAAATGTTACTTAGTTATAGTTATAGTTATACTTATACTTATTAGGGTTAACTTCAAATGACTACTATGTGGTTTTGCAGTTTTGAAATTGTGATTTACCTTTGATCAAATAAATAAATATAGTTTATATTGTTTGCAGAATTAAGAAATTTTTTGATTTTATTGACATAAACGAGGATTGTTTTAATCTAAAATGTTTTTCTGACCTTTGAGCTTCACTCTAACTTGACTGTTCAAAAGTCAAAGAAACATTTCGGGCCAAAAATGTCCTCGTTTACATCAACAGAATCGACAATTTCCTTAATTCTGCAAACAATGCAAACCTCAATCTTTTTTTTCTCAAATGTAAACTACAATATTTTATTTGCAAAATCACGAAACCACAAAACACTTATTTGAAATTAATACTACTTATTATTAAAAAATAAATTGCAAAATTCATATTTTAAAAAAAAGATAAGCACCAAATTTGTTGCCCACTTCTAATATGCGAAATTGTGTAAATATATTGCTAGTACTTTTTAATTAAAATTCACTTATGTATTATCATAAATTGAATGGACCACATTGAATATTGTTTAATTTTCATATTGGACTTTTTGAACGTTAATTATGATTAACATAGTCATAATAAAAACTCTATTAAAATATTAAAAACTAAATTTGTTAAATACTCCATAAAGCTACTAATATAATTACAAACAACTAGTTAATATATGTGAAATGATTCGGATCGTTTAACTTAACAATCAGATAACTCTCAAATTAGTATGTTTATATTTTTTGCGATGCACGGTTAACATTGACTTTATTACAAACGTTACAAATAAATTTTTACCATTTTGTGCGCGAGGCACTTTACAAATGTGCTTGGATGAGAGTTTTGAGAAGGTTCATTAAAGTAAAGAAAATAGAAAAAATAGAATTACGACCTTGAACAACTTTAAATGAAGATTTAAATAAACTTGAGTTAAATAATTAGTTAAATAATTATAGAACCTTTAAATTTCACCAATTTTGGTGGAATTGAATTTGAATTTGATTCATGCTTTTCTAACTTTAATTTAACTTTAAAATAGACTTTTTTCTGCTATTCACGCAAGGAAAACCAAATAATCTCCACTTAATTTATCTCCTTTAACTCATTCAAACCGGCCCGAAAGACATTAAAAACTAATTTGGTCCTTGTCCCTAAAAATAAGTTAAGTTGTAACTTCTCTAAAAAAACAAGATTAACTTGTATTGAATTTGTTTTATTAGTACCGAACATAAACATTTACATCAGAAACTTGATCTTACAAATTGATGAGCTGAATCTCAAAATATATGACTCGGCCAAGCCAAAGAGCATCTAGCTAATAAATCCGCAACAATATTAGCTTGGCGTCGAATGTGAGAAATAGTAAGACCGTGACAAGAGCTAGAGGTATCTCGACACTGAAACAGAATCACATCAAGCTCAAAAATATCAATAAATCAACCACAATTTTAGCATCTGACTCCACTTAAACATCAACAAAATATGAAGAACGAATTCAGATTAAAACCTCTTACAGACACATCGCTTCAATCACACCAACTGCCCAACAAGCATTGAAATTACGAACCCTATGTCCCTGGAAATTTCTACACACCAACAACACCAAGCCACATTAACTTGTATTGAATTAAAACTTCTCATAAATTATTATATATCGATAAATACGAGTTAATTATAACTTTTTTAGTATTTACATATTCAAAAAGAAAAATCAAAAAACAATTAAACTTTTTTTTTTACAGGAAAAAGAATTAAACTGAGATCGATACTATTAGAATGCTATTTATTTGATTATTTGGTACAATTAAGAAGCATGTGATTAATAAATTATTAAAAAAAGAAGCATGTGATTAATAGTAGCAATATTTTTAAGTTAGATCTGAGAATAATATTAAGGTGGTTATACTAACAATACATTATATGATAAATAAATATGGTGTAGGCTATGGTCACTTTGTTTTTCCCTTACTTTGTCTATACTTTGTCTTTTTTATCATTGGATTAGTTTTTAACCCATGATCCAATGGTTGACAAAACAAAACAAAGTAATGGTTACTTTGTGAAAAACAAAGTGACCATAGAATATGCCAATAAGTATATGTATAATAATTTAGTAATGTTCCTTCAAAAAATGTGTTAAAATATAAGGATATAAATATTGAGTATTATTTGAAGCATGACTGTGTACCATAAAATTAATATGACTTGCTACTTCCAAGTTTAGGATTTTATTAAAACATTAATTAATACATTGAAGAGGTTTAAGAATACTAAAATAAAGAAATTGATGTAAAAAATTATGCTTTTATTTTTAAAATTACGCATGAACAAAAAATAAAAGATTACTCGAGTGGTAATAGTTATATTAAATATTTTATATTTGATTTTGTTTGTTACGTCTATGCAATGGCGAATCTAGGAATCGATTAAAAGGAGGCACTTTTCTACTTAAAATACGTACAATTTTAATTTTGCATGAAAAGTATCAAAATTAACCATCCACGACTCAAGTTCCACACTAATGAGAAAAAAATAATTTGTAATTGGTAAAGAATAAGTAAAAAAATATAAATTTGCATTTTGAATTGAAAAAAAGTAATTCAATAGTAAGAACAGAAGTTTTTCCTGAAAGAGTTAAAAGAATAGAAATTAAGAATAATAATGTTAATTCTCTAAAAAAGAATAATAATGTTAAAGATAAAAAAATAAAATAGAATGAGATAATAATATTAGAAGAAGAAGAAGAAAAACATTTTAGTGATGATGGGGCTTGAACACGAGACATTTTTTAGGAAAGAGTAAATGCTTATCATTTCAAATTAGAGTAATTTTCACTTGGTCAATGACCATGTTAATTCGATCAGTCACTGTTAGATTTGTGTAATAATTTTAAATTTAACTATAATTAACAGTAAATGACCAAATTAATATGATCAGTCACTGACCAAGTGAAAATTACTGACAAAATCAACTCTCCCAACTCCTTTGATTATTCAATGTATTCATATTATATGTATTTCAAATTTAAAGTTTTCCGCTTAAAAAATTATTATTTTTTTTACATGCCCCCAATATCCTCCTGTGTCTATGTAACTATGAGTCATATTTTTACTTTTATTGTAAAATTTTGATGTAAATTTTTTTTACTAGAATAATTTGGCCAAGAACTTTTAAGATGATGGAGAGACAGTTTTGCCTTTTATATAAAAAAATCTCTCATAACATTTTAATACTACTTGTATGAAAATTTTATAAACTCTTTATAGTATTATGTTACTAAATTCAATTCTTTTAAATGCAATATATCTTATAAAATTTTTTGAGGGGATATATCTTATAATTTTTAGTGTTATAAAACACACTAGAAAAAGAAAAACAGAAAAAAGAAATATATACTTGATTGTTTTTTTTATTTTTTTTATTTTGATGGCTTGATTATTACTTGTTAAAAGTCAATAATTGATGTGTATCCCGCAAATTATTTATTACATTAATGTGCTTATAAAAGTCAAAGTTTAGAAAATCCAGTAAAAAAAAAACCTAATAAAAAAGTTACAAGTATATGTACAAGCAAGTTTAACATGCTTCACATCCTGATTTTTTACAAAATTTGAGTATGGAAGAAAATTGGACAAACAAGTAAGTCAAAATTGAACAATTTTAATATTATCCTAAAAAAAAGAAAAAGATTTTAATATTATAATGACGGCTGATATTTTTTTATTTAAGGAGGCTGAATCTTCTTTTAACTTTTATGGTTTTGCAACATATGGAATTTACCACATTACGATATAAGTCAGTTTAAATTAATATCTAATTTATTTATTTTTAATTGAAATTGTAATCAGATTTATATAATTTTGATTACACCATGAACACATTAACCATTTCCTGATTGAACCAAACTGGCCCTTAGTTGTGAGCATGCCTGCATTGGTTAAAAAATTGTCAATAAGATACAGCCTAAGACAATCCTTCTTGTCTTAGCAAATTGGACTCAATGATTCAATTTGTATTATTATTGTTGTGAAAATTAGGAGGAGGATCACTCAGCTCACAATGATAATAAAAATGGAGAATTTTGATTCTCCTCCTGTTCAATTAGTAATTAAACATATTTGCTCAAATATTTGGATCCATATGATTGGCTTGTAGACATCGATATCGATCGAGCTGACTTGATATTTTATTTCTTAGATTCTGATGACGACTCTTGTGATTCGGTGAAGGAAAGAGAGCGCAAGGATATTCAAGTTTTCGGAACCACGGAAATGGAGCTGCCATGAACAACAAAGAGATTCTCCTTATATAGTAGCTAATCCTAACCGTAAAATTCCACATACCGCTATAATTCTTCAGCTCGTGATTGAAAATTGTCAAGAGTACATAATATTTAATTCATCTTTTCCTGAATTTGGTTTTTTTGCAAGGGTATCAATCGCCAACCGCCTTGACTATTCTGTTTTATAGATGAGTTGCACATCTATGGATAAGACTACTAGTTAGGGAAATTTTTCGTTTCCCAAATGTGAGGATGGAATCTCATACTTTTGTGAAAGGATAGGGAGCTTTTGTCACTCTACCACCGTGGTTAACTTTGGGGACCTTTGGTTCTATATAGTCTATAAGAAACTTGGAGATTGTCTCTAGAATTTAATGCTAAGTATTAGAGGAAGATGGGCAGCAGAGCAGCAATAATTAGAAATGACAACTGTTTGTCAAACATATGCTATATGTTAAATGCAACTTAAGCGTTACTTTAATTTGAACATAATTGAAGTATTTTATTCCATTTACTGATTGTTTTGTAGTAGACTGAATCAACAACTTAAAAAATTCCTGTAAATTGTTGAAACTTGGAGGTTGAAAGAGTCAAGAGTTGGGAGTAATTTTCACTTTTTTGAACATCCTTTATTTGAGTTTGGAATAGCAGGAACAAATCGTCCCTTAGATCCCTTGAACATGTTATTGTGTATAACTATGGTTTAGGTATTTGTCTCATCCACTCAAACCGTGTTTAATAGGCCGGGCTCAGACAAGGAAGGTGCTATTAGATCCGGTTGGTTAGACCAACACCGACCAGAGCGGATCAATATCTAAACACGCACAAGATTTATAAAAAAAATTAGAATATCCGGTTGAGTCTGACTTGACTCGATCTACTCCAAAAATAGACGCTGCCAAAAGTAATACTCCCTCCATTTCATAATATTTAACGTTTTGGAGAAAAAAAATTCCAAAAAACTTGACGTTTTACACTTCTCAAAAAACATCAAATAAACCTTTTTCAACTTTGCACTCATGATGATTGGTTAGAAATTTGTAAAGTTAATTTGAACATTAATTATTAAAGAGTAGTATGGTCAAATCAAACTCTTTTCAATGCTAATTAATGAATTGCCTAATATGTGTGTAAAAACTTTAAACGACAAATATTATGAAATAGACGGAGTAACAATCTGAATTTAACTTAAACATTTTCAAGCAAAAGTCTTCCACATCCAATTCAGCCTGATCCATGTAAAAGTCTACTAATAATCCATATAAATAGCAACCAATGAACAATGATATAGTTTTATTTTTTTTCTTTTCATTGCATATAGATATAATGGCGTTTATACAAAGGATAATAATTAAGAATAATTAATGATTGATTGAACAAATACAAATGTTACAGTTGGTATATTACCTGGTTCTTCCAAAATTGGTCTTTCACAAGAAAATTCTTCAATGCCTTTTAACAACAGCAGTAGCAAAGCAAGGATGGTGGATAAACTCAAACGAAACCTTTAGTGATCTGTCGAGGGATCCTACCCGGCATATCACATTTAGAGCAATGCTATTATGCTCTGCAACCTGCTCCAGTCGCCGTACTTCATCTAATCTTTCTGGGTCACTCGAAAAGCTACTTTTAATCTCCTTGGCGATCTTTTGAGCATCCTTGAAATAATTATACATAACTATGGTCTGAACAGACCAAGCATTTGGATCCGTTAGGTCAGGTTAGGTTTTATACGCAAAACAAACAAACAAACAAACAAAGAAACGTTGAATGATTACTTACTGAGAAATTGGCATGGGATGTAGATTCCTTGAAAGATGGATATGAATTATGGTCCGGAATGCAAGCTTTCTGTAGAAGCTCAAAATGCTGTGTAAATCTCTGCACAAATACACTACATTGTCTCAATCCATATTTAATTCTATCTCAACAACTCATTTTCACCAACATTCATCTTTAACTTCAAAATTTTCTAATATTCATGTCGAACCTGTAAGTACTTGTCTTTTTTAGTTATATTATATCAAGATCGTCACAATACTTCTCTTACAGCGAAATCGCTACTCTTCGTCCTACTTAGATTTTCACTGGCATTTTCGCTACTATTTTCCCTTTTCCCCACAAATGTAACTATAAAAGAAACTTTTCCTACAATTTGTACTGCCACTTAAAATTTAACTATCAATGAAGATTTAAGTAGATTATAGAACCATGAATACTGCTATCATCAATGAGAAATCTACCGGAAATATATCCAACATTATATTGCTCATTAAAATCAGAGCTTAATGTTTCTCTACCAGAAAAAGAAATGCATCAACATCTACATACCTCAAGCTCAGAATTAAATGGGCTTGGACTCTGTAAAATCATCAGCTCGTTCCTCAATGCAGCAAGTAGCTGGAAACATCCAATAAATCCATTTGTATTTCAAAGACGATGTGAAAAAAAAGGACTTAAATATAATGAATAGAGGAGCTGTTTTCTTCCACCATAGAAGTGTACATATCAACAAAAGGTGGGAAAGCTTTAAAAGAAAACCGCAAATATTTGATTTGGAAGTAACTATAAATCCAAAGTGTACGTGGAAGCAGGTGGGAAACTGTAAGGGAAGAGAGAGATGCAATTACCAGTGTCAGCCCTTCAGCAATACATATCTGGCACTGAAGAAACAAAACTGCTGGAGGAATCCGACTTTCCCTTGCCAGATCCTTCGGAGAATCCTTTCTTTTCTTGCCCTTTCGTTTAGCTGGTTAAAATACATAAACAAATTAGTGCGAAAAACTTCGGCAGAAAGAAAATTTAATGAAAATGAGATATCTAACACATGTGGAACCAACAAATGCCATTTGATCTCTTTTTCTAATAATTTTTAGTCATACCCATAAGATGTGAACTTGAACTTTTCTTTTACAAATTCTGCTTAAAAATATTTTACCACTCTTGAAGTTGAATACCATCAATAAAAACAAAATTGAAAGTTCTACCTACCAGCTACATCAATCGTTGACATCTTAAGATGTGTCTTCTCCGCAAGCCTTATTAAGATAACATACAAATACCAGTACACCATGCAATATTCACCAGGGGAGTACAGATCTAACTCAAAACCCAGAATGAGAAATCTGTGAGCGATCCAGTAAGTTTGCTCCTCCACCCAGACAAGGACTTGTTTAAATATTCTAACAGAAATATTCTGCAAAATCAAATAAGTTTTTGTGGATCTATTAATATGATTATTCTACATTTGATGACACTAAGTAACTGCTAAAGTAAAAGAAATTATCAAACTAGAGTAGATACAAAGATGATCTGTTCACAAAGAGAGACAAAGTCCAATTAGGTGTGTTCAATCATGAAATGTTGTCAATCCCTCCGACCAAATTAATTCTAGTAGGTACTTTCCTTTTCGCTTTTACGACTTTGGACTATAAATCGATGAATAATGGGCTGAGTTGATCTTTTTCTCACTTTGAGGACTGATCGGGACTGCCCCTTCACTACATAGACCAAATTAGTCATTACTCTATTTCTTACTATATCTTGATCTTTCATTTCCAACACTAAACTTCAAATTCAAAATTCTATACGGGTTCCTTTTTTGTTCATCTCCATTCATACTTGTGGTACAGAAAATTTATCACAGTGAATAGTCTTTTCTTTTCTCTTCTTGTCTACACTATCTAGCTTAGCTCAACTGGCTTCGATTTGGCTATAATGGGAATTCATCTTCTTTTAGATATTGTGTTTTACCCCTAGTGATCTGAACTTTACATGGCTGATCTGTGGGTCAGTGGGGATAGGATCTGACATGAATGGCTGGAATTCAGGAAGGTTCTTGTCAATATAGGTTTTGAAGAAGCTGGCGATACAAAATGTTTTTGGTTCAAATACCGGATGAGACGACTGGGTTTCATATGATTGGTGATTCAGTTTCTTAAAATATTTTAAGTTATTCATAAAAAAGACCATAAATCCTCTTTATACTCTAGACTACAGAGGTAAGTATATGCAAGTGCAAACAAGATAATATAGGAGTTCTCATTCATTTATGTTCAAACACCTGCACTTTTTGTTCATATTGCCAGTATACAAGAAGACAAGATGATAATTGCCTGATATTACACATACCTCGTCATTTGAAGTGTTTGAGACTTCTCTATACTCATTTGTAAAAGCAACTTCTAGCTGTTATCCAACAGATTTAATGAATGTCAGCTCTGATGTCAGCAAAAGAATATCAAATCAGATAACTGAAACCATTTAATTGCTATGCTGCTAGTATAGAATTTTCTAAGCTCTGAAAATCCCGTCAGTTAAGAATGCTGAAATCAATTGACAGACAAAAAAAAAAAGCAGGAAAAAGGTCACACAGACCTGCCAGGTTGAATGGCCAAGGACGAGAATCAAACTTCACAAATTAAAAGATCTAATGATTATCCAGACTATATTGTAAGAATTAAATGCGGAGGACAGAACAACGCAGCATCGAATAAGTTGCCCTTTGAAGAAAGAAAATTATGATGTCAAACTCTGTAAAGTCCAAACTCAAACAGGAAAAGAAACCATAAATGTAACATAAGCGTCTTCCTCTATGAGACATCTCATGTGCTATTGATGGTGCAAACTGGAGAGTATAAATCATCTCCAGAGCAGTCAGGATGGGTTGCTCTGACTAATTCTCTAATGCAGATATAACACTATCATTCAGATAGAAAACTGTATACACAGGCACGTGTGGCAGACATCTACTACTAACTAGTCACTATACAGAAACAGTTTAGGTTTAGTTAAAATAGCAAAAAATACACCCCAATGAATAGATAACACAAGCTACCTGTACATAGATAACACGCCAATCCTGCAAAATTTTGCCTAGTTTGCGCCTCTGCCAAGCAGCATTTGTACAAAGAATCCTGAGCATATTGATTACTAGCTGCAGTTCACATAAACATGGCACATACATTAGATGGAGTATCCAAATATTGCGCACCTCAATCAAGGTGCTGTATTTTTATGGGCCATTCTGCCCTTAGTTTAATAGAAGCCAGAACCTAGAGATGATGGTTTGTCAATGTTCTTATAGATTTCTGATCCAAATTAACTAAGTTCAGCATAATAACCTAGAGGAGGTAGATTTACTACATCCCAAGGAGAAGGAATAGACAATTAAAGTTGATATTGCCTTTACCTGTCCTAGTTGTATGATGTATTCATTCTTAATAACATCATAGTTCTTTGCCGCTTCAGGCAGACCTGCTGCTCTAGCAATCACTGCAAGGGTAGAATCCCTCCCATAAAGCTTCCCATCTTGAACCAGAAGAACCTGTTTAGCAGACATCGATATCGTGAGCTCATAAAAATTAAATTAAGTTATTACAACTTGGAATCTTGCATAAAGGAGCAAGATGAAATGGCTCAGCCATACTTTAGGGATATTAACACCCGGAATGAACGATTGCACTCTGTATCATACTTCATAGCTACAATATTAAAATTTGCATTTCTAGATATGGCTAGCCAGCCAGACCTACCCCACCCGACCTCTCTTCCACTATTTTAGTGGTTAAGCATGAAGAATATTGATATAATATATGTTTCAAAGAAGATACATAGTAAAGCTGATCACGTTTTTTTCCAATATAGCTGGAAAATTGTTGCTGACTGAAAGGGTTTTTAACCTAATTGAACAGAAGAAGCTACATGGATGTAGAAATATTTTTACAAATGGAGGAGTCTATTTACACAGATAAAAGAGAAGAATATCAACCTGCAGATGGGCTCTTGCAACCAAATCAGGTTTAGCTTTTTGAAACTGAACCACAAATCGCATAAGAACTTCCAGCGATGGGTCCAATGAGTAGGAACAAATGAAATCAAGATCACGTAGAAGTTTGTCAAAGTACTCAATAGCCTGGCAGAACAAAGACACCGTTTTTATAAAATAGCACATAAGTAGATACGCCAGAAATAATTTCAAAATGTTACCTTTTTCCAACTAAGAAGTTCAATTGACCTTGGTGGAGTAGGGGCAGAAGTTCTACTATTAACAGTACTATCAAACCCTATTGGTTGACGACCAGAAGCCGTTGTTCTATTTGCTATACCATCTTCACAAGTTCCAAAAGCATTAGGCGCAAGGAATACTGCTGTTTCGGAAATGGATTCTAGCTCTGATATGCAGGCAGCTATATGTTTTCTAGCCAACTCCATACCTCTACCTTGTGGCCGCCTCATACAGGTGAGAACATGAAAAAAATGCTGAAAGCACAGCAATGTTAAGGTTAAAAAAACCAAAAGAAGAAGAAAAGAAAACTAGAATACCTAATATCTTAAACATAGAAGTCTAATGCTATAAAGCTTAAGCACATAGACACTGAAGGAGAAATCAAATAAAAATGAATGAAAGACATCATATTATCTAAAAGTGAATATAAATTGAACATCAAAAGCATTCTGGGTGAATATAAATGACAATGATCATAATTCTTTCACAAGACAGGTGAGACAAACATGAAAAGCAGACAAAAAAACAGAGGTTCATGATTCCAATTACTGATGCAGACTGCAGTTTAATGATGCCTTGAAAACCATAGCTAAGAAACAGAAACAAAATTGTCTATCGACAAAGAGTTTTTCATTCAAATGAAACATGAAAAACTATTAACGGTTAACTCCAGTAGCATGTTAAGAGAACAAACTAATGCAAGAATATGAATTAAGGATAAGGATAGTATTTCTTTTTAAAGCACACAGGCAGTTACATTTCTTTCAACATCAACAGATTTCTAAGATCAGATATCAAGTCAAGACAAGACAATGCCTGCAATTGACGAAGGGATCACAACTCCTCGATCTACGAAGTAGTAGTCATTTTTAACAGCACTAGCATTGGAAAAAGCATAGATAAATAAAAGAAAAACTGCAAAAATAAAATGAAAATGCACTGGGCAAGATCAATATTATCCAGAGAAACAGGTTTAAATACAGGATAAGACCTTACGAAAGCGTATACGGCAGAGCAATGATTTGCAGTATCCCTCCTCCACATCAAGATTAGATTGCAATGGCTCTATATCTGCTTTAAGATAAGTTATAAAATATCAAAATGGAGGCATTAATTTCATTTCCCACCAAATAGTAACTTCACAAGCTATATAGTCATTATGATATATTGACAAATGATGGAAGAACGGATGCTTGATGAAGCTTCAAGGTGAGGCAATTTGAATTAAAAATTGTAATGATACATAAAGAAAAGAGATCTCCAAGTTCAACATGTGATAAACTCTAGAAAAGATGGATGTTCTAGCATATATTGACTAAACTAGTTACCTAAATGTTACCATGCTTATACTAAATTTGAGCAACTTGAGATTGATACCTTCTAATAATTTTCTTTTGGATGCTGGAGATTTACAAGCTCGCAGTTGGCGAGAAATATTTTCTTCAACAGCATTAAGCAAGGATAAGCACTTTTCATCGCCATGTGCGCTAAGAGGAAGACCATATGCCATTGTGAAAAGATCCTCTTCCTGCCATGATGATGTACAATTACACTGATAGGCATAAAATTATTTCCACAAAATCAAAAGAAGCTAAAAGAACGACTGGAATACTTTACTTCATGTGTACGTGCTTCTGATACCACTGAAACAACTGCTTTGCACGTGGCACGGATAATTCTGAAATAAGAATCCAATATGGGATGTGATGTTGTCCTGTCTGGCCTCAAAAGATAAATACAAGAAAAGACAGTTTGTGCCAATGAGTGACCCTTGTGCCACGTTGCCTGCCATATAAGATATTATGAGGGCAACTTTTCTAACTATTTCATGGATAAATATGAACTCAATCTGGAATCCTTCTCAACACCAGTCCTCTTAACAAACAAGTTAAGCGCAAAAAGGCCCAATAATTGCGTACAAAACCAAAGAACGCTCTAGAACTGCAGCAGCCATTCATGGATCAAAGAAGAAAAGATGGGGACACACAAAACTGCATATTTAACTTCCAGAACTATGGATCTAGCAAAAAATATTTAACCTTTTTGTTCTTTTTCTGCAAAAAGATGAGGAAAGAAGAAACTTTTACTTTGAACAGTCACTTTAACAAGGTTTTAAGTAAACAATTCATACGAGAGATGTTTTCTTTAAATGTGACAGCTTTCATAAACATCATAACTGGGAACTGAATAAGTAAATTGCTATTGGCTAGCCTACAAGCAACTACTAATGTAATCTCCATGACCTGTAAAACATATTCCCCTTTCCAACTATCTAATGTAGTTAAAAAAAAAAAAAGTAGATTGCAAAAACATATTTCTGTAAAAAGCTATTATGACGAGTGTTTTCTAAGTAAAGAAATTGTCAGTGATGTGATTTCCATGTACGACCATAAAGTATGCTTCTTGCTCTTATCTTCTTTGGCCATACACATCCTCTACTTGATTAAGAGTGAGAGGAAATAATGAATTTCATCGAGATTCCATTAGATGCCATTCTATCTACCAGAAAAGTTGCTATTTAAGATATGCTGGGCTATGAAAAGATATAAACTTCAGGCCCCTATATTACCTCACAAGCCAGAAGATGGTCCATGATATCAATGGTACATTGCACATCAGTGGTTTTGTCCAAGCTGATAGGAATTGGAGCAGCACCATCTTCAATTGCTTCGTCAATAGAATAGTATCTACTTACAATACCCGGGTCCATCTTCGGGTCCATTATCTAATCAAAATAATACTGAGAAATAAGTTGACAGCCATAGGCGGTTACAAAATAACAGGAAAAGTAAGCTCCAAGTTGCTAACAAAAATCATCACTTAAATTAACGTATTAAGCAACTACTTAGGTTAACGTGTTCGATGACTGTTTTCTCTTTAAGCACTTAAATCACTTTGTTCTTGCCAGAATTGCAATTTTTCTATTAGAAATTATCTTCTAGATATAAATAAAAATACTCTTTAGTTCATCTTATTTATCACACTAATATGACGGCTTTCACTGTCAAAACGAAAACGGAGTATAATGCAGTAGTATAATTAGAATACCTCTAATGCAGACATGGCAGCAAAAAGATTAAAGTTATCTCCATGGATGAGTTCACCCTCGTGAAGTTCTGCAATCGAAAGCATTATAAGTAAAGGAGGATTCTGAAAAACTTGTAATAGTAGGAGGCAGCATAATTAGAGTAAAAAGTCGACATAGTAAACTCGAACCGGACTATTTGTATAACAATTGTAAATAGAGTTTCATATATAGAGGTTTTACGATCGAAACAAGTCTATATAATCCTATTGCGATTAATGAGTAATCGAAACCTGAAGAAGCGGCCAGGAGGAGGGGAGAGGCGTCGGCCCAAACGGTGTTCTCAGTGGCGGGGATGGCGGCGGAGTAGCGATCCATCGAAGAAGAAGAAGGTATAGGACTACTTTCAAACTCCATTAACACCTTCTCAGATTCTTTTTATTTTGATTCTGCAGAGCCCAAGAGTTTGACACTCGGAAGTCGGCGGATGGTAGCCGGGTCGGGTCTTTTTCGACAAATGTACGATTGGGGTTTAAAGTAGATCGGCCAATATGACACGGAGACGATACCGATTTCTTTGTATTTGTATCGAGTCAATACGAAGTAACGTGCTAATTTTTATATTGTGTTTGCCTCAGTCTGACAAATACATTTAATGTATTTTATGAAGAATGAGTGATATTCTATATATAAATTACACTATTTATATAGGTTCGTTCGAGTCGTATTGTTTTGTAAAATTTGTATTTCAATGTTAAAAGCATGTTGTGTTTAGGTATAGAATTTCGACACAAAATATTTTCTGTGTCGTGTTTATGTGTAGAGTTTTAACATGAATAAGAAAGTTGACACGACACGAGGAGATTCTCCGTTTTACAAGATGATAATGGGAGAGTACATTATAAATTGAAAATAGGAACGAAGTTTAAAATTAATGGTTAAGGAGGAAATTGTTAGAAAATTAATCATTAATTTTAAACTAATAAAAATAATTATTGAAACAAAAACAAAATATAATCAAGAAGATTGGCAAATTGGAGTCTAGTTTGTCTCCGCCAGAACCATTCATTTGGTTTCATTTCAAAAGTCATACTTTCATAATGAACCTTAACTTATGTAATAATTGTTTTTATAACATATGGATTATTTTTTCTATAAATTGGCGAGGAGGATGTAAAGAAATGATGAGAATTAGGAGTCAAAGAGATGTAGAGATTAGGAGAAAAATCTCTATGAAGATTATTGGGAGCGATGTGAGAATAATATAGAGCGTTTTGGAAAACACTTGTATAACAAAATTTAGCAATATTCTTGGATTTGAGGTTACATAAATTCTCTTGTCTTCATTTCAGCTCCAATAATAATATTGACTCCTCCCTGTGGATTAGGCAAAAATTAGCCGAACCACATAAATATTGTGTCTTGAATTAGTAAATTATTTTATTCCACATATTAATCTTGAATAGTCAACACCGAATCGATCCTCAATTTCCTAACATTAACATCTCTCCTTACCATAAATACATAAACATGACAAATTCAGAACAAGCCATGAAGAACTTCCAATTTTGAAATTAGATTATGTATTATAAACATAGTTAGAAAGCAAGTCATCAATGCAAGTGTGAGATAAAAAAAACTATAATTAAGATATGAAACCGGATATACTGAACAGCCGACAGTAATCACCTCAATAATCCTAGCTAAATTGGGATACATACGACCAATCTCAATAATTTTAGAAAATTTTTTTAGCATATGTAATAGTCACTATCATAATAAAGTAAACTCGAAAAGTAATGAAAATATATGAATCTCATTATAATATTGGCTCTTCTCCCGTGGATTAGGCAAAATTAGCCGAACCACATAAATATTGTGTCTTGAATTAGTAAGTTATTTTCTTCTCACATATTAATCTTGAATAGTCAACACCGAATCGATCCTCAATTTCCTAACATTAACATCCCTCCTTACCATAAATACATAAACATGACAAATTCAGAACAAGCCATGAAGGACTTCTAATTTTGAAATTAGATTATGCATTATAAACATACTTAGAAAGCAAGACATCAATGCAAGTGTGAGATAAAAAAAAAACTATAATTAAGATATGAAACCTGAAATACTGAACAGCCGACTGACTACACATCAACAAGCCACCACATCTAAAATCCTCCCCGCTGCCCGCAAATCACATAATAGATGCATATCTAATCTCTCCACAGTAATCATCATCAATAATTCTAGCTAGATTGGGATGCAGATGACCAATCTCAATAATTTTAGAAATTTTTTTTAACATATGTAATAGTCACTATCAAGTAAACTCGAAAAGTAATGAAAATATACGGATCTCATTATGATGTCTTTACAAACTTGAAAACGTGAAGTTATTTGGTAAAATCTTTTGCTAACACTTTCAAATTTTATTCATTAAATTTTTTTTTAATGACAAGCTTTTTGAATTACGTGAAAACTCCGGATGTGAGTGATTGTTTAAATTACGTGAACTCTGGAGGTGAGTGATGAAAAATTAAAATAGTTCATGCATATACACGTAATATACAGATAAATTTGGGTCTCGGGCGGACGCGCCTCCTACCCATGCCCATGGACGGCCCTACATATCGCCCCTCATGCATAAAACTATAGTCAAACATCTCATAATCAACATCATCAAACAGGTTTTATCCAACGATGGCTGACACTACAAGGAATGGTGAACGCTACCACTCAAATTGCTTAGAACACCATTCATGTGATGAATGACGTTCAAACTGTTAGCGATAAATACTGTAATGTAAATAATAATAACAGGAGATAACAAAAGATTTATATATATATTGATTTGTAACGATTACAGATATATAAATCTAAACAATAGAAACAGTAAAGTATACTCGACCAAATTACCGAAGGAATACTCGAGGCCTTTGCAGTTTCCTTAAGACAAATTCGCCACGTGTTGGCGTAGTCTCCCAGGATACAACGAGTCGTTAGCGAACTCAAGCCGCGCACGAGTATTATCACCGGAAGCAAGAGAACAGTGAGCTCAAACAAAGAATAGCTCGGGAAGGAATTTCACTGATTTCAGAATCTGTGTAGTTGGAAGAACAAAAGACCAACTCTTATTCAAATGAGTGGATTGTAACCGTCATTAACTCGTGATTAATACGTGTTTAAAATCGTTTTAATTTCTGTAACGGTAACAGTTTCAGAATTCTGAAAACTGAATCAGAAATTTCGAAAAAGAAGAGTAGCAAAAAGGGTCGGCCCACGGGCCCCCAAAGTCGAACGGCATTCGCGTCGCCCACGTCGTGCGGGTGCGCCCCCAACCCGGTGGGATTGGATTTGCACCCCCCGCGCGTATCCCAAGGAGCATAGCTTGGTTTATTATTTTGAGAGCCTTACAAAGTATTCTCAATATAAACCCAAACACAAAGCTCTTTGAAAGGCATGTGGGATGGGAGCATTTTCCTACTCTTAAACATATTCAAGAACCCATCTTTGAGCTTGTATATTTCTTTCATCACGAGTTCATTTTTGGCGTGTAATATACCGTTGGAAAGTTCACGTGTCATAGAATATGTTTATGTGAAAACATCATTATAATGACCACTTTAACCCTTGTATATATTGCCTCAAAAATGACACTAAGATAATGTATAAAATACATTATTTCCAACACAAACAATCCAATGAAAAAATCGCACCACCAACCATATCATCTAAAACACGCAACACTGCATTTTCCATTGCTAAAGTTTCTGCAAACTCTGGATCGGATACAAGACTTAAGCTACCTCTGCAGCCTCTAACAAAGTGGGGTGTCCACTCGGACATACTAATTGTCTCAATCAAACTCCCATGTGAAGGGGAAAACGCACAACGAGTATCGACGTTGAACTTCAGAAAGTCGGCAGGAGGTCGAAAAAACATCTGGGCATAATACTCCAACACGTGAAAATACCAACTGTGTGGGAGTGCTGCAATTTATGTTGAGGACATCACGTGAAGATATCTGAAATTCAAAACAAAATAATAAATATCAGTTCCATAACAAAAAATAAAAAACGAAACATAGTTTTTCACTAATTTCAATACCTTCATAAGAGGGTGATGGCAGAAATCAGTCAATTGTTTCTCCATGAAATCAAATCGCTAACCTATACTACACAAATAAATAACAATAATTAGAAAATATAAAATCAAATATGTATTCTATCTAGATTGCAATATCAACACATACCCAGATGACACTAAAGTCGGCATCAACTGGCTCATAACAGGGTGGTGCTAATGGTCGGGCGTCTGGATAATAACTCCTCATAGAGAACATGTCAGCCAACTTCTTGATGGCTTTCATCATTCAATGCATGACTGGAAAATGATAATTCGCAAAACGTTTTCATTTTTTATTAGGGATGAAAAAAACTATGTTTTCCGGCGGTAGGATTTGTTCAATATAAGTTTATTGCAATATAAAATCATACCTCTAAAATTCCAAGACTCTTGGTCCGACATTACAACTTGAAAGCTTTTGTAAGATCTGTGGTAGAAGCATAGATTTGCTTCTTGTCGTCCTCAATACTGAAAACTAAAAAATCTGTCGATTTTTTTATTAGAGATATAAAATGTAAAAACATTTTCACTTTCCTAATGCTAAAAATTTACAAATCCTATTTTGAAATTGTTATACTATATGATTACATGAAGTAATTCTAATGGAGTTAACAACAATTTTACAAAACGGATCCCTCTCGTATGCATAACTCCTTAATGGAAGCATAAGAGTTATAGGACTTTCCCAAACCATCACACAACATGTTGGCATATCGCCCCTCATGCATAAAAATATAGTCAACCATCTTAGAATCAACATCGTCAAGCAGGTTTTATCCAATGCTGCCTGACACTCCAAGGAAGGGTGAACCACCTTAACGCTACCACTTGAATTGCTTGGAACACCATTCATGTGATGTATGATGTTCAAACAATCTGATGAAATAGTCGCACCACCAACCCTATCCTCTAAAGCATGCAAGACTGACTTTTCCATTGCTTAAGTGTCTGCAAATTCTGAGTCGGATACATGACCTAAGCTGCCTCTGACAAAGTGAGGTGTCCACTCGGACATACCAATCGTCTCAATCAAACTCCCATGCGGAGGGGAAAACGCACAACGAGCATCGATGTTGAACTTCAGAAAGCCGTTAGGATGTCAAGGAAACATCTGGTCAGAATACTCCAACACATGAGGATTGGCGGTGGCTGAAAATGAAAATAACAAGTGTGCAGAAGTGCTGCGATTTATGTTGAGCACATCACGATAAGAAATAAAAATCAAAACATAGTTTTTCACTAATTTCAATACACGTAAATCAGTCACTTGTTTCTATCGTCAATTTATACTACACAAATAAATAACAATAATTAGAAAAAGTAAAATCAAATATATATTCTAGCTAGATTATAAGATCAACACATACCAAATGCCACTAAAGTCGGCATCAACTGGCTGATAATCGAGTGGTGCTAATGGTCGGGCGTTTCGATGATAGCTTTTCCTCCTAGAGAACATGTCAGCCAGCTTCTTGATGGCTTTCTTCATTTAATGCATGACTAGAAAATGATAAAACATTCAAAACATTCAAAATCTTATTTTTTTTATTTTTTTATATTATTAAAATAAATTTTTTTACTTAATTTTATTGTGATTCATTTTCAAGATCAATGATTGGACCATGCAAATTTGCAAAACCCTTGCACTTATTTCATTTTTGTTTCGATGAAAGATTTGTTCGAAAAGTTTCATTTTTTATTAGGGATAAAAAAACCCTATGTTTTTCGGCGGTAGGATATGTTCAATATAAGTTTATTGCAGTATAAGATCTTGGTCCGACATTACAGCCTAAGAGCCTTTGTAAGATCTCGTGGTACAAACATAAATTTGCTTATTGGCGTACTCAATACTGAAAACACAATAAAGTTTAAAAAATCTGTCTAACTTTCCTAAACCATCACACAACATGTTGGCATATCGCCATCATGCATAAAACTATAGCCAACCATCTCGGAATCAACAACATCAAACATGTTTTATCCAACGCTGCTTGACACTCCAAGGAAGGTTGAACAACCTTAGGGCTAACACTTGAATTGCCTGGAACACCATTCATGGGATGAATGATGTTCAAACAATCCGATGAAAAAATTGCACCTTCAAATGATGATTCTCCGATTGTTAAATGTTCCTGAATCAGTTCTTCGACTGGTCCTAAATCAACGGAACTAGACAATATACAAATGACGTATTCTCTGATTGTTAACAGTTCCTACACCTCAAGAGGTAAAATCACACACTATTATAACAACGAAAACATACAAGATAACTGCACAAATAACCGCTATGCAGTATTTTTGCGAGAGACACGGCCTAACGTTCCCGAACAAACAAGAGCGGCGTTAACAACCATCCTGATATATAAACGAAAATTATACAATATTTAAAAATAAACAAGAACAGCATTAATACGGCTATTTGGCGTTCCGCGGTTCGGAAGTACTCTAAAAAAAGAAGTACTTAGGATCTCTTTGAATGAACAAATGTGGTTTTTTTTTAAACACAAAGAAATGCGGTTATTTAAAAAGAAGTTTTAACTTATTAATTTAAGTGAATAATAACTTAATTGGAAAAATTGAGTGGTTAAAAAATTTCATTATCAAATACAGGAATAAGGTTCAAAAATACCCCTATTTTTTCCACTAGAAGCAAAGTACCCTCATAAAAATGTTGCAATTAAGGGCTTAAGGTCGTCAAATTAGTCCGATTGTAGACATTTTTAACAGAAACGTTTTCTAGTTCACTCTTCCATTATCTTGAGCACTAGGTGTATGAATGTGTGGCCAAATTAATTAAAAGAAAATGAAAGAAGCCATAGAAACGAATTATCAGTTTCCCCATCAAAAGCATGAAAAAGTTCCATGGAAGATTGTCCAACACATAGCCTCTCAAGTCCATCGGCAATTTCAACATTCAATCACGAAACTTTCAACCCTAAAACAGAACTATGAAAATGGGGAGAAGTAAGATTTTCCAAAGAAATTCTTAATTAAATCTCAGAGAAAGATTTTAAAAATAGAATTCAAAGATCAGAAATTTTGTTTTTACATATATACACAGAATTAAGGATTGTGGTTTACCTTGTTTGCTTAAATTCAAAGATTAGACAAAAATTTAGACAAAAAATGTCTTCGTTCATATCAACAAAATCGACAATTTTCTTAATTTTGCAAAGAATGCAGACCACAATTTTTTATTTGCTTAAAGTCAAACACAATCATTTTTTTTTTGCAAAAATGTGAAACCACATTGCACTTGTTTAAAATTTACTATTCTTTTTAATATATTTGAATAGGGTTTGTTTGGTTGCGCATAGAAGTGACGACCTAGTCAGGATGTCTTTTTGTCTTCCTTTCTCCCCACACTCTCTTTTTCATTGAAAAAAAATGAAATAGTAGAACAATAAAAGGAGACATCAAAATTGGTGGTAAGACGATTCCCCATTTGATCATTGATATTAGGTTCTAATGCAATTACGATAACGAAAAACATACAAAACAAGCAAGAATTGTTTTCCCAATTCACCACTAAATATGAATGACTATGTTTGGGACACTACCAATTCAGAATATTTTACTATGATGAATGAAGTATAAAATACATAGCAAAGAGCAATATTTTATTCAGTTGGATTGCTGAAAGTAGGACCTTACTACATTTAGTTGTCAAAGCTCAACAATCAATTCCTATATTCACCAATGATTATACCTATGTCTTCCATCGTTAACCTTCCTTCCGTCGAGCCTTCGTCGACCACTATTTTTCTGTAAGAGAAGGTTCTACCCCTCGAATGAAACTCGGGTCAAAGTTTAAGGTACTCTAAGGGACTAATGTATTTCATGAGTAGCTCTCTATAACTTCACAATTAATCTATCTTTTCTTGATAGGAATAATCGCATTCGTTGAAAATCATGAGCGTTCATATGTTGCACATAGTATTTGATTACTATTATAATGATATGACCATATGGAAAATGAAAATGATGATAGTTTTTTTTATGTATATGATCTAACTAAATTACAATTTGAATATTTCATAAAGGGAATGAAATTATAACTTACACTAATTAATACAACAAAATCAATTATACGGCAATCTGAAATTAAGCCTCCTTAACCACAAAGAATGAAGCACCATATGAATCATATCGTAAGGCTGTGCAGGTCTATTCAACACAAAATGTTTCCGAACTTGCTTAACTCTACTTTGCAGCACCAAATAGCGTCTGCGCGAAATCCGTTGCAAAATCGTTTTGATTTCCGATATATTTTTCGGCGGGATGTGAACAGAAAACTTGGTCCAATCAAGAACATCACTGAACGGCAAAGAATAGTTATCGGAAATTATAACGGGAACACATCCGAGTTGAATAGCCGTAACAACTCTAGGACTTGCTACTTCATATCCACTTGGACAAAGACAAAACTTAGTCATCCCCATTTTTATGAAATAATCATTTTTATGAGGAAGGTATTCATGGACTTCAATTTCCTTGTCTTTGTCCTTCCACTTTTCTAGCAAAACTTTCCTAATGTAACCATGGGATCCGCCTGCGAAAAATGCAAGTGTCGTTCGCTTTTTCGGGGATTTAGCTACTTGGTGATCAAAAGGTGAAAGCTTACCTGGAATTGTTTTGATTTCGGGTATGGAAACATCTCTTTGAGGTTCGAAATTTTCTGATATATTGGCGTTGCAAAGTGCTCTTATCATGTGCTTATATAGCTCAGGATTTGCATTTGAGATATCTGGTGCCTGTACAAATTTTTCAAATAAAAACTCAGTTAAAACAAAAGACAAGTAGGACTAATTAAGAGCTTGGTTGATTTAATAACGCTTCATATGTATATATATATGTTTATTATTGCTAGAGAAATATTTGACTGCAAGACAGGCCCATAACCAATGGACTACATTTGGGCCGGACAAAGACATAAGCAGGCCCAACAACCTAAAATAAAGGGCAAACTCTCTATTTTGAGTTTTGAATGTTAAATGGTTTTCCACAGTCCCTAAAATCAAGCCCCAATTTAGAGATTTTAATAGCAATATTGCTCGCAAGATATAGAGAAACACTAGTCATTTTCTAAATTTTTACAAATGATTATTTTGATGGGTTTTTTTATATATAGAAATGACTTTAAAATCAAATTGATTATAATATAAAAAAAATGTTGATAGTAGGTAAACAAAATAAAATGGATAATAAAAAAAATCGGGTAGAAAATAGAGTAATGAATTACAGAAAAGAAAATCGAAAAATTAGATAAAAAATGTGAATTATGTAAATAGCATTGGAGATGCTTTAAGACTTGGTCTGATCCACTCCCACATAATCTCGCTTACTTTTGGGACATGTTGTACTCTAAAAGTATAATACGTGATTCGGTTTATTATTAATTTTAATGTATATATAATAACACGAGTTTGTGCAAGTTGGGGTAGAGGTATGATTTTTGAGCAACGAGTCTATCTAAATCTTAGCGCGCTATGCTAGCATGGATAAAAGAAAAATCAAGTATAAACGTGTGAAGTTCACCAACGAATAAATTTAGCTGATTCATTTTTTATATATAATGCACGTACCCAATCATGACAAGAGAGCAAGAAATGATCAGCTCCATTGCTCCTATTCCAGTAAGGGTACTTATCCGCTACAACGCGGATGTAATCAGTGGTCAATCGTTGTAGCTGATCACGAGAGTACGTAACGAGGGGTCTATAAATGAAGCTGATGATATTGACTACGCTGATCGGGAGAAAGAAGAGGTGTGCCTCGTCAGGATGCGCGGCAATGAAGTGGCTTTTACCACTCTCCATTTCGTCTATAAACTGCCCTTCTATGCCGTAGATGTCGTGCAGTGGCCCATTGTGGACTAGAGGTGGATCTCCTTCTTTGTATACCCACACTTTCAATCTTTTCTCCATTTCTATGTGGCTCCTATATAAATATTAAACTCCATTACAAATGTGTTGCTCGTTTCTTTTTCTAATTGACTAAGAAACTATTACTATTTGACTAAAATGAAAATTTCAAATGAATACGAAAAATAAAATACTTTACTAATCGAACTCAACACTAGCTTTTGTAGTTATGAGACTTCACCGATCAAAACAAAAGATTAGAGGCTTAATATATTAAAATAAAAGAGTCAAAGATTGAATTTATAAAAAATAAAAATGAATAGGGATCTCATCTCATGGTAATTTTTGGCTAAGAATTAATTATTATAATTGAATTTTTATTAATAAAAATGATTAATAATAACAACAATAATTATATATGAAAGAAATAGTTAGGCATAAGTTGACTCAATGTTATTCTAACGTCTGATGGAATTATGAAATCTGAGGCATTAACTGCCTTGGGAATTTGCATCAGTTTTACTGAAAAGGAGTAATAATTTGCACCATTTTAGGTATATAATCTCAGGTGACAAACTTAAAATAGAAAGAAATGACTATACTATCTAATTTCTCTTATAATACATGACTTTATTACTCAATTATAATATTATTAGTGTCAAAAACGAATACTATAAAAAATGTCTTTTGAGTTAAACTTTAATAATTAGAAATATAGGTAACCAATGACAAACTTAAGTAACATATATATATATATATATATATATATATATATATATCTCAAAAATTTAAGTCATATTTGTATTGATTTAAAAAAATAAAATGACATATATACATTATTTCTCAATGGTTATTGATTGTTATGCTTCAAAAGAAAGCGTGAGACTCTAGGTTCGAATGCCAAGATTGACAAATGTGAAAACTCTTAAAAAATGACATATTATAAAACAATAAAAGTCTAAAAAACAACATATAATACAGAACGGGAGTAATTTGATGTCACCAAATAAAAACATAACGAATTTGTTATCGATTGATAAAACTAAAAACAAGATGTCTTTATAAAAATCTGTATTTAAGATAGAAAAAGTTTAATTTAAGTTTTATTAAGAAAAAAAGGCTTGTTGTAAAAAAAAAATAAGAAAAAAAGGCTTAAAGACATCCATTTCATTTGAAATGATTAGTATTAAAAATATTAATATATATATAAAAACCACCATTAATTGATTAGTCCGATGTATTATTGAGTAGCAGTGTTATAAGAAGTTGTAAACAAAACTTAACTGGTGAAAAGCGTAGGAATTCCTGTAAATAGCACCTCTTGGAACATATGACTCATCTTGTTGTTTGTAAGATGAATAATTTCTTGATTTAATAGCTTCACTAATTGCTGCTCTAGCCCTACTCAAACCATCTTCTATTCTCTCCAAACTTGTCTTCTCAATCTGTTTACAAAGTTATATATTTAGCATTCATATGTAACATAAGAAAACCAACATATATAATATTCAGTGACGGATCTAAGATTTTTTTGCATGGCCTCTAAATGAAATCGTTTCATATAAAGTTTCAATAGTCTTTTGAATTTTCCATCGCGAGGAGGGTGGGGTTAATCCCACCTGTGACCCGGCCCCCTCTAAATCCGTCAACGATTGCATTAACGAAAAAAATGGAGAAATAAGAAATAAGCTTACTGAGAGTGGTGGAGGAGAGGAATGATTAGTATTGGAAGTGGTTTGATGTTTGGTAATAGAAGGGTGGTAAAGAGAAGATAGAAAAAGAGTCATGTTGAATGGAAATATAATGTAGAAAATAAAAAGAAGAGCAATGAAAAATAGAGCAGAAGACACCATTATTAGATGATCCATTGACCCTTTTGTTTCACCCATTTTTCTTCTTCTCCTCTAGTTTTCTCTATGAATACCTCAAATTTATATGAAGTGATTTGACCATTTGAGAGTGAGAGATGAGTGTAGGTTTTACTTTTTTTCTAAAGCTGCAAAACAATCTTACCAAGCTAGGAATTATCCATAAATGTATATATAATATAAAAGTCAATGCCCATTGGTTTTAACTAGCACATATGGAATTTGCAACGCAGAATTGAGGATTTGAAGTTTGGGGTGTACATTCTATATATAAGCAATAAAATCTATTTTTTTCACCTAACTATAATTCAATAAATTAATTCACATAATAGCAATGTTCGGCAAAATGAATCAGGACACTTAGCGTGATCTCTGACACCTTCAGAGGGCACACCATGTCACCGAGCCCTCACTCGGTTTGTAAACATTCTCAAGTAGTATGTATCTCTACTAAAGCAAGCATGTCGCCAAGGACCCGGTTTGCGTCAACTGACCAATACCGTGGCTCCAAGTATGCATTATATACCGGAGTGGCTGAATAAGAAGACTTCTAATAGTTAGGCTCTACTCGTTTTTACTAAAAAAAAAAATAAACTGAACGGAATTATTGATTTAATGCTCAATGAATTTTGTTGAATTTGCTAAATTGAAATGAACTAAATTATTGACTTATGACTTAATAAATTTTGCTGAATTTACTGAACTGAACTGAAGTAAATAAAAATAAAATAAAATAGGGCTTAGTCTATTGTTATTATACAAAAGAGTTATGATTAGGGCTTAATACCCTCAACTCAGCTCAATACTTGGTGTCAATTTTCATTTATTCTTCATCCTCGTTGGTGACTTGGGCATTGAAGAAAGGTCACCATTCAACGGCTCCAAGCCTATCAATTTATTGTTTTGCAAATTGAGCATAATAATCCTAGCCCTCAGTTTAGCTTGGGATAGTTTGTCGGATGATCTAGTTTTGGTGTATTCTAAATTTTTCTGAATGTAATAAGCTCAACTAATAAGAAAAAAAGAAGTAATTATGTAAAATTGTATGAAAAATAATTATTGTAATGAAATAAAGAGATAAACTGACACTTTATTAGTCATAGATTTTTAATAGATAAGCTACTATAGAAGTTTACAGTAATTAGGAAGGTGAATTGTATAAGATCCTTACTAGATCTTAAATTTACATCTCTTTTTATCTATAATTGATTAAGTTCAATCATATTTGAAATGCAAAATACCTTTTGTTAAACAAAAAGTTTGAAATCCCTCAAAATCTTTAGTTGCATTTTTGGAATATATTTTCTAGATAAATCTTAAAAGGCGGTAAATGCAAATTTGTTTTTCTATGATAGAACTTTTTTTAGAAAAATCTACATTATGTATAAATATTTTGAATATTAATTTAAACATATACTTCTAAATAAAAATTAACATCAGTATCATATTCTGACTAAAAATTAATATAAGTCATGAAATGTCTAGTAGAAAAACCTTCCTAATAATGTACATCGTAGGTATGAAAATATAAGAATTGTAAGCCGGTAAAAAAATTCCTGCTGAACTAACTAAAGCTGTTCACAGGAAAGTTGGCTTTCCATGTAATGTTCTTAGAGTTACTAATTAGAAAAAATAATCATATTTAAAATTAAACATTTTTCCCAAAACGATCAAATTTGACAGCTAAACTTGTAGTTAAGAGTTAACTGGAAACAGGGTAACCCTAATGCTTTTCTAGTTTTCTTAATTGATTACTTTCATAAGCTTATTACAAATGGGTGATTACTATTTTTAGGCTTTGAATTGGATAATATCATATCTGTTGCAGATTTCTTAAGATTAATTTCCTTAATTAATTACATATATTATATATACAGCACACAATGTTATTGTCTTGCTTAATTACCTTCCTTAAATTATTATTTTTAATTTCAAAATAATAGCTAGCTCGGGTCTAAAAAGTGGTAACCAAGAACAGAAGGAACGTGTGCATGGAAAACATGCTCCTCATGCTAGACAATTGAACTTGGATAATATAATGGGCAGTCGAGTTTGCTTCCCTTTTAATAAAGCAAATTCTACTTAAAAATTTACATTAGCAGATATTGAATGACAATCAGTGGCGGAGCCAGAATTTGGAAGTAGGGTACTAATTTAAGCCTAGACCATAAAAAAAAAAAAACATGTACATAAAATTTAAATCAAACTATATTAAAATTTATTTTTAGTGAGAGTTTTCTTTTAATTTAATATCTAATTTTGAGCCCTAGTAAGTGCCAATTTTTTAAAAAAATTCCAAGCCCAGTAGGGCTGACAATCTTTTTCATCATTCTCAAATTCATAGAAGCAGAGCAGCCGCCATCTATGGGGTTTCGCCGGAGCCGGGGGGTGCCGGCACCCCCGGGCTCCGGTCTGTCTCCGCCCCTGATGACAATGACTAGTGATTGAGCTGAACTTGGAAATCAGTGCCACAAGACTTGCCAGTTTAACTCGATGAAGCTGATTTCATATCCACCTCATTTGTTTTCTGATAGTAGGCAAGATAATATTTTAATATGGAGTGAATATCCAGGTATTATTTATCAAAGGTTCTTAGCGAGGTTCAGCCATTCAAAAAGACAGCCGCTTCTCCCAAAAAAAGAACAAAAAAGATTCGGCTTGATCAATTCTTGTTCAAATTGAGACCAAAATTTGAAGTTGCTCGAGTTGCATTGCTAAACAGATAACGACTTCCTTTGTCTTGTCGGACGTATGTTTTGGTGAATGATTGCGTGAGGAACACAAGTTTGCTACATAACTTGTCATTGGTCCATCTAAGGAAACATCTGAAATTATCAATATGGTTTGTGCCTATAAAGGAAAGGACCAATGAAAGCGGTACCTGTGGTGCTATAGGTGCAAGGAGTATGAGCATATTGCTCTTAGTTGCAGTAAGAAATTCTGCAATTACATAATTATTCTTGATTTGCTGATTCTCGTGCATCTAATCGTATATCACAAAATCTTAAGAAATATAGGAACAAGATATACAACTCGCAAATGGAAATGTTTATATGCACACAATACAGGAAATGTTTAAAAACATATATGTAAACGATACAGAAACAAAATGTGCTTAATCCTCTATACATTTTCATGTCATGATAGGACTCCCTGCTATATAACAAGTTTAAAGAAGAGTATGGTAGTATAAGATTCCAACTATATTCTCAAAATGATGCACAAAAAAAGACCCAGATTGAAGTCACTTTAATTTACAGAAATTAAAAAAGAAGCATAATGGAATTACTCACGCTTTGCTGCACTCTTGACATAATCTGCTCTTATTGCCCAAAGTTGCTCTCCTACTGTTCTCATGTCTGGTCGATCTGCTCGAATGGGTGCAGCACATTGAATTGCCAAACCGAACATTTTCATAAGTACTTCTCCATCTACTCTTTCTTCCATCTTTGGATCCACCATTCCAACTACTGTTCCTTCATTATATCTCCTGAACACCTGCACAATTTCAGCATGCATTAAACAGCGTCGCCGTTAGCTACATATTTATACAGTATGAACAAGCTTCCAAAAGTGAACACAAATATGTCTAAAAATATATACAGGAGTTTAATCCTCAAGGATCTGAGTTACAAATTTTGAAAAGATAATTCTGCCTGAACAGCACAAAATAGCTCAAATTTTACCATTTGTATGATTCGATGTCCCAACTATTCATGCGACTATATTCGATAATGATCAAGGATAAATTTAATTTCTCAGGATAGGAGCTATTCATTATTATATATCAGAAGACCGTAGAGAAAAACCATATTATCATGGCAAGCTTGCAAAAGAAATCCACTGAGGTTTGGCCTCTTAAGAATGTCCTGTTCTGTGAACCCTATGAAAATTCATATTCAAATTCTTTATTGGCCTAAAATAACTCCCAAATGATTTAGCATTGGTCTATTAATCTATCAACAAACCATGAACATAATTTTGTAAGAGGATGAAAAAATAAAGAACGAAGTGGGTATTAGAATAAATCTGAGGTAAATTTTTGCATGAAACTTCCTATTTATGTTAGCAATAACCTAGCTCAGCTCAAAGGCATCCTAGGCATATTAAGGATCTACATGAGTGAGGCCGAGGATAGAAATGCCGTACAGAACAGCACAAAATTTGAAATGATTAATAACAAAACGCCTGATTTGTAACTTCATAAGTGAAGACATGTCTGGAACCAAACTGAGGGTGTCATCAAAACAAACTGAAAAGTAATCTTTGGGCACTCCATTCTACAGATCTATACCAAGGCTCTTTAATGACTATTAACAATAAATGTTTTAATAAATTCATGGTTCTGCTTTTTTTCTCATCTTTGAATTATGGTTTATTTATAAAATACTATTCTATCATGAAACAGATCTCATCAACCTTAAGCTGAAATAAGCTTACCCATCTAAGCGTCACCCGCTCATCTGCAGGTCTCTTAAGTTCCACAGGACGGCGCCCTGTTAGAGTTTCCAGAAGTAGAACACCAAACGAATATACATCACTCTTGGGGGTAAGTTGATAAGTCTTCATATATTCAGGATCAAGGTAACCAACTGTCCCTTTCACTTTGGTTGAAATATGAGTCTGATCAGAATCTACTGGACCGAGTCTTGCAAATCCAAAATCCGCAACTTTGGCCCTCATGCTCTCCGTCAATAGAATGTTGGACGATTTAACATCTCGATGTATAATTTGCTTCTCTATCATGAGATAAAGAGCACATTAGAGGAAACAAAAACAAGGCAAGGCACAAATACAAAGTTCTTTAAACCAGTCCAGAGGTTATGCAACATACATTGATAAAATGAATCGATGATAATGTACTGATCTAAGAAATAAATAAATAAAAGTGTGATAAGAATTCAAATCCAGTGCATCACAAGTTTGACAATGCAGAAATATGTTTATAATATAATACTCACTCCATGTTTTTTTAATTGACATTTTAGCATAATTAGAATTTGCACAAATAAGTGATGTTTTCCTACCTTTGTTCCTATTATGGCAATTATCCCTCATGTATATATGTTTATTGAGTTCAACAAAACACATGTTTCTACCACCAATTTAAGCTTCCAAGATGTGCAAGAGTAATTAGAGGAGTGAAGCAGGCGGAGAAAACAATGAGAGAGGTGGTATCTATTTCATTCATAATGGTTTTAAATAGGGGCAATTTGGTACCTATTACCTAACCTTAATCTCCACAAATCTTCTTTAAACGTCAATTTAAAAAAAAATGGAGTGAGTACCTATTAGAGATTATATGTATGTATATACATGAGTACTGAGGACTGATACATATTCCTAATTATACTACTTTTTAGCAAACAAACTGCATTTAGAGGATGTTAAAATACTTTTAGTAGCTCCCCAAATGCAATAGATCGCATTGTCTTTCTACCATGACCTTTATAATGGTATTCCTAAAGAATATTGCAATCAGAATTAGGTTTCTACCGGATTATAATCACTTAAAATTTGTGGGTTGTGTATGGTTGAACCACACTCTTGACTGGTTTGTTCTTGTGGGTGTATCTGTATGATCACGATTATCCTAAATTCATACAATAGTTTAAAATGGTGACATTACAATAATTCTTAATGGTGACATTACAATAATTCCTTCGGTCAAGACCATGTCAGTGGAGATGTGGTGAATTCCGATTTCGGTCACCCTTTTGAAAACCCCATGCATAAAGGAATGAAATGCTACCACCCAGATGGATTAATGACATGTCCAATTCAAATGAGATGAGAATTTTCAGAAGTTTTCCCTTTCATACTCTAATTCCAAAAGAGATCTTCAGTTCCCATGATTTCTAAATATTATTTATTTACATTTTTCTCAGTATGTTTAGCTTGCAAAGAAGCTAGCATCGACTAATAAGTTCAGCTTTAATCAGAGATGAGCACTAGTGCCACAATGCCTTCTAGAAAAATAATATATAAGAAAATAAAGGTAGACAGTGTCCATGAACAACAGCTATCATGTTCAAATGATAGAAGAGCTATATACTATAGAGACAATTTGATGAAGACATAAACTAGTGTGACTAAGTGGATAAGAAAGTTGCATCCGCAATTGACTGACATCATATTCAACTTTAAGCATTTAGTTTTTCTTAGAGTGGTTTTGAATTATGGTTCATGTTCTATTCTACAAAAAAGTGATTTTATTGTTGATATTACAATTGTAAAATCATTAGATAGAATTTTCTTGTTGATATTGCAAATTTGAAAATTATTCCATAGAATCTCATTGTATTCAAATGGATGAATAATATATACGAGGTAATAAATATTTATGGTTTTCAGAACCAATTAAGCGGGATTAAAATTGACAGCTAATCTATAGTCATATTCATAACATTGCACCTGAGAAAGTAATAAAATATTGACCATGTGTATTTGTGATATTAGGATAGATAAAATGACTTTCTGGTACTTTCTAGAGCCCACAAGAGTTCTTTAAATGTATAAAGTTTTAATAAAATGAAGTCTGTAACGTATAGAGTGTGAACATAGATAGTTGTAGTATAGCTGTAGTCATTTATTGGCATTTATTTACTTTCCTAGTTGGTCTCTAATCCTCAGTATAAATATTTGTACATATTTCATACTCGATATTTGAGTTTTCTCTCAACCTTGTATTTTAGTTTACAAAGTCTAAACCGTCTAAAATGATTGCTACAAGAAAAGTTTATGAAGTTAGTGGCCTAACAAAGATATAACTTAGACATGCAAAAGTTACAAGCTATTCTTAGTAATTCTAACTACAAACTGTTCGTGATGGTAAAGTATCATTCCTAGAGATCTCAAATTGGTTACTGGATTCAATTTGTCAGAGATGATAAAGCCATGTTTGAAGTCTTTACCCATCGACATAGCTTTTAGCCTTTTAGCTTGAGTGGTCCTTTGACATGATATTTTAGTTTCTTAAACATACAGCCAAGAGTTCAAATTCTAAATACAAACCCCTAATTATTAATTAAAATTATTCATTTTGCATTTGCATGCCGGATTTGTCAAAGATACTATAATTATTAATTAAAAGTTCTCCCAATGCATTTGCAGGCACATCACGTGCAGGGAATTCTCAGTTGTCTTTGACACAACCAATATCTTTTGGAAATTCAAAACAATAATAATAACGAAATGGACATTTTCTGACCTGCATATGTATGGAGATAAGTTAGTGCATGAGCAACATCAATTGCTATTTCAAGCCTTTGATTAAAGTCCAAAATCTTCCCACGATGACCTGCGAAGGAAATAATTCAAAATTGTTATTATCAAGGTGAAGTACACATTCAACTGAATACGCTCTATATAAGCTTACCATCCAAGTGTTCTCTAAGAGTACCATTTGGAACAAACTCTGTTATAATAAGGCGTTCATTTCCTTTATCAACATAACCGAGTAACTTCACCAAATTTCGATGGTCAATTTTTGCCAGAAGTTCAACTTCACTGCTGAATTCAGTTCGCAAGCTATCATAGTGCTCCTGCGTAATGTTTACTCATCAAGTTACTGTAAAGGTTTGACAAAAATATAATGGTAAATATGGAAGATCTACTGATAAGAACGGTAGTGTGAATTCTCTAAATCCAGGTGAACTCTAGTCACTACTAAAGTTAAAGCATGGGGCAATAAGCTACTGCTTACTAATTTACGGTACGCTATTTAGAAAACCAAGTCTGAGAATGTATAGCAGCCACATTGTCAAGTATAGCAGTCTCAATCAAAGTTTAAGAAGTAGCATTAGTCACGCATGCCTATGCAATTAAAAAATCAATAATTCGTAATCACAACTCCGATTACAATATTTAACACATTGAAAACGACATATACACAGTTAGATTTGAGTGGGAACTGAACATAGTGGTGTTTAGTTTCAGATCATTTAACAAATAGTCAGGAGGAGCCAGCATACATTTTGAGCATATCTATCAATGAGCATGGCTTGAGCTAACCAAAAGTCGGCTTTAGTTGCAGTCCTATCCTTATAAGAATCGAATTTGGAATTTTTTTGCTCAGAATAATTAGTTTTGTTCTTAGAGATTCATGTAAACTTACCATATCGCACAATTATCATTATTTTGTGGACTAGAGAAGATGTTGATTGTTTAAGTTTTCTAATGCATGCAAAACTAGCAGAATTTATTTAGAGGCTTACTTATGCAAAAACTTATATGTGCATTCAGTAATGTTTATAAGGTACTGCTGATAAGGGTCATATCATTATTAAATAAGCCAATATCTAAAGATACTCTACGTATTGAAAGACCTAGTTTTTATATATTATATGCTATTACACTACCTTTATGTCAATTATATTTTTTTAGTTTCTTCCATCACAACTACCAAGCATCAATTGAATTGATGATCACATGATCTCCACAGAAACAATATAATTAATATAAAGAGATAAAACACCAAGTTTCCAGCTTAGTGGCTGAGCAGCTTCTCATAGTTCTCAAAAACTAATCTAACAGTTCAACTTCCCATGGACAACGAATTAATAACTTCTTCACTGTAGACATCCAACAAGGGAATTTTTGTTTAATGTGAAACATGCATGTTAAATAGAGCACATATATCTCCAAGTTGAAATATTATGAAATGATCTTGAGAAGCTATTTCATTAAAGACCATGAAGCTAAATCCTTATACCTTCTTTGCTCGCTTTATGGCCACCACCTGGCCATCTTCTAGATCGGCCCTGTAGACATTTCCAAAGCCTCCTTCCCCTATCTGACGTGATCGAGAAAAATTTTGCGTAGCTTTTACAACCTGATTCAGATTGAGATGTATTGATCCCAGTCTACTAAGTTTTGGAGACATTGAGAATCTAGAAGGACTAGGAGGCACACGAAGAGGACTGGGTGGAACTTTTTCAGGACCGGGATTGGCATCGAATGAAGAAACTGAATCAACTGCAACAATGCAAATTAAATAAATTTACAATTTTATTTAATCATATAATAATGAATTTTTTTTAATTGTAATTCAGAGAGATGGAGAAAGATATGATATTGTATTGAATCAAGATATATGCAGGTATTTACAAATGTGAGTCTAGATTAGGAAGTTGGTTCAATGTTAAACCCTATGATTGCTCCAATACAGATGTACATAATAGAACACTACTGAGCAAACCAAGAAAATGTATATCATTCCTTTTATCTATCAGTTGTACTCAAACTTTTACACTCACAACCAGCCATGTGATTATTAATTCCTAAGCTCAGTAGTCTTAGTTTACATTTAACAAAGCATAGACAAAACAAGTTAATTACCCATCAAAAGGTACAGGTGAATTGATTCCGAATGGAATGGCTAGCAAATGCAGTGTAAGGAGGGTATCTGGATCTGGGAAATTACCAGTTTAATAGGGAAGCAATAAGATGGAATCTTTAGGCGGAGAGGACAGAGAATAAACTTCAATCAATGTGAATTCAATGGGATTTGCATATATGTCAATTAACTAATACAACACAAGCATTGCAAGGGAAGGTAGAGCAACAAATTATCCAAAAGATTGCAACCACCGTGAGGAAAAGAATAGATGCAAGCTCAAAGTATATCATTTCGGTTAAAGCAGTCAAGATAAGTTAGACCAAACATAGTCATAACCTAATCCGTTTGATTCAACTCAATCAATTATACAACTGAAATATGTACAAAAGATAGATGCAAGACTCACTTGAATTTAGCTCCTTTGAAAGAACAGTGTGACCAGTGTCTTTCTTTTTCCTATAAAAGCAGGGACACAGAAGAGCACAACTCATAACAACAATTCCAGTAGCTACTGCACCCACTTGTTTGGAGGTTGAGAAAATCGATGTATCATTCTTCTCATCTGAAGAAATCATCTTATCAGCATCATGCTTTCTGGGCTGACCCAGGCCATCCTTTTGCAAGATTCTTCTTTTTCTATCAGGAAGCAAATAAACTGTCAAAACCAATAAGTTTTAATTACAAACTTACACCGAATCATTTCCATGGACATGCAAAACCCTAGAAACAACAGAAAATTAAAAATCCTGAATGAGCACATACCTACTGAAACATCCGACCCGCCACAGCTACTTGTACTATAGCTCTCAAAGATGCAATCTTTTGCATTATGGGAGTGAAGGACTTTACAAAATATGTGCTCATCTACAAGACTCCCATTAATGTAAAAAAAGTCATGACCTTGAGAATCTGAATAGGCTAAATGATCAGTACCACAAACCTTCTTCTATGGTAAACCTAAAGGCAACTATAGCAGAAAAAGGCATTCTTGGTGAAATCTGTTTTTCCATTTCCATTTTTGGGAATTTATATTCGTCGATGAAAACATAAAAGTGCCCTAACCTTAAAATAAAACTAAAACCTCAGAAAAAGCTTAGAAATTGCAGTTATATAAATGCCTAACCTCAGCTATAAGGTGAAAATACAGCTGGAATTTCAGTGAATTGAAAACGAATAACTGGAAGTAGAGTGTTGGAAGTTCCAAAGTAATTTAGATATGTAGAGCTTAAAAAAAGCAATTAGTAATAGAAGAAGATGAAAATGAGAATTGGTGAAACCCTAAGTATTGACCAAAAGCCCTAACCACAACCTCAAACAGTTAACATAGCAACAAAATTCAATTCAAAGAATCCCAACCTGAAGGATGACTCAGCAGCGGAAGATCTTTCTAGAGCAGAGGATCAGAGCAAGAAGAAGAAGAAGAAGAAGAAGAAGAAAGAAGAAAGAAGAATGATGAAACGGATTGCCGTCTGAGGGAGTATTATAATTCTAAACTATAACAACAAAACAGAGAAGAAAAGAAAGAAACCCCGTTGGACAATATTGACCGTTGACAAATGTTTTTTGCTCCCAAGCTTTTTCTTGCCTACTTTTCTTCAATAAATAATAGTAAAAATCATTTTTAAAGAGAAGGTAAAATGTACCTTTGAACTTTAATAATGCATCAAAAGCTCCCAACTTGACTTCAATTCTTAACATATTAAACTCCACAATTTACTACTCCCTGCTTTTTTCATTTTCATTTTTTTTTAACTAAGTGTTAAGGTTTTGTCAATTATGTCTCATGGTTATATAATTTTAAAGAAACAAGTAAGATAAGAGAAATTAAAGGGAGAACAAATCAGTATTTTGCATATTATAATTAATGATATCGTAGTTCTCAACTTTTTACAAAAATGACTAACATTTAAAAATGGAGGAAGTAAATTATAATAATGTTGTCTATTTCTCCGAAATTATAATGTTGTCCAAGTGACTACAAGAACTCGAACACAAATGTGACAACCAATGAGAGAGAACCAATGGACATTTTAGGAAACAAATGTAGAGGGAAAAAGTAAAGTCAAGAGTCAGCTATTTTTGGTCTAAAAGCTTGACTTTTTTTAATGAATTATATATATCGGGGTGTTCATGAGATCATAGAACTGTTAATGAGTTTTTCAACATCCCGGTGTAGATTTTGTTCTGAAGTCTAACAAGAAAGTAAGAACAAGTAGAAGTTTTGGTCAAACATAGTTTTTTTACCATAACTTGACTTATTTTCAAAGTTGGATTTAGCATTCCATGTCTATCAAATATTCTATGAGGTTTCTAGAACTTAGTTAGCATCCCATGTCTCTCAAATTTTCTATGAGTTTTCCAAAGTCCTATATTTGGTCTCAAAGGAGAGATCATGCCATGTGTGGGCATGAATGGCCGACTGGACACTCAAACACGGGAGGGACACAGCAGGGTCCGAACCTAGTCGCCTGCAGTTGGGTTTTGCAAGCAGACCTAAAATTTATGTGAATTTTACCCCCATTTTAATTCCTCTAAATCCCAGAATCAGCTCCCGACTTCAAGTAAGAGCAAACTCAAGATCTAAACAAATGTCTCGAACCAGATAGATCAAAAGCTAAATAGGTCACTATGCTTGCAAGTATACAACGAAGTCATTCTACTGCTACTTTAATGCATCAAAATATCAACAATAAAGTCTGAAGTGAAATTGATGAATACTTTTTTTTTTTTTCTTTTCTTGTGTTTTCTTGCAAGAGCACAACATAAAATTGAAAGGTGGGCATCCGCTCTAATCCAAAACACTCTGCCACACCAATTAATGAAGCCTACATATGGAATGAAAAATTAATTAAGAAAAAAAAGAAAAAATAAGCCAAAAAAATTTATTCTCTGAACTGAACTATATATATGTTACAAATCCTAATTATAGGATTGCTGATCTACCCACTAAACTAACAATGAGACACGAGCCCAGACACAAGAATCGGAAGCCACTGTTGTTACAAACCTCTGTCAAGCTTTATTCAATTGTACACGGCTCGGAAGGAACTTCACCCGACTACATTGTTTTAACTTTGATATAGCTGCATCTGATTTTCCACGCATAAGATCCACATACACTGCCGTTAAAGTTGCTTCTGGACTATCTGGTACAAGTGCCAATGCATGCGTCACAAAATGGTGTGCCCGTTCTAGCTCACCTTGTGCTGCGAAAATTGCTGCAAAATCTGCATAAAGAGCGCCTTGTGCCTCTTCAGGCTTGAGGAACTTAATGCCTTGTGATTCGTCTGGAGATGATGAGGTCTTGGTAGTCCCTGAAACTCCGTTTGACTCTTCGTAGTCCAAAATTTTGTCAACTCGCCATTGCTCACCATCCTCCTGACTGAAAGGGAGCTCAATTTTGGTTCCTATGGACAAATAAACTGATAAGTACTCAGCAGCTTCCTTTGACTTGTTGAGCAAGCAAAGGGCCTCCGCTGCATAGACACGCCCAAGAAACATATAAATCCTTGAGCATCCAGGAAGCTCCAAGAGAGACTTTGCAGAAGCCAAGGCCTTCTCAGGATTTTCAAGTTCCAACTCCACGTACGCCATGTCAGCAAGAATAGCTTGCCTAATCATCTGATTCTCTCTTCTGCGAATTCCTTCAAAGTAAGATATAGAATTCTGCATTATCTCCTGACTTGTTGTTCCTCCCTTCGGCTCTTTTGCATCTCCATTTGCACTAAGCTGCCCTAAGCCTACAGGTGCTTTCGTGTCAAGGCCACTTAAACTCTTGTGATTTGAATTCTTGAGAGAAACTATATCACTTCCCTCGTTTTCATCCAGGGAGATACTCGAAGGCAAACTCGACTTCAGATGGTTTACATCAGAACTGTCCAACAAATGCAGGGCATTGAGTAGACACTGCCGGGCAAGGGATAAAGAGAGCTTAGGCTGCCCATCGCTACCCGACGTCAAATCATCCCTTTTGACAGAATCCACATAACCATTTCTAGCATTCCCGTGTTCTATGGCAAGATGCCTCCATTTTCCCTTGCCAATAACATAAACTGTAATTTCCGATCTGTCCGTGGCATTTATAAGTCCTCTCTCTAAGGCCATAAGACAGCACTCAGCAAGCCGAAGCCACAATATAGGAAGGTTGTAAAAAATGAGACTTGCTTTCTGGAAGCAGCGAGCAGCAAGTAAGGGCTTCCCACAAGCCAAGTGCTGTATTCCACAATTGTATGTGATGAGAAGAGATTTGTTTTGTGAGAAAGTCAGCAGCTTCAGAGGTTTGTCCTTCCAAAGAGATGAACTGCTACTTAGTGCCTTGCAGAAAAGGACAGATGATGAATGGTAATTCCCAAGCCGATAATATATGCACCCAAGGTTGTTGTACATGCTTGCATTTCCCATTTCTGAACGATTGCTAGATGCCATCAACAACTTTATGGCCTTTCGGTGATTTCCACGAGCATATTCAAGCTGAGACTTCAAGAGGAGAGCTGTTGAAGAGTCTCTACCACGGGCAATGTTCATAGCGAGCTTAACTTCACGCTTTGCTTGTTTCAAATTTCTTGTGAGAAGCAGGAAACGAACCTTGTAAAGCTGCAATTGAAGCTTCAGATCAATGGAAGACATAGACTTATCCACTTGGGTCCTTGAAAGATCAGTTGAAGATGAGAGACCAGATGGCCTTGTCAAGTTTTGCCCACCTATGTCCAGTGAAAACATGGTCTCATACTCAAGTGTTTCCTCCGACAATGATAAAGTTCTGGATAAAGAATTTTCTAAGGAATTCCCACTAGGTGTAAAATCAGAATTAGATGAATCCATGGCTGATGAACTGGTGGGTACAGAAGAAGATTTTGCAACAAGATTCGTAGATTGTTGCTGTGTTGTGCTTCCATTATCCCCTTGACTCGCACAGCCAACACCAAACGCTTTTTCTAGATAAATCAATACATCCTGATCAAGTGAAAAAAAAAAAGATCACACTTCAACCACAAACTACTAATCAAATGACAATATATAATCAAACTATAATGGATATGTTAAAAAAACAGACAGCTTTTTGCCAGAACCAAACTTTGAGCTAATGTGGAAAGCTTAAAAAATCAGGTGGACAAGCACAAACAAACAAGATTCCAGGCAAGATATGACAGCAAGATGAAGGGCCACAATGGGAGCATTTGCAACCAAATCAAACACATTTCGGTGCTAAATACATCAAGTAGTAATGGAAGCTCTACACCCTGTGCTGTTTAAGGATGTTTCACAAGCGCCAAACAGGTCTAAACAAGCTCGTCTTAATATGCCACAGAAAGAAAAAGCCCAAAATTGATCCTTTGGAAAGAGATCCTCTTACAGTAAAACTTCAAATTAATGTTTACTGTCTAATTTTTTTTATTTGTCATACAGTTAACCATATTGGCAATGACAAACCCAAAATCTTTCCTATGATGTACTGCCTAAGGCCTAAAGCTACAATGACCACAATGCTGTTGAATAGCGTTCTCGTTGCAATAAAAAAGACCAACCAATCTTACTGCTTATTTCAATTACAACTATAACCCAGTTACCATTGTTTAATTTTGCTCATAGAAGGTAATATGTGACTAAAAATTGCTATTTCATTCTCATGTTAACAAAATCAAGTGTATTCAAAATTAACTCTATCCAGAACACAATCCAAACGCCTGATAGCAAACCAAGAATCAAGTCCAAGAGCTTTGGCTGTTACTCTCCTTTTCTCATTGAGACTGGATTAAAGACTTGCCAAGTTTATCAAGGCAAACAGGCACCCATAATCAAGGTGGACTTATCTATTGCAAGTTATTGCCTTATGCAGTATCAGGTTAACTAAGATCAGGCATCATCAAGTAACAGACAGAAGATGTCAGTTAAAAGATATGAAATATCAACAGCAGGAGAAATCACCAGGCAAAAGCAGGATGAATATCAGAGCCAGACATGAGACTCATTTTCTCATTGAGCCTGGTTAAAGACTTAATAAATTTCTAAAGCAAATAGGTACCACATAACCATCATGTTGAATGTATTTATTGTAAGTTATTGTCTGATGCAGTGTCAGGTTAACTAAGATCAGATACCATAAACCAAACACAAGGTTTCCCTTAAAGGCTATAAAATATCAACAGCAAGAGACACCAGCAAGCAAAGCAGGCTAGATATCAGAGCCAGACATGAAACTCATCAACTTCATATCATAATCGTTTGCAAAACTTCATATCATAATTGTTTGCAACAGTACAATTAAGTTGAACCATGTAGCTATAACATGAAAAAGTAATAATTGGCGTAAAAAACAAAGAGGCAACAGAGTCCACCCATTAACAGTATGGTCATTTAAAAGAAGCATTTTCACCATTCATGTTTTATGTTAAAACACTCCCCTATGCCACTCAAAGAAAACGGTCAACAAAATCAAAGTCCCATTTCTCCTCCAAAAAACGGAATAATACCAGCAGCCGTTTCTCAATCCCAACTTCTTCTCACATTTCATTTTGGCAATGTTTCCCCTTTTCTTCACTCAATCAAATTATCAAAGGCATCTCCAACAATATTCACAAAATTCATTTCCAACACATTAGGTGATCCACTTGACAAAAGACGTGACACAAAATCTTCCAAATAGAATGCAACAAGTCAATGAAGATATAATAGATGAGATGAATCATGCGACACTTGGATGCAGTTTGGTAAAACTAAACATTAAGTGCTGAAAAAAAATTAAATACTAAATTTCAATTGTTAAATATTATTGAACAACAGCAACAAAGCCTTAGTCCCGAATTGATTCGGGGTCAGCTACCATGAACCGTCATAATTGTTAAATATAATAAATGATAAAACTATTAAATGTGAAGTTGTTTAATAAATACATGAAATAAGATACTGATTTAGCTTACTAAGAGTTTCTAAGATTGAAAAAATTATTATATGAGAAATTATATGAAAATTGATAATGTAAATATCATTATTGTAACTTAATATTAAATAAAATACTCTTGTTAGGTTAACAGATAATTTTGATTGGTTGAAAATTTTAAGTTGTTATCAAACAAGCTGAAAACTAAAAACAAAATTTATTAATTTCAAGTGCTGAATTTAGTTATCAAGTAACCCCTGGGTAAAGTAATTTGTATGTCATTGTTGCTATTACATGTAAATAATCTACAGGACATCATTTATGCTTGTACCATTCTGGAATAAATCATCAACAAGACATCATTTTTATTCTTATTCTGGGAATAACAAAAAAGAAAACACAGTTTGATAATATGTTAAAAAGTACTGCGGAAAAAAATGCCAGCAACAAAGCAGTTAATCTCAGTGCACTACATTACCATGCTATCATAACTAAATACTTCCCAAAGGTATATAATTGTATGGTATCAAAATATGTATTCCAAAGAAAATAAAAATAGAGGGAGGAGAGTTTGGACTAATAGTTGTTGATATTTAAATAACATCTACAAAAATTAGAGATTTAGAAAGGCAAGCATCACTACAAGAACACTGCACAGCGAAAAGGACACTTTCTTTATTATTTAAAGCAACCCTGAACCATTTAAAAACGTACATGAAGGTAGAGCTTCTGATGCAAATTCTTCAGCAAAATTTACTAAGAACGAAATTTCCGGTAGGTGGTTTTCTTTAAGATTTCAGAGCTACTCTACAATCCAACACTGTAACCCCGTTTATTGTTCAGTTTCCTTTCCCTTAGGGTATCGGAATTAATAGCAAGGCACGAGTATTTTCTGCCTTATAGGTTGCTCAGTCATGTGAATGCATGTTTCAAAAGACCAATGCAGAACACCTAGCCTAGAATCTAGATTATGAAAATGGACTTGGTACTTTTCAGTTAATTGCAACCCAAATACAGTGCACCAGAGCCAAGAAAAAGCATACGCTTTCCAAATGGAAAAGGCTCCATCTCACCACAAGGCAGCATTCTCTTCTACACATAAATGAGAGAGAATTTGAAGTGTCACCTCAAAACAAGTTATATGTCAAACATTCGATGCCAATAAATTGTAACATATGGAAACAAACATGAGCAGCAACAATATTTCACATTCAACTTACAGCTGATTTTGATGCATCGTGGCAGGCAAGGGCAACATCCAGCAGCAGAAGGCAAACATGCAGAGCAGTTGTCTGTACATTAAAAGTGGCCCATCAAGTTACATTTGCAGAACTATCAAAGCATTAGAGTTCCAGGTAATAACAAACCTCATCAATAGGTTCGATATTGTGATATAGAGGTTCTAGAACTGACAATGCCTTCGTATATTCATGAAGATGAAACCAGATAATTGCCTGCAAAAGTAATCAACACTTCAATCAATGCTGTAAAAGAAGTTAACAGCAAACAAAGATATGAACTGCCAACAAATCAAGAACCTACAATGTTCAATGTTGCGACTGCCGAGTCAAATTCATCCATGTATACAAGAGTTGTGCTATTTGCAGCAGAAAATTGTTGAGCAGTCCCACTTCCTTTAGATCCTGAAATGATCTTGTTCACAGCATTGCTCTCAACCTGCTCTCCAGAGGCTTGTGCAAGAACTTCGCTTTTCTTCTAAATCGTCATCAGCAAAGAAACAAACAAACAAACATCAGTATCTACTCCATAAGTTGAATATGGAAATATTCCAAACACATGGTGAGTCAGTTTTCTCGACAGTTATCCAGTCCTTCAAGATAATTTAAGTCTGCAGTATAAATTGCAAACCTATATAACAAACTGGCCAATTGAATAAATTTTGGACCTGAAACCAATGGCCTATCTGAAAATTATTTTTGCCACTTAATATTATCCAGTATCCTCAACTATAATAACGATTGAGCTGGCAAAAAAAGGAGAAAATTTGTGCAAATAGAGCACACAACTCCTATGGTAGATCAGTTACGCAAATGTGAGTTGTACATACAACATCAAAGTAAGAAGTAAATGCGCAACTCCTAACCATCCTCGAAGTTATGCACAGGGCACAAATGTATGGGCAAGAAGCAATCAATTCTCAAAATGACTTATTTTCCATAGGTCCAAAAAATTTGTAATGGCAAAGACTTCAGTAATGAAAGCCGCACCAAAAAGAATGCAAAAATACATCTAATCGCAACATAAGTACAACGCTCAAACATACATATGATAGACAGCAATTTCCAAAATATTTACTTAAATACTGACACATTACTTTGATCTCATACTAACACTATCTTCTTATCATCTTTCACCTGCTCTCCACCATGTCCATTCGACTCAATTAGAGAGAAGAAATTTTGTAACATTGAAGACGAGAACTCAATAGACACCCAAAACAAACTATCAGTAATCACCAAATCTGTCAGGAAAGTCCTTACACCGCAAGCACAAATAAGAATGTCATTCAGGAAAAGCAAGAAATGCACTATTAGTACGCCTGTCGTCAGCTTTCCCAAATTTATTCATTATGAAGAGAAAGGAGATCCAAATCTCTCTTGAATATCAATAAGTGACCATGACATTATACAAGGTCTAATGTACAGAAATTTGATAAATTATGGTTTAGTAGAAAAGGCAAAGCTCACACATGAAGATTTCATCGTGCCTTGACTAGTTCTTCAGTCACCAATTATCTCAAGTAAAATAATCAGCACAGACACCATCGTCACCTAGACATTTGAACAACCCTAAGTATTCCACTCTATTGCAATCAGCTTCTGGCAGTACAAATTCCATGTAGCAAGACTAAACTGAATCGATTTTACATAACCATGCCCCAAATGTTCCATGAAGGGTTTCATTTTACATTCTATTCATTTTCAAATTTTATGTTACTACCAATCTTTATATGCCATATTTGTAGACTCCATTCCACTCGAAATAAATTTAACCCATGGTGACAATATAGTCAAAAAGCATAGATAACGATGGAGGCAGGCATATTATGAATAGTTGTTAAGGGCACAAAGTGCAAAGGGGTCCTGAATCCTAGACTCAAGGCGCCATGCAAAACGCGCACCTTAGGATTACAAGGCGCATAAAGTAAAAAAAAAAAATACAATCTATCACTAGGTTAAAGGATATCAATATTTTTATATCAATATCAAATATAAACCAAAAAAGTACACATATGACCACGAAAACAAGACCAAACCACATAAAAACGTGAAACTAAGTGTCAAAAACACCAAGTTAAGTCGTAACCATTTAATGTCAATCAAAAAGAAATCACACAAAATAAGTCTACTTAAAACAGATTACTGGTGTTTTCTGTTGTTTCTGTGTCACAATCACAATCTGTTCTGTTCAGTTTGAGTGGAGATTGGAGACTGTTCTCCTTTATGTTACGTGAATTGACCCTCTCTAATCTTTCTATATTCATGTGACTCTTCATTTCTCTTATTTAGTTTTTACTTAAATAGGATTAAGGGTTAAGATCAAGTCTACTTAGATCAGATTAGTGGTTAAGATTAATCAACCATTTCTTTTTAAAAAAAAAAAAAAAACTAGCCAAAAACCATATATGTGCCCGAGGAGTGCCGTGCCACAGGCTCCAAATCCAGGCAGGGTGCAAAAAGACGGGAGCCTTTGAAACAGCTTGTGTTGTTCAAAAAAGGCTCACAGGGTTGAGGCGCGCCTTTAACAGCTATGATATTAAGGCCAAACATGTCCTAGAGGGCCACAAGCAAGACACATGTATGCACCTAACAAACATGAACTACATAGTAAATCATAAATGTCACTGTAGGACAAGTTTCAAGGTGTATACTAATGGCATTCAACATATAAAATATGCATAGGAAAATTGGATTTAAATAAAAAGTAAGAAGCTATTGGAGGCTTATAACAACTTTATTCAACAACGGTCATCCCTTACACAATCAGAAGGTAAGTAATTATCAAGCTCAACATAAACATCTTCATCACCACAGTCAAACTAATCACTTCCAAATTATTCTTCATACTCTCTTCATTATCAATAATCCTAACCTCTAAGGTTTACAGGAATGGACGTCAAATGAGAATATGCTTCTACATTTCGTTGGCCTACGCATAGCACTTGAGGTGAATAAAAATAAGAAATATTAGCCTTCAATTGATCTAGTATGGTATTCTTTCTCTTTCACTAGCTTTAACAAAAATAGTTCACAATAAATAATCAGCTTTGAATATTTTTGTTCTCAAGCAAATAGTTTATTGATTCCTGACAACCATTCATTAGTAGCATCAACATCTTTTTCAATCAATATGGTGCATAATATTGATGTGGCGTTATTCATTGTTACAAAAAATGGCTCATTTCACAAGAAAAATTAATGGGGAACAACAGAGAGGAATAAATAGATGAGAAAAGGATTTATCAACTTTTAGAAGCCTAAAAAGACAAAAGAAGTTATTTTTCTACAAGACATGGTTTGATGGAGGCATTCAGAAAGTAATATATTATAGTTTAGTTAGAGCATACTGGTTATTCAGAAAGTCTAAAAACTACTAATACAAGGAAAATGTTATTAGGAGCATGTCTCATTCATAGTATTTGCACAAGCTGAGCCACACAAAAGACGGAACATCATCAACCTTGGGCCAAAGGCAGGGTTAAGGAGCACTGCAAATAACTATGTTATAAAGACCATATTACAATATAATTATTATTTAACTAGTGCTGTAATCTTGAATGTTTCGTATGTAACTCAATGAACAAAGCAGGTGGGCCTTCTTGATGTTTGCAACAACAAAAGCAGGAACAATGACAAAACAGATTTAAAAGAAAAATGTTTACTACCTTAACATTGTTTAGTACTTCAAGCAATCTCCTTGGATCTGAACAGCCATCTCGAAAGTATTCCGCAATAGCAATATTATGAAGAACCTGTTAAATTGTAACCATTAATTCAAATTGTTGAAAGAAGATAAAGTTAAATCACAACACTTGGAAGCAGCCAAAAAATGGTAGTAAACATGAACAATGTCCCGTATATTACATCTAAACTCTGCTCCATGATAGACGATAATGCTTATAACAAGTTCAGATGAGGAAGACACTTGGGGTCTAATCAGGTTGCTCAAAGTCTAAGGTCTGATTTAAAATCAAGCAACATACGCAACATTAAAGTAAAGGCTACCAACTGCAAGCTCTATGAATAAACCAAAGTCCCGGTCAGTCAAGATGAAGATAAAAAATAGAAGCTTGAAATTATGTTTTAAATCCAGGATATTCAAAATCTATAATATCGGACAGCAATAGACAAAGGCAATCTGCTGCAAACTTTATAAATATGCCAAAATTTCACTTCTGTGAGGATATAGATTGCACAGACAAGAGAAGTTTGATTTTATATCAAGAGATATGGTGAAGATTTATAATATCGAGCAAACATGAATATACTGTAGCCTTTATTATATACCAAAGGTTTTTATGTTAAATCGAAAGACATTTCATAATCAAAAATATAAAGCAACATTGAAAGTATAGGCTAGCTGCTCCAGCCTTTATGAATATGCCAAAATTTCAGCTATGTCGTGCTAAAGAGCAAAGAAATTCTCAAATCTGGAGATATTCTCTCAAGATTTCCAATAATCGAGCACTTCAAATAGAGGCTACCAGCATCAACTTTTACTAATACACCATAACTTTTAACCTATTAAGACAAAGATCGCACAAAAAAATCAAGTTTCCAATTTAGATCAAGAGAACTCTCAAATTTACAATATCAAGCAAAATTAAGCACCGAAAGGTAACTGCAGCAGTCTTTATGAGCACGCAAAATTTGGCTCTCTAAGATAGAATTGCATCAAAGTTTTGGTTCTGTCCAGATAGAGATTGTACAGAAATATAAAAATTTTGATCAAGATACATGCTCAATGAAATTGAGTGCCACTAAAATAAAGGCTAGCTGCTGAAAACCTCACAAATGTATCAAAATTTTGGATCTGTCGTAAACAATATATAGAATTTTACGATTCCATTTTCAATCATGAGTGCTTCTCCAAAATTAAAAAAACCAAGCAGCAATAAAAATAAAGGCTAGCTGCTACAACTTAACCAGTTAAGTTCTTGCAAATGATCAAACCAAGCAACATTATAAATAGAGGTTAGCTTCTGCATCCTATACACGAATGCACGAAAAACCTGTTCTGCGTAAAGACTAACCAAGCAAAACTAGAAATTCACAGAAATTACTCGAAACAAATGATAATACTCCAAAATCTCTTAGATAATCAACGATAACCTACATGAGAATATAAAACAAAGCCGAAAACTGGTTTCATACTTGAACAAGAAAATAAAGTCAATTGGTTCAACTCTAGTCAAACAATATCATAGCTAAACTACCACCCTCGCTCGAATCCAAACCTATAATCAACAAACGAAACAATCAGCCTCATTCAGTTTATCAGTTACATCTACATTGGCGAAACTTAAACTAACCCTGACAAGTTAATCCAAGTACTGAAAACAACCTACAAGAAAACGATAATGCTAATCCAAAGTAGCAAATTCCACAAAAGTTCAAGTTCAATCTATAATTTCGGAATACTAAAAAATCGACAGACGAACTAGTAGACAGAAAATTACTTTGGGATCGTCTTGTTTGTTGTGCTTAAGTTGATGCAAAACGGACAAACAATCAAGAAAACGACGGGATTGGAAATGCAAGGCAGCATCCTTAGCGAGAGCAGCAGTAACGGAGAGAAGAGCGTCATCCTCTGCGGCGGTTGACGGCGGGGGAGTGGATGAATCTCGCGAGTCCATCATGATCAGATCCAATGTTAAACCGTGAGTATGTAAATGAATCGAGGAATTATAAAAACCCTAAAAATGATGTGGAAATCTAGAGGGAGGGAGAAGAAGATGAAGAAGGTAGGAAATGAATGGAAAAGAGAAAAGGGATTAAAGACCCCTTTACTCTTCTCTAGGGTTTTGAAAAATTGCAGGGAAGGGATTCAAAAGAGATGCGAGAATCGGATAGAGAGCAGCGAGCCAGATGGGAAATTACAATTAACTCAACTCGTTCCTTCCTTCGTCTCTTTATCTAACTGGGCTTTTTACTTCCAAATTGATCCGCTTCCATAAATTAATGTGTCCAATAAACTATTACGTTTCGATCAAATTCAAAAGATTTACGTGACAATTTTTATTTGCTAGTTTTAAACATAAAATTTGGTTAATATAGCCTTTTTAATCAATTTCATATGTATTCAAAATGTATAATTTTTAAAGTTTTAAAACAGTTTTTCTTATATATATAAAATGTGGCTGCAAATGAATTTTTAATATCATCAATTCATAAAGAGAAACGATCTGATGTTTGTTGTGTTTGAATAAAAGATTAGATGAAAAACATTTTATTACTTTTTCGAATCTTTTTTGTTAGAAGTTAATACCACACAACTCGGTAAATTACAACTTTAATATCCAACTTTCACAACTTTGTCAAACTCGTATACCAACAAAAAAATCTATTAAGGTTTCTCAACTTATCATTGCAAATACGTGTCATTCTTGAAGGTCATCTATATATTTGACGTGTTTTCTATCTCCCTTACATAACTAATTATTTAAATCTTTTTTAACAAGAATACCTTCATCTTCCTCGTAACATAGCTTTATTCCCTTTCATTATTCGATATCCTCATTTCTTCAGTAAGTTCGATAAGGATCAAGAGAACAATCCAACTCAAGTAATGAAGCAAACTGCATACAACAATTCATGTAAATAATGTGCTTGAATTTTACCCATATTTCAATTCCTTCCATTCCAATTTCAACTCAAGATGCATAATTAAAATGTTAAACATAATATCAATATGTCAAAATCATGTGAAAATAGTTTAATAATTCAGTTTTGGTGCATTTCGAAACCCTCCAACCTCTAATTTAGATGAATATTGTTGAAAGTCGCGTTTTTAATGCAATTTTAAGGTCAAATCATGCCCATTTGTAGCATTTTGGTCACGTTGGAATCAAGGCTGCTGGTCTGTAACTTGTATCATTAAATTCATAGCTAGGAACACTAAAACTGCACGACATACTAAGTGTGTGTTGGTCTAACGTTGGATCCAGAACTGTAAATTCTAGAACAACCTTGTAACGCGGGCTCAAATCCTACCTTAACGCTACACTCATTGTTAAAGCGCTATTGTGGCGTCGTTCCAACACTACAAGGTTGGTCTAGTACCTGTCGCGTTGGATAGACCGCTACGGCAACGTTGTATAAGGGTTTATAGCGTCGTTAGCGTTTGAGTAGGTTCTACAAGGCTATTTTGGAACTTGTAGCGCTGCTACACCAATGCTACAATCATTGATGTAATTTGTTTGAAGCATCTTTTCAAAGTTTGATGTTATTAATGTTTTGCGGTGTTTGGTGAAATGCAAAAGGATAACCGATGCATCTGTTATTTGTATGCTATCATGAAAGGGAATTGGGAAACTGCTAGAGATACGACTAATTACATGGGTGATCTATCGAAGTTATTTCGTATTCCAACAATCATAGTGCTTCAAAATTTAAATGAGAAAGTTTATGACTCACTAAGTGTCAATGCAACCTCACATGACTTGCAAATCTCCATGCAGTCGTCGTACTATCCAAACAAAGTTCTCAATAGAGAAGCTCTAATTCAAGATGACGATGAGCTCATGTGTTACATAGATTATTGTCGTATGAATCCATCTGATGTGATTCCACTACATGCAAATTTTTTACTTTAGAAAAAAGATAAAGGAAAAGCGATACGAAGTAAGGGGAATAGTAAGGCACAAGAACAAATGCCACCACCAAAAGTTCTTCCTTTACAATCATTTGTTGCTCCGACATCGAAAGTTGACAATAGTGTTAGTGTAGAATACATTTTGGGATCAGATGATCCATCTGAAAACCAATTTGATGATCCTTATCATGATAACAATGTTAGTGATGGAATTGATAATGATGTTGATGGCGATTATTATGATCACAATGTTGATGACGGTGATGATGTTGTTGATGATTATGGTTTTGATGATGCTTCTGATGTGAATAAAGAAGTTCAAAATGTAGTATTCTGCCCAAATGTTTCTTCGACCTCCTGACAGCTTTCTAAAGTTCAACGGTGATGCTCGTTGTGCGTTTTCCCCTCCGCATGGGAGTTTGATTAGGACAATTGGTATGTCCGAGTAGATACCTCACTTTGTTAGAGGCTGCAGAGGTAGCTTAGGCCCTGTATCCGACTCAGAGTTCGCAGAAACTTTCGCAATGGAAAAAGCAGTGATGTGTGCTTTAGAGGATAGGCTTGGTGGTGCAATTTTTTCATCGGATTGTTTGGACATCATTCATCACATGAATGGTGTTCCAAGCAATTCAAGTGGTTCACCCTTCCTTGGAGTGTCGGGCAGCGTTGGATAAAACCTGCTTAATGATGTTAATTCCGAGATGGTTGACTATGGTTTTATGCATGAGGGGAGATATGCCAACATGTTGTGTGATGGTTTGAGAAAGTTAGGATTCGCTTGCAGTCATGATCAGTTGTACTGTATGGGTTTTGTTGACATTGATCGTCTGCATCCCAATCTAGCTAGGACTATTGATGGTGAATACTGTGGAGAGATTAGATATGCATCTATTTTGTGATTTGCGGGCAGCGCCGATCCCGAGGTTTTGAGAGCCTAGGGGCAAAGAGTTAAATATAGACCCTCATTAACAAATACTAGTGAAAAAATATGAATTCAAAATAAATTTATTATACTTAACAAATGAATGAAAGAAAATATTTCACATGATAAAACAAATCATATATTTGACTACCGAGTTTTTTTAATACAAAATGATCTATTCGAGCATTTTTTAAATTCAAAATAACTAATTATAGTGTATATATCCATATGATCTAACATATTTGTGTCAGTAGATAAAGTGACAGAACATTTATTATGGCATCGATGATATCAAATAAATTTTTGAATAAGTTTAGAAAATTTTTTTAACATATGTAATGGAAATATTTGGATTTCATTATGATGGAAATATTTGTATTTAATTATGATGTTTTGACAAACTTGAACACTATGTCAACTTATTTGATATAATATGTATTTTATGTTCCGGCCAAATTGAGTATTTGATATAATATGTATTTTATTTGTAGTTATGTTTTTAACATGTTGTTTGCTGCTTAATTTATACTTTTGGTTTCAGACATGTTATTCGCACGTGCCCCAGCCATCAAGAAACTGGCTGACATGTTTTTCGCACGTGCCCCAGCCATCAAGAAACTGGCTGACATGTTTTCTAAGAGGATGAGCTATCTTTGAGACGCCCGACCATTAGAACCAGTCAGTTATGAGCCAGTTGATGCCGACTTTGGTGGCATTGGGTATGTGTTGATCTTGCAATCTAGCTAGAATACATATTTGATTTTATTTTTTCTATTTATTGTTATTTATTTTTGTAGTATTAATTGGCGATCTGATTTCACGGAGAAATAAGTGACTGATTTCCGTCGTCATTCTCTTAGTGAAAAACTATGTTTCAATTTTTATTTTTTGTTATGGAACTCATATTTATTGTTCTGTTTTGAATTTCAGATATCTTTTCGTGATGGGCTCAACATAAATCGCAGCACTCCAACACACTTGGTATTTTCATTTTCAGCTACCGTCAATATCACATGTAGTATTCTACCCAGATGTTTCTTCGACCTCCTGACGACTTTCCAAAGTTCAACGTCGATGCTCGTTGTGCGTTTTCCCCTCCGCATGGGAGTTTGATTAGTACAATTGGTATGTCCGAGTAGACACATCACTTTGTCATAAGCTGCAGAGGTAGCTTAGGCCATGTATCCGACTGAGAGTTTGCAGAGACTTTAACAATGGAAAAGACAGAGCTGCATGCTTTAGATGATAGGGTTGGTGGTGCGATTTTTTCATCGAATTTGAAATCATTCATCACATGAATGGTCCTTCCTTGGAGTGTCAGGCAACGTTGGATAAAACTTGTTTGATGATGTTGATTCCGAGATGGTTGACTATGGTTTTATGCATAAGGGGCGATATGACAACATGTTGTGTGATGGTATGGGAAAGTTAGGATTCGCTTGCAGTCATGATCAGTTGTACTGTATGGGTTATGCTGAGATTGATGGTGATTATTGTGGAGAGATTAGATATGCATCTATTGTGTGATTTGCGGGCCGTGCCGATCCTGAGGTTTCGAAAGCTTAGAGGCAAAGAGCTAAATATGTGCCCTCATCAACAAATACAAGTAAAAAAATATGAATTCAAAATAAATTTATTATAGTTACAAAATGAATGAAACAAAATATTTCACATGAAAAAACAAATGTTATATTTGACTACCAAGTTTGATCTATTCGAGACTTTTTTTTTTTAAATGCAAAATAACTAATTATAGTATATATATCGATATGATCTAACATATTTGTCTTAGTAGACAAAATGACAACACCTTTCTTATGATATCGATTATATCAAATAAATTTTTTAATAAATTTAGAACTTTTTTTAACATATGTAATACTAACTATCATAATAAAGTAAACTCGAAAAGTAATGAAAATATTTGGATTTCATTGTGACATTTTGACAAACTTGAACACTTCAAGAGTTGACATCAAGTTATTTGATATAATATGTATTTTCTATTCCGGCCAAATTGAGTATTTGATATAATATGTATTTTATATGTAGTTATGTTTTTAATATGTTGTTTGCTGCTTAATTTATACTTTTGTTTTCAGACATGTTATTCGCACGTGCCCCAGCAATCAAGAAGCTGACTGACATGTTCTCCAGGAGGAAGAGTTATCATCGAGACGCCCGACCATTAGCACCACTCAGTTATGAGCCAACTGATGCCGACTTTGGGTGGCATTAGGTATGTGCTGAAATTAGTGAAAAGTTATGTTTCGATTTTTATTTTTTGTTATGGAATTGATATTTATTGTTTTGTTTTGAATTTCAGATATCTTCTCGTGATGTGCTCCCTTCGACCTCCTGCCGACTTTCTGAAGTTCAACGTCGATGCTCGTTGTGCGTTTTCTCCCCGCATGAGACTTTGATTGGGACAATTGGTATGTGCGAGTGGACACCTCAGCTTAGGTCATGTATCCGACTAAGAGTTTGCAGAGACTTTAGCAATGGAAAAGACAGAGCTGCGTGCTTTAAAGGATGAGTTTGGTGGTGCGATTTTTTCATCGGATTGTTTGAACATCATTGATGACATGAATGGTGTTCCAAGCAATTCAAGTGGTAGCCCTAAGGTGGTTCACCCTTCCTTGGAGTGTTAGACAACGTTGGATAAAACCTGTTTGATGATGTTGATTCTTAGATGGTTGATTATAGTTTTATGCATGAGAGGCGATATGCCAACATGTTGTGTGATGCCTTGGGAAAGTTAGAATTCACTTGCAGTCATGATCGGTTGTACTGTATGAGTTATGCTGACATTGATCGTCTGCATCCTAATCTAGCTAGGATTATTGATGGTGATAACTGTGGAGAGATTAATTTCGAGGGGCTTAGCTCAGAGAGAGCTAAATATGTCCATTCATTAACAAATATAAGTAAAAAAATATGAATTCAAAATAAATTTATTATACTTACAAAATGAACAAATGAAAATATTTCACATGAGAAAATAAATGTTATATTTGACTACCGAGTTTTTTTTAATACACAATGATCTATTCGAGCATTTTTTTTAAATGCATAATAACTGATTATAATGTATATATCGATATGATCTAACATATTTGTCGCACTAGATAAAGTGGCAAGATCTTATGATATCGATGATATCAAATAAAATTTTCGATAAGTTTAAATTTTTTTTATAAGATATGTAATAATCAAGGTAGACTCGAAATGTAATGGAAATATTTGGATTTCATTGTTTTGACAAACTTGAACACTTTAAGAGTTGACATCAAGTTTTTTGGTAAAATCTTTTACAACAGACAAATTTGGGCTACTAGGACGCCCCTCCTGCTCATGCCTAGGGACGGACCTGTTTGCGGGCAACGGAGAAGATTTTAGATGTGGTGTGTTGCTTTCTATGTATTTTTATAATGCATAATCTAATTTCAAAATTGAAAGTTGTTCTTGGTTTTTTCTGGATTTGTCATGTTTATGTATTTATGGCATAGAGGGATGTTAAAAAGGATAGTTGTTGAACCATAAACCTCTCACCTGTGCTTTCAATAGTATACTGATTTACCTGTGACTATCATAGTGCGTATATATGCTTAATTTGTAAGAAAAACATGACTATAGATATGTAGGAACTATTTAGCATGACATGCTAATTTCAGAATGAATTTTTTACAAGACTAGCCCACTTTCAATAGGCCCATTACATTAGTAACCACTTTTATGTTTCACATATTAAACTAACCCCTCTCAATTTTTCTTCACAAAAATACCCCTCCTTTGTTTTTGCTTTCCCTTTTAAGATATAACCGTTGTTTTCTTCTTTCCTTCTATCCCCTCCCTCGTTTTGCTTTCTTCTTTTCCTGTTAGCGGCTATCGCTTGATTCCTTCGGTTTCCAATCATTTGTTCGCTCTTTTTCCATTTTCTGAATTCCAGGGCGAGAAAACGGCAACTAACGTTGACATCAAGTGAAACCGTTCCATGCCTGCGCCATTAACTTCTCCCTCGTTTTTTCTTTCTTCTTTCCCGTTAGCAGCTATCTCGATTCAATTCATTTCTTCGCTCCTTTCCATTTTCTGGGATCCTCAGCAAGTAGTGGTGACCTCACTAAGCAACAACTTCGATTCCGACGTTTTCCATTCATCTTTCAACCTCGGTTTCATATGCATGCATTGTATTATGTATTATGTATTTTGTTTGTAAAATTTGATTGCATGTTATTTTTTTTATGAAATTAGGTACGTAGGTTGTTTGCTGATCAAGTGATATTTGTAGGTTTAAGTCGTTTCGTTGTTTGTTGTCCTTATGTCGTGCTGTTATAACTATAGTTTAATGAGAAAATGCACGACATAAACTAGCACGACACCACGATAGTGAGAAATATGCACTCACGTAGTGCTGTCGTGCTAGTTGATGTCGTGTTGTTGTTTTTTCACATACATAGTGCATATTTCTCACTGTCGCGCTGTCGTGCTAGTTGATGTCGTGTTGTTATTTTTTCACGTACATAGTGCATATTTCTCACTGTCGTGCTGCACGACAGCATGACAGTGAGAAATATACACTATGTACGTGAATGGAAAACGACGGAATCGAGAGATAGCTGCCAATGGGAAGAACGGGAAAGAAGAAAGCAAAACCGATGGAGGGAAGAATCGAGAGATAGCTGCCAATGGGAAGTACGGGAAAGAAGAAAGCAAAAACGATGGAGGAAAGAATCGAGAGATAGCTGCCAAGTTCTTGGTCACCGCTACTTGTTGTCGACGCCGGAAACTGGAAAAGAGCGAAGAAATTGACAACGACGGTACTCTTGTTATGGATTTGAGAGCAAATAAATTGAAAAACGAAGGAAATCTGGACGGAGGAAATTTTGCTGTGATTGAAGAGAGAGCTGCTAATGCTAAAGGGAAAGAAGAAAGCATAAATGAGGGAGGGTGGTTAGTTGAGGGTATTTTTGTCCAGAAAATGTGAGAGTGGTTAGTTTAGTATGTGAAACATAAAAGTGGTTACTAATGTAATGGGTCTATTGAAAGTGGGTTAGTCTTGTAAAAAATTCTTTCAGAATTGAAAGTTCTTCATGACTTGTCTCGTGGATACTTATTCAAACAAAATTCTTATGAAACCAATAAGGAATGGAAGAGGTAAAAGATAGGAAAATACCCTTTCAGGCTACTCGTTAGTGCACCAAGGTATATCGTCTATAACTAGAATTTATTGGCATGAACAATTTTGGGTGATATATTTTATTAGAGTTAAATGCATCATTGGTCACTCAACTTTGGTGTATGTTTCAAAATGGTCACTGAACTTTAATTTGTCTCAATAAAATCACCCAACTTTCTTTTTTGTCTCAATAAAGTCATTCCGGCGATTTTCAAATAAAAAACCTACCGAAAATATGACATGACTTCCACGTAAGAGTGAGTCAACCATGAACGATGATGTGGCGACACGTGTCATCCACGTATACATCACGTGTCACTCAATTTTAAAAAAAAATAAAAAAAATTCAAATAATTAAACTCGTCACATATCCCATCACTATGGAGACGAAATTTAAGGTTTCAGATTTTAAAAGGAGAAGAGCTGGAATATTCGATGTGTTTAATTAATTTGATTTTCGTTTATTTTAAAATTGAGTGACACGTGATGTATACGTGGATGCCACGTGTCGCCACATCATCGTTCAAGGTTGACTCGCGCTTACATTGAGGCCATGTCATATTTTCGGTGGGTTTGTTATTTGAAAATCGCCGGAGTGACTTTATTGAGACAAAAGAGAAAATTGAGTGATTTTATTGAGACAAATTGAAGTTGAGTGATCATTTTGAGACAAACAACAAAGTTGAGTGACGAATGATGCATTTAACCTTATTTTATTATGTTGGTTCTGAATGAAGAAGACTTAGAAATTCTGTCAAGTCACAATGTAAATATTTTTGTCTGAAGATTTATCCCAAATTTTCGCTTTTAGCTCATGAACTTTGATTTGCTCCACGTCTTAATCCCTGAACTTCTGATTTTTGTTTAAATGTATCTCTCATGTTCACGGAAATGTACTCGTACTCTATAATGAAAGTAATTTGATTTCCTTTTGCGTATAGTTGAAACAAGAACTTGTCTTCTGCAGAACACGAGAAATATAAAGGTGGAGGACTCTGATGCAAACGATGAAAAACAAGCAGAGGTTACAAATTGATGACAAATGCTTAAAAGAAGCAGAGATTGATTCTGGAACATCCCTGGATCAATAGTTCAGATGGCGTTTATGAGTTTGTTAGTTCGAAGAGCCTCTCCTTGGTCTCATTCCTTAAAAGGATCCCTGAGACTCTGCCAAACACAAATCTCTCACCATCTATCTAACCCGGATTTACCAAAACGAGGAAATTTTTGTCATTGCTGAACATAATAATCTTCCAGTTCATCTTGGTCTTCCAATGGTGGTCCAGATACATAAAGGGACTCGTCGCTTCTATTTTAAACTCTATACTGATCTCGATTATATTTGTGTCCATTACTTGTATATAAGGTATTCAAATCCCATTTGCAAACGACATTATATCTTCACTTTGAGTTTTGTTATGAAATTCTCTATTTTGTTTTTGCCAGGGATACAAATTCACAGAATTTGGGGGAGTTAAAGAATGTATTGCGGATAGAGGGATTGATTCTGAGTTGATCAACTCTTTGTGTGATCATTTGGGAATCAAGCGAAAGAAAGAATGACAAAACGCTCGAAGCTTGATAGTATTGGCATACCTTTGATGTTTTCTGCTACCAATATAGCATATGTGTTATGTTTTCAAATGTAGTTGGATTTTGTTCTTGTGTTGAATAATTTATGCTATATGTTTATTGCTATGTCTATATATATGAATTCTTGCTTGTGGTAAGGGAATTTTGAATAACATATTTAGTAATAAACACAGCCATGGTGAAAAATCGGGACACTAACATGTACGTCTAACTTATGCTAATAAACTAATACCATTCACATAGACATTAACATATTATGTATGTGTGTCGCATCAGAGCGGATACTTTATTCTCACTTAATTAAATCAAGGGTTAAAATTAAGTTTGTTTCGATTAGGTTAGTGGTTAGATTATGTTATTGTGGGGCGCCTTGACTTGTCCGACGAAAGCCAAGTGAGAAGCACAAGGTGAGAGCCTCTAAAACAGCGCCTCGCCTTGTGGAATGAAGGCTCGCAACCTTGAGCTTGCGTAAGGCTTCTTTTATAACTGTGGTTGTGATTATGGATAATAGTATCTACTCAGGGATTCCGTAAGGCTTCTTTTATAACTGTGGTTGTGATTATGGATAATAGTATCTACTCAGGGATTCCCATGACCTTGTGCGAGTCTATGAATTTTATATTTTTGAACTGATCGCTTCTCGGGCCTGCTTTAAAGTTTGATGTAGATATATGCTAAAGTTTGATGAAGATGAAAGGCATATTAGAAAAGAAAGGAAGAGATGGTTAATCTTATTCAATGGTTTGGGGAAAAAACATAAAAAAGATAAAGCAATTAAAGGTAAGATTTGTAAGAAAGAACAATTTCTTTTCTTCTATACAAATTAAGTTGTTTTGATGATGTGTCAATATGTAAGACTTCTTTTATGCCTATGTATAGATAGATAGATTATCATACAACAGATAAATCAAAGAGACCCTAAAAGTCGATCCCTTGTGTAATATTTATTTACAGAAGATCAAATGAAGGTACATACAAACAATAACATTACTTAGGCAACTAATTAATTAATTAAGCAACTTTTCTCAACATCTCCAGGATAGAGTCTGGATTCTGAGTCTCTTGACTCTCTTGAGAATCATCATTTCCTTGTGAGAAATCAACACTAGTATATGTTCGGACCCCCGGACCATGACCACTGCAATCCGTTGTCCTTCCTTGCTGCTCGCGCCTTACTTCCTTTTGGTGCTCCGTTAGTTCTAACCTTTTCCTTTTTGAACTGCAACATAAATCATCCACTGCATCCTGCACTAATTCTACTCTTTTTGAGCTTCTGTTATGTGTGGAGGTCACCTTGTATCTTTGAGCACTCGTATCTGTAAAAGCATTACATTTGACCAGAAATGGCATACTTTTCTTGTGGAGGTTGATTTTTTGGTTTCTGGACAGCTTGTCCAAGATATCAAGTAAGCTCTCTGGGTAATCCAACTTGATTTGCTGTCCATAAGTTGAATTCCAAAATGCTATGGTCAGTTCTGAAATGACGGAATCGGGATGACTAAGTGTAGTTTGTAGGAGGGGTCCCTGTAGTTTTAGGAAAACTGAATCAAACACTATTGCTGGTTGACTTCTCCTAAGACAGTTGAGGATTTCAGCCAACAGGCGCTGGACTTGATCATTTGCACTTCTATCGGGCATTATTACTTCATGTGACAGCCACATAAGCAGTGGACAAGTCATTATCTGCAATAACAAATGAAAAATGATGCATAATCTAATTTTACTTCCCTTTTTGCATTGCTTAATGAATCTTGACAGAATAAAATTTTCTACGTTGCGGCATGATCATAATCAGTCTTCATTACTCTCACTTTCAGAAACCAATACATATACGTTTGTTTATCTGTTTAGGGGGGGTTGGTGGGGTAATAACATTCTGCTTTTTCAAATAAAGAAGACCAGAACTAGATGCATGCTTAATTCAGAACGAACAACCTATGCGCAGACTGCAAATGACTTGTACTCTCAGATAAGACTGCAAGATTTTAAGCATATTTTTTCCACGCACCAAATCTGAATATCCTGGAATGACTTTAAAAGAGAGATGCATACCTCAATAACGGAAAGAATAGATTCCTTGGAATGAAGGCAACTAATCAGACGTATCAAAACAGAAAATACCCTACAATTCTCAGAGATCAAATACATAGGATATACTGTCAGAACACAATAAAGTAAAGCATACACATGAAAATGAAGATTTTAAGCGTAAATGCAGCCTAACCTTGATATTTGAGGAAGGTTTGTGTGAGGATCTGCTTGCATTCTTTCCCGTGATAGCTTCAAGAATCTGCAAAATGGCCAAAAAAATAAGTGACTGGAGAGGGGAACCTTCAAGAAGATAAAACCATCGCTATACTCGGCCATTTGCATCATCAAAACAGTAGTATTTTTGGTGGAAATATCACGCAAACAGAAATATAACACACAATATACTGATGTTTATTTAGGACCAGTTTCAGATTACTAAGCAACTAGAGAAACCCAAATACTGAAACAAGAAATAAATAGAGGTAGAACCAAGATTAACTATACTGTCCTCTCTTCTTCACAAAGAAGAGCCCAAAGCAAGAATTAACAATATTTTCAATACCTCTATATCTGCCAAAACTTAGGTATATAAACCCCTACAATTCCTGTTCCCATAATACCCCTCTAATAGAAATGGCAACACCACACCAGACAGCTCACACAGCTCATCAGTAGAGTGCCCTCCCCCTAATCAACTCCTTGCCCTCTAGCCCTTTCGCTTTTCTCGCATAGACCATGCAAGCCTTCATCTGTTGGCCCTCATTAGATAATAATTCCCCAGGCCCATGACCATCTCTATCACTTTTCAAACCATGTTCAACTAATTTATCTGGCCAAAATATTTCCATAGACACAGTGTAGTCATCAGAGTGTTACTCCTCACACAATTTTTAGCCAATGTACCAAAGAACCTGAATCTGGATTCAGCCTACCTATAGCTGCAGTCACATGAAGCCTTACAACCCCATAAAAATTCAATCACTCGCATATAGTTTTATGGACAAAGTTAATTAGAAAATTTACACCTCATTGGGCATTTAAAAAAATAATTATTGAGCTTACCTAGAAGCAAATCCCAAGATGCTTCTGATGTCACTGGGCACTTGCATTTCAGTAAGATTAGTTTTATTTCCATCCGAACTAGCAGCCAAAACATCTTCCAATATGCATGCCGCAACATTGCCAGATAAAGAAAGTAGATCAAGACCCTTGCTACTTAAATGTAGTATATTGCCACAGTTGGGGGTGCCTAGATTTTCATCTATGCACCAATTTAACAGTGAGCTTATATCTAGTGAAATACTTCTTTTTGCAGGAAACTTTGAGGCACAAAGGGCACTATAGACCGACTTCCATAATTCAATTACATGGTCAAGCTCAAGGTTACTATCTGCTGACTCTTCCAAGGATCCACCAACATTCTCAGGGGCCAAGACATTTTGTGGAGAAGAAAAGCCAACAAAAGGATAGGACAACAGATGGCACATGCAAGGATAAGAATCACAATCTGTCTCCAAGTTTAGCAGGGAAAGATCATTTACACCACGGAAACAGTCTAGAAGAGCTTCAGCTATCACTATCCAAACGTGCAAGTTCTTTTTGTCCACACACTTGTACAATAAACCAACAGCAACTCTAAGATTTTCAAGGGTATCAAATGAACATAGGATAGATTTAAAGAATTGGTGCACACTACCCTGTGGAATTAACTTGGTATGAAGCGTTTTGGGAGTTGACTGGATTAATATAGAGATGCCAAGTACATTCAGATAAACCATTGGTGAAACCATGTTCATATGGCCAATAATGCTGATGCCCAGATGCTTTTCATATTTATTCTCCTTACCCGACTGCATATTCTCAACATATGTAAGGTCCAGAGCCACCTTGTAAAGAGGAGATTCCAAAATAGAAGGTTCCAATTCATCAACCACAGCCCGTAGAAACTGGAACACATCATGCTCATGCTGTAAATTATTATCACCATCACCACATTTTCTGTTTTCAGACATCTCTTTTAAAAACCTCAGTATTCTGTTCAAGCACAGCATAATATCAACATACTTTATGGCTGAACTCTTCAGCTCCACATGTACACCCTTCAAAGTAGATCGAAATATCCTCAATGCAGCATCGCATGCTAAACTTCTATTTTGAGGGGTGATTTCTGCACTTGTAGCATGGCTAAGGATGATATTTATCATCTTTAAAATGAAGTCCATCTGGCTAATACCCCAAGGGTACCATTTTATAGAATGTTGATCCACTCCAGATATTGAAGACCCTTGTACCGAATTTTTACCAGATGAATTTTGGCTTACCTGTCTACTTTGTTCACAGTCTATGAAATAAGTATCAAGAAGATCTAGGCATAGATTCCATATAGTCTTGAAGTCAGGCCCCATCCTAAAAACTGCTTCAACGACAGGATAAAACACCACTTCAAGCACTGATGGCTGATTGATAGTGATGTCAAGCTTATGTAGCAGATAACACCACGTCCTGAAGCAGGATAAGTGAACAGATATGTCACATTTGCTTGACATGATGCCAATTAGAGGTTTCATCAAAAGTTTTATGCTTTTGGAAAACGCATTTGCTTGGACTTGATGAGCATTCTTAATAGATGTTTGCAGTTCTCTGGAATCACTTTCTGCCACTTCATTAATCACGCAAGTCATTGATGAAGGATGAATAAGCGCATCAACGAGACCTTCCCATGCAACCTGATAAATCAAGGCATATAAAGATGTTACTGAAAAACCAAGACAGTGCACCTAAAAGGAAGGGAAAAAAAGATTACCATGGTCCACGAAAAAAATACAAATAATGGAATTTTTTTTTAAAATAACACAGGTTGATGAAGAATTTTATACAGAAATCAAATTCCCTAGACTCTTTGTAAACTTGGATATGGTCATTTCTATGAGGTTTCATGTTAGACTCAAAAGTCAAAACCACTCAATGGCTGGTAACCATGTTACTTCGAATGCTGCAATTACTATTTGTGACACATCAATAAAATCTTTTGAAGAGCAGAAAACAAATTGGATTAGATTAAATAGGCAAGGTTATTTAGACAATTTCTACCGCAGAAATCATCATTGATCAGTTAATAATGGATCCTAAAATGCAATAGCTATTACAACTGAGAACAGATCATAGCCACATAAATTATGCAGGTATTACCTGCGAAGCAATCTGAACTGGTGGATTACAATCAGAAAATGTCTTTTCAGGAATTTTGAGCATATCATTAATCAAACGCCTATTCTCCAAAGCTTGAGATCCTAGCAACCGTATAAACCATCCCCATGCTTGCAACGTTTGAACCTTCAAACCCTGGTTCAGAAGATCTTTCATCCCAATGAGCAATTTACATCTTATATCTTTGACAAGTGCCTGTCAAAACAAAGACAAAGATGTAAATCGACAATCTTACGATGCAGAAGTCTATATAGTATCCCATGAAGCTTATGACAAAGGTTTTTAGATCCACAAATCCCTGAGTCAAGTGTACATGAAGGTAAACCATGAAAAAAACAAATAAACGAGTCAAGTGTCGCAAATAAAAGGGACACAAGCATCAGATTTACTCACCTTAGAAAGAGCTGCAGGAGGAGGGATTATGACAGATCTAATCTTCAACAGGCACCTTTCCGACATATCCCTTTCTTTCTTATCCATGCTGAGCATCCTTCTATATATTGGAGGAGCCCATATATTTGAAGATTCTCTCATCCTTTCTCTCAATTGTACTGCTAATTTTATGATAACCTTTTAAGAAGTATCAACATATTTGGTAAGAAGCAGAATGTGTGTCATGTGTCATTCTAATACAGCTCAAACCTCAATTAGTTTTTCCAATATCAACCAAATAGATATGATGTAATTTCATGCTTAAGAAAAGAATTTTTTCAGTAAAAATGCATATGTGGATCATGATGATCACCCTATAGCAATTTACTGAAACAACACGATATCAAATTTTGTAACAAAGAATAATAATAAAGAAGGCATGCAACTGTTATAACTGATTATGAATTAGAACTTCTTGCCTAATATTTAAAGAAAATACACTATAGTAGTCAAAAGGAACTGATTACAATTATGCTAAATTCACAACTAATAAGGAACCCATGAAGTTGATTACATGTATTATGCTGATTATTGACTTTAAGGATTCATATTACAATAAAGTGTAGCATGAACCTGCAGAATCACATATTACTCCATATCTCAAATTCAGCATTATAGGATTAGGCTAATCAAATGAAAATTGGTTGGGTCATGACAAAAGAAACAAGCTTCTACGTAAAATAATATGAAACATTATCAATTTACTTTTCTACTGAAAAGCCTGCAGTTATGTTGAGATACAAGATGCGTACCAAAACCTTCCAATGTTCCAGTACAAAATTAGGCCCATCAACATGTTAAACTATTAAAGAAAAAAGTATAGCAACTTGCTATTCAAATTGGCATATACCAATGAATCAATTAACACAAGAAAGTGAGAACCCCTTACTCAACAGATATAATTAGCACGGTTTCGTACCTGTACAGCCTCAAATGTTGCAGATATAGAACCAAACGGGTTGTCAAGCACATGTACAACTGCTGGCAGGACAGTATTAAAGTGCTTATCTAGGAGTGACACATTGAATTGTTGCATAGATATGCACCAGACACCTAAATTGCAAATTGACTGCAAATACGAGAACATGTCAAATTCAAAATAAATAAGTAGCATATAGCTTGAGATATATTACAATTCATGTACTCTACCTTTATTTTTGTGGCTACAATGACCTTAGCCAGTGCATTCAAGATCCTGCTGGCGTCACCATCTAAAACACCGATAACATAAACATTAAACAATAATCCAGTTTATCTTTGAAATCAGCATCTTAAGGTTGGAAAAAAAAAAAGTATTGTAACTTTGAATTCCAAATGGCTGCTGCATTCATGAAGACTTGAAACTTTAGGACCGGAGACTCACTGGTCAAATGGTTGTATATTTTTCTGCAGTCTTTATTTAGAATAAGTTTTGCCTAAATCATCCATTAGTTGCAACTCCATAGTTAGTGTTAAAGGATGTTCTGTCACAGAAAATTGGAACCTTTTGTTTGTGCACGGGACTACCAAAGGATTGAAACTATACTTTCTGGTCAGCCCCTATACAAAGATCTCATTCAAATTTTGGCACTCGCCCTTTCTCCTATTATCAATCCGATAAATTCGAGGATGGTAAATTGAATCCTATCTTTCCTCAAAACTAAGAGACAACTTATAAAGAACATTCCAACTAAGCTAGATGACTTAACAGGCCATTTTTTTCATCAAGTTGAATGGAAATATTTCACAAATTCACCGAAATTCTGTTACAAAATTTTACATTCCTGAAAAATCAAAGTATAACGAAATAACTGAACTAAAAACTTTAGTACCTGAAATGGTGGCAACAATAGAAGGATGATAAATCATGAATCCAAGACACTTCAAAGCCTGTGCAGCACTGAAATAATAACAAGTCACAAAGAAATTAATTTTCTTTCTGAACACTCAATAAATATAAGGATTAAGGCCTTTGTTTGGGAGTAGGTTAACGGGAGTAATAGAATGAAGGTTAACATTTAACGTAATGTAAACATTTTAACTAATTTGCATAAAGTCCCAAATAAAGTTAATTTCCATCACTTCACTTTCCGTTCTGTTACTCCCATTAACATCGTCTAACTCTCGACTTACATCTCTTCATCATCATTTGAGATTCCGACGGCAATGGTAGAGATGAGGGTTTGAGAATGATTAGCTAGAGCTTCAACTGAAGAGGGGTGCTTATCCGATTGCTGTTGAAGGTGAAGGAGAGAAGAATAAGCGAGTGAAGTGTTTGATTTTGAGTTTGAATTAATTAGGGTTTTGATTTCCTCTATCTCATCGGACATTGTCGCCATTGTTGCCGTCATAAATTACAGCACTCAGAATACAGAAACCCTAATTTAAGCACAGAGAGAGAGAGAGATAGTTCAGTTCAATTTTCGCGCCAAGCACTATTTAGTTTATTGAGGATCGACTCGTTTTTGCGCCGACCGAGCCCAAATCCTGAAATGAGATGAGCCGAGCTTATTCTAACCCAGTTCAGCAAAATAATGGTATATTATTATTTTTAGTGTTATTTTCTTAATAGTTCTATGTGATTTCATTATTTGTGTATTTATTTATATGTTTTGTTTGTGAAATGCATTGCTTGTCGAATTAAAACAACTGTTAATTCTGTTGATTTGGACGAGTACATTTTTATTTAATCTTTCTTTTCCATATCTTTGACTAGTTAGGTTAAAATAGGCCAAGAAAAAAAACATTATCATAAAACATACCAAGCTCGGGAAGCTATCCATACCATGCGTGTGAACTGGAGTAAAGAATGGGTGGATGGCTCTCAAGGTTGACTTAGACAGACGCCTATGATCACCTCAGCTGGAATTTTATTGAAGATACTCTCCATAAAGTGGACCATCTTCTAACTTGATCAAACTCGTCATGATACGTGTTACCTCAAGCTCCTTGCAGGTTTTATCGAATGGGAATTTGACGCAACGCTTTCTCCTGCTAGGGTTATCCGGCAAGGAGACCTCATATCTTCTTACATGTTTGTGCATTATGTGAAAATTCCAGCCCATCATATTTATCGAAGAGTGTAATGTTCAAAGATGGTAGCCCCTAACCTTCGGTCGAAATTCTCCTAATCTCAGTCATGTCTTCTTCGTCGATAATCTACTTTTTTAGCTCGTGCTTCTACTTCTCAAGCTTCTTTCATTTTACATACTCTCCAAATGTTCTGTGACGCTTTTGAGCACAAAGTAAGCCATCATAAGTTTAATATATTCTTCTCCAAGAATCTAAATCCTCATGTTCAAAAAGAAATTCTTGATATCTTGCTTTTTAAGCCTACTTTGGATCTTGGGAAATACTTAGGTGTCCCCTTTTTGCACTCTCGCATTCCCCGAGTTACTTATCAATGCATCCAACATAATATTTGAAATAAACTCTCCGGCTGGCATCAAATACTTTGTAAATGGACGGTAGAGTCACCTTTGTTAAGGCAATTCTCTATGCTACTCCTTTCTACTCGATGTAGACGGTCTCTCTCCTGGCTTATCTTTACTCTAAGATTGACAAGTTAATCAGAAGGTTTATTTGGGGTTCGACGGGTGAGAAACAGAAGTTGAGCTTGGTTAATTGGGACAAAGTGTGCACTCCGAGGAAGTGTGGCGGGCTAGGTATTAGGAAGAATAGCGCTATGAATATTGCTTTCATCATGAAATTAGCTGGCATATTTACTGCTTGCCCCAAACTCTTCTGGATTCATATCCTTTCTTCGAAGTATAATTCTTCCACACTTCTCAATTAGCAGTTGAGCTCCTTGAGATGCGCTTCCCCTCCTTAGAAGGCCATTGTTCGGAGCTGATTTTGGGTTAAATGGTTTGTTGGCAATGGTGATAGTAGCCAACTTTGGATCGATAACTGGATCAGGGATCTCGACCCCCTCAATTTACTTTCCAGTGGTCTTGTTGATAACCACATGATTAATTTGAAAGTTTATGACATGGCTGATCAGTCTGGCTTTTGGCAGTGGAACCTTTTTCATCATCTTCTTCTGGACTATTGTACCTCTTTTCTGCCGCCCTCCCTTCCCAGCAATCCCTCTTATACAAATGATAAAATATTGGCTAGGGTTTAGTAATTGCCTTTTCACATTTAACTCGGCCTATGAGAGAACTATGGAAGATATTATCCCTTCCTCTAACCCAATACAGGATATTATTTGGAAGTGGTCGGGACCTCATAGGACATTGTTTTCTTTGGCTCACTGGAGAAGGTAAGCTCTTGACTAATCTAGGAAGGAAGTACCGACATCTCATTAGTAATGACTTATGTGATATTAGCAAAATTCATATGGAGTCAACCATTCACATTCTTAGGGATTGTCTGCATGCTCTGAGTGTTTGGTTGATGATCTTGCCTTATCATGATTTTTTACATTTTATTTAAATGGATTCTAGTTAGTAGTTCTATTCCTGCCTAGTGAGCAATGCTGGTTTTGAAAAGGATAACTGGCGCATTCTCTTTGTAGTACAGTTAAACCTCTTTAAAGTAATACTCTTGGGACCGAGAAAAAATATTACTTTACCGAATTTATTACTTTATCGATAATGAACACTGATGAAGAAACACTAGTCCTAATTCGGACAATAGCAATAGAATCACTTACGGATGAACAAATTTTTGAGTCGGTAATGAACATTGGTGAAAGATGATCTTGAACTAGACGATAACAATGTCATCCCAAGCGTGTCATTAAAAAAAGCAGTTCAAGCAATCAACACTTTGAACAATTACTTGTTACAACACGAGCAAAACATACCAAGAGTTATTTATGCTTTACGTAAAGTCAATGATGATGTTAATTTAAGCTTTAGTAGAAAGAAGAAACAAGAAATTATATATTTGTATTTTAAAAAAATTGCATTTTGTAACTCATACATAATATATATACGTATAATTCTGAAATTATTACTTTACATATTACTTGGGCCCTTCAAGACTTTCTAGTTTTTATTATCTTATGCTTTTAACGAGAATATTACTTTACTACATTGGCCCAAGTTGGGACCGACGAAATTTATTACTTAAGCGAGATTATTACTTTATTGAACATTACTTTACCGAGGTTTAACTGTAGTTTGTTGGGCCTTATGGAAATCCAGAAACTATTTTTTTTCCAATGCAAAACCAACAAGCTATAGAGACGACTACTTTCACAAATCAAATTGCTCAGAGTAATATGTTGGCCAACCTGAAATCTGGTATGAGAATTACTACTAAAGATGACTGCCTGATTGGTAGGAAGCGTCCGCCACCTATGTGAGTGAAACTCAATTTGGATGGGTTGTGAAAGGAAGTACCTTTCAAGCCTCTACGTGAGGGCTGATCCGCGATTGTAATGTGGATTGGGTTGCAGGTTTTGCTCGAAAAATTGGCATATGTTATGTAGTTAAAGCGGAACTTTGGGGTATTTTTAGGGATGTCAACAGGGTGCTGCGGAGTGGGGATCATGTTTACCATCCCCATCCCGCGACATGATGGGGATTCCCCATCTCTGCCCATCCCCGTCCCGCGGGAATTCTCTATTCCCGTGTGGATTCTCGATCTCCATTTAATCTTCCAGAAAAGAAATAGTGCTAGGCTTCTAAACCACACACAGTACTTCGAATTCGAATTAAAATCTATATATAGTGAAAATTAGTATATATCTTTAATTAATGACTCAAAATTCTTTATTTTCCTTTATTATTTCAATTATTATATTTATAGTATATATTATATTTATTATTTTTTATAAATAATGAGAGAAATGAAAAGAATAATAAAATTCAAGTTAATAACTAACTGGAAATCTCTGAAAATCTAGTGTAAATCCCCTTGGGGGTTAAATTGGCGGGGATGGGATTCCGTAGGGTGGAGATGCATCTCCCCATCCCCGCCACATCCCAAATATGGGGCGTATAATTTTTCTCATCCTCATCTCATGGGGGTTATTATCTGGGATTTTCCGTCCTCATGGGACGAGTCTCCATTGAGGATGGGGATTCTCCGTTTCATTGACATCCCTAAGTATTTTGATGGTCTGCAGCTTGCCTGGAACATGGGGTTCAAACAAGTTCTGGTGGAAGTAGATAACAGGGTATGTGTTGATCTTATCTCCTCTAAAGAAATGGTTACGAAGATGATCTTTCCTTCTTCAGGCTATTCTCTCCCTTATCAGTCGCCATTAGGAGATTTCGGTGAACCATGTCTAGAAAGAGGACAACATGACTGTAAATTAGTTAGCGAACTTAGCTGATAATGTTATTGTAAGTTTGCATTTATTTAATTTCCCCGCCTACGGACATTTGTTTACTCCTTGAGCAGGACCTCTCTGCCTCTTTTCCCATGTTGCATGCGGTGTAGCCTTGCTACTACTCTTTTCTCTTATTGAAAAAAAGTAAATACACATGCTTCTTCTAACAATTTTCTTCAACGCAATACTTTTGTTCTTCGTATTTAAGCATTGATTCTTTAGCACAAGTGAGTGTTAAGATTTTTAAACAATACCGAATACTTGAATAAAAAAGTGAGGTCCGGTTTTGATAACACTAAAACTAATCTCTTCTTACTAAATAGAATCGATTTGAGGTGTGGGATATTCTGATTCTCCCACATGGGTTGATGGTGACGAAGCTATTTATTTAGTTTGGTTGTAAAATAAATGGAAAGAAAGAAACGTCAAAAAGTGAGTACGTGGACACAGATCAGGAAAAAGATAAAAACAAATTGTTTCCATCAATAATAATCTAAAGAGACAAGACGTAAAACGTGGATTTTCCATCATGTTCACGCTACACGTTTGCATAAAATCCATATTAACTGAATTTTGAAAACACCACAAATCAACTGAATTTTGGATGGAACATTCCACGTGTCCATTATTTAATGGAACATTCCTCAAACTCAAACTGGATGAGATGTGTTCAAGACAAGGAAGACTGTTTTGTTCTTTCAATATCTAATGTTATGTGTTTCTTCTTTTCTCCAAATATAATTTTAATTTCCCAAATTTTAACTTTTAAGGGTTTAATTTCAGACTGTTAAATTTTATTTTTTCTTTTATCTTTCAAATACTACCATACATTTTTAGGAATAAACTATATTTGCCTATTGTGTATCTAAAATATTAGTATAGATTTCTTTAAATGTGAGAAGATCTATAACTTTTATTGTTAAATAAAGATATCTTTGGAATATATATTACTTGAATCAAGTTTTAGTATAGAATAATTACAGAAGATGATTTGATCACCTTTAAATTGTTCATCTTAATGAGATATATTTTAATTTTTTTGAACTAATTGATTTTCTTTATCAACAAGGGGTTTACCATGTATGTATAATAAGTATTGTTATAAACGAGAGTTTTTTGACCGCTTAAACTCTGGCTAGGTGTTTAAAATTGAGTATCTAATTTGGATCAACTTGTGACTAGGTCCGCAAAAGTGCTCAAATTACTTATCCCTAAATAATTCCTCGACTAATCCACAATTTTTTTAAATAACATCGACCACCCGACTAACACCTAACGTATTTTACTATGCACCGACAATAAGCCATATTTTGATTCAAGGATTAAAAATTTATGGGATTTACATTTTTTTTATAGAATCCCAGACAATAAAAGAAGAAATCCTAACCCATACAGTAATGGGATAAGGTACCAAAATAGGCTTAACGTTTGCAGAAAATATCAAAATAGGCCTAACGTACAAAATGGTACCAAATTAGGCTCAACGTTTAGAAAATGACACCAATTTAACTTCAACATTTTTAAAAATGCACCAATTTGGACTTTGGTAACAAAATTTGACACGACATATATACACTGATAATGAAGATGATTTGTATGTTTTCGCATAGTAAATATATAATGGAAGTAATATGATTAATAGTGTAATCCAGAACGTCAAATTCTGTTACTGAATCCTAAATTGGTACCATTTTCTAAACATTGAATCTAATTTGGTCCCATTTTATACGTTATGTCTATTTTAATACTTTTCAAACATTAGCCTTATTTTGCCATCTTAGACCATCTCGAATCCAACATCATTTTGATGTCAAAAAGTAGATTTGATGCTATTTAATCCTCCAATCCAACACCAAACCGTATAACACTATTTTGATGCAACATCAAATACACACCAATTTTATCAAATTTGGTCTTTTTGATGCAACACCATTTAATAAAATAATATTACTTTTTACTTTATCCTTTATTTATTATTAACATACCAACTCATCTTATATGAATATTAGTTTAATAATAATAAATTATTATTATTTTAACAAAATTTTGTAATTTAAGGAAAGAAGTTATGAAATAGTTCAGAGTAATAATACTCTAGCAACATCTGAGTTCAAATCAATCAAGAAACGCATTTAAATTTGAATAATAATTTTTAATTGGATATGGATATGGATATTATTATTATTAAGTAAGACCCTTTTCGTGTATAGATGTATAACGTGGATCCGATGTGGCATACCAGAAGGTGACAGTTGGATAAACCAGATTGGGAAATTTAAAAAGATGAACAATAACAACAATGGCTGATTCAGAAATCAATAATCAACAATGGTGTGTTACACTTTTCATCCTCCTTCCCTTTTCACTATAAATTATACCTCCCTTTTACCTCCTCTCCTATTCAAATCCCATCATCTCTCTCTTTCTCTTTCTGGTAACTACTTTTTTTCCCTCCACTTTCCCGAGAAAATCTGATTTCTTAATCTTATTTCTCTTCTTGTTTCTTGGAATTTGCAGGTAAAAGATTCTATTTATCGGCATTCAAAGTAAGATAACTCCGGTTTTGAAATCCGATTGGACACTATCTTTTTCAGTTGGTTATAACTTATATTTGTGTGATTGCAGAGAAGCGATTTAAGAAAGCAAAATATAAACCAAAGACAAGATCAATTGGATAAAATGACGATCAAACCAGTGGTCAGGATCTCCGACGGAAAACTGATTGTAAAAGATCGTACAATTGTGACCGGTGTACCTGACAATGTGATAGCAACCACGGCCTCCTCTTCTGATCCGGTCGAAGGAGTGTTCCTCGGAGCCATCTTTAACGAGGAAAACAGCCGGCATGTGGTTCCTTTAGGTACTTTAAGGGATGTTCGGTTTCTGGCTTGTTTCAGAATCAAACTGTTCTGGATGGCTCAGAAAATGGGAGATCACGGCAAGGATATTCCGTTAGAGACGCAGTTTTTGCTCCTCGAGACTAAGGATGGTTCTCACCTCGAATCAGACAATGGAAATGAAGCTAATCAGATCATCTACACTGTTATCCTTCCGTTGATTGAAGGTTCTTTTCGTGCTAGTTTGCAGGGGAACACCAATGATGAGCTCGAGCTATGTTTGGAGAGCGGTGATGTGGACACGAAAACGTCGTCGTTTACTCGCTCGCTGTTCATTCACGCTGGGACAGATCCGTTTGGAGTGATTTCGGAGGCGGTGAGAGCTGTTAAGCTTCACTTGAAAACGTTCCGGCAACGCCACGAGAAGAAGTTGCCGGGAGTGGTGGACTATTTCGGGTGGTGTACCTGGGATGCTTTTTATCAGGAAGTGACTCAGGAAGGGGTTGAGGCTGGGCTTGAGAGTTTAGCGGCCGGAGGGACTCCTCCGAAGTTTGTGATAATTGACGACGGATGGCAATCGGTTGGAGGTGATCCGCAACCGGAACAGGATGAAAACCGCGATCAGAAACAACAGCCGTTGCTTAGATTGACCGGGATAAAAGAAAATTCGAAATTCCAGAAGAAAGATGATCCAACTTTAGGGATAAAGAATGTGGTAGATATAGCCAAACAGAAGCTCGGATTGAAATACGTTTACGTTTGGCATGCTATAACGGGATACTGGGGCGGAGTCCGGCCAGGAGTGAAGGAAATGGAAGGATATGGATCATCAATGAAGTATCCAATGGTATCCAAAGGAGTAATGGAGAACGAACCGACTTGGAAAACTGATGTTCTAGCAGTTCAGGGATTGGGCCTGATGAATCCTAAGGATGTGTTCAAATTCTATGATGAATTGCACAGTTATTTAGCTTCTGCAGGTGTGGATGGTGTTAAGGTGGATGTGCAGTGCATATTGGAGACGCTCGGTGCCGGTTTGGGAGGAAGAGTTCAACTAACCAGGCAATATCATCAGGCCCTTGATGCATCTGTGGCTAGGAATTTCCCGGATAATGGTTGTATTGCTTGTATGAGCCATAATACCGATGCATTATACTGGTAAAACTTACCTCCTTTACTTATTTGATTGAGTTTTGTTGATTGGTTTAGTGATTTGGAATTGTTTTGTTGTGAAATAGCTCCAAACAAACAGCGATAGTTCGAGCATCGGACGATTTCTACCCGAGGGATCCGGTTTCTCACACGGTCCATATAGCAGCAGTGGCTTATAATAGTGTTTTCTTGGGAGAGTTTATGCTGCCTGATTGGGATATGTTTCACTCCCTCCATCCCGCTGCTGAATATCATGCTTCTGCTAGAGCAATTAGTGGTGGACCTGTCTATGTTAGGTACTTTTCTTTTTCCTGTCTGGTTATTGTTCCTTTATCTGTTATATTTTGTTTTGCTAAATAGCAATACTTTGATGACTAGTGATGAGCCTGGGAAGCATGATTTTAATGTACTTAAGAAGTTAGTGCTTCCTGATGGATCAATCCTCCGAGCACGTTTGCCTGGTAGACCAACTCGTGATTGCTTATTCTCTGATCCGGCCCGTGATGGTGTTAGGTATGGAAATCAAATCATTGTTGCAAGAGTTAATGTTGATGATTATATGATGATTCATTGTGCCTTTTTTACTTATTTGGATTACAATATTGAACTAATTGCATTTCTGCAGCTTGTTGAAAATATGGAACATGAACAAGTACACAGGGCTTTTAGGAGTATACAATTGCCAAGGAGCAGCCTGGAACAGCATTGAAAGAAAAACCACATTCCACAAAACCAAATCAGAAGCCATAACTGGGTTCTTAAGGGGTCGAGATGTCCATCTCATTCCCGAAGCTGCCATGGATTCTAACTGGAGTGGTGACTGTGCTGTCTACTGTCAAACAACCGACGAACTCACCACGCTTCCTTACAATGCATCCATACCAGTCTCCCTTAAAGTCCTTGAACACCACATCTACACCCTCACTCCGATCAAGGCATTAGCCCCCGGAGTTGGGTTTGCACCGTTGGGTCTTATATCCATGTACAATGCTGGTGGCGCCATCCAAGAGCTTAACTACAAGACAATGGATGAAGACAATGAATTGGTAGGGAAAGTTTGCTTGGATGTTAAAGGGTGTGGCAAATTTGGTGCTTATTCATCGGTTAAACCAAAGAGATGCGTTGTGGATTCCGTTGTTACCAAGTTTGAGTATGATTCTTCTTCTGGGTTGGTTAGTTTTAGTTTGGATAGCTTGCCAGAGGAGGGTAAATTTCATGTTATTGAGGTTGAGTTATAGATTTAGATGTCATTAGAGTAGAAATAGGGAGGGGTTGTATTGGGAATTTAGTTGGGAGTGAATAACCCTTTTGGTTTGTTTCTTAAGCAGAAGCTATGATGTAAACTGGTATTTAAAGATTAATAACAGCATAAAATATTAATATATAAAATATAAACATATTTAGGGAAATTCTATGGTCACTTTGTTTTTCACAAAGTAACCATTACTTTGTTTTGTCCACCATTAGATCATGGGTTAAAGTCTAATCTAATGGTGGATAGGACAAAGTACAAACAAAGTAGAGCAAAAACAAAGTGACCATAGCCTACACCATTTATTTAATGTCAAATATTTTGATTGGGGTGCATTTCATAGAATTTACCAAATTCTACACATTTTTCTTCTATACATCTCTCTTGGTGCTACTACATTCATACTAACTCGGACCTCTAAAAAAAGAATGGAGCTTTTCATAACTAATGTGAACACAATCATTCATCAGAATATTCTCCCCACACCGACCAAACAGAACACTTCCAGGGAGTTTTTTTGGGTCAGCCGGGTTATGACTAGGTTCACCATTTTACTCTCCATGGATGTTCTTTGCTTATTCCCATTCATGACTGAAGTCTTCAACCTCTTGCTTCTGTTGTGGCTCTTCTTCAAATAGCTGCATTTCTAATTCACGACCAAAATCTTCATCATCATCATCGTCATCTTTATTTTGCTCTTCTTGTAGTTGAAGTTGGCATTCTTCTTCTTGAGCTGAATTTTGTTTGGACCCAGTTTGCCGATAGAACACCTCTTTCTGGGCATTCCAGTTCCCAACAATGTTCCCTACTACATCTCCAATTGTTTCTGAGCCATTTGCTATGTGCTTTATGTTTTGGATGTCAGCCTCCTTGCTGGCTTCTTTGGAACCAATGTTACAAAGAAGAGAAGACACAAAAGAGATTAAAAAAACCGAGGAATGCTTCTATGAGGAAGGAGACAAGAACAAAGCATTCATCAGAGCTCAAATGTGAGCATGCAATAAAACATTGGGATTAAAAAATGATCAAAGATGTATGGTTGCAGTAGCAATGCGGCATCCATGTATTATCCTCGTGGCTGGCAAGTTTCATTTAATGTGATATTTCTTTTCCTTTTTGCACATTTGTTAACCACGTGGATGACACATGGCTGTGACGTGGCTACTTTTTTAATGATGTTTATGACGTGCTGCTGAGATGTCGCTGACATCAGCATTACAGCAGACCAAGTCGCTGGATCTGGTCATAGTGATTTTATTGACAGAGATGCTACTTTAGTGACATTAGTGACCATCAGTGCAAATATCCTCTACTTTAGTGGGTGATTGTTACTGGAAAAACATTGGAGTGGGATTGAAAGAAAAAAGAATTTACCTTCCACAGCTTGCTTCTTGGCCTCCGCATACGCGGTTGACATTTTCTCTAGTTCATTAAGATCAAGCTCCCTGCCCTGTAAAGATACGGATAAGAGAGGAAATGAGCAACTGCTTTACCCACACACATTTGAAGAAAAATTACACAATAATCAATGTATTAACAGAACGCCTCTTTACTTTTGCAGTTAATGTTCAGTTATTAGCATTTATACAAATGGTTTATGATTGAATTACATTTTCATGCACAAATTGGCTGGAAATGTTTTGCTAAACTGAAACTTAAGCAGACAGGTTAGCGTGTAGAGGGTAAGAAAAAGAATGCATAAAAGAGCAACATTAAAATTTAATCGAGAATAAGCTTGTATCTGTTTTTTTAGTACCGTGAGAGGGAGGTAACACAATTTCACTGGCTGAGATCAACGACTCATACTATATTCCTCAATTCATGCCAGCAGTCAGGAGGCATCAATATTGAATTGCTTTCTATTTACGTGAACATATTGTCTATGAAAAGAACATGATTTCGTGTTTTCTATATAATGAAATTATTTAACTTACCATGTTCATATGCAGGAATTTTTCAATGCGGGTATCCGCAAATAACCTGTCAAGATGAAAGTAATAAAACAATAAGATGTAGAGACTACCGGTTAAAATAACTAATATATTCCAAGAGGAGATAGTTAAGAGAGTATTACTTCTTATTTGCTTGCTGTACGCGGGCATTCTGCAACTCTGTCAATTGGTTAACTGTCTCAGTAACGGAGCCTTGATTCAAATCTACAGACCCAAAAAGGAACATGTTCTTCTCTAGCATTCTGTTGACCAAACAAGGTACAACTTTTATACCCTGCTTTTTTCCATCAATAACAAGGATCTTAAGTTTCTTTAGTTCTCCTGTCAGATAAATATTCGAAATAAGATGACATAAAAGATGAAAAAAGAGCATACTATTATCGTAAAACAATCAATAGACTTATAATGTCTCTGTATTAGGCCAATTTATTTACCATCAGAAAAAAGAGGTATCTAATGTGGAAAACCTAGATAAGTATCATGAGATAATAGTAAAAAACATACCAAGAGAGAGATATATTTTAAAAGGAGGTTTAAATGGTTGAGTCTCATATAGGCAGTACAGGCAGTATAGCCCACCGAGTCTTTGAGACAAAGAGGTAGTACTCACCATATAACCTGTAAAAGAAAGAAGATAACAACAATGGACATTAGCAATTAAAAGGTTAAGTAATAAATCATAACACATTTAAGAACGCACCGACTATCCATAACTCCATATAGTATGAAAAATTCACTCAATTATAGCAACTACGATTTGATCGTACAACCAAGACCACAGGAAAAAGCTGTCAACTGCAGCTTATTAAGAAAAGGAAAATTAACTTCATTAAAGGAGTGAGGTGAAACTATCACTGAATCCATTTGAACAAAGAAACTATACGACTTTTTCCTTCTCTTGCCAGTGAATATGGACAAAGATGCTTATGATAGAGTAGTTTCAAGAAATATAAAAAAAATCAACAGAACTTAAGGATGGCATTGACTAAGCGTACAAGGGAAGTATTCAATAGTCTATGAAGATGTATACTAATTCAAGTAAACTCGTAGAATTAGAGGGGAAAAAAACTAGAAAGTTTGGTTAGCATTTGTTGACCAGCTAATAAAGCATAACAATTTTCCAATTGATTAAATACAGCATTTACAGTTATCCTCCAAGAAAGAGAAACATAAGAATATCATATTTATTCATCAAAGTTTAAGTAATGAAATTCAATCCATGCGCCTATCTTTTAAAATAAAGAAAGTGAACGAGAGGAAGAGCTTACCGATTGCATAAGAATATAATGACTGCATAAACAAGGCCAATTTAGTAGAAGGCATAGCATCATAGATGCAAGTAAATTTCTTCGAGAGCCACACTTTCTTCATATCGGAAAAAGTTGTAGAGTCACACTAGCATAACCAAAACAGTTGAAACGATCAATCCGGAAATTCGAAAAACAACAAAACGGTCAACATATATAACTAGAGCAGCATTTACCTTAACAAAATCATGTATAAGATCATCAATGTCAAGCTTGAAGTGAGACAAACTCATTGAGAAATAGAGATTCTTCCAAACTTGCGCACACCGTGTCAAATTAGCTCTGTTACACCATATGAAATCAATATCACTGAAGGGGAAACGAAAGTAAGATTTTATAAGCCAAACAACAAAATTTTATTGAGCATCTTCTCGACCTCAGTTAAGTTTTGTTTACTAAATGTTTCTTGATAAACAGTTATGGATCCAGAATTTGCAGACAAAGGGTGCAGTATATATCTTCCTCGAAAACCTCTAAGCAAAGCTTTTTCTTATTACTTTTGCCCCGTAATATAGGAACATGAATGAGTTTTTAGTCTCAACAAATTTTTTATCCAGTTTAGTATTCCTACGGCTACAAGGCTACAGTTTTTTAGTTAATTAAGTTACTTTTGAAACACTAAAATACTGAGCCTTTTTTATTCACAATGCCATAAACAAAAAATACTAAGGCTTTTACTAGATTTTGAAATCAGTTAATCCTTAATGCCATATAAACTAAATACACCAAGCCTTTTGTTGATCATATCTACAAAACGACACAATCTATTAAAGCCATCTGGTAAAACACTAAAGTCAGTTAAACAATTAGTTGTATAAAGTCATACGAATCAGATTTAAATAATGCTCGACACACAGTTGACATTATCAACCGTAATAATCATCTTTAAAAGAAAGCTGAACAAGAAAATCCCACTGTTAACTCGGGTGCAAAAAATCTAATTGTATTTGATATATCTGAAATCGAATAGTTATACAAATAGTCGAGTTTCCACTCTTTAGTAATAACCTCCTAATTGTTAAAATAGTCGGGTCCTAAGTGTTGAGACTAACCTCTATTTAGTAATAACCTCCAAATTGTTATACAAATAGTCGGGACCCGAGTGTATTACTATATACAGGTTTTACTATAACAAGATTTGATCTCAGCTTGCATTTACTTTTTGCGTTCAAAACATAAGTATATCGATGACAATCCCCAATTTAATTTCATCAAAGAGTTGTTCAGTTTCAATTAACAATAAACCTAATCTACATAATATTAACTTAAAAAAACTAAAGAAGACGAGACTCGAAGATTGCCTACCTTCACCGGAGAAACGGGTGAGACGGCGGAGGAAGATCGGAGTCCAGCGATGGAATCGGAGACGGTTAGAGAGATTTTATTATATATGTATATATTTCGGCAAGCCAAAGCATGAAAACGAAACCGTTTTAGATGGTGGGCTAGATTAAATTTCGATGGGCTTTTATAACCCACCCTATATATCTTAGGGTTAATTACATAGTAGTCAAGGTATTTAGTAATATATACAATTAAATCATCCTATTAATTAGGATTCTAGATATGTCAAGAGAGACACAATTATTAATTCTTTATGTCACCAAAGGAAACATCCCCAAAGAAATAGGAATTTCAGAGAAAATATAGGAATTAATAATTAAAAAAGTATGAATTTATATACAGTAAGCTCTTTAAAAAAAAACTGAAAGATCCACGTTCATTTTCTTCTTCTTCTTCTTCTTCTTCTTCTTTGAACTATGATTTGGTTCTCAAAATTTCAGATTTTCACATTGAAACATAAACCAATCAAAAACTTCATGATTTTCAGTTATCTCGTCATCTCCAAGTTACAATAACATCAAAAGAGGTAAATTCATACCGGCGTAATCTACAAATCTCAGTTTATGAAGGCAAACCCCAATCTTTTAGTGCATTCTTGAAATAAAAAGGTAAAATTGGTTATCGTTCAACATTAATCAAGAACAAAATTAGAAGAGATTTTAGTTCTGGAAGTTTTTCAACTAGAGAGAGAGGTAGACTGAAAGAGAAATAAGTAGTTAGTGAAATAGATTTCTATATTTTAATTAAATAATTAATTACAGTTATTTTTTAAAAATAAAATACTAATATTTAAAATCTAAAATCAGTTATAATTAATAAAACAACTAATAAACTGCCTAATATGATAAAAAGCATTATAGAATTTCATGTTTTGATAAGAAGAGTATTAGAAAGTAATAACGTGATGAAAACCATAAAATTGGTTGAAGTATTTGTAAATCATTTACAAAGTATGATTATTGCCGTAATTTCCACTCTTAAGGTTAATTACTAACTGGTCCCCTATAGTAATATTGACTTGCATGCTAGTTAGTGTTTGTGGTTTTTCTTACGCCTAAACTATACTCGGCTCGTTAAATTTGTCAATTTTGATAATTTTCCCTCCAAATTTAAGAGATGACATATTAGCCCTGAATTTATTTAAAATGTATCAATTGGGTCTTTATTTTGAGTAATTATTTAAGAGATGACATAATAATTTCATAAAATTAGAGATTCTCTTCTCTTCTCTTCTCTCCACTTACTTTTTAAATTAGGGAAACTTTTCCGGAGTCTTCTGTATTTTCTTTTAAAGACATACAATTGGAGACTCGGAATTTATTTATTTTTTACAACGGAAACTATCACAATCACAATTTGTTAATTGGTGCATTTTCTTACTTCAATAAAAAAAAATTAAAATTTACAAAAATGAAATCAAGCAAAGACAACTAACTTGAGGCCTCCAAAATAACTCAAAATGCATCTAAATACAAGATATTTTAGGTTCAATTACCATACTCCTTGCACTAGCTTGAATAAGTCTCAAGATTTCTTTAGAAAAACATATGCACATATAACTATCTAAATTAGAAATGAACCCAAGCTAATCCAGTATTTGATAGACTTGGTAATTTTTAACAGTGAATTCTAGCCCAAACATTATCAATTAAGACTATAAATTGTTAGTCCATACAAAATAAACACCACATATCTTCCATAAAGCGCTATCTCTCCATCCTTTGTCATTTCGATCAATCATTACAAATAAAATCTAAACATACTGCATCCACTCCTTGGCACAAACTATAGCTTCAACAGTCTCCAGCCTCAAAGAACTCCGATACTCATCCAACTCTTTCATCTTTGTATCAAACACAGACTCCGGAGAGTAGCTGTGGATACTGGAATGGTTAAAATATCACGAGCCATTTTTGACAGAGTCGGGTATTTCAACTTGTTCAGCTTCCACCAACCTAGCACATAAAATTCGTGCGAACGGGATAACAAAGACTCTTCCAAATATTGTTCAAGCTATGACTTCATCTGCTGTGTAGCTGTCATCATAATATAAACATCAAAATCTGTGAGCCCGTTATCCGAAAGAAGAGACCCCTGGTGGTCCTCAACCTTAATATGTTCATGACCTTCTTCAGCGTAAGTTGGAGTTAGAGGCAAGGGAAGTGCCACATATTCTAAAAACAGCTCCTGGATCCATCTTGAACTATCTTGATATAAGCTCCTGCTTCTTCACCGTACATTTTAGCGAAACTAAACTCAACTAGCTTCATCTTGAACCTGCGGATCCATGACCACAGCAATTGCTAAAACCAGGCTGGTACCCCTCCAGTATTTGACAATCTTTCCTTGCATTGCTTTAGTAACCGGGCTGATGAAAATGGATCATCATTTGTAGTTGCACGAGCCAAGTCAGTTTGGATCTTCCATACTTCGTGGAAGAACATGGCAACTGTTGGGTCCATAGTGGATGTGAGTAGATTAGCCGCATCATATAGAGGTTTTAAACAGCTACATATAGTCTCAGCTTGCTTCAATTCCAACATAGTTGGAGCTTCCTTGTAATCCGGGTCGGAGGTATCCAAACACTAGAATACTTCTTTCAATTCTGAGGCAGCCACGAGGATCTGGTATGTGGAGTTCCATTGAGTTTGATCATCAATAAAAAGGCTTTTTTCACTTGGGACTTGAAGCTGTTGCTTAAGCTCTACAAACTTTTCCTCATGGGACTCGGAAGTTTTCACATACTTTACACTGTCACGGATTTTCTTGACTATTTCCTGCCCACCCATAACAAATCCTTGGCAATGCTGCTTAAAGTACGAGCAATGCAGTTCCCGATCAAAAACTGACCGTTAAGAATATGGGGATTTTTTAAGCAAAGTAGGGATCTAAGATTTTCAAGACCTGGTTCACCTACGGGATGATTGTAAGTGACAGAAAAAAGTTTCCCCTCCAAACTCCAATCCGAAAGGCAACAAGCCACAGCATGGCTAAGGGCACTATCGGAATCCGGATATTGCTCCATCACCACGTTGAGGACCCGCTTATGTGGCTTCCAATCAGCTATATGCAAAAGTTTGCTTGCATTGGTTACAGCATGCGCGTCTACATCCCTCACTGACATTTTCTATGGTGAAGTGATCCCACACCATTGACTTCTTCTTCCTTCTTTTGTTAGGTTGTGATTCTGGATAAACCACCATTGCATTGTTTTCTTCAGGTGTTGCCATCTTGGATCAAAAAATTGAAGTCCTAAATTCAGAAAGTCAAGAGCTTTATTACACTTTGACCAAGGCATAAAAAGATTACAAAGAGGTAATGGATAACCAAAAATTTGATGCTTAAAGATTTAAGTACGAGACTTAAGTTTTCTTCTTGCAACAAAATATGTATCTAGGGATGATATTCAATACACAGAACCAAGATAATAAACAAGGCCAGTAAAGGATGGAATACCTCTAAGCATATCAACTGGACATAACAAGACAATTTTAAGCACAAACTACTTGGGGATCACCAAACAACAACAAAATAGAATGAGATTCTCACAAATTTCCATCATTATCTACCAGGGGAATTAGATGAAAGTTTCCTATTTATAGCTCTTAACATCTTACACAATCTCCCTTAATCCTACTACTTCCCACAGCATGCTTCAAAATTGTTCATGATAACATTAAATCGCAATTTATATGATGCAAAATTTCTACCAACTAAAAATCCAAACTTGGCTTTTATGATGATGGGAAAGGACTTAAATTTCCTAACCCAGCTGCCTATTAGTCCAAAAATAATACAGCAGATAGCATAGAAGACATATTAGACATTTAGGGTCTAATGAATGGTTTGTGCCTCATCTACAACCAAACCCCCCCAATTCAACAGGTTACCCAACACGTATATTTACTAAGATATTTTAACAAGCAGACAAATTTTGAAGAATAAACTGAATATTTTCGCTGACGCGGCCTTAATATTAACGGTACAATAGATGGTTCATGTTAGCTGACCCCAAATCACTTAAAGACTAAGGCTGTTGTTGTTATAGTAAACTCAATATCTACACCAGTACAAAGCTCTAGTGCTAGTAACAGTGGTGACATCAAAGCATCATAGAAGAGATCGTATAAACTAGCTCCACATAATTAGGCCCAACCAATCAGAAGAAAAAACAGTAACAAATCCTTGAAGGAAATTGACCATGCAACAGATTATACGACTGATGGGCCCAATTTTATGGGCCCCCAAACCCACCATTCTGAGTGTGTGTATATATATATATGTGTACCTGCTACCTCAATAATTCACCAATTTAACAATACAATAACGGCAACGAACTGAGAAAAATTAAAATAAAAAAACAAAGTGGTGATCATTCGTGAAAGATGAATTGCATATCAACAAGCAATAATTCCTTAAAAGCAATGAAGGAATTAATAATCATAAACACATGAGTAATTTGAAAGAAGAAAATCGAAATCGGAATTGGGGAAAAAACAAGAAGTAAAAATTAGAGTTAGGGTTAGAGTTAGGGTTAATACCGATCGAGAAGAGAGGTAATGATGAGAGAAGGTCGGAAAGAGAGAAGAGATTTGGGCTTGGAAGATCTAGTCTAGTCTAGTAGGTTTGGTTTGGGGTGCCTATATTTGGACCTGATGGACCATAAAGCCCACGCTTCTTTCTTTCTTTTCCCTTCCCTATGTTTTTCCTTTAATCTCGCACGTGTCAACATCACCAAAGCATGTCAACTTGTGACATTTCAAAAAAAAAAAATTGAATCAAATAGTGATATTGCAATTATAATAAAATTTAAAATGGTAAAAATGATTTCCTTTTGGATTTAGTAGTTCAATTTTCTGCTAGTTGTTATGCGTCTACACCTATTACGTTATAGACTTTTTGTTGAAGGATGTTAATGAGAAATGTGAGTTTGGGACAACTTTTGGTCGCGATGTTCTAGTGGTTGCTTCTGTTCGACCAACGGAATTTGCTTGATGCCAATAATGGTTCAATTGTTTTTTATGCAGATTCATCGCTGGAAAACGTTTTGTCTTTCAGAAAAGTTATGAATTGGATAAAAGATGTTTTTTCTACAAATCTAATGTTAGAGGAAGGTTTATCGTTCCAAAAAGTTTTGACATGGCTTAAAGATGATCGGTGGCAAATGGTTTGAGTTGATTCAGTTTTATTAGTTGTGGTTCAATCAATGGCGAGTCCGTTAGAGGTTCTTTCACCTTGTAACACTAGTGGAAAATTGGCTTTTGGCTATGGCTCATTAGCAACGGTTCTATAAGTTAAACCGTAGCCAAAGGGTAATGGCTTCGGTTCAGGAACAAAAACCGACACCTAAAGGGAAATTGTTTGGTTCGGTTCATCAATATAACGACTTGAAATATCTCTCACGGTTAGTTATCGCTTCGGTTTGACCCAAAACCATTGCGATTGCTTATTTTTTGGATTGGCTAATATTAAAACCGAACCTAGTAATTATCATTATTTTATTAATATTTAAACTAATGGGGCTAGAAATAAAACCGTGCTTGGAAAGGAATTAATTTGCGCGGTTATTGAAAGACCGACCTTATTCCACCTCTCTTTTATATATCAGCAGAATAAAATTGTAAGTAATTAGTTTGATATGCACTAATTTCTTCTCCTCTCATCCTCTGCAAAATCGTAGACGTGATACAGTAGTTGAAGTTACACATTCAGTGATTAATTTTTTGTTCAATTGATTAATTTCACTCTTCCAAGTAAGTATGCTAATTTTTTGGTGTGTGTATACTCGGTGGATAAACCAGTGCTAACTTTTTGGTGTGTTTATACTCAGTGGATAAACCAGTTCAATTTGGTCATTCAGTGTTCATACATGATATGTGCTTGAATTTCTTTGTGTATAATAATTGGGAATTGGAGAAATTGGTTCAATTTGGTATTTGTTGCCTTCAATCCTTATTAATCTTTTCAACTGAAGCTTGTGTATTGATCGGTGTCCTTACTTTTGGCTAGTGATGAAACCCTTACTTATACTCGTCGACCTCTCTAATCAGCTGTGGTGCCTTTCTTAAAGCAAATTTGGATAGATAATTGTCTACATTTAAGATCGGTTTTAAGATTCGTTGCATTACAAGAATAGGTAACATGTGAGTTTATTGGATTATTGCTTTAGGAATTTTAGTTCTCTTTATTCCTCATAATCGTTTGATTTTTAGAAGTTAAGTAGCGCAATTCAGTTCATAGTTTGAGAAACTATAAATCTCTGGTACACCCGCACAACCCGCTGAAAAGAACCTAAATATTTATATTAATTTATTTTTATTAATTATTAAATAATTAATATTTAACTATTTACATAATTAAGATTTCAATATTGAATTTCTTTATTTTTTGATATTTTTCTGTTCTTTTTATTTTGGATTAAACACTTTTTTGCCCCCTGTGGTATCCAAAATGTTGTCATTTGCCTCCTGTGGTATTATTTTGTCACATTTGCCCCCTGCGGTATTCTAATTCGTCACTTTTGGTCCTTCATCAAATGAAAATATAGCAATTCTGACACGTATTGTCACGTGCCACTATTTTGACATATGAACATGTCACTTGACCTGTTGAATTCTAACAAAAGTCTAAGTGTATTTTCAATTGACGTCTCTATTTGTTTAAGATTTATTGCAAATTATCAAAAAAATAAATCAAATTGAGTTGTTACGTAGTATGTCCACTTGTCAAACAATGACATGTGGCAATAGATAGCAAATATTTTATCTTTCCATTCATTCAAGGGCTAAATGTGACGAATTAGGATACCACAGGGGGCAAATATAACAAAATAATACCACAGGGGGCAAATGCCAACATTTTGGATACCACAAGGGGCAAACAGGTGTTTAAGCCTTTTCTTTTTAATGAGTAATAATTGATCTAAACATACGTGAATTAGTCCCATAATTGGTAGCGTCATATTAGTTTGGATTTTTCGATTATTCCCGACCCCTATAATGAAATCGAATTGAGTACATATAACATATAAATTGGATTTATATTTGTCATTCCCATTCAATTGGTGAGTGACTCTCCAAATTAATTTGGAGAGTCACCATTAGATCAACTTTTTTTTTAATCTAATGGTGATTTCTCTTTAATTATAGATCATTAGATTGAAAAAGGAGTTGATCTAATGGTGACTCTTCAAATTAATTTGGAGAGTCACTCACCAATTGAATAGGACTCTTATATTTGTACCATACAATATGAATTTAATTGCAAAGTATCCTTTTTTTTTATTTGAAAAGCATCTTTTTTCTTGGCTCTGATTTTGTCTAATCTCCCAATTTCAAATTTCACACTAAAGTTTATATTCTATGCATTTCATTACCATGGAAAGAGGCTAATATATCCAAATATTAAAAAAATAAAAATTAAATAAAAATTAAGGATCCTACTTTCATTATAGAATTATTATTTTTTTAAGATTTTTGTTGAAGAGAATAGAAACCCTAAACAAAAGAATTTTGTAGAATATTCTATTTATTTATATATTGGGACTTATCTTCTTTTTCCCAATCCCATTTTTTCATTTTCCAATAAGATTCTATCATTACAAAAGGAGTTTAGAAAGAAATTCTCCTTTAATTTCTATTGTTTGGTTGTAATCAATGTACACGAAAAAGAAAGGTGGTTACATGATACATCTCAGATGATTTAGTTTTACAGAAAAGAAAGAATATGAGAAGTTTTTAGAGAAAAGAAAGAGTATGAGAAATTGAAAAAAGTCAAAAAAATTTCAATTGAATCAAGAATCTGTTTTTAAATTTGGTATGGATAAAGGAACCTTTTATGTTATACTATTGAAATCTCGACAATAAATCGATTTGATAGCTCAAATATTGTTATTCATGATATTGATCGGATTCAATATCATCGAAATGGGAATCCATCCCATTAAATTTAGAAGCGAAAGACTTAGTATCTCGTATGAGATTAAATCTCGAGTATTTGCAAAGTAAAGAAAAGAAAACGATCAGATTATGGAAGTAAATATTCTAAATAAATTAATTATTCGGTTAAATAAATAGTTATAGAAGCAATTGGATAATATGGATTGAATTGAAGTCGATTTAACACATAAAATTGCTTAACAATTATAAGGACCAAACTGGTAATTAACCAATTTAACTTGAAACTATAGAAGTCTCGTCTAATTATATCATAATCAATTAATCACAAGAAAACTAAAAGCCTTAACCCCTCTTAAAGGACTCCTAATCAGCCTAACCCGACGATATATGTCGATTGCTTGTTTGTATTTTGTTTCGAGCAAATGGAGTGTTTGTAACTCGTTGCATGTGTGGAAATAGAGAAAGACTGCCAATTGTGATCCCATTTGATCCCGAAAACAACTTCAGCAATCCACGACAAAAGATATTTGTTGTCTATAAATTTTTAAATGCTTGATAGTTTAGTGATATGTTTGATTATGTTTCTGCCCTATTTGATAACTGAACCGTTAGAAATCCCACTATTTTTTGTGGTTGTTCGGTATACATGAATTTATATAGGCAATATAAATTCCCATGATTTTATGATTTGACTAGTTGTTTGATTGATAGGAAGTTGAGAAAATGGGGGAATTCAAAATTCCTTGGAAAATTGAAATTCCCACATAATGTGGAAAATTAATCACCCACCCTCCTTAGTCATTCAAAATTCATGGAAATTGCAAATTCTTTAATGTCAACCAAACACATTAAAGCTATTTCATTGGAATTACATTAGGAAAATAATTTCCTATGAAATGGAACTCCCCACAGGAATTAAACTCCCATGTATAACAAACGATCTCTTAAGATGTGAATGATCGATCATTGAGAATCCAATAATTGTTTTCAATAGTTTGAGATTTATATTTTAACTAGGATATAATAATTATCTAAAAATACCATACTAGTATTTTATTAGCTGATTACAACGTAACATATTAAATTTACAATTAAATCCTTCACCATCAAAATTATGATCGAACTTTATCTCTCTCATAAATTAAAAAGAACTATTAAGAAATGAAAAATCCTTAAAAAAGAATCGAGATAAAATCAACCATATCAAATCAAATTTGAAACAAATTAATCTTATCTAACTATAACCAAATGTTGATAAATTTCAACATAGTCTTACCGAAACAAATTTTATTTAACTTTCCTAAATATGTGAAGAAAAATTTAAAGTAAAAAAAATTTCAAAAAAAAAGGAAATCCACTAGTGATAGAGGTACATGAAGATGAAGATGATGATATACAAAACGCAGAGTATTGTCGTATAATGAAAATACATAACATTACATAAGCTTACTCTATCTTTTTCCAACTGTGGCCGGTTTTTCGGCCGTACCTACTTTGTACAGTAACTTTCGTCCGTATAATAGACAAATTGAACCCCACTCGCTTCAACTGCGCGTGGGATCTACTTACTTTTCTTTGGAATACATAGACAAATATTAAATGGGTCCCATGTGTGTGTCCCAAATTGGGTAACCGGCACCGTCAGATGCGGAAGCTTGCATCAGAGCCGCACAAATTTTTATGTAACTTTCTATTCTTTTCTTTCACTAAAATTCAATTAATCAAAAACTAGGAGACTAGACTACTTTTACGGATTTGTTTATTTATAAGTCATTTTTATATTAGATCATAATCAATTACTTCTAGATATACATTATTAATTTTTATTTACAACAAAACTAAACACGTTTCTGCTAAATAATTCGATAAAGGAGCCTAAATAAAGTATTTTTAATTACAAGTTTAAATTAGGTTGTTTCTTTTATGAGGAAACTAAAATTAGTTTTGATATGGTGTTGAAAAATTAATATATTATTTTAATTATCAACCTTTTACTAATATATTATTTTTATGTCTTTCAAAAAAACATAGTATTAATATAAGTTAAATTATAATATTCATTTTTTTAAAAAAATTATAATATTGAGACATTATTAATATTTTCTAATAATTTAAATGAAAGTGACTCGTACTGATCTCATATGGAATTTTAAAAACTACAATTAGACAGAATTATTAAGTCTATTTAGATGTTCAAAATCTTACTTATTTATAAAATTTATCAACTGTTTGACTAGCGTGACAAATTTTTTTAAATGAACTAGTGCAAATCTTTTACTACATTAATATTTCCAACTTGATTTTCTTTATATACAAAAATTCAAGTCATGAATAATTTAATTATCCGTTTAGCTTAGCTCTTGTCACATCTTATTTGGATTTGATTCTCACTACTGTAATTAGAGCTTAACAAGGAACTTATATTATTTTTTTTATTATTTTTTATCCATTTAAAAACAAAATTTCATACACAATTTTTATAAATTTTTCAACATTATTCAATAATAAAGTGCTCAAGTCCCCACAACCTCATCCTAAATACATCTCTATATGTAAGTAGATGTAATATAACTCTACTCTTACATTTTTTATAACCTTAAAATTGGGTCTCATTTGAACTATAGTTATTTCTCCTTTCCTAACTTTTTTAATTGGTAATAATTCAAGCACTCGATTCGAAATTATTTACATGCTCTCTTCTAATTAAAATTTTATACAAGAAATCTAACACGAGCCCTAGTTTAAGTGACTGAAGTCCAAGTGTTTTTTAAAAAATTGCCATTTACTTAAATGAAATAGTAATTAATAAGAAGATTGTATTGTTGGTAGATAGGGTAAATAATAAAAATAGGATTAACACAAAGTCAGCTTTTTGTTAATTAAAAAAGAAAGAAGAGAAGAGAAGAAGGCGGGTGGGGTAGTTGAGTAATGTTAGGCCCAATATTCTTCTTGGGATTGGTGGTAAAAAGACCTCATTTCCCCCTATAAATACCCTCTTTCTCCTCTTCTTATATCTTATCATTTGCGCCCTACTTCTCTTCCTTCCTTCCCATCTCTTCCTTTCTAGGGTTTCACTTTCCTAGATTTCACTTACTTCACTTCACTTCAACCTTCTATTTTTTTATTAATGACCCTCCTTGTATTCTTCCACAGCTTTCTTGAACTGCATCGACCCGTCTCGATCTTTCTTGATTAGCTTCTCATTCTTTGCGGTTCAATAAAGCTGTGGGAAGATACAATCAGGTTCAACAACGTAACGTTCCAAACAACCTTCCCGATATGGATCCCGATCCAGATTTCAATTCTGATTCCGATTCGATTTTGGTATCTTTCTACTCACTCCTTACTATTTATTTCTTGTTTTTTGATTCCATCAGTTAATGGATCTCCTTTTCTTTTATGATTTTGATCTTATTTTTCTTCATACTTAATTTTATTCCTTATGTACTGTTTTTTTTATTTGTAATCAGCATTTATGCATTTAAATGTTCACTAACATTTGCAGGGATGTAAAGAAAATGAATATCTTATCCGTATTATGTGATCTATATATTTATTTCATACAGTATAAACGACACTATCGTACGCCCCAGGTCACGAAGCATTACCCAGTTGAACCCTCTCTGAGATGTTTTGGAACATCCACAATTATGTTAATTTGGGTCATATCAAGCTACCAATTGTGTTTATTGTCGAAAAAAAAAGCTACCAATTGTGTTGTCGTGTTAGAAATTGACAGCAGTACAAGTCGGATCCATAATTGAATGGATGAGGGAGCCATAAAAGAAGATTCTAGGGAATGATTTTGTATTTATGGGGATGAAAGAAATGGTGTGGGTTGAACTCAGAATTTGGTTCCATTGTCATTTCTTAGTAAGGAGTTTGTATTTTTCTTAGATTTTCTTTTTGGTTGTATATATAAAGCTTTATGGTGACCCATGTGGAGGTTTCAATTTTTCGGTTGGATTAATTTTGAGCTACAAAAAAGCTATAATAATATCATATAGTATTAATTTGATCCATCCATCTATCTGTATCTACATCTTGTCGGCTGTTTTTTACAGTCTTTTCGCTTCACATTCCATCTGATCTATCAAATATGCTCTTCTTCATAATCTTATAATGTTTTTGTATGTATATTAATCTTGATTACTGCAATAATTTAAACCAAATTAGCCAAGTGTAACCACTTACCTATCATCCTGTGACGGATTTTAGAACTTAGTAACATGGGTGCTTTTTTTTATGCTAAATTTAGAATTTTTGCTGTTTTTGCATATAAAACTAAAATACCATACACCGTTTTTATAGATTTTTCAACATTATTCAACGATCAACTAGCTCTCCTAGATCCATCCTGCTATCATCTATCTGTGTTGTTGGTATGCAGATTGTATATAGAATATAAATGGACCCCAAACGGCTTTTTTTTTTTTTTATTATAGTCCACATATAAAGCCTATTGAATTGCTATATAGTTAGGTGAAGCTTTAATTAAAGGGATCCAAAATTAGCTGTGAAAGAGAACAATTTTGATTAATTTCAACAATGTAATGATTAATTAGTTTAAAGGGGAATTAGGGTTTCTTTTTGAAATTTAGGGTAATTTTCTTGGTTGATTAGAGACAGAGGTAAAGACAAGAAATGTGGGGAAGAAAAGGTTTTCTAGATGAGCTAAAGAAAAAACATATTGTCTTGTCTTGTTAGGGCTGAAATGTTTTCTTTCTGGATTGTGGAAAAATTTGTATATTTTTTTTCTTTGTGTGAAAGAGTGAGTGGACTCTTTGATCAAAATAAATACATTCATAAAATTACAATTTCTTGTACCAAAAAATGTGTTGGTGTTTGCCCACTTGGACATACATATATTTAATTGAGAGACTTTTTTGACTCATTTTCCTAAACAACAAATTTTGTGAAAGCCTATGAGGTAAGTGTTTAGTGGAATTATTTATACTTAATGGTGAATACTCTGTTAACAACTTATCATGTTAGATAAAACTGAAAATGAGACATTGAATAATACCACTCCAACTTAAGTTATATGTCGTTTAAGACTAAATCATTTGATGAATTAAGGTTGTTAAGGTTTAAAAATTTCATTGCTTGTTACTAACCTCTTTTTTAACGATTGATGAAGTAGAGAAAGAATAAGCTAAAAATTTATTAAATAGCTGTAAAATGACTTATTTATGAGAAATTTTGTCTTTCTTAATAATGACATATAATTCAGAATGAAATCAAACGTAAAAACATGTTATTCAACAAATCTAAAAATTGATAAACACTTAATGATTTATCCGTTTTAAGTTCTAAAACTAGTTGAACGAACAAATATGTAGTGTACGATATCATGATTCGAAAACAACTATCTATCATTCGCAAAAAGAATGTGTAACTTTAACTTTAATGAAATTCAGAGTAGAACGGTCCGACAGATGGAAATAACTTTGTGTCACACACAAAAAGTAATATATCTAGCTCTTTTTCTTTTCTTTTACTTTTGAAAAAGAAAATAAATATAAATGTGAAGGATTTTGGAGAGATTCACGGGCTAGCTATTTTGAATCCATCCAATTAAATATGTCACCTCTTTTTCACATATCATACTAATTTAAATGAATAAATAAATGTGACACATCCGTTTGCCAACTAATAGAAATGCATATCGATTTGCCCTAATTCTCTATTTTTTTTCCTGCTTTTAAAATCTTTCAATTACAATATTACCAAATAAAAAACTTTGCTTTACAGTTTTGATTGATTAATTACTTTATACTGTGATGTTGATTAGTTCCACTAATCTTGCATACTTAAAGCAAAACCATTAATTAGTTTTAAGTCAAAAAGTTATGATCTGTTTGTCTGATTTAATTTAATTAATAGAAGAGAAAGTTAATTAATATTGGGAAAAGCTTAGATTTTCTTGTGCTTTGTGAACGTGAAAACAGAGAAATGGGTAAAAAAGTTTAGATCATACTAGACAAGAAAATAAAATAATTGAATTAAAATATTATGGCACATCTGTTTGGTTGGGTTAGTGCTGTAACATTTTGTCTTATTGATTTATATTATTTGATCTGATCTGTTAATTATTCCCATTATTTATAGTCTTAAATCAGCTTTATTATCTGTTCTTTGGGACAACAATGGCTATAAAGTGGACTTACATTACATATTTGCTATTTTAATTAAGGCCAGGCAACTAATCATGCACTGCATATTAATATATCCTACTTCGAAACAGTTTGGAATATGAGAAATGGGAAGAAGAAGTTGTCATGGAGAAAGTGATGTGTAGGGGAGAACACCGAAAAATCGAAGAGCGTTATATTATAGAAGTCCTCAAAATCAAAAAATAAGTTACGCATTTATTTATTGTATTGAAAGTTTGGACTATTTTAATAAGTAAATAGCAATATCGGCATTTTTAGATAACTTGTGGCAATAAATTACTTTAAAAGTTACAAATTTCCATTTTTTTTAAAACAATTTTTCAGCATTTTTAAAAACAGTTTTGCACTTACTAAAAACTGCACTGCTTTTAATTGGAAAAATTTGTGAAAACTACTTTTAAATTTTAAATTGGAGGAAAGCAATGAGAAGATGGACTTTAAATAATTCTATATTTTGATTTATTTCTAAATTATTCTTCTTATTCCCTCAAACACATGCTAAGTACAGCTTAGTTTCAATTTATTATTATATATTAATTCATGTATTTTTAATTTTAGTAGAAATCATATACATTTATATATATATAAAAATAAAATTAAAGATTGTACTTGTTGATGTGAGATGGAAGTGAGGATTGGAACAGAGATATATATTAATTTCGCTGTCTTTGAACATGCTTAATTATTTGTTCATTTAACTTGTTCTTTTCTGCTTTAAAAAAGAATAATATAGAATATTTTCTAGGGGAATATTGAATGTATAGGATAAATGAGATGTAACACCTTCATCAAGTAACATGTAGATGTATATTGCCCGCATTTTGTCCCAAAATTTTTTTATACACTATTACGGTTTTAAAACACATTTACATTTATATGAAGTCGGACATTTTGGATATTAAAACACATCAATGTGATAACACATGTTGCTCGTACATCTCATCTATACTCTATTTTTGATACAGATTCCGTTATTTTTATGCCCTTTTTTAGCATATTATCAGAGACTAATATAAAAAGTGTTGTTGTTTTTAATTACTAGTTTAGCTTTTTAGTTCAAACAGTTTCTTGACAAGATATTAGAGCTTATGCGATCGAAATGTTCTGAGTTCGAGTCCTGACAACCCAAGGGGTATTAGCACGCGTTAGGATGTTTGTCCAACACTGATATAAAAGATGTTGTTCACCCTTAATTATCAACTTAACTTTTTAGTTCAATCGGTTCCTTAACATTTATGTCTTTTACGTCGTCGCCAGTCCACAAAACCATGTCGATACATGAAGAGTTCCAAAATTGTTGAACTTGATCTTTTTTGTTTCTTTTTGTTATATGATGAAAACCGAAAAGTAAAGAAAAACAAAGCAGCTAAGCACAAAGCTTCAATGCATGTTGCTAGAGCCTCACAAGGAAATTCTGAAAGTTTGCGTGTACGCGGCACATTAAACTTATGATGATTCAAAGAAGCATATTAGACGTATGATGATTTAAAGGAAAAATTGTTACGACAGACATTCGATGATTAGATGAGTAGAGTTGGCATTATTGTGTAGAAATTGGAAGATTCCTTTCATGTGACGAATGAATGAAAGAAACACACATAAAAATTACATATATTATATATAAAAATTACCATATAGTATATTAGGGTACAATGATATGCATGGATTTGAGGGTCACAAAAGTTTGGCTTTAGTTATATACATATAGTTTTGAACTCTCACATCAAATAAAAGAGAGAAAGACCCTTTGGCATATTATACTATAGTGTAATGTAACTTGAGAAAATTGAATTTAAATTAAATATTTATGATACAACAAAAATAATATATAGTTTTAAAAAAATAAAATTAATTGATGAAAAGCGACTTCACTCATTTCCAATTCCCCACCACATGGACGACCCAATATTATTGCTTGTCTCTGCCATTTCCCTTTCATTTCTCCATAATTTCCAGCCAGTACATTTTTAGCTACTTGCTGCTATTTTATCATATTCTTTTTCAATTTACATCCATTCCTTTCTGCTATATATACAATATATATAATTCCAATTATCGAAACTTCAGTAAACATGATAAATATAATCATATGTTCTTCAAATTCTTTTTTAATTGTAAGATATGATCAATCTAACAATCTTATGTCCAGAAATTTATATGTCTTCTCTTCTCCTACCTGAAAAATGAGCCAACCGTTTATTTCCTATGTATTTTCAAAATTACTTATCAGAAGATTTCAGGTGTACATTAATACTAGCAGAAGATTTTAATTTCTTCCTAGTGTTAGAGATTGATATATAAATTATAACTGAGTCTTAAATTTCAGTTCAAGTTTTAAGTTAAATCTATTAGACAACATGGTATTAGAGATTCCCGATCGAAAGGTCCCAAGTTCGATTCCTAAAAACCCTATTTGTTGGTGAATTAAAAACACATAGCGGAATGATTCTATGTTATGTACGCTTCAAACTCAAAGTGGATTCGTGTGAAGGGGTATCAAAGATTAATACATAAAACATAACCGAGCCCTACTTATCAGCTCGAGCTTTTAGTTAAATATGTTAAACAACAACGAATGTTAATCTATATGGTTACTAAACGAGCAAAAGAAATAGACGTTGTTTGGCATTAATATATAAACTATAATTGAATTTTAACTATCAACTCGAACTTTTAGTTCAACTGATTCTTTAATATAGTATCAAAGCCTCTGCGATCAGTTAGTCCTGAAGTTGAATTCTGGCAAAACAATTTATCAGTGAATTAAAACCAAATGATAAAATGGACATATATTGTATATAAATTATAATTGAGCCTTAATTATCATCTCGAGCTTTTAGTTCTATAAGCTTCTTAAGAAACTTCATCACACTTCTTTATTTGATTTTACGTGCAAAGAAAACTCTCTCTCTCTTTTTTTTGTCGAATTATAATTCGACTAATTAGAAACTCTTTAGGAGAAAAGAATATCACATGACAACCACGCCTGATATGATTAGATCCGCGAGTGAGTCTTCTCCTAATTAACTAGTGTTACACAACTAGAATTGATGGTGTGGACAACCGTATATAGAACAAGGATTCAGATTATGTCACGTGTCAAAGTTCATTTAATCGGACATCAACTGGAGTATTGCAATTGTCAGATGAATAAACCTGAATCTCTTCTTTGAATGGTCGGGTCGCCATTTTCAGATATTCTTTTTCTTCTTTTTGGAAACAAAGCTTCTTCTATCTTTTAACTCTAAAGCATCATCACATAATCCATAGATAAGTTCTATAAAAATTACAGATATTGACTAGCTTCACTGTGTATAAACACATATACCTTCTGATTTATTTATTTTAATTAAAATTGGTTATTTTGTTGGTATGTATATGTAAGTATGTGTATATATAGGTATAGCTTAGCTAGGTTTGAAGGTACTGTAATACTATGTTGTGTCAAAAAGTGACTTCAATGGAGTAGACAATCTTCAGATGCAGATCACTGTTAATGCTTCTAATTTCAGTAAATTTAACACTATTTCTCTAATTTTTTACTGTGTGGATAACTTTTTTTTAACTGTAATCAATCAATAATGTTATGATAATTATTGTTGATTGTGGACCTATTTTGATCACCAATTTTAACATTTCTTTGGGTAGACATTTCTTCATGAACTTTCACTTCATATTATCTTAATTAGGGAAAGATTCCCTCTACAAAGCTCTCATTATTTTTATGTAATTATGCTTTTTCCTCTCCATCACCCACTTTTCCTATAAAACACCCCTAATTATATTTTTTTCTTGAACCTCCTACACACCACCCATATATTGCATCATCATAACACATTTAAATAATCAACTAATTATATCTTTTCCATATCTCATTTTAACTTATTTTTTTCAAAAATATTTGAAATACAATTACAGAAAACTATTTCCAAAGGAAAATCAACTAATTTTTATTAGTTATCATGCGACAAACAGTTGAACCAAATCATATCCATAATTCGTAATTAGGCATTTTACATGCTAACTCAAGTATTGAGGTTGAAGATTTTGATCGCCTCCCAATCATTTGGAAACTTATTATTTACCTCATCGATTTGCTTAAAGTGATATGTTGACTTCATGAAGTGAGTTTTTGACCTTGAACTTGTTTGTAGTGATTTATTAGCTTCCTAAAATAGGCTTAAATTGTACATATATACTTCAACTTGTGAAAATTCTCCTTCATTTTTTCATGTGAATTTGGAGAACCCATAGATCATTTAATCAATTTCAAAGAGTAAATAAGATATTTGCAAAGTACAAAAGGACAAATATTGACTTCTCTAGCAAAGTACATGGGATAAAAAATGTTGAACACACCATCATTAATAAATTAATATATACATACAAAAAATAAAAACAGTAAGTATAGGAAGTAAGGCAGTTAAAATAGCTGAAGCAATAAAGATTGTAACTAGTAATTTTTTTTTCACATTAGATGAAATCACCTAATGTAATAATATAATGTAGGTATAGCTAGAGGTTAGGTTGTGGGTAAAAGTGTAGTTAACCTAGCAAGGGTAATTATAGTATCAAAATTGGAAACAAATGTATAGCTACCTTGATTAATTATTACAACCAGTTTGGAAATAATGATAATAATAACATAACAACCTCTAAAAGGACTGATTGATTTGATTCTCATCAACAATGAATTTAGATAGCAGACAAGACACATTCCTAACAATAAATAAATAAATTGTTTCAAAAAAAATAAAATAAAAAAATGCATAGATACTATAGCCATCAATGGACAATTATGAGACATCAATTTGCAATTCTCAATTATGAGATATCAGTTTAAGTGCAATCATACTAATACTAATACACCGAATTTTATAAAAACTCTAAAATTAAATGTATTTAGGTGAAATTAGTACTAAGATGAGTAACTTCTTTAAAATTCTCATGTTTTACTCCCAAATTTTGAAACGTAACAGAATTTGAAAGTATTTAAAATGAAATAAGAAAATTAGTAATAATTCTCCTGATAATAATTAATAAAAAAGGGGTAAAAGAGAGAAGAATAATTGGGCTGGTTGGAGAGTTGAGATAAATCAGCTAGACAGCTAGGAAAATGTGAATTATGACATAATATATCATACTATATATATGTGACTCAACTACCACTGTGGAGATCCCACATGAATTTTAATAATAATAATAAGAATAATAAATTAAAAGAAAAGAAGTAGATGAAACGACACAGAATCAGATAATCAGAGATATGCAGGTAGGAGAAAGATGAAGGTAAAAATAAAAAAGAAAAGATAGAGGGAGGTTAAAAAGTGAGGTAAGAAAGTGACAAATTTAAAGCTTTTTTATCACGGAAATGTAGGAGATCTGATCATATATGTTATGTAAATGTTAAAAAAAAACAACAGCAGCAGCAGCAACAACTTTCATCATTCTGATTCTGAATTTCAATTTAATTAATTCTCTCTTCTTCCCCATTCTTATTTATTGCTCTCTCTCTCTCTCTTTATTACCACATTCACATTTCTTGCATGCTTTTTTCATTAATTATCCCACCAAAATTTGCAATTCTACAAATCAAATCATTTCTCCTTCATTTTGGAAATTCACTAATTTAGATTCTTAAAGAAAAAGGTTAGCACCCGTTCTGAACTGAACTGAATTGGATTAGTAACTAATGAATTTTGTTGAAGTGACTGAATTTTGATGAATTTAAGTAATAAAGAACATGCGTGGAAAAGAAAAGAGGGGGTGAGAATAGTTACCATGAAGAAGGTAGATGGTTGAATTGTTGTTGGTTGGAAGGAAGAATAAGAAAGAAAATCCTGAAAGTAGCCATGGTCTCCCACAGCTTTCTTGAGCTTCCAAGGACCTTTAAGAGAAAGAAAAGAAAAGAAAAGAAAGATGTAATAATTGTCTTGTTCTTGTTCTTGTTCTTGTTTTTCTTGTATAGATGTACAAGAAAGTTCAAGAAAGCTGTGGAATAGCATGGCCAGGACTTGATAATTCTTGAAATTGTTGCTATCTCAGATCTTGAATTCTTGGTTTTGTTTTCTTGACACTGAAAATATAGAGAGAAAGAGAAAGAGAGAGAGAAAGCCCATACAACACAATACAATACAAAAAAAGAAGAAGAGATGGACCACTCTAGCATTGCATATATATAATTCTTGAAAGCAGCTTTATAGAGGAAGAGAAGAGGAGATAGGGTTCACTTCACTCACCCACTGCGTATTTTACTCACTAAAGCCTTACTTTTCTTCTTAGTGCGCTGTGGGGTACACTCCACCCCCAAACATTCTCCTCCAATCATCCTTCTCCTTTCATTTCTTCCTTTGCCGATCCCAATCACCCATTTTCTATAATGCTTATATATATTCACCCAATCTTAGTAAATGTGAGAAAAATCGAACCCAATAAATAAAATACTACCAAATCAAACTATATCATACTCAGTTTTGTTCAAATCTTGTTTACTAAATACTTTACTTTCCAATGCGGTAACAGTCTTCTCTTATTATTCTAATTCATTCAATTTCTACCAACTATTGACCAATCTTCATATATATTAAAACATTTTTGGAACGACGGAACTAATAATCCATTTCAGTAAGATGATATGTGACATCAATTGATTGGAAAAGATCACTTTTAGTTCCAACTTATAGTAGAAAATTTCATAAAATTACATTTATAGTAATTGAATTATATATCAACAAAAGTAAAACAAGTTAAAATTGATCAAATTAGTATAACTTAAAATCTAAATCTAAAAATTTGTTTTAAGAATCAATAAAAATGACAACACAATTTACCTACATTGTTGACTTTTTTTTCTTTTTTAAGTTTTGATCTACCACCATAATTTATAATAAAATTGCTATACCTATTTAGAGTCACTAACTTTTTTTTTTGACGATCTTATTTTCCTTCAATATTTTCACTTAAATGTTAATGTAATTTTAAAGTTTTAAAACTTATATGTACATTAACTTAATGGGTACACACTCTAGAAAAATGTAAAGTTGTGCATGCTTTTGAATCTTACAATCAACAAAAGTGAATTTAAAATAAAAATAAAAGTTTCAACAAACAAAGTCTATATAGCTAGCTAGGTGTTAGTAATAATATTGTTATAATTGGTGTATGTTGTAGATGTATTTTATCTGTTGTACTCAAGTAATAGAGGAACGAACAAAATAATATCTTTAACTAAACGTTTCGCTATATACTTACGAAAAAATCTAGAGCACTCACAATCAACAAAAGTGAATTTAAAATAAAAATAAAGATTTCAACAGATAAAGTTTATATAGCTAGCTAGGTGTTAGTAATAATTTTGTTATAATTGGTGTATGTTGTGGATGTATTTTATCTGTTGTAGTCAAGTAATAGAGGAACGAACAAAATAATTAAATATTTTGCTACATACTTAAGAAAAAATCTAGAGTGCTCATTGAGTATGATATTCCTTAAAAATATAAAGCACTCGATGTGTTGATACATGAGTTATTTAATAAAAAGAACATAAAGCGAAATAAAAAAAAATAATTTCCAACTCTATTTATAACAATATAATGCATATATGGGTTGATACAAGACTATTTAGAGTATAATAAAAAAATCATAAAATTTTGTTTATAATTAAGGGACTACTGTACTTTGGAAGCTCTAGAATCTCTCATATCTACCTCATCCACTTACACTTACGTTGACTGTGGTCATATCTCAACTTTTATAGACAAAATTATTATGGTATTCTTCACAAAATTATACTTATTCAAGATAACATCTTGATTGAGAACATATCGGAATTTAGAGTATCATTTGAGTTTGAGTGTAGTGACGACTTCAAAATTTAATGGTAGATGACGTTTTCCAGTGATCAATTAGAGTTCTTTTTTTAAACCACATACCTCAATAAGGGTTTACAGATTGCCTATCAATAAGAGCTAAATTTTGAAGAAGCGGAGACTCGAACTTCAAACCTTTCAAGCAGAAGAATGAGTGCCTTACCACTAGACAAACTCTTATTAATGTTTTTTATTTCACAAAAATGTTAAATCTTTTTATAAGTTTTATAAATTTCCCCACGTATTAAGAGCTATGTATTTCAAAAAAACTTACAGTCCAAAAATAGGTCAAATTTAAAGTAAAATATGTTTAAGAAGGAAAAAGAAAAAATTCAATCTGAAATAAAACATTTTTCACACAAAGGTTAAGTATTGTGGTGTAGGCTATGGTGACTTTGTTTTTGAGTTACTTTGTTTGTACTTTGCTTTATTCACCATTAGATCACTTTTCACCCCATGATCTAATGGTGGACAAAACAAAGTAATGGTTACTTTGTCAAAAACAAAGTGACCATAGAATTTCCCGTAAAGTTTATGATATATTTTTTTCTTAAAATTAAACTAAGAATTAGAAAAACGAGAGGGAGCAAAATTACATGAACACCCCATCCCCATCCATCATCATCACATGGCGGCATGTGATATGATGAAAAATACATCGATCTCTCTCCCTTTTATTTTATTATTACTAGTAACTAAAGGGTATGGGTCGTTTATGGTCCCCCAATCTTTCTTTCTTCTACAATTTTAATCCAAATTTCCATTTTGTTTTATCATTATTTACGATTCCATCTTTTTCTTTACTTATTAAAGAATTATCATTTCATTCTAATTATCCTTCATTTTTAAATTAATCCTAATCGATGTAAGAAATTAATCCTAATCGATCCTTACAGCCAATTGCTAGACTGCTCCTTTTGCATATTTATTATGTTTATATAGATATATATTAAAACAAAAAATCAGATTCAAAATTAGTTTAATTCGTCCGTGCATTTTAGAACAGTTATAGGACAACATGATTCATGCCTATAGTAATTGATATTTGAACTTTTGGATTCCGGATGTGAATCTTTTGTGATCTTTTGGATGAGTGGAAAAATACTAAAATAGTATTAACCCTTCAATGGTGAAGTTAAATTGTATGTTAAAAATTTAATGATAAAATGAAGTGTGTAAGATTACTGTGTGACTCCTCATATTGGGCTTGGCCCATGTGAATTTTTCAAGGGAAAAAGGATCCATGCCTTGTAGGCTTTTATGTTGTCTATAGATTCTGGATTTGGAGGAATTACCAAACAAAAATTGGATTGGAAGAAAAACATTTGTTATAGTTCACCAAGAAGCTCCTTACATATATTTGGCTGTGCCTTAGATGGAGCTTGAACTCCCTCGACCGCTGCACATGCACCAAAGAAGTTTCATGTAAAAATATGTTGTCTTAGCCTTCTTTTATTAACTGAACATAAGTGCTATATAATTTACGGTGTAGTGAATTTTTATAAAATATGGGACAAGAAAGGTTTACTTTTTCTACATGAAAAAAAATATACCTTTCGACTACAAAACCATAATCTTTCGGACAAACTATATTCAAATTGGGTAAATTTACACACATTTGGTACATCTCGTTGCTCTTATAAACCGAAACAATATTGGTGAGCTAGTCTGTATAGTGAGCCGGTTGGAATAGTGAGCATCCTTAATGAAATTTACAAATAAAAACTTGTGAAGTTCTTTCTTCTTCGATTACATTTTGCTTGTTAGGTGCATGTGCAGGCTTCTTCTTATTGGTAGGGACGAAAGTTGGGTAAATATCCAAACAGTGAATAGCGTATGCTAGAGAGATTCCTATGATATCATTTGTAGACCAAGCGAAGACTGCTTCATTTTGGGAAAGGAGGCTATATGGTAGTTTGGAGGATTTTTTTAATTGTGTGGCCTTTAGGGATGCTGAAATCAACGACTTCCTCGACTTTGGCTTGGGTCATATCCATTTAAATCCCCTAATGGGAAATCGTTAAGCACGACGAGCTCAACAAGGGAGTATTGGATTTGTAGCGGATTTCTTGAGCGAGCTTGTGGTCCCTATGGATAATAATTGATTCCTTGTTGCTTTTGACCGAGATCAGGCTATGCCAATCAGCGTCTTCGATTTGATGATGAGTGCCTTACCCACGACGACATTGTAGTGCAATGGTGTGTCCATGACATCTCCGCCAGTCCCTTGTCTATAAAGGAGGTTAGAAGTGAGATCATGCCCAACACGGGTGGCAAGACCGACCGGGTGAAAGAAGCCCTCTCTCAGAATTTTTTTAGAGAATCACATTGCTTTTATAACATCATAAGATTGACTAAACTACATGTGTCGGCGAGGTTAATGTGAACATTGAAGGGTCCATCGGTCAGTAAGATGATTAGGGCTTCAGAATATATAGGTCAGAGTGGGGGTGAGATGGCCAAGGCTTCTCCCTTCCTTTTCTTATACCCGGTCTAAAGGGATCAATCAACAATGGCTTCATGAATGGCGTGGAATCCCCCTTAGTAGTGGCCGCTTTGCATTATCTTGCTTAGGGGAAGGCTCACTTGTTTTATTTGTCTGTTGCGTCGAGGAGGTGATCTTGGACTAACTAGTCAATCTTTATCTTCAAGCTGTGGCAACCCTTGGTCGTGTGTTCGAGCTTATTGCGGTGATTAGAGTATTGGGACATATCAAGGGTTGTCCACTGAGTACCGTTGTCCGGTGTATGAGATGGTCGGTTGGTGTGATTAAGTCTTGGCTACTGAGGAGCTAGCTTGGATTTGTTAGATTAGTGGATTTCTGCCCATCAGTTAGGACGACAGTTGTGACCATCATTTCTTGGCTTGTAGGAGTTAGAGAGCGAAATGATCTAACTTGGTCCTTGTTGTCATGTTGCCTCTGTGGCCGGCTCTAGAGGGAGTTGTCATAGGCAATCCCCTAGGGCCTTTAACTTACGTGGCCTCTAAATGAATTTTTTTTCAAGTGCGATAATTTTTAAGTTTTCAATTGTTATTATGTCCATGAATAATTGTTATCCTTCATCTAAATTTAATAAAAATTGTATTTAAAAAATAAAAATATAATCAACTAACTATAATCGAAAATCGGTTACAATTATGTACATTGTCTTTTTCTTCAATCACATTATTTGAGTAATGATGAGATAATATGAGCACTCATTTTTTCACAATTTCTACTGTACCACATGTTTTCACAATGGCAAAGGCATCCATTTTATGAAGAATATGGTTGTCCAATGGCAGATTTACAGTGGAGATCTTTTATGGTACATGGCATTTCGACTTTTGGCAGGACGAAATTCTAGATGTGCTATTTCAAATGGGTCTGGATATGGCCATTGAAGAGGAGAAATCAGAAGAAGTTGATGAGAAGGAGTGGAAAACAATAAAGCATTTGGCGTGTGGTACAATTCGATCATGTCTTTCTAGAGAACAAGAGTATGCAATTTCTAAAGAAACTTATGCTAGTGCGTTGTGGAAAGCATTGGAGGAAAAGTTTTTGAGAAAGAGCAGTCAGAATAAGCTTTACATGAAGAAAATGTTGTTCAGGTTCTCATACGTTTTCGGTGCCATGATACTCTTGTAGTTGACTTAATAAATTTGGACGTGACTTTTGAATTCCTTGAGACTACTTTACTTCATGGAAAGGCTAAAGTGTCCCTTCAAGAAGTGTGTGTTGTATTGTATAACCATAAGCTAAGAAAGAAAGCAGTAATGGCGCATCAAAAGCATTGGTCGTGATAGGCTTGATTAGTAAAGTCAAGAAGGAGAGGTCAAAATCTAGAGTTGGCAAAGATGAATGTGCCTTTTGCCGAGAAAAAGGGAATTGGAAGAAAAATGGTCCGGAGAACAAATTTGAAAAAGGGAAGGCTGTTGAAATTTGAATATTATTAAGTATGATGAGAACTTAGAGTATTTATTGGTAGTTGGGGCATCGTCAAGTGGTTCACAATCATAGATTCTGGACACGGGTTGTAGCTACCATATGTATCCCAACGAGGAATTGTTCTTTGACTTTAAGGATATATGGTGGAGTTGTTCATATAACAAATGACAATTCTTGGAAGACAGATGAAATTGGGTCAATATAGTTAAGGAATCATGACGGAGCAACCAGTACTTTCACAGATGTAAGATATATGTATTGAGTTTGATGAAGAATCTTATTTCGCTTGGAGTCCAAAAGCCTTCACAATTGTTATTAAAGAAGATTATATGAAGGTCATTTCTGGTGCACTTGTAGTAATGAAAGGAGTTCAAATGAGCAACAACTTGTATTACTATAATGGTAGTACATTTACTCAAGCAACAACAATAGTTTTCAATGATGACAAAGAGCTGAAAGCTACCAGATTGTGCCATATGTGCTTAAGACATGCAAACAAAATGTCCTTGGAAGCTCTAAGGAATCAAGGATTGTTGGACGGATTTTTGGTCCTACAAGTTGGATCTTTGTGAGCATTGCATCAAAAGGAAGCAGACAAAGTGAAGTTTGGCGCCACAATCCATAATACCAAGGGTGTTTTGGACGATGTTCATTCAGATTTATGAGGACCTTTCAAGACTGCTTCGTTTGGAGGAAAGTCTTATTATGTTACTTTTGTTGATGACTTCACTAGAAGACTGTGGGTGTATGAAGTCTAAAGATGAAGTGTTGGAGACCTCTCTCATGCGGAAAAGATGATGGAAACTCAGACAGGAAGAAAGATCAAATGTCTCCAATCATACAATGGTGTAGAGTACATAAGTGATCCTTTCATGAAAGTTTGTCAAGATGAGGGAATAGTTCGACACTTTACAGTCAGACATACACCATAATATAACAGGGTGACAAAACGCATGAATCGAACTCTACTAAAGAAAGTTTGATGTATGTTGTCCAATGTTCGTTTGGGCAGATAGTTATAGGTAGATGTTGTAACATACGCTAGCCATCTCATTTATGTTACCATAATCTACGATAAATGGCAAGACAACTTTGGAGGTGGGCATGGAAAACCGGTTAACGATTATAATTCCTTACATGTGTTTGGTTCCACCGCATACTATACCACATTAAGGAATTGAAGTTGGACGAAAGAGCAAAAGAGGCAATATTCATGGAGATCTCATCCGAAGTCAAAGGATATCGTTTGTGGTGCTTGGAGTCCAAGAAGATAATCTTTAGTAGAGATGTTACCTTTAATGAATCCACAATGTTGAAAATGGTAGCGAATAAGCATGCAGATGATACTCCATAGCAGGTGGAGCATACTTCCGAACAAGTGGATTTTGAAGGAAGTAGAAATGTTGATCCAGCCGTTGTGAAATTTGGTACTCATAAAGTAGAAGTAGCAAATGAAGAAGGAGAGGTTTTAATACAAAAGTCTCCATATCAATAGATGGCAATTGCATTGAGCAATCCACATAGAAATAAAAGAAAAGCCTACTTGAGATAATGATATGGTGGCTTGTGCATCTTCAGCTGAATTTTCTTTGTCTTATTATGAATATGTAAAAATTTTAGAAGAAGAAAGATGAATGAAGGCCATGGATAAGAAGATGCAGTTGTAAGGACTGGTTTTCAAACCCAATGACGAAAGCTATTTCCGAGCTCCTCGATCTGCCAGTCATGCAAATGCCAATACTTGTTAAGGAACAAACTGACTCTCTAGAGTCATAACTCACTCTAACCGCATTCCGGGAATATAAGGTTGACACCATCAAACTTGTAACAAATTCATCTCTCTCCTAAAACTCATACGGTCTCCATAACCATGACCGTACGGTGTCCTTACGTGGTTGTACGGTCTCTATCCTTATCCTCCACGTGTCACTAAGATACAAACAACTTATAACACTCGTCCGGGCCTTCTAACAAAGCCCGTCTGAGATTTGGATTCAAATCTCAGACGGGCCTTGTGGGGACCTTACGGTCTCCATCAAGGGAACCGTACGGACTCCACCAACTCCTATAAAAAGAGGTCGAAGTCCTCATTCAATTCACCAACAATCACTTCTTTCCCCTCTTCTCTCACTCAGTTTTGAGCATTCTAGACCCAAAAAGTTGCCTCTGATAAGTTGCATCTGATAAAGTTGCCTAAAAGTCGCCTCTGATACAAAAAGAATTGCTCAATTCCGAAGTTCTAAAATATACTACTTTCATAAACATTCCCGCTCCCTAAAAGTCCTCACGACATCCAAATCGCCCTTGTCATCATTCAATATCTAAATTCCATCCTTCCCAATCATCAAAGTCCAAATTCCAGCACTATTCTTCGCCCCGCAAAGAGTATACGCAGTCTCTCAACTTCCGAAGGATTCCCCCGGAGTCCCTCATTTCGATCATCAGGAGTACGCCCTACGCATCTCTGGCCCCAAAGTTCAGTCTCTTCTGCTCTATTCTAAGGCGAGTACTAGCTTGCAAACATTCCCCTAGCACGCAACGAGAGTAAGCTTCTGAGGGTTTTTACCGTGTCACCCTGCGGTTTACTGTACAAATGTTTGTGTATTTAAATACTTTTGTTTGATAACCATAATACAAGACAATAATGAATTAAGTTGTATTAACGATCTTCTATGGCCTAGAATGTCGGGAACTAATAAGTTGTATCCATGATCGTATATGGAATCTCTGGTTTTCAAAAGCAATCGGTACATAAGTCGGTTCATACATTTTTCTGGTCGGTCGGGTGGGGACTCTAGTCAAAGAAGGCTAAAGTTGCTATGAGCGCCCGTTACCGCTCACAGTAGTCCCTTGAAAAGAATCGGACATGGAAGCTAGAAATTATGCCAAATGGAAAGAAGGCAAACGACGTGTTTGCAGTGAAAGAAGGATTTACTGACAAGTCGAGGCGAACATTGCTTTGGGTGACGATCGTAAGTTCTTCAAAGTTTTAGGAGGCTGTTGCATACACTTCTCTTTCAGGAGAGTGCAGATGGTGTTCCTGGTCAAAACATTGACCGCCACCTATGGATTTAGTTCTTTCACATGGGAGACCATGAGTTAGAAAACGATTCAGGTAGTTATAGAGGGATTTTGTTGACCATTGCTTTAGATAGTTCATATTAGAGTTGATGCGTCTTGCCTTGACTTCCCCCACAAACAGAGCCCGAGACATAAAGAGGTCCTTTAAATGCTCCAAATAATCCACAGATTTCGACTTCAAGTCTCAGTACCACTATTGCAAGATCCCACCGAGATAGTAGGAAAAACTAGCTAAACTAAATGTTGTAAGTTTATAATTAAAACATAACTTTACATCTATATCCACACAATCAACTAAATACCACTATTAAAAATTTCAATCTTCCCTAGAAATATCGGAGGTGAACATAGTCTTGGTCAAAATTGGTGAAGAGAAGTTTATAGTTAAAATGAAAAAATGAAAAAGGGGATGAAAACAAGGGAGTGAATAAGAAAGAAAACAGTTTGAAAGGTACAAATAGAGAAGGATCAGATGGTGGCTCGTGCAACTTGACTTGTCACCAATCATAAAGTGCCATAAATGAAAATAATAATAATAATAATAATAATAATAATAATAATAATATTCACTGCTGTTTCTGATTTTTGATGTTAGCCATTTGATTGGTGGGTCCTTTTCTTTTATCACACTATTATTACAATGATAACTGAAACATCTAATCATTCCCTTCTTCTCTCCTTTTGTTGTCTACTTCTCCCATCCATCCACATGAAGGACTATAGTGGATAATAACCAAAACTCATCTCTTTCAACCTATCAAAATAACCCAATGACCAATTATTTTTATTATAAGTACATTCTAAAAGTTCGACCCTACAACTATTCTTTCATCGTTTACCAAACTAACTCAGTGTTTTCCCTAAAAATAAAAATAAAAAAATAACTCAGTATTTATGTTTATACATATTGAAAATTTTTCTGATTTTTTTCTATTGAAAATTTAAATGGTAAACAATGATAAGATTTGTAATGTTTTTACATATTTCATTATAGAGTCTTTTCTACTATTACTATGTTCTTAAATTTTGTTTAATTCAATTGCTTATCCTTTTGTACATAAAAGTACAATAATATCCTAGTTACAAAAATATATAAAATTTATTTTATATAATTTTTAAAGTTAATAAAAAAAGAATTTAATAAAAATTATCTAGAGTCTTTATTCTATTAAGTAAATGTTTTTTTTTAGAAAAAGTAATTGACTTATTGATTTTATATAATTATATAACTTTCTTTTTTGTAAGTTTTTTAAGGAAAAAGTATAAGCTTCATATAGTAGCCTATTACGTATTCTGTTAAAAAAATCTTAATAAGATAAAGTATTCATAAACTTACTAAAAATTTGAATTTTATTTACTTTATTATAAATATATGGTTCAAAAAAAAATAACGAAAATGATTTTGTAATTTCTATTAAAAATTATTATATATTTATTGTTTGTTTTAATAATATTATTATGAGAAATATTAAAGGAAAATGGAAGTAAAAAACTTAAGACAATGTATAGTTGAATTTTTTATATATATACTAAATAGATTCTATTAAATTTTTCTTTATGAACTTGAAAATTATATAAGATTAATTTTATATAATATATTTTTATAACTAGAAGTACTATAGTACTTTTATGCACAAAATGACTAAACAATTGATTTAAACAAAACTTAAGGGTTTTGAATATGTAAGAACATTGAGACCTTATAATTGTTTACCAAAATTTAAAATAACTAGTTAACATATATTGGCCATTTACAAAAACAAAGTTAAATAAATAGCTATTTAAATTAGCTAAACAAATAGGTAGCCAACTAAATGTAATAAGCTAACAACTAATTACTAATTCTCAAACAAGGCCTACAAGAGGTAATATTACTATCTCCTTGATGTGTATCTAATTAGATGATTAAATTAAAATACACCCTTTGTCTCACGAATATTTGCACAAAAGAATTAGTACGCTCAACCATAAAATATTAATTGTTGTTGATGTTTTTAAAATTAGGTTGCACAACCTTAAAATGCATCTTATTATTGTTCTCATCGTCAACTCTAAGAGCCGCTTCTTGCTCATGTCTTTTTATTCTGGCGCCATCCACTTCGAACTAAGTTTGCTACAAGTTCACAAGCTTCCGTCTGGTGGGTCCTTCAACGACATATCGTATGTGGAGAGTCAACCTTGAAACCAAATTTAACGTCCAGATTCATTGTTATGCAGATGTTGTTTGTTCTGGTCCAATATATCCATCACATTCAATTTTACAATTTTAAACAAGTCATACATCTATTGGATCCACACCTTATTAATAAACTTCAATATCCTTTTATCCCTCCACTTTTGATATGAGATTGAGTTCATTAATATAATGTAGCCAATAATTTACAATATTGTACATACAATGTCAGCACTATGAATCTTAATCTAACACTTAAGTCGAGTATGACATTCTCAATTGCTAAAAGCAGTTTTCCAACTTTTCAGCTAAAAACAACATTAGGTAATTGCAAAACTACTTTCTAGAAAAACTAGTTTCGGCAAAAGCTAAAATTTGTATCTTTTGAGAAAAGCAGTTGTTAGAACTTATACAAAAAAACATATATTGCTAATATTTAATAAAATAAGCTTAACTTTCAATATATTTTAATAAATACATATTTTTCTTTTTATTAATTGACTTTTAGGACATTTAAAATGTATTTACCAAACACTTCTCAGCTTTTGTCTGCTTTCTCGATAACAGTTTCTCCGCAACACTTTTTACCAGCAACAATTCCACTCCCCACAGATTCTTAACGAACATCAATTTACTCAAATCTAGTGGTGTAAATGTAGTAGCATTTTTTTGTCTCAACAAGATAGTTAAATGTAAAATTTGGTTAGGCCCACCCTGAATTCGGCCAGCCCAATTAAAGAAATACATAAATAAATTGTCGAAGTGTATATAAAAGCTACATTTATTTCGGTTTGATTGAAAAGGAAAGGGTTAAATTTAAATAGAACTAAAAATTATTGAATGACTGAAATGAATGCATATAAAAGATTGTTGTTTTGAAAAATCTTTGTCGCACAAAAAGACATAATAATTGATGATAATCTATTTATTTCCATCAAGTCTTATCTTATCCCACCACTTTTTGATTGATAGATATAACATAGTGGTATATTCATATTGAGCACATTGACATCTACTTACCATGTATGAGCAACAATAATAAAAATTCTTTCTGAAAGAAGAATAATAATACAGGACTTCATCAATTGCATAAATATTCTTTTGATTTGCCCATATATATATATATATATATATATATATATATATATATGTATATATAGTGTCTAAGTTTAAACTCAAAAAGTTTGTGCAGTTTCTTAACTCACACAATTTGTCATTTAAACTGTTAATTCAAGTAAAGGAACAGACTTTGTAAATGTATTTATACATCGATCAAGCTTAACTTTGCAAATGAACTTAATCACAGGTGTTCAAAAGAAGAGTTTTTTTGAAGTGAATTTCTAATCTAACACCTTCTTTTTCATTGATAATAATTCTAGATTACGATAGAATGTTCCAATTAAATGAATTATTAAAACTGAGATGGATTTTGGCTTGCTTAATTAAAAACAAAGGCTCTATATTAGGGGATTATTTTTACAGAAAAAAGCCAAAAACACATATTCATTTTTCTATTTTTCCCACATAAAAATGTAGCTTGTATGTAGATGGGACCAATTTAATGCAAAGTAAGTATTTATACTTAAGGATAGGAGGAAGCATGTGATCATCTTCCAAACGGGACGGAGTTGATTAAGAAAGCTAAAGTTGTCTTCATCCGTTGTGGGTCATATAACAGGCTGTCACTCCAGCAATCCCCACCACTCTATTGCTAACTAAATACAAACCCAAAAATACAAACCTAAAACTTATAGATGATTTATGGACCGTTGGATCTCTTCTTCTATTTCATTTTTACCCAAACCACTAAAGACTGAAAGGGCCCATTACAAACAATATATGTCTCATTTAGAAAATTGGGCCCATTCTTCAATTATGTTCCCTCACATGCTTTAATTCCCACCAATTATATTTCTTAATTTCGTTTTGTCATTTTCTTAAGCTTAGTTATTATACGGGGCGAACCAATAAGATTGATGAAGTTAGATTTAATGTTTTGTAGCCCTCGCATTGTCGTCGTCGTTTTGGTAGAAGCTTGAATTTTCTTTGCAAATTATGTATCTACAAAGCAAATTCACGAGCTACGAGGATTTTCTTGAAAGGCTTCACATATAACTCTTTACAGAGAAATCTTTGTTTCGCTGATTCTCATTCTGCGAATGATATATATTTACATCTGCAGAAGCATTTATATTTAACAGTTTCTATTTCTACGAAGAGTAATTTTGACAATCAACATGAAAAATGCCTCTTTAATAGCATGTGTACCAATGAGTTTAAAAATGTAAATGAGCCTTTAAATTGGGTTATATTTCTAATTAACCCATTCTGAAATGGTTCACGAATACAAAGCACAACTAATTGGAGAAATGATTGTTAATTTGAATATTCAATAAAATATTTTTATTTATATGAATATCAACTTAAATAGTAAAAGCATTTTAATTTTTAAGCTACTTCTCATATTCAATTTACATACAAAAATAAAATTAATTAAGAGATACTTTTATATATCTGGTTACATTTGTTATTTGTTTGATTGGAGAAGGGAGGCAAATGCGAGATATAGAGGGTAGGGGTGTTCAACAAATTAACCAATCCAAATGTTTAACCACATCGCAATCCAAAATTATAAACTTGTGACAATATCCAAATGAAATTTAACTTAAATCAAAATCATTAGACTACGAACCACATCCATGTATTATATGAAAATGATATATAGTACCTGCAAGCTCACACACAATTTCTAAAATCAAAATCATCGACTATGAACTACATCCATGTAGAATTTCTAAAATCACAATTTCTAAAGATATATTTTTTACTCCAAAATATTATTTTTTGGCAAGACTCCAATATATTGAATGCTAATATTGTTTGGGAAACTTGAATAATAAATATAAGATATAAATTCGCAGGATACATGAAAGACAGTTAATAATGAGCAGTATGTGAATTAAAATTCAAAATTTCTATTTGAATTTACTATAAATAATTTTAGAATTTAGAAAGCTACAAAGACTTTAATTTTCAAGAGTAAAATTTCAGATTTAGATTTTTATAAAATATGTATATGAGTTTGAAAAGGATTTGAAGTAACAGAGATTAATATTAGAATTCAATAAAACTAAAAGATGGAGTGTGCCATCTATCAATTTCTTGGTATTTACTTTTAAAGAAAAAGTACAAATAGAGCAATGTGTTTTCTTGAATTTTCAAATAGAACAATGTGTTTTCATTTATGAAAAAAGAATCATGTGGTGTACAATGTTGAAAAGTGAAAGTTGTTATCACATTCCGAAACCCTCAATAGAGATTTCAGAAACAACAAACAAACATAGAAAATACACATCATAACAAGATATTCAGTAATCTTCTTCGTCACATCTTTTCTTGAATTCTGAACCCTAAATCTCACCACTAGACCGTTTTACATGGATAAAAGAATTAGATATCACCCACATTCCGAAAACCTCAGTAAAGATTTTAGAAACAGGAAAGATGCCAAGGAAATATGCACAATAACAAGAGATTCATTAATTTTCTTCATCGCGTCTTTTCTTGAATTCTGAAACCTTAAATTCTACCATCTCACCGTTTTACAAGAATTTAAAATCAAATATCAACAACATTCCGAAACCCTCAATAGAGATTTCAGAAACAAGAAAGATGCTCAGAAAATACGCATCATAGCAAGAGATTAAGTAATTTTCACGACATATTTTCTTGAATTCCGAAACACTAAATTCCACCATCAGACCGTTTTACATGAATAATAGAATTAGATATCACCCACAATCCAAAACCCTCAATAGAGATTTCAGAAACAAAAAAGATGCTCAGGAAATACGCACAATAACAAGAGACTCGGTAATCATCTTCGCCGCATCATTCTTGAATTTCGAACCCTAAATGACACCATCACACCGTTTTACATGAATAATAGAATAAGTAATAACCCACATTCCGAAACACTGAATATAGATTTCAGAAACAAGAAAGATACTCATGAAATACGCACCATAACAAGAGATTCGATAATCTTCTTCATTACATCTTTGATTAAATTTCGTACCCGAAATGGCACCATCAGACCCGTTTTACATGAATCATAGAATCAGATATCACCCACATTTTGAAAACCTCAATAGAGATTTCAAAAACAAGAATGATGTTAAGAAATACTCATGAAATACGCACCATCGATAATCTTCTTCGTTGCATCTTTGATTAAATATTGTACCCGAAATGGCACCATCAGACCCGTTTTACATTAATCATAGAATCAAATATCACCCACATTTTGAAACCCTCAATAGAGATTTCAAAAACAAGAATGATGTTAAGCAATACGCATCATAACAACATATTCAGTATTCTTCTTCATCGCATCTCTTCTTGAATTCCGAAACCCCAAATTCCACCATAAGACCGTTTTACATGAATAATAGAATCAGATATCACCCACACTCCGAAGCCCTCAATAGAGATTTCAGAAACAAGAAAGAGATTTCAGAAACAAGAAAGATGCTCAGAACGACACACCATAACAAGAGATTAGTAATCTTCTTCATCGCATCTCTTCTTGAATTCTAAAACCCAAAATCCCACCATCAGACTGTTTTACATGAATGATTGATATCACTCACTCCGAAAACCTCAATAGAGATCTCATAGACAAGAAAGATGCTCAGGAAATAAGCCGCATATATAACAAGAGATTCAGTAATCTTCTTCATTGCATCTTTTCTTGAATACCGGCCCCAAATTCCACCATCATACCATTCTACATGAATAATAGAATTAGATATCGCCCACTTTCTGAAACCCTCCATAGAGATTTCTGAAACAAGAAAGATGCTCAGGAAATACGCACGATAACAAGAGATTCAGTAATTTTCTTCATCGCATCTTTTCTTGAATTCTGAATCTTAAATCGCACTATAAGACAGTTTTACATGAATAATAGAATCAAATATCACCCACATTCCGAAGCCCTCAATAGAGATTTCAGAAATAAGAAAGATGCTCATGAAACAAACACTATAACAAGAGATTCAGTAATCTTCTTCATTGCATCTCTTCTTGACTTTTGAAACCCAAAATCCCACCATCCTACTGTTTTAAATGAATAATGAAATCAGATATCACCCACATTCTAAAACCCTCTAGATTTCAAAAACAAGAAAGATGCTCAGAAAATGCGCACCATAACAAGGGATTTCGTAATCTTCTTCATCGCAACTTTTCTTGAATACCAAAACCCCAAATCCCACCATAAGGCCGTTTTACATAAATAATAGAATCAGAAATCACCCACATTCTGAAACCCTCAATAGAGATTTCAGAAACAAGAAAGATGCCCAGAAAATACGCACCATAACAAGATATTCAGTAATCTTTTTCATCGCATCTTTTCTTAAATACCGAAACCGCAAATTCCACCATCAGATATCACCCACATTCTGAAAGCCTTCATAGAGATTTCAAAAACAAGAAAGATGCTCAGGAAATACGCACCATAACAAGAAATTCAATAATCTTCTTCATCGCATCTTTTCTTGTATTCCAAAACCCTAAATCCCACCATTAATCCCACCATTAGACCGTTATACATGAATAATAAAATTAGATATCTCCCACATACCCACAGTCCGAAGCCCTCAATAGAGATTTCAGAAACAAGAAAGATGCTCAGGAAATATGGAGCATAACAAGAGATTAAGTAATCTTCTTCATAGCATCTTTTCTTTGATTCTGAAACCCTAAATCCCACTATCCGACAATTTTACATGAAGAATAGAATCCGATATCACTTGCAAAACCGAAACCCTCGATAGAGATTTCAGAAACAAGAACGATGCTCAGGAATTACGTACCATAACAAGAGATTCAGTAATCTTCATCATCACATCTTTTCTTGAATTCCGAAATTCTAAATCCAACCATCATACCGCTTTTAGTGAATAATAGAATCAAATATCACCCACATTCCGAAACCCTCAATACAAATTTCAAAAACAAGAAAGATGCTCAGGAAACACGCCCCATAATATGATATTCAGTATATCTTCTTCATTGCATCTTTTCTTGAATTTCGAAACCCTAAATCCCACCATCAGACTGTTTTTATGTGAATAATTGAATCAGATATCACCTACATTATGAAACCCTCAATAGAGATTGCAGAAAAAAGAAAGATGTTTCGGAAATACGCACCATAACAAGAGATTCAGTAATCTTGTTTATCGCATCTTTTCTTGAATTCTGAAACCCTAAATCCCACCATCCGACCGTTTTACATGAATAATAGAATCAGATATCACCTACCAAACCGAAACCCTCAATAGAGATTTCAGAAACAAGAAAGATGCTCAGGAAATATGGAGGATAACAAGAAATTCAGTAATCTTCTTCATCGCATCTTTTCTTTGATTCTGAAACCCTAAATCCCACTATCCGCCGTTTTACATGAAGAATAGAAATCCGATATCACCCGCAAAACCGAAACCCTCAATAGAGATTTCAGAAACAAGGAAGATGCTCAGGAATTACGTACCATAGCAAGAGATTCAGTAATCTTCATCATCACATCTTTTTTTGAATTCTGAAATTCTAAATCCAACCATCAGACCGCTTTTAATGAAGAATAGAATCAAATATCACCCACATTCCGAAACCCTCAATACAGATTTCAAAAACAAGAAAGATGCTCAGGAAACACGCACCATAATATGATATTTAGTAATCTTTTTCATCGCATCTTTTCTTGAATTTTGAAACCCTAAATCCCACCAACAGCTTGTTTTTACATGAATAATTGAATCAGATATCACCCACATTATGAAACCCTCAATAGAGATTTCAGAAAAAAGAAAGATGCTTCGGAAATACGCACCATAACAAGAGATTCAGTAATCTTTTTTATTGCATCTTTACTTGAATTCTGAAAACCTAAATCCCACCATCCGACCGTTTTACATGAATAATAGAATCCGATATCACCTACCAAACCGAAACCCTTAATAGAGATTTCAGAAACAAGAAAGATGCTCAGGAATTACGCACCATAACAAGAGATTCAGTAATCTTCTTCATCGCATCTTTTCTTTGATTCTGAAACCCTAAATCCCACTATCCGCCGTTTTACATGAAGAATAGAAATCCGATATCACCTCCAAAACCGAAACCCTCAATAGAGATTTCAGAAACAAGAAAGATGCTTAGGAATTACGTACCATAGCAAGAGATTCAGTAATCTTCTTCATCACATCTTTTCTTGAATTCTGAAATTCTAAATCCAACCATCAGACCGCTTTTAATGAAGAATAGAATCAAATATCACCCACATTCCGAAACCTCAATACAGATTTCAAAAACAAGAAAGATGCTCAGGAAACACGCACCATAATATGATATTCAGTAACCTTCTTCATCGCATCTTTTCTAGAATTTCGAAACCCTAAATCCCACCATCAGACTGTTTTTACGTGAATAATTGAATCAGATATCACCCACATTATGAAACCCTCAATAGAGATTTCAGAAACAAGAAAGATGCTTCGAAAATACGCACCATCACAAGAGATTCAGTAATCTTGTTTATCGCATGTTTTCTTGAATTCTTGAATTCTGAATCCCTAAATCGCAACATTGAATCATAGAATCAAATATCACCCACATTTCGAACCCTCAATAGAGATTTCAAAAACAAGAGAGATGCTCAGAAAATACGCACCATAACAAGAGATTCAGTAATTTCTTTATCGCATCTTTTCTTGAATTCCGAAACCCTAAATCGCACCATCGGACCGTTGACATCAGCCTTCGCAGTTTCAAGGTTAACGAGATTAAGGAATTACCGTAACTTAACCAGCTAAAGAACATATGCCTAAATAGACCAATATGTTTATTTGCCCACAGCGAGGTTCGAAGTGCAAAATCAAAGTTAACTCCAACGAAAGAGAAGCTACTGCGTATATTAAAAATGCTGCAAAAACAAACATAACATGTTATTGATGAATAAGACATGAAGATAAGAAAGCTATGTGGAAAATAATGAAAAAAAATAATGATTTAGGCTTGGTTGAGTTGCCAATACCCAAATCTCTTCAACAGAATTAGGAGTATGTTCTTGAGGTGCGTCAATTCCAATCACTATTGATATATGTATATCGATGAATGATCATCTAGTTCCCTATGTCTTGCAATCACATACATCAAGAAAATATGTAACCTACAATTGGACATTCATTCAAAATGCCGAGAGCTACTATATAGCTTAACCTAAAATCTTCATAACAACATACCTCGATGCCCTTCTGAAGCAATTTCTCCAAAAACGGAGCAGTCTCAGCACTTTGCAGACTGTCTGTTGCCAAGTAATAGATAGCATTTTGTTTCTCCCCCATGTTCTCAACATAATCATCTAAGGTTGTAAGTTCATCCTCGCTTTTCGAAGTGTCGAATCGCAGGAGCGGAATGCATGTGGTTGCTAGAGTCTTCAATGGAACCTAGTTTCAGAAACCTACCATAATTCTCCCAGAATTTCTTGTAATCCTGGAATCAGGTATAAGTTTTGTTAACAGAACTGCAAAACAAGAAAATAAAGTTCAAATAAATTATCTCAACCAACCTCCTTATTTTCACTTTCAGAGAGCTCTTGAATCATATCAAATGTTTTCCTAACAAGTCTCTTTCTCATAATCCTCACAATTTGACCCTCTTGAAGAATTTCTCGACACACATTCAGAGGAAGATCATCAGAATCCACTACACCCTTCACAAAGCTCAGATACCTTGGAAACTGCCAAATCACATTTATTAATACTCTCTGAGAAAAAAATCCTTACTTTACATATTCAAACATTTGACTTTATTCATTACATGGAAAACAAAACATTCTACATAGAGTAGATTGTAGCAACCCCAGGCCCTTCAAATATCAAACAAAAATTGACATTTTATACTTCTAGAGAAGTAATCATTATTTTATTAGCCATTCAATCCTCATGAAAAGGATACAGGAATATGGTATCTCCAATTAATTTTATGTTTGTACCAATTTGAAATGTAAATGGTAGTGTGGAAAAGCAAATAGCAAAAAATAATTTATAATGCTATAAAGAATAATTTTCTAGGATTTCGAGGAATCATGTGATAGAAAAACTTACAAGCTCTCCATCAAAATCATCTGAGATAACACCCGCTTCACATTGTTCTTTGTTTTGGGATTCATAACTTCCTCATTATTTAGAGGTCCCATTCAAGGAATGTATATAACACTCCTAAATTCCACCTCACTCTGCAAAAGTTACCATACAAAACTTGTTAGTAAGGTAACATGAAGCAACTAACACAACTAACACAGTTCTACTATTTGGTACCAACCTCTGTGGTGAAATGTGTGTATGCAAGTAGCTCCAAGAAGTTATTAAATGCTTTCTTGTAAAATTCCTTCGGGCTACGCATCTGCAACATAGCAGGAAAAATTAATACACATGATGGTCAACAAAACACTACCCTTTATAGAAGAGAGAAGAAAGAAAAGACAGTTAATTGCGAACTTGTTGTCTCCCTTCAGCACATAGACATGCAAGAAAAATTAGGAGTTCGTACAAATGTTATCAGCTTTCAGTTCACTCACCCATATGGGTTTTGTTTCATTGGCTAACTCCCAATCCCAATACTTCTCAGTTTAAGTTGTCTTCTTCTTTTTCTTCTCATCCTGGCATAGATCAGGCAATAAAATAGACTTAAATGCCATAATTAAGCACAAATATCTAGCAGTATTAGACTCAGAATTTGGATCCTAATTTACCTCAGGCTTTACCTTTACACCTTCTTTTCGCCTGATTAATACCATTGGCCCAAGTGATGCCCTCATGATGTATACGCATCAATATTCACAAGTCAAAAATAAACAAGTTAAGACACATAGGAACATCATTACAACAAATATCTTAATACAATTTTCTCAGCCACCACTAATCCCAAAAAGATGATTGAAGACCCCAAAAATTTTACCACCACAGTCCTGGATTTCTCTTGCCATGTAAAGATGGGGAAACAAACAAATTGTGAGTAGTTCTTCACCAAAACCTGGATTCTGGCTTCTGGCTGGATCCGAGAATTCATATTTATCATCCTCCTACAGTAGAAATTGATTTATTATGTATTAGTATGATTTAGGATTACACTTAGCATAATATCTTCACTCAAAAGACAAGTCAAGAAGAAAGCAGCTAAGAGAGACCATAATTTTTTTCTTTCATATAAAAAGAAGCTATATACATCAAGGAATACCCTTAGATACAATGTAATAAGGGTGGAGGAAGGGGGTTGATACAAGAAAAAATTGTTCTAATAGAAACGGAAAAATAAGTTGAGCTCCTACAACATATATGTATACAAGGTCCAAATGATAGCTGAAACTACTCCACTACATACAGAGAAATCAGTCTCCTGGAATTATCATAGACTATGCATAATCTTTATGGCCTATTATACCTACCGGCATATTGTCGCGCAGTTAATGAATTGAATATCTTGAATCCACGGCAGATAGATGCTATGCTCAAATAGGAAACTGTGCCATCCTCAAAATGCTCTCTTCTTCTAACAAAGTCCATATCAGCAAATGATGCACTACATTACATTAACAGTGGAGACACAGTATAACAAATTTAATTCAAAAAAATGACAACAAACCTCCACTGAAGTAAGTCTTTTTAAGTATTCTAGCAGCGTATGTGGCACCATAATGAAGAAAAAGTAGGACATTAGACAAAATACATAGTGCCTCAACAAACAAAAAGGAAAAGAAGTACTATATTTGAGAAATATGCCCAAGTGTTTCAAATCACAAAAGTGAAGATGCAACCTGACCAAGTAAACTACAGAAATGATGTAAAAAGGAATTTGAAGAATTCCGCAAGCATTTATTTTGAAACACATTACTTAAATATGAATCTAAGAATGACTTGCTAGTCTACGAACATAATTCAAAACAAAATAAATTTTCCACAATCAATCACTCACCATTTCGAAGAATGAGAGCACCAAGCCCACTTGGATAGCCAAATAACTTGACAAAACTAAACAAGGCAATGCATGCATATACAATACAACAAAGTAATTTGAAAAAAAAAATAGTTATTCTGCAATAGAAAGTTCACCTTACAGCACGAGATCACAACAAAATCTGCAGGATACTTTAATAAATCTGGCGGTTGTGTCGCGGATCCTTTTGCAGCATCAATCAGAACCATCCAGGTACCCCTATATTTACAGCAGAAGTTTGAGTATGCACGCTCAATTGACCAAAAACAAGTCCAACATAGAACCACAAATTTACTAGCCAACATGCTATCAATCCAACGAAAGGTTAAATACTATGGCACAAGAAACACTGTCATAAGTGCATAATCAACTTCAGGATTGGATTTCTACAATCTAATTTGAACGTGAAACTGGACTGAGGTTGGTTTTCAACAATCAGGTAACTTTTGCCTTTGTTTTTTCACTTTTGTTTTTTTTTCTTTTTATTCATATTTTAGAAAAATAAAAAAGTTGCATCTCTCAGTCGGTCACCCCCATCAAAATTTACAACAGGAAAGACAAAGATAATAGGAAAGACAGGTGAAACAGGAAGAAAGTTTTTTATCGACTCATATTCATTGTGGTCCCTCTCTCACTTTGTTCACTTTGTCAGAATAAAGGAAATCCCCAATACATTTTATGTCTAGGCTCTAGATTTTCCACAGACGAGCCCCAATTGCATCTATTTCATTTTAAATTTAAGTGTCACTAGAAAAAAAAACCCATTCAATTGAAATGGTTAAGTGCTTCATTTGGATACTTCATACATATCACACTTGTTATGTACCCTTATGACTGGAAAATTTCTCTTCTATTATCGATCGTTAGTCGATTTAATTATTCAGCATTTACAAGCATATATATACTCTAAAAATCAGAAATACTTTTTGCAAGGGCAAGAAAGTTTGCTGACTAGAAATCAACTAAAATTGGTTCATATGTATTTAATACTTTTGGTGCAACTATGTAGTCTTTTAAATAAAAGAGAAATGCCATTTCAGCTATTCAATTGATCCAAAACACCATCAAGCTCAACAGAATGAGCAGTAATAAAAAAAATGTCCAGTAATGGATCGAAAAGTCAACAATAAATACTAGATATAAGACTTACTTGCCAAACTGAATTTTCTTTGATATGATTCACCATCTTGAACCAGAAAAATTGCACACGGAAGGAAAAGCAAACAAGGTAAATGCATTATCTGCAATAAGAATATACATAAATAGCAAAGCATAGTGCAATATAATAAGTGGATATTGTCTGTTGTCCCACAAAAGGATATTGTACATGTAACTTAAGTCTACTAATTTCACAGCATAGACCTTCTATGAAAATTAGATAAAGAACTCTACTAATTACAATAAGATAACTTCAGTCAAACAAGACAACGATAATGCACACAACTGACAAGTAATAACCATACATATACGGTACCTGCTGGTGTGATTCCCTACCTATATCAAGAGTTCCCGCACTAGCTTTGCTTTGGCTGTCTAACATTTGAATCAAGGAATTGGCAACATTCAATTTCAATCATCAAAACCAAACACACACACTGAACTCTCAATCTCGCACAAAAGTTAATCACCAACTCAATTAAATCAACATCTAATTACTGCTCAAACCTTCAAAAACTCAAATCGTCCTCAAAAGCGATTCATAGCAAGCCTAACTGACATCAAGCCAGCAAATGAACCATAAGATTCTAAATAACAATGGCGAAAACTAGGATACGAGGATTTCCATAAACATTAGAATTGAGATCTTCAAAAACCGACTCCATCTGCAATTCAAAATACAAAGTAGCTCCAGCATGATCTAAATAAACAACACCTGCAAATTTCCACAATTACAAAAATCTAACGACAAAAATGAAGCAAATATGATTCAAAACAGGAGAAAAGTACCGAATCTTACCATTTCGGTCTAACCGTGTGAATTCAGTAGCGCGAATTTCATCGATGCTTTTGTTACCGTTTAGGACTAATCGTTTGAATTCAGTGTCAAACTGCCAGTTTAAGTGAATTAATTTCACGTATGTTCAAAAGTGGGCTGATACAATTAAATCAAAGAGTAGAGTCTCCTACCTCAGAGGCATTACCGCCCTGCATCAAACAACAGCAAGTGAAAACAAATTTCAGGTGTGAGACAGTGAATGGCATTTATAAGATGAATCATTTGAATAATTTCCAATACCTGGATGATGGAAAAAGAAAATGCAAAAAAGGAAGAATTTAAGAAGAGATCATTCAAAAGTATATATAACGACCGAAAAAAAATTATGTCAAAGAAACTAGCAGGTATACAGACTCATTCACTTTTCAGTATCAAGTGACGAATGGGATTCCTACTTTACAAGGTTTCTATTTGTTAATAAGGTGAAAAAAAATCAGGCCTGAAAAGTTATATAACGTACCTGCACCGAGTTCAGCTCATGTTAGTTATCCAAACAGGATGTCCTTGTAGGTGACTTCCACACAAGAACTAAAGTATCAAACACGGAAATATTACTATGCAACCAACCAGGAATCAACTTCACCAATGTCTAAATAAGGGCAAGCGGGCAAGCCCTTGTAAATAAGCATCAGAAGTTGCAGGATCCCACGCCGGCAAACCAAGCATGAATTCTCGTTCCACCTTCTGAAACATAGTATAATAACAAAATGAGCACCATGTTTGTACTTTTAACTCGATGTTATGTTGGAAGTAAATATACCTTGTGAATCATCAACCAAATTTATAATAACATTTGGTTTCCAATATAAAAAGAACTCAAAGTATGGAAAATGTATACACCACTGATGAACTGTATCAACAAGCTCTCAAATAGTATATAGATAATTTTAATAAGGTCAACAAAATAGCCTTACGGTGTGTCCTTCCAAATATAAAAAGAAGTTGATATTCTTGGTCACTCGAGTCAGGGGGTTACCAAGATAGGGCAAAGAAAACACGAGCATAAACAGTGCTGTTGTGCTTCACATTCTGCAAAAGGAAATAATTCAGTTATCCGTGGCAAGCTTTAAAAAAATTAGAGAACAATAAAAGAACAGACAATTCAAAATTATTCAGAACCCCTCACGTGTTAACTTCAAATTGTAAAGGATTACGTAATCGAACAAGATATTTGAAATTAAAATAACTAGGAACGAAACGTACCTCAGATGGATAGTACTTCATAGAAAGAGTCCTGGAACTATCCGGTTTCCAGACAGCATAAGGAATATTAGTTTCATGCCAAACAAGCGCACCTTCATTGTTGAAGTCCTTGAACTCAGGGGATGGATGGAATTGGTCAAACAGGCAAGTCAAGGAGTAATTAAATGGGAAAGTTTAAGGAAGTTGGTTGAGTGACAACTAACTAACAAAATGAATTGATGGGCATGAACTTCTTGTTCATATTATGTCTAATACAACTTCTTTACAAACCTTCTAGATCAACAATCTTACGTGAATAAGCGAACAAAAAAAAGGAAGAATACGAACCAGAGTATCTCCCTTTTGGAAGAGGTTGGAGATGAGAATAGAAGGATCGGAAGGTTTCTTTATTAGGGGTGAAGAATTTGGAGACGAAGAGCCAGAACACAGCAATCCTTATTATTCCGGTAATACTCTGCCCGATTCTAGGTGAAGATCCAGGTGCTGATGTTGCATCAGGTTTTGGCAAGAACTCGTGAAAGGCACAACGACGGGCCAGCATCTTATGTACATGAAGCTGCGTATTACAGTAAAGTATGAAACAGATACGATTAGCATACTCATTCAGCTTTTAAAGTTCCCAATTCAATATCTTATTTGATGATTTTAACCTACCGCATGAATTAGTTTGGATCACTAAGTCGAGCAAGAAAACAATCAACAGCAATTGTTGCATACCGATTTAAAAATTTAGTCCAAGGAAGACGATATGGACTGTTGATTTCACTATACACTTGCCCGGGGGAGAGCTATTTCCAAATCAATTATAAGGGTGACTAGATCAACAAGGAACTTGATCTAAGCTTGAGGAAGAAAATGAAAAAGCTCAATTATATCTGCAAAGAATCAAAAGGAAAGATACAACATTATGCTTATATACATAATAACACATAATCTTACAGAACTGCCATGTAAGATCCAATCAATGTGGGCACATATGACGCATGCATACATCTAAACCTTCAAGTAAGTCCTCCCTAATTAGATAGAATGCAGATACATTACCTGCTGCAATTTTAGGCTCTTCACCAGCCTTCCATGACTTTAAACTTTGGGCAAGTATTTCAGGTTCCAGCAATTTCTTAAGTTGCTCCAACAGCTTACCACCCAAAGTGATATTAAACCAATTGGATAAGAGTTCAAGCAAACGAGCCATACCTTGAAGAAGAAGCATGCTTAGATTTTGAGTTCCATAACCCTCAATCAGAAAATCACTTCTTGAATTCTGAAACCCTCAATCGCAACATCAGACCATCTTACTTAGAATTCACCCAAAAGAATTACAGAAAATTTTGAATTCACCATAAAAAGAGATTCAGTAATCTTGTTAATCATATCTTTTCTTGAATTCCGAAACGCTCAATCGCACTATCAGACCGTTTTACATGAATAATAGAATTATATATCACGCACATTCCGAAACCCTCAATAGAGATTTAAGAAACAAAGCTCAGGAAATACCCACCATAACAAGAGATTCAGTAATCTTCTTCATCGCATCTTTTCTTGAATTCAGAAACCCCAAATCCCATTATCAGACCACTCTCTATGAATAATACAATCAAATATTACCCACATTCCGAAACCCACAGACCGCTAATCAAATATCATCCACATTCCGAAACCCTCCATAGAGATTTCTGAAACAAGAAAGATGCTCAGGACATACACACCATAACATATTCAGTAGTCTTCTTCATTGCATCTTTTCTTGAATTCCGAAACCCTAAATCCCACCATTAGACAGTTTTACATGAATAATAGAATCAGATATATAACCAACATTCCGAAACCCTCTCAATAGAGATTTCAGAAACAAGAAAGATACTCAGAAAATCCGCAAGATAATAAGAGATTTAGAAATCTGTATCATCGAATCTTTTCTTGAATTCCAAAACCCGAAATCCCACCATCAGACCGTTTTACACGAATGATAGATTCAGATATCACCCACACTCCGAAGCCCTCAATAGAGATTTCAGAAACAAGAAAGATGCTCAGGAAACACACACCATAACAAGAGTTTAGTAATCTACTTCATCGCATCTCTTCTTGAATTCTAAAACTCCAAATCCCACCATCAGACTGTTTTACATGAATGATTGATATCACCCACATTCCGAAAACCTCAATAGAGATTTCATAAACAAGAAAGATGCTCAGGAAATAAGCCGCATATATAACAAAAGATTCAGTAATCTTCTTCATTGCATCTTTTCTTGAATACCGAAACCCCAAATCCCACCATCATACCGTTTTACATGAATAATAGAATTAGATATCGCCCACTTTCTGAAACCCTCCAAAGAGATTTCTGAAACAAGAAAGATGCTCAGGAAATACGCACGATAACAAGAGATTCAGTAATTTTCTTCATCGCATCTTTTCTTGAATTCGGAATCTTAAATCGCACTATAAGACAGTTTTACATAAATAATAGAATCAGATATCACCCACATTCCGAAGCCCTCAATAGAGATTTCAGAAACAAGAAAGATGCTCATGAAACAGACACTATAACAAGAGATTCAGTAATCTTCTTCATCGCATCTCTTCTTGACTTCTGAAACCCAAAATCCCACCATCCGACCGTTTTACATAAATAATAGAATCAGATATCACCCACATTCTGAAACCCTCAATAGAGATTTCAGAAACAAGAAAGATGCCCAGAAAATACGCACCATAACAAGAGATTCAGTAATCTTTTTCATCGCATCTTTTCTTGATACCGAAACCGCAAATTCCACCATCAGATATCACCCACATTATGAAAGCCTTCATAGAGATTTCAGAAACAAGAAAGATGCTCAGGAAATACGCACCATAACAAGAGATTCAATAATCTTCTTCATCGCATCTTTTCTTGAATTCCGAAACCCTAAATCCCACCATTAGACCGTTATACATGAATAATAAATTCAGATATCACCCACATACCCACATTCCGAAGCCCTCAATGGAGATTTCAGAAACAAGAAAGATGCTCAGAAAATATGGAGCATAACAAGAAATTCAGTAATCTTCTTCATCGCATCTTTTCTTTGATTCTGAAACCCTAAATCCAACTATCCGACCGTTTTACATGAAGAATAGAATCCGATATCACCTGGAAAACCGAAACCCTCAATAGAGATTTCAGAAACAAGAAAGATGCTCAGGAATTATGTACCATAACAAGAGATTCAGTAATCTGCTTCATCACATCTTTTCTTGAATTCTGAAATTCTAAATCCAACCATCAGACCGCTTTAAATGAATAATAGAATCAGATATCACCCACATTCCGAAACCCTCAATACAGATTTCAAAAACAAGAAAGATGGAAACACGCACCATAATATGATATTCAGTAACAAGATAGTCGGTAATATTCATCATTGTATCTTTAATTGAATTCTGAAACTTTAAATCCCACCATCAGACCTTTTTATATGAATAATAGAATAAGATATCACCCACATTTCAAAACCCTCAATAGAGATTTCAGAAACAAAAAAGATATCACCCAAATTTCAAAACCCTCAATAGAGATTTCAGAAACAAAAAAGATGCTCAGAAAATACGAACCATAACAAGATATTCGGTAATATTCATCATCGTATCTTTAATTGAATTCTGAAACCTAAATCCCACCATCAGACCGATATAACCCAAATTCCGAAACCCTCAATAGAAATTTAAGAAACAAGAAAGATACTCAGAAAATACGCACCATAATAAGAGATTCCGAAATCTTCTTCATTGCATCTTTTCTTTAGTTCCGAAACCCCAAATCCCACCATCAAAACCATAACAAGATATTCGGTAATATTCATCATCGTATCTTTAATTGAATTCTGAAACTTTAAATCCCACCATCAGACCTTTTTATATGAATAATAGAATCAGATATCACCCACATTCCGAAACCCTCAATAGGGATTTCAGAAACAAGAAAGCTGCTCAGGAAATACGCAAGAGATTCATTAATCTTCTTCATCGCATCTTTTCTTGAATTCCGAAACCCCAAATCCCACTATCAGACCGCTTTCTATATATAATAGAATCAAATATCACCCACATTTCGAACCCTCCATAGAGATTTCAGAAACAAAAAAGATGCTCAGAAAATACGAACCATAACAAGATATTCAGTAATCTTCTTCATCGTATCTTTTCTTGAATTCTGAAACCTTAAATCCCACCATTAAACCGTTTTACATGAATTATAGAATCAAATATCACCCACATTCCGAAACCCTTAATAGAGTTTTCAGATACAGGAAAGATGCTCAGGTAACACGCATAATAATAAAAGATTCAGTAATCAAATCATCGCATCTTTTCTTTAATTCCGAAACCCTAAATCGCACCATCAGACTGTTTTACATGAATAATAGAATCAGATATCAACCACATTCCAAAACCCTCAATAGAGATTTCAAAAATAAGAAAGGTGCTTAGGAAATACACACCATTACAAGAGTTTCAGTAATTTCTTCTTTGTATCTTTTCACGAATTCCGAAACTCTAAATCGCACCATTGGACAGTTGACATTAGCCTTCGCAGTTTCAAGATTAAGGAATAACCGTAACTGAACCAGCTAAAGAACATATGCCTAAATAGACCAATATGTTTGTCTGTCCATAGCGAGGTTCAAAGTGCAAAAACAAAGTTACTTCAACGAAAGAGAAGCTACTGCATATATTAAAAATGCTGCAAAAACAAACAAACATAAGATGTTATTGATGAATAAGACGTTAAGATAAGAATGTTATGTGGAACATAAAGAAAAAAATAAAGATTGGCACTTGGTTGAGTTGCCAATATCCAAATCTCTTCAACAGAATTAGGAACTTCTTTATTGCATCTTTTCTTGAATTCTGAAATCCTAAATCGCACCATTGGACAGTTGACATTAGCCTTTAGTTTCAAGATTAAGGAATTACCGTAACTGAACCAGCTAAAGAACATATGCCTAAATAGACCAATATGTTTGTCTGCCCATAGCGAGGTTCAAAGTGCAAAACCAAAGTTAACTCCAACGAAAGAGAAGCGCATATATTAAAAATGCTGCAAAAACAAACATTAGATGTTATTGATGAATAAGACGTGAAGATAAGAAGGCTATGTGGAAAATAAAGAAAAAAATAATGATTGGGACTTGGTTGAGTTGCCAATACCCAAATCTCTTCAACAGAATTAGTAGTATGTCCTTGAGGTGCGTGAATTCCAATCACTATTGATCCAACGATGCACACCCAATGACAAGTTAGTTCTAAAGCGATAGAGGAACTATTAAAATGAGCACACATAGCAAAGACAAAATTTAAGATGCGTCTGCTTTTTCCTGACAATTAATGTAAGTGTGCCTAGAGGTGTCACTAAAACTGCTGGACCATAAGCATAAGCCACAAAAAATGGGTGTCATTGGGGGCACAATCACCACTCATTGAATATTCAAAACCAATAATTGTACAGCAAAAATCAAAGAATACAGAGCGAGGAAAGGCAAATGTAATAGCAACAAAAAATTTAAATGAGAATGACCAAAGTAAATTTTCCACAGATGTATCTCGAACTGGAATGATAAGTGAAACTGTGTGGAAGTGCAAATACATTAACCAATGAGAACTTCCCAACAAAAGCAAAAATGTAGAGGAGATAAAGACCACACCTTATAGCTAGAAAATTCTTCATGTTCCATATACTAAGTTTAAGCTAAAGTAATTAAATGTAGAACCTTATATGTATCACAGCTCTAATATACCCTATATGTATTCCAATCTGTAAATCATTACAAAATCAAGGAATCTCCAGGCAGGGAAAAATTATTGATATCAATTGCAATAAATTTACCATGTCTAGCGACCCATTCTAAAGAAAAAAAAGAAAGAAATAGAGAAACGGAAAAATGAGTGAACATGACATAAGAACCACGGAAACTATTAAAAACGAAAAATAAACACCCACTATTGTGATTTTTGAAGATACCTGAGGAATGACTTAATGGGGTACTGATAGGCCTCCAAGAAGTGGCAAACATTGACAAAGGCCCACTCCTTACTAGCGATGTCTTCACGTCTGAGATGATTCCAACCAAATTTAATAAGTTCCTTTCTATGGTGAGCAAGGTGAGCTTGAAGATATTTAAGAGTAAAGTGGCAAGCTGCAAAATTTCTATCCTCAGAGGTTCATCATATTCAGCAACCTATTGATTCCCAGGAGAAATGGCAAGACAGTTCTGTGAATGTGCCAGTGTAGCAGCAACATAGATTCAACACGATACTGTGAACCTCGCGACAGAACAGAAAAAAAGTCAATGCCAAATGCACGAGCAAGCTCTGAAGTTCGATTTATCTGCAAAAACATCAACATGATGACTAGAAAAAGCTATATAAAAGTCAAATGATAGGTTAAAATGAAGAGCAAAAGGACCAAATTTATTGAACTTCTAGGACCATTCCAAATGTAAATAATGAGCAAAGAAAGGATTTCTTATAGTCTGTGAAACTAGCCCATATTTTCCACTCAACACAGGAAGTTGAACTAACTTGTTTAAAATCCAGAGGATGAAAAGGCCAGTGACTGCATATGGTCCAATTTAATGGTCTCACAGAATCTAGCATAGCAAGATAATTGGGACATTACGTGCGGACAGCTCTAACAAATAAAACAAAATTGTTATCGTCAATAGAATGAGAATCTTATTCCTTTGAAATCTCAAAATCAGTTAAATCCCCAACTGTATAAAGAATATCCTGACCGTCCTTTTGAGACTCACTCTCATAATCTATATTAGCTTTCTGAAGTACCTTATCAATTGTTGTTGAAGGCAGCAGCGGACTCAAAATAGCCTCACAACGTCACAAGCAAGTTCATCATCTGAGTGTTTATATCTTCAGCAGCCTGAGAAGTGGCAAGCCACCTCAAAACCTGCAAAGCTTCTGCATATGCAGTCTGAAAACAAAAGAATTATAGTAAGAACAAAAAAGTTGTGATCGGCCAGCAAAAATTGAATGCTCAAAAACTGATTTTTTTATAATTTATGATAGGAACACTCTAAATAAAGTAGTTAGAGAGAAGGAATGCTAATCACAACACTTACCTCTGAATTCCATGTCCCAATTATCTCAGACGATTGCACATCACTGATCGAAAATAACTCTAGGCTTGCATCCTTCTTTTCTGAAGGTGGTGCATCTATCTCTGCCACAAAGGAACAAACAAGTAATGTAAGATTCCACGTATTGCATATAAACAACATTATGCCTAAAGGAAGGAAAACCTTGCAAATAGGTACAAGTGATTGCACCATTTTCAGATCTGAAGAAGTTTGTGACAAGGATGTATAAGAGTTACACTGCTGATTCAGAATCTCTGCAAAATAACAAACATTGAACAAATGATAACATGAATACAGTAAGTTGACTGACATTACTATTAAACAAAACAGACCATCAACTGAAGCATCTCCCTCAAGTTTGCAAATGCTTTGACGATTGATTTGTTCAGTGCATTGATCTGATAACGTCTCACATTCACTTGAAAACTTCCACATCCAACCATCTGGAATTGTAGAAGTAATCCAAATTGGGGAATCTAAAGACTCCCCGCCATTCAAACCTGCCTAATGAAAAATGATCCACGATATCATATACAGTTGACTCAGAGATAACCCCAAAATACTTGGGTACAAAATGAAAAAAAGATGACCTGATAATCATCAGACATACAAATCTCCTGTCCATGTTGGCTATTGCAATTAAATCTTCTCTGAATACAATCATCAGGTACTGGATAGCGAAACTTCGTTTTTGACACATGGACATGACCCATTCCATACAAGTTGTAGTCAATCTGTAAACAGAGAATCCAAAGAAAACACTAGTAAACGAGGCAATTCAGCCACAATGATGTCAAAGATACAAACAATTAGTCTAAGATACAGCCACTGCTTATATTGACATCAGCACTTGTTATTTATAAAATTGGAACCACGGACATCTCATGTATTATAAAAAGGACTTCCTTTAAGACTTTAATTGTAAAACATCCTTACACAGAAATTGGAGATCAAACGGAATATGAGACTCGTGAGGCTGCAAACTTTTATCAAGAACTGCTCCTCCCTGAAATAAATTGGCGTAAAGGTACACTCCCAGAAACCTAAAAAGCATGACGTAATACATGAAAATTAGGTAGAAATCTGGAAATAACCAAAATTGGAAGAATAAAATTCGGCATTATCAAAAGAAAAAATACTAACAGCCAGTTTTAGTGAAAGAGGTGAATAAAGAAAATTATAAAATCACCTCTTCCGGTGGGTCAAGAAGTTTGTCGACTATTGTTTTTATAATACCAGGGTCAACAACCTCCCAACTTTGGTCATTCTGGAAAGAATGTGCAAGCATTGGAAGAATAAGCATTTGCATTATGACCACTGGATGATCATGAGCAAGTTGTTTTGATTGGAAAAGGTTTAAGAAAATGCAATAGTAGTGCTTTCTTTAAGTTGGGATCATAACCTTCGGCAACCTGGTACAGGGGATAATCATTGTTACACACACTGCCATCAACTGTAAGTATGAAAGAAATTCGCAACACTAATAATATATTTACATCAGAACTAAAATACCTCAATGACATAAAACTCCTACAAAAAAGTATAATCAATGCGAGTATGAAATAAGAAGATGCTGAGAATATCAAATAGAACATTAACTTCCGTCATATCATGTCTTAAGTAATTCAGGAAGCATTTGCCTCAGCCATTTGCTCTCTTTTACCTGCAAGATAAGTATATCCAAAAGCCAAAAGGTATTAAAGTACACTGTTATATCTTCATATAATAATAACAAAAAAACAACATGTCAAACTGGGCCATATATTTCAAACTTCACTTGTTGGTTATGTGACTCCAATATATTATAGTTACAATTACTGAGCCATCTTACTACTATTACAATTACCATTATCAACATCTCTTCTTGAATTCTGAAACCCTCAATCGCAACATCAGACCATCTTACTTAGAATTCATCCAAAAGAATTACAGAAAATTTTGAATTCACCCACATTCTTAATCCCTCAATAGAGATTTAAGAAACAAGAAAAATGCTCAGGAAATATGCACCAAGATTCAGTAATCTTGTTAATCATATCTTTTCTTGAATTCCGAAATGCTCAATCACACTATCAGACCGTTTTACATGAATAATAGAATCATATATCACGCACATTCCGAAACCCTCAATAGAGATTTAAGAAACAAAGAAAGATGCTCAAGAAATACGCACCATAACAAGAGATTCAATAATCTTCTTCATCGCATCTTTTCTTGAATTCAGAAACCCCAAATCCCATTATCAGACCGCTCTCTATGAATAATAGAATCAAATATCACCCACGTCCCGAAACCCTCAGACCGCTTTCTATGAATAATAGAATCAAATATCACCCACATTCCGAAACACTCCATAGAGATTTCTGAAACAAGAAAGATGCTCAGGACATACGCACCATAACATATTCAGTAGTCTTCTTCTTCATTGCATCTTTTCTTGAATTCCGAAACCCTAAATCCCACCATTAGACAGTTTTACATGAATAATAGAATCAGATATAACCAACACTCCGAAACCCTCAATAGAGATTTCAGAAACAAGAAAGATACCCAAAAAATAGGCACCATAATAAGAGATTTAGAAATCTTTATCATGAATCTTTTCTTGAATTCCAAAACCCCAAAGCCCACCATCAGACCGTTTTACACGAATAATAGATTCAGATATCACACACATTTCGAAACCCTCCATAAAGATTTCAGAAACAAGAAAGATGCTCATGAAATAGGCACCATGCTTCATCGCATCTTTTCTTGAATTCCGATACCCTAAGTCCCACCATCATACCGTTATATCACCCACATTTCGAAACCCTCCATGGAGATTTCAGACAAAAAAATGCTCAGACCATAACAAAATAATCAACTCCTAAAACTCGCGTTTCTTATACTTTTCTAAAATGATCAACTCTCTCTAATAAATGTTTATCAAAAAAAAAACTCTCTAATAAATGGTTTTTTTTATGGGTAAGGTTGTTGATGATTATATTTCCTCATTTTTCTTTTATGTGTTAAATTCAAAAATAATGTTTGTGTACCCAATTTGTAAATAAAAGTCTGTGTTTTAACAATTTGTAAATAAAAATTTGTGTTTAACAATTTGCAAATAAAGGTACGTGGTATGAAACTTTTTACAAAATAAGATATCTGAAATTACAATTTTATACTTTAATGACAACGAAGTGCATTTTGTATTTTTTAATAGAAATTAAATTTACATATCGATAAAACAAATCATTTAATAGTATTGTCAACCCTCGAATCGAAATTATAAACCATATTATGGACGTTTTACGTTTTTTTATAATTTTATGGTTTACGGACTAAATGCATGTTTAAGTCTATTTTACAAATCTGCAATTCGATTTGGGGATCAATATTTTGTCAATATGTAAATATAAGTTGGTTAAAATATAAAAATATCATCAGAACTCAATAATGTGGCTTCAGATACCCTGTTTTGTAAAAATATTCTTACCACACACCCCTATTTGCAAAAACAATCATACTACATATCTTTATTTGCAAACTGTTAAACCACATACACCTATTTAAAAATTGAGTAAAACACGCGTATTATTTTTAAACTTTTTCGTTGTTTTTACTTGTAAATAGGAACAGTTTATATATGTATTGATGAGAAGATACCAAAGTATAAAATTTACGGGAAAGAATATATATTTCAATATGTGTAGAGTTTGGTCACTTTGTTTTTATGGTTATTTTATTTTTATTACCACCCGATTGTTTCATACAAATTACTCTAATAATTTATTACTTTATAAAAGACACCGACCTTAGATTATTCTCTTTTGCAAATGGCTAATACAATAAAGCTTTATATGTCATACAAATTACAATTATTTCCCACAAGAACTACTTAAATATCATACAAGTCGTATTTAATAGAGATATTGATATTATATGTGATTACATTACAAGAGCCCAAAAACACGATAATAGTTTGAGCAATGGATGGTTATGTTATAATTCAAAATCGACACTTATATGCTCAGATAAACATGATTATAACACGAAATGTTTTGTTAGATTAAAATTAACCCATTTGATACACTAATCTGATTTATTATAATAAGACACAAACATGATATAAATCTAATAATTGACACATATAGCTAAAAGGTCTATCAAGAAGTACTCTATGGAGATGTCAATACTAATTGGATCATATGAAATACATGAAAATGAAAAAGAAAATTCCATTTGGATGCAATCCCCACATTATTGGATCATAAAAAATACATGAAAAGAAAGAAGAAAATCATTGGGTTAATACCAGAGTCCAAGCCCATAAAGCCTACAACATGTCCAAGCCTAATATCTAGTAGGCCCAATTTTACAACTCTTATTCCTTCTAAATTTCAGAAAGAGATTAACTGTCATTATCTTCACTAATCCCAAATTAAAAAGTACGAATAGCAATTACCCCTTCAACAAAACTAAGCAATGACGGAATGAGTTTCATTGTGGTTGCAATGTGCATTCCATTTGCGAATTTCATTGCGGTTGATTTCTTGTGTTAATTATATACCAACCGCTTACAATAAGTTAGATATGTAAGAGGTGCAATGATGTGTTGCACAAAACTATAATGTTGTAGCACGAATATCTCACTCTCCTTAAGGAGATTTGAACCCTTTATGGCAAGCAAAACTTTAAAACGATGCAGTAGAGCATTTGATCTTTTCCCTCCAAAATACAACAGTCCAATAGTTTCATTGTTAGTTCATATCAATTCTGAATGAATGTTGAAACCTAAAATCCTTTATAAGAACACATTTCTCTAGTTTGTTGTTTCTCTCAAAGATGAAAAGAGAATGAAACTTAATTGTGTTTCTAAAATGAATGAAGTGGTATTTGTTAGACTTGCATTCTGTTTGGGTCTTAAAGTTGAAAATAAGCCTAAGAGGAGTTTATAGTTACATATAACTCACATTTGATACAAGTATCTCACAATAGGTTGGTTCATTCTAAGATTGTCAAAATTGGTAAGTCTATATTGTTTTTGTCAGGAATAACCACGTTTCCTTCAAATTAGGTGGCCACTATCTCTCAATAATCAATGTATTTTGATTAAATAAAAAATTAATGTTTATAAAATATTTCCAGAATAGCCGATTGCATCTAATGTTTTCTTGAAGAGGATGTTACAAAAATTCCATATTCGGTTATTCAAGACACTATCACGATGAAATTGATTAGTTTTCTGTGTTTTTTATGTTATGAATTTCGACTTCCGGAGAATTATAGTAGAAAATCAGAATTAGTGAGACCCTTTTCTATGGAAGTTTGAACTTTTTTTGCATAAATTCAAATTTTGTTATTGAAAAAATTTATATGTTGCAATTTATTAGTTTTACGTCTTTTTGATATCATGAATATGAACTTGAAGAAGTCGAATGTTCATAATAAAAATGAGACGAAATTGTAAAATTGGAAACATTGGTCATGAATAATCACTTTGAAAAACCAAATTCACAAAACAAATGGATAAGAAGAAAGAAATCAAAGATGGTATTAATTTTGGAAGCACCAATGAACGGAGAAAAAAGGACGAAGATGAAGAAAAAGAAAGAAAATGATGAATACGAAGAGGATGGTAGAATATAATTTTATTTTTGCAAGGTACCTATTTGTAAATATTTAAACTACAAAGCTTCTTTAAAAATGACCGAATTCAGATAATTTAGTTTTGTAACTTTTCTAGAAAAATAAATTAATAAAAAGAGGGAATAAAATAGGTAATGGCGTGGTTGATCAACAATGAATGTGAATGTTGGGTAACATCATATTGTTCTTTCCTCCGCAACCATCAGCACTGTCAAATTTTGAGTTCCAATTATTAGATTAGAAAAAATATATTTGTTTAAAAAAAGTAACATAAAATATATCAGCCTAACTCTTAATTAGTCTGATAAATTATGTTCATAGTTGTAGAATTATACTTGCATTCAGAATTTCAAAAAGGCGAAAAGTATTTTAAATCTCATCATCTTTTATTTTTCGGTGCATTGAATTTTTGATCCTTTATTTGGATACATTAAGCCCTTAATTTTTTATTTTTTATTCTATCAAGCCCCATCTAATAAAATAGGATGATTTGTTTTTTGTTTTTTTAAAGGGAAAAATATGATGATTTGTTAACTTTGACAAATTAATAAGATTGAAATATTGTGGAATAATTACAAATCTAGATCCGTTTAGGAGGATTCATTAATATATGTGATTCACTTTGCTTTGTCCTTACAAAATCCACCTAAGTGTTCAAAATACGATTTATCCTAACTAATCCTTTTACTAGTGTATCAAAAAGTTTCTAATTGCTTCACTATATAACGTCTAACTAGCATCTAACATCTTATACTACATCCATAATAATATTATGTTAAGTGTGATAACGAAAGTAAAAAGTAATACTTAGGAACCCTCAATATAAAACTTAATTACCATACTCTTTGACTTGTTTTTCAATTCATAATTTATTAAAGTTTTGTCTAAGTTTGATGAAGAAGTTGATGTAGCAACAAAAACATCAAAATCAACATAATTCCAAAACCAAAGGCATCAAAAGAAAAAGCTAATTAATGGAAAAGAATACGATATAAGTATATAAGTTTCTCAAAAGAAAGAAAGTGATATTCTTTATATATATTCAATATTTAACGCGGTTTGTGGGTTCCAAATACCGCGTTATCTTCTTCAATATACTTCTTTCCTCAACCCTCATTTCAAATTTTCAACTCCATTGTTCTTTTTTTTCTTCTTGTTCTTGTTCTTGATTTTCTGCAATTTAAAAAATACAATGGCCATAGCTTTTTTCTTCCTTCTCTTTCTCTTCTTCGCCGCCTTTCTTTACCTCACGAAGCTCCCTCGCGCTTTCTTCTCCCCGAATCCTCCTACTCCAAGACTTGATCCGCAAGTCACTACCCGCGACACAGATACCAACTTGAAGGACGAGCTCAAAAACGTTTTCGCGACGTTCGACAAAAATGGGGATGGATTCATAACAAAGCAAGAACTCATAGAGTCTCTCAAGAACATCAGGATGTTCATGACAGACCAAGAAGTTGAAGAAATGCTAGTGAAGTTCGATTCCAACGGGGACGGATTGATTGACTTTGAAGAGTTTTGCAGCTTGTGCAAGAACAAGAAATCGGAGGATGCTGAGGAGGAGGAAGAAGATGGGAATCTGAAAGAGGCTTTTGAAGTGTTTGATAAGGATAAAGATGGATTAATATCAGTTGAAGAATTAGGGTCAGTGTTGTGTTCAATGGGGTTAAATCAAGGAAGGAGAGCTGAAGATTGTAAGGAAATGATTAGAAAGGTTGATGAAGATGGAGATGGAATGGTTAATTTTGATGAGTTTAAGAAGATGATGACTACTGGAGGAGGAAAGCTCATTTCAGTCTTCTAAACTGTTTTATCAACAACACATTGAATGCCGACTAATCTAAATTATTGAATGCCGACTAATCTAAATTTGGGAAAGCAGTTTGGTGAATTAGGTATTAAACTCCCTTCTAATATTGGTGGTGGGACTTGCCGTGGCACCACCATCTACTACCACTAAACTATCACTTGATCTCTGCTAATTATGTGTTATTGTGCAAAAAAAAAATGCTTCAATTATGTAAATATATTGACTAAGCTAGCAAATTGTGTTTTAATCTCTGTAATTATCTTAGTATATTACTGTTACTTAGATAGGGCTTCTATTGTAGAATGTACATAATTTTCTTGACTTTGATTTTAGGTTGTTCTCTTTATGTCTTTTTAATATAAATAAATATGTATGACTTAATTATTTGGTGTACAGTCACTTGATTTGTAAGTTGCTTTTTTATAAAACTGAAAATTAAGCTGTAAATTTAATTGTTGAAGATTAAGTGTTAAATATTTAATAGTTGAAAGTATTAAGTTGTAAAAATATTTAAGCCAAAAAGTTCTACTTATCTAATTAAGGCTCCATCTTTTTTACTGAAAAAAGAACTAAACTAAAAAACGGAATGAACTGAACTGAATTATTGGTTAATGTCTAACGAATTTTGCTAAACTTGCTGAACTAAACTAAAATTACCGAATTACTGAATATAAGTAAAAAAGAACAAAGCCTAAGTAGTTTGACTTAATTGAAGTAAACAAAAATACTTATTAAACATACTTAAATGAAATAAGTGTTTAATTATTTTAAGTTGTTTTTTCAGTTATCAAACATATATATATACAAGGTGCATTAGGTGTTGTCTTGTTCTTGGTTTATAGCATTTTCTCCAATTTTGACTTGCTAGCATGAAATTACTAAATGACGTATATATGGCTTAGTGTTGGTCAATATTTTCCCAAAAAAATATATGTTCAGTAAGTGGATTATGAACAATTAGGCTCACCACCACAAGTTAAGGCCTAATATCGTACCACTCTAGCCAGAGCACCAATGTTGTCGCCAAGCCGATCAGAGCATCCAGCCTTCACCAATATCGGGTGGCATGTTTAACAACCCGTTTATATGAGCTATTGCTAGTCCAACCATAGCCTATAAAAGAAGTTCTTCTCTGCCATCCAAGGATGAATAAGTTCGGTGAGGCTCCATGCACCGGAATTCCCACATTCTCATCAATTTCTTTCATCTTTGAGTAGAGGAGAATTAATTAGTTCCCTCAATAGGAAGGGTTCTATAATTAAAAGCTATGTGCATCTTGCTATATATCTAGCACCGGATATATACACTGTTAAGTAATTGAGATTTGGTTTTCTTCTATTCTATAACATTTTTTTTTCAAATGGAAAGATTCACTCAACAGCCAAGACCAGTTACCAAGAACATAGACATTAAGAGTATTAATCAAATAAATCAAAGTGGCCTTTCTAGCTACATTATGAAATGGCCTAATTGTAGTATTCTTGTGGTGAAAAAAGAAAACATGAAATACAACTTTTTGTGAGATGCAATGCATTCCTCACAAACCAGAGGCTGGTCAAGAAGAAGAGGGATTGGAAAGGAGTCCTCTTCAAAAATGACTTCCAAAACATCACTCTTGAAGGCCAAATGTTACGGCATCTCGAAAGAGATTGTTGTCAAAATTTCCTAAGAAACTTTGCAGCCAGATTTAACCACATACAAGCAAGAATTAAAAAGTGGCAAACCATAAGATCTTGGACACTAGTGATACTTTCTAGGCTTAATACATTTATGGCTCCCTGAACTTGTCCATTTCTTTCACTTAGCTTCCTCAACTTAACGGACAACCAATTAGCCACCTAAATTTGTAATTTTTTTCCACTTAGTCACCTGAACTTGTAATTTCTTTCCACTTAGTCACCTGAACTTGTAATTTCTTTCCACTTGGCGAGGTTATCATCTAAATTGGAGTGGCAAAATGTAAAAAGTTGACAAGTTTAGGGGGTTCGATAGGCATTAAGCCTACTTTCTAATACAAATGCTTTAAGATTTCTGTAGCTCCTTTCGACCAAATGTCATTCATATTACCCACTTTCCGACAAAATATCTTCTTTAGCCTCCATTACCAAAACAGATTGTTTCCAATTAATGCAGATAGGATTAGGAAGCTCGAATTTAGAAAAGGAGAGTGGTTGGCTCGGTGAGAGTTTTCCAAACTCTTTAGATAGGAAAGCAAGATAAGAAAAAGTTTGTGCGCTCCAAAAGCCTAATTTACCTTCATCTTCACGACGTTTTAAGGCAGTTTAAATAACCAAAAAAAAATCATTTGAAAAGTTTAAAGAGTCATCAAGGTACAAGCTGCAGATGTTAAATGGCCCGCATTTTAATATTTAAGCAGATGTTTGATTTACATATACAACATACTACACAAATGTTTTATTATATGTTGCAAAAGCAAACTGTTAGGTTGTGTAATATTTGATAACTCAAGCTGTTTGATCAAAACTGGCCAGCAAATTATATAGCTAAGAAAATCTGAACAAGACTATTACACTAGTGCAACATAAATTCCCACTTTTACCATTTAATATTATCAGTAAGAAAGTATTATCTCACATCTGTGGCTACAAATAACTTACCAGTTCTACTATGCATATAAATTATTAGCACATCCTTGCATATAATGAAACCAAACCTATTAAAAATTTTTGGACCTTAAAAACACAATCTAAACTAATCACAAGACAGACAATAACTTCGCAATGTATGACAAGGAAAGAGCCTCACTTGGTACTGGTAACTCCCCCTCCCTCTGTCACTGCTCCAGAGGGAAGAAAATTTTAAAAAGCCGGCACTCAAATGAAAGAAAAGAAAAACATCCAGCAAGGACCTAAAAGACATCAGGGTGGAACCGTCCAGGCATCGAGCTGCTTTGCTGCGCCTGCTTCAGATGCATCGTTAACGCATAGTTGCTCACCTGGTAAGTAATAATTGTACAAGAAGAAACGGAATTACTTTCATTATTAGAAAGGAAAAGCGGAAACTAGGATTCACTACAGGTACGAGTTAATGGTCTCAAACCTCCAAGGCTCTTAGCTGATCTTGATATTGGGATACCAATTGCTTCAGATGTTGCAACTCCTGGCTCCTATCTTCATATTCTTTTTGACGCTCATGCTGGATCGTTACAGCTCTCTTTAGAAGGGTATTTTCCTGGATAAGTGATTGCAATTGCTCCTTCAACATCATATTTTCCTAACAAAATTTCATAACCATCAGTCAAAACTCAAAATGAGGAGGCATATTTAATCCGAGTTCAAACCTTTCAAAAGAATACCTGTTGAAAGTTTTTGGCAGTTTCTGCTCCAGCACGTGCACAAATGGACTTCTCAAGGACTTCTAATGCCCTTGAAGCACGAGCTCTAGCATCATCCATGTCTGCAGCACTCTTCATTTCCCTAACAAATAACTCTACCCACTCTGCACCACCCATTTCTAGCTGTGTAGCAGTTTGTGGATCATCAGTCGGTGGTGCTTCTGCATTATTTATAGCTACTCCTGTAAAATAATGTTGTTTAGCCAATTCAAGTGTTAAACGAAAAAATGAATGACCCCATTTTTCTGTAGGAGCTGTTAATGCAGTTCTAATAATCATCATGTTTTTTTATCAAAAAAAAACAAAATGATCATCATGTTTCATCTGATTGAATGAACAGATAAGTAGATCATAGACGCAAAAGCTAAAAAACTATAGAAGATATATCTGGATTTCAAGTGAAACCAAAGCGTATATACATAAAGAGAGAAGATTTAGATATTTAAATATCACATAGTTCACCTTAAACTTGGCAACTTCGTATGTTAGCGAGTGGGAACGCGTAATACTGCACATGTAAGGCTAACTTACCCTCAATTAGGAGAGGAACGTATTTATATGTTGTCTTCACTCTCACAAGAATGCATAAATGCAGATGAAGATCATATGATAATATCATAATTATAGAAATGGGAATTTTATGCATGCTCATAAAATTCCTCAAAAAGATGATATTTATCCCTTCATATCTCTCTCTCTCTCTTAAATTTGGGTATTAAAGCTTTCTATTAGGAAAAATTCCATATCAAACTAATTATTTCTAATTCTACTCAATGCACAACCACTCAATTCCTGCAGAATGAGTGGACACAAATACAAGAGAGAGAGAGAGAGAGAGAGAGAGAGAGAGAGATTGAGATTCTATGGATAATTTTTTTTTAAATAGTACAGGATGAAGGACACGAAATCTTGGCAAGCAACCAAGAACGAAATTTTACTTCTGCAATACAAAATCTTTAGGCCTGAATCACATAAGTGTACAATAAAAGCACAGGTTGAAGGATACGCGCCATATTTCCCGTGCACACAAAGACTACATGTCATCAAACAAGCATACACCGAACAGAGGCCTATGGGTTACACCATAGTTATTAAAGGCGCAAGGCATAAGGGGGACTAAGATCCTTAGCGTATGCACGCACCTAAGCAACACAAAGCACACTAAACGAACAAAAATTTATACAGCAACAACTTGCACCTAAGGTGCTCGGCCTAGTGCCTTGTGAGCCTAGAGTGTGAGGCTTCCACTACGGGTTAGGCACAATGTGTGCAGTGTATCTAAAGAGGATGCATTGATAATGATGTGGAAGGAAATTTGAAGGTAAATTAAGGAGCTTTAGAAGGGAAATAATCAAAACAGAATAAGGGGAAGGACGGTTTGAATGCATAAAGAGTTAAAGTAATAATTACAATATCCGCACGCATAAGTTTACCAAAAAACATTTACATGGCTAGCATTATTAACAATAAAGGAAAAAATGAAAAGTCTTGATGCATTTACAAGATAATCAAATAAACAAAACCGCGGAAAAACATGAAACTACAGAGAGCATCCCTGCCCTATAGAAAAACACGAAAATCATCCAAGATACATCTGTGATAAAAAGTTTACCTTGTTGAAGATTGGGGTCGTAGAGAACATCAGATGTAGCAACAGCAGCAGAAGGATCCAAATTGTTATCAATAGACCCTAAACGAAGTTCAGTCAAGCTTCTGATAGCTGAATCTATATCATTACCACATTCTTCAAGCGCTCTCTCGAGAATCTAATATCATTAAATTCACATACAATTAGCAACTAATCATTACAAAATCAAAACTTTAGCAGAATAAAATTAAAACCCATCACAAAAACATTATTACAATGATAATGAAAATGGAAAAAGGCGATCGATGAATGACCTGGTTGTCCATATCAGGGAAAAGAGCGATGAGTTTGTCGATCGAATTGGAAGACGGGGACGTAACGGAGTTAGGCCTAGGAGGAGAGAAACGAACAGGAGATGAAGATGAACAACGGATTCTCTTGCTAACTGGAGGGCTTGTGACTGTTAATTCTTCAAAAAAAGATCTCTTCCCGCACACTATGGCAGACATACTTTCTATTTCTCCTCTCTTCTCTTCTTTCTCGATCTATCTAACCCTAACCCTAATCCTAATTTCAATCCAGATCCCAGAATCTCCTCAATTGAAATTGATTTTCTTTTCGGATTCAATCAATTCCTAATCTACCTATCTTTTATTATAAAAGATTAAATTAAAGACCTACACTTTTCTACACCTAATTCATATCTTTAGTAATTATTGTTGCCGGAAAATAAAGAAAAAGTTGGCCGGAATTCCAGATAGGAAACGGAGAAATTTTTCTAAGGTGGTCTCATCGGCCCTAAATAATATTCAACCAACGTATGAGTGCGTAACCGATAAATGATCAAGTTACGTGTTGGTTATTCAAATGCGTCACAGTTTAGGACACGTTAGAATTTGTCGAGGGAGAGATGCTTTTGGTTTATCCGCTCACCATCTTACGTGGATAAGTTTCATTGGTTTTCTTCAATGCTGCGGAACCATCGTATATTTTAGGCTTAATACACAAAAAAACCCCTAAACTTGGTCAAATGTTGCAACTGTCTCCCTGAACTTTCAATTGTAACAAATCACCTCCTGAATTTGGCAAATCGTAACAAATTACCTCCTGAATTTGGCAAATCGTAACAAATTACCCCCAATGATGCATAAATTTTTAAACACCCTATAAGATCATTCCATGTGGCATTTTGACTTTTCAAACACCATGTAGAATCATGACATGTGGCACTTTGACTTTTCAAATATCGAATAAGGGCATGACATGTGGCATTTGACTTTTCAAACTCAAAATATGGGGTTATTTGTTACAATTTGCCAAGTTTGAGGGGTAATTTGTTACAATTAAAAGTTCGGGGGGACAGTTGCAACATTTGACCAAGTTTAGGGGTTTTTTTTTGTTTATTAAGCCTATATTTTACTAAAATTTAGTTGTTGTAAATTAAGGTTGTTTGGTCACCTAATAAGTTTCTCTTAAGCGGTCAAAATCAAGTACCTAGTTTGAATTAATATTATGGTTTTAAAAGATTTAGATGTTATTAGGCTCTTTGTAGCGTTTCTTTGCCCTATATGCAGTTTATACTGGATTTTGCCTGTATCTTTGTGAGGTTTAGTTCCTCATTTTTCTTTGATTATCATCGTGCTGTAATTTTTTATATTATTCAATGATATGATAACTCTACTATCAAAAAAAAAAAAGATTTAGATGTTCAAAATTCGATTTGTTTACGGATATTTGTCCAACTAGTTTCTGATTTGTGTTATTAAAGAACCTCGACTCTTCAATTAGTGTCTAACGTATTTTATTATACTACCTAAATTATTAATATTGAGGGATATGGACCACCAAAACAACTGGATAATGTCTACCAAACACGAACGAGTAACAATACACAAACCTAACAAGAAGCTACATACAAAAACTATCCAACAATAATTAGGCACCACCACTGCTCCATATTGTTATCGGATGCTAATTATCTAACAACTGATATGTACATAAGCTATGTCCCTAATAGATATGTTAGCTCTGTGTGTATTTACTCTATCCATTTTTCTTTCTAACCCGAGCACCGAAGTGTCACCAAGGCAGTAATGTTCAAGTGGTCCTTGAATGTCCAAATTGAATTTGGACATTGACCCTAAATTTAACAATTTCAATTATATTCACATTAAAAACTAAACCTTAGACACTAAAAACTAAACTCTAGACCCTAAATCATCGACCCTAGACACTAAAAACTAAACCCTAGACCCTAAATCATCGACCCTAGATGATGTGATACTCCGGGCTAATAATTCGATGACACGTCATATGTTAGTATCTAGGGTTGATAATTTAGGGTTTAGGGTTTAGTTTTTAGTGTCTAGGGTCGATGATTTAGGGTCTAGGGTTTAGTTTTTAGTGTCTAAGGTTTAATTTTTAATGTGAATATAATCGAAATTGTTAGATCTAATGGTCAATGTCCAAATTCAATTTGGACATTCAAGGACCACTTGAACATTACTGGTCACCAAGGATCACTCTTACACTATTTCGTTGACAAAGTAACATACTAGTCAATATGGTTGATGAGGATTCTCTATTTTCCTCGTTTCCAACAATTAGAAGTTTAATTATAGCAAAACTCAAACATACATGAACAAATATGGAAACTGTGGAGTCGAAACATTTCTTCATTTCTCTCTTTTAGCCTCATAATACGCTATATAATCCACATACTATCAACTTTGATCCTAATAGGTTGAAAAAAAATTACTAACTTCATCAAATTTTTATTTTTTTTTTATAACCAACTTCATCAAATTTTATCAAATAACAAATAGGATAAAATAAAAAATACTTCTAACATTATTATGAGAGTTATATCTTTAACGTTATAAAGAATGCGATTGGAGATTAGTATTCGAAAACTAAGCCGATTTCAAACATTATTAAAAAAACACAAATCTTTTTGTTTTACTATTCTACTTTAGTTTATAAATTTATTTCAAGAGAAAAAGAAATTGTGATTCTTCTGATTTCGAAATAAATGTAGAAAATGAATCGCCTTTAAACTCTGACAAAATATTTATATCTTTCTATCTCATGTATAAACCTAGATATTGATATGTTATGAATATGTGGTAACGTAAAGTATATTTACAATGAAACAAACATAATTCATGGCTAAGGAAAAGTCGTTGCTAATCTAACTTGTCAACTTTAGACATTCGATTATTCGGTTTTATGATGTTAAAGGTCGTGGATAATAACGTACCTTCCAAGATGCAACTTCTTATCAAGAAATATAAAACCGTCAAAAGCAGTGCATACGAGCAATAAAGGATTAAAAATGGATACAAAGAGAGGACCTCTCACACAGACACATGTTATTAATGTTATCATAATCCAACAATTATTGCCCCCTGCAAAAAAAATAAAAAAATAAAAATATAGAATATAAACTAATATTGGCTTAATACACAAAAAAACCCTCTAAACTTGGTCAAATGTTGCAATTGTCCCCCGAACTTTTAATTGTAACAAATTACCCCTCAAACTTGGCAAATTGTAACAACTAACCCCATATTTTGAGTTTGAAAAGTCAAATGCCACGTGTCATGCCCTTATTCGATATTTGAAAAGTCAAAGTGCCACGTGTCATGATTCTACATGGTGTTTGAAAAGTCAAAATGCCACATGGAATGATCTTATAGGGTATTTAAAAAATTTATGCATTATTGGAGGTAATTTGTTACAATTTGCCAAGTTCAGGAGGTAATTTGTTACGATTTACCAAGTTCAGGGGGTAATTTGTTACAATTAAAAGTTCGGGGGGACAATTGCAACATTTGACCAAGTTTAAAGGGTTTTTTTTGTGTATTAAGCCAACTAATATTTGAAATACACATATTAGAATAAAGTTTGTAGTATTCTGAAATGTCAATAATATGTGTTTGTACTCCACCTCAATTGAGGATTAAGCAATTGATTGTTGTTTCTTATAATTCCAAGAAACCAAAGAATGTCTGGGTAAATAGCATAGTTTGTAGATTTTCGATCATCAAGACTTCACATGCAATCATCTCAATAAAACCATGAAGCCAAAGACTTACATAATGCCTTTGTATAGTATCGTATCCCAGATTGAGTCCCCTAATTCAAGTTGAAAATGTTTCTTAATGCATATTAATTGCTAGAGAAATTCATTTACATTGTTAAGCCTTTTCTAACGAATTACTGAAAGCGGTGAATAGTAAATGGATTGAAATTGGTCAAAATTGGACTTTTATATCATCCCTTCTTTCCTCCAATACTCAGACATCAACAAATTGGATTTTTCCAATTGTCCATTCTTTCCCCAACAAGCAAACATCAAAACGATACCGTGTTTCCGTAACTCATATACTCATTTGGTTTTATTCAAAATTTTCCAATTATCTCGTTTTACTCTTCTCTTCTCTCCAACTATATTTTTATTTGTTAATCTTCCAATTTTCCACCTCCATGATATAATAATTTAACAAAAAAATCATAATTTTCATATTTTGTGTGTATAATAATTTAACAAAGAAATCTTAATTTTTTTATCAAAAAGAAAAGAAACCTTAATTTTCATGTGTTTTTTAAGGTTATTTAGGTATCGTTGTGTCAAGAGAGAAAAATCCTGCACAAATTAGTTTTTTTTTTTTTAAATATTACTAAACTTTACTCTTTTGCGTTTAAACATAATATTTCAACACTCCCGATTAACGCAAAAGGAGTTAACAAAAGACTCTAAGGCTCGGGTTTTTTCACTTAAATTCAGTAAAATTTAGTTCATTTCAGTGAATTCAGCAGAATTCATTAGACATTTAGTAAATTTGAGTTCAATTCAATTCATTTATTTCGATAAAAAAGAACACGACATAAGAATAGTTAACACATCAACGAAAAACCAAATAATTCAATAAAAAAATTAGAAAAATGCTCTCAAGAACATCAACCATAAACCAAATAATTCAATAAAAAAGTTATAAAAATGCTCTCATAAGTAGTTAACAAAAGGCACTAAAAATAATTAACACATTAAACTACCATCAAATAATGAAAAAAAAATAAAAAATTCCGAAACAACGCGAGGCATCCGCGCTAGTTCAAGTGAAAACTATATCTTAAATACATGAGTAAGGAGAGGAACAAGATTGCTTACGCATCGATGGATCAGAGTCCACCCTGGCAATCCATGTCGAGAATGAACGGTCGATAATTACAAACATCTCAATGACGCGGATCACCGTTTCCACCGTGGATAAGATTCAATCCGACGGACAATAAACAAACAAATGAAAAACACAATCAGAAATCTAAACCCTCCTCCTTGTATATAAATACATAGCAACCCCACAATTACCAAAATCAAACTACTTCTTCATCTCCTAAAATTTGTAACAAGAACCCTAAAAATGTCAGGAAGAGGAAAGGGAGGTAAAGGATTGGGAAAGGGAGGAGCGAAGAGGCATAGGAAAGTTCTAAGAGATAACATTCAAGGAATTACGAAGCCTGCCATTCGTAGGCTTGCTCGGAGAGGAGGCGTGAAGCGTATCAGCGGTCTCATTTATGAAGAGACACGTGGTGTGCTTAAGATCTTCCTTGAGAATGTCATTAGGGATGCAGTTACTTATACTGAGCATGCTAGGAGGAAGACTGTTACTGCCATGGATGTTGTTTATGCATTGAAAAGGCAGGGTCGTACTCTTTATGGATTTGGGGGTTGATTAAACCCTAATTTTGATTCTTTGTAGTGCTTGTATATTTTAGATCTCAATGTATTGCTTGTTAAAAGCTGCAATTTGAATTGTTATCTGTCTTTTCGTGTTTGAATTTCTGTTATGGATTAACTGAATCAATCTTTTAAACTGGTTGCATGAAGGACAATATAAAATTGTATGCTTATTCCAATTCACCTTCACAATGTGAACATAATGCCTCAGTTCAAGGGAAGATACAAGGCAAAGCAGAAAATATATAGACTCATCAGGTTTCAACTTTGTATTCAAAGACGACCAAGCTACTAAATCAGGCTGAGATTAACTGCTAAAGACGCCAAAAGCTAATCTCATACACTTGAATCCTATATACATGCTTACAAGTGTGCTCGCTACATATGTAATGAAATCAAAGCCCCAAGTCCAACAAAGCTAACATCCATTAAACCCTAATACAAGAGCAACCAAAGTTTACATATGTAATGAAATCAAAGCCCCAAGTCCAACAAAGCTATCCATTAAACCCTAAGACAAGAGCAACCAAAGTTCGCCCAATTGGCTGCTGATTCCTAGTTTTTCGTATATGATAAAATAAACACACCCCTCCAACCCAAAATCTAAATTAACAAGATATAATAGAATTCAAGACAAGATTTGGGAATTCGTGTCTTTGACATTACACCCAACAGATGTTGTTTCCTACAATTCAGTAATTTCAGGTCTTGGTTTGCATAGATTTGCTGCAAAAGTTTTGTGGTATTTGAGGAGATGCTCGATAAAGGGTTGAAACCTGATGAGTCTATATATTTTCTGCTTTGCACTTGCTGTCATGCTGGCTTTGTGGTGAATTGGAATAAGCATACAATTTTATATTGTCCTTGATGCAACTAGTGGATTCTGGAATTTGGGGAACGTTGTTGTCATGCTGTGACATTCATGGAAATTCTGAGTTGGCAGAAATTGCATCTCAACAGTGATAAGGAGAAAAGGTTTTTACTTAGTAATGCTTTCCAACATTTATGCTGGAAAAGGGAGGTGGAACAATGCCAAGATGACGGGAGATGAAGTAAAAAAATGTTCGAGTAAGCATATAATGCCTGGAATTAGCTGGATTTGAGGCAGCTACATTCAATTGATTTGACGCTGTTACTTAGACTGAGCATGCTCGAAGAAAAACTGTTATGGCCATGGATGTAGTTTATGCTCTCAAGAGGCAGGTGTTGGAAATTGAAAATTTACGACGTTCGTAGCGGAATTAAAATTTTTCAATTTCTTAAACCAAGATCCGTTAGCTTATTGAATAACAATTAAGAAGATTAGTTAGATAAAATACCTCTAGGAGATTACTATCTAACGTTGTTGTTGCGCCCACAAGTCTTCTTTATTTTAATCTCGCAAGTGCCCAAAGTAGAACACCTCTAGCGTTAAGTCCACACGAGCAAGAACGAATAAAACGGTAAATCAAAACCCCAATTTTGGTCTAGGAATTTCGGCTTCTCTAGAGAGAATTAGATGTTTGTTACAAATACCCCATAGGGGGTTGTATTTATAGTGTTTAGAATTGTCTCTCCTAAATAAGAATCCTATTCCCAAAAGGACTAGGCCAACTCTTATTTAATTAATAAAAGCAATTCTATTCATACTAGTATTCCTATTTAATTAAACTAATAATTTATATAAATCCATATTTATTAAATTACTCAATTAACTAAATAATAATCTCAATTATTATACTAGTAGGATTTAATTAATTAACATTATAACACATTATAATTTAATTCAATTAAACTATATATATCAACACTATATATACATATTTCGACCAATATTACCAAATACACATATTTGGTATATTTACCAATTTACCATTTTATCCTTCAATACTCTTAGTGTGTGACCCACTAGGTCCTTACCACAACCGGTCGTATATTAATCTAATCTCTATTAATTAATATAACATAGAAGAGCGTCGACTCAAATATGGAGATACTCTTCTAACCCGGAGTCATAAGGAGTCAAGATTAACAGTTGACTTCTTTTACCTGTCAGTGATAGTTGCAATATAATTCGGTCCCTCACCAATATTATCTTTAATGAATCATGATCACGGAAAAGTCAATCATATAATTCATTATTAATTTACTTGTGCTCAAATAAATATTCTCCATAAATTGAAAACCATTTCCAATTTATCATATTACCTCGCGCAAGGATTTAGAACTATTTATTCACAAGAGGCCCAAGATAAATCTTCTCTAATACAGAAGTGATGATATCCTCAATCTAACATTAACTGCTTTGCAATTACTTTATGTGTTACCCAATGTCTACCCGAAGGACACCCGAATACTGGATCGTACAGATAGTAGAATCAAAGTAACACACTGCATAATTCAAAGTCACATGAATGAGTATTTGAGTTCTAGGACTACTTTATATCTATTACCACATATGAGTTAAAGCTAGTTGACATTTATGTATTTATTCCATACTAGTAACTCAAAGCGGGGTCTCCAATATATATAACATCATTATACATATCCATATAATTATCCAGATATCTCGTATAATCTAAGTTCGTGAGATCAACTTCTTATTCATGAATAAGGGATATATTATATGCAAGTCTCAACAGTATATATATTAATCCAATAATACAATACTCGACTTGGGATATTTTAAGTTTATTTAATCATTAAAGTATGTCACGCTTCATCTTGTATGAACACTTTAAGATTATCAATATAAACTATGGATTTCTTTTAACTAATAATTACAACGTAATATCTATAAGATAAAAGATAAAAGCCTTTCATAAAATCAATAGTTTATACATTCTTTATTCTAAATAAAATATCCTAAACGACAATTGTCTTTAGGACACAAACTACAACACTCCCACTTGGACTTAAGACCAATTGTTCTTAAACATTATTCCATAATTATTCATGTGCCGATCATGGACCGCTTGTACCAACGCCTTGGTCAACGGATCTGAAATGTTGTCCTCAGTAGGTACTCTCTCCATTTTTATATCTCCCTTAGCCACGGATTCCCTTAACATATGAAAACGCTTTTCATAATGTTTGGATGATTGATGAGACTGTGGATCCTTAGCTTGTGCGATTGCACCAAAACTGTCACAGTAAAGAGTAATCGGGTTCACAATGTCAGGAACTACACCAAGTTCTCCAACGAACTTCTTAATCCATACAGCTTCTCTAGCCGCTTCCCAAGCTGCTATATACTCTGATTCAGTTGTGGATGTGGCTGTTACAGTTTGCTTGGAACTCTTCCAACTAACTGCTCCACCATTCACAATAAACACGAATCCAGATTGAGACTTGAAGTCATCGACATCAGTCTCATAGCTGGCATCTGTGTATCCCTCCACTCTCAATTCTCCACCTCCATATACTAGAAACATCTCTTTAGTTCTTCTTAAGTACTTCAAGATGTTCTTGACAGCAGTCCAGTGACGTTCACCTGGATTAGCTTGAAATCGACTAGTCATGCTCAAAGCAAAAGCTACGTCGGGTCTAGTACAAAGCATAGCATACATGATAGAACCAATCGCATTGGCATATGGCTTACCGGCCATCTTCATTCTATCTTCTTCGGTTACAGGGCACATCTTCTTGCTCAATTGATGTTCCCTTTTACAGACAACCATTGGCAAGTTACCCCTTTTCGAATTTTCCATGCTAAAACGCCTAAGTACTTTATCTAGATATGTAGACTGAGATAATCCTATCATTCTATTAGGTCTATCCCTATAGATCCTAATCCCCAAAATATAGGACGCTTCTCCCAAATCTTTCATTGAGAATACACTTGATAACCAAACCTTCACTTGTTGTAGGGCAGGTACGTCATTCCCCATGAGTAATATGTCATCGACATACAATATGAGAAATACTACCGTGCTCCCACTATTCTTCTTGTAAACACAAGGTTCATCATAGTTTTGTTCAAAACCATATCCCTTAACAGCTTCATCAAAGCGTTTATTCCAACTTCTAGATGCTTGCTTGAGTCCATATATGGATCTCTGAAGTTTACAAACTTGCTTTGTATCCTTCGATGTAAAACCTTCAGGTTGCATCATATACACATCCTCTTCTAAATGTCCATTTAGAAAAGCAGTTTTAACATCCATCTGCCAAATCTCATAATCATAATGAGCGGCAATTGCAAGCATTATCCTTATAGACTTTATCATGGCCACAGGTGAAAAGGTTTCCTCATAATCAATTCCTTGTTTCTGAGTATATCCTTTTGCTACCAAACGTGCCTTGTAGGTAACTACTTTACCATCCATGTCTCTCTTCTTCTTGAAGATCCATCTACATCCGACATATCTCATATCTTCGGATGAGTCAACCAAAGTCCAAACTTTGTTTTCATACATGGAGTCCATTTCGGATTGCATGGCTTGTTTCCATTTAGCGGAATCGGGACTATTGATTGCTTCCTTGTAGTTCCTAGGTTCATCATTATCTACAACGAGTGTTTCCTCGCCTTCGTCCACGAGATATCCATATCTCTCGGGACCTTGGCGCACCCTTATAGACCTACGGGGTTCTAATGTCACTTGTTCCTGAGATTGATATTCAGGTTGAGCTCCCACTTGTTCAGTTTCTTCTTCACTACTGGTTCGAACTTCCTCAAGTTCAATCACAGAATTGGTGTCTTTCTTCTCAAGAAATTCCTTTTCTAGAAAACCAGCATGCCTAGATACAATTACCTTTTGATCATCTGGATGATAAAAGTAATATCCCTTAGTTTCCTTAGGGTATCCAATAAAGAAACACTTATCAGATTTGGGATCTAGCTTATCTGATACGATACGTTTCACGTATGCTGAACAACCCCAAACTTTCATAAATGATAATTTAGGTTTACCTCCTATGAACAATTCATAAGGAGTAGAAGTAGCAGATTTGGTTGGGACTCTATTTAGGATAAAGAGGGCGGTTTCTAGGGCATAACCCCAAAATGATTTAGGTAGTGTTGCGAAACCCATCATGGACCGCACCATATCTAATAGGGTGCGATTCCTCCTTTCAGATACACCATTGTGTTGTGGCGTATATGGAGGTGTCCATTGTGAGACTATTCCATTCTCCTTTAGATAATTCAAAAACTCACCAGACAAATATTCTCCTCCACGATCAGATCGTAGGATCTTTATTTGTTTACCAGTTTGTTTCTCAACTTCCATCCGATATTCTTTGAACCTTTCAAACGATTCAGATTTATGCTTCATTAAATAAATATATCCATATCTAGATAGATCATCTATAAAACTAATGAAGTAGTTGAATCCTCCTCTTGCGGGTGTAGACATGGGACCACATACATCTGTATGTACAAGTCCTAAGATTTCTGTAGATCTTTCTCCTTTACTGTTAAAGGGTGTCTTTGCCATTTTACCTTTTAAACAAGACTCACACGCTTCTAATGATTCAAAATCAAAAGTATCTAAGAGTCCATCTGAATGTTGATGAACCCTAAGTATTTTGATTATGTTCAAACGTTTCAGAAGATGAAAACTCAACAGTACCTTACATATAGTTTTCTATTGACTAATAATTTTTATTCTTAGTCTTTGTGTAAGTTGCTCAGCAGGTGCTGAATGAATCATTTCTGGATTGCCTAAAGAACTCAGAAGATCGGTTTGCTGAAGTCAGAGTTTCATTTACTCAGAAGCTGGATATTCCGCTCTGAAGCCGAAGTCTGCTAAAGCTCTCCTCAGAAGTTCTTTGCATTCAGAAGCTTTGCCAATTGTGATCAGAAGTCTAGACATCTGGAAGTTAGCTTCTGAAAGCTAAGTCACGGGTTCTGTTTGAGCATTTAATGCTCTGACACTTGCATTCAATGCAAGGCGCCAAAAGTTCAAAAGCTGTTTTAATGGAGCGCGCTTGTCTGTTCAAGAGAAACCGGATTTTCCTTGTCTACCCTTTGTTGATCCAATTGAAGAATGATTCTGTCATCCTCATCCTTGATTTCAAATCACTTACCGGATTTAGTTAAAGAACAAGGATAACGGAATCAAAGTGTTTTGAAGACCGTTTGAAGACTTGACAGATTAACGGCTACAACAACTGATGTCATCTCCTTTGAAGTTTCAAACTCCACAACGGTCATCTTCAATCACTATAAAGAGTAGCCAAGCTCCAATGCATCAACACACGCATGATCATCGAGCAAAATCTTAACGCACTGTTTTAAAACAAGAAAACAGAGCAATTTTTCCATTCTCAATCTTTCTTAGCATAGTCTTAGTAAAGTGAGAGAGTGAAGAAAAACAAGTTCATAATAGGAATCTTGTAAACTGAGATCGTTTGTGATCTTCAGTTAGATTTAAAGAGAGAAATCTAGTTGAGATTAGAGTTGGGTGAGAAATCCAGAAAACAGAGTATTGTTTGTTCTGGTGGAAATCCTTTAACTCTTTTTAGGCTAGTCAGAACTAAGTGAGAAATTAGCTTAAGTTCTGTTGATGTAAAGGAGCTTCTGAACTTGCCATAAAAGTTCTGAATAGTGGATTTATAAAATCTCTGTAGGCTGCGACCTCAGGGGACAAGACGTAGTCACAGGACTTCTGTGGCGAACTTGGATAAATCGAATTGTTCACTCAGGATCTCCTGAACTTCTTTCTCCCTCTTATACTTGTTATTTTTGCTTCTGTGTACTTGTTCATATTTAGTGCTGAAACAGATTTTCTCTAAAAATATCATTGTCTTTGTTCAGAAGACTGTCCAGAAGTTCTCAAATCAGAACTTCTGTTGCTGAAAACAGTCTAACTGTGTTTAGGCAGAATTTCCCTCAGAAGCAACTTCCTTAAGATAGCTTCTGACTCTGAGGAAATTTGACTCTGAATTTTAAGTTTCTTAAAAAACTTAGAAAACTTCAGTTTACAACTTAGACACCTATTCACCCCCCTCTAGGTGATTCTGTTCTTGTTAGGGCCAACAAGTGGTATCAGAGCGAAGGTCACTTCGTATATTTACTAAAGATCTAACAATCTAAGTGTAAGATCCTATCAGAATCAATAGAGATGGCTAGTAGACACCAACCTGAGAATTCCTCTCATTTCATTGTTCCAGAGGGTTCCTCCACAACTAGACCTCCACTATTTAATGGTGATAACTACTCTTACTGGAAAAAGAGAATGATGTATTTTATCCAAGCTCAGAATATGAGTGCATGGATAGTTATCACTAATGGTGATTTCATCCCAACTAGGATGGAAGCTGGTTTAGGACATGTTGTTATCCCTCAAGTGGAATATACAGATGAAATCCTTAAAAAACTCCAAACGAATGCTTCAGCAATAAATATGCTGCATTGTGCACTTTCTGCTACTGAGTATAACAAAGTGTCTTCTTGTGAAACAGCAAAGGATATTTGGAACAAGATAGAAGTCACTTACGAAGGAACAGGAAAAGTGAAGCAATCTAAAGTCAATCAGTTGATGAGAGACTACGAGTTATTTGAAATGCTTGACAAAGAATCCATCTCAAGTATGAATTCTAGGTTCACCAAGATTGTCAATGACTTGAAGAGTTTGGGAAAGGATATTGAAGAATCTGAAAAAGTAAGGAAGATTCTCAGAAGCTTACCAAGGTCGTGGCAAGCCAAGAAGACTGCTATCGAAGAAGTTCAGGACTTAAGCTTCTATGAGTATGATGAACTCATTGGCTCATTGATTACTCATGAGATGGCAATCAAGAATCACGACCTGAGAGAAAGGTCAGAAGGAAAAAGAGTAGTCCTTAAAGCAGAATCTTCTGATGAATCCTCTGAAGATGAGGAACTGGCTATGCTGACCAGGAAGTTCAAGAAGGCCTTTAGAAAAGGCAGAGGTGGAAACTACAAGAAGCCTTTCAGGAGCTTTGACAAGAAAACTCCTGATTCTGGTGAAAAGTTCAAGAGAGATCCAAATAAGCCTATTGTATGCTATGGATGTCAGCAACCGGGGCACATTAAGCCTAACTGTCCGGAGCTGAAGAAAGATAAGAAGAAGTTCAAGAAAGCAATGCTGGCTGCCTGGTCAGACTCTGAGACCAGCAGTGATCCTGAAGAAAAGGAAGAGCAAGCTCAGATTTGTTTTATGGCTATTGATGAGCCAACTTCTGAAGATGTCACAGGAGAAACTTCCGCACCTCCTGAAGTTACATATGATTCTGAGGTAAACATATCTTCTGAACAAAATATCTTTGATTCTCTTGAAGAACTCTATAGTATGTTCAAGTACCTGAAAAGGAAATTGGACAAGAGTGAGGCTGACAAGTTTCTTAGGTTTACTCAAGTTTATTCTGACATGAAAGTGTTAGAAGAAAAACTGCGTAAACAGTTTAGCACTTCTGCTAATGACTCTAAGGTCAAAGGCAAAGAAAAGCTGCCTCTGGGAAGTGATAAACCCCAGAAGAAGAAGAAACGTGTCACTCCCTCTCTTCTGAAAGAGATAGCTTCTCCTCCTGATATTGGTACCTCTGAGAGTGCTGTCTCAGCCTCTGAAGATGTTGGACCTTCTCAGAAGAAGAAGAAATCTCCCAGGAAGCAAAGGGAAAGATCCAAGAACCCTCCCTTTTGCAAGCTCTGCAAGAGTGATGGTCACTGGTTAAAGGATTGCAAGTACCACATTAAAAACCTCTTGCAATCTAAGATATCATTAAAACCTGCTGAAGAAAAATCTAACTCTGAAGGACCCAATAAGGACTGGGTACCTGTCACTAATTGATTGTGTTGCAGGTTGCTCTGAGTGCTCCATCAATGTCAAAGCTGTGGTACATTGACAGTGGGTGCTCAAGGCATATGACAGGTGATGAAAAAGCATTCATCACATTTGATCCTAAAAGAGGTGGAAAAGTCAGCTTTGGAGATGCTCAGAAAGGAAGGATACTTGGTTCTGGATCCATAGGAACCAACCCTCCGATCGAAGATGTCTCCCTAGTCAGAGGCCTGAAGTTCAATCTCCTGAGTGTTGCACAACTGTGTGATAAAGGTAGAGATGTTGTCTTCAGCTCCTCTGGATGTAAAATCTTGGACAGTAAGTCAAGGGAAGTTATTCTAACTGCTCCTAGAGTTGAAAATGTTTTCATGCTGAACCTTGAGAATCTTTGCAAAAATATATGCTTGATGTCCAAAGAGGATACCTCCTGGCTCTGGCATAGAAGACTTGCTCATGTTAGCATGGATCTTCTGGCCAAAGTAGCTAGAAATCAATTGGTTGAGGGTCTGCCTGAAATTAGTTTTAAAAAGAACCATTTATGCAATGCTTGCCAATCTGGTAAACAATCCAGAAGCTCTTTTAAAACTAAGAAAGTCATTTCAACTAAAAGACCTTTGGAACTACTTCATATGGATCTTTTTGGTCCTGTTCAACCAATGAGCATGGGTGGAAAGAAGTATGCCTTTGTCATTGTAGATGACTATTCAAGATTCACTTGGGTCATCTTGCTGTCTAGCAAAGATGAATCACTTGGATGTTTCTCAGTTCTGATAAAGAAACTTGAGAATGAAAGGAATGATAAGGTTGTCCATATCAGAAGTGATAATGGTGGAGAATTCAAAAACTTTAGGTTTGAAGAATTCTGTGAAACCAAGGGAATTGATCATAACTTTTCTACTCCCAGAACTCCTCAACAAAATGGGGTAGTTGAAAGGAAGAATAGAACTCTGGTTGAGATAGCCAGAACTATGATCAATGAAAGAAGGCTTCCTAAGTACTTTTGGGGAGAAGCTGTGAACACAGCTTGCTATGTTCTGAATAGAGTGCTAATCAGAAGCATTCTGAACAAGACCCCTTATGAACTCTGGAAAGGTCGAAAGCCTAAAATAGGTTATTTCAGAACCTTTGGTTGTAAGTGTTATGTTTTGAATACAAAAGAATATCTTTCAAAGTTTGATTCAAAGGCAGATGAGGCCATTTTTCTTGGTTACTCAACACATAGTAAAGCATATAGGGTTTTTAATAAGAGGACTCAAACTTTAGATGAATCTGTTCATGTACAGTTTGATGAGACTAACCCTGCAGATAGTAGAGCTCCTGATGAAGATGTAGTTCAAGCTCCTGAAGTTACATCTCCTGTTGAAGAAGAAGATGTTTCTCCCAGAGCTGCTGAAGTGGTTCCTCCTGTTGCTGAACAAGCTCAAGAAGAGAATCCTACTCCAGAAGTCAACTTCCTTCCAGAAGATGCTCCTATTTATGATTCAACAAATGATGAACAGGTTTCAGAAGACTCATTGGATGTACCAAGAGAAGTTAGAGCTCATAGGAATCATTCCTTAGAGAACATAATTGACTCTGTTCATAATCCTGTCATGACCAGAGCTCAGCTCAGAAGATACATGGGGAATGTGGCTTTTGTGTCACTTCTGGAACCCAAGGACTTCTATGAAGCTGCTGACGATGACTCCTGGTTAATGGCAATGCAAGAAGAACTTGACCAGTTCAAAAGGTCAGAAGTTTGGACTTTGGTTCCCAGACCTAACAACATAAAGGTTGTTGGAACTAGATGGGTTCTGAAGAACAAGCTTGATGAATTTGGAAATGTTGTGAGGAACAAGGCAAGACTTGTTGCTCAAGGTTACAGTCAGCAAGAAGGCATAGATTATGGTGAAACTTTTGCTCCTGTTGCAAGATTAGAAGCCATTAGAATCTTATGTGCTTTTGCATCATACAAAGGTTTCAAGCTCTTTCAAATGGATGTGAAAAGTGCATTCTTGAATGGTTACATTGATGAGGAAGTCTATGTGTCTCAACCTCCTGGTTTTGAAGATCCTAAGTTTCCTGATCATGTGTACAAGCTGAAGAAAGCTTTGTATGGACTGAAACAAGCTCCCAGAGCTTGGTATGAGAGACTGACAAAGTTCCTTCTGTCTAAGGGTTTTGTCAGAGGCTGTGTTGATACAACTCTGTTCACTCTGAAGAAGAACAAGGATATCCTTATAGCTCAGGTATATGTTGATGATATTATATTTGGTGCCACTAATGAATCTTTGTGCAGAGAGTTCAGTGACCACATGAAGGCTGAGTTTGAAATGTCTATGATGGGAGAATTAACCTTCTTCTTAGGACTTCAGATCAAGCAAAGTAATGATGGTGTGTTTATCAATCAAGCCAAGTACACTAGAGAAGTGCTGAAGAAATTTGGCATGATGGACTCTAATGCTGTTGATATTCCAATGGATGTCAACAAAGACATTGATGATGAAGAGAAAGCTGGTAAACCTGTAGATATAAAAACCTACAGAGGTATGATTGGCTCTCTTTTGTACCTAACAGCCAGCAGGCCAGATATACATTTTGCTGTGTGTTTTTGTGCTAGATATCAGTCAAAGCCAAGAGAAATTCATGATGTTGCTGTCAAAAGAATTCTCAGATATCTTAAAGGCACACCAGAAGCTGGTTTGTGGTATCCCTGTAGTTCTGATTTTACTCCTATAGGATACACAGACTCTGACTATGGTAGAGATAAATTGAAAAGGGTCAGCACTTCTGGTGGTTGTCATTTTCTGGGGGAGTGCCTAGTCTCCTGGCATAGCAAGAAGCAAACCTCTGTGGCTCTCTCAACTGCTGAAGCTGAGTATGTTGCTGCTGGAAGTTGTGTTTCTCAGATGCTCTGGATCAAGCAACAAATTGCTGACTATGGAGTCATCCCTGGAACAATTACAATCTACTGTGATAACAAAAGTGCAATTGATCTGTCAAAGAATCCTATTCAGCACAGCAGGATGAAGCATGTTCATATTAGGCATCACTTCTTAAGAGATCATGTTCTGAAGAAGGATATTATCATTACTCATGTTCCCTCTGAAGAAAATCTTGCTGACATGTTTACTAAGCCTCTGGCTGGTATGTCTTTCAGCAACTTACGAGAAGGCATTGGTATGACTTATCCCCTTCAATAACTTAGAATTATTGTCTCTGAGTATCTTAAGTGTTTGATCGTTTAAGATAATTTAGTTATAATAAATTCTAATCATGATTTGACTTGAAAGCATGCGTTATTTACTGCTTATTACGGCGCTGTTCTGTGGTTAACGGTTATCTGTTTCCCTTTTAAACGGTGTGTATTTGCTTTTTGAATTGGAACGGTTTCTTTGTTTGGGTATAAATAAGGGTTTTCCATACTTAGAACTTTTTACTCTCACTTTCTTTGCCATTAGAACTTCCATAGATTTTTCTTTGTGTTCTCTTCTCTCTAAAAATCTTAACCTAATTTCGCATTTCTTCAAAATGGCTCAAGAAATCACTGTCACACACATCTTCTCTGATGAATCACGAAAGAAAGTTAGTGAATCTAGGGTTTTCACCTCTAGGTTCCTAGATGATGTTGTCAAATCGACTGAACCAATCTCTCACTGGCTTAGCGCTCAAAACTGGAATTCTTTCGTTTCTCTCGAAGAATTCATTTATCCTAAGTTAGTTACAGAATTCTATAAGAACCTCCATTTCTTTTCTAATGAGGAGGATGTTCTTCACTCTGTGGTTGGGGAAGTTGAAATCGAAGTCAGCAGGGCTTCCATTTCTCAAGTGATAGGGATTGATGATGAAGGAATCATCATTGGAGATGATGGTTCAGCAGAAGGTTTTTCAGAAGCCAACTGGGCTAGGCCAGATCTGAGTGCCAAGGAAACTTACGCTACCTGGTTGACTCAGCACCAGAGGTGGGCACACTATTTGACTACAAATGTTTTCCTTCCGAAGGCTGGAGGAGTCAATTGTGTTTCCAACAGAGAAAGAGTATTTATGTGGCATCTGGTCAACCAGAAGAAGATCAATTTGCCTGCCATGCTGATAAGGCAGATGAAGAATGTAACGACCGTGAGTGCATTAGCATATGGCTCACTCCTGACAAGGTTGTTTGAGGCAGCCTCTGTGGTTATTTCAGGAGAAGGTGTTACTAGTAGGAGTACGGTTCTGAAGATGCATACCTTCAGGAACCTGAGTTTTGGTGTTACTCCGAAGAAGAATGAGAAGGGCTCCTCTGTGAGTATTGCTCAGAAGGAAATTGTGGATGCATCTGTTCAGAAAGGAAAGATTGCTGCCAAGAAGGGCAAGGGAAAGAAGGGATCAAGTAAGTTGGTCCTGAATGTTGAGAAGGTGGTTGTCTCAGAACCTCTTCCCACAATGGTTCAAACAACAATCAGTGTTGAACCTTCTGGCAAGATTGTTGCTGAGAAGCCAAAGGATGTTCCTGAGAAAGAAGCTCAGGATGCTGAGGAAGCACGCCTTGCTGAGAAAGAGAAGGCTGCTGAAGATGAAAAGGTTGCAAGAGTTCTGGCTCTTGCTGAAGAGAAAAGAAGGAAGAAAGAAGCTGAAGACAAGTTAGCTGCTGAGCGTGAAATTGCTGCAAAGGCTAAGGCCGATGCCAAACTTTTAGAATGTGCTGCTAATCTTGAGAATGCTGAGTTCTCAAAGGTAGTTGAGACTTCAGAGGAAGAAGAGAATCTTGAGAATGTCTCTCTGTCCTCTCGAATTATTGAGAATGTCACTCTCACTACCAGAATTGGGAAGAAGGCTGTGGCAAGACGAAGGGTTCTGAAGAAGAAGGACTTCGTTGTTGCCTCAAGTGCTGAATTGGAGGATCCTGTTACTCAGGAACCAGAAGCTGCTGATAAAGAGCTGTCAGAGATTTCTGATGAAGAGGATGTTGACGCTCCTACGATTGAAGAGCTGTCAGAAGAGAGTGAACCAGATGATGAAGAGGTTCTTGAAGGTGCTAAACAGTTTGTTGAGAATGTTGACAATGAACACTTCATTGACAATGTTCTTCTGAATCAAGGAAGAAACCCTGGTGAAAGGGATGCCTCTGAAACGCTGTTCAGAATGGCTCATTTATATGCTGAGCCGATTTCAACTTTTGATCCTAATGCCTCTGAACAGGTTATTCCATCTCCTCCTCATTCTCCTCATCCATCTCCCTCACTACCTTCTGTCACAGAAGTTAGTGAATCTCAGACTTCCATTCCTCCTACAACTTCAACTTCTGAGGTTGTATCTCCTCCAATTATTCCTCCTTCTGGATCCTATTCAGAAGTGAATCTAAACTCTGCTCCCATCTTCACTGATTCCATAGCCACATCCATTACCTCCTCCTTACCTACTTCCTCTGTAAATCCATCAATTGGATTTACTGCTCCATCTTTCTCACTGCCATCTACTTTACCTTCCATTTCTCCTACCATTTCCTCCTCTACCACCAATACCATCCCTTCCACAAACACTCAAATTCCTCCTCTCTCAACCTCTGGACATACACCTCCTGTGTGTGATCCCTTAACTACCTCCTCCACTCCTTCAGGATTTGCTGGGTTGTCATCAAACTATGACTTCCTACGCAAACACCTGAATCGGGAAGATCTGGACACCAGATTTGGAAGTTTTGGTTTCATGAGCAGAGCTTCTGGTATTTCCGAAGCTGGAGGTGCCCCCAGTGTTGACGAGTTGAGAAGAATGGGTCAGAGTGGCTCAGATGAACTGCTGAATAGATTTGCTGGTATAGGGCAAAGGAATTCTGCTGCTGACATGTACGCTCAGGGCATTGTGCTGCAAGAATTACATTCTTTGAAAGCTCAGAACCTGCAGCTCATGACCATGCTCCAAATGCAGGATCCTTCTGTGTATATACGCAACCTTTCTACACTTCATTTAGCTCCATATGATGAGCTGTATAAATTGAGGGAATTAGCTCTGACTCTTCCTTCTCTGGATAATATTGCTCTTGCTTCTTCTCAGAAGGTCAATGAGAATTTGGAGATATTGACAGAAGAAGTCAAGGAAGCAAACGAGCATTATGAGGCTCATGAGAAGATGCTCCCTAGTAAGATTGAAGACCTGCAAAGTACTGCAAATCACATTCGGAGAGAAGTGAAATCTTCTGCTCAAGGTTCTTCATCTTCAGGAGCTGCCAAGATTGTATATGACATCACTCCTGATCTCAACAACCGACTCTCCAACATTGAGTCTGCTGTATCTGCTCAGAATGCACAGATTGCTGAGCTTACTGAACTTCTGAAGGTTATGCACACTCAAGCACGTGAACAAGAAAAGACTCTTCACAACTGCTATAGGTTTGTTCGAGGACAGACTTATATTCAGAATGAGCATCTCACTGCTGCTGTGTATGCTAACAACAGGTTGATCAAGCTCCTTCTGGATGATGTTCAGAGACAGAGACCTATGTCTGGTCAGACCTTTGATCATATGAAGACCATTGATGATGACTTCAGAAGACGAATGGATATGATCAATACTGTGAGACCAACTCCTCAGCAATATCAGACTTCTCTGAATGTTCAGCAAAAGTTGAAGTCTCAGGGTGCTCTTGGTGTTGCTCTTGGTTCTGGTCAAACGGGGGAGAAGTCTGGTCAGAAAAGAGCTAGTGGTGCTGAAGGTTCCAGTGTTGTTCCTCCTCAGAAGAAACCTAGGAACATGTAATCTATAGGACTCAAGCTTCTTAGCTAGGTTCTGGGTTGGGTAGTCTTTGTCTTAGGACTTTTTCTGCTCTTCTGATTATTCTGTGTCTTATGTTGTCTTCTGAATTAAATTATATACACTGAATCTTCATTATACTTTCTTATGTCTCTGACTTCTTACTTCTTGCTTTTGTTTCTGTTTTGACTTAGTAAATTACACTTCATTAAATCTAACAACTTGATCTTAAGTCTTTTTAAGTCTCTACAGATTGCTGAAGTTCACCATTTACACTAAAATGGGGGAGTTAATTTACTCAGAAGTTATGAAACATTTGCATCAGGAAGTTCTTTTTCTAAACCTCATGTTTTCTTTTTACCTTCTGACCACGGTTTGTCCATAACCAAAATGGGGGAGAATGATGAACCCTAAGTATTTTGATTATGTTCAAACGTTTCAGAAGATGAAAACTCAACAGTACTGTTAGGCGAAATCCGCAAGTGTACGGTGTCCGCTTTGTAGTTATAAAAGATTATCGATCCCACAGGGAACAAAACATTATTAACACGCAATATCTTATTTAGTCGAATTACAGATTCGTTTTCTCTTAAGTCTATAGTTAATTCAATTATCAAGTTGAGTTTGAATTCTAATCTAAACTAAACTACATCAAATAGACTATCTAAGTTATTATCTCATGTACCAATAAAGTCACGACTTGAACACATATATCTAAGTCAATATTCAAATAGTTAAACCAAAGTGTTTCTTCTAAGTTAGTAATCAATCTAAATCTAATTGTTACATTCAGAGTTAGAAACATAAGCAAAATTAACTCTTAAATCAACTAGTCAAGTTAAAGCACGAGTTAAAGTAAAAACCAAGTTTACTTAAGTCGATTACCAATGTTTATCTAATTCGATTCCCAAATCTCTTTGCGTCAATCGAACTTAGATAAACGCCACAATTAAATACTAAAAGAGTTTTCGTTAGAAACAAACTTAAAGTAGAAACCATGTTAAGCAAAACAGAAATCATTCATTTGATCAAACGATTCAAACATCAATACAAAGATATCCGAGTTCAACAAGAACGATACAATTGAAATGCATAAACAAAGAAGGGTTAGGGGTTGTGAATCCTTTTACTCTCCCTTGGAGGGTTTGTCAAATCCTCGAGTCGCTTTCTCTTGCACCTTCTCGTCGTTTCTCTACGATAAGTTATCCTTTCGGATCAACTTTGATACATTTAATAAAACTAAGATAAATCTACTTGAAATAGAATAGATTTGTATGTCAAACTATTCTCATACGTTCAACAACTTAAATGATGATACAAGCCTTCTATTTATAATTCTCCAAGAGGTGTGTTATGGAGAGTTGCAATCTTTGGTGAAGGGATGTTTCTATCCTCTTGAAATGTTGTCTTTATCCTTAATGAAAAGTTGCTTCTATCCATAAGTGAAGAGACACAATGCTTGGGAGAAATTCGGATGACAAGGTGGCGAGGGGTTGCGATAAAAGCACGAAAAGATGCAAAGATTCGCGCAATAACTTCCCAGGGTCGCGCCCGCGAGGTCCAGGCTCGCGCCCGCTAGTGGTGGCAGAACTTTGTTCTTCACTTGATTTGCTTGTTTCCAAGCTCGGTTTCGCTCCAAATCATTCCAAATCGCCAAGGATCAAGTCCTAACACATAAATAAGCAAACAAGAAGTAAAACATTCAAAAGTAACAATAAAACAAGTAAAACACAAACAAACGATGATAAACAAATATGAAATGCATGCTAGAAACACGTAAATAATGGACTTATCAAGTCTCCTACACTTAGTCTTTTGCTTGTCCTCAAGCGAAGATAATCTTTCTTCAAAACTATTTTCACGTCACGATTATATTACCCATACTTAACAAAAGACCAATTAACTCAAATGGGTTTCCACAAGAAAGCTTAAATGCTCAAACAAATTTATACACGATGTTTCGACTATCCGTCAAACTTTATAACAACTTCATGAAGCATTCGGGACAAGTTTATAGCACGCGTGTTTGGTCAATGTCTCAAGGCCTTTTTGGTATCTTTAGAACTTCCAAAACATAGTTTCATTTCCGATCATAAGTAAAGCATTTGGCATTGGCCTACGATAAAAAGTAAACTCTCGAGTGGTTGCGTTTCGCTCCATACCACTCCTCACCTTTTTCATACCATTGGGTATACTCTCTTTCTTTTGATTTTTTCATTTTCATTGCACTTTGGATACCTTCATTGGGTATGCTTTTCAATACCTTCATTGGGTATGTATTCAAAACTTCAAACATTAAGTACTCATACCCTCATCCTTTATTGACCAAAGACTAACACGGATTATGGCTTAAGTTTCCCTAGCTCTCCAATCTAGATGCTAACATACATAAGACTTCAAGTTAAGCAAGTATATGCTTTGAAACGTATAAATCCAGGCTTACATTTAAACCTTGGTCTTAAGCTAAAAATAAGAACATAATAATGACCAAAATAGCAATAAGGAAAGGCACGAGATTTGACTTTTTTGATTTATTTTTTTGTTCGTCTTCCCGATCTAAGTCGACAAGATGACACGATTTTTTTGTATATCTCGATTTTTTTGCTTTTTCTAAGGCAATTATCTTCTCTTTTTTTTTGCTTGTTTTAGGGACACTTAACTAGAGACTCATATCACGCCCGGTTCAGAATGGTCGTTTCGTGATAGAGCCGACTTCCTAAAACAACAATGAAATGCAAAGACTAGAAAACACACAAGCATGCAAGGCATCCTCCTACACTTATTTTGGACAATGTCCTCATTGTAGGAAGATCAACACACAAAACAAAATGCAAAAACAACTAAAATTAAAGCAATTTAGTTTAACTAAAGTAGAGTTAAGGAACGAAAGTACCTAGGGGTTGGTCGGCGAACCGGGTGGAGATGGAGAAAACTCCATGTTGTTGCGCCGGAAACAAGATAGCATTCGTCGCCTAGTTGAAGCGTGTTCTTTCGTGAGAGTTTGAATTTCAGTGGCACATCGTTGTATTGATGTGTCAAACTCATCTACTCGTTGTAAAAGCACGGCGTTATTAGCATCAACGCCATCCAAACGGGTAAGAACTTGCTTCCACCCTTCCACTTCTTCATCATCTTCCTCACTTTCTTCCTTTTCGGGGTCGGTATTTCCCCGAGAGCGTGAGCTCAAAGGTCCCGCTCCATCCTTTGTACCACACCGGACCTCGTGAGTCAAGAAACACTTTGTACCCGAGGTTGAAACCACATGCGCCTTTGAAAGTGCCGCATAATCCAAATACGGGTACTTGTACCCCGGAGTGTCGAAAGCACGGCCCGAAGCGGCATAAACAATAGCCGTTATCAAATTTGCTCCTCCAATCTCCAAGGATTTGGACGACGCGTTTCTTAACAAACTTTCGAACACAAAGGAGTATGTTCGTAGCTTCTGTCCCTGCAAAATAGCATCAAGAACCAACAAATCCTTGGCTTGCACCTTGGATGCCTCAACACGAGCAAACATAGAGTAAGCCAAGTATTTGTGCAAATATAAAACAGCGCCATCCTTTATGATTTTCCCGTGTGAATTTTGTGCATCAAAATCCGGGGAACCCGAAAGTGATTCCCAAACTGTTCTTGTGTTAATTTCATGATTATTTTGATGCATACCTTCACAACTAAACCCAAACCAAGACCTCATTTTTTCTGCACCAACCATATGTTCAACCCCATTGACTCGAAAAGAAAGGGTCAACCTATGAATATCCTCGGGATCAACATAAGCGACCGACACCAAAAACTCACATACCGCATCTCTATCTACCGGAAAACGGAGCTTTGAGAATTTCCGCCATTCCATAGTTTTCAGAAAATCATATACCTTAGATTTGATTCCTAATGTTTGAAGAGTAGGATCATGAATAAACCTCATCTCCCGAAATTGGACCTTCTCCAAGCGTTGATAGTGTTTTCCTTCGGCGACCGTGAAGATTGGGAAAGGACACCCATACCTTGAACTTATGTCTTTTGGCCCGGAAGGGTTTCGGTTGGCAACGACTTTCATTCTTGGAGGCATGATGAATTTTGAGGAATGGAAGAAAGAAAATGGAAGATAGATGGTAAGGGAAGTATGGAGTTTGAAGAGAGAAGATAGGTTGAAGGTAAGTTGTAAGAAAATATGAAGGAGGAAAGGATAATTTAAAGGGGAAGAAAGTGAAGTGGTGTAAGGGAAATCAATGTTGTGTAGGTGGAATGAGAAACATAACATTGAATGGAGGTTTGAATGGAAGAGTAAAGTGATTAAAGTGATTTAGGGAAGAGGTGTGTAAGGTTTTGGGAAGAGGTGTAAGGTTTTGGAAAGAGGTGTTTGAAAGGAAAAGGTTCGACTAGAGTTTGAAAAGAAAAACCCTTGGAGAAAGGTAAAGATGTCCGAAATACCCTAGTCGCGCCCGCAAGTCCATCACTCGCGCCCGCAAGGAAGTCCAGGGATTTCTGCCATCCCTCACGCCCGCAAGTCTAACTGTCGCGCCCGCAACCTGCCCAAAAATCCAAATTTTTCTCTTTTGACCGTTTAATTGTGTTAACAAATAAAAAAAAAACGTACGGGGATGATTGGATCGATTCTAAACCTGTGTAACACTTAAAAGTAAATACATTAGTAAACAAAAAGGGTAGAATCTCAACGAGACATCCCCCGAAACATAAGGATTAACGAAACTAACTAACTAAATCACAAAACACTTTTTATTCTCCCAAACATGTTGAAGTCTGAAATTAACAAAATAATTAACCAATAGTAAATAAAATGTGGACTATCAAAATAAAATAACTAAGTAAATTAAGTATACTAGACATTAAACTACATATAGTAAAATACTAAAACTAGGAAACATGTGTTAGACCCGATTTAGGATTGGCTTCCGTATTGCTAGGGAGGCTACCCTCTTTTCGAGATGGAAGCGACTTGGCAATTTGTCCTATTTGAACTTCCAAGTTGTGAATGGAAGATGAATGATTTTTAAACAATTGATCAAACTTGTCCTCAACACGTTTAAAATTTTCATCTTGGTTATTCACCTTACCACCGATAGCATCAATAAATTTATCGATTTTGGTGGAAAGTGTCCCAATAGAATCTCTAGGTTGATTTTGATAATTACTAGACCTATCTTGACTTGCATTGGTATTACCATTTTCTCTCCAACTAAGGTTTGGGTGGTTTCTCCATTCAGAATTATATGTGTTCGAATACGAATTGTTATTTCGATTTTGTCCTTGGACAAAATTTACTCGTTCAACCATATCCGGACCACTATCATCCATTCCATTTTGGATGGGGTTGCCATTAGCATCACAAGAGGTAAACAACTTGTCAACTTTTTGAGATAATGCCGAAAGCTTCGCTTGCATCATACTTACAGTATCGAGACTATGTATACCTTTCACCGACGACGAACTTGAGGAAGATGGGCCTGAGTTTGATTGTGGTTGAGATTGTGCTCGATCAACAGGCCACATGCTACTGTTTATAGCCATTTCCTCTAGAAGTTCCTTGGCTTCAACGGATGTCTTCTTCATGAACAAACCTCCTGACATTGCATCTAGCGAACTCCTAGTATTAGGGTTAATCCCATTGTAGAATGTTTGCATTAAAAGTTCATCGGGTAGGTTATGGTGGGGACATAAGCGTTGAAGTTCTTTGAAGCGTTCCCATGCTTCATATAATGTTTCATGGTCTTGTTGGGTGAAAGAAGTAATTTCTTTGATGATACGGGCGGTTTTGGCTAATGGAAAGTACTTTGAAAGAAATGCTTGGGCTAATTGGTTCCAAGAAGTGATGCTTCCTTGTGGTAATGAAGTCAACCAAACTTTTGCCCGATCCTTCAATGTGAAAGGAAACAAGCGAAGTTTGATGGCTTCGGCAGGAACATCGTTTATTTTGAAAGTATCACAAACTTCAAGAAAGTTGGTTAGATGGGCATTTGGGTTTTCGCTTGGTAATCCATAAAATGTGACATTATTGGTCAACATGTTCAAAAGTGCAGGTTTTATCTCCCATTGATTTGCAGCAATTCGGGGTCGAACTATACCCTCAGCGGCAACATTAAATCCCGGGGTAGCATAGTCCATAAGCCTTTGATGTGGGCCAGCCATATCGTTGACTTGTCCTCCTTGCTCTTGTTGCTCTTTATTTCTCTGCCTCCTTTGTTTCTTCTTTTTCTTTAGAGTTTTCTCAATCTCAGGATCTGGTGGTTCAAGTGGTGGGCCAGAACTTCGCGTCCCACGCATAAACAACTATCACCTGAAAAATCCAAGAATCAGAAAACCAAGTAAGACTATAGACGAAAAATTCGGAATCAAAATAACAAGACTAACAATAAATACTACAATATTAAACCGTTTGTTCCCCGGCAACGGCGCCAAAAACTTGTTAGGCGAAATCCGCAAGTGTACGGTGTCCGCTTTGTAGTTATAAAAGATTATCGATCCCACAGGGAACAAAACATTATTAACACGCAATATCTTATTTAGTCGAATTACAGATTCGTTTTCTCTTAAGTCTATAGTTAATTCAATTATCAAGTTGAGTTTGAATTCTAATCTAAACTAAACTACATCAAATAGACTATCTAAGTTATTATCTCATGTACCAATAAAGTCACGACTTGAACACATATATCTAAGTCAATATTCAAATAGTTAAACCAAAGTGTTTCTTCTAAGTTAGTAATCAATCTAAATCTAATTGTTACATTCAGAGTTAGAAACATAAGCAAAATTAACTCTTAAATCAACTAGTCAAGTTAAAGCACGAGTTAAAGTAAAAACCAAGTTTACTTAAGTCGATTACCAATGTTTATCTAATTCGATTCCCAAATCTCTTTGCGTCAATCGAACTTAGATAAACGCCACAATTAAATACTAAAAGAGTTTTCGTTAGAAACAAACTTAAAGTAGAAACCATGTTAAGCAAAACAGAAATCATTCATTTGATCAAACGATTCAAACATCAATACAAAGATATCCGAGTTCAACAAGAACGATACAATTGAAATGCATAAACAAAGAAGGGTTAGGGGTTGTGAATCCTTTTACTCTCCCTTGGAGGGTTTGTCAAATCCTCGAGTCGCTTTCTCTTGCACCTTCTCGTCGTTTCTCTACGATAAGTTATCCTTTCGGATCAACTTTGATACATTTAATAAAACTAAGATAAATCTACTTGAAATAGAATAGATTTGTATGTCAAACTATTCTCATACGTTCAACAACTTAAATGATGATACAAGCCTTCTATTTATAATTCTCCAAGAGGTGTGTTATGGAGAGTTGCAATCTTTGGTGAAGGGATGTTTCTATCCTCTTGAAATGTTGTCTTTATCCTTAATGAAAAGTTGCTTCTATCCATAAGTGAAGAGACACAATGCTTGGGAGAAATTCGGATGACAAGGTGGCGAGGGGTTGCGATAAAAGCACGAAAAGATGCAAAGATTCGCGCAATAACTTCCCAGGGTCGCGCCCGCGAGGTCCAGGCTCGCGCCCGCTAGTGGTGGCAGAACTTTGTTCTTCACTTGATTTGCTTGTTTCCAAGCTCGGTTTCGCTCCAAATCATTCCAAATCGCCAAGGATCAAGTCCTAACACATAAATAAGCAAACAAGAAGTAAAACATTCAAAAGTAACAATAAAACAAGTAAAACACAAACAAACGATGATAAACAAATATGAAATGCATGCTAGAAACACGTAAATAATGGACTTATCAAGTACCTTACATATAGTTTTCTATTGACTAATAATTTTTATTCTTAGTCTTTGTGTAAGTTGCTCAGCAGGTGCTGAATGAATCATTTCTGGATTGCCTAAAGAACTCAGAAGATCGGTTTGCTGAAGTCAGAGTTTCATTTACTCAGAAGCTGGATATTCCGCTCTGAAGCCGAAGTCTGCTAAAGCTCTCCTCAGAAGTTCTTTGCATTCAGAAGCTTTGCCAATTGTGATCAGAAGTCTAGACATCTGGAAGTTAGCTTCTGAAAGCTAAGTCACGGGTTCTGTTTGAGCATTTAATGCTCTGACACTTGCATTCAATGCAAGGCGCCAAAAGTTCAAAAGCTGTTTTAATGGAGCGCGCTTGTCTGTTCAAGAGAAACCGGATTTTCCTTGTCTACCCTTTGTTGATCCAATTGAAGAATGATTCTGTCATCCTCATCCTTGATTTCAAATCACTTACCGGATTTAGTTAAAGAACAAGGATAACGGAATCAAAGTGTTTTGAAGACCGTTTGAAGACTTGACAGATTAACGGCTACAACAACTGATGTCATCTCCTTTGAAGTTTCAAACTCCACAACGGTCATCTTCAATCACTATAAAGAGTAGCCAAGCTCCAATGCATCAACACACGCATGATCATCGAGCAAAATCTTAACGCACTGTTTTAAAACAAGAAAACAGAGCAATTTTTCCATTCTCAATCTTTCTTAGCATAGTCTTAGTAAAGTGAGAGAGTGAAGAAAAACAAGTTCATAATAGGAATCTTGTAAACTGAGATCGTTTGTGATCTTCAGTTAGATTTAAAGAGAGAAATCTAGTTGAGATTAGAGTTGGGTGAGAAATCCAGAAAACAGAGTATTGTTTGTTCTGGTGGAAATCCTTTAACTCTTTTTAGGCTAGTCAGAACTAAGTGAGAAATTAGCTTAAGTTCTGTTGATGTAAAGGAGCTTCTGAACTTGCCATAAAAGTTCTGAATAGTGGATTTATAAAATCTCTGTAGGCTGCGACCTCAGGGAACAAGACGTAGTCACAGGACTTCTGTGGCGAACTTGGATAAATCGAATTGTTCACTCAGGATCTCCTGAACTTCTTTCTCCCTCTTATACTTGTTATTTTTGCTTCTGTGTACTTGTTCATATTTAGTGCTGAAACAGATTTTCTCTAAAAATATCATTGTCTTTGTTCAGAAGACTGTCCAGAAGTTCTCAAATCAGAACTTCTGTTGCTGAAAACAGTCTAACTGTGTTTAGGCAGAATTTCCCTCAGAAGCAACTTCCTTAAGATAGCTTCTGACTCTGAGGAAATTTGACTCTGAATTTTAAGTTTCTTAAAAAACTTAGAAAACTTCAGTTTACAACTTAGACACCTATTCACCCCCCTCTAGGTGATTCTGTTCTTGTTAGGGCCAACAAATGTAACTTAGATAAACGTTGCTCATTTATATGACCCAAACGACAATGCCACAAGTAGGTCTTATCAATTTCATTATCTAACCTTGGTTTCTTTGTTGTTACGTTTAAAGAAGTAATTTCATTATTCAAGATATAAATTCCATTCATAACAGAACCAGAAAAATAATGAATTCCATTTAAACTAACGTTGCAACTTTTATTCTTAATTGAAATATCAAAACCAACATTATCCAAACAACCAATCGAAATTATGTTTGAGGACATAGCAGGAACAAACAAACAATTTGTTAATTCTAAAACTAATCCAGAAGATAATGTAAGGAAGTAGTCTCCAACTGCTACTGCGGCAACTCTAGATCCGTTACCCACACGCAGTCCAACTTCTCCCTTCTTCAAGTTCCTAATCCCCTTTAGTCCCTGCACATTGTTACAAATGTGAGAACCACAACCAGTATCTAATACCCAGTTGTTGGAATTTTGAACTGAATGTATTTCAATATGAAAAATACCTGAAGTTGAAGCTTCACCAAGCTTCTTCTTCTTGAGTGACTCAAGGTAAACCTTGCAATTCCTCCTCCAATGCCCCTCCTTTCCACAGTGGTGACATTCTCCCTTAGGTTTATGAACCTTCACTTGTTTACCTTTGTCAATGTGGGATTCATCACTTCCCTTGGCTTTCTTATAAGAACCTTTCTTAGGTCCCTTCCACTTCCTCTTATTTGCTCGGTCGACTACCATAGCCGAGACCTCTTGTTTGATGCCAACATTTGGCTCAAAGGTCTTGAGCATATTCAGAAGTTCAGCCAAGTTGACTTCCAGATTATTCATCTTGAAATTAATCACAAATGGTGAATAACTCTTAGGAAGTGATTGTAGAACTAAGTCTACACTTAATTCTACATCCATGTTGAATCCTAGATCAACAAGTTTCTTGATGCATCCCATCATCTTGACAACGTGTTCTGTCACAGAGGTCCCTTCTGTCATCTTAGAGCGAAAGAGTTTCTCAGATATCTCATATCTTTCACTCCTTTTCTGTTTCTCAAACAGCTCCTTCAGACGAACAATTATGGATCTAGCATCCATATTGTCATGTTGCTTTTGCAACTCAGGGGACATAGAGGCCAGCATAACACATGATGTCATATCACTATCTCTTTTGTGAGCAAGATAGTCCTCCACTAATTCTATGGCAGCACCTTCATCTGGTTCATTGGGTATATCACTATCAAGGACATACTCAATCTTCTCAGCTCTCAAAACAATTTTGAGACTTCGAAACCAGTCAGTGAAGTTTGAACCAACGAGTTTGTTATCAGTGAGAATCGAGCGGAGATCAAATTTCGACATAATTAATCAGATGTATTATATTCTATAACCTGAGATATAAAGAGTACTAGTGTTAACTATTGATTTAATTTATTATATAAGACTTAAAATATAATAAATACTCCCACTAAAATTAACAACCCTTATAAGTTAATTATATTTCAATAGTGGGCTAGGATCCCTATCTAATAAGATTCACCCTGACTTTGGCCAATCATGACTCTTATTTCGAATCGGGTAGATTCTTACAATCAATTATATCAAATATAATTCCTAGGAGATTAGGTTATTAACCACATTAATAACTAATACAATTAATTGTATTAATCCTAACCTTTTGCCTATCAGATATTACATGACAAGTTTTTCGCATCCGGTCATACTAATTCCAATTTAAGTTTATAACCTATTATTCATGAAATCTTATTTCAAGTAATCCAAGTGTTTTAAGAAAAATTTTAGGTTTGACTTTGGCCAATGCCCTAAAACATTTATAGAAACCTGCTTGAATTACTAATAATAGGAGGCAACTGATATAACTTAATTTTTAATCATCAAGGGTTCTTAAGTCTCATCAATCGATTTATTAAATTTGTTCTAATCTACATAATCCTAATATGCTAGACTCGAAGCAAACATTGATAATTATGGAAGCAACCTAATTGACTATCAAGTGTCCATCTATTCCACAATTACCAAACATACCAAGACAACACAATTATTCACCAATTAAATTTAATCTTGGTCAATTGTCAATTGCAAATTATATCAAATATAATCAATTGAAAATTCATATTTTGACATTAAGACTAATTACATATATCAAATATATATAATCATTAAACCATTTAACTCTTAATCAAATCTTGAATTTAAACATTCGGTATTAATTTAAAGCGTTAAACGATTTAATTTTCAAAAGATATCCAATATCGTTAAATACCAAACAATTTAGTATTTTAATTAAATCTAAAACACATTAATTTTCTGGAATTTTTAAAATAAAAACGGAGTCGAGAAATCCTGAACCATTCGGGTCGGGCCGTCGAAGACGGCCCGTTGGCGGTGGCAGGCTGCCATCGCAAGGCAGCAAGCTACCTGCTGCCTTGCGACAGCAGGTATGCTGCTGCCTACGGGCAGCAGCCCATGGAACCACCGTTGCGGTGGTTCCGTCTCCCACAGAATCCAAAATTATTATTTTTTTTTTTTTTTTTTTTATTACAAAATTACAAATCAAATCCTATTTGATTTCCAGAATTAAATTTAATACCAAAACTTTATTTTAACATCAAAATCATATAAATCATATTTATTTAGTTTAATCAAATTAAACCTGATTTCGACATTCAAATAATCAAAACAACCGCGATTAGACGTTCTATATCATGATATAGTTGTTATTCAATAATCAAGTAACCTGGCTCTGATACCATGTTGGAAATTGAAAATTTACGACGTTCGTAGCGGAATTAAAATTTTTCAATTTCTTAAACCAAGATCCGTTAGCTTATTGAATAACAATTAAGAAGATTAGTTAGATAAAATACCTCTAGGAGATTACTATCTAACGTTGTTGTCGCGCCCACAAGTCTTCTTTATTTTAATCTCGCGAGTGCCCAAAGTAGAACACCTCTAGCGTTAAGCCACACGAGCAAGAACGAATAAAACGGTAAATCAAAACCCCAATTTTGGTCTAGGAATTTCGGCTTCTCTAGAGAGAATTAGATGTTTGTTACAAATACCCCATAGGGGGTTGTATTTATAGTGTTTAAAATTGTCTCTCCTAAATAAGAATCCTATTCCCAAAAGGACTAGGCCAACTCTTATTTAATTAATAAAAGCAATTCTATTCATACTAGTATTCCTATTTAATTAAACTAATAATTTATATAAATCCATATTTATTAAATTACTCAATTAACTAAATAATAATCTCAATTATTATACTAGTAGGATTTAATTAATTAACATTATAACACATTATAATTTAATTCAATTAAACTATATATATCAACACTATATATACATATTTCGACCAATATTACCAAATACACATATTTGGTATATTTACCAATTTACCATTTTATCCTTCAATACTCTTAGTGTGTGACCCACTAGGTCCTTACCACAACCGGTCGTATATTAATCTAATCTCTATTAATTAATATAACATAGAAGAGCGTCGACTCAAATATGGAGATACTCTTCTAACCCGGAGTCATAAGGAGTCAAGATTAACAGTTGACTTCTTTTACCTGTCAGTGATAGTTGCAATATAATTCGGTCCCTCACCAATATTATCTTTAATGAATCATGATCACGGAAAAGTCAATCATATAATTCATTATTAATTTACTTGTGCTCAAATAAATATTCTCCATAAATTGAAAACCATTTCCAATTTATCATATTACCTCGCGCAAGGATTTAGAACTATTTATTCACAAGAGGCCCAAGATAAATCTTCTCTAATACAGAAGTGATGATATCCTCAATCTAACATTAACTGCTTTGCAATTACTTTATGTGTTACCCAATGTCTACCCGAAGGACACCCGAATACTGGATCGTACAGATAGTAGAATCAAAGTAACACACTCCATAATTCAAAGTCACATGAATGAGTATTTGAGTTCTAGGACTACTTTATATCTATTACCACATATGAGTTAAAGCTAGTTGACATTTATGTATTTATTCCATACTAGTAACTCAAAGCGGGGTCTCCAATATATATAACATCATTATACATATCCATATAATTATCCAGATATCTCGTATAATCTAAGTTCGTGAGATCAACTTCTTATTCATGAATAAGGGATATATTATATGCAAGTCTCAACAGTATATATATTAATCCAATAATACAATACTCGACTTGGGATATTTTAAGTTTATTTAATCATTAAAGTATGTCTCGCTTCATCTTGTATGAACACTTTAAGATTATCAATATAAACTATGGATTTCTTTTAACTAATAATTACAACGTAATATCTATAAGATAAAAGATAAAAGCTTTTCATAAAATCAATAGTTTATACATTCTTTATTCTAAATAAAATATCCTAAACGACAATTGTCTTTAGGACACAAACTACAACAGCAGGTTCACAATCTCTTCGGCTTTGACGGTTAATTACTTTTCTCATTGATTAGCGGATTTTGAAATATGCCTTAATTCCTGAATATGATTTCTTTCTTTCTTGTGATCATGATTGTAGCGACTGTACATTTTAGATCCAGGTTGATTTTGATGTTGAATCAATTAAAGCTTTCATTGAATCATTATCAGTCTTTTTGTGCTCCAATTTCCGTTTTGGATTCGTGTAATATTAATCATGTTTAAAGGCTAACAAAACATTTTTAGAATTCGGAGGTTTTAAATTGATAGGGTCTTTGATGTATAAACCCAAACTAAAGCATTTTTCTGTTGAATGTGATTGATATGATAAAGATTAGAAAGTGCATATACATTTGCTGTCTAGTGATTGGTAGCTGATATTTTATCATTGTGGCATGACCTCAAGCTCAGATGGTTCACAAGGAGGATTATGTATTTCTAGTGAATTGACACCATTGAAGTTGCAGACATGAATACATTTTCTGAGACTAATGCAGGCAAGTTAGTTCTCAGAAACATTGAATCTTATTTTGCATGCATTCATTAACTACACTAGAAAAACACCCTCTAGTACTTGAAATCTAGGACATCATATATGGTTGATCATCAATACTGAAAGTAATGGAACTTTAACGTACTCCTCGAGTAGTGCATTTGATCATATATGGTTGATCATCAATTCCAGATATTTCTTCAGAGGGACTGTTTATTAAAGTTTGATCCTTTACGGTGTACTAATGGTTCAAAACCCAGCGATTGCTTGCCTCGTCTACTCTCACTTATGGAGTAGGTAATAAGGTAATCTTGTACTCTTTGTATACCAAAGATTACAATAACTTTGTCAGCGTTCCACACCTTGTTCATGAAATCCTTCGAAAAAAATTTCACCAGAGGTTTGTCTTCTTTATTCTTGTTATCTTGCCTGTTGAATTGGGTTGCTGCAGACATCTCCAGTCGTTTTTATTGGAGGACGTTTGCAGTGAGCTTTGATTGAGTGTAAGAGTCGTGTTAGAACGTACTGAATATGGGTATGCAACTTACGGTATCAGTGATTGCCATGAAACTTACTAACTGTGGCAGGATTATCCCTATTCATGATTGCCAATGTTTTGGTTTTTTCAGTTGGATCACAAAATTATTTATATAATTAATTGGCTTATCGTTGATTTGATTGCTTGGTTGTAGTTTATTCTGGTCAGTTTGGCACGGCAAAGTTCACCATAAGATCTAAAAGAACTTTATTCTGTTCTCAATGAGCAAGTTTAATGTTTTTTCTTCCCTGCCATATCAAGTTGAGTAAACAGATAGATGTTTGACATAATCTTTTTTTACATTGCTAGTTATGACGTTAACATGAATGGAAGTTTTATTTTATATGCGCTAGTAGTTAAGGCACGATACTCAGCTTCAGTGCACGATTGGGAAACTGAATTTTGATTCTTGAAGCACCAGGACATATGTGTGTGCCCTAGATAAATGACATAATCAGTTGTGGATCTGCGTGGCACAATCTGCATTTGTGAACCCTTGTACCTGGAGGGGGGAACCACAAGAATAAATATGCACAAATATTAATAATGCTGCAAATACTGGGGTATGCGCTTAACACTCTGCCAATGACATAAAATAGGGAATTCATGGATTGAGGTAACATGTTTAGCGTGAATGCAATATTAGGCTGGGTAAAAGAGGAGAAATTATTAGGCAGTCCAGGATCTGGATCTGTACAAAAGTTAAAAGACTCTCCATTGGATGTGTGACATGTGTAGTAGGGACTCACAAATACAAGAATATTGCGAGTCCGTACTACACATGTCACCCATCTAATATGGGGTCCTTTAACTTTATTTAAGGTCCAGGACCCGCTAATAATTTCCCGTAAAAGAGAGGTAGTGGAGGACGCTTCCACACTTGGTAAAACTAGGATCAACAAAAGTATCACCAACGGTCATCTGAAGTTTTTTCTTAATTCACATTGCTATAGAAATCCCCTTAACTAATGCATTTTGGCTATTGCTAACAACTCACCAATGTGTTTTGATTAACTGAGTAAAAATCCTAATGTGGTTCATTATGTCTGGACACCTGAAAGATATTTCAATTCTTCGAGATCCCGCAACACAATTTTTTTTCTAAATTGCACACTAAAGTATGGATAACCTTTGCGTTGGAGCTCAACAAGAGAAGATCAATAACATATATTAATTAGCAGGGAAGATACCTTTGGATATCGATAAAAGAATAAGGATGTATCAGATTTGGAGCTTGAGGATCTAAATTGTTTTAGAACACTAGTTAACTGTTTGTGCAGCATGCGGGGCGCTTGTTTGGGACTATACAAAGACTAAAGTTTGCAAATATGTATGGAATGAGTGAGATTAACAAATCACAAGTAATGTTCCATATAAACTGCTTCCTCAAGATTCTCATGAAGAGACGCATTAAATATTTCCAGTTGAGTAGTTGAGCAATTGAGAGACACCGTAATGGGTAACAAATACAAATTGCGACAAGTTTTATTACAAAGCTATATATCTCAAAATAGTCGACACTAGAGTGATGTAACCCTTAACCCTTGGTCACAAGATAGGCCTAGTAGTGCTTAATTAAACCATCAACATCCAAGAGTTTTTATTACGATTTAACCTAAAACAATCACCATTATATAACTATGATCGCGTTTGACAATTAGCGAATTGGGTTAAAATTAGCGGATTTGACCAATTAAACCAATATAGGATTGAAATAGCTTATTGGCTCCAAAAAGCTAATTTTGAAAAAGCTCATTTTATGAGCTTTTTGAATTGGCTTACTGGAACACCTAATATAAAAGACCTTTTTACCCTAATTACTATCCATCCTATCGTTTTCTATGTAGAACTTTTTTTTTTCATTTTTTCCTCTTACCTACTAAAATTTTCATGGTTGTAAAACATATTTAGCATATTAACTAAGGGGGAAGATCAAGTGAGACAATGTCTTTAGGTGTGACAACTTTTATGGCGTGACAAGCTTTATTTAAAATACATTTTTCCGATAATCCCAAACTCGATTTTCGAAAATTTTTATACCGTTGGATTCGTATTAATTAGCCGGTCATTTTGAGATCCGTTGTGTTCAAATAAAAACGATTTTTTTTCAAATTTCTTGATATTCCAAAAGTCATTACAAAATCTTCCAAAAGTCATTACCAAATATTCCAAAATGAAAAAGTCGTTTTTATTTGACCACAATGGATCTCAAAATGACTGGCTAATTAATACGAGTCCAACGGTATAAAAATTTTCGAAAACCGAGTTCGGAATCATCGGGAAAATGTATTTTAAAGAAAAGAAATAAAAGACTTTTCCCTCTCCTGCGATGACATCAGCGCTGACATCATCAGCTCCCTTCCCTTCCTTACACGTGTATGCCCCTCAAAATATGCCATCATTTTTCATTTAATTACACAATTGCCACCTCTTGTCACACAATAAAAATCAGAATAAAAATCAGTCTCACAATAACATAAGTGTCACACCTGATCCTTTCTCTATTAACTAAAACATATTTTAGTTTTACTTTTGTGATGGTTCGTTAAAATAATAATTATACTTTTATGAATTCCATTATATATTGCAAATTAGTTTTTTTGTGGAGTCTTTTTTGCCATTAACATCCTAATTAGAGATACCATTTAATAAAAAAGAGGTGATTAACGCATTAGTTTAAGTAAATATGACGGCTTTTAGGCTTCATGAGCAAAAATTAAATGACTAAAGTCCGTATTGTATTACTACTAGTTAAACATTTGTTTTACTTATATGAATAAACATATATTTTTTTTCTTTCACGTTTATGTATTGGTATACGGTTAGGAATATATATTTCGATTCTTATTTTCATGTATATAGTTTTTAAGAGCGATTATTTCAGAAGATGAAAAATGATATTAAAAATAAATGTCCTTATTTGTCATATTACACAAACAATTATTGACAATCAGCTAAATTTTACCAAACATGTTTATACAAACAGCTAATCGAATCCGCTAATCAAATCAGTTAATCAAATCAGCTAACAACTAACCGCTAGCTAACAGTTAATTCTCAAGCAGTGTGTATTTAAAAAGTTAAATAAGTTAACTGGTCTCCTCATTTATAGGAGATATATAAGAAATTGTTCAAATAAGAGAGAGGGGACATAAGATTCAATATTTGATTTGTAACAACCAAAATTGGGGTTTAAAAAACTTATTTCACATGATGATATTGTCTATTTGATGATATGATTAAAAGCTAGTACAACTTTAAGTTGGTTAACCAATAGTACACAAATATATGGTAGCAGAGCCAATCACCGAAAGTAAGAAAATCAGTTTGATTTACAAATTTAAAAAATTGGACACTCATTACATATGATTCTTTGGCTTTGATTTGAATATTTACTCATTACATATGAGTTTTATTATTTACAAGAAATAGTCGGAAGCAACATGATTGTAAATAGCAGAAATGGGAGCCATGTTGCACTAGTACTTCAATGTGTTTTGTGTAGTGTACATCAACAAGTAGCCGTGCAAATGATTTATTAGTTTCTGGATTTTTACTGTTTGATCCTCATATTTTGAAAAAATCATTATAAAGTTTTTATCTTAAGTCATTTTTGTCCATCTTTTAGATTTTAAACATGATATATTTTAACTTTCAAGACATTTATACTGCAATATAAAATAACTTTGTGATTCTGTTATGTCATGTCTATCTATATATACTTAAATATAAAAGATACAAATCTAAAAAAATGACAAAAAGACCAAATAATTAATTATAACAAATATAAAAACTTTTTAATAAATTTTTCAAAACATAAAAACTAAATAGTGAGTTAAGACAAAAGTTAAAGATTAATAAAACATTTTTTTCAATGAAGCAAATCTTGGCAATGGTCTATCTAATTGACAAAAGTAATAAATGAAGGTGGTGAGAATTCAACTTTAGGACGATGAAGTCAATTCTTGGCAATCACCCTCAACTTGAACTGGCCATATGCTTCTGAGCCCCAAAAGGTCACATTTGACACTAACCAAATTAGCTATGGTGTCCGATGCATTCACCAAGCCCAAGTCAAGATAACATGTCAGCTTCTCATCTACAAATGCCCTTTTGCTTGCCCATATAATAATCATAATGTTCAATGGTTTTCGCTAGAAATGTTTTTCTTTTATTTTCTAATTTGGTTAATACATGCAAGAGTGTTTTAAAGATCAATTGTATTAGCCTCTCTCGCGAAAAGGTCACTTGACAATTTGTAACCATAGATATGTTTTTGAGAAAAATAAATCACATGGGTGCTTTTCGTAATAACTTGAAATCATATGGGTCTTTTTTGTACTTTATCCTAAAATAAATATTGCAGTATTCTATGTAATCCATATGTCAACATCATAATAAAATATTCTGATTTGGTAGTATCCCAAACGTAGTCATTCATATTGAGTGACAAACTGGGTAAGCAATCCTTACGTATTTTATTTGCTTTTCGTTAATCATAATAGCGTTAGATCCTAACATCAATGTTATTTTTAAACATCTCTTAATGGTATTAAACGGTGTGAGTTAAAGATGTTATTTCTATCATGTCAAAATTTGAATGTCTTGACATTTACATATTTGTAGTCATATGTCAACGAAGTCACCAAAACTTGATCCGGTGACTTGATCCATCAAAATGTTTGATATAAACAACATAGGATGGATAAGTTCTATTGATTGAAGGAATAGGTCAATCATACGACACTCATATGTAATTCACACAATTGTCAATCGTTCAAAAAACACGAAAATAACACACCGATGGATATTTGCCAACCACATGTATGACATGTGGTTACTATGTCCCCATTCTTTCAGTAATGTTCGACACATGTCGATAAGGTGTAAAAAATGTCAACATTTTGATGGAGTTCATTATACAATATGAGTATAGTGATTTTACAAGTAAATATGCGCTACTAATTGATTTTATTTGTGGAGGATCTGTCTATGCAATTACCTTGTGCTTTAACCATGTGTGTGTTTCTTGCTCCGCCGAAAATATGACATTTCTTAATTTATAAACGTACAAAATTATCAATGGATATAATTGTTGCATATACCATTGCAAGTGGAGAATTTGGAGTTCAAATAATGTAGTTTAAAAATTTATCATTCACATGATTATAAGTTAATCATATTTTCTATGTATACATACGTATGGTGGGATCGAAATAGGAAACATATAGATAATGGGTATCCTTTCCAACAAGGAGCTTGTTAGAATAGAATAGAATGAATAGGATCTTTCTATTTGCTTTTTTTCATTCAAATAAAGCATCATATAAGGTTTAATGCACAAGTAACCTTCTAAATTTGTACTTTTTGATCATTTTACCCCTTCATCTCAAGGGACATCCCTTTTATCCCTTCAACTCTTCAAAAGTGATACTATGTAACTCCTAAACTTGCATCTTTTGGTCATTTTACCCGGTCACCTTAAGGTCCTTTCCTTTTACCCCCTCAACTCTCCAAAAGTGGTACTATGTGCCTATATTTCTCAACTCAACGAAAAAAAAGAGATTGTGCAACACGCGTTACAGTAGTTGATTTTTCGTAGAACACGTAGCAATGAATTTGGACATGTCAGCATTTGTAATTAAATGGACAAAAACACCTTTGATTAACTTAAAAACACCTTAAATTTGGACATGTTAGCATTTTTAATTAAAAGGATAAAAACGTAAACATAATATTACAATAAATTATTGTAAACCATTACATATGCTTCCTGTTGCATTTCTCTAAATCATATAACTCCTACCATAGTACCATTTTTGGAGAGTTGAGAGGGTAAAAGAGAAGTTCTTTAAGATAAGGGGGTAAAATGATCAAAAGATGCAAGTTTAAGGATTACATAGTACCACTTTTGAAGAGTTGAGAGGGTAAAAGGAATGTCTCTTAAGGTGAGGGGGTAAAATGACCAAAAGATACAAATTTAGGGATTATATGTGCATTAAGCCCATCATATAGATACCCATTTTGTTTAATGGTTCTTGATGAAATGCCCTTACACCAACCAATATAGCCCCTTTACCTTGATCTTCTATTTTCATTTTTTATTGCTGTAATCTCCTAATTTAAAGTTTATAGTATCAAACCGTATAAACTGTAAACACAAATTTATTGTACCGAGAATAAATTATTTTGAAATTGACAAACATCTTTAGTTTACATTTAATACATCAATTTTCAAATTAGACAAATACTAAGAGTAACTGAATAAAATTATGATAGTTATTTGTAATTTTTGAATAAAAATATATTCCCTTCTTTTCTTAATATAAGGCTTTTTGATTTTTCTACTATTTCTAAAATATAAGGCCTTTTGGCCATAAAATGAATGATTATTAGAGGAATTTCTATCACTATCCTTTTCATTTAAGGCATAGTATATTATTAGAGAAAATAATGGAGATATTTTCAGCACATTAATTAGGGATAAATTAGTATTAGTAATGACATTTTTATTCTTACTCTAAATGGCAAAAAAACATTATATTATGGAACGGAGGGAGTAGTTACATTTCTAATTATTTGTAGGTAAAAGCAGTATACCTATTAAAAAATTTACGGGACGGATTTGAAAGCCAATATATGCATTGAGTCCAGATATTTTCTTCCCAATTATGTGATGCAAGAAATAGGATTTTACTTACATGGTCATAATAGAGATAAAACCAAATATATGCAAGTGTGATGGGATTGCACTCAAATATGCTCTTTGAAATATGCTCTTTGACTGCATACTTTAGATGTATTAGCTTTGACCACCTAATATTATTTAATAAATTAACAATTGCTTAATTTAAGAGTTAATTTATGAAACCTTATATAGTACCTTACCTTTACACTTAAGAAGCCTTGCAGTTGCAGGCTTGCACACATCATATATATGTTAACTCCTTTCATGGAAATTAACACTTTTTATCCACCAAGCTATGATATGATCACCCAAAACTCACATAGACCAACTTTGATATTGCTTTTCCAGAAGTTTAGAAACAATTTTCTTAACTAATAGTAGAGTCTGTCAAATACAAAATTGCTTTTTACAAAATTAGGTAAAAGTAAAATTAGGTTAAACTACTTTCGGGAAAGACTATAGTTATAGGTTTTGGAGAAAAAACTGTCACAACTTTGAGCATCTCCAATGCAAACCCTCAAACAAAATTCTCTATTTCTGTTTCTCTATCCCATATTTTCTATCTTTTCTCTTACTCACAACTCTATATTTTACCCCAAAAGAATATTATATACTTTATTCTATTTCACCAACCATTTTTATTAATGATCAATTTTATATAACCAATCACCTCAAATTTATTTTTATATAAATATAAACAAACTAACAAACAATGGTTAAACAATTGTTGCTTACATTTAGAATGTGAATAGTAATGCTCAAATTTGCACAAATTTAAAATTTTACTATTCACAACTCTTTATTAAGAGAGTTATATTTGGCATGTATTGAAAATAAAAAAGGAGAGACAATAATGATTATAGTCTATGTTTAGGCTATATTCTTTATGACTAAAGTTTACTACTAAATTGAATGATGCTGAATTGAATGGTGCTGAACTGAAGTGAACTAAAATCAATTACCGAATTTGCACAAAAAAAACAAGGCCTAAGCACCTATTAGAGATGGTCTTATCTAAAAAGTTGATTTATAACTTTCCCATAACGTTTTCCATCACAACACTTTTTCTTAGAACAACTACATTTAAAGTCTATCTAATTGCACATGTTACTTTTGAATATATACGAGATACGTGTTACTTTGTTATCATTTTTTTTTTGTTGACAGAGTTATCATTATTATACACATTCACTTGCAAAATCTTCTGAGGAGATTGTTGTGGGTACGGCACAAATGTGCTTTATCATGGTTTAAAATGTCATAAAAAAAATCGTATTTCTAAAAATCGAAATTTCAATAATTTAGTTTAAAATATTTCTCCAATTACATGTCTATATAGGGAAAAAATTTAATTAAAGAAAGATCCAAATCAAACACACAAGTCCTATTCTTGGCTGTTACGAGCCTCGAAACTCAATTCATTCTCCATCTCTTTATCATGCGATCCTATCAACCCGTCTATACACCGATCAAATTTGAATAAGTGGACAATAATAAAAGTAAAACAAGATTGTGCAGCAAGACAATGAAACTCGAGACCTAAAACTAAGACCCTGTTTTTTTGACTGAGAAAAGCTGAACTGAACTAAACGGTTGATCGAATGTTTAATGAATTTTGCCAAATTTACAAATTGAAATGAAATATTCTAAATATATAAATAAGAAAGAAGGGGGCCTAACTTCAATTGAAGAAAAAGTTAAGTGAACCCTTGATTAGCAAAGTTATATATAGTAGCAATAGTATAGAAAGAGAGAATTCATTTTGTCATCCCCCACAGGAAAAGGTGCTACCAAAAAAGAAAAGAAAAAAAAGTTCTTTTTGTGTACACTGCGAATGATGGCTATGAATATCATCATCATCATCATGATGCCTCCAATCTCCATTACCACTCTCTCTTTCTCTTTCAATTTTCACTTTCATTTTCATTTCCCTTCTCTCTCTCCTCTTCTCTTCACTGTTCTTTCTCTCTTTTTTTTTCTTGTTGGGTGCTTCTTCTGTTATCAAAATTCATTGGAGCCATGTCCAATCCACACTTTGAAACTTAGCTTTTTTGAGCTCAAAGTTGAAGCTTTTGATGGAAAACAAGTGTGGATGTTGGTCTCTTTTTAGAAGAGGTGTTAGAGGCTCTCCTAGACACTCTGCTAATACAATCCCTCGTACTAGTCTTGTTTATGATGCAGGTATTTCTTTTTTCTATTCTCAATTCTGTTTTTTTTTTTATCTCAAGATAAGTAATTTCATCTAGAAGTTGTTCAATCCAAGTTTCTTTTTGTTGGGTTTCTTTAGTTTTATTGTTTTTGATCTTTAGTATAAATATCAACTGAAATTCATGGTAAAGTTTGCATCTTTAGAGCATATTTCTTACTGGGTTTCTTATTGTTTCTGCTCAGAACCCAGCTTAAATTTTGATATCTATGGTAAAATTGAGTCCCTTCCATATTCTCTCTAATCCCCAATTGCCCAGTTTTGATGTTTCACTTGCTTATACCATGAAATCTTTAGCTATGTTGCCCGGACATGAATAACTTATTTCTAAAGCATAACCTTCATAAAATAGCCGTAACATAGAAACAGACACGTGTCAGACATGGATATGGGTACGGGTATGCTAGTAAGGACAAGTGTCTGTGTAACATAGATCTCTTGTGTTTTTCAAGGCTTAAAGCCAAGGAATCTTTTGTAATTTTTAATTTCTTTTTTCTGGTATTGCAGCTACTGAAACAAGATACTTAAATGCTAGCAATAGAGAGCTATACCCTCCAAATGAAGCACAATTAACTTCTGATAATCCTGATCCAGCACCAACAGATAAAAAACCTCCATGCCAGTTACTTCAGTTCACCTTTCAAGAATTGAAATCTGCGACTGGTAACTTTAGGCCAGATAGTATTCTCGGAGAGGGTGGATTCGGATACGTGTTCAAAGGATGGATAGAAGAGAATGGGACGGCACCAGCGAAACCCGGGTCTGGAATCACAGTTGCTGTTAAAAGTTTAAAGCCGGACGGCCTTCAAGGCCATAGAGAATGGGTGGTTAGTAGAATATAGAAATTCATCTGCTTTTATTGGGTCAGTAGGCTAATATTGAGGATACTATAGTATGTGATTTTAAGAAATTAGTTATTCAAGATTGTTCCGGTTTTCGTTTTTTTGCAGGCTGAAGTTGATTTTCTTGGGCAGCTTCATCATCCTAATCTTGTTAAGCTTATTGGTTACTGTATTGAGGATGATCAACGGTTGCTTGTTTACGAATTTATGACTCGAGGAAGTCTCGAAAACCATCTCTTTAGAAGTGAGTCTACCATTTCTTCATACTTTTTGCTGATTTCTTTATGCAAATTTGCATCTAATTAGCTATTCATGAAGCTTAGAGTGTGGGAAAAGCTTCTTTTGTACTTTACCTTTTTTTTGTCTATTGCTTTTGACACTTTGTTCAAGCTCATGACAAATTACACTTTTAAAAGCTCCTTTTTTTGACACTTCTTTCTATAATTTGGATATTAATTTTTCTTGGCATGCTTCTACAAATTGAGGATGTATTGATTGAAAAATGTTGATTGTGTCGTGACTTTTGAAGGGACAATACCTCTTCCATGGTCAAACAGGATTAAGATTGCCCTTGGAGCAGCAAAAGGATTAGCCTTTCTTCACGGTGGCCCGGAACCGGTCATATACCGAGATTTTAAGACATCAAACATTTTACTTGATTCAGTAGGTGCTGTTACTTGAAATGATAATTTATGGAGTCTCTTTCTTTTAATAAATCGTAACTGAACTATCTAATTCGCAGGAATATAATGCAAAGCTTTCAGATTTTGGTCTAGCAAAAGCCGGGCCTCAAGGGGACAAAACACACGTTTCTACCAGAGTTGTCGGAACATATGGCTATGCTGCTCCAGAATATGTTATGACAGGTATAGTACCTTGTTTTGTTCCTTTTGTGATTGTTAAAGAATGGTCTAAGCAAGAAGGATTAATTGAGTGAAAAGAGCTTCTGGTCACATAACTTGGATCCCGCGTTTCATGCCTAGTGTATTGCCACGAACTTTAAATAATCGGATACATCACCGCATAAATATATTGGTGAGGACTCGGTGTTTGTTGATATTGTAAATCTTAGAAATTCTGCTACTCTGGTTTCTGTGACAGGACACTTGACGTCCAAGAGCGATGTTTACAGCTTCGGTGTTGTGCTGCTTGAAATTCTAACAGGCAGAAGATCAGTGGACAAGAAGCGGCCTAGTGCCGAGCAGAATCTTGTTGCGTGGGCTAGGAGTTATTTGGTTGACAAGAGAAAGCTGTACCAGCTCGTTGATCCTCGATTAGAGTTTAATTACTCCGTAAAAGGAGTACAGAAAGTTTCTCTATTAGCTTACAACTGCCTCAGCCGTGACCCTAAGTCCCGCCCTACAATGGATGAAGTTGTGAAGGTTTTAACTCCATTGCTAGACTTAAATGATCTTGCCACATTATCTTATCATTCTCGTTTATCTCAACAAGCAAGGCGTAAGAAGAAAACAGATGGAACTCTGCAATATACAAATGCCTCCAGAAGCATTAGAGAATCTCCCTTGCACTCTGGAAAACCGCGTTGTAGATGATGAATGATCGTTCAGTCTCCTTGATTGGCTCAACTGAGGTTGGTTAACCGAAGAGAAAATTTGCTCGAAGCAACGAGTTAACAGACGTGGAAAACGAAATCAGGTTCCTCAAAACTTTGCAATAGAAAGCTAACCATTGTTGTTTATTTTTCTTGGCATGTCTGTGTTGTAATTTAGATATATTTTTGTAATTAGATAAAAATGAAAACACTGAATTGCTTTGAGTTATTGTTTTGGAATTGCATCATGATTTTCTTATGCTTTTCATGTCTAATTTAATCCTCTGAAGCCAAAAGTTTCGATTTTTATCGCTTTAGAACCTCGTAAAAAGTCTAATCTGTTGAAGCGATATTGGCACATAGATTATGAAATATAAGCAGCAGCGGAGCCAGAATCACGTATATTTTGTGGACCAAAATTTAACAACTGAGATTTCTGAATATTTCCATAGCGGTGTTAAATCCATGGCAGATTCTGAATATAATGAAATTATGGGAAATTCGATATGTAACTTTGAATTACTTTTTTTTCGTTTTCTCGGATATGGCATCCGCCCCAGTATATGAACTCTTCTCATTCACATTCAAACTAGAATCACAGTTTAATTTTCCAGAAAGAAAGGATTCTCATTATGGTGACATATGCATTCCATCCAATACTCATTTTGCATAAGAATCAATCAAATTTTAGAATCTTATCTTGCTTTAAATTTCATGTGATTCCTACAATCACTTGGCCAAATTTTCGTCTTTCCTTTTTGAATTAAGAATATTCTTGTCTAGCTTTGCCAATCTTCAGCTATACTTACAGTTTAAATAATAATTAAGATTGCAGATTGCCATTTTAATTACTAAATGGAAAGTAATAGCTCCACTTTGAATTATTTTCTTGAGATTCCAGCTGACTCTTTTTTTTCCCGTTATTTATTACATGAAGCCTATAATTAATCTTTTAATTTGATGCATTGATGTTTGTTAGATTATAGTTACATCCTAATTAATAGGCCTAATTCTACTGCGGCTCGCTGAACTTGTTTATTTTGGCCATTTTACCTCAAAACTTAAAAAAAAAAACCAGTTTACCCTCCTCTCAACTCCAAAAAGTGATATTGACAGGATATGTTTCACCCCTCTCATAACGCGCCTCATTTTGTTCCACTAAAATGTCAAGTGTACAATTTACTCAAAAAAATTGACAACTAAAGAAATACTTTGGAAAACTAGTTTTTGTAGTTTAGGGGGTAAAGTGATCAAAACAACTTCAAATGACTGACAATACCGCATTTTGAAATTGAGCAGGTAAACTAATTTTTTTGAAAGTTGGAAAGGTATAGTGATCAAGATGAACAAGTTAAGAGAGCTGCAATAACATTAAGCCCAATTAATAAAACAAATAATCGTTTACATCAAATTCGGTTAAAAGTGAAATACGTCGTTGATATAAAAACTTTATTTTTTAAAATTTTTTTTGGTAAGGGAGAGAGGTTAAATTTCGGGGACAAAACAAAAAGAGAAAAAGAAAAAAAAGAACAAAAATCAAACTAGCAGTATACTCTTCGGGAAGCTTGTGCCACTTCATTGTTTGTAATAGCACATCATCTTTTTGGTTGTGTTCATCTCTATCATTTGTTTTTTCTTCTTTTTCTCTCCATCTTGCAAATTCAATTAGATTCATCATCAGTTATCAATAAGTTTTACTCTGATTCATCATATTTCGACTCATTCTTCCAAACCATCAAATTAGACCATCGATTTTAGAGATGAAAATTGAGCATGAGGGACAATTCGAACCTTTATATAGATTACGGGGTCAACCGGCATTTTAATTGAAGTTGAGGGGAAAAATTGAGCATTAAGTCTATAACTAATTTATATTAATACTTTTAATATCGGTTATCTTGGCCGCTTTAACTATTTTTTGGCCATGAGGCTCATTGATCACATTCCGGTTTTCTTTTTAATCGGGCAGATATGGCAACATGTAGAGGCCTTTATACTCCTATGTGGGTAAAGAAGCAATTCATTTTTACAAAAGGGAACCACTTTATGATCCCGCGTTGTATTGTGATATTTTGGGATGTTTGTTGTATCTCTCATTCACTAGACCCGACATCTCCTTTGTTTTTAATAAACTAGCAGAGACTCCTACTCTTTCTTCGTCATTGGCAAGGGTGAAACGCTTGTCATCAGGGCATATTTTTTTCAACGCATTCCCCTTCATTTGTGTCGACATGCATTAACTGATGCCATTTGGCTAGAAATGTCGATGATAGAACTCCACACATTGTTCATGCCATTTACTTGAGTTATCTCCTTTTTTTTCCTTTCACAGTTCTAACTTTCTTCCTATTGAAAAGAAATAAGAAAAGTTATTTCTCAATTGGATAACATAGGCCCAATAGCAAGTAGTTTGTTGTCTTCACTCCGACAAAAGAGTGGAGGTTTAATCAATTGAACTAAAAGCTCAAACTGATAGACGTTAAGACCGAATAACATCTTTTAATTAAAAAAACTCCGAACCACCTGCTCACAAAGGCTCTGATATTGCTTAACTGATTGAACTAAAAACTCGAGCTAATGGTTAAAATTCAATAACATTTTATTTTTTATCTGACTATACGGTATATTCAATAACATCTTTTAATGTAACATTTTATATGGAAGATATGGAAGAGATGTAAAATACAAGAAAAGACAAAGAACCAATAATACTATTATGAGCTATTTGGTTCCCAAAATAAAATAAAATAGGATAACAATTCTTTAAATTTAGAATATGAGTCAAGAGAATACCTTATACTTCATAAAAACACTATCTTATGTTTGGTTGATAAATCAAATAAAGGAGAACTATTTTTGTATGTCAAAAGATATTAATATTATCTTCAATTTTGTTAATGTTACTAACAAATAGCTTATTCTATTCTATTTTATTCCGCGAAATAAACGGCAGTTTACCATTACATTTATAAAAATAAATTGTTTTTACATTTTTTTCTATATGTAACAGAATTTTTGAAAATTTCTAGAATATACCCGATGTATTACGTCTCTTCATAATTTCATTAATAATTCGAACCAAGTTCACTTTCTAGAGCTAAGAGCATCCAATTAGAAAACATGAACCCTAAATATGATATAATATCAAATAGTTAGTCTAATGCACATATAACATAACGAATCTATTGTAAAATTTGTGAAGAGTAACATGTTAGGTGGAAAATTGGTACATTTTGCTATTGGCTGGCTTAATAAACTTCCAAGAAATTAGTATAATCACAAGAATTTTCAATTTTCAATCAGTACTGAATTTTCAATTTTCAATCAACACGCGTTAATGAGTGTGTGGAGATTTTTGGTGGAGGAAGTCAACCACGGGTGAGAGAGCTGGCTAAGGATTTCGGCAGAACCTGTTTATTCCTATGAGTACTATGATGCCACAATCAAGTTCTTCATCTTAGTAGAGAGAAAGAGTGACTACATCAAGTTAGGGAGAGATTGATCATTCCCGTTTATGTATGAGGGAGGCTCACTTTTATAGGCTATGGTGGGTCCACTAGCGAGTCATGACTATGAGGTGGTTGGGTGCACTGTAGTGATCGAGAATCAGAGGTTAGTGCTCTTGCCCACGCCAATTCGATCATGAATAACCGGCTATGCTTGTTCGAAGAAGATGAATCGAACAATGATGGGCTTGGACTTATGGTAGGCCGTGAGCCTAAATATCCATATTTTGGAGTACAAACTTTAGACACTAAAAAGTAAATCCCAGACGCTAAATTAAAAAACGTAAACCCTTTTAGTAAAAAAAAAAAACGTAAACCTTTTTGGTAAAAAAAAAAACGTAAACCCTAAAATATGATATATTATCAAATAGCTAGTCTAATTCACGAATAACATAACGAATCTATAATAAAAATTGTGAGGAGTAACATGTTAGGTGGAAAGTTACTTATTGATATTGGCTTGCTTGATAAACTTCCAAGAAATTAATATAATCACATGTAAGATTTTCAATTTTCAATTAATATCGAATTTTAGTTTTCAATCAAAACAGGCTTAATACATTCGTACCTCCTGAATTGTATTGTTTTCACCAGTACACACCCTCAACTATTTATGGGTTATATTTTCCCCTTGAAGTATTTAAAAATGGAACTAATTAGCCATTTTTGGCTGAAGTGGCGCATGACGTGGAAAAGAGAGAAAATGGGGAGAGTAGAATAAAAAAAAGTAACATTTCAGTCCCTTAAAAAATTTCAATTTCAGTCCCTTTTTGGCTAATTTTTTTTATTCAATTTTTGCTCTTATTCATTTTTAGTCCTTAAACTTATTTTTTTTGCAATTGTATCCTAAAAGTGTGATGTGTCAAGCGCATGTCATCCACCCAATTTTGTGTGACTGGTTATTGGGTGATAAAAGGCTAATTAGTTTCATTTTTAAATAGTTTAAGTGGCAAATAGAACCCAAAAATAGTTGAGGGTGTATACTGGCGAAAACAATATAGTAGGGGGGGAGGGGTTTTCAGATGCATTAAGCCATCAAAACATGATAATAAGCATGTGGAGATTTCGGGTGGAGGACGTCAACCATATGTGATGGAGCTGGCTAAGGATTCCGTCAGAACCTATTTATCATTCCTTCATCTTAATAGAAAGAAACATTGAGTTTTATATCAAGTTAGAGAGAGAGAGAGAGAGATTGAGCACGCCCTTTTATGTATGAGGGAGGCTCACTTTTATAGGCTATGGTGGATCCTCTAGCGTCATGACTATGAGGTGCTTGGGTAGATTGTAGTGACCAAGAATCGGAGGTTAGTGCTCTTGCCCACACCCGTCTGATCGTGAGTGACCAGCTATCCTTGTTCGAACAAGGTGAATCGAGGAATCCACTGGGTGGGATAATCAATAATGGGCGTGGACTTATGGTGGGTTGTGATCCCGAATATCCTTATTCTATATCATGAAGCCTCCCCTCTCGCTTGAAGTCAGGACCACTGTATTGCATGTAGCATTGTGCTGAGGGTTGTGTTCTGGCAGTCCCAAAGTGGCCAAAAAGGAAAAGGAGAAATTTGTTGCCATTTTGGATGTAGGGTTTTCTTTGGTGCTATTAATTGTTTTTTGAACAGAGGCGCATGTTTGCTTTCTCGACGATTGCTTGATTTTTTAGAAGTGTTAGTGGTAGGATGGATTGGTCAGAAGAGGTGTGCCTTTTTTATTTTTCTTTTCAAACAAAGTCAATGTTGCATTCAAAATGAGGGAGAAATCTGTATTTTCTTCCTTTATGTTTGAATGGAAAAGCCTAATGAGGAAGAGTTAGCATTGCTGGTGATTCTTTGTTGAATAAAGGGAAGAAATTTGAGAGGTCAGTCTTCTATCCTTGTCTGAGTATTTTTAATATTCTAAGATCGCATGTATTTCTGCGTGTTTGTTATTTTGAGTATGAAGGGCTCTATGAGGGATTTCCTTAATGTGGAGCACCCTCCGTCGATCATAATAGTGGTGCGGGATGCTCTAATTGAGGTAATGTTGCGTTTGGTTCCTAATGTGCGGAGGGGCAGGAATAAGCGTCAAATGTATTTCTAGGCGTGGTACTTGAAGATGTGACTTTGTTTGACAAGTTAAAGATACTCGAAATCAACGAGAGGAGAAAGGGGCCATAATTGAGTCCACAGCTGGGAAGAAGAGGAAACTCAATTGGACAGACTGAAGAAGCTTTGTGGTGCCAAAAAATAACTCCTGCCATTCCTCGTCCTTCTAATAAGTTCACCAAAAACTTGTCGTGGATTGAAATTACACTCTCTAATGGTATGAAAGAATATAATTACGATCGGTGGGACTTAAACGAGCATTTCCAGACACAATTGTGGCTAGTTGGTGATTTAGAGTGTGGTTATGATGTTGGAAACAAACGGTTTAATGTTTTACAGAAGGGACCACGTATGTTAAAGACAACTAAAATGGGTGAGTCGCCCAATATTTTAATGCCATATGACTTTCTACAATCGACAATATGCTAGCCATTGTGAATGAAGGGGTTCGGGCGAATCAAAATCCTTAGGATGTCATGATAGTTTACGAGGACTGACTTTTGGTGAGCATGAGGTTGTTCATGCTCCCTTTCTAGTTAGACTCCTCACTCACACATTGGTGAGTGTACCAATTGGTGAATTTGGCCCTTATTACTATTTGCATTAGTGTAAGAAAAGTGGGCCTTTATCACTATTTACTTGCTTAATAAACTTGCAAGAAACTAATGTAGTCACAAGTAAGAACTTTCAATGTTCAATCGATAAATGGAGAAATTCTAGAGCGCATCCGGAAGAGTATAGTGCTCCTAAAAAGTTATAAAAGAAGACTAGTTGATATAGAGCTATTTAGAATATATAAAACTGTATTTATAACTAAAAGAATATATACTTCAAACGTGCTCTAAAATCTCTAAAATTAAGTTTAGCTAGTTTTGGTTTATTCAAATAAGAAACAAGTCTAACTAGTCTAGTAACAAAACAAAGTTAACAATAACTGGAATTGAATCTCAAATTCAACATAAAAAAACAAATTTATCATCCTAAACTTGAAAACTTTCATGGAGTTTAAATTAAACTAAAATTGTGTTCCAGTTAATAAAAGGGAAGAAGGACCAGAACATTAACTGGAATTGAATCTGACTAAAAAGATTTAAAATGAAAAGGTGAAATTAACAATAATGTCCCGACATAGCAACTCTGGCAGTATTGGATAATGCAAATCTCACTTTTAGAAACTTCTTTGGAATCCACCAAACCTCATTTTCAATCTGCATTTTCTTTAATTCTTTTCATTTCAACTTAATTCATAACCCTATATACTGTACCAAAAACTAAATAATATAATTAAGCATATTCAAGGAGATGGAGTAGGTCTAATCCAATTAATTACACGAAATTATAATATATAAATTCCCATTTGCAATTAATAAACTAACTAATTTTATTTTGTTTTCTAAAAACTACTATCATTCAAACAACAGCATCTATGTAGTATCTTAAACATCGCCTCTAGCTTCAGCTTTTGAACAACTTATCTTTCAGTGCAAAATAATAAGGAAAAAGAAAGAAAAAACTTGGATTAAAATACTAAATGAACAAATACATATAGGATAAAAGAAGAATTAATGAAGAACCCTAATGAAATAGAGATTATAAGCAAAATTGGATACCTCATTTGTCGTCTGTAGTACTTGTGGAACAATATTGTTGTCGTCTCGAACATAGAGATAAACTTAGAGAAAAGGCGAAGCGATTAATATAACATAAAATGAAAGTGATATTGGCGCGGCTCAATCTGAGATAGTATTTTACACAACTTGTAAATCCGTCTTCGGATTGAACCCCACCAATATCGCTATCGGGACTAATATTAATATGCTTCCCTCTCATCTTTCTGTCTCTAGTCTTTGTCTACATCTCTATGTGGAAGTGGCAGCAGCGATCGGGTCCGGTAGGGGTCTCTGATACCATGAGGAATATGTTGTAATTGAATTGAGAAGAAATACAAGGAATAGCAAGAAAATATATAAGACAATACAGAAGCCTAATTGACGTACGGTTGATTAATGTTCTGGAATTATCTGTATTATAACTATAGGAGGAACTATGAATTTTCATAAATAGATTTCCAGCTACAACTCATTCACCAACCATAACCAAAAGCCAAATAATTTTTTTGCCTTTTCAAAAAAATAATAAAAAACAAAGTGTGTTTTTTTTAAAGTGTATTTGAATAAAGAAAATTGAATTCGGACCCATAATAAAGCATTAATAATAAAAAGAACAATTATATAATTATCATCTTTGTATCTCTTAATTTGGTAGGGAAAAGGATATGAAAATGGAAATGAATAATGTTGGTGGTGGTGGTTATTGTCAGGTGGGTTTCTACCAAATTCAGTCAACTGTAATATGTTTTGAAAAAGAAAGAAGTTAGGAGAGGTTAATAAATTTTGAATGATAAATTTTTTAGAGGTGGATGCAGGGATGATAAATCGGTCAATCCTTGTAATATAATTTTAAAAGACACCTTAAATGTAGATAATTATTACACACTCATACGTAACTTGTATAACTAGTCAATGTTGATAATTTGTATAACTAGTCAATATTGATATTAAGAGCTTCTTTAGCCCCATCGATTATCGATAGATTGAGTGCACTATATCAACTTAGACAAGACTCTTCAATATCAATTATACATTTAGTCCTATATTTATCCCAATGAAGAAAGTATTATGTACTAGACGTACCTATGACGGTGGACTCAACATTGTGTAAACAACTCTTATATATATCATCTCCATTCGATTTTGATTCCAGTGATGTTGTTGGAGTCATCCATAAATGAAGCAATATATAAATTCCTCCGTAAACAATGTGGCTTCTACTTGACCCATGATTGTGTTACTCCTCGCCTAAACTTTTCCTCACGAGCAAAATATCACATATAGAATCTACATATATAGTTACCTATATGACTCAATTATATGAACCAAAAAAAACATTTGAAAGAAAACCAAAAATTTGATGAAAAAAATGGACGTGTGGAGAGAAGAAGAATGAAGAAAACTACGATTACAAACAAAGACTGCCTGACCACCCATATGTTCAAAATCAAGAATACAATTTGGATCGAATAAACCGTATAGCCTTACCTAGGGGCTCAAAATCCGACATATTCCCAAATAGTTTTTCGACTGATTAATTGATTAGTCCTCAAAGGTCTCTGACAGCCTGCTAACTCCTTTTACTACATTGAAGAAAACCTAGGTTGATGATAATAATATCTAAGCAAATACAAAGGCAATAAAATATATTGCTAGTATAGCTACTATGAAACAAATGAATGAATATATATAGATAGATAGTTGAAAGGCAAAAGAGAATGGATGTAATGTGAGGGAGTTTAGAATGAATGAAGTAGAATTTAATGGAATGGTGCCTCGGGATGAGAAGGAGAAGAAGGTGAGTGAAATGATGTGAAAAGAGAGAGCAAAGCAACTTATTACTTTTAGGGTTTAATTCTTATCATGCTTTCTTTCTACTCAAAACGCATGCACCTCAAATATTCCTCCACCATTAATTAACCACTTCTTTTTTTATTTCTATAAAGACAATCTCAAACTAACTCCTTTCTATTGTACCATTCTTTTCTAGTATTAACACCTTTTTAATCATGCTTTTTTTCGTAAATGTGTTTCATTAACTATATATTATTATAATATTGCTTCATGAGAATAACATAGTTGGCTTATTTGTATATATTAATTGAATATATACACCATCAACCCTATCTATATAATTGATTCAAATACATGTTTACCATTAAGCCACATGTCATATCTCATAGTTTATTATGTCGGACATCACTACTTAGTTGAATGCGTATTTAATACGTGTAAATGAGTTTGAAAGTCATGAGGTCTAATGTAGATGAGTTTTAATGCATGTTGTTGGCTTATTATTACAATGTATCAGATCTAACTCTCCGTATATAATGCTTTGAAAACAAACACCGCAGATTTTGATATGAGTCTATAATGATACATTCTAGAGTGTTGTGCTAGGGTAGAAGGTTTGAACAAGAAGTTTACTTAAATGATGTCGATTAGGGGGCATGAATAAATTGATCCCCACATCTTATATGGGGAGAAGTTGATTGTTGCTTATTTATCGGGTGAGTATAAGGTCTCGTTCTTTATGAATGAACTGAACTGAATTTATTGAACTAAATTGGATGAATTTGGTTGAATGACTAAAAAGAGTTTGTTAAATTTGACTGAATTGAACTTATATGGATTGAATTTTGTTGAAAATCAATCAAAAAGAACATAACCTAAATGAGGATTTAATTTAAAGTATGTGAAAGTGTTGGTTTTGGGCAAAAGCAGACAAAACATGCATGTAATTGCGCTAATCTGTTACATGTATAATCGGTGTCAAAGATAGCTCTCCTTGTATGATGTGTGGTCCGGGACAAAAAAAAAGTGAAAGTCGTGGATCTTCAACGACTTGATCTAGAGTGGGTTGCGCAAGAAGAGAAACACTTAAACAAGAAGTAGTCATAAGAGACGATCTTTATCAAAAGTTTTCTCTAATCAATAAACAAGGCTTAAACTATATCTAGCCCCTTAAACTTGTTCATTTTGGTCATTTTTCTCCCTGAACTTAAGGGATGACCTATTTGTCCCCCTCAGCTATTTAAAAGTGTATCTATTGGTCCCTCTATTTTGAGTATAATAAAAATAATTTTGATCCGGTGTTAGTCACACGCCAAAATTTTGATGGCGCATATGAATAAGCGTATGTGAAGTTAATTCTAAGTCGCCGTTGTGAGCGAAAACGAGCGCTCATAGCGGCTTTAGCCTTCTTTGACTAGAGTCGCACCCGGCCAACCAGGAAAATGTAAGAATCGCTGTATGTACCGATTGTTTTGAAATCCAGAGATTCTATATACGTTCGTGGATACAACTTATTAGTTTCGGCATTCTAGGCCCTAGAGGATCTTTAATGAAACCTAATTCATTATTGTCCTGTATTATTATTATCACACAGAATATTTAAAATACGCAAACATTTGTACGGTAAACTGCAGGGTGACACGGTTAAAACCCTCATAAGCTTACCCTCATTGCGTGCCAGTTGGATGTTTGCTAGCTAGTACTCGTCGAGAACAGAGCCATAGAGATGAACTTTGGGGCCAGAGATGCGTGGGGCGTACTCCTAGTGACTGAAGGGAAGGATTCCGGGGAAATTCTTCGGACTTTGGGAGACAATGTATACTTTCTACGGGGCGAAGAGCAGTACTGGATTTTGGACTTAGACAGTTGAGAATGGGTGAAATTTAGACGTTGGATGGTGATGAGGGTATTTTGGTGTCGTGAGGACTTTGGAGAGTGAGGATGTTTATGGATTTATAATTTCGGGATTTGAGCGGTTCTTTATATCAGAGGCGACTTAAAGGCAACTTATAGAGTCAAGAATCGCTTAAAAACTGAGAGAGAAAGGGGGAGATGAAAAGATTTGTTGATGAAATGAATGAGGAATTCAGATTCCTTATATAGGAGTTGGCGGAGACCGTACGACGGTTCCCCTTATGGAGACCGTACGGTCTCCATAAGTCCCGTCTGAGATCTGAATTTAGATCTCAGACGGACCTTGCTAAAGGCCCGGCCGTGTGATTAATGTTGTTTGTTTTTTAGCGACACGTGGCAGATAAGGATAAGGACCGTACAACCACGTAAGGAGACCATACTGTCTTGATGATGGTGACCGTACGGTCTCTAGTAGGAAAAGTGGACCGTATGAGGTTAAGATGAAAGAGGACTTTGTCACAATCTTGAGGGTGTCAATCTTGTGTTCCCGGGATGCGGGTAGAGGGAGTTATGACTACGGAGAGTCGGTATGTTCCTTAACAAGTACTAACACTTGCGCGACTGGCAGACCGAGGAGCTCGAAAATTGCTTTCGTCATTGGGTTCGAAAACCAGTGCTTACATATGTTTAACTCCTTTCTAATATTGAGGGAATTTTAGTCTTTCTTTCTTAAATGATGACACGACCTTATAATCTTCAGTCAAATGTCATGTGTCATATGTGGAGTCGATATTCTGGTGCGTGCTTAACACTGTGTCAAAATTATTTCCGTTAGCCTCAAAACATGGAGCCTAATAGATACACTTTTAAATAGTTGAGTGGATCGTCGCTAAAGTTAGGCGGACAAAGTGACAAAATGTCTAAGTTTAGGGGGTTGCATGTTATTTAAGCCAATAAATAACCAAGAAGATTTCTCTAACCCAAATGAAGCAATATCATCCTAGATCTATTCTGAAAATAAGATCAAGTAATAAGTATATTCTAGCCTCATGCAGATCTATAAGGTTTGTTGATCACCAAACATTCTAATAGCTAGATCTAGGAAAATCCAAAGATGAAAATGTTCTACCACATAGAAATCAGCCTCCCACAACTTTTACCCTTGTTTGTGACCTTCGACACACCCATGTGAGAACTTGCTCACTCATGCTAGAAAATGAAGAAAACTCCATAGGAAAACAAAGAAAGATAGTTTCATAGATAATAACTCGTCAACAATATATGTTGAAGAGAGGTTAAAGGAGATGAGAAAACTTGTTCTCCAAGTTTAGATCTAAAAATTATACACAAATAAAGGAGGGTAAATTACACCAAAGGTTCCTAAACTATACCTACTTTTTCAAAGTGGTACATAAAAAACTATTTTGCACATCTATATACACAAACTATCAATGACCTCTCAAATTGGATATATGTTAAAATGAACAGTATTTACATGATATTTGACCAATCTATTCAACAATGATTTCATAGAGAATCACAAACATACATGGTCAGAATTAGACGGTCATCCTCGATAGGGCATTTATGTAGGAATTGAGATAATCCTATTTTGAATATGATTTATTTTGCCTTTTGATAAGATAGGACAAAGCTCCAATCACAATTATATGAGAATCGTATTTGCTAAGGTTAGAGTTATTTTCAGCAAAATTCAGTTAAGTTCAATAAAATTCAATTCCGTCAAATTTCTTTTGGATTCAGCCAATTTAGTTAAGATAAGTCGTTTAATTCAAATAAGGCTTAGAGAACAAGACCTATATCATGATTATACAAACATTGTATTTCTCATGGATAACATGGTTTAGGTTAGGTCTTTATGACTTGACTGAAGTGAATTAGCTAAATTTTAGTGAAGTTAAAGCCTTAGAAAACACCCTTACAATTACAAAAATGGTGATGGCGTACAATTATAGAAATGGTGAAAGGCAAGAATAGAAAGAGAAGAATATTGGAAACACAAGTGCAGAATGTCAGCGAAGGATTTGCCAAATTAATGTCTACCTATCAACAACATTAAAACTTAATTGTACGATACTAACTCAATATTTCACATGGTATTATAAATTAAAACTTTGGTAAGTTTTTTTTGATAAAATTAAAGAAAATAGCAATTAGCAAACACCAGAAAGCTAGATAGCGGAGACACCGGCGCTGAAGAAGCCCTGCATTGGGCCAACAATAGGGGACACTACTCTTCTTGGGTTTAATCCCCTTTTATTTTATTAATTTGCTTCCAAATTAACAATGCTAATAATAATTTAATTTGGGGAAGTGTAAAAAGAGTGTGCAAATTTAATTAAAAATTTCTAAAATTCACTAATATTCATGATTTGGGGAAATAAGTTGGCGTGCCAGATTCCCTCACGCCTTAAACCATTCCCAGTTTTTCTTTTTTTATTTCTTGTCACCAGATCCTAGGTCTCCTCTTCTCCTTTTCTCCTCTTCTTTTCTTTCTTTCCATAATACATGAAGGAGTACCTCCAATTTGTACAAATACTTTAATTATCCCTCCCAATTTGAGAGATGTTTTGTTACACACTTTCACTCAACTCAATTTATTTAAACTAACATATTGAATATTAAACTTGTAGTCGTGCTCACCTAATCAATAACTGATCAAATATAATTTGATCGATCACCGTTAGATTAGAATCTAAAGGTGAAAATTAAAATCTAATGAGATCACCTAAAGATGACGGGTTGATACGAGACTATCTAAGGTATAATAAAAAAAAATAAAAATACTATTTATCGACTAGAGCACCACTCATTAAACTTGTTTAGAATGATCTATTCGCCTTATAATATTGCTTAAAACTAAGACTATGTTCTTTTTGGATTTTTTTAGCAAAATTCAATTCAGTTCAGTTTCATTCAGCTAGCAAAATTCCTTCTTCATTCAACTAATTTTCAGCCAGTTCATCCAATTAAGTTTAGCAAATTCAGTTCAGTTTCATTCAGTTCAACCATAAAGAACGAGGCCTAAAAGTCTAATTCATTCCTAAATCTTCAAAACGAATTAATTCTTCACTTGTTTCAGACTTTTATGGTTATTTGATAAATTTAGGTAGTGAAACATAAAAGTTTAGATAGTAAATTGACATTCTATAAGTTTAAGTACCCAAACAAACTTTTTGTAAAAATTCAGATTTGTCTTTGTTGGTATGTTAAGTTTTCTTCATTCTTTCTTAAAATGTGATGGCACGAGGAGGGGTCAAAAGCTATAAGGTTCAACTTTGGCTTTTACGTGTGCCATCATGAACATGAATATCATGTTTCATCTTCCAACTTAACTTTTCTATTCAAAATTCCCTTCTCAACATCAACAAACGTGCATGTGCTTTTTTACACAAAGCCTCTTCTAAAATTAATTAAAAAAATTATTCTATGCAGAAATTTATAATTAATTATCTCTTGAGTAAATTTGTGCGACCAAAATACTTGAATTAAGTAGCTAGCGTTTGGGAAAAGTTGAAGTACAATCAAGAATGAATAAAATAAGGTAATGGAAAATTGAAGTCCTAGGTCAAAATTTGATGGAATTGACACTTTATAAATTTATTAAAGGGGTGGGACAAAATGACACCCATGTTTCCTTCTTACTCAGATTTCTTCAAGCTTTAATGATTTTTTGCCTTTCATTAATCACCAAGGCCAGCCAACATACTTTCTACTATGACTATCAACTTTTTTTATTCAATACATTAATTTAATGGGTAAATAGTTCTAAAGTTTCCTAAGTTTATACAAACTATTCTATTTAGTTCTTTTAATTTAAAACACACATTTTCAGAGCCTATTCTTTTTTCATAATTAATTTTTTTGTTTTATCTATTTTTTAAATTTCTAACGTAATATATTTTAACTTTTGTGAGATTTATCTCACCTATAAAATGATTAAGTGATTATATTATGTCATTTCTGTATGTGCATGTCGAAATATAACCGTTACAACTCTAAAAAGAATAGATAAAATGATCAAAAGCTTAATTATGACAAAATATAGACATCTAAAATTATAACTTTCAAAATAATAAAACTAAATAAAGTGCTATGTCTTTTGAAATTGTTACCGTAATTCATATTCATTTCAATTCATTAGTTTCGTTCAACTCTATGTTCAATGCTGATTAATTTGTCCGCCTCCAACCATGCATATAAATATATTTATATGCATCTATGAATGATGCTCCATTAGAATACTCCATAATAACTTAAGAAGTTTAACACATTATAAGTTTTTTGAGCTTCACCAAAACAGAAGATTGACTCACTGAAACTTATAAAGTATTTCGTTGGCTCTCTAAACTTATGTAAAGTTCCACAATAGCTTCTTAAGTTCACATGGCAAAACAATAGTGGATTTCGAGAAATTGCAAATTACGCCATTTATACAAGTTCAGAGAGCACATATACTAAATTACACAAGTTTGGAAGGCTAATAAATCATTTTATACAAATTCAAATGGCAAATAGACCACTTTCAGCAAGTTTAAGGAGCTACTAACATTACACTCACTAAGTTTAGAGAATCAATCTACTTTTTGAATTAACCAAAGAGCTTCTTATGTATTAAGCCAATTAAAATTTTAATATATATGTCATGAAACTATTTAAAAGTTTTAACTAAGTAGGATCTATTAATAGCTTTTATTTATTAACACTTGCACATCTTTATATATAAACATCTATTGAATTTGAAAGATACATTACATAAGTCACTCTATTCAAAAGCTTAAACTTACATGTTAGATATATTCAATAATATCTTTTATATATTATCTCTATACTAGATCGTTTTTATTATACGTTGTTAGATTATCTTCTTTTTTACTGAACTGGACTGCATTATTGATTGAATGTCCAATGAATTTTATTGAATGTACTGAACTGAATTGAATTGAACTGAATTTTAATGAATTTTAGTAAAAAAGAAAATAATCTTAGTGAGACAAACATTACCATAAAGTTATTTAAGAATTGATTTTTTTATTCTTATAGAACATTCGGGTAAAAGTAAACTTATCTGTTTGCGAAGTAAGAGAAAACCATAATGATTTGTGAGAATGTACGATAGAATTTGCAGATATTTTGATAAATTTTAACTAACGTGGTAATTGATCGCTAAAATTAACCAAAATGTTTGTTGGCTTTTTGGGAATTGAGTACCCACTTGGATTTGAATTTGGATGAGAAGCACCATGTGAAGTTTGAGTGGGTTAAGTTGGTGCATGATGTCCCTCTTTCTCATACACATTCAATCACAAAATTAGCATGAAATACGGGTGAGTTATAAGAATATATTGAACTTACTAACTTTTAAGCTTTTGAGAAACAGAAATTGATGGGTATGTTTCACTGATGCATGACATTTACCCACAATCTCACTTGTCATTTTGTGCAGACAACAAACACATCTCCCGCTCCAACTCACTCTTGCTACCCTACATTTTGTACACTAATTAATATTTCAAATCATATGCTAAATATCTCTCTGACACGTGGCGTAACAAGAACTCCGTGATTAACGAGTTTTGACATTGAAACGAGCTAACCACTTGGACTAATGAGAAGGAGACATGGTTCGCACATTCCTCGTTCCTATCTTAATGCAACAAATCATGGGATACCTAATGTAATACATATCTTAACGTTCAACGGGAGGTTAACGCGCGGAGATTGGTCCTTCTATAGCGTGCACCCCAATCCCACCATACACATAACGATACCTCAAATGTACGATAAACTATTAGACTATACCCTACTTGCATACTTTTCAGTACAAGCTTGTCCTAGCTAACTTTGCCATCGGAGCAGGGTTAACGCTTCCTAGCCTCCTTAAATTATAATCCTTTGTTATGTCTTATTTCAACATTGCTGTAAACAAAAGCCGCCTAGACCGACCAGACTGTCTAAGTGCTCAAAACCCGACTAGTCCCCTAACTAATCCCAATTAGTTATCAAAGGTGCCCAACCATCCAACTAGTGTCTAGTGTCTACAACAGTGTATTTGCATGCATGAATAAGTATCTAGTCAAACCAAAAAGTCTGATTTTTTTCCCACATGAAATATACTCTGCAAATCAAACTCAATGGTCACTCCCACACATGCATGCAGATCCTACTACCAAAGAGGCATCTATTCAAACTATTGTGGATGGAAATGAACTTTTCAAAAAGACTGATCAAGCATAAGTGATTCAGAACCTCATCCTTTCCCTTTTTCACCTTAGAGTCCCATTTCAGAAACATAACCTACCCACCCAACTGAATTTTTTAACATCATTTCAACAACAAACACCATCAATATGTCTCATATCTCAGTCAGAGTTTGTAGATAGATACTTGAGTATCATTGTTATCTGACTTCTTTCTTTCTGGGTCCCATGCGTAATAACCCCCTCATGCAGAAACCGCTCTTAGAGTACGTACTACTTTAGTTATAAATTATAATAATATTTTTTTATTATGCCTTAAATAATCTCAATATCAACCCTTTTACCTTTTTTTAAGGAGCAGGAGCACTCTAGATTTTTCCCCGCATGCATCTTTCATCAACAACAAAAGAAATTAATTACCCTGTCTTTGTTTAGTACCAAATACATACATACATTTCTACACTTGAAATGAATACTTTCAAGTTCATTTAGTACAACACCATTCTTTCAGCCTAAGATTTGGGAGACAACATGAAGTTAATTAGGCTCCTCTTCCCAATGGCAGAATCAACTAATTAATCAGGAAATTAGTCGTCGTATCGACAAGAATGATATGATCCATTCTTTCTCTCAAAGTTCAAAGGAAAAAGCATCACAACTTTATCTACCGAAAGTTAACTCAGGAAAAAGAACACAAGGACCCCAAGAAAAAAAAAAGTCTACTAAACTCAACTTTGCCTCATCTGAAAGCAACAAATCATTAATTTGCTATTGAAAGGCATAAATATCCATGTCTCTCTCATAATTCAAAATTTGCCAAGAAAAAGATAATTCTAGACTGAAATTAATTCAACTTTTTTCATATTTTTTTCATATTGTTAATGTCTAAACTTACAATTTTTTCAGCTATGTGGTCTGTGGAGCTGCAAGTATGCCATTTATTTTCCATTGATTTTACAGAAGGCGTATAAACAGGATCCCAAAAAACCAAGTGACTGACCAACAACATTCAACTGTAAATATAACAGCATTGAAAAATTAGATTATATGCACAAAAATAATATTTTAATTAAAGCCCAAAATGAAAATTTATGCTCACTAGATCATATGGAAGCCCACCAAATAGTGCCCAGCCAATTCCAATGGTGAAAAGGTCCTACAACCAACATAAAGAAAAACATAAATTATCCATAGTGGTTCCGATCCAATGAACACGAAAAATAAACATGCGATATTAGTAACTTTTTTTTTCAATAATCCTCTAATGAGGTGGCATACAAGTTCTCAATATATCAACCATGGATTTTATTACATGAAAAATGCAAATCTTGGAATTCCTTAAACTATTTTTGGCCAAGGAATACAAATTTTCATGGGCTGCTGACAGCACTCTTTATGGTTATAACTTTATAAGCATTATAGAAAATGGGCTATTTTCTATTAGGCCATTCCTTCTTTATTGGAGGAAAAAAAAAAGTTAATGCAGATACAATTCCCTACTTTTGGATGGTAATTTGACAAATATAGAAGTGTCAATTTAGATTTCAAATCAAAATTTATGTGCTTAACTCAAAAAGAATATGATTGTTCTGGAATTACTAACAGAGTTAATAAAACTGAAAGCATTGAGCCACCACATTGCTAAAATATATTCATGACCAGTATTACTAACATTACAACCTCTTATGTCCTAACATGAAAGTGTTTACATTTTTGTAACATTAAAGTTCGAAAATATTAAAAAAAATGATGACCTGGACAAGTTTGATTGTAATATGTATCAATTATCTATTTTCAGGTGATTATTTCTTAATTGTTTTACAGATTTTCTTTAATTTGGACTGTAATATTAGTATAATGTAAAGTTCCGGGACATTTATGTCAAAACGTAAATTTTAGGGGTCATAATGTTAATTGTACAATATTTCAAGGGGGGTGGTTGTATTATACCCCACCCAGCCATGCCTGTAATAATTTCAGTCAAAAAGCATGCAGCTGTTATTGGAGATGACAATTCCGGGACAAACATATATCTTTTACAACTTAAAATTAACAATAAAGAAAGCCATATGTCAAAGGAATTTAGTAATTGAGATGATTTCGAGCATATGATTAAGATTACTTAGTTACAGCTTCTGATCATATTATCTATAACAAGTTAATATAAATGCACCTAATTAAAGGCAAATCTATTACATTAACACTATGTTACCCGGACACGAATACAGATACAGATACGGATATGGTCACGGACACCAACACAGGAAACGTTATTTCTATAAAAGAACTTTCATAAAATAGCCTTCTGGAAATAGATAATGAAACAGACACTGTGTCGGACACGGACACAGGTACGATAGTAAAAAAGAAGTGTCCGTGTAACATAGCATCAACATAATCGTAATGGTTGAGAGAAGCATCTTTTAGGACATGATCAAGCTGAAACAATTGATAACTCACCTTCATATTACCGCAGATTGTTTGTGTAAGGGCTGAATTCAGTGTTGTATTCAAAAATACAAAATAATTTATGCAGAAAGCCATGATACATGACAGAAGCATTACAACCTGCAAAAATATCAATCAAGTGTTTCAGTTCAGCTTCAGAAGTTTAGAATTCAGAGTGGTTCAGGTGACGTGATATTAAGAAATAATAGAATTAAAATTGCAAGTTGAAAGACTGTTATTTTAGTTTTCGTCGCTCACGTGTCTAATAAACAAGTGAAAGGCCAAGCGACACAAGAACTGTTTTCAGCCTCATAAACCATTCCCAGGGTGCTTGTTTAACGCTATATAGAGATTTCTATAGTAAAGACATATAGACAGGATTATCTGAATCAATTAATCCTTGAGGCTGCCCATATATATGGTTCCGTAACTTTTCCATAACATACAGTTGATTAATGTACCAACGATGAACAAGGGCGAAGGTAGTTCGTATAGTCGTGGATTTGGCAACAGGACTTGAAGTCTCCATAAAGTCCAAGCCAGGATGTTGAGTAAAAGTAAAACCACGGGGCACCAATCTGGCCTTGAGTTTTGGGTTCATGCTCAGCAAGATGTGTAGAGAATCTACCGTTGCAATGAAGAGTGGAGTCATGCATAGCGTCTTAAAACTTGGGCCTAAAACACCCCAAAGACACTTATAAATGACTCATATATCTAGCCAATTTGATATCTTTAACAACACACCCCTCACGCCCAAGGCTAAAATATCTAGAGCGTGAAGTTTGCAGGACTAGACCTCAGGAGAGCATTGATTTATTACTGGTTTTCCTCATTTTGGTATGAAGGGCATGAATACAGGATTTGATATAGTAAAAAAAAAAAGACATTTTGAGAGCAAAACAAGAAATGTAAAGCTTCTAAAGATCTAGGGAACCATTCATATTGCGGAAATAAAGCACCTGAAATCCTGGGAATGATAGATAAGGGAAGTTTAATGTAGCATTAAGGTCTCCTCTGATTGATGTCCAGACAAGCAAGATTGGCGCACAGATAATTCCTAAAAGAATATCAATATGCGCTGGTTAGAGAGGTAAATTCAGTTTATGATTAAAACAAAATAGATCCTGAACGACAACATGTAACTTTATGTTGCCCCCTTTAATCTCACCATTGCACCACATAAGGCCAAAACTATTAAGACCAGTAGATTTTCCTGAAAAGGTCGAAAATGTTGGAATAATAGATTTATAATAACATAGGGAAACAAAATTGAACTTAGGAATAACAAAATAGAAATAGAAAGGGAAAAGATACCAATTCTTGTAATTGAAGTTAGATATACTGCTGTGCAGATGTTTGCTATGACAACAACAGCATAGCCATATGCATCAAATGACAAATCTCGAGCTCCAGCGATAAATGCACCAAGTATAATTATCCCTACACTGATGAAATCCTTGGTTTTGACCATTGTAAATAATGTTAGCATGTTAAAACCTACTTTCTATAGCCAACATGAGTGCAGTTGTGTAACAATTCAGTTCATGCTTAGGAATTTTACTATGCTTAGATATTATGATTATTTTTACTGTATTCAGACAGACTTGATGATATAATGAATTTGATAGCATCAGAGAATCACACCAATATATCAGTAAATGAAAACAAAAGGTATAATAAGTAGTAACATTCTGCATTTATTATGCTAGAAGTGTACCGTCCAAATAACCACACTATAGCCTATTGATACCAACATAGACAAATTCCAAGTTGATTGAGTTACATATCTATAAGAATTTATATTAGCATCATGTTTCTAGGAAAACAGATATTTGATATAACACATGTAGAGAATATCTACTGCATGATAGGAACTTCTCACCGATAAATAAAGAACTCGATATTGCACGTTCATTTTCAAAGTCAATGCACATAAAGACAAACAGTACAAAAAATGAATTTAGATTCTAGAGTTGTGGATAGTTGTTAAAATGCCTACTAAAATCAATGAGGTGTATAAGCATCAAGGAGCTACCTACCTTCCAACAACAAGCAAGGAATGTTTCTTTCCGGTCAAAAGATATTCCACAACCATTGTAAATGCAACGGTAGTCCGCCTAAGCGTGGTGTACATGGGAACATTGATGGCTCGTACGGATTCCATTGTAACCAGCTGGAAGAAGAAGAAAAAAAATCAGGGGACAGACATAACGATACCTCAATGTGTGCCAAAAATAAATGCAGATCAATCAAATACATACCATGTAAAGCAAGTACGATGCTGCCAAAGGAACGGTACGAAATAATGTCTTAACAGGTACCATACTTCCTGGGTTATTGGTCATTGTACTCGATCCATCACTTGTAAAAGATACGACCTTCCAATATTTCATCGCATAGAGCAATACACATGAACAGACAGTCTACAACAGAGCAAAGTTTTTGAGATTACAAAAAGAAAACAACTAACTAATATCTGATAAGAAGAATCAGAAGTGGCTCTTAACTAATTTCAACATTTATCATGAATCAAAATGAATTACAATGAAGTCTTCATTAATATAACAGAAGAAAATGTAACTGGGGCAATTAACAGTAATCGCGTATGCTTGCTTATGAGAAACTAATAGCCAAATGTTAGCACTCAAAACTGAAAAAAGATAGCTAGGAATTTGCAGAAACCAATGTTTATACACTCGATGGGGCAGTCCTGGATATTCAGATAGTACAACAAATACCTGAAGTAGAGTTATAACATTCGCGTATGGGAAACTGTAAGAAGAGAGTGCTGCTTTGTTGAACATTATCAAGAGAACTGCAGAAAGGACAAAGCATGATCAGGCTATTCAGAATAGAAGGAAAGACAAAATCTACATTGTTGATATGGCTAACACAGTAAAATATCATAGACTAGAATGACTAATGAAAATTGTATAAATAGGAGGAAGTTTCTCCCAATTTAGTTTCACTAATACAAGTATAGCATACTGACTACTGTTAGAAAAGTCGCCTTTCCAAGTAACTTACAAGTTTATATTTAATTTAAACTATGTTGCATGGACGCACATCGACACGGAAGCCCACATGGCAAACATTGTTTCTAAAACATAATTTTCATTAAATAGCTTCAATAAGGAAACAGACACGGGAACAAAATCAGACATGAAATGTGGAAACATTAGTAAAGAGAATTGTCACATAGAAGTTAACTAACTAATAACCTCCATACTCTTCCTCAAACAGATTTTATTCTGGTTTTCATCCATCTAAACATAATTATTCTGCATTAAGAAATAAAATAATAGAGTTGCCTCTTGTTATATGTGATTGATTGACACACATTTCACATCTAACTAACCACAAATTTCTGTTTCCTGGCTTCTAACTATACCCATAGGGTGCTAGTGGGATCAACGACGGATCCAAAGGGATCTTAGGGGGCTTGAGCACCCACCACTCACCCAAAATTGCCCAAAATGTTCATGAAACTTTTCAATATCAATTGAGCACCAGAACACCGATGTCAATGAATCTACGCAAACTTAATACCATAGGGATATTGTCCGCTCTGGTCTAAATCCATCTCCAATGGTTTCAGGGCTTTAAAAGACATCATACATATATTATAACCACATCGATCTCACTTATAAGCATCAATCATTCTTCTCTGTTTTCAACGTGGAATTCAGTTCATTCTTGAATTATCAACATCCTTTAGAGCCGGGTGGTAAAACTTATGAGGTGTCACATAAATAGGCACTATATAAAATGCAAGGCTACTATGTCTTGTCTTCTCAAAGCTTGTGCAACTCCATTTTGTTGTGTCCCTTAATGGAATCAATAATACAGAGGATATTCTCTATCTTAGGCCCACCCCTCCATAATGTATCAATCTTTTTGTCAGCCAATAATCTAATTCCAATTCTTCTTTTCTCCTTTCATCCTACTTTTGTCTTCTTCCAACTTCATCTAAATTCATCTTCCACAATCCTTAAAATTATCCCAAAAAAAACATCCTAACAAGTTAAATCAAGGAAGGTGACGTTCTTTATGCCTCGTCAGTTTAGTTCAGTAATTTTCAGTTTTTTCGCTTCAGTAAATGCACTTCAGTTTATTAATTCTTTCGTTCGGTTCGGTTCAGTTCAGTTTTTCTAGTCATAAACAACATAGCAGAAATAAATAAATAAAGTATGCGAAGAAATTAATTACCTGCACTGGCCATATAAGCAATGGCAGCAAAAGCTCCTCTTCCGGTGATGACAGAGTCATTGTTCGGCTTCTCGTCGGAATAAGCGAGGGGGAATACGACGTCGTCTTTAGCTGAGTTCATGGCCGGAGAAGGAAGTGTAGTGTTTAGGAAGAAGGAAGATGATGACGTAGCAGAGAGTGTGTGTTTTGTAGTGTTGATGATGATGGAGATGAAAAAAAAGGAGAGGGAAGGGAATATTTGAGTATGGTAATTGGGGACACGTGTCGACTCTCGGAAGTAAGGGCCCATCTAAGATGTTCTAATTTAATAGATTCATTTCCTTTTTTATGGGCGTGGATTAAAATATTTTCTTCATTAGGAGGGATCAGCCACAGATTTTGTGCTTTTTTTGCATTCGATTGAGAGTGCCATTATGCATGATTTTTCCCCTATACAAGGTACACAAATTTATAAATTTATTGTACTGGATTTAGTTGCCATAATTGAAATAATAATCTCACAACATTTTATTTTTTTTTAACTCAGAAAATCTTAATAGGTTTGAGTGGTAAAAGTCTTTAAGGCCAGTTTGTTATTGTTGTGGAAATAAAACAATTGTTGTTGAAGAAAGTGTTGTAACCAGTCAAACGTCGTGAAATGTTTGGTAAACACATTTTAAAAGTTATAAAAGTCCAGAAATAATAGAAAAAACATAAATAGAAAAAATATGTATTTATTAAAATATTATTGAAAATTAATCATATTTTAATATCAGCTTTCTACACAAGTTTTAACAGCTGAAGCATTCCCAGAAAGCCGTTTTGCATGCCAAACACTGTTTTTGGCTCGGAGAGCTACTTTTGGCAGCTAAAAAAGCAATGTCAAACTGGTCCTTAGTCTCTTAGCCAAAGTCTCATGTTTGAGTCCCAAAAGAATCACCTAAGAAGTGTCTGAACAATTTTGAATTGTTACGTACAATTGTTTTTAAAAAGAAAACAAAAAACTTCTCAACTTTCAACTTAATTTTTGACCTATTTTTTATGCATATTTTCTAGCGATCTGACCTAAACAAAATGTTAGATAAGCTAAATTATTAGTTGCATGTTAAAAAAGAAAATACGGATATTGATCTAATTATGTTATGTGGATGTGAGAAATCGAAAGGGAAATTGAATAATAAGAGTAACATGATTGAATTAGGTGATACGTGTTTTTTTGTTTTTTTTTTTTAGTTTATGACTTGTTAATTTACTTTTTGCGTTGTTTTTCTTTTTCAATGCATGTTATTAAAAGATATGCATAAAAAAAAGTTGCAGAAAAAACTCATTCAAGGAATAAAATGTATGATTTTCATGTTATGAGCTTAAATTTGAGTGGATTTTGTCCTAAAAGTTAAAGTCAGACGAGTAATTGAAAGTCAACATCAACACGACAAAACATCATATTATCTTAAAAAGCCAACTCGTACAATCATTGTGGGAAACTAGGTCAATCTATATACAACTTAGAAATGATCCAATTGTCTCGTAGTCTGGATTATAATATATAACATCGAGGTGAAATTTGAGTGGAAATATGCTTGGATGAAATTGAGTTAGATTAATGTCCTAAATTGGTTGGAGAATCAACCTCTCGTGTTTAGGGACTCGTAACATTGTTTTAGTAGTATTAGTTGCATTTTCACATGAAATTTGGACGAATTTTTCCTCACTTTTACTTGAGGTGAAAGTGTAAGGATACTTTACTCACAACTAAAGTAAAGTTTTAGCATTATCACTATGGGGTAGCATTTATGACTAGATCTCGTTAAAGTATGAGATTGAACATATCTCTACACCTTATTAACTTAGATTGAACAAGTGAACAAAACAATACATACATGTAACATGTACATTATAGTTGAAATTTTATGTCATAAGAGCATCTTTAAAGAGGTTTCTTAATAGCATACTACTTGATAATGTGGATTTGTCACCTTCAAAGAGTTTCATTAATTGCAGTATCTAATGGTGCTTAAAAAAGCTAGCAGTGACACTTTTGAATATTATTGTCAAACAATTTTTTTAATATGAAAAATAAAAAGTGCCAACAGAGTATTATAATATTTTACTTATAATTAAAATGAATTGGACTCTGTTTTTCTTTTTCCAGCAAAATTGTCATCCTATACACATTTATTGTTATTCATTAAATAATTACACTTTTACGCATACTCATACATGATTTGGCAAATTATTTTTGTACAACACATGACTTGGCACATACTTTACAAATAAATAAGAGCATTTTTACAAAATCAAATTCAAAATGAACTTAATTCACATTCTGGACGACAATAACATTACTGTTTTTTTATACTAAGCTCGATATGAGCCCGATATAAGTGTAAGAACAACTCTAACACTACTTACTAAACAACTATTGAGCCAAATTTAACTAGATAAGTAGTTAGAATGTCACTCCAACAAAGTGGATTGCTCTCTAACTATTTTAGCTAGCCAACTCAACTAAATATATGTAGTCTATTTGACGTAATTAGACTCGGTCTGGCCCAATGCAAGCCCAAACCCAGGCCATGAACAGAGGTGCGTATCCGTAAATATCTGTGAAATAATATAAAAAGGAGGCAAGTAATAATAACTGCGCGGACCTCGAAACTGCCTATAGCTAACCTCCAATCCATTTACGCGGGGCCCTCCATTTCCCTCCGAGCTTCTTCTTCTTCTTCTTCCTTGTTCGCTAAGCAAAATCATCATCATCATCATCATCAGTTGTAATCTATCGGCATAGCAATCACAACTGCCTCGATCATCATCGTCATGCAAGAAGCTGAGCTCCACGATTTATCCGACGACGCCGACTACGCTGCTTCTCTTCAACAAGTAACCTATCCGCCTACATTCTCCGCCATTCATTTTCATCTTCAATTTAGGTTTTTCTCTTACTCATTCGCTCTTTAATCCAGGGATCAGCCAGCGTCATGGCCGCGTCTACCGATAGCATTAAGAGAAGCTTCTCCTCGGAGCCTGAAGGTGCTGAGATTGTCTATTTGAAGGACAATGTCACCATTCATCCTACTCAGTTTGCGTCCGAGCGGATTAGTGGACGATTGAAGCTCATTAAGCAAGGCTCTTCTCTGTTTATGGTAAACCTAAACCCTTCTTTTCGACTTTTAGGTTACCGAATTTGTGTTTATCGTGTTTTTGTTTTTCTGTTGATAGACTTGGATTCCGTATAAAGGACAGACGTCCAATGCGAGACTAGCTGAGAAAGGTTGGTGCCCGTGGATTTGCTGGTTTTATTGAGTGAATTTTTGTGTGTTTTGCGGAATTGATGGTGTGATGGTTTTGTTGTTTAGATAGGAATCTTTACACGATAAGAGCTGTGCCTTTCACTGAAGTGCGGTCTATTCGTCGTCACACTCCTACTCTTGGCTGGCAATACATAATTGTTGTTCTGTCATCAGGTATAACATGTTGTTTCTATTAGTTAACGCAGTATCTTGTTTAGAAAAATAATCATTGAAAAAGGTACCTGCTTATAGGTTATTTTAAAGAATGAATATGTTTTGAGTGATCGATTGATTGCTTGTATGATTATTGTATAAGAATCAGAAGGTTGCATCATGCCATTCTAATTAAGTTCTTCTCAATGAGCAGAAATAATTGCAAACATCACAAGTTTGTATTGAGTTCTCCGCTGCCAATTTCTGATCATTTAATATGTTACAAAAATGCATGGATTATTTACAAGGTTTAACACATAAGTAGAACAATATTTTGATTGTATATTTCCGCATCTATGATGCAATCCTAAGCATGATACACATGCAGGTCTATGCAGCTGCCAAGGTCTCATTCTGCAGTTACCTTTTGTTGCTGAAAATCTTATCTGATTATAAGTTGAATGCTTGTATATAGCTAGCAACTAGTAATGCTGTAGTAAAATGAATTTTTATATCTTGATCTTGCATGTAATTTTCGCATAATGACTAATGCTTGTTCATTTGAATATAATTTCGGATTCTGAAACTAACCTCTTTACTGATACATTGATCCATGTCCCTGTACTCTTTTGGGGTACCATTTGTTTTCAGTAGGAGAATTTATATGATTTAGCAAAGATACTTCAACTTTTGATATTCCATCAATGATGGTGTTTCTTTTTTCCATCTTCAGCATCATTTGAATATTATGGTTTTCCTATCCTTGCCTAATGGTGTTTTTATTTCAATTTTCAAGTTTTAGGGTTTAATACTCAAAATAATTTTTTTGCAGGACTTGCATTTCCTCCTCTGTACTTTTACAATGGAGGAGTCAAAGAGTTTCTTGCTACACTAAAGCAACATGTTCTGATTGTCAGGTTGATTACTGTTTTACCGTGCATTTTATTTTATGTCTACTCTCTCTTAATAATAGATGATAGATGGACATGTGTTCATATATTTGATAACTGTAATGCATTGATCATCCTCTTACATGTGGTAGGGATGGAAAAACTTTGAACAGTAAAAAGGATGTTGATATGTTAAAGTTTTTGTTCATTGGCTTAGTTTTTTGCTTATCTTTTAGGGTGTTTTCAGCCTTTTACTTTGTAGTAGGGAGATTAGGGCTACAGAACTATATATTTTTGAAACTGTAGAAGGGATAATTTTAAGACATTACTTGTGGAGTGTGGGAAAGACCGTGGAGTCACAGAAAAATGCCTTGTGCTGATGCTGCTTTGATATACCTCAATTCCTTGGGCTAAAATTCTTGTTTTCTCAATGGCCTTGTGACTTGGGTTATATATCCCCCTCATCCTATAGGTTTCTGGTAAAACTAGTCTTTCTATTGTGCTTCAGCATGTGGATACATTTGTGGACAGAGTAGAAGCTTAATTTTTACTGATTAATTTGGGGGAAAGCTCAGGTTAATGATAGAGCATTGCTTATAATTTCATATGGTTTCGTTTCTGGGGGGTGGGAGTAGGATTTCGTTTATGCCTCGAATAGAGTATGATATTCCTCTATTTCTGAACTGGAGATATATTCATATTTTTTATGTGATGCATATTTGCCTCAAATCCATTTAGTCGAAGATGAGATTTTCAAAGCAAAAATTGGCCATATAAGGAGGGTGCTATTTCACACTGATAGGAGAAGTCATCCAGGCTTTCAAGCAATCACTGATTGCATTCTGGCAGGGAAGCAGGTCTTTGTTCCTGATATGGGTTTTAGCCCCAGGATAAGTCATTTAAGTGTCAAACAAAGGAGAAAGTGAAATTGCATAGCTGTCATTGAGATTGCTTTGGAATCTCCTGATCAGTGTCAAAAGGCACCCCACTGTTTACTTAAACTCCTCAGCGCATTGCTGCATTCCACTTCCATAACAACCCTTTATTCTTTCTGATATTAAGATGAATTAAGCTATGATTCAGGTTAGTTGTGGTTCAGCTATGTCGTTTGCAAATGGAAGCTCTAGAAATTTTGAGAGGTTGAAATTCTAGTTTTGGACCCATTTCTTCCCTGGAGAGATCCTTCAAACTTTAGTTGCTCCTCCTATCCTTTTTGGTGTGCCCAGTCTTTTCTCAATTTGAGAAGTTAGACATTGTTATTTGTTTGTTTGCACTATATCTCACAGGCACCTTGTGTGAGTACTAGTACACAATGTCTCTTGGTATTCTCTAATTTTGCAAGTTAATAATTAGGGGAATAATGCTGAGTTGCACAGGCAAGATGTCATTTTTTTGCTTTTTTGAACGATAGCATCTTATAAGTATAACAACTATGCTCTCGAACCATTTGTATTGTTTATTTTTTATAGAGTTCCTTGCTTCTTTTGATTTTTCATTATGAACTGTTCTGTTTCATGAGGCAAGATTCATACATATGTTAGATACTGCATTTAACTTGAGTTTAACATATATACAGAAGTGGTTCTTATAATTTTGTACAATGTTTTCAGGTCACTTGAAGATGCAAATGTATTTCTTGTCAATGATTTTCAAAATCCTTTGCAGGTGTGTGGAACTGATTTATTTTCTTTGTTTCTTTAAGTATATATTTACTACTAACTGTAATTACATGCAAATTGTTCTGTTATGTTTCTCTGTGGTTGTCCAGTTGTTGGTCCTAGAACGGGACTTAGTGAGCTGTTGAAATTTTTTTGAAATTTTTCTACTGCCTTTATAATTAACAAGTGTGTATAACTAATGACTAGTGTATATAACCATTATATTTCTATCTACCATAAAAAGACATACTATGTTTGTCAGCGTCTTTTTATTCTGGTTTACTATTCTCCACTCATGGCTTGGCCGCTTTCCGTAGAGAACCTTGTCCTCTTTGGAGATGCCAAGGGCTGTTCCTTTTGCAAGTGGGGCATCTGCATCTGCTTCAGCTGGCGAAGCTCCATCTCATGAAAACCAGGAAAGGGTAGATGGTGATATTCATGGTGGAAGTTTCCCATCTCATTATGTTGGGAGGCAAAGACAAAAGAACATTGATCCTGCCCGTGAACTCTCAATCCAGGTGCTGGAAAAATTTTCTCTTGTGACTAAATTTGCTCGTGAAACAACTTCACAGCTATTCCGTGAAAATCATAACAATGGGTATGGTGCTATGGAGAGGAAAAGCTATAGCTATCCATCCTCTGATAGTCCTCAGAACACACTGAAGGATGCTGAAGATGAAGAAGATCATCCTCAAAATCCTGTACCTTCTGATCCTTTGGAGGTAACTTTTGAATCTTAGAAAATTTTGTATTGACTGGGAAATCATTTAGTTACCAATTGAATCATTTCTCTTGTTACCAATTGGGTGTAGCTCAATTGGTACACTCACCAATGTGTGAGTGGGGAGTCCAGGGTTCTAATCCTGCTCCTTACAATTTAATCAAAAAAATCATTTCTCTTGTTGCATTCAAATGTGGGCTTATTTAGGATTGTTGGGATTGACGGGTTTTGCACATTTATCTTTGGGCAGCATATATGCCTTAATATGCATACCATTTGCATATTGGCTGTTCAACAGCGTCTATTGCTCATTCTGAGCAAGGCAAGCCGCGTCTCATGCCCACTCTTAGACCAGGACATCTTACCTCAATCTTTTATGCTCTCTCAGTGTTGCTATGCTCTACTTATTCTCAATCTTTTATGGATTACAATTGAGTCAATATGGAATGTAAAAGGAAAGAAGATGATGGAAACTGACTTGAAAACGCACATATGTGATCATAGATTCAAATACATATGAAGGACCTTTTTGGCCTGTACACTCATGATTATATTTCAAAATCTATAACAATTGTTGTAGGCATGAATTGTAAAATGACCCGGTAGTTATTACTGCTACTCTTCCTACTTTCTCCATCTTGTGGTATGTGCTGGTAGTTTTGAGCTGTTAGGATTTGGCTGGTTCTTTGGCAGAATTGTTTGTATTGTCACTTGTGCTTTCTTTTTTTCTTTTTCATTTTATCTTATCTGCCTTATGGGGATTGGATAGTCAGCATTTCTGTCTTTTGTGAAGATGACAAAAGAAACATAGCAAATCTTGAATCATTAGGAATATAAATCTAAAAGTGGTTTGGCCCTAGAGCTATTATTATAAGTTTTACCGGGATAATTGGATTTGCTTCAGTTTCTGTCAATAACTGGTGCTGATAACTATAGTTAAAAAGCAAGCTAAATATGGGAGTTGGAGTTGTTTTAGTTGAGAGCAAAATTTCTATTCCTGGGCAATCTGATATAGAGCTCCATTCTGTTCAAGCAGAATCAACTATATAGGAAACATGAACAGGATGAAGAAGCTGCCACCAATGTGGGATCTTTTGAGCTAATCAATTTTAAGGAGGTATAGAGTCTTATAGTTTCATTTTTGTTCTGGGTTCGTTACTTCCTTTCTTGTTATGTAGTCATTCCAATGTGATTATCAGTTCCTAACTGATATTCTGTGGTAGATTATTTGTTGCTTATACATCCATGACTTCTATGCAAGTACTTGTTTTCTTTTTTTCATATCGTTTATAATCCTTATATTTTAGTAAATAAAATCCAGACAGTTATCATTTGATCATATGCTTTAGAAATGACATAACTGTATAATAAGTCTTTCACGTTTCTTGCATCTAGCTGGAATAATAACAAAGGACTTGCATTTTTTGGTAGGTTAGCTTGGTGCATATTGAAATGCGTATCACATTGCTTTACAAAAATGGTCCATTGGCATTTGATGTTTGACCTAATCATATTAGCTTGTGGATTGGTTTAGAGAATTTAAACATTATCACATCTAGCCTCATGTAGGTGTGGTAAATTTTGTTTCCATGTGCATCACATATGCTGGGAATTGGAGTTGCCTCATATTATATTTGAATCTCAATTTGTTTTAATTTTTCTCAATGATGTTTGGTGAGCCTTTTTTTATTTACGTATATGTTTAACCCATCTAAAATCAGTTGACTTGCAAATTCAAATCTGCAGTATGTTCGTCATTTGATCATAGGGACAGTTTGAATTGTGTGTCTCATTGTCACTGGATACAAAGTACAACGCTACGAGAATTTGTTTGTTTTCTCATTAATTTTTATTTCCTCTACAGTATGTTCATAAAGGTGGATTATATGCAGGAAAATCTGATACTTTAGTAATAGATAGTGCATATTTGTTTTTGTTCGTAACATCCCTGCTGGCTTATTGATTCTGAAATAAAAAGAACTTGAGACATGTATTGATGCTTGATGCTTCTATAACTTATTTACTTCATGATTTCAATTCAAGAGTTCCTTGTTTGAACTTTGAACATTTTAGATAGTATTTGTCATAAAGCTTCTGAATGAACCATGCTTGGGACTAAAAAGATTGTTTCCTTCCAAAGTTTCCTCCTTATGTTTTGGTGAATACATGGCTACTTTTGTTGTAGAATTGAGTTTTCTAATCCTCTGCTTCTTTTGGCAGTTTGACAAGTTATCACTTGTGTGGGGGAAACCACGACAAGCTCCTTTGGGTTCTGAAGAGGTAAGGCTTCTTTGTCAAGAAAAACTGTATATCAATTCTTCAGGGTTAAGTTATTCATTTATGAAAATGTGTCTCTCGTGCATCAACTAGCAATTATTTGCAGAACAATTTATTTTGGCAATTCCAATGCTTGCTTCATTCATGGTTTTGATGTTTGCTTTTCAATTGTCAAGATGTATAAGTCATTTGGCTTTCTAAGAGCCCGTGCTCACCTTACCTAACCTTAATCTTCTCGCGTCCAAGGGTATGGATTTATTTATGTTGCAGTAAGTCCTCAATAATACACGAAGCATGTGTATGTACGTCTAGAGGTAGACACATTTCATAAGTTTGTATTATGTTAATTGTTATGTTACTTCATAATTCAGAGTAAGTTCTGATTTTTCGACGAACACATTTTTTAATCCATGGTTTGCATCGAATTTTGAATTGATACCCAGATCCATGAAAACTTATGGAAATGGGAATTTCTTATAGTAAAATTAAGAGTGAATGAGAAATTATGCAATGTGATATAGTTGATCGCTGCTATGCGTTGGTTGTGATTTTATGCTGCTCTATTCAGTCTTATTTTAATGTCCAGGCTAAATCTTTGTGATTCCGTAGGCTATACAACTCACCCTGATAATCTTATTGTGCAATGGTGTCATTTCTGGGCGTTTATACTTGATGGTTATTTTTAGATTATTAATGCATCTTTAGTCTGTCGGGGGTGTTATATGCTCTTTACTTGAACATTTTTTTTCCATCTTTAGTGGGCTACTTTTGTGGATTCTGAAGGGCGAATTATGGATCCTGAAGCTTTAAGAAAGAGGATATTCTATGGAGGAGTTGAGCACTCTTTAAGGAGAGAGGTTTGTTCTATTTAGTTAGTTGAGAGTTCTATCAGGAGATCATATTATGTCAGAATCTGATACTCATTAATATCTTGACTAATTGTAGTTGTGGCCGTTTCTGCTGGGATATCATTCATACAATTCAACATTTGCAGAAAGGGAATGCCTGCGTTATACCAAAAAGTTGGAGTACGAAACTGTGAAAAATCAATGGCAGGTTTGACAGAATTTTTTCTTAGTTAATCATAGGTTGATACATCCATACGCAGCTTGATATGCTTACGAAGGTTTAAAGGCTTTCAGGATTGCTTTTTCTTCATTCCACCTTTCTACTTATATTTTTTTTCCTCTTCGTTTTATTTAATATTTATGCATTTGAAAACAACCATATCCAGTCATTTCTGAACATTTCGGGAATGCTACTTCAGTTGTAACAACCATATTTTTTTTTCTATTTGCTTCTTTAGTTGCGTTGCGGGTCTAACGATTGTTTTATGAAGGCGACAAGTTTTTCCTTAACAATAGTTATCAGACCAATTGAACAGTTATGCTCCCAAACTTTCTTGATCCTTAAACATTTTCAAATAGAAATTGCGATTTGATCAGGTCACTCTAGGAATGTAAATATCATAAATGGACTCTGTACCTTCTTTTTTTACAGTGATATGTTTAATTATTAACAAAATATCTGGAAGTTTGACTGTCGAGACCAAAATGCAAAGGAGATTGTTAGTCTTGAAAAACAAGCATGAGTAGTTTCAGCATTCTTTATATTCTGTATTCTTAGCAATCATTCATGCTCTATTGATAAAAGAAACGGGCATTAACTATTTGTGTTTTGTTTATGATTACATTATCCCTCTGAACTGATAAAAGCAAAACCACCACTTCACACAAAATGAATGCTGATAGGGGTAACCTGTTAGAAGAATATGATTCTAAATATGTTTGTATGTTTTGAAGTTGTATTAAATGCGTGGCAAATAGTTTTATAATCATTGAATTTTGGTATGGTATTCTATGTCAGCATTACTCTCCTTCAAAATATAGTCATTATGAGTTATGGTGTCGCTTTTCTTTTGAAACTAAATCCTTGCATATGTTTCTTGTTGTTTTCCTTCTGCAGAGTATCTCTCGTGAACAGGCAAAGAGATTCACAAAATTTAGAGAACGGAAAGGCCTTGTAGATAAAGATGTGGTATGCATAAAACCAGCTTGGTCTTAGAATTTCCAAATATATATATTTATATTTATTTAGCTGTAATTTGCCCAATTTGAGTTAATTCTGTTAATTTGATATTTTTTTTTCAAGGTGAGGACTGATAGATCGGTTTCTTATTATGATGGGGATGACAATCCAAATGTGAATATCTTACGTGATATTCTATTGACCTACTCATTCTACAATTTTGATCTTGGCTATTGTCAGGTATTTATTTATTTTGCTGGTTATAGCATGGTTTGCTCCTTTGTACTCTGAAGCCTCATTCTTGATTTGGAGGTTGTTTTGTTGGGGATTTTCATTTATGTAAAGTGAAATGTATCATATATATCCTAGCATTGTCAGTGGCATCAATAAATATATATCCTAGCATTCAAGATATACCACAACTTAATGAAGTTGCAATGTTTCAATGCAATGGTCACTGGCTGTGTTGCACGGAGTGTTGTTTTTTTCTTAAAGAACATAGCTAGGAAACTGTAATGGAAGCGGACAGGAAATGTGGAAAACGCTAGTGAAGTAGAGTTTCATTGCAACATAGGTCACTGGCTGAGTTAAAAGTTCATTTATCCTCCTAGTTGTCGTCTCTGATCATTTTTCTACTATATTGATCATTATCTACACCTTTATTTTTTCTTTCAAATTTCATGCTGAAAATGATACATAAAATTGTACAAGAATTGTGTAGCTTTTGTTTTTGGTTGTCAATCTGCATCTATTTGATAGATAGTCCGAAGCCCTTCGTTCATTGCTTACATTTCATTTTCTTTTTGTCTCACAGGGTATGAGTGATTTACTGTCTCCAATTTTGTATGTGATGGAGGATGAATCGGAATCCTTTTGGAGTTTTGTTGCTTTAATGGAAAGACTTGGGCCCAACTTCAATCGGGACCAAAGCGGAATGCACTCTCAACTATTTGCATTGTCGAAGGTCTCTCTATATCTCCCTCTAGTCAACACGTGATGATTTATTGGTCGAAATGCTATGGATATCTCAGTTTCAAGATTTTATATATAGTGCATCTTGTTTTTAATTTATTATCTCTGCCAAGGGTTGTTGTCGTAGTTGGCTCTAAGTTCTATTACTTTAAAAATGTAAAAATGATTTATGTAGTAATCTGCTGGGGATTACTGTTTATATTATGCCTAATTATTATTAGCATCTAAAATATATATTTGACAAAACTGCTATGATTGTGAGCAACAATTGGTTGTGAGTTCTAACTTTCACCATTATTCTGGCAGTTGGTGGAGTTGCTAGATAGTCCACTGCATAATTATTTCAAGCAGAATGATTGCTTGAATTACTTCTTCTGTTTCCGATGGATTCTTATACAATTTAAAAGGTCAGATTGCTGATTTCTTCATTTTGCGTTAAAGTCTTGCGGGATTTATATTTTTTCTATCATGTTTCTGATGCATCCGTTAGATGTAATCCTCGTTCCAGTTGGAAACTTCTTATTCTGTATTCCAAACTGAACATTTTATGATGGAGTATGCGATACAGGTATTAAGGGAAGGATATGCGGAAGAATCTCATAGCTGGTGTTTGTTATAGAGGGAGCTACCTACTGCTCTCACTTCTATCTTCTGCTATAACAAAATGCCAGCTAAGGCGTCTTCAATACCTGTATCTCATTCTCTATATTTTGCAGCAAGCAAGTTAATATTTGAAGCAATATAGTTGGAACCCATACATTCTCTTACCTAGGACAGTTAAAAGTTTCACGAGTTGGTCTTTCAAATTAGACACTTTTTCCATTATTCGCTTGAAAAAAATGGTGATGATGAGAGCAGTAGAATTACTGAATGCTGAATTTAAGATTCCTCATGTGCAACCCAATTTTGATTCATATTCTTCAGACAATATCTCCAATGACAATTGTCAACAATAGGTTTCAAATTTCAATGAATAGGATCTTGTATCTATTAATGATGCTAATCACTGAGATGAAGTCTGTATTAAGATGAAATTTCTTATGATGTGGTCATGCACAGTTTTAATGCAGATTAGATGCTGGAGCGTGGTTGCTAATAGTACAATTTTATCAAATTTTCAGGGAATTTGAATATCAGAAAACAATGCGACTATGGGAGGTATTATGGACACATCATTTGTCTGAGCACCTTCATCTTTACGCATGTGTTGCAATCTTGAAGCGGTATCGCAGCAAGATAATTGGCGAGCAGATGGACTTTGACACTCTCTTAAAATTCATCAATGAGCTAAGCGGGCATATTGATCTTGATGGAATTCTTAGGGATGCTGAGGCTTTATGCATATGTGCTGGTGAAAATGGTGCTGCTTGTATCCCACCTGGTACTCCACCATCATTGCCTCTTGAAGAGAATGGTTTGTTATATTCTCAACAGGATGATATATTGTAAATGCAAATATAATCTACCGCCACAACACTACTTATCTTCTGTTTCCAATTTTCAATGGATATAATTGTGCTTTGTAAAATTTCTAGTATTCCAAGGCAATGTTGGTGTTTGTATTAATTAATCAACTTGCTTGTACAGACTCTTGCAGTAAATCGAATCCTTCCATAAACTGAGTCTTAAATGAACTTGATGGCCCTTTTGTTGTAATTGCCTGCTTAAAAAGCTAACCACAATGGTTCTTTTTGTTGAAAGTTTAGTGATAAAGATTGGTTATTTGGTGTATCAGTAATTGCTTTACATGCATCTAGTTCTCTTGATGTTCGTTAGTATTTAATTTTGTATATGTTATGTGGAGCTCAATAGTGAAATCTACTGTTGCTTGTGGTGGCAAGTATCTGTAGCCTTGGTCTTATCCTCTTAATTGGGATGATAACCTTCGATTTTGTAAACATGGTTCTGTTTCTGTTTGCACATTTGTAAGCGGTGAATTAGGACAAGTATGGCATCCATGACTTAGATGATACATTCTTCAATAAAGAAGAAAGAACAGCAGTTCTGTGCTAAGTCCTTCTGAGAGACGCTATGACTAGAAGGCAGAGCCTTTATGTGAATATCAGAAACTATGGCTTGGATGGTTACAGGTCCATATATCTTCTGATTGTTGGCAATGAAAGGCACATCACTGAAGGTAAGCACCTCATTATTGGTTGGCACCACCGGAGACCCAATGTCATGATCATGCTCTGTGTGTCTGGTGTCCAAGTATCTGTGACAATTCTCTCTTTGACATTTTTTGTTCCATCCAACTCTTCTAGAATGCTCTCTGGATTTGCTTTGCAAATGGACTGAGGTTTGTTTTCCCTTTTCTTGATGATGATATTATTGATGTTCTCATCATTGCCATTCTGGTTGTTTGAATCAACGGTTTATCTTTTACCAGGATGGCAATTCTTGCTCAAATGGGTATTCCAGTAGTTTTCCACCTCATTCTCCGTTCGACCAGGCAGTCAACTAGCAATCAGCGACCATCTGCATTAAGAATGAGAGGTACGATACTAGTATAAATTTATATTCTGTGTTGTATATGAAGAACAAATGAGCACTTACCGGTTGCCTCTAGAAGCTTATGCATCCTAAAGGTCTTCCTCTTCTTGGGACATTCTACCATGTCTAATATATAATTCTTTCATCTTAGTCTGCAACTTTCCCCTCCTCTTAACTAACCTGCGATGAAAAAGGAAACAGGACGGAGTGTAGATTCTTAAAGAAAGATAGTACCTCCTTAGCACTTCAACTGTATATATTAAATAAATCAATAAACTGGACTAAACTTTAGATACAAAGCAAGAACCTATACCCAATTTTTCAGAGACAGTAGTGCAGTTTCCTTCACCGTGAGTCTATATAAGTCTTCAAGATCAGGTCCTCCTCCGGTTTCCATAAACCTTTATTGACTAGTGGCTTTATTTCTTCACTTTCCATTTCTACCGCCCTCGGTATCTCCGTGTGTGATTACTCAATAAAGGAATGCATGACCAAAATTGTTAAATCTAAATGGGTTATATAGAAAAGTAGAGTTTGCATATGGGAAAATCATACATGAATCATCTGCAAATGGATATTGCTCATACAAGAAAAGCATAGTATTAGGCCAATAAAATCTTGAAAGATAATAAAAGTGACTATATTCATGATGTTGACTATTACTGGTGAGGTTCCATCGGTATCTCTGGTTAACACTTAGCTTTTCGCTTGCATTTTATCTTCCACTTCCACTGGTCTTATATTGCTTGATTATATTCATGATGTTGACTATTACTGGTAACGTTCCATCGAAACGGTACGTTAAACAGGCCACATAGTGAAAATAACAGAGCGTGGAAGATAAAATGCAAGCGAAAAGCCAAGTGTAATCACAAGTACCAAATAATTCAGTGCAGTTTTTTTTTAATTTAATTTTTTTCGGTTAAAAAGAATAGAGCAGAGCGTAAAAAGATCTCGATATAGATAATTCAAAGTAAAAGTTTACGAGTGTAATGTGGTTTAGGGTCATTTTCTTCAAAGATTAATTTTCTAGGAAAATGATCATTTTTAGTTGAAAATTTCAGTGTTCAGGACATACGTAAAATAATTGGAATTTGATGGATTTGATCTTGTTTGCAGATCTAGATATAGCTATGAACGAATCAGCGTTCATTAATGAGCAATTCTTTGTATTATATCAAAATCATTTTGTGAATGAATAGACTTTCCTTTCTGATAGATATAGACACGAGGAAATATATATGTAATATTGTGTCATTTATCAGTTGTTGATAAAACAAACGTAATCTCCATAAAACATGACAAAGATAAGATATGGAAAGCTCATGAATGAGAGTGTTAATGAGTCGGCGCAGTTCGCAAATAGTTTGAGTTCGGGTTGGTCAAAGCTTGACTCGATGGGGTTCGACTCGGTTTCGGACCGGCTTAAGCATTAACAAGCTTGAGCTTTGTTAAGTTCGGCTCAAAAGATCAAGCGTATTTTTAAATTACAATGTACTTTATTGATTTTAATTTTTAGATAGATATATTTTGAGATTTTAGTTTCTTAAACTTATATTAGAAATATATAATATATAAAATATAATATAGTATCAGGTAAAACATCTAGTAGGTATAAATAGAATAAACTATAAAGAATACAAATAGTTATCAAAAGAAAGAAAAGAATAAAGAATACAAATGAAAAATAATTACACAAATCTGATGGTTTGATTGCTTAAAGTCATGAGGCCAGAGTGGGTGTAGGACCATCAAAACTGTAAAATAAATAAACAATTTCTAGTTTTAAGCAAAATAAATGAGCAAAAAAAGACATTCATCATTCCAGCTTGAAAATGAAAAACGATGGTTTAGTATATCACCAGCTCCTTGAATTTGTCAAGTAAAACAGATTTGCTCTCTAAACTTTGCAAGTGTTTCAATAGCTTTCTAAACTTGGTTGTTTTGTATCAATTAAACAAAATTGTAAGAATGCAACTCATAGTATATGTTTGAGAGCCACTTGTAGGGATAAACATATGTGATGGGTCATGTAGGACTTTTGTATTTAGTTGATGTTAAATAACCAAGTTCAGGGGAGGTGTTGAAACACTTGCAAAATTCAGAGTGTCAATATGTGTAATGTATTAAGCCAAAAATATAAGTAAGCAATTTGTGGCGTATCAAAAGCATTAAACGAATCAATGAAAGTACAAAAGCTAAAAGAAATGCAAATAACGAGCAAATTGGCAAAAAGAAAGGGAACATTCACTTTGCATGAAAATTGCCGTTGTATATTTTAAAAGAAAATACTCATCAAGTAGCCAAGTCTTTATCAAATAAAATAATGAAGAAAACATGGAAATAAAATACGCATAAAGTACCCAATTGTTGTTTGATATCATAAAAATGGTGCTAAAATTGTGTGTTTTATGGGCTGTGAAACTAATGAAGAAAATATGGAGAAATTTTCAGCTGCAAATTATGCTGTGGGAGATTCGAGGCATGGATCCACTTTATGCTCTTCCTCCTCAAATCCACCCTCCTCCTCAATCTTTTTCTAATTCTATCAACTGCATTTAAAAGCAATTTAGCCAAGGTTTGTTTACTTTCTCTTATCTGAAGTGGTCATTTCCAGTTGGAAACTAGAGGCTTCAGGATATATATTCGTCAAATGATCGTATTGATAGATTTGATCTTTTGTTTGCAGATCCAAATATAGCTATGAATCAATCGACTTTCATTAATGAGTAACAGTTTGTGTCATATCAAAATCATCTTATCGGTCAGTTCAGTATTGTTGTGGCCAAAAAGATTATTGCCTCATAAAAATATACATGATAAAAGTTCTAGAGTTGGGCTATTCTATTCTAAAATAATAGATATTGAAATTAAATTAAAAGTTAACTATTTTGTTGCTGAGAAAAATAATGTCATACGTACACTATATGCTCATATAGTATGCATATGCTCGTTTCTTGTTAGGCCATATTCTTTTATGATACTTCACGAGTGATCTAATACAAGCATCAAAATTAATATGAAGAAAATATTTCAATTTGAATTTCAGAATTCAGTTTCCCATACAAAACATTATATTTTACTTTAAGTGCCAAAGTTCCATTTTTAGAAATTTAAATTTTTATTTATTTATTTATTTATAAAAATGTTAATTTTTGGATCACATTTTCTCATATATACTATCAGAATAAAAGATGTCGTTAAATAATAATTATTAGCTTAAACTTTTGGTTTATATCCTATAGAACGATCGAAATGTCCTGAATTCGAGTCTTGACAATCTTATTTATTGATGAATTGAGAACTCATAATGAAATAGGTATGCATTGTGCACGCTTCATACCCAAAAAGTATTCGTGTGACGGAATGTGTCAAAAATTAGTGTAAAAGATGTCATTAAGCTGTAACTATTAGTTATATCTTCCCTTTAAAAGAGTAAATAACTTTTTTTATAATAAAGTATTTATAAGATTTGAGTATTGTGACAAATACAGAAACAAGTACCAAAATATTGAAGTCTAGAAAGAATGTAAAGATTTGGGATGCACTATGTTGAATTATTATATTCTCTTGTAGTTGTAAATCACTTGTTTATAACCATGTGTTTTGTTCCCTCATTTTATATACTTAGACAATGACCTTGGAATTAGACATGGAAAATTTTGATCTTTTTAGTACATTTTAACTGGAATATGTTTTTACAGACCATCTAAAACCGGCAACAAAATCTTGGCACCACAAAAATCAACCAATATACATATGATATTTTCTACCAATTCTACTACTGATTTTGATGTTATCTAATTAATTGACTTGTAGAATGGTCAAGTATCCTTTTTTAACTTGCTGTAATAGTAATGGGTTGCTTGAGAATGAGTCATGACCAATCTAAAGAGAATTTTATTTTTGCCGTCATCGACTTAATTACTTAATTAATCTCGTATGTAATCACAATTCATTGTATTTCGTTCAAAATGCAGATTGACTCTTTAAACTTAGAGATGTCTCATGAGCTCTCTAAACTTGCTTAAACTGATTTATCGGCCATTTGAATTTGTTTTAAATTGACTTATCTGCCTTACAAACTTGCTTATACTGATATACTCTCTTTTTTTCCATATACTCACTTTTTGAACTTGCATAAAGTTGAGTTTAAGGAATTAACGAGAAATCAACCTATATTTTAGACCAAATTCAAGAATCTCATAGTGTATTAAGTTCATTCTTTTTCAATATGTTACCGTCTCAAAGTCTATATGCAGTTCTGAATATGTTAATAAATAAAGTCTTAAAAGATTAACATTGTTATCCAACTAGCCTCTAATTGCTAACAATCAAAACCATGTGGTACATGTTTGCAAAAGTTTAAACTACGAGAATTATGTTTGAATGACTGAAACCACGTGTTTTATTTTTATACTTTTCTCTTATTTCTATCTATTATCTTGTACCATATATATATATGTTAGGCCTTTAGGCCCACTTGTGTATTCTTTACTTACATCCTTTTAATTTGTTTTGTTTCGCTGGAACTCGTGTTGTTCAAAATGTATTAGTTTATTGAGTGGATTGTTTTATCGTGGAAATGACTAAAATTAACATTTGCAGTTTTGAAAATGTCTTTAAAATCGACATAATTTGCAACTCGTCTCAATATATATTTTCATATGTTCGGGAATATCAATTTCCAATTCAAATTTTGTCGATCGTTATTAATAAGAGCTTGCCTCGCTTTAATTCATAAAGTCTATTTTGCATCTTTGATTTATGAATCAATGATGAAGATTATTACGATGGTGTTTGTTGTGGATGTTGGTTTTCCAATACTCCTTAGTGAGAAACACTGTTTCAAGTATCCTCACTTTCAATTAAGATGTGCGTATATTGATATCTTAAAATAACTAAAAGCTGAGGATTTACAATGCATAGAGAGCTGCCACGTCAGCAACTTAGCTGATGTGTCATCACCATATTTATCATTCTAATTCTAATTTTGAATATTTTTCTTCCTTCTTTTAGGTCTTAAATTTACACGGCTCTTGGAATTCTGTTTCATCTTGAATTCCATTCATCTTCTTCTTAAATATATCCAGCTGAGTTAACTCATATTGTCAAGAGAAACACACTATGGCCAGTTAACTCATATTGGAGCTTTCCACTGATGGGGTCATCATGCTTTTCTCTTTCAACTCTTGAACTGTGTATTCTTTAATGATAATTTAATACTATCAATTAGCTGCTAAATAACTCTAGCAATTCCATAAATAAATCTTCTTTCATTTTCTTTAATATCCAGCAAATCTGAAATAGGAAATGGTCTCACAAGTGACTCCTAGCCAAGTTGAATAACATTTGAACAGCTAAGAGAACTATATGGTTTGACTAGGGATACCACTCACTCTGCATGGACACAACATTGCAAGTTAACTTTAAATTTGTATACAAGAATGTAAATTTGCTATAGCTACAAAAATGCAAAATCTGGTATAATTCAACTTCCAGAAATATTGGATTCATGGGACTTAAAATGCAAAAAAATATTCTATCAGTTGTATTGGATATTCAGTTGCTTTGGCAAATGGTGAATTTGCAGGCAAAGCAAAATCAATATATATACATGTTTGCATACTAATTTGATAGATTAATAAACTCCAACTACTTATGGCAATGCAATTGTTTTTAGGATCGGTATATGAGCAGTCAAATCAAGAACAACTTTATCTTTCGACTTTCAAGTATACATCAAGTGGAGAGTCAACATAATCACATTAATTAGCTGAAATCTTTTGGAACACCAATGTAAATCTTAAGATTTTTTTGAGAATGAATGAATCTGACTATTGGAATTTCTTTTATAAAAATATATATATATATATATATATATATAAATGTTCATGTGACACAAAGCCATTATGGAGAGACTTTTTTTAGTGTGGGACAATTAAAAGGTGGTGGCAATTTTGAAATTTTAAAAACATGGAGGGGCATTATTGAGGTGATGTCATCGATGATGTCACATCTGGAGAGAGAAAAAGTTTTTATTATTTTATTTAAAATGCATTTTCCCGCTCTTTCCGAACTCATTTTTCAAAAAAAATTATACCACTGAACTCGTATTAATTAGGCGGTCATTTTGAGATCCATTGTTGTTATTTATAGACGATTTTTATTTTTTTTATTTTTGTTCCAAGTCGGATACTTGGTTGTTCCAACAGAATACTACATTTGTTCCACCAGACAACTCCAATTGTTCCAGCAAAATATTTTTATTATTTTTTTTTAAATGCACTCTGGGAGTGTAAAAAAATGTAGTATTCTGTTGGAACAATTAGAGTAGTCCGGTGGAACAATTATAAAAAAGTAAAAAAAAATAAAAATCGTCTATAAATAACAAAAATGGATCTCAAAATGACCACCTAATTAATACGAGTTCACTGGTATAATTTTTTTTGAAAAATGAGTTCGGAAGAGCAGGAAAATGCATTTTAAATAAAATAATTAAAACTATTTCTCTCTCCAGAGGTGACATCAGCGGTGATATCAGCGCTGACATCACCTCCTCTTCCTTCCCTTCAATTCACGCATGAGAGTGTTCATTTAATTACAAGTTTGCCACCTTCCCCTATTGAATTACAAAAATATCCCTTGTCTCATCATAAAAACTAGTCTCATCCTAAACCCTTGTCTCATTTGAACTTGACTCTCTATATATATATAAAAAAAACGAAGAAACACTAACTGGATTGAAATCCATATCACTGTCAAACCGCGGGATGGTGGGCCACCCACATTGGGATTTCTTTCTAAATAAGATGAGCCTATCAATATGGATTTGTAATGCTACCATGTACTCAAAACAATAAGGGGATGAAATGCATGTATTTTTATTTACATATGCTCGCATGTTCATCATTATGCAGAATGAACTTTCTTTTCCGATTAAACTGCATGTGTACATACATATAGTTTTCCTTAATTAATTATGAAATCATTGTTTGTTCAATTTTTGTGTAGATTGCCTAAAACTTATCATGTAGTTTAGTACCATATAAAGTAATAATTTTAGTTTTATTTGAAGTAAATAAAGTTAAATAATTTTCAATATATTAATAAAAAATAATCTAACCCGCGCAATGCGCGGGTATTCGAGTAGTTTCTTAACTAGTTTTTATTCATGTTCGTTGTCTTTTATGACCAAAAGTTCAGTGTAAATTTGAAATATAAGAAATACGAATTTTTATTTTTATTACTTTATTATTTGCCATTAAAGTAACTTTTATTTACTCTTTGATCTAATGTTGAACAAAATAAAGTAATCATAAAATTCTCCTAGAATAAATATACCAATAAGCGCTATGCTATCTGATCTGAACAAAACCATATTCAATTAAACTTTTATTTTTAAGGATGGATCAACTGTCATGACCCAGATTTTTAGATATCTCTTCTGAATACATAAGTAATATTGTAAATTGGCAAAATAAAAGGCGAGAAACAATGATGGAGATGCAGGGGATCGAACCCTGTACCTCCCGCATGCAAAGCGGGCGCTCTACCATTTGAGCTACATCCCCAATCAATTAAAGTGAAGATAATTCCATATTTATAGTTTATTGTATAAATTAATTATCCGGAATTACAATAAAACTTCAGATATTATTGTTTAGGACAGGAAAACTAAGTCGATATATGTTTCTTTTTCCTTTTTGAAAATGTTAATTTAATAAAATAAATTATCATTAATGTTGTACATGAAATAATGAGTTTAAAAAGTTTCATATATATATGTGTTGGCGATATTTTTGTAAAAATAAAAATATTTCTTTAAAAAATGCGAGCGTGTTAGAGAAGAGAGGTTTTCAATCTATGTTTTTAGAAAACAATTTTAAGATTAATGTGCGCCTCTTGCCTATGAATGTTTGACTAATAACGAAATGATTGGACGGGAAAAACAAAGATTGTGAAAATGTTTCTCTTAGGTACCTAGTCGGGGTCAGTAGAACTTTGACTAGAAAATGGATCGAAACAGTTTTGTAGCTTCGAAAAAGGTAAACAATAAAAAACACCCAAAAAGATTTGGAAAATTGACTTTTATTGCTTAAATAAATGCCACAAATTACAATGTCAGCCAAACAATTACAAATCAAGAAATTAATAACAACGTTAGAATAATCGAAATAAAATAATAACGAATAAGTAAATTGAACTAAGGTAAGAACAATAATGTAGACCCAAAATATCACAAAAACCTTTGTTTTTCAGCAGACCCAAAATATTTAGGACCTAGTTTTGTATAAGTTACAACGTAGATTATCCCTATCCTATTATTATTATTATTTTTTTACAAAATATGGAAGGCCCATCTATAGTTGTTAGACATACATTGAGAACAACATAGTTGGAGAACAATAGCCACTCAAAATAAATCTTAGTTCTTTACGCAACTCTAAACGTATTTACAAAGTCGCTGTCAAGAAAAATGTATTTACAAACTCAGATATGTGTTTCAAAAGTTTGTAAAGATAGGTCTACTAAGTTTTATTTCGATCGAAAACAAGATACATTTCCATTTTTCTTACAATTATTTTGCATTTTTCTTTCTACTATACAAATTTCAAAACGATACTTTTTCTCATTGTTTAACGAAGCAAAGCTCAAACTCATTTTCTGTAAAATTTTAAAATCAAATTAATTTTCTTCAATTATTACATTTTTTTTCAAAACATTATTCTATTTTCTTGTTTTCCCTTATGAATAATACTTCGAGGGTGTTTGTTTACTACTTTTCAAACTATTTTTTGCTTTTCCATACTAAAAAGGAGAGTTTCAAGTGTTTGGTTAGTATCCACTTTTTGCTTTTTGATATCCAAAAAGTACTTTTAGAAAAAGTAGAGAATTCCTACTTTTCAAACATCTTTTACGGTTTGGATGTGTTATCTCTAATATGCCCTTCAAAATTTCATTATTTTAATATTATTTTTAAATTAATTTTATAAACATGTCCATATATGTCATTTTACATCGTAACAGTAATAGTTAATCATAATTTTACCAAACACTAATAATCAAACAGCAACCAGGAATTAGAAACAACAAACAGCAAACCGTAACAGTAACCAGCAAACAGCAACAGCAACCCGCAGTTAAAACAAACAGGCCCTTCATCTTAACTAAAGAATATTCAAGCATATATGAATCCCCTACCTCTTTTATGATAGAATTAAATTATTTATACTTGTAATAAGAATATTAGAGGTCCCCTATCTTAATGGGCCATGCTAAAGATGACCATTTGTTAGAAAGAAATTAAACAAGGTTAGGACCATTTTCCACGTGGGCTACATCTCAAATACCATTCTTTGTTCATAAAGAAAACTTAATCAGATGTAGTAAAATACCATTTGGGATTCCCGGCAAGATGGTATTGTCCACCAATTAAATTAGCAATTGGACCAACATCTAGATTGGTCCAATTTGGTATTTTTCTTCTTCATCTTCTAATCTTTTACCATCTTACATTTAGACATTTGGGGCATGTTTCCATCAATTAATCAACACTACTTTAGGCATCACTTTGCATGTGAACTTATTAGAAGAAAATTATGAATTTTTTTAAAAAATAAAATAAAATTGGTTAACTACTACTATAACCTAAAAAAGATAATATAAATAAAAAAATTAAGGAAAAAGAACGATATATTAAAAAATGAAATATGAGGAATAAATAGTGTATTTTGACATAATGTAAAGATTATTAAATTCTTTACCTTAAAAGATGATGTAAAACATTATTACCTGAGAAGCTTATATTGTTAAAGAAATGACTAAAAAGTTCAGAATAAGGCCAATATTAGTTAAGAACAACTTAGAAGGAATAACTAATTAGCTGATTTGGCATTGTGATTACAAGAATAGTATAAATGGGTTCAAGATGTAAAGTGTAATTACAATTCAGTAATATGTTTGTCTATCTTATTCTTCTAGTTCTTATCCCAATAGTATAGTGATTTTCATGGTACTAGAGCTTGGTTAAGCTCATTTTAGTGGCAAAAGGTAACTATTTGTACATATTACAGTTGGTATAGAATAGAAAGGAGAACGTAAAAGAATGGAGATTAGAATACGGAGAATCAAGATCAGAACTGCAACCATACAAATTTAGAAAACAAATGGATAAATTCAATTCAATTTATCAGTTTGAGTTCAACTCGCTCTTTCAGATTATTGTTACAAGAAAACGTGAGGTTAGTTGAAGAGATAAATTAGCAGTTAAACTATAGTATTTTATTTATTTTTTTCACTCCACTGTTAGAGATCTTTTACATATTCAACATATAATAGTAGAGTCAAGTTCAAATAAGACAAGGGTTTAGGATGAGACTAGTTTTTATGATGAGACAATGTGTATTTTTGTAATTCAATAGGGGAATGTGGCAAACTTGTAATTAAATGAACACCCCTCATGCGTGAAAGAGTTTTAATTATTTTCTTTAAAATGCATTTTCCCGCTCTGTCCAAACTCATTTTTCAAAAAAAAATTATACCAGTGAACTCGTATTAATTATGCGGTCATTTTGAGATCCATTTTTGTTATTTATAGACGATTTTTTTTTATTTTTTTTTGTTCCAACAAAATACTATAGTTGTTCCACCGGATTACTCTAATTGTTCCACCAGAATACTACATTTTTTTACACTCCCATAGTGCATTTAAAAAAAATAATGAAAATATTTTGCTGGAACAAATGTAGTAGTCTGGTGGAACAAATTGAGTATTCTGCTGGAACAACCGAGTATCCAACTTGGAACAAAAATAAAAAAAATAAAAATCGTCTATAAATAACAACAATGGATCTCAAAATGACCGCCTAATTAATACGAGTTCAGTGGTATAATTTTTTTTTTGAAAAATGAGTTCGGAAAGAGCGGAAAAATACATTTTAAATAAAATAATAAAAACTTTTTCTCTCTCCAGATGTGACATCAGCGCTGACATCATCTCCTCTTCCCTTCAATAATGCCTGTCGATATTTTTAAAATTTCAAAAATACCACCACTTTTTAATTGTCTCACACTAAAAAAAGTCTCTCCATAATGACCTTGTCTCACCTGATGCTATCTCTATAATAGTATAAGGTATGCATATCCAAGTTTTCGATAAGGTTGAAAATGATGTAAGAAATCCAAAGTTAAGTATTATTTAATTAAAGCAATGATTTGTTAGAATGTGTGTCCTACTAATTAACATAGGCAAGGACTGGTTGTGAAGGCGGGTTATCCGGCCCACGGTTGAGACGTTGGACCCGTTTTGTTGGGTTTGGTGAGTCAATCACGTGAACTTGGCGTGTTCTACCTCTATCATGTCCACAACTCTTCCTATTTATGGAGACCAACCTTTGTTTTTTTTATTTACATCAAATAAATAATGGACCAAAATCTTATTAAGATCTACCCCTAACTATGTTTTATTATATTGGAGAGAGATTTTAGTATACTATTGAAGCACGATAATGTGGTACTCCAAATCGATAAATGGTTGACATATGTTATATTAACCAATAAAATTTTGACAACGTGTAATTAAATTAAAAATTTATTTTTTAGTTATATATTTAATGTTTTTAAACAAAATAATATATATTGTTGTAAAATAAAAAAACATGAACATTTGACTGTATATTTAACTGTTACATCAAACATTTTATATCGTATATCATGTTAATATATTACTACATTGCAAATATAATATTTTAAAAAATGCTGTCAAGATATAATCTTCAATGTATAAATTAATTACTGAAAGTTATTTACGATATTTGCTAACATTATAAATACAAGTTACTAGAACCTCACAATATGCACAAATGTTGTTTTTTGATCTATTGACAAATTTGTTTGCAATTAATGTGCTTTAACACAAGTTATAGAACGTCTCACAATATGCACAAACTATTTTTTAGTTTATCAACAAACCTGTTTGCAATGTGAAATATGATTATATGATAGTTAAATCAAACAGTTGATCATAAGAGTAAATATAAACTTTTATTCAAAACGATAGAGGTAAAATTTTACCATTTTACACACATTTAGAGTAAATATAAAAAAATAATTATTTTCAATAGATGTAAAAATTTAAATCTAGCATTTTTAATATATTAATATTCAAATATGCATGGTATTTTTTAATTTCAGAAAATCCAAACATAGGCCAAACAAATCACATAGGGAACACCCATGTGTGTGTTTAGTTTTAGTTCTTTTTAATTGTTTGTTTCTTGTTTTAGGAAAGACATCATGGGGACATCATGTAGTTTAGGTTGCATTGTTTGGGATTACATTAGGTGTATTGTTTAATTAATTATATGCTTAATGGGACAAATTAGTACATATTATTTTAATTTGTATTGTATGGTCACTTTTAGAACAATCTATTTTGATTTAGTGAATGTGGACTTCATGTAGTTCTATATATATTATAATTAATATCTAGCCTACGTGTAACCTCCCTTACTGTATGTTCGAGCATGATTACATATAGTTTACAAATCAAATCACGAGCTTATTTGATTATTGATGACCTTCTTTCATATTTTAAAAATAAACAGATATGAATAAGTCCTGAGTGACCCCACGAACAAAATAAATACCTTTTTCCTAAAAAAAAAAATATATATTATTTTAAACATGACATCTTTAGAGAAGCAGTAAAATACAATAATTTTATGGTTGTGTTGATAAGTAATGTATTATTTTTGAATCAACGGAAATGACTCTTTAATTTTCACGTTGTGTTTAGAATAATTTAAAAATTTTGAAAATGACTCGAAACTTTTTTGAATGTTCTGCATTACTAACTTGAAAGTTATATTGACTTATTAAATATATAACTAGCAATCCTATAGTTGTTTTTTAGGGTTAGTTAAACTCTGATAAGATGATATCAGAGCCATGGTTGAGCAATGTGTGAGCCTCGCTAAATTAGCATCATGTAACCAAAATTGGGCGTGCAAGGAGCGTGTTAAATTGTCCCAAAATAGCTCCTTAAATATGGCAAGTAATCCTATCTTCTTAAAGTGCCTTTTGAGATTAGTTAGCCTTTGCTAAGAAACTTCTAATTACTTTTTTACTCTTGATGAGTTTGGATTGGTGAAGGTATTTCTAATTTGACTTTAGGGCGTGTTCTTTATGCCTTATCGGATAGTTTATTTCAGTTCAGTTCAATTCAATTCAATTCAATAATTTTCCTTCAATAAATGCATTTCAGTTCAGTTCAATCATAATGAACAGAGACTTAATGTATTGTGTTTGCTTTTTGTGTTGAATTTTCTTAATATCTTTTGTAGTTTGATAAAATTTATGGAGATTGAGTGGTTATTTATATATAAATTGCAACTTTCATATAAGTCAGGTCGTGTCAAGATCCCAGATCTCATTAAATTGACACATTCTTAATTACCTTTATAATTTTCATGTCATGTTTGTGTTTATTGTTTTGACACGAACACAAAATTTTACACGACACGAATACGCAAAGTTCCACCTCTAATTTCTATAGATTTAGACCTCGTTTGACATTATTTTCATAAAATCTAAAAAAAAAATTCTAAATAAAAAGGTAACTAGGTAAATGTAAAATTGTGTGAAAAAAGTTGTGCAAACCGAAAAAAGGCTTTAAAAAGAAGTATCTTTTTGAGAAAATTAATTATCAAGTTGATTTTGATAGTTTGTTTATTAAAATAACAAACACTTCTTGGTTTTTCTTTATTAAAATAACCTCAATTAACTCAAATTTGATTTCTTAATTTTTATTTCTGAACTTTTAGTACTTGTCAAATGTGTTTAACAAATTTTCATAAAAATAAATAAAAGATATATTTAACAAATACTTCTTAGTTTTTCCATGCTTTTATCTACACATTCTTTTCCTAACAACACATTCTCATGTAGCAAACTGTTTTTCCCACAACAAAAATGCCAAAACCGAGCTCTATTAATTGTTTACTCGCTCAAACTGTTCATTTTTCTACTTCTCATCTTTTAAAAAGCTTGATTATTTTTAAACGGTTGAACTAAAAACTCAAGCTAATATATAGTTAAGAGTAACAACATCTTTTATATTAGTTTTTGACACGCTGTCTCACGCAAATGCTCCTTAAGGTTCAAACGCATACAACTGAGGTCCAACCCACTATGTGTTTTTAATTCATAAAATATTTTGATTATTAGGAATCGAACTCATGATATTTAATCGTAAATGCTCTGATATCATGTTATTTAAAGCTTGAGCTAATAGTTAAGCTAACACCATGTTTTATATATATTAATCTATGACATTATTCTACAAGGCTTTCAAAATTTTACCTAAATTGTGTTCAATAATACAGTAAAAAAAATTGGTTGAATAAATTATCCTAACACATTTATATGGTGTTTGACATAACTTATTAACATTAAGATCAAAATTACTCCTCATCATTTTGAAATACATATATTAATGATGAAATTATCAGTATTATTATTATTATTATAGTGCAATTAATTGATAGAATTAGGTTGTGATTAGGACAAGAGTAACGAAAGGTAAGAGAGTAAACGTGTGGTAGCTACAATTACAAACCAGGCAAGCAATTAAGCAGACGTGCTAATTAGGGCAGAAAGACCTCTCACTATTACATGTCCACCATTAATTCTAAGGACTTTGCATTTACTTCCTTACTTACTTTCCAACTTTAACTATTTCTTTCTTGTGGGTTAATTACATCCGGTGTCCTCCAACTTTCAGAAAAAGAACCACAATGCTACAAAACTTAATTTCTTAACACAAAACTCATCAAACTTCTATTAACGTTTCATCCATCGTCCTTCTGACCGGTTTCCGGTAACAAAAGTCGCCGGAGACGCCACGTGGACGCCACGTCATTATTTTTTGCCACGTGTCAACAAAAATTAATGAGTCATTAAACCATCCAAACAATTGACCCAACCTTTTAAATACCCGAATCCACCCAAATTAAACAACCCAAATGAGATTTTTTAACCCTAACCCGCTTGATTTTTCCGTTTCTCCATCCCGCTGCAGTAGTTCATCTTCTTCGTCGTCGTCGTCTGATAGTTCTTCTGCTCAATGGTGTTGGGATTCAACTCTTCAAGGTATTCTTGATACTGTCATTCAACGAATTGAGTCCGTAATCACGGGGTCGAAGATGGCGGGATTTAGGAGAGTGGGGAGATGGAAGCTATGGCTGAAGAAGAACAAGAGTGGGATTGGGACCGCTGGAGAAGCCATTTTGAAGAAATTGAAAACCTTTTGAAGATATTTTCTTCATAATCTAATCACTCTTTCAAACAATTTGAATGTGATTTCACTTTTCTTCCATTTCTGAGAGTTGAGGGATTTTGATATCTCAATCTTATGCTAATCCTTACATGCTTTGGTGCTTCAGAGAGCAATATCAAAAAGGATGCAGCTTTTTTTGAGTTTGCATCAACAAAAAAGGTAAGGGAAATAAAAAGCACCGGCGACAAGAGTTCCGACGGCCATTGAAACTACATTTGGGGATTATTTTTTAATTTATGAATGGGGTACATGATTTAATTAAAGAACTAAAATAAAAAATATGATTTGGGTTGTTTAATTTGGATGAGTTTGGGTACTTAAAATATTGGTCAATTGTTTGAGTGGTTTAATGACTCATCCAATTTTTTTAACACATGACAAAAAATAGTGACGTGGCATCCACATGGCGGTCTCCGGCGACTTTTGGTACCGAAAACCGCTCATAAGGACTATGGATGAAATGTTAATGAAAATTGAATGAGTTTTGTGTTAAAAAATTAAGTTTTGTGGCATTATGGTTCCTTTTCTGAAAGTTGGAGGACGACGGATGTAATTAACCTCATATATTGTGGGTTAATTCTACCCATCCTCAACCGATAACTTCAGAATATATTTCAAACAAATTATTAGATTATATTTTGATTTAGATAAATCATTAAATTTTTATTTCTTGGTTGCCTTAATATGCTTTAAATTGTATCCACCGAGTAATATTAACTAATTGTCAATTTTTCAATTGTATGGTACTGTATCATCTAGTAATAAAATTAAGTAATATATACATTTAACAGTCTCTTTAAATTTTTAAAGTTACAAATCACTTTTAATATTTGTTCATAGTTTCAAAATTGATATATCAAAATATTTGTAAATAGTGCATATATAGGTGTAAGCTTATGATACGAGAATTAAAATTTTTGTAAATAATATCATATATCATCTACACATTTTGATGCGATCAATTTTTGAATTAAGTTATTGAAATCAACCACACAAGAATAAATGATCATTTATAAGTTTTAGACAAGAATAAGAGTTTATAATAATACTCTCTCCGTTGTTTTTTATTTGTTATGTTTGGACAAATATATTAGTCATTTGTAACACTTAAAGCATCCACAATGGTGGTGCTTGAAAGTGCATGAAAAATAAAATTAAGTCCACTACCATTGTGGAGCAAGTGCTTGGAAAGTGCTTCAAAAAAAGAGTGCATCATTTGAAACACTTCTCTCTCTCCTCATTTTCTCATTATAATACATTAAAAAAAGTCTTATCTCTCTCATCTCTTTATTATTATAATTATTATTTAATTGTTTAATCTAATTATTTATAAAAATTAATAATACTTTTGATTATTTAATTTAAAGGGTTATGACATGTGGAGTTCACAACACTATTTAATGGATTTCTCCCACAATGAACGGTACATGAAGTTTAAAAATTAAGTTTATCAAATAGTGTTGATGGACTTAATTTTTGTGCATCTATTAGAGATGCTCTTAGAAGTTGAGAGAAACTGTAAAAGTTTTTGAGCAACTTGAGAGACTATTAATCCATAAAGTTATTAAAAAAAAACCATAAAAGTTGCACAAAATTGGAGGTAGATACGTGCATATAATATAGTAATTAAAACAAAAGAAAGAGGGGGAAAAGTAAAAATGAGAAAGGAAAAGAACAGAAGAGAGGCAAATGGGTCGGCTATTAGAAGGACATTGAGTCTGACGTTTTAGCCTCCTGTTCCTTTTATACTCAAATCTGTCTTGTCTCCTTTCCCTGTCCCTTCTTCTCTTCTTTGTCTACATATATATCCTATTCATACCATATCATACCCACATAATTAATTACCACATCTTCCATTTTCACAATATTATGGACCTTCACTTGGATCTCTCTCTTTCTACTAAGTTTTCTGATGATGATTTTGCCGCCGGCAAGAGAAGAAAACGTAGTTTTTCTTATTCTAATTATGATGATGATCAAGCAACTCAACCTCCAACTCTTCCTCTTTTTCTATGGAGTAATCAACAAGATGAAGATGACGACGATCATCCCAAACATTCAGATACCAACTCCTCTTCCTCCATTAACCAGTAAGTCAAGCTTTGAGTTTTACGTAAGATTATTCGTCTTGAAACACAAGCTTCTTTCTCTTTGTTTCACCAGTTCTTTTTTATTTAAATTCAGTTTAGTTTATAAAAATGCATTCAACCAATAATTCAGTTAAGTTCAGTTTTTTTTAATTCAATACAGTTTTTTCGATAACAAAAAAACTAGGACTGGTTACTTAATTAATTACAGTCCATTCTCTTAATAATTAATTCTTGAAAATTGAGATGTATTTTTTATTTGATGATGCAGGAATGGAGGAGATGAGAGCGAAGGTATAGTAGGGTGGCCGCCGATTAAGTACCGGCAGAGGAAGACGCTGACACGAAATCGAACGGTGGATAACGGGTGTGCTGATTGTCACGCTAGAGTATCTAATTCCAAGTTTGTCAAGGTTAAAATGGAGGGGGTAGCTATTGCCAGGAAAATTGACTTGACCATCTTTAATTCTTTTCAACATCTTAAGGATGTCTTGATTCCCATGTTTGGGATATGTAAGTCAATTTTTTAAATAAGTAACTTTATCTAATTTGTTCAAATTATATTGTAATGTAATGTGATTAAATAATTAAGCATATATTTTCTTGATTTCTTGATCAACAGTTCAAGAAAACTCTAGCAGTTATCAACTAATTTATCAGGACAAAGAAGGAGACTGGATGCTTGCTGATGATAATGTATCTTGGAGGTAATGATTATTTCTTTATTTATTAAAATGTGAACAATTAAGAAGTGTTTTGTGAGTTTGATACATTTTAATTAATTTATAGAGTTGTGTTGATTTGTTTGATGTTTGTAGAAGTTTTATGGGATCGGTCCAGCGGCTGAAATTGATAAGGAGTAGAAGTGGTTGATTTGATTTCATTGGAAACCGATATGAAAGGCGAAAACACTCTACGGGTTTGCTTGGATAAAGGTTAACATATACGTTCTAAACGCGGAAATACTATAGAAGAAGAAGAGTAGGTGCAATATAAATTTGTTTCAATATGTAGTAGACCAACTTGTTTAATCACAGCGATTAAGTTTTACTCTACTTGTGAATTCTGAATGAGGATTAAAGCCTCATTTTGCTTCCGTAGCATCCAAAATGTTGACATTTAGGTTTAATCTCTGTTATATGATTTAGTAAGAATTGATTCAAGCGTATTATAATTTGTCATATTTAGTTCTTGTTGTATGATTTGGTCACAAAGCAATCTCACAAATTAGTATATTATATATAGGTTAAATGTTGTCAAATAATAACACGTGAATCAAATGACGGCATACAAATTAGTATATTACATATATATAGGTTAAATATCATCAAATTATAACATGTGAGTCAAATGTCAACCTACAAATTAATATATTAAATTAGTAATCTAACATACAAATGATATGGTATGCTAAATGTATTCTAAAATTTCTCACTTTTATGTTGTGCTTTAGTGTAATTTTACATCCAAGATAATATTTTTTACGACTAAAAATTACTGAACTGTTGAACTGAACTGAATTGAATTGAAGTGCATTTATAGAAGTGAAAATTGTAATAATGAGCAATTTTATCTTTAACATTATGAATTAAATTGCTCACTACTGCACAATTTATAAGAAATTGCACCATTTTGTACGTTAAATATAGAATTGCTCTGAACCACAATCGTAAAAGAATTGTGTGAAAAAGTTATGAAGATATATTTTACCTCAAACAACTATAAAATATTGAAGAGAGCCAATCTCTTACGAAAAATTAACCTTGTAAGGCATAAATGATTTTGAATATTATTGTATGACAATAGTAAAGTTATAACGTTCACCAAAACATGTGCCAAATCAACATGTGAATTATTAGTTGCCGCCATTTTTTTAATACACATCGGTCACTTTTTCCGATTTTATTTTTGTTACTTTTACCTCTCCTCAAATAAAAAATTTTCCAAATTTTTTCAACATATCTTTCTCTCCCAATTAACAAACATAAAAAAGTTCAGAAAAACTTGAGACCCGAAAATCAAAACACAAAAAATGATATCAAAACAACCAAAAAAATTGCTGAAACACCTTAAAAACTCGAAATAACAAAATTCGGATAAAAAGTAATGGAGGCTTTTTTTATAATTAGTCAGACGTAGATGGTTTCTTTTTAAAACAAGTTAGACATAAATAGTTTAATATGTTAGTTTTAATAAATATTCGAGTTAGGAGTAATTAGTTACTAATTTTATTAATTATATGTTAGTTTAAAAAATTTCTGCTCTACCTTCAAGAAAAAGAAAACAAATATTCTGAAAAATTGATATTTTTTGAAAGGGAACTTATGCCTAAAAGGATCATGGATCCGTTTGATCAAGATTATCTTTCGACCAATCATTTTAGGAATAATTAAAAAAAAAATCAATTAAATATTTTTTGGTCGAAAGAATATGAGACTTTTAAGGTATCAGAAAATGAATTAGCAAAATTGTCCAAAAATACGCGATAAAATTTGGAAGGACAAAAGCACTCAAAAAATAAAAAACATCCAAGCTTAAGAAAACTTCAGCCCACTAACCAAAGAAAGTATAAAAATTTCAGTCCACAAAGGCCCATTTGGCTGGCAAATAATATATTGAGATTGCGTGGGATCAAAAAGTATGGTAGGTTGTTTCACATAATTATAAATTACAAAATTCATTTTAAAAACGAGAATCCATCTATTTTTTTTAAGGATAACCAAAAGTTAAGATTTGTTATATACTCAATTTGTAAATAGAAATTTGTGTTTTAGCAATATACACATAGTAATAAGTGGTATGGAGTTTTTATTTTAGCAAAATATGGTATCTTGAATTACATCGTTGAGTTTTAAGGACAAGGGAGTATATTATGTACGTTTTAAGAAAATACTTTTACATATTGATAAAATAGAGTCCTTATAAAATCATCAGCCTCAAATCAAAAACACTAATTATATTATGAAAATTTAACACTTTTTTCTTTTCAATTTGACAATATATATATTAGGTGCTTTTTATGGTTATTTTGAAGTAACCACTACTTTGTTTTTATCACTATTGGATCACATGTCATACCACTAATCCAATGGTGATAATAGTCAAAGTAAATGTTACTTTATTTTTTACAAATTAACCATAGAAAAATTCACTATATTAATATTAAAATCTATTTCACGCAACTGTAGTTAGATGATTCACAAAATTATTGTTTATTAAAATGTAAATATAAGTTTTATAGAAAATGGATTTCGAATGGTAAAATCATTCATATGTCATATTATACATTATTACCTCAAGTTGATTAAAAAAAAGTGTGAAAAAGAAAATAAATCTATATTTTCCCAACAAACTAAATTGTTTCCAATCAGAAATTTATTAGTCAATAAAATTAGAAACACTAAAATTTAGTCAATTAAAAGTCTTTTTTAGGAGTAAAAGTGAAGGCTGATATTTTGTTACTCAATAGATATGATACCAACAATAAAACGATAGGATAGGATAGGAGTCAACCATTTAGATTTTAGAGTGTGTGTTTTACTATTTTGACCCTCCGTTATCTTCATTCATCAAACTCCATACTTTAATCTTAAAACGCCACGCCATGGTACTTACTAATGACGTTCCACGTGGCAGACCGTGGTATAAGAACTCAAGATATTACTATTAAAACGAGTGTAGGTGATTACAATCTCCGCAACACCTCGGACTCCCCGCACTCCGTTGTAAAGCGTTAATTTTCGTCCTCCGGTTCTTTTTGTTTTTAGATATTCTATTATTATATCAACGGCCTCCGTTTCTACTTTTTTTTTTTTTTTTCTGTTCGTCTCCCTCTCTTGATCTTCTTCCTTAACAAAGTCAAACCCTAGCCTCCATTTCTCCTCTTCGATCTCTTCCCTGTTTCCTTCTCCCTTTCTACCCTTGACAATTAAAATGGAGGCGGTTTTCAGCAGTTGATTGGTGGATCTGAATACCGCCGGTGGGGGTTCAAACAGAAGCAGTTGAAGGTGCGTTCTAGACATTCACGTTAAATTAAGAAACACTATTAATTCCTATAATTTAACTATTAATACAAAATAATTGTTGTCAGCTTTTAGAAACTGTACGGGCTAAATGTTTTGTATTATGAGTAATTTCTCCTTAAGAAATTAGTAATAAATCAAATTAACTTTTAGTAAAAATCACACCTTTAGTACCAATTTTGGGCGGGGTATGGTCATTACTCAAGTTTTCTTCCCTACACGTGACTGACAAAACGAACCTTAAATCTCTATTTGGCAGACCTTCTTATTCACTAAATTTGCCCCAATTTTGGCATCCAATCATGCCATATTTCTGGTTGGTGGTGACTCTAAAACTAACATTTTAAAAGCAGAAAAACTGTTAGACGAAAAGTAACGGGAAATGTTGTAATTGGGTTAGGATTTCTACCATGAGAGCTATATTATACGGCTTAACTTTATGTTCCCCGATAATCTTATCTTAGGATCAAAATTGACTCTTATGACTATCCCTTTTGTTTTGTGAACATGGATGTGTTAGGATTTCTACCATGAGAGCATTTTCGTTTGTTCTTTGGGTTCGATGTGATGTTTATGCATCTCAAATTTTGAATCATTATTCCGAGAGCGAAGTTAGCTGTTGTTTTTCTTTTTCTTTCTTTTAAGCTTGTCTCAAGGGTTTGTTTTGCAAGTCTATTAAAGGCAATTGCAGCTGTAATGGAACTTTCCTCACATGGCGTTTGATTTCTATTGTGATTCAAGTGCGTGCCTTTGTTTAATGGTTCCCATGAATAATATTTCGTCAGATCTCTTCATCTTAGCTTTTAGGAGGATGTAGAATAAAGATTCTGGACCTTTAGGAACTTTTGATATACTTGTGCTGAAATTTTCTAAAACTTATCAAAGGAAGTCATCCTGACGCTTGCAACTTTAAACCCTTCTCGTCACATGCCTTTCTTAGTTTTCAACTAAAGAGTTTGAATGTATATAACTGATTACAGTTGCTTCTTAGTCTAATTGTTAAATTATTCTTGAACACAATGCAGGTGATTACTAGGAGCTGTGTTTTTCTTCTTGGGGTGACTATCTTCAAATTAGTATGCCAGTAATTTTCTGTCACAAGCTTTCTAAGAAGCATGGCTCCTCGATCTCGCTCCCCAACATTGATAAAAGGACCTCGCAAGCTTCTCCTTTTTATGCCTATAGTACTCATTCCAATTTGTTTGATTGGAATCTTCTCGCATCGCCTGAAAATTTCTTATTTTCTCCGCCCACTGTGGGATTCTCCCCCTCCTCCCTTCAAGAGTATACCTCACTATTATGCAGAAAACGTCTCAATGGAAAATCTTTGCAAACTTCATGGTTGGTCCCTACGTAGCAAACCTCGGCAAGTCTATGATGCCATTATATTTAGCAATGAACTAGACATTCTTGAAATTAGATGGCGCGAGCTTTATCCCTATATTACTAAATTTGTAATTCTCGAGTCAAACACCACCTTCACCGGCATCCCCAAACCCCTCATCTTTGCCTCTAACAAGAAGCGGTTTGCTTTTGCTAATGACAAGATTGCCCATGATGTTTTCTCTGGGAACTCTGCATTCCGGGGATCAAAGGATGACCCTTTTGTACTCGAGTCCCTGCAGCGTACAGCTATGAATGGATTGCTCCGACGCGCCGGTATTTCACCTGGTGACCTCGTTATAATGTCGGATACAGATGAAATTCCGAGTCCCCACACGGTAAAATTACTCCAATGGTGTGATGGGATACCTCCGGTTTTGCATTTGGAGCTAAAAAACTATATTTACTCATTCGAATTCCCGGTAGACTATAGTAGTTGGCGTGCCACGATGCAAATTTATGGGTCCGGGACCAAATACCGGCATTCTCGCCAAACGGATCTTATCTTTTCTGATGCTGGATGGCATTGCAGCTTCTGCTTTAGACAAATTAAGGACATTGCGTTTAAGATGACTGCTTATAGCCATGCAGACAGAGTAAGAAAAAAAGATTTTTTAAGCTATTCTAGAATTCAGAAAATCATATGCAGTGGAGATGATCTGTTTGATATGTTACCAGAAGAGTTCACATTCCACGAGTTGATTAAGAAGATGGGTTCGGTACCCCGTTCAGCTTCTGCTGTTCATATTCCTGCATCTTTGGTAGCGAATGCAGATAAGTTTAGGTTTCTACTTCCTGGGGGCTGTTTGCGCTCCCCCGAATGAAGATTTATAGCTATAGGATAGGAAAATGTTTAGTTATTAGCGTAGATCCGGAATTGGGTCTTCATTTTTTAGGCTTTAAATGTTTAGTTTTGTAGAGTTGTGAATGTTATATTTATCATTAGTAGGTACATTGAGCTGGAAATTGTTAATGAGGTTTTTGAATGCCTAGTAGTATAGCAGGCCTTTCCCATTATCATCTCTTAGTAAAGGGCAAAATGACGTTTAATGCTTAAGGATTTCAAAGAGGATCTCAGTTTGTATAATGGTCATATGATCTATATGCTGTGATTAGCTTCGAACTTCTTTTTATGCTGCAATTTGAAGGGGAAGATTTCAATTGGTATCTTGATGCGTTCTACGAAAACTTTACAATGGGTTGCGACCAGAATTGGTCTTGGCGCGCCATAGAATTTTTCTTGTTTTACCATCAGATGCTTTCAATCATCCAATGTGAGAGGAAAAGCTTAATAATTACTAATATGCAATTTACGATCTCTTGAAGCATGGGCAAATCTTGCTCCGAGGCTGTTCACGGGTTCCATTAACAGGCTAATTGTTAAATCTGAGGGAAGAAGAAGACCTGAACTAGAGTTTAAGTTATTAATTTATGACTAAGACTAAAATTAAGCATGGAAGTTTTTCTTTTCCATATACTGGTTGTAATTTTTCAGCAAGAATAGTTTTCTCATCTCATTTCTTGATATTTGTAGAATGGAATAACGGGTTTAAAAAAATCCTCCTATATAAAATCCCCTATTCTTCTTTCAAAATAAAATGTAACCATTATTTTGTCACTATCACTATTGGATCAAATTTTCCACAACTCATCCAACGATGATAGTGATAAAATGATGGTTACTTTGTTAAAAACAAACAGGGTGTTTGTTTCTTCGTTTTCCAGCTGTTTTTTGCTTTTTCAAACTAAAAAGCAGTTAAATGGATGTCTGTTACGAATTAGAAAATGTTGCTTGTTGCTTCTTAGGTGAGAGGCAACTGCTTTTCAAGAAGTAGTAACATATTGCTTTTTCTATATAAAAACTCTATGAATTTTAGTTTCTTTATTATCCTTTGCATTTTACATTTAAAAAACTTAATTATGTCCATATTAGTCATTTTATATGCTAGCAGCAAGAAATAACTATGATTTTATCAAACACCAATAATCAAACAGCAAAACGAAAAAGCAAACCGCAAACAGGAACAACAAACATGAACCGCTGCACTAAACAGACCTAAAGCAACCATAAAAGAGAAAAGTTTGATGCCTCCACTATTTTATCTCTTTTCATGTCCATTTCACATAAAATCTATTTTTTTTTTTAGTGAAAAATGTAGATAATATTTTAGGATAATTTCCTGAAAAAAAAACTCTGTGTTTACCGATTTTGTCAAAATTGTGTCTGTGTTTATTTTTTTGACAAAAAGATGATTGTGTTTGTTACAGTTACCCAAAAAGTGGAAAATTCATTAACGGTGTTAAATGTGATGATGTGTCAAGGGGTTTTCAGTCTTAATTTATTGGTAAATTCCTAAAAGATTCATGTGTTTACAACTTTAAAGGGTGTAAAATAAGTTTTTTTATAACATAATCAATAAGTTAAGACCAAAATACCCCTTGACACATCATCAAATTTAACACTGTTAATGAGTTTTCCGTCTTTTGGGTAACGAAGATAAACACAATCTTTATTTTGTCAAAAAAATAAATACAGACACCATTTTGACAAAATTGGTAAACACGAAAAAAATTTTTAGGAAATTATTCAATATTTTAATGTTAATAATTCCACCGTAGAAAATCCCTTTCTTTATGGTATTGGGATACATCTCTCGGATTTGGGCCACATTTAAGACTGTTCAATACACACTTTTGGGTGTACTAAATTGGGCTTTAAAACAATTGTTCTCTTTTCTGCTTATGGACTCAACTTGCAACTTTATACTCCCTCCGTGTATTAATGTTGGTCCTCCGTGTATTAATGTTGGTCATTTTTTGGAAGTGAAATTTTTTATAAATGTTGGTCGTTTTTATCAGATAGGCTTAATACACAAAAAACTCCCTAAACTTGGTCAAATGTTGCAATTATCCCCCCGAACTTTCAATTGTAACAAATTACCCTCTGAACTTGGTAAATCGTAATAAGTTACTCCCTGAACTTGGCAAATTGTAACAAACTACCTCCAATAATGCATGAATTTTTAAACACCCTATAAAATCATGCCATGTGGCATTTTGACTTTTCAAACACCCTATAAAATCATGACACGTGGCACTTTGACTTTTCAAACATCGAATAAGGGCATGACACGTGGCATTTGACTTTTCAAACTCAAAATATGGGGTTATTTGTTACAATTTGCCAAGTTTAAGGGGTAATTTGTTATAATTAAAAATTCAGGGGGGAAATTGCAACATTTTACCAAGTTCAGGGGTTTTTTTGAGTATTAAGACTTTATGATAATAAGGGTTAGTGTTTTATCAATTATGCCCCTATGTTTATAGAATTATAAGAAAACAAGTAACACAAAAGAAATTAAAAGGATGATAGATTAGTATTTTGTATCATATAATTAATGATATCTTAATTTCTCATATTTTTACAAAAGTGGCTAACATTAAAAACAGAGGGAGTATCATTTATGAGGTAAATTACACTTATGACCACTGAAGTTATTCATTTTCATACTTTGGCTACTGAATTTTGAAACTTAATATAGTAGCTACTGGACTTTACATTTTTCAACATTATAAACACTATAACCGTTAGATCACATTTTTTTACCTTTAACTTTCATAGAGATTATATTTGTCTCCCTATGTTAATTTTACCTTTATTAATGAAAAAAACAAATTTAATCATAAATATAAATAAAATAAAATAAAATAAAAACAAAACAAGTTAAAAAGTAAAAGGTTCTATTTTGAGTCTTGAAAAGTTCCCTAGCCTAATGTTGGACATATGTTAGATTTTAGATAGGTTATTTTTTCGGATACTGAAGTGCTATTTTAGATTTTTAACAAGAACTTTAGACAGATCAAGGAATATTAGAAATTAAAGTGGGACAAATATGATTTTTGTGGAAGTAAAATAATTATGATTAATATTAAATAGTGGTCATAACGTTAAAAAATGTTAAGTTTAACAGGTATTATGTTAAGTTTAACAATTGTTAAGTTTTAAAGTTCAGTGATCACAACGTTAAAATGAGCAAAGTTAGTGGTTATAAGTGTATTTGCCCTCCATTCATGGAAACAACATTTTGGATTGTCCTGTGAATAGAGTAGTATAGTTTTACTTTTGCTGAAAGAAAAAGAAATGTATTATACCAAATAAAAAAGAATCCTGAAAAGAAAAAAAAGAGAGAAAATAATTGACTTATGATTTTAGTCTTGGATGATGATAAAAAACGTTGACTTTGTAGTACCAATAGGTGGAAGAATTAAGAAGAAGGTCATGAAGAGATTCTCAAAATGAACCATGTAATGTATTGTTGCTAATATGAACATCTATTTGGACTGTTAAAGGACCGTTTGGTTCACGTGATGTTTTTTTTGTTGTTTATTATGGTTGTTTTTTTATTATTGGTTGTCGATGATCAACTCTTGTTGTTAGAATGTAAAAGGTGACTAATAAGAGTTGGTTTAAATCGTAAGCCATTTCATCTTTTGCTTGAAATGTTTGGGGTTTGAGTATTCACTTCGTCCAAATTTAGCTATTATTGGTAGGCAGTCCTGTAAATCTTCGAAATCCATGATTTATCTTGATCTTGCGAGTGAATAGACATACACTTAGCTAAATTTTTTATAACCTAAGTAATAATATTGACATATTTCAAATTAACAAAAAATAGGTAATTTATAAAAAAATTAATGATTTCAAGGATTTTAAAAAAAATGCATGTGATTTGTTTTGTCCAAATTTAATTCGTATGATTACAAGATGACTTTTAAGTTTGACCTTCATAAAAATAATCATTAACAACCTCGAAATGAAACTTTTTTTCAAGAATTAAAGTTGTTGAGTAACACATTTTGTGGTAAAAACAGTTTCAATTTTTCAAAATTATCATTTGAAAACTTTATATTTTTAAATGTCAACTTCTCTCTTCTTACAAAATAATATCAAAATGACTTCAAAACTAAAAAGTCGAAGAATTAAAATTACTTAAAATATTACTAATTTTTAAAACTTTCTATTTTTCAGGTCATTTTTTATAATTTTAATTATTAACAAAATAAATTCATTTTGCAATTTTTTATAACCAAATAGATTAAAAATATACAAAACAAAGCATGCATAATTCTTTTAGAATTTACACTAAAAAAACTAATATATAAATGTACTACATCTATGAATATGAAAAATATATAAAGAATTATTGATTTTTACTGTGATATAACATGTGTTCATGAATAATATTTTTGTGCTTCGGATGTCAAACAACAACAGCTAAAACGAATTGCTAATTAGCCCAAAAACCAATCGCACAGCAAAAGTGACGCGCCCCACCCTATTGACGGGATTTTCTCAAGGGCTCCGGGAGTTGCAAACTCCCCTCTTTGGGATTATGCCATGTGGCAAAAAGTGACAAAATCGTGCCACATGGCATAATCTAAAAAGGAGGGGGGGAGAGTTTGCAACTCCCGGAGCTCCAAAGAATTTCTCCCTATTGACACATCTAAAGATTATATTTACAAAAGCGTTAATCTTCTTTCAAGATTGAGAAACGTAGTGTCGGTTCCAAAAAATTCTTACATAATTTAGTATTAACAATAATATAACTGTTTCACATAGTTTGCAAAATAGGGTAAATTACACTTATGGTTCTGAAACTTTGATCATTTTTATACTATGATCACTAAACTTTGACATGTTACATAATAGCTATAAAACTTTATATTTTGAACCTCATGGCCACTATTACCTTTGAGAATATATTTTGTACCTTTAACTTTCGTAAATACTTTGGGGGTGTTTGGCAAAGAGCTTTTTGGGTTAAAAAGAGCTTTTTGAGCTCAATTAGCCTTTTGGGCAATTTCTATAGTGTTTGGCAAAGAGCTTTTTGGGAGAGCTTTTTGATCCCAAAAAGCTCTTTTTGAAAAAGCTCCTAAATGGAGCTTTTTGAATTAGCTTTTTCCACTATTTTTTTTAAATACCTAAAATACCCTCATTTACTCTTTTAATTTTACAACTTCTCTCTTCTCATTTACCCTTTTTAATTTTACATGGTTCTTGAAGTTACTCGATTCATATTTTTTTGCAACCTCTATTTATGACTTTTTAAAAAAAAAACATGTTTTGTTTATGGATCAATGACATAATTATGTAACTTTTTTTTTTTTTTTTTTGAAACGGAAATGGATTAATGAGCCTCTAATGGGCAAATGTTCAACAAGTTGAAATGAAAAGACATCGGAATAGAATCAAAACTATTAGGACTAGCATAGAAACGAAACACCCGGATTATGTAACTTTATTATTATTTGAAATGTGGTTTGTAAGCTACAATTATGTAATTTAATATGAATTGGTTATTTATTTTCTATTTTTTCTTTTCTTTTTCTATATTATTAAAGACTTAATAATATTTGTTAAGCTTTTAATTACATATATTATACAATAATATCAATGTCCTTAATTGTCATTTTACCCAAACAGCTAATTTACAAACAGCTAAATTTTACCAAACATGTTTACAAACAGCTAGTCAAAACAGCTAATGCAAAAAGGTAAACAGCTAGTCAAAACAACTAATGCAAAAAGGTAAACAGCTAACAGCTAATTCAAACAGCTAACAGCTCGTTCCCAAACAAGGCCTATATTTTTCCTCAACCTTCAACTAATGTCTACTTTACTTTTTTCTATTTTCTTAATGCATAAAAGTCATTTTAGAAACTAAATGTGAGTAAAAATGAAGAATGTACTGAAGAATCAAAAGTAAAAAAATCATGGGTCAATAATTATAGTGACCACAAGTTAATTTTAACGCTTAGTGGTCATGGATGTATTCAATTGTTGTTGCAGTTTGTTTAAAGGTTTGATGAGTCCCATTCTCTTGGTGAGTACTCTCCAAATTTTATTTGGAGAGTCATCATTAGATTAATGATAAATTCAATTCAATGGTGTATAATAATCTTAACTCTAACCCTAATTCTAAACCCAACCCCAACCCCAAACTCCGATCCCCTAACCTGAACCCTAACCTTAACCTTAACCCTAAAATTAGAATTATTATACACCGTTGGATTGAATTTATTATTAATCCAATGGTCACTCTCCAAATTAAATTTGGAGAGTACTCACCAAGAGAATGGGACTGAAGTTTGATATATAGTCCTCCTTAAATTTAAATTTTTGATATTATACGCACACCGTAACTAAACTAGGAGCGTGCACATATGAGTAAAACTCTTTAGTCTTAGCTAAATACAAAAGCATCTGATTAGAACCGTTTAAAATTGAGTTGCGTCGTACTGAAATGACGTGCGGCTGTTGTTTTACTTTTTCCACAGACGATAATTTCAATTATTTGTTACTTTAGCGATATTATCAAATTACCGCGATAATTTCAAACTATACCCTAAAATGACTTTCTCTTTTTCCTTACTTTCTCTATTTATAATAATTTCTCACTACCCTACAAAATAATTTAAAAAATAATTTTTTAAAGTGAAAAAAATATTGTTTAAAGTTAAGCAAATAACATTATTATTTATGACACATGTAAATACTCGTTGTCGCTTTCCGATTTGGTATACTTCTTGCCAGCTTGGATTTTATTTTTTCTCAACTTTTTTTGGATTTTTTTTAATTTTTATAAAAGTAATTATTTTGAATAACGTTATACTCTTATCGTTGACTGTCAACCATGAATTAACCCTTTTTTTTATGATAACGATGAATTAACTTGGATATTGCCATTTTCTAAAATTTTACTTTTATTTAGATTAAGAAAATTATTAAAACATTTCAATTATAGTTAAAGAAGCTAGAAATGGACATGGATTAATATAAAATTATCATAAATATGAATTATCTATTAAAGTTTTAGACCTCGTTTTAGGGTGTAAGTTATGGTGACTTTGTTTTTGAGTTACTTTGTTTGTACTTTGCTTTATTCACCATTAGATCACTTTTCACCCCATGATTTAATGGTGGACAAAACAAAGTAATGGTTACTTTGTAAAAAAGTGACCATAGAATTTCCCTCGTTTTAGATAAAGAACAAATTATTTTTTTGTTTATTTCTTTTAGGAAGACCAATAATTTTAACATGGTCCATGACTGACCATGTTAATGTGGCCAGTCACCGTTAGATCTGTATAATGATGTTAGATCTAACGGTAATTAAAGTAACTGACTAAATTAATATGGTCAGTCATGGACCACGTGAAAATTACTGGAAGAACGACAACAACTTCATTAACCAGAAGCATCAAAACTACTATTCTATCTAAGAAACTCAGAAGAATAGGAGGAGCTACAATTTTTAGTTCTGATTATTTTGTAATAGTCATTCCACGAAATAATTATTTATGTTTATATCAAGATTATTCCACAAAGTTAGCTATTATTTATCATCATGTTTCATCAACCAAACACATAAGTAGTTATTTTTAAGAATATATTTTCTTATTTTTCATGGAATAGCTTTCTATTTCGTTATATTCTATTCCGCGAACCAAACAACAATTTAGTTCAATTAATTCTTTTGGCATGACATCAGAGTCTTTTAAATCAACCAGTTGAGAGTTCAGATTATGACAACCTCATATACGATGGAATTAAACATATGTTAAAACAAGTTTGTGTTCTAAACGTCAAAGCTAATGAACATTTACACGAGGGGCATGTCATTTATTAATATAATAGATATCCTTAAAATTGAAATAGCAAAATTAACATTTTAATTTAATTGGTTAATACATATAACTCCGCATGCAGGGGCAGACCCATGATTTGGAGACTGTATGGGCTAATTTGGCCCTAGCATAGATTTATTCTTTTTATGTATGCATATATACAAAAATGAAGTTGTATACTATATAAATTTCAATCCTATTTAACAATACTAATATAATTATTTTATAAACGATAATTCTGAAAGTAATTTTTTTGGCAACACATAAATTATCGGCGATTTGAGATCTACTAATAGGTCTCAAAATGATTTTACCTTTAACACTGATAAAAATGTAGATGGTGGTATTTGAACTTTGTTCTTCTCATACAAACACATCATTCTTATCAACTCTCCCACTCCTTCACTTTGTCAATTTTTTATTTGTAGATTTAATTTACACTATTTTGGGGCGGGTTGGCCGGAACATCACCACTACACCTCTAAGGGTTGTGCCGAAATCCGGGAGGACTCGAGACCACCCGAGCCCCTAGTTGGGTCCGCCCTTGTCCGCATGTGAGTGCCACTTGGTAGCATTTACGGCCAGTTCCAATAGATAAATGAGGAGGGTAGATGGTTGTGGCGACCAACGTAAAACTTAGCCACGAGGTGTATATATGGACATTGGACATGGACCAAAATCATGGAGATGTTGCTCGTAGAATTAAATTTGGTTGATTGAAGTGGAAGAATGCTACAATTTTTCTTTGCAGTCCTGACATGCATAATATATGGTACAAAACTTTGGATAGAGAAATAATGTCACGTTCATAAAATATTTGAGGCGAAAATGCGCATGTTGCAATGAGTGTGTGGCAATACGAGAAATGATCAGTTGAGAAAATTAATTAAATAATTAGGATAAAAGTTGGGGTTTACATGCATTAAGAATAAGATAAAGAAAAATCAACTAGGACGGTTTAGTCATGTAAGACGAAGAGCAAGTGATAATGTCGGTTAGAAGGTTAGATATTCGATCCTTTTTAACAAAACTACAACTTACAAAGTGAGATATCTAGAAATCTACAACTTACAACTTAGATAAAGAAAATTAAATATTTGATCCTTTTTAATAAAACTATTTAAGGCTACAGAAGGATTTACGAGAATGTTTAAATATATCTTCACCTATAGAGATCCAACAATAACAGTGAAAATCGAATTTAAGTGGTGGAAAGTGTGCAAGAGTTTTTTCCTGTAAAGTCATCATTCCTATATAGTGAATAGTTTAAGGTTTTATTTTTAAAAAAAAATCAGTTAAGACTATAAAAGAATGTGGATAAAATAACCATTACTTGTTTTATCAACCATTGGATCATGAGTTAAAAACTAATCTAATGGTAGATAAGACAAAGTATATACAAAGTAAGGGAAAAATAAAGTAACCATAGCCTACACCAAAAAATGTACTTATTACAACGTGTATATTTCATTAATATCAAATACAGTTGAATGAACTTAAAAAGGCAATAAATCTTAATTATATATAAAAAGCAATAAATCTTCTCTTAATTTTGTGAATGAAAAAAATTAAAACAAAAATGATTTCTAGAAACACATTATTTTGCGGAGGAACAGACTATATTCTGATTGTCCTAATATAGATTATTGTATGTGATTTAATGTTACAAATATTATTAATATAAGATGTTTTTATTGTTTGTTTATGTACAAAAAAAGTAAGTAATAATGATATGTAAATAATTGCTTAACTTAAAATATAAAAATATGATTGTAGTATATGTAACGGCTGAGAATAAAATGTTGTGATTAGGGAGGAAAATGATAAAAGTACAGTTGGAATAATAGAGAATTAATGTGGTTTATGGTGCTATGGTATTTGTATGGTTACTTTGTCTTTTATAAAATAACCATCACTTTGTCCCACTATTACAATAATTCTATGAGTGGAATAAAATATGATCATTGGTGGAAGAGATAAAGTGACAAAAAAACAAAGTAACTATAACCTTTATGCATGATGTTTCATTATTATTTTTAGGATATAACGTATTTTTTTAGTGTGCCGTCTGTTTTGCGGCCGCATAGGAAAAAAGGAAAACCCTAATTTTTGGAGAAGTCTCCCATTATTATTCAGGTTTTGGGGTTTTCTTCCGGCTAAAAAGCCGGAAAAGAAGCCTCTTCTTTGCTTTGTGTCGCTACTTTTTCTTTTTCTTGCTTTCAATAAAAATCATGTTAGGGTTATTAGTTTTCTTTTTATTTGGTGTTTGTTTGCATGTTTTCCCTATACGAGAAATATTTCTCTCTATATGGGTCGTTATGGTTTGTCTCTTTGCATGGACCGTTATCGTTTGTATCCATTTGTGGGTAGTTTTATGTTTTATCTTGTTGAAGACGGAAGAGCTTTTGCTGTTATCAAATAGAATTGTTGATTGGACGGCGAATTTCGCAGGAACTTCCTTGGTCATCACGAGTGTGTTGTGCCGCCTGTAGGCCTCCAAGATCTCCTTTTAGCTGATATTTGTGGCTTAAGCTTCTCTCGCTGAATTTGTTTGTCGTAGTTTGGTTGTTTTGTCTTTATGTTCTTTTTCTTTTCTTGTTTTCCGGGACTCATAACCCCTCCTTGTTACCAATTTTTTTTATTATTTTTAGAATTCTCTCTCAAAACATTCACTTTCCCTTTACACCAACCACCACCATCTAAATAGCCTTAAAATTGAAAAGTGAAATCATTAAAATTGCTTATAAAATCATCAATTCTTAAAATTTTCATTTTTGAGGTCGTTAGAGATTGTTTACAGTATCTAAATAAATTATTCTTTTGACGAAATAAAAAATCACATCCACTGTCTGATCACAAATCATATCACAACTACTTATTTAACAATTTTTGTAACCACATATTTTTTTTATTTACCATAAACTATCTATTTTATATGCAAGATGAGAGAGATTCTATAACTCAGTCGGAGTACTTGTCTCTCTAGTTATAATTAGAGTTTCATATTTTTTTATTATACCCTAAATAATCCTCGTATCAATCTTTTTTACCTTTATATTTTTAAATAACACCGTACTGTATGAACGCTCTGTATTTGTTGGTAAGATAAGGTTACTTGTAATACCCAGGCCCAATACCATGCAGATATTGTCCGCTCTGGCCCAAATCCGTCACCATTGGGCCTCACAGATTTAAAACGCGTCATGCATGTATTGGGTCCACGCTTCACTTATAAATCCCAGCTCTCTCCTCTCTATTTCTGATGTGGGATTCAATTCATTCCTGTCCCCATCGCCATCCCTCAAAGCCGCTCCTTGTACAAGTCTTCCTGCCTCGGCGCCACCCTCTCCGGACCGGGTCGTTACAGGCCTACCAGCTTCCGCATGGTTCGTCTCCGAACCACACATCGTACGTAGATAGTCGGCTCTGATACCACTTGTAACACCAATGTCTAATACCATGCAGATATTGTCCGCTCTGGCCCAAATCCGTCACCATTGGGCCTTACGGCTTTAAAACGCGTCATGCATGTATTGGGTCCACATATCACTTATAAATCCCAGCTCTCCTCTCTATTTCCGATGTGGGATTCAGTTCTTCCAGTCCCCATCACCATCCCTCAGAGCAGCTCCTTGTACAGGTCTTCCTACCCCGGCGCCACCCTCTCCGGACCAGGTCGTTACAATTTTTGCGCGACTGAATCCTGTTTGGGTGATAAGTTCATCAACTCTAATTTCCAAATATTTCCAGCTAATCAATAACAGTTGAAAGGTCTCAACTATCTTTCTTCCATCTCAGCTTCAAGTTTGTTAATCTGTTACTCCAGTAACTGTTTTGGCGCCAATAATCAGTTGGTTGACCATCAGTTTGATTGTTATATGTTTTCTACTCTTTCTTATATCGAAACTACTTGTAAGCTTCTTTGTAATTCATTCAAAGTTAATAATACAACTTTGATTCTTCCAAGTTGTTTCAATATGGTATCAGAGCTATCAAGTTTCGAATTGCTGATACTCCTTTGATATAAGATCATTGATTGATTCGAGCTACTGAATTCAATCATGCCACCAGAGAAGAACAACAATCGATTCAATTAATTGAGGCCAGATGAAGAATTTTCTGGTGGAGAGAAGAAGGCGAATCTTCATTATAGAGGAATTTCAACAGTTTAACATCAGAAAATCCAGGGTTGATCCTCATCAACATCACTTTGACAAGCAACAATTACCTGACATGGAGCAATGCCATGATCAGGGTGTTAACTGCGAAAGGAAAGCTGTAGTACATTATTGAAGAAGAAGAAGTTCTAGCTATTGGATCACATGCTTATAAAAAATGGGCGAAGAATGATTGTCTGGTTTCTTCATGGATCATCAACACTTGTTCAAAAGAAGTTATTGGTGTGTGCATTACTTTAGCAAAAGATCTATAGAAAGAGTTGAAAAGAGGACTTGGACAAAGCAATGGTCCAATGTTATTCAAGATCAAGAGAGAATTGAGCATGTTTACTCAAGGTAATCTCTCATTGATTATGTATTACAATAAGCTAAAAAGATTTTGGGATGAGTTAGCTTTGTTAAGACCTTTGCCAAGCTGTATATGCAATGCTGCTAGAAGTTGTGTTTGCAATCCTTTTCAAAGAATTGATGATTTGAATGAAAAAGACAAGTTAATTCAATTCTTGACGGGATTGAATGAAGCTTATGAGAGTGTTAAGAGTCAGATCTTAATCTTACATCCATTACATGATCTAAATAAAGCTTATTCCATGGCTACAAATGTTGAGCAGTAAAATGAGATCTCATTTGAGAAATATGTTGAAATTGCAAATTTGAGCAGAGGAAGTGGTAAGCCTTGGGAATCTAGAAACAAAAACAAGAACGATGAGCATTGTGATCACTGCAACACTCATGGACACACTCGAGCATCATGCTTCAAACTGATTGGTTATCCAGACTGGTACATTTTGTATTTTTTTAAGGAAAACTACATTTACATATATTTATAAAAGATAAGTCTGTTTTTATGTTATTTTGTATTGTACGATAACCTTTAATGACATTGTCCACTCTTAAATCGCAATTATAAACCATTATAAGGGCGTTTTACGTTTTTTTTTTAAAACAAATTGAAGGTTTATGAACTATATTAATGTTTAAGTTCATTTTACAAATTTGTAGTTCATTTTGTGGGGATTAATATTTTGTCAATATGTACATATAAGTTGTTTAAAATATAAAAGTATTACTAGAACTCAATAATGTGATTTTAGATACTCTTTTTGTAAGAATACATAGTTATACAACATACCCTTATTTGAGAAAAAAAAAATCCATACCAAAGAGCATTTTGTTGTAATTTTCATTAAAAAGTTTAAATTTGGTGTTATTATAATAGAATAAATATTAAAAGTAAAAGAGTAGTGTATGAATACTGTAATTGCATTTCTGTGTGCCCAAACCTTTGAATACAAAGACCATATGTTTGCAAGTACATAAAGAAGAAATGAAGTAACGAGAACCATACATATGTCTAAGGTTTGGTTGGAACATCACTAACTTAATTGACCATCACTATAAATAGAGCAAACTTGTCTCAATATTCAAGCCAATTTGTTATCGAACAAAGTGATGATAGTCGAATTCTATGTTTTCTGTACAAGCTTTAAATAGATGATTGATTGTAATACATGACACTCATACTATCACATCAAAATTAAACTAAAAGAGGGATACAATCTCTTAATTCGGTGAGTAAACATGATGTGTACTATAGAAGTTTAACAGTGGCAATGTGTGATAATGATAAATTTATTTGTGATGTAGGTTTAGCTAATTCTATTATGAAATTGACTTTTATTTATACAATTGAAATCTTGGTTGTTTCCCCCTACGAGTATAATGGTAATTTTGCTTTAGTTTAGAAACATTTATTATTATAAGCTACTTAGCACTAGTTTGACATTGCTACAAGAAGAAGCAGTTGTTGTTAAGGTAAATGTTGCGGGAAAAAGTGTTGTTGGGAAAAACATACAGAAATTGTGAAGTGATCGGTAAACACATATCAAAAGTCCTAAAAGTCAAAAAATAAATTAAAAAATACGTTGATATTTAAGTCTAGTTTAGTAAAAAAATAATATCAATATAAGCTTTTTGCACAACTTCTATCAGCTGTTTTTTCCAAAAGCTATAAATTTCAGCTTTTGTTGAAAGCAGCTTTCCGTGCTTTCCAATAAAGCAGTTTTGCATTTACCAAACAATGCCAAACTCGGGCTGATCCAGTCCATATTATTTGTTTGAGAGAGAAATTTTTTTTTCCATACCTTAACAGGTAAGCTTTGCATATCTCATACCCTTACCCTTTTAGAATACAGGTACTCCAACCCGTTTATAACTAATCTATCATCTAATAAGTCTTAAACAATTTAATACAAATCAAAACCAAAATTCTCTATATATAAGTATAAAGTAAGTTGGTTTAGTGGTATAAATTATTGGTATTTATAATAGGTCTTAGATTCAAATCTCACTACCTACATCTTGTATATTTATTTGCTTTAGAACTAAATCGGGACGGGTAATCGTCTACGGTTTACCCACAAAATATATGGCGGGTAACAGATAACGGAAAAACTAGGAAGAAATCACATACCCATTACAATAATATTTCTCATTCCATACCTCGTCTCGTACCCTATTAAGCCGAGTAAGGGTAGTCCTATAAGCGCCAGATAGTGTCGGGTATTCGCATGTGGGATATCCACTGCCATTCCTAAACACAACTGCCAATTTTAAATCTTGAGTCATGTTTTTCGAGAGTGGTTCCTAAAAATTGAAAATATCAAAACACTCCCGACTATTTCTGTAACCATTTGAAATAGAATTTAAATTTGAAAAGTTAAGTTGTAATTTCAATTATTAATATTTGATTAATCATATAGGTTTTTTTGTTGACAATTATTCATATTGTTAATAATTGAATCTTAATAATTGATTTATAATTTTTATTTTAAAACTAATTGATTATAGTTAATAATTGAATATCCAAAATACAATTCCATTTAAAAAATCGAAACCGACTAAAATAAAATTGTAGCTAAAAACTAAAAGTTATATAAAATGTTGAAGTATATGTAAAAAATAACGAATCGTTGGTTGACGTAGTGGTAGTATGTGGCTACGTTTGATATGAGAGTCTCTGATTGGGCTCACATAACGGTAATTAAGAAAAATTTTAAATCTTATAATCCTTAAACTTACTCCGAATTTAGAGTAGTCGGTCCAGTTGGGTTCGAATATCGAATGAAAAACCAAAAAATAAGGTAAAACAAAAAATAAATATAAAAAGTTGATCATATTTTTTTATTTTTTTTTAATTTGCGAAATTAATTACAATTTCTATATTTAGAAAATATCTGAATAAAATACCTAAATTTGCCAATACTGTACCTACTACGAAATTACTACAGGCACAAAAATGTCAATACCCAAAATTTAAACATACTTGGAAACCCCACAAATCCAGTATCCAACGTATTAATAACGCCGATAATCTAACTAACTTATCAGTGACCTATCACACTATAAGTAGACTAGCAGATCATTCATCTTATTCCGAAAAATAAAAAGAAATGAATGATAAGTGCACTTATCATAGCAATCCATCTCTCATATCGTCTCGCTTACGGTATTTAATTTGTCCGATATCCTCTTCTCTCTCGTCTTCGAATCCCTAGCGTTTCTCTCTGTATAAATACTTATCGAAAGAGCTCAGATAGAGAGAGAAACTAGAGAGAGAAACTCCCAGCAGCAGCAGCAGCAGGAACAACAACAAGAAGAAGAATAGATAAAATCGCAGTAATAACTACCTCTCGTTTGCTTCTTTTTCGCCGGAGAAATTCTCCGATCTGCGCTCCGTTTTGGTATCATTTTCATTCTCTTTTCTTTGATTTTCTCCTGCTTCCTTGTTCTTCACTGTTTTCTACTTCTGTATTTTTTTTCGATTTTTTTGGATTTTTTGGTAATTTTTAGTATTATTTTGGCCTCTGTTTGTGTGTTGATGTCGATTTTGTTGAGGTTTTGAGTTGGTTGTTGGATTGAATTGATCTGTGAGGGTTTTGAGATATGCTAAAACGTCTATATAGTAATACACTTATGGCCGGACTATTTGTATAACAATTGAGATGTTATTCCTATATATATATATATATATATATATATATATTTATATAGATTCTCGATACTTGAGACCGACTATTTGTATAACAATTGAGCGGTTATTTCTATATATATATAGTATTGCTATATAGAGGTTTTACACTGTATTTGAATTTGTTATGCAATGTTTTTTCTGCAGATATCGAGGAAGATCAATCATGTCTTCTCTCAGCAGAGAGCTTGTATTTCTCATACTTCAGTTTCTCGATGAAGAGAAATTTAAAGAGACTGTTCATAAGTATGTTTATGATTTTTCATTGAACTCTTTATTCTGTTCTGTTTATTTGTATATGGTCAATTATTGGTGTTCTAAGGGTTTTGTTTTGTTTTGGTTGTGATTGTGGAGGTTGGAGCAAGAGTCGGGTTTTTTCTTCAATATGAGGTACTTTGAGGAGATGGTGACAAATGGAGAGTGGGATGAGGTGGAGAAGTATCTGTCAGGTTTTACAAAGGTTGATGATAACCGTTACTCGATGAAGATTTTTTTTGAGATTCGCAAACAGAAGTACCTTGAAGCCTTAGACAAGTGGGTGGTTTTAAAGTTTTGACACTGAAGTGAATTTTAGAATTAATTGGTTTATGAAGTTCTCTTACTTGAAATGCTGAAATCTGATTTGTAGGAAGGATCGTGCGAAAGCAGTGGAGATTTTAGTGAAGGACTTGAAAGTGTTTGCCGCATTCAATGAAGAACTTTTTAAAGAAATTACACAACTACTGACATTGGAAAACTTCAGGTTTACTAATATTATTGTTATTATTATTATTATTATTATTATTATTACTGTGGTGGTTCTTGTCGTTATTTGTTTTTCGGGTTTCTCCTGTTTTTTGTCGTTATTTGTTTTCCGGGTTTCCTTTTTTTTTGTTCTCTTATATATTTATGACATTCAAATTATGCACGATCGTACGATCTTGTGTTGGTAGGACCTGATTCTTTTACATTAATTGTAGAGATAATGAACAACTATCTAAGTATGGAGACACAAAGTCTGCTAGAGGTATAATGCTTGCAGAACTCAGAAAGCTGATAGAGGCTAATCCTCTTTTCCGTGACAAACTTCTGTTTCCAACATTGAAAAATTCAAGATTGCGAACGCTTATCAATCAGAGGTCTCTCTGAAATTCTTTTTTCCTTTCTCTTTTCTTGGATTCTCATATTAATTATATTGGTCAAGATTTTGTTGTTCTAATTATATATGCCTCATTCTTATCATCATCGGATTGCAGCTTAAATTGGCAACATCAACTTTGTAAGAATCCGAGGCCTAATCCAGATATAAAGACCCTATTCGTGGATCACAGCTGTGGACAACCAAATGGGGCACGAGCCCCATCCCCTGTCACTAATTCCTTAATGGGTGGAGTACCTAAGGCAGCGGGTTTCCCGCCACTAAGTGCACATGGTGTAAGTGACAGAAGCATGGAGCAATTAGTTTATTTTTGCGGAATTTCTGCCAGTTTAAGTCTGTTTCTAGAGCATTGACTTGATTTTTGTATTCTTGGCAGCCTTTTCAGCCCACACCTGCTAATCTTTCAACATCTCTTGCTGGATGGATGGCAAATCCGTCTCCTGTTCCTCATCCATCAGCTTCTGTTGGTCCAATTGGTTTGGCTCCTAATAATGCAGGTAGGCGCTGAATAAACATTTTTGAATGAGCTGTTTTGGGGGGGTTTTAAATGCGTTGCAGTAAATCTGAATCTGTAGGCCTGTTTAGTGATAAGATTGGAAATTTCAAGTAATGAACTTGATGAATCCATCTTGTTTAGAATTTATTAACCAAGAATATGACAAGAAGAATTATAAGTTGACATTGAGTAAGAAGGGAAATCTAAATCTTCATCAAAATGGAAAATGATTTATAGTTATTAAAGGCACATTAAGGCGCCAAGGGGCGCAAGGCGTGTGCCTGTTGAGACAGGGCGGCAGAAAATAAAATAAATTAAAAAAGAAAACACAAAATCTGTATCAACCTTTGATACTAATGGCACTAATACTTTATTACTAGTTAAATGCAGAAGTCTTTATGAACCAATAAACACTTATAATCACACAAACAAGACAGCCACATAAAATATTGTATTAAATTTTACAAACACCAAGTTAAGTTCATACAAACACACACTTAATCTAACTAGTGCTAATAAACTATTAAGCTTTCGTTGTCTATAAAAAAGAACACAAATACTTTAAGCATTATCATCTAGATCGTTGCTTGTTTATTGTGTTTCTTGTGTTGCAGTGGAGACCGAGTCTTACCTCTCTTCATATTCTGTTCAGTTTTACACTTCTACATGGTTAGATCAACCGCTGAATTTCAATTTACTTGGATCCGATTGGTGGTTGAGATTAATTGACAGTTTATTCTAAAGAAAACACTAAAAAGAAACTAACTGAAACCTAATGTTAACGAGGCACACATGGGAGAACCTCCAAAGCCCAGCGAGGCACACAAGGCACGTGCCTTTTCAACTATGCCTTGCACAGGGGTATCAGTGTTCAGTCCCTGGAGCCTTTTGTAAGAAGGCACGCATTTAACAACTATGTCTACTGCAAAGACTATTTAGTTTCTTTAGGGCCAAAAATTAAAGCTTTCTATTTTTTGCCTTGCTAAAGGTAATGCAGTACTTTATTCTTTTGCTTCACGAAGAGAGAGGCTAGGCTGTTGATTGCTTAATAGGATATCAACAAATTTGGAGAACCTTCAGTTATATTATATTAGGATATTGCTATAGTAGTCCAAATGTTTATTTCCTCGGTCTCTCTGTTTTTGTTACATATATGTATTGAATAAAATAAAATAAATTATATTCTGACTTGTCATTTTTTATCCTTTTCATGTTTGTGCCTTCACTTTAGCTGCACTGTTGAAGCGTCCTAGGACTCCCCCTACGAGTAACCCTTCCATGGATTACCAAACAGCAGATTCTGATAATGTATTAAAGAGAACAAGACCATTTGGAATATCAGATGAGGTACCCTCCCAAAATTTTCCAAGTAGTTGTATGATTATTAATTATGAATTTGGGAACTATCTTTTACATTGAGTTGGAGATGCCAAGTTCGGTTTATTGCGGCATAGTGTTGAAGACTAAAGTTGACTTCACTTAATATTTAGTCTTGTGTTGATGAGGATCCAATGTGTCTATTACAGAGCCGAATATTACCATTTATTAGTTTTGTAATGGCAATGTTTCCTGATTTCTGTCTCCTTTTTTCAAATTAATATTCTCCTAGGTGAATAATCTGCCAGTAAACATTTTGCCTGTTGCATACACTAGCCAGAGCCATGGTCAAAGTTCCATCTCTTCCGATGACCTGCCCAAGACTTTTGTTATGGCTTTAAATCAAGGCTCAGCTGTCAAGAGCATGGATTTCCATCCCATGCAACAAATTATTCTTCTTGGTAAGTCCATGTATGCATAAATAATAAAATTTTCAATCTTTGGCTTTAAATTCTTATTCACACTTTGATAAGTTGTTTGATACTTGATTGTGCCTGGTTTTATTTATTTCAGTTGGAACAAACATGGGTGACGTCATGCTATGGGACTTGGGTAGTAGGGAAAGGATTGCAATGAAAAGTTTTAAGGTTTGGGAACTTAATGCACGTTCAGTGGCTCTGCAGGTTTGGACTTAATTTTAAGCTGTGGAACATGAAATTGTTATTTCAGGTTTCTTAAGATTTGTGTGGGCTAAAACTTGTTGGTTTTGCTTCTTAGGCATCCCTTACCAATGATTATACAGCATCAGTTAACCGTGTAGTCTGGAGTCCCGATGGATCTCTTTTTGGTACTGTTCTTCAAATACTTCCTAGTCATAGGCATCAGTTCTGCTGATATAAATGCTTGACAAATACCACTGAGCTTGTTGTTAAATATTTTACTCATCCTTTTCAATTTCCTGTTTCAGGTGTAGCTTATTCTAAGCACATTGTCCATCTATATTCATACCATGTTGGTGATGATGTAAAGAACTTCCGCGAGGTTTGTTTAGTTAGTTATTCCTAAAGAAGTTCAATATAATGACATTATTAGTGTATATCTTCTATGCTTAATAAGTGGATTTTTTTTATAGACACGATTGTCTGGAGCTTATTAAGTGTTTTCTCTAAATAATGAGTCCTGAAAACTTTTGTTGCTTTTGTAGATTGAGGCTCATGGTGGGAGTGTTAATGATCTTGCCTTCTCTTATCCAAATGACCGGTTGAGTGTCGTAACTTGTGGTGATGATAGAGTCATCAAGGTTTGTCGTGATTACTCATCTGATTGATCTCTTCTAGTGGAGTTGTGATTTTAATAAGTTTGCCATTTGGCAGGTTTGGGATCCAGTTACGGGCACTGCAAAGTTTACTTTCGAGGGCCATGAATCACCTGTTTACTCTGTGTGTCCACATCACAAGGAGAATATACCGGTAATGGATTATACGGTGTTGTTTGGTTTCTTTCTCACAGCCCATCTCTAGATTTCTCTCTTTCCATGGAATAAAACATTGAGATAAGAGAGTCCATATATTTATTTTTCTATTACTTGTACAAGAAAATTAGGTTAACATTATTTCTGGAAAATCTTTTTGCTGCTTCAGTTAAGTAGCTTAACTGATACTTCATTAGTGGTTGGTTCTGTTAACTTTTATCCTCTGACATCTTACAAATGCAGTTATATATATATGTTTGTGTGTCTTTCCATGTGATAAAGAGCTCCCTTAAAGAGGTTCAGACTGCCAGTGACCTTCCATTGTTTAAATCTGTGAATTATTTATTCTTTTGTTTCATCTTATGCATCTCTTACCTTGTTTTTACTGATTTTTTCTGTTTCTACATTTTTTCTTTTGTTCCTTGGTATCGTAGGATCGTTTGCTTGCATAACCTTGCATTTTGAAAGTTTCTTACTCACCCTTTCTTTTTTTCTCTCTACCTTAGTTCATCTTCTCGACGGCTACAGACGGAAAAATTAAGGCATGGTTGTATGACAACTTGGGTTCTAGAGTTGACTATGATGCTCCAGATCACTCATCTACCACAATGGCCTACAGTGCTGATGGAACAAGGTACGTATACGATTCAAATTATTATCTCGGTATTATTTTCATTTAGAATCTACTGATAGGTTTGGTTTCTCTTATGATTGATCTGCTGTTAGGTTGTTCTCATGTGGGACGAACAAAGAAGGAGAATCGCACTTGGTGGAGTGGAATGAAAGTGAAGGAACTGTTAAGCGCAAGTATAACGGTCTTGGGAAGCGATCTGCAGGGGTCGTGCAATTCGATACTACTAAGAATCGCATCTTGGCTGCTGGTGATGAATTCATGGTCAAATTCTGGGATATGGACAACGTCAATGTGCTGACCAGTATTGATGCAGAGGGTGGATTGCCGGTAATTTGGAGGAAATTGTTCATTGTAGATCTATATATTTCATGCTTCTTTTAGCTCAAATGTTGGATCTTTATTGTAGGCATCTCCTTGTATTAGATTCAACAAGGAGGGAGCATTGCTAGCTGTGTCAACTAGTGATAATAGTATCAAGATTGTTGCGAATTCAGATGGTATTAGACTGCTAAGATCAGTGGAACACCGTACATTTGATGCCTCTAGAGCTGCTTCTGCAGCTATGGTGAAGGTAGATGTTTACAGTATCTATGATTTTTGTAGTTGATTCTGCAGTTAGTCATCAAACTTTCTTGCGCCCATTCTCATGCTAATATATTGCTTAATCGATTTTTTAACTCACAGGCCCCTTCAATAGGCAACTTCCCTTCTGCCAATGCTAATATGGTAACCAGCATGGGAGATAGAGCTGCTTCAGTAGCCCCAGTGGTTGGAATAGTGAGTTCCGTTATCAATTTGATGTTTATTGTCTCACTTCCTTGGATAGTGTTTAATATTGTGATTTGATTGTTGTGCTTCTGTTTTGAGTTCATGCAGAAAAGTGATAGCCTAAGTTTGGTTGACGTGAAACCCAGAATTGCGGATGAAGAAAGTTCTAGAACCTGGAAATTGACAGAAATAAATGAACCATCACAATGTCGCTCTTTGAGGCTTCCTGATAATTTAACAGCCATGAGGGTAATCCACTTTGTTCAATAGATTCAAGTTTCTGGTTGCATTCAGTTGCGGATGCATCTGACATATTATTACAAAGTTAATTTAAAGTGAAGATGAGCTAGCTATGCTTTAAGCAGAATTTATCTGTATATCTAATCTAAATTACATAGATTGTTTTTTATGCTTTGGCAATCTTATTACTAGATATTTTCCAAAATAGAGACATGTTTTCTATGCTTTGGCAATCATATTACTAAAAATCTTCTACAAAATAAAGACAAATCGGCTATGGTCTAGGTTTCAGGTTGTCTTGAGGATTACCTCCAAGTTATGTTTTCTATGCTCTGGCAATTTGTAATTGTTTGTTGAATTTATCTAATGTCAATCGATGAATATATGTTCACCATGGTTTGATGATAATTTTTCTCAGGTTCCTAGATTGATCTACACAAACTCAGGAATGTCAGTTTTGGCACTAGCATCAAATGCAGTGCACAAACTCTGGAAATGGCAGAGAAATGATCGAAATCCAAACACGAAGGTAGTTAATATACCAATTATTTTCTTTTCGGAAGAGATGGGAGTTGTGTAGCTGCCATGGTTATAGACTTTACTTCATTTTACCTGAAAAAAGTAGCATTTCCAATTTCTTGTTTCTACAAGTTTGTGATTAACAAGAGTTTTCTTGTGTAGGCCACTGCTAATGCAGTACCGCAATTGTGGCAACCTTCTAGTGGAATATTGATGACTAATGACATATGCGATACGAACCCTGAAGAAGCAGTTCCATGCTTTGCGTTATCAAAGAATGACTCTTATGTTATGTCAGCTTCTGGAGGGAAAATCTCTCTCTTTAATATGACGACATTTAAGGTAACTACTCCTGTCCAATTTTTCTCTGCTAACTTCTTGTGTGCGTCTGGGTAGGCCATTGGCAACTTTGATATTCAGTTCAGTGGTTTTTTTTTATATATTCCTTGTTCGAAACAGCCTAAATTTGATAACTAAATTGTGTTTGAACCACAAAACTCACACGTAATATTTGTTGAAAAAGAAATGCCAAGGGGAAAAGGCTCTTTGGATATCTTTATTTCTGGCACATTTTCCTATGCTTTCAGCTCATTATTACTTTATTCTCACATCTTCCAATTGCAGACAATGACTACATTCATGCCCCCACCACCAGCTGCTACATTTCTGGCTTTTCATCCCCAGGACAATAATATCATTGCCATTGGCATGGAAGACTCCTCTATCCAAATTTATAATGTTCGTGTTGATGAGGTATGATATAATAAAACTCAACCTCGGGTCCATTGTAAGAAAAAAAATACTGGAATCTTGACAATATCAATGTTCTGTTTCTTAGGTTAAAACTAAGTTGAAAGGTCATCAGAAAAGGATTACTGGCCTCTCCTTCTCTCATTCACATAATATTCTCGTGTCTTCTGGAGCTGACTCTCAGGTAAGAATTATCATTTATCAGCCTGTAATTCTACTAATTGCGCTATTGATTGTCAAAACTTATAAATACTGTGACAGATTCTGTGGCATTTGGAATGTTATTTTCTTTCTTTTATTATTAGCAAACAAATTTATGTTTTATGACTGTCATCTGTTTTTATGCATCCTAAAACACGGAAGCATAAGAATTCTTGCAAATCCTACTCCTTAGTTCTGCATCATTTCTTTCTGCAGTTGTGTGTATGGAGCACAGATGGATGGGCGAAACAGGCTAGTAAGTTCTTGCAAATTCCAAGTGGACGAGGTTCGGCTTCTCTTTCAGATACACGTGTTCAGTTTCACCTTGATCAGACACATCTGCTGGCAGTCCACGAGTCCCAGATAGCTATATATGAAGCACCAAAATTAGAATGTCTTAAACAGGTGTGTGTGAGTAGATTTTTATTTGTTGGAATTTTATTTTCCATTTTCACTGTCATCATGGGAAGTTGTTATAGATTTTAATCTTTTGAGATACCGTATTTTTTATTTTATTAAATATGTAATTTGTTGGTGGAACAGTTTTTTCCGCGGGAAGCAACAGGTCCAATTACACATGCTACATATTCGTGCGACAGTGAGTTAATATATGTGAGCTTTGAAGATGGAAGTGTGGGTATTCTCACCACCACACTCAGAATGAGATGCAGAATAAATGCTGCGGCTTATTTACCTCCCAATCCTAGGTCAGCTTCTTTTTCGATGAGCTTTTCTTTTTATGAATGCTTGCTTTTTGTCAGATAACATTCAGTTTCCTTCTTATACATGAACAATCAGCTTGAGAGTATATCCTCTGGTGATCGCTGCACACCCAACAGACCCCAATCAGATTGCATTGGGATTAACAGATGGAGGAGTTCATGTGCTTGAACCGTTGGAGTTGGAAGGAAAATGGGGTACCTCCCCTCCACATGAAAATGGTGCTGCTGGTCCTAGTGCTGCTTCCGCTTCAGAACAGCCCCAGTCTCAGCCTCAGTCGCAGTCTCAGTCTCAGCAGGGTCAAAGATGACATTGGTGTGAGTTTTTGTATGAACGTAACACAGTTGGGTTGAGAGTTGGGTTTGTGATCCCGCTCCCTGGGTTCACGATTATGTGATTTTCGAGGGGAAGCAGAGGAATTTAGGGTTAGAAAATACTTGAGCTCAACCTCACAGAGCTCAAGCAAAGCAGTAGTCCCCTCATCATCCTGAATGAATGAATATTCAGATCAGAGATATTTATGGTATAAATTTCAACAAAAATAACAGAAAGGACAGGAAAGGTGACCTTGAAAAAAGTTTAGGAAGAGTGCATACAATGGGGCTTTGGTTGGGCTGGGATCATTCATAGTTTTATTTCTATTTAATTAATTTTATTTTTTTCAAGGATGGTGATGTAATCAATTATTTAATTGCTAGTTGCTCTTTCTCAGTCTCACAAGTTTTTCATGATTTATTTCACTTTTCGTGATATAAAGTTCAGCTTGATGCGCCTACTTCGGGAACTTCGAACATTATCTTGTTTTTTTTTTTTCTTAATCTAAAATTCAAGGTAAACAAATTAGATTTCTTACTCGGCAAAATTGGAGGTAAGGGAAGGTTATTTTGTTGACCTCGAACGAGGGAAGAAGTGGTTTCTCTTGAAATTACTGATAGAAAGTTCAGTAGTGACTCCATTGCTGCCTCAAGCAGCCCCCAAGTTCCCCTTCTCTCCCAAAACATATCTACTCTTTTTTCTTGTGACCGGTTTCTAGGATGTCTGGAAACCATACGAAATATGAAATCTCTGCCAAAATAATTGACTCAAACTTTTGTCATCTACGTATAGGATAGTATATAGTCACTAGTAGATATTTGTATAGATGTAGGACTTGCTGAGAACAGTTAAAGTCTTAAGGGGTCCGTTGAGCATTGTTGTTAGGAATGAGTGTTGGAAGAGTTGATATGTATTCAATCAGTAATATTTTCACATGGTCCATGATAGTTAATTTGGTCAGTCACCTTTAATTACCATTAGATCTAACATTATTACATAGATCTAACGGTGACGGATCAAATTAACTTGATCAGTGTGAAAATTACTCTGTATTCAATAAATTGTATTTTGAAGTCAAACAGTTACTTTAACAAAATAAATAAATATCAATAATAGATTTTGATAAGTTAAAATATCAAGATTTTTGGATAAGTTCCAACAATTGTTGTATTTTCCAAACCTTTTCCAAACTTTTCCGGTTTTGAAAAAAAGTTTTTGCATTTGATAAATGATGATTTGCCAAACTAATCCTAAATATACTTATATTTTCCGCTTGGGCTTGATGGGTGATCAAATTCAATATTTCAAACCAAAACATTTATTTCTAAACTGCTTCTCTCAACTTAATCTTTTTTAGGATTAACTGCCAATTTAAAGGTTGTCAACTGGATAAACATGAATTTCAGAACTCTGATTGCTGAAATTAGATTCTTTAGAAGTAGTTTTAAAGGCTTGTGAACTTTTATGCACAACATCCGAAAATGTTAAAAAGTATCAGGACTGCTTCCTATATACACTGATAATTGTGAAGCAGAAGTTTTCTCAGCATTTATAACATAAAGAGTTCGACAATCTAACTGCGCCTGCGACCTGGTTTCGAGTGCCTTTTGTTGTTAGCTGGAGAAGGTTGCTTTGAAGGTACAGCTAACACAGATGCTCCTTCGATATCCGTCATGTTATTAAGCGTTTTCTGGGCTTCAATATACACTGTCAGATCTCGAATCTGCGCCAAATTCCAAGATATTAAACAAATCTATATATACGAGACCAACAATCAAGATTTCTAATCAGCAAAGGGAAATGGAAACCACAAACCTGTTCTTCAAGATCAAGCACAGTCTCATCCTTTGCATGTAACGTCAAAGTTTCCCTAACAAAGATGAACAATAAAGATCACTGGAATTAAATGGGGGAAATGAAGAGATTATCTCGCAATACTTAGAAGTTGGAACAAAGGCCAAACGGTAAGATTTTCAAATTCGCACCTAGCTCCATCTTAAAAACTAAGTATTTGTATGTAATAGAAGCAACTTGTAAATGTTGCACAAAGTGCTTTCCGAAGTCGCATATCCCCGAGAAAAAACCCGTCACAATTAACTGGTATTGATTAATAAGTTTGGCGAATTATCCACAACAATAAATAACTAGATGAGAAGTGAAAATCCCTTTGAATGAATCCACCGAAGAGGACAAGGTTTACCTCTCTTCAACTTCCTTAATCTTTTTACGCCAGATATCTTGATCTTTGATGAGATTATGGTTGACCTAAGGCGACAGTTGAAAGTGGGACGTGCATCAAAAGCTTGCTTACAAACCTTAGCAAATTTACATAACCAAAAGAATGAAAGTATAGATTAAAATTAATGAAAAGACTTACTTTCGTAACAGCATCTTTTTCCTGTTCATATTTTTCCAATTTAGTTTGGATGTCCTGCATTGTTGAAGCCAAGGCCTTCTCCACTGCTTCCACAACAGAACTTTCTCGTTTACTTTTGGCCTCTGCTATTAGAGATTCATAATACTGAAACAGCAGATGAAGTAATAATCACAAATATTTCTCCATTACTATATCCCGAGGAAACAATAGTAACAGCAAAATAGGTCAACGTCTAGAAACTGAAATACTGGAATTAAACAGGGCATGCTCAATGCAGGAGGCTCCCTGCTTTCAAAGATTTCAAAGATTCATTTCACTCGCAGCCTTTACTTTTCCACAAAGAGGAACAACCTTAATGCTGGGCCATGTTTGACCCATCCATAATTGTTATATTCAAAATAAACTACAGAAACTGAGAAACTATAATGGGATGTCAGCAACAATGTACTCACGTTTCTTTGAGCTTCCAGCTGAGTTGCAAGAAGACGATTGTACTCGTCTACAATCTGTAGCAAGTAAAACAAGGATCAAGATATGTGCATCCCAGTATGAAATTGCAGAAATGTAAGACTCTCTCAACCCCTCTTTTGAGACAAAATCCATGCAAAAGTACACATACAAAAGAAGTTCATCCAACCCAATGCCAACAATTTCATCTTTGAATGGGTATAAGTTTAAACAGATTTTTATGAACAAGAAGTCCTTTGAAAGGAATGACATACTGTTTCAACTTTGCTGCCGAAGAGAGCCCCCCTAATTCCCGAATCCTCACTGCATCCACAAGTACCACAATCTCCTTCCACCGGCAAACAGTGAGACTGCATATCTACCAACTTGGCATCAATTTTAGATTGATTCAGTCGATGAACATAGTTGTCACCAACATAATCCCAAATTTGCTGGGAGCTTAAATCCAGAGAATAACAGTGTTGTGCTTCCTGCCAGTGCCGTATAGCATGCCGCTCCTTGTACCTGTTAATATGAAAGGTTCCAAGAAAAGATTTAAGTCCATATGTATCACAATCTATTACTTAAGTTATGAGTATCTTTGATGAAGTTCAGTTTTCAAATCTCTAACAAATACTGCAGTAATGCACTACCTTCCACATCCCAGAAAACCACATATCAGGCAAACCCACAAATTCTCTCTTGTTCCACAGTCAGAACAAGTTGGCATCTCATCCTGCTGCTGACAGAGTCGACAGACCTGTTAAAATCTTTTGTTAGCATAGTACTTGTTTCATATCAACTTCTACTGAAGGATCTTCAAAAAAGTTGTTTAACAAAATCTTTTGAAGATAATTCAAGTTCATGATGACTATAAGCATTATAACTTCAATCTCTTAGCCATCCCCTTCCTCTCGAGTCGAGAAAAAGCATCCAATGGGAAACTACAGTTCCATATACTGGGAAACAAGATTATAGAAACCTCATGTCCTAATTTCTACTGAATTCTATTGTCAAGTTGGCATCATTATTAAGAAATAGCCAAACAAAGAGATGACCATGAATCATGATACAACTATGAAGTCAAGATTAAAAAATTGAAGCTAATATTACTTTATGAACGACAGAGAAATTGAACAATATTGTCACAGGTACCGTTCACTTCATAGAGCAAGCCAAAGTATACTACACAAGGATAGACACCTGATTCCCTAAGTAAGAATTTAAATCGAATCTGTCATTATGTACAAATTGTTTTTCCTATTCAACATTTACAACCCCACATCATTTCTGTTCAATACTCGTCGGCAAGAATTAAATGATCTTATTACTACTGCTACTGAAACGATGAATTAAGTCCTTAGTTGTACACACTCTGTTGCTTACAGCAAAAAACATGAATGTGCAACGTCAACAACTGAACACTCACACAGCCTCATACCTTATTCGTAAACCTAAAAATGAGCATACAACATACTTGAGGAAAAGAAGAATTATTTACCTGGCAAGATAAATAGGTCCACTTGGAAGTACACGAACATTGAAAAGAATGGTCACAAAATGTACTGAGTATCCCACTAGTGTCTGGATCCAGCCTCTCTGAAATTAGAACATAATGTCAAATAGGAAAAAATAGTAAATCCAAGTTATGAATGAAGAAGGTCATTGTCAATCAAATGACGAACCGAGGCATATTGGACATGTAGGCAACTCTGTGAATCCAGTTGGAGGAGTGCTGGCTATATGAGCCTCTTCAGTGTAATCTACAGAAAGTACATGTAGAATATGGCATACCTCAGCCTGCATAATCATAATAAAGGATAAGAATCATCAAGCTAAATGTATAAAAGAAGGACTTGGAAGAAAACAACGCAGACCTCTGCTGGGGAAAATCGTTTCCCGTTGAAGTTGTCATAAAATGCATCAGCTGCTAACTGATTATTGAGCTTGATTAAAACACTATATCGATCTTCCATAGCATCATTCCTGATGAAAAGAAGGTGGTGGAGATTGTGAATGTTAGAATCGCAGAATCTGATGAAGTCATCGGGGGAGAGGTAGTTGGGGACGGCGACGACGAAGAGAGAAGTGGATTTAGAGGTAGGGTTTGGCAATGAGCTGTGAGATGTGCGACGGTAGAGATGCACCACGCCTCTTCGTTCACTGTATTTAGGGTTAGGGTTAGGGTTTGATTGAGAGACGATGGAGAAGGAATTCTCCTCCAAGGCCAGACTATGATCCGTGTCCACTGAGTGGACTCCAAGGATGAACATTCTTCTGCTTTTTTGTTGAAATGGAAATTCACCTCTAATTTTCAGGTAACTTCAAAGGCTAAATTACTCTATTGCCCTCTCAACTTTTAGGCCAACTAATATTATTGCTGTTAAATTTCATCAAAATACTCCATTTTACCATTTCTCAGGCAGCTCACTTTGTCATTGCTTTGGAAACTGTTTTATGAGAGAGTAAGGAAAATTGTTTTTTTTTCAAAAATGAAAACTACAATGTGTTGCATATTTTTATTTTAAACCAAAATGCTTTATATTTCAATATTATTTAATAATTGCACGTTTCTCTTTACAACTCGTAACTCAAATAAATCTTTGCTTTTTCCTTTTATTTTTTCTATTGCACTTGTTATGTTAATTTTGCATCTATTAGACCGATAGACAAACTAACAATTATTTAATAACTGAACTCAATCTTTCTCGAGACAATCTAACTTGAAGGTGTCAAAGCGCTTCATTCTTAAAAGAGATAGGATTAACAAGAGAATCATCTATGCCTTTCAGCTTTCCCCATCTAAAATAAGTAAAACTAAGCCTCATTTAATATTGTTATTCGAGAATCTAATCGCAGTTATTTCAGTACTAAAAACAAATGTAAAATTAAACTTGCGGCCCATGGCCCTAAAACGAAAACGGGAAAAGAATAATTTGGAAATTATGAATTCACAGCTCCATTTCTGTAGTGATAATAAGTAGGCAGTGGAGTGTAAATCAAGAATTATCCATGGCAGTCGCTTGTTTTTGGCGGCGGAGATTATCATCTTCATCTTCATCCTCATTCTGTTCTCATTCTAATTTCATTCGTTACTTATCCTTGTCCTCTTCTCCCTCCAAACCCTTCGATCCTCCTCCTTCCCACACTCCTCGCAGAGTCGTAGTAACCGGTAACTCAATCCTTCTATCTTCCTCCATATGCTACTTACATGCCTCTTCTACGGATTCATTTCCTAACACCGCCATTGTTTGTTTCTTTGTTTCAGGTTTAGGCATGGTTACTCCTTTGGGCTGCGGAGCTGAAATTACATGGAACAGATTGATTGATGGCTATTGTGGAATCAGAGCAATAACTCATGACGATCTTAAAATGAGTAATTTTGATACTGAAACTCAGTTGCATACTTTCGATAGCTTGACTTCTAAAGTTGCTGCTATCGTGCCTTGTGGTACCGCCCATGGTGATTTCAATGAAGATTTCTGGCTTAATTCCAAGGTTTGCCACTTATGCCCCCTTCTTTATGCCTCAACTTAACTCAATTAGCTGAATTTTACTAAATGCCTAATGAATTTAGCTGAATTTACGCCAAAAAGAACAGGCTTAGCTCTCTTTTTTCCTAGTTGAATTGTATGTGTAAACCAGAGGGAATTTTGACAAAATTTACTGGTTTCACTTTGAATTTCGGAGAATTCAAACTAGAATATTGGACAAGAAATCATTGAAAGATATAGAGAAAGAAGCAAGAATATGTGAGAATCCTGATGATTTATGCTATCATCAATTTATTATTATGAGCCAAATTGATTGATATTTACTTAGTTTTTGTCCTGTTCTATAATGTCTATTTCATTTTCTGTGACTTGTGTGCATTCTTAATTCTACTGGAGCTGTTCAATATCTGGAAGTTTTTTTGATCCATATTACTATCAAAGTATTGTGCTGCACCCGCTATCTTTAGTGTGTACTTAGTTGTAATTTCTCTACTTCAGGACCATAGATCGATCTCAAGGTTCATAGGCTATGCACTATGTGCTGCTGATGAAGCTCTAAAAGATGCAAAATGGCTACCCACAGAACAGGAGCAGAAGGAGAAAACAGTAATTTGTTGTTTGCGGTCAAAATTTAGCAGTTTGCCTACTTTTCAATTCCTTGATGATGCATATTTTCTTTAACATGAAGAATACCAGGGTGTCTCTATTGGTGGGGGAATTGGAAGTATCACTGATATACTTGATGCATCACAAATGATTTGTGAAAAGGTAAGCTTATAGTTCTCCAACATGTTAAATGGAAGGGAAAAAAGCCTTTCAATTGTTTGTATATTGTTTCATTTCCTACCCTGCATAACATCTTTGTTGCGATTCACTTAAGTTCCCCATTTTTCTGAATCTGCTGCTGGTGAAAAGATTTGTTAACATATCTAGAGTTTGTTAATGCAGAGACTTCGCCGGCTTAGTCCGTTTTTTATCCCGCGGATATTGATCAACATGGCTGCTGGTCACGTGAGCATGAAATATGGATTCCAGGTATATTCATGGTGTCTTTTCCCAGTTTCTTTTATTGATGACATGATGAACTAATGTGGGTATGCCTCTTAGCCCTGAGTGGTACTATGATAACAATGAAATCATCCAATCATGCTTTATCTCTTCATAGGTAGTAAGACATTTGACGAATTGTTGATGAATATCAAATCTTTGATGCAGTGCTACATTTAAAAAACAATCAGTCTCTCTAACCACTTATCTATTTTCATCTTTTCAAGGAAATCTTTCTTTATATTAATTAAAGACGTGATACTATAATGTGACCCTTTTTTGGATATAGGGACCAAACCATGCTGCTGTAACTGCTTGTGCTACTGGGACACATTCCATAGGCGATGCTGCTAGAATGATTCAATTTGGAGATGCTGATGTTATGGTGGCTGGAGGTACAGAGTCCAGCATTGATGCTTTATCAATAGCAGGGTTTTGCAGGTATTGTTTATGAAATTAGGTTTTCTAGGATTAGAAAATTGCTAATCAGGAATATTATCTTTTATTTTGTGTGAAAGTTGGTGAAAGAAGTATGTTTTGAGGTAGACATGCCTCAACTTGTGTGATGGTTAACGAATGATTGGATATTATTGGAAACAGACTAAAATATAATTGCTTCTAACCTGTTGTGTGCCTTCTTCTACTTAGGAATTCAGAAATATTACTTGTTCGTGAGTAGAGATTCTTGAGAATCTTTTCTCAGCTGATTCCAGTTTTGTAGAATCCCAGGTTGATGAATCTCTAGTGTTTCATGTTTGGAAAGAATTCCCAAAGCTGTGCAGTGCCCTAGTCATACCCTTAGCTGTTCTATTTGATGCCTATGTTTTGGAATTTAAGATGCTAAATAGTGAAGTGTTCATAAGTGTTAATTGAAAGTAATAGCATTAGCATCCAAATAACTGAAGGTTGGCTTAAAATGGTGTGCAATATATTTTTTCTATGATGCTCCTGGAGAATGACCTGATTTACTCAATAGGGTGGGTAATATTACTTGGAGTAGATAGAGGTTTCTGGAGTAGGGTTTTTTTTTTTTTTTAACTAGACTTGGTCACTTAATTTACTTGAGTCTACTGTATATGGATAGATTCAGGAAAAAAAGGTCTCCAGATATTTCTACTGAAAACCTCCTGTGATTTGGCTATTTAGATTGAGAGTATTACACAGAAATAAAAGAAAATTTGTCTTCACCTATTCCTTCTGATAACTGATTCGACCATAGTTATCAATGCTTTTATGACAGCATGCACAAACAGTTTTACTTCAAGTTTGGTATACCGTTCATTTTCTTGTGCATCCTTTTTGAAGTGCCACAACATGGTGTAGTATCTTCTTGAGTTATGCTCAGCTTCCTTTCTACTGGGACTAGTCTTCATTAATCTGCTTGAAAAGTTGGTGACCAATTTGTGCTCAATTCCAGGTCAAGGGCCCTGACAACCAAGTTCAATTCAACACCTTTAGAAGCTTCACGACCTTTTGACTGTGATCGAGATGGATTTGTGTAAGCACACAACAAGTTCAGTTTTCATCTTACTTATTTGCTGTTACTTTTTGTTACCATCTAAGTTATGCTATGAGCACAGGATAGGCGAAGGTGCTGGTGTTCTTGTATTAGAAGTAAGTCAAGACATGCCTGAGTACCAGTACTCTGATATGTTTTTGGTACCACTGCCTAGCTGATTTTTTTTGGGGGGCTTTATTTTGTGAAGGAACTAGAGCATGCAAGAGAAAGAGGTGCCAAGATTTATGCAGAGGTTCGGGGGTATGGGATGTCAGGTTAGTTGTCAGAAATGTAAATCTACGTGTACTATTCCACTATTTAACTGTTGCACTTACAAAGATGCAACTGATGTGTAGGTGATGCATATCATATCACTCAACCACATGCTGATGGAAGAGGGGCAGTTTTGGCCATGACACGTGCCTTAAAACAGGCAAGGAAACCACTTGTATATTTGATTCTTGTGTCCATCCTTGATTAATTGTACAGGTGCCTCTGAAACAGTTGAGAATATAATTTCTACACCAAGTTGCTTGGATCTGGTCTGAAGATGAAATCTTAAAAGCCAATTGCTACCTTCATCTTTTGTACCTTGCTGATGAAGATAACAATTGCTGTTAACCATTATTTCTAGCTCTATAAATGATATTCCGATATTTTGTTGTAATATGCTTACATTTTTATTATTTGCAGTCCGGCCTTCATCCCAATCAAGTGGATTATGTAAATGCCCATGCTACATCTACACAGTTGGGTAAAGCTCTGAACCTTCACTCACTTTTATTCAATGTAAAAGTTGATTTTTTGAGAATATGTGCTGAACTTGTGTACATGTTCTCCTTGTTTGATTTTCACCTCTCTAGGAGATGCTATAGAAGCCAAAGCAATTGAGACCATATTCTCTGAACATGCAACATCAGGTGCTTTGGCATTGTCGTCCACGAAGGTACCCTTCAGTAACTGAACTGTAGATTCTATAAATGGTTACAAATATAGTTTACATAATTTGCCAAGGCTTAAGCATGGGATTCTGCAAAAATTTATTGTCATGACACTGTTTACTGGTTTTGATAATCCCTCTTACATTATATTAGTGTTGTTAGAGTTGTTAGCATTAGTTATTTTAATTAAAGAATAAATTATAGTCGTGATAGCAAACATAAGGAATTCACAATCTTTGTAGTTTTACTTTTCAACTTTCAAGCCATTTCCAAGGTTCCATATGATGCTGTATTGATAGAAGAATTACATTCTGTTTGTTGCTAATCAATAAGGATATCTTCAGTAAAAAACTATATCTGTCCATGTTGATTACAAGCCATGTTTTTGTAATTTTTTTGCAAAAAAAGATTGAGCATGTGTGTGACTGTGTCATTCCTTGACCCTTGATATAATTCAGGGTGCCATCGGCCATCTCCTTGGAGCAGCTGGTGCTGTGGAAGCAATTTTCTCAGTTTTAGCCATAAACAATGTAAGTTATTCTATCTTGTTGGTTGACTAAAGCGATAACATAGTAAAAATTATGGACATATTTTGTGTTTTACTTTGTATATTTTCTCCACGCAAGCAAGATTGTGTTCTATATTATTAGGAAAGATTTTGAATGTGTAGAGTTCCAAATTATTGGGAGTTTCCTGATTCAGATCATAGAATTAAGGGTCCAATGGCCTCTAAAGTTGGTACTTGGTAAGCAGGATCAATTCAGCCTTCAAATTGACAATATTTGACAAATTACCCTAAATTTTACAAATTTTAGGTAAAACTGATTGTATCTGGGATAATTCGTCAAAACTTGCCAACTTGAGTTTTAAAAATAGGTTTTGTACAAAACTGATCCTGACTGCCAACTTGAGGTGCCAGTTTGACCCTTGATTCTTAGATTATATGTCATAGAACCTTTTCTGTAGCTTCCTTGTGACATTTTGCTACTTGTTCATTACTTCCTATAGTTCACTGCTTCTGCAATCATCACAAAACAATTGTCTATCTTTCAGGGAGTTGCTCCATTGACACTGAATCTCACTAAACCAGACCCCATATTCAAAGACAAGTTTGTCCCACTAACTGCTTCAAAGGAGATGCCAGTAAGAGCTGCCTTGTCAAATTCCTTTGGCTTTGGAGGAACGAACACATCTCTGTTGTTCGCATCTTCCCCATAGAAGATATGGTCGGCATGCGTGGTTAATGATGATGAATATTGAGAGCTTGTTTTCACATCTGGTTCTTTGTATGCACATTGGATGATCTAACCCTGAGTGGAACAGTTAATGGGATCTAACTTTTTTTTTCTTTGTTCCAAATACAATAGAGGACTTGCGGAACCAGTAAACTTCATGAAAAAGATTATCAAAATTAGACTGTTTTACATAATCATTGTAACCCTGATATACAATCAAGAAGGATAGAGTTAGTTTAGATTTTGCTTTAGATAGGTGGATTGGTGATGCAGCAGGGGCATTTTCTTTTAATTGTTGACGGGTTCACATTTTTGGAAAGTTCTGTAAAACAAATGAGGAGATAGCACATCTGATGGTCCCTGTAATAATGGCGAGTCATGAAGTTTAGAATTTTGCGACGATCTAATGGTGTTTTATGCTCGGCTATGCATACTGTGTCTTATATATTTGGAACATGGGTCAATGTGGCCTCTAATATTGAAGAAGTTATTATCATCCTTATTTTTTGAACTAAATTGAACTAATTGTGAGCATTGGAGATCTCAGCTCGCTTTCAAGTGGAGTCGACCAGTAATTCATGCACTGCCTTTGGGAAATGGAAATTGGAATAAGACGGCTGCACTTTTTTTTGAAGTCTCATATGTATTATAAAGAAACTTTTAAGGGTAGTTTCTTCAAAGAGCAAAAGGCAGCAATGTTTTGTGCATCAAATGGGATGACCTTTAAGGCGGGCACCCAGAGGAATTTTGTAAAAATCCCAAATATCATATTGCATCGAAATGTCAACTTAGTTTCATAATTAACAAACCATGATATTGGGTGCACGGCCGTAGCCTTGCAATTTTTAAGGCCTCAAATTTTTGAGTGCTTTTTAAATTGAATTTTTTTAGTCAAATATATTGTTTGTTTTTGATGTTACAGTCTAGTGATTTTGTATGTCTTCAATGAAATTTTAAGGCCTCTAACTAAAAACTTTAGTGGATGAATACTCAGTTTTGAAAAATTATATTAACTATTGCCGACTAAAACATTTGTTTTAGCATTAGAGTCTCCAAAATTTAGAGACGAGCCTCATTGGGTGTATAATAATATTTGTTCAAACATTTCAAATGAATTTAATTCTTATTGTATGGTGGAGTAACATGTGAATGTCTCATAAATTTTTATATAATTTTGAAATTTTTATATAGGTGTTTTTTTTAGTACTTTGCTTTTTTTTTTTACTATTAGATTACATTTCATTGAATTAATCGAATAATGATCATTGTCAAACTAATGATTACTTTGTAAATAGAAAAACCCTTTTCTGAAATGAAAAAAATAAAAAATATTTTCACATAATTATTTTATGTAACTGGATATTTTCCCTAATTAAATTTTAATGCAATTTAGAGATTTTTAAATAAATTTCTTGATTATTCTAAGATTTTCACTCATTTTGAATTCAAATATCTAGTTCAACTCATAACTTTTCTTAAATAAAAAAAAAAAAGAGATTTCACACAATTAAAACGTACGTTTTTAATGAGAGCTTCTATAATTAGACTAAATACAATGAAATCAAATCTCAAAAAAAGATGCATAAAAAGTAATTGACTAAATGCGTATTAATCTTAGCTTTTCTTATAACTTGAGAGAACATAGGTTCGAACTGCCGAATCTCTATTATTTTTCTGAAAAATTTATCTGATTACTGATAAGGTTATTCACTCCCTATTTAGGTTTTAAAAACCCTTGTTGAATTAAGATTCATAGATATTTCAAGAATTGAGTTCTCCGCCGCCTCTCTATTATTTTTCTGAAAAATTTATCTGATTACTGATAAGGTTATTTACTCACTATTTAGGTTTTAGAAACTCTTGTAGAATTAAGATTTATAGATATCTCAATAATTGAGTTCTCCGCCGCCTCTCTATTATTTTTCTGAAAAGTTTATGTGATTACTGATAAGGTTATTCACTCACTTTGTAGGTTTCAGAAAACCTCGTCGAATTAAGATTTATAGATATCTCAAGAATTGAGTTATCCGCCGCCTCTCTATTATTTTTCTGAAAACTTTATCTGATTACTGATAAGGTTATTCACTCACTATATAGGTTTCAGAAACCCTCGTCGAATTAAGATTTATAGATATCTCAAAAATTGAGTTATCCGCTGCCTCTCTATTATTTTTCTGAAAACTTACATTAAAAATACATAGATAGCAACGAAAATCATTATTTTCTGATGAACTGAAAACAGAAAAAGAAGAAGAATGTCAAATGCAGTCGGATCAAATTCATCTGAAATTCAAATTACAACAACATGCATGTTCTACAAGCTCATGGTTCCTTCCATTCTCCAAGAAAACAAACTGGTAAGCTTTTTTATTTTCTTAACATGTTTGGCTACTGAGAAAATTCTGGTATTATTTTATCTAGAAACCCCAATGAGAGATTCTACGGAGTCGTACTCTTTTAGTTATAAATATAGATTTATATTTTTAATGTATACCCTGAATAGATCCTGTATGTTACAAAACCCATGAGCTTTAGTAAGAGCAGAACAGTTGGTTGTAATGTATTCATTATTAGACCATAGCCATCTAATAGGATAACGAGAGAGAGAGAGAGAGAGAGAGAGAGCACCTACATATATCTGTTCAAGAACACACCAAAGATGGCCGTATAAACAAAAACTTTAACAGTTGACAACCTATTGCTTATCTATAAGGTATTCTCATCCAAGTATACTATTGAATCACATATCATCCTTTAGGTCATCATCTTCATTCGCATCAATGCGTAAAAGCTCAGCTAGTTTTCCACTTTCATAAGCTTTAACAGTATCTGTTATCAACAAAATCAGATTCATTTGTCAAGTTTTATATCCCAATATTTGCTTAGATAAGTAACTGTCCCAACACTATAATTTAAAGTGAAATCAATGATAACGCTACATTTGTCATCAGATTAGGACATGACTTGCAATTTTAAAGTGAAATCAATGATAACACTACATTTGTCATCAGATTAGGACATGACTTGCAATATTAAGCCAGTTCTGTTCACTTTCAATGAAATTAAACTATAGAGTCTACAAGAAAGCAGTCAGTGCGTATGCAGTTGCATTTTGGGTATTTGTCCCAAGGTTTTCTATCGTACAAGCGGTGCTATTTGGGTTTGATCTATAAACAGTCTTAGAGAATGACCAAGTCAGTTGGTAGGAATGTTATTTGGAAGGGGTGAGCTGTGTAGAACACGAGCGTTTCCAGCATAAGTCATCAGCATGTTAGTTACTTTTATAGAGAGGATGTTTTGAGTAAAATTTTGGCTGCTGAATGTTAAGGCTCTAAGTAGTAGGAAGAGATAGGGGAGAATTTCTAAATTTCTCCTCTGCGGATTTGAGTATTATCATGATTCATTCTACTATCTTTTATCTTTTGTTCATCTTATTTGCTTTTTCTATTCCGACAATTGATGTATTGGAAGTGGCTAATAATAGTGATAGATCATTGCCAGAGGAAATAGGTTGTTCCATGAGATTCGTAATAACCCTGTCTTCTCTGTCAAATCCTCCCTAATTTTCTCACAACTACTCAAAAATCCATAAGAGACTCATGTGTTTGTCAATTTTCATGGCTCTTCTGTCGATGCATACGGCAGCCAAAGCGTTACTCAAAATGTTTTCTCCCCTTTCCCATAACTATAACAGTAATGTATATACTAATGACTTGTACCAGAGATGCCCTGGTCCTCTATACACCTCACACTTTCCAGACCATTCCAGCCAACGGGCTAGGCCATTGTCTATCATATGACAGATAGAAAACACTCTCAATAGTCCGATAAATTGATTCTACAATAACAAGTCTCATTCTCATGTGATCATACACAAGCTAGTTCTTAATCACACAATTCTGCATTTCACATATAGTAGAAGCTGAGGAAAAAACCGTATCTTTTATAAACTGAACCAAAATAAACATTTGCGTTTCGCTAGTGCAAGAAAAAGTACTTACCATCAGAGCCACCGATGTGCTTTCCATTGATGAAAGCCTGAGGAACTGTACGCTTCCCAATAATTTCACCTAGGGCATCCTGAATGTTTTGCCCATCCTCTAGAAGAAGAAAATAAATACACTTGTGTCAGTTTCCAAGTCTACTTATTCCTATGATTAGCAAGCTGTAATTAAAACTAGTAATTGTATATGATTTGCAGAAATAATCCGTCTTATACAAATCATTTGAACAAGTATCGTTCTTATTGCACTTACATGATACATGATTATATATATATACATACCACATAACATGATTATAATATGACAACAGATTTTGAGACCCCTAACATGAACGAACGAGTATTGCTCAAATCAAGAAAACGGAACTTGATACTTGAAATCGAGTCAAATCAACAATCTGCGGAAAGCAGTTTATAGTTCAAAATAAAGGATGGAGAATGAGAACAAACCTCTGAGATCAAGTTCAACAACATATGGCACCTGGTTCAACTCTTTGAAAACGCGTTTAGCCCTCGCACAATATCTGTAAAAAAATTGCATAAATTTCTGATTAACCTTAATTCAATCGTTAAAAAAACATTTTCTACAAAAATTATATTTTGTATACAGAGAATTTTAGCGTCGGATCTAGAAATCATGAGCAAATTCTTAAACTTTATTTGAAATGAAATGAAATGAAATGTGATTCCTTAATCGAAAAGGAGAGATAGATACGGGCAATAAGATTTGGAGAAGATGAGGATCTTGTGGGAGGAGATTGTTTTCTTCACAAAATCAGATTCAGTTGTGGATGCGCAGCTCAAATAGGCGGAGATAAGTGTTACCATAGCTGCTGCTGCCAAGATCATCCATGATGATGATGATGATGATGATGATGATGATGCTCTCATTCTAATTGCCGCCATTGCACAACTTGATTTTCAGTTCTGTTATAACTCAATATATGAATATACTACTTCTCTAAATAAAACTCCCATACTTTCATCTTTTTGTGTATTGGACTTTTGTTTATATTGACTCATAATTAATATTAAGGAAAATCTTCATTTTATCCGATAAAACTATGAGGCTCTACTCTTTATGGCTGAGTTGAACTGGTAGAATTGGCCGAATGAAAAAAGAATTTTGTTGGCTGAACTGAATGAAACTGCAATTAACTACATTTTGCTGAAATTAAGTCAACAAGAACAGGGCCTAAGTCATAAAATACATGTGTAATTATGATTACTTTACTTTTATCACAATATTTTGTATGTGTGATTTGTTTTTTAAAAAAAAAAATTGAAACTACACGAATTGTTTGCTATCTTTGGAGGTATTAAGTTTACAAGAGATTGTGGTTTTTCATCTGTTGTGATTGAATTGGATGCCCTGAATGTGATCAAAACTCTCTCATCTAACGTTGTGCCTTAGTCCTTTTTAAGTTTCTTATACATGGATGTGCTTTTCGTTGTATCTTTCTTTTCATGTGTAATTTTAAGTTTGTGTATCAAGAAGGTAATAAAGTAGCTCATTGTAGCTAATTGCTTAAGAGACCTTCAATCCACTTTAATGTTTATGGATGATTGCCCTCACATAGCTTGGAACTTGCTAATGCTTTTAGCTTTGCTTAATGAATTTGCCTTTTCTCTAAAAAGAAAAAACAAAAAAAACGATGTTGGTTAGATCCATTTATTTTGTTGTTTACTATTACAAAGAAAAATAATCCTAGCATAGTATTATATTATGTTTATTTCAGATTATTAAATTCCAATATGTTAAAATAATAATTTATGATCCAATTATAATTTGATAGAATAATCACTGAATGAAATGGAACAAACCAAACCAAATTAAGTACTATGGTTTATTCTTTAATAATATGCACGTTTACTACTTCTAAATCCCATGAAATTGTCTAATCGTATGGAGTAACTTTATTCTAATAAAGGATATATTGCTGAAAATCAAGAGCAACTCAACTCAATCTTAACATCATAACTGACACAATTTTGGTATAAGTTAGGACTCAACGTCCGTGAATACATCCATTTCAAACACTGTGCCTTAGTTAGTAGTTGCTTACGGACGGTACATTTAAAAATCTAATGTCTGTAAGCTAGGCAAACTTCAAATATTGTATCCAAGTTGCCATACAGTTGATTCAAAAAAACAGAAGCTTTTGTAGCTTGTTTTCACGGTTTTGATAAAATGTGTTTTGAGCTCGATAGAAAATGAGTTGTCTATTTTTAATATTACATGATTGAAATCCAGATTAAAGAAAGACTTGTGTATTATGGCTTGTACACATGTTTTTTTATTCATAACCAAAGAGGTTTTTTTCTTACGGAAGATAAACTACTAATAATATCTAACCTTAACTCAAATTTATCAATACTACACTCAGAATTACACCATTGGAGCAGAGTAATAAGAAAGCTTATATAGGTGGAAAAGTTTCTAGTTAGTACAGATAAAATAAAATCTGCAATCATGTTTGTTATATCCAAAATTCAGTTCTTCATAATAGTTAATCTGCAAAATTAAGAAAACGGCAACACGTTCATAGAAAAGGTTAGTCAAGTTATTGATCTCTTAAAATGTTATTTTGTACTTGTTTTATTTGATTCTGTGGCTGAAGCTAACTTACTATTTCTCTTCATAAATAGTACAAGCAAAATTACAAGACATCTCTTGTATTCTCAATAGGCAAAAATGAAGTACCTCAGATTCATAATTTGGACTTAATTTGTTGGGGCAAATTGCTTCTAGGGAAGTGCTCTCCATCCAATATCGCGTCGGAAAAACCCACCGGGCCAATTGATTTCATCAACTGCCTGATAGGCTCTGTCCCTTGCTTCTTGAAGATCTTTTCCTTTGGCAGTAACACCGAGAACACGACCACCTGTAGCAATGAAATTGCCATCAGCATCCAAAGCTGTTCCAGCATGGAATACTTTAACTGTTGGAGCAACATTTTCGGCTTCTTCAATGTTTCTAATTATTGTGCCCTTCTCATATGAACCAGGGTAACCATTGCTTGCCATAACCACAACCATGGCGGACCCTTGGGACCAGTTTAATGACACCCCGCTTAACTGTCCTCTACAAGCTGCAAGAAGAACTTGTGCTAGGTCGGATTCTAACCGTACCATTAGTACCTGCACATTGAGACATACCAACAAATCAATCCCTCGTGAGTTTTCGTACAGATTAACAACAAAAAGTCCATGTATGCCATCAATTTTCATGATATAATGATAATTAACGGGTCTCAAATTCAATTTTGTCAGTAAATCTTGCACCCTTCACAGTGCTAATGAAATGAGGTCACCACTTCCCACTTGCAAGACAATTTTATACAAAGTATATTATTAGTAATTCGTAACTAACCTGACATTCGGGATCTCCAAACCGTACGTTGTACTCAATGAGCTTAGGCAAGCCTGACTTCTTCTCAATCATTAACCCAGCATATAAAACTCCAATAAATTTGCAACCTTCAGCTGCCATTCCTTTCACTGTAGGAAGAACTATAGTGTCCATAACTAGGGACTGAAGTTCACTTGTTAATACTGGTGCTGGAGAATATGCCCCCATCCCGCCAGTATTAGGCCCTGTATCACCATCACCGACTCGCTTATGGTCCTGAGCAGATTCCAACGGGATAGCAGTCTCTCCATCTACCAACGCAAAGAAAGAAGCTTCTTCTCCTTCCAAGTATTCCTCAACGATGACACGCCCACCCGCTGAACCAAAATCACCCTTCACGAGCATCGAGTCAACAGCTTCAAATGCATCATCCAATGTCATGGCTACAATGACTCCTTTTCCAGCAGCTAAGCCATCTGCTTTGATGACTATCGGAGCTCCTTGGTCCTGAATATATTGCTTTGCAGCCAATGGATCCGTAAATGTTTGGTACTGCAACAACAGGAACACAGTAAGTTAGGCTAGGCTCCTTAGAATTACTAGCTAATACATATATTTGGACTTGTAAATTTATCGACCAGAAAGAAAGGTAAAACAATATCCTGTTTTGCTGAATTTTATGATCAAGATAGAATTTAATACAAGCAATATGTACAACATATTCTAATCAAAATCAGGAGTGGATTAAAAAGAACCTTTGCAGTAGGAATTGAATTTTTGTCACACAAGCTCTTCATAAAGTTCTTTGATCCTTCCAAGGCGGCTGCTTCAGCTGATGGTCCGAAGGTGGGAATTCCTACCTTGACCAAATCATTTGCAAGGCCAGCAACCAGAGGAGCCTCAGGTCCAACAACTACAAGTCCTACCCCCCATTTGCGGCAAAAAGAGATCACAGCTGAGCTATTAGAGATGTCAAGGTCTGGAATACAAGTAGCATTCCCAGAGTTAGAAATTCCTGCATTTCCAGGAGCACAGAAGACAGCATCACAAGATGGGGATCTCTGCAAGGCATAGCAAAGTGCATGTTCTCGTCCCCCTCCACCAATAACTAACACCACCATCCTCTCTGGAAGACAAATAAAAATCAATACTTGACAAAACAAGAACAAGTGAATAACACCAAATATAAAAAAAAAAAATTGAGTTCTTACCAGAAGCATCGTTGCTATGAGTATCAATTGAAACCGACGGTTCTGAATTCTGAGCAAGACAGTTGAGCACAGAGTAGGAAACCGGTGTGGACCTCTTAATTGGAGGGAGGAAATCCCAAGGATTCTTCTTACCATAGGTGGAACTCAAGTTCGCCATAGAGAAGGAAGAAGACGATGAAGAACATTTGCCAAAGAAACAAGAATTACAGTTTGATAATGGGAAACCATTGTGTTCCAAGGCAGTGGTATGGAGTTTGAGAGAAGGTAGCAGGTTTAGAGTAACAGAAGACATGCTAGAATTTTGTAATAAAAACTTTTGTAGCCAACTTGCTATACATGATAATATGATATCACTGAATTCTTCAGCTAAATTTCCTATCCAACAAGACTTTTCAACGTCAACTTGAGCAAAAGTCCGTATACTTTGAATATGAAGCCGCAAAGCAAACCTTTCGGAACGAAATATTCAAATGGAAGTCAGTACAAAAATGAGATGGCCCATAGAAATAAAAATAAGTATACTCATTACAATAACAATTCAGGAATTTCCAGAACAGCATTAGAAATTAATTCCCAATAGATGACGCGTAATAGCTTCAAAGTGCTAATCAACATGCACTAACAAGATCTAGACTAAAACAAACATGTCCCTGTTTTGGAAAAAATAGAACACTATCGAAATTACCAAATGTCCCAACACAGAAAAATCCTGTGTTCGGAAGCTGATAAACCACAGTACAATATAGATGTGGTTGGGAGGAAAGTTCAAATCTTTGAGTCCACAATGCCCGGTTCTAACACAGTAAACGTTAAACCTAAGCGGAATTAAGCTAAACTAATTCATTAACCTAAATTTGCAAAAATACAAGTTCACCACTTCCATAATTGAGCATATTGACATCAAACAGAGGATAAAGATTCAATTTTTAATAAAAAGAAGGCGAAACAACAATTCGAGCAAAACAAAATAAAAAATTTCCATGAGAACAAGAAAACCCTAACCCTAACCAGTGAAAAAGCAATTATGAGAAGTGTGAAACATAACAGCAACTAAAAAAAGAGGAATTGAGCAGAAATTAGAAGCAAATGTCATGAAAATTAGGAAGTAATAGAAACAAAATAGCATTAATTAGAAGAAATTAGGGAGCTTACAGAGATTAGTGAGCCCTAATCTGATAATTTGGAAGCTCAAAGGGTCAAGCTCCAACACACTTTCCCTCTCTCTCGCACACTTGTTGGGGACGAAGCCCAGGTGGCGGCGGGGAGACGGCGGAACTGAGGCGGCGTTACAGCGGCGACGGTGATTATGAAAGATAACATATTGAAAAAGAAACCTACTGGATTCTAATTGGGCTGGAGAAACTGAAAATATGGGCTTTATATTGGGCTGAAGAAAGTATTAGGGTTAGAAGTATTACTGAATTGGAGGCCTTAGAGTATTTTATACATTATCTTTCTAATTATATAAAAAATTATTACTCTCTCTGGTTTTAAGCATGTGACGTCTTAGAAAATTGATTTATATTTTAATATATAACGTTTTTTTTTCAAGAATGTTTCTTTTATTTTTTTTTTAAATATTGAATATTTATTTTAATTCATGTGTTTGTTTAATATTTATTTTTTAATATATAACGATTTTTTTCTAAAAATGTTTCTTTTAGTTTTTTTTCTAAAAATGTTTTTTTTAATTTTTTTTCAAATATTGAATATTTATTTTAATTCATGTGTTTTTTTAATATTTCAATATGTTTATTAACCAACCATGATTTTTTTTAATTAACTAATGTAAATTTATTAGTTTGACGATGTTTTCTTAATATAAACGACATATATTAAAACACGGTGAAAACAATCATTTATGAAAGTATCACTTTTTATCAATTATTGAAATGGTTAATTTCAAATAAGTTTCTGTAGTTTCGTTTTTTTGTAAATAAAAGACTGTGTTTTACCTTTGAGCAGATAAAGAATCGTGGTTTGCTTTGTTTGCAGAACTAAGGAAATTGTCGATTTTGTTGACGTAAACGAGAACAATTTTTGCTCAAATATTTTTTCAAACCTTTGACCGGTTATGTAAAAACTAAGTTCAATAGTCAGAAAAAAAATTTAGACCAAAAATGTCTAAGTTCACGTCAACAAAATCGATTATTTCTTTAATTCTTCAAACAATGTAAATCACAGTATTTTATTTGCTCAAAAGCAAACTAAAGTCCTTTATTTACAAAAAAACGTGAAACTATAGAGCACTTATTTGAAGTTAACAGTTATCGAAACCCAAACTTCTTTTCAAAATATATTGTCTCCTAATAGAAGGTAAACTCTATCCTGAGTTAAATATGTAAAGTAATTTTCTCTTTTTATGAGAATAGATGGCGGCTAATTTCCGTAATTGCCTCTAATTGGTGTGGGGTAAACTAAATAATGAGTCAATTAATGTTCGTGTTGAAAACGTCGTCGTTACATATAATAGTCTACGCGCTTTTTCCTTCTTTTTCAATCTAATCAGCTGTTGTGGAGAGCCCGCCATCTCTTTTTGTTGCTCAACATCACATCTTCAGCACCATCACGCGGAGGATAGAAAGCTTTTGAAAAGACACATTCAATTCAACCTTCTTCTCCGATCTCCGGTCTATCGTTCTCTTCTCATTTCCGCGGTAGACTCTTTCATTTTCAAATCTCTAATTCATTTTCATTTTTCATTTCAAATTCTGAAAACAATACTCAGAATCTACCAAAATGTCATCAAGCACCATCCGCAAAGCGATTGGTGCTGTTAAAGATCAAACCAGCATTGGACTAGCTAAAGTAGCAGGCAACATAGCGCCTGAACTCGAAGTTCTAGTCGTTAAAGCGACTAGTCATGATGATGTTCCAGCTGATGAAAAATACTTGAGAGAGATCATAAATCTTACTTCTTATTCAAGGGGTTATGTTACTGCTTGTGTTGCTACTGTTTCTAGACGGTTAAGTAAAACTCGCGATTGGATCGTGGCTGTCAAGGCTTTGATGCTTGTTCATAGGCTTTTGCTTGAAGGACATCCTTCGTTTCAGGAAGAGATTGTTTATGCTACTAGGAGAGGGATGAGGGTTTTGAATATGGCTGGGTTTAGAGACGAGGCGCACTCGTATTCGTGGGATCATTCTGCTTTTGTGAGGTCTTATGCTTTGTTTCTTGATGAGAAAGTTGAGGTTGCTTTGAATGAGAGTAGTAATGAAAGGAATTTGAATGAGAGTGATGAGTTGAGAGGCGAAAGGGGGGATTTTGATTACGGGAGGAATAGTCGATCTAGGTCTTATGGTGATTTTAATGAAGATTTGTATGGGAGAGAACCGAAGAAAGAGGGTACGCCTATTAGACAAATGAAGCCAGAGAAGGTAATGGAGAAATTGGATCAGTGTTTGAGGCTGCTTGATAGAATTTTGGCTTGCAGGCCTGCCGGAAATGCGAAGACTAGTAGATTGGTGCTGGTTGCTCACTACATTATGGTTAAGGAGAGTTTCATGTTGTATGTTGATATGTGTGAGGCATTGGGCGTTTTGGCGGATCAATTTACTGAGATGGAGTATGCAGATTGTGTCAAAGGTTTTGATATGTATGTTAGTTCTGCTAAGACGATTGATCAGCTTGTTGGACTTTATGCTTGGTGTAAGGATCTTGGGATTGCTCGAGCGTCCGAGTTCCCCGATGTGCAGCGAATTACTGATCAATTATTAGGTACACTAGAGGGATTTTTGAAAGAAATGACAAACCAACCATCTTCCAAGATTCCTGAGAAAATTTTGGAAGAAAACGTTGTATTAGCAATAACGGAAGGGCCTGAACTCGATAGAAATGAAGTCAAGGATGCTCTTCCTCCAGCTGAAAACTATACCCCTCCACCTCCTCCGAAGCTACAGCCTAAGCCTAAGCCTAAACCGCAACCTCAACAAGTGACACAGGATTTGGTGGATTTGAAGGATGATGGAGTTTCAGCTGACGAACAGGGCAATAAATTCGCTTTGGCTTTATTCTCCGGATCATCAACTACAAATACGAATGGTACATGGGAAACGTTCCCATCAAACGGAGAGGCTGAAGTGACTTCAGCATGGCAAACACCGGCTGCTGAGAGTGGTAAAGAAAATTGGGAAGTGGCATTAGTGGAAACAACTAGTAATCTATCAAAACAGAAAGCTGCTATGGGAGGCGGGATGGATCCACTACTACTGAACGGAATGTATGATCAGGCAACAGTAAGGCAACATGTGAATACAACTCAATTAAGCGGAGGGAGTGCGAGTAGTGTGGCATTGCCTGGCTCCGGGAACACGGGGGCACCAGTGCTAGCATTGCCTGCACCTGATGGAACCGTCCAACCGGTCGGGAACCAGGACCCCTTTGCTGCATCTCTTGCAATCGCACCGCCTTCATATGTGCAAATGGCAGATATGGAAAGGAAGCAGCACTTGTTAGTTCAAGAACAACAGCTCTGGCAACAATATGGAAGCAATGGTATGCAAGGCCAATTGGGTTTGGCCAAGATCAGCAATTCTTCGGGTTACTATGGTCCTGCTCCCCAGCCAATCATGATGCCTTATGGGATGCAGCAAGTCGGGGGTATGGGGCAGCCAGGAGGTTACTATTATGCACCTTACTGAAGTTACTTGTTCCTTTTAAATGCATTTTCTTTCTATGCATATGTTAGCTGCCTATCATATTTATGAATGTTGATATTGTTTCTCATTGAAATGCCTTGAAATGCAGGGTGTGAGGACGTATAATGTAACGTCCGATGAGGGTTTGCTTGTGTATCGTGTTGCCATAACTTGTAATAATGAAAAAAAAAATCATGAAATTTTGTATTTTTTTTCTGGTCCTTTTTAGCTCACACTGTAAATGTAATTAATTAAGTTTGAGATTTCGAATGCTGACTAGTAGTGAATTTTTTTTAACATTCATACTGTGATATTACTGTATATGTTTGAATGAGTCAAAACTGAGCATGTTGACAATTCACTATTAGATTTATTTTTCTTTGACAAACATTTCTCTATTAGATATAGAGCAATACTTTTCAAGCTAAACCTTTGATTCATTCCAGCTTTGGATTTTTAGTTTTGACTTCGAATATTTTACTAGAACTTGTTGACCAGGCTTTGTATTATTCTCCTTGGAACAAACAAAATATGGATTCACTGTTTCCAGAAATAGTTACCGCATTAAGCAAGGTTTAATCCACTAGTTACTAAATAGATTTGAACATGGAATTATATAAATAATCAGTTTAGTCCATGATTAAGTCATGGGCACACATATGCAAAGAGAACTCCGACATGACAACATCATTACCACTTGAGCTAACTCCTAATTTTGATCGAACTATTATTCATTACCCACAAGAATTAGACATTCTTTACGTGAACAATGTCTTAAAATCCAGTTCGCGTCCAAGCTTGAAAAGCTTAAAGCCTTCAAGAGCCAAGCGAAATTTTGAAAGCTTGGTATTAGCCAATTTTGAGTTTTCTCCTCGTGACATAAGCAAAATTAGGCAAAAAGTTGTTTCTATACTCCATGAAGATGCAAATCATATGAAGTTGTTGGGATTTGTTCTTTCGTTAGCTTATACTTTAGTTTGTATGGTTCAAGCAAATAATTGTTGAAAAGAGTGGAAAGATTGGTTTGATACTTTTAGCAGACTTGAGGTCCCGTTTGGAACCTCCAATATTTCCAACAAATTATTTTGGTAATTGTATTAGATCATGCCCTATGTTGATAGATTTAGAAGCTATCCTAGGCAGTGGTGAATCGAGGGAAGAGAGTTCGAGTGTGCAACAACATCCCCAAACTATTTCAAGATAGAACCACGCCTCTTACCGATTCCAGTAGCAAGGGTCATTTTCCTAATTCTGCAAACAATGCAAACCACAATCCTTTATTTGCTCAAATGCGAACCACAATCCTTTATTTGCAAAAATGTGAAACCACATGACACTTATTTGAAATTAACCCTTACTTTTTTGCTAGAATGTGATTCCACTTATGTGGTTTCATTACTCAGAAGTCGTTCTTCGAATGTTCCTAGGGAAGTTCAGGTTGATTGGCTTATTTGTCGTTCTCAAATTGCGCAAATGACTTTTATGGTTTTCCACATTTATAGAGAAGGCAATGTTGCAGCAGATGCCGTTAGCAAAGTTTGGTATTACTGCTTTTAGTTTAACTTGGTGGGAGTCTTACCCCCACCCCCCAACATTTTGTAATAGACGACTATATTGGTGTGAATGTTTAATTCTTTTATTCCACATGTTCGAGCTTTTTATAATCAATATTAGATTTGATTCCTAACACATCTCCACGCCACAGGTAAATTGCACCACTGAAGTTCATCTAGAGTCGGCAAAGCATGATACAACGTTCCAACTTAGCATAAGAAAGCGATCCTTAGGCCATGTAATTTATAATTGAAATTTACTAAGCTAAAGGGCATTTTTTGAACTGAGTATTACTGAAATATTAAACTGAATTTTTCAAACTGAAATTGCTATAAGCATAAAGAAGACGAAGCTCACTCTCACTACATACATTGAAAAAGAAAACCAGTAATATTAGTCCTTCCAAATTTTGTTGTTTTTTTAATCTGATTAATCCGTTCTTAGTTGACCAAAACAAGTTGGGCAGCCGTTAGATCTATATTTATTTATTATTACAATCTCATTTTAGGAAATTTTAATATGCACCAAATCAAGTAGGACAGCCAGTCACATCACGTGTTAAATTAATTATCATGTTGTTAAGTCAAACTTCTAAAATAACCTTGATAAAGTCAAAACTTCGTGAAATTCAGAAAAGGAAAACTGGAAACCAATAAACCAAAAAAGACATTATATTTATGGGTGTAGAATGTATAAGAAACCAGAAGATACAGTAAATCAACAAGCAAAAAGGAGAATAAATTATGATTTTTGGATAATATAATTAATAGAAATCAGATTATTGATAAAAGTAAAACGATACATATAGGATTGCCAAATGTAAAATAAATTTCATGTAATTTCCTCAATAGGCTCAATGGGGACAAACATTATTATCCATATAGCATTTTGAGCTTCAAATACTCCCTACAAACACAACACTACTATTCATTTTTAAACATCAATCTTTCTGCTTTCTTGCATCAATTTCCAGACCTTAACCATTACTTGCTAATTCTATACTTTGATACTTTACAAGTTACAGCTATTTACCCCACTGTTGATACAAATTACAATTTTACTATAGTTCATCGGTATAGCACATGTAATTTGGCTACATTAACTGAAATTTCCACAAGCTTGCCCCCAAGATTCGAACATATGAAAACATTAGATACCATTGGTGGTTAGCAGAAATGCTCATCAACATGGATATCTTTGCACAGTATTGAACCGGGTCGATATCAATTACCGTAAAAATACCATAACATCTGGTTGCAGAGTTTCTGCAGAAACAATTGCTTCTCAATATTTGTGGAAGACTCGGCTTTAGGAATTGTAGGGCGCCTGGATGCATTAGCTATCAGTCCATATCAGCTTCATATGGTGGATGAAAACTTGTCACCCGCTGTTGAAAAGCAAGAATATAGCATTTTACAATGTCACTGATGGAAAGTACAGGCCGAATCAGGGTGTAGTCCTTTTTATGCAAGCCAGAATCCATCCCGGACGGAAATTCACCAGCAGCTGCATTTTCCCCTTTGCTACCTAATTGTCACAGAACTTGTATTAGCATAAGTTACAGATACTGAGAAGCAAAAGTCCCAAGTTTCATTTGCCTCAGTACACATGGACAAATTTCTATACCTCTAGGCACTGGGTACTTCGTATATCTTGAGAATTATGAGAGTTCAATGGAAGAATCTCTTGCGGCAACGAGCAGATCCAAGTTCTTCATACTCAGACTTAGTGACACACATGGCTTCAAAGTCAGGACTTGATGCCAAAAGTGACCCACCTCTCCATACACCTAGTATGGGACTGGACACCCATCATAAGACCACCAAATAAGAATCAGTGTCAAAGTTAAGAGGCAAATTAACACTTTAAAGAAGTGAGTTTACTCTTCTTGTGTAGTTATCTTCACTTGATGTTCACCTGGGACAAGAGGTCGGAGCTCCATTTCTCTGCAATTTTTATCCACTGGCATGATCTATTGTCCAAATAAAAATACGTGTGCATGGTATTTAAATAATACAATAAAGAGCATCAACGTACAGTCTCTCAGCAAATCGAGGAAATAATGTGGTCCCACCAGTTAATATAATGCTGCATAAGCATAACTTTTAATCATTCATCAATGGCTATAAGGACATCAATAACTATTTGCTTAATACCATGAAATATGTAAATCACCTCTGGTAGAGTACTGGGTGAAGCATAGGATGGCAGGAGTTGACAGCTCGAACAATACATTCTGCCAGTCCAGCTTGGTTCATACCTGTTAAAAGAATTGGCATAGTAAGTTCTTCAAGATTAATTCCAAAGTAACTAGAAAAACATCAATACAATATTGGTTCTCGAACTTCATCACATGGCATCTGCATACAAGCTCAGCATAGTTTCAATACCTGTTGCTCAATGAAACATGCATCCCAAATGAACAATTCTTAAGTCGTACGATAAACTTATTAAGTATTGCGCATGAGCGTCCATGAAGAAAATCAAACCCTGAATCTTTCCAGATGATACTGGAGCTAATACTTTATACAATGTAATGGCAAGAAATCATAGAGCGCGTGAATTCCTAGATTTAACCGAAAAAATGTTAGTGTCAAGAATATGGTACAAACCCAAATCTGAAGGATGAAAAATCATTTCTGGAACAAGGAATCTCTCATTTGTCAAGTCAAACTCCTGCAAAGATAACAAAACATGAAATCCCCGAAATTTAAGGATAAAAACAGTAGTTCCAGAAATAGTAGATTACATTTTTTGTCAAATCAACTCTTTTCCTCTCCTCAGGCTTCTCCGAAACTTCAGGTTGATCCATGCAAGACACACTGGTCATATTCTGATACCTCTTGGCCTCATCCGGGTCTTTAACAAAACCCTTTGTATAGTTAATGCCATCAGGAAGAACATACGTACAACGAAACAGATTGTCTTTCCCACGCTTTCTACAAAAGCTTCCTCAAATAGTTAACCCCTTGTTTAAAAACACTAACTTCACCGCGCGGAAACGACTAAAAAAACACAATTCAACTACTTCCTATGGAAAACAAGCTAATTTCAAGAAATTGTAAGTCATACCCTATAATTCTAACAAGTTGTTCATATCATTTCCATGGTAGTTTAGCAAGTAACCATTAATGAGAAACACCCCGAGCGAAAATGATACAAAAATCCAATACCTTGCAACCTGAAGATCGCGAGCCATGTTGAGAGAAACGAAGCAGAGTTTCTCTTTAACATCATCCATAAGAAAGCTCTCATCCATCAAATTAACAGACCGATACGAAACCAACTCTTTCAAGTAATTAGTCAAAGCTTTCCCACCCAAATCAATCCTCTTCACACCATAATTAACCGTGAAATTCTGAAACACCGGAGCAGCATGAGTAAAAGAGAACCCGCAATCCACAACCAAACTACATTGTGCTTTAGAAACCAATCCATACGGCCTCTTACTCGCCTCATACAGATGAACAAGCTTCGCGGAATCCGACACAAACATCGATCGAAACCCGAATTCCTCGAACACAAGTTCATCGGTTGCTCGCTGTATCGATGGGAGAGTGAAAGGGGGTTCCGTTAAGAGGAGGTTAAAATTGGAGGGGTTAATATGTAGAAGAGATTGAAAAAGATGGTTCCAGATGTCGCGCTGGAGATCAGGGTTTATGAGGTAGCCGCGGTCGATTGGGCGGCGGACGGAGGCGGAGGTTAGGTCTTCGGCGGGAGAGGCGGCGGTGATCGGAGAAGGGTGGAGGAATTTTTTGGAGGATAAAGGACGGTAGAGGCAATTAGGGATTACGATGAGGGGGTCACGTTCGCCGCCGTGGCCGGCTTTGATGGAGCCGCCGCCGTTATCGAGGACGACGACGTTTGACATGTCGGAGTTAGGGTTTAGGTGGGTTGGAGTGTTGAAGGAGGGTTTCATTTTTGGGGTTTAATAAGGGTTTAAGGGAAAAATAAAAGAAATAATTAGAAAAACAATTGTTATGATTTGAAAACAAAATCACCAACGGTTTGCATGGATGATCAACTCTTTTGAAGCTTCAACAATGTGGGTTGGTTCTGGAGTTTGGAGGTTAATTCCGAGATGTTAATGGAGGTGAAAGTTAGAAGATGTTGATGGAAGTAATTGAATTGAAAGTGAAGTTATTACAATGAAAGTTAAAAGTTAACTTTGTTTTGAAGTTAATGAAATTTGATATACATTTATTTGGGAGGAGGTTAGTTAAGGTAAACACAACAAACAGAATGTAAAATTTTCATTTAACTTGATGTGGAAGTATTTTTTGGAAAGCAAATGTAGTAAACGTTAACTTTCTTCAACCTTGAACCATTAGCTATTGTTTGAGAGAATGTTAATGGAAGTTAATGTAATCAATGGAACGTAAACTTTTCATTTAACATCGTTTGAGAGTTTGTTTAGAGAGTAAATGAAAGTTGAAAAGATTAGTATTTTACTTCTATAACCTCGAAACTTTAACCTCCAAATAAGAAGTTAATGGAAGTAACATGAATTTTTTTTAACTAATTTGCATGCATTTAATTTCATAAACTCTTAAATACGGCTAACATTTAACTTTCATTATCATTACTTTCCTTTTTGTTCCGTTACTCCAATTGACATCGTAACTTTTATTTTTGTTACTACCAGTAGATTGAAGTTGTTCTAAACAAATGCTATAGGTAAAGAAAAATGACGAGAACGTTGTGCCAAGAACAATTTAGGCCATGACGAAGACATGCAATCAAGAACTGGCTAAAAAAATAATAAATTTATAAACACTGCAAACGTAAAACTCTCCACTTGAATAAAGTATTGGATTAATGAGAAGGTGAAAAGCTAGATTGTTTTGCAATATATGGAATCTGTATGTACAATCATCTCATTAACTGTTTTATACAACAAATATATGAAGTTTTAGGGAGCATTTTGCAAGAGCATTTAGCGCTTCGCAAGAGTAAATCACAATTTTATTTCAATATGCTGCTAAATAGGTGTTTGGCTAAAAAAATTAAAACTGTAGCATATAGCGTTTCAGAAGAAAAAAATGAGCGTTTCACAAAAAGTTCCGAATTGAAGCTTTTCACGAAATGTTGGTTTGATTATTGTAGATTTTGATAAAATTACCCTTAATGTATAAAGGACAAACTTAATTCTATTCGAATCACGGTATATAAATATAAATTTTTATTTTTTCTGGGTTTGTATTGCCACTACTCAATACTCATCATGGATGAAATAAAAATTCTGACAGGTTTTTTAAATATTTAATTTCAACTTATGGGTTTGTATTTCCAATAATCAATACTAATAAATAAATGAAATTGTGTTGAATTGAATTTCAAATAGGTGAATTTGTTTTTAGAACAACTTCAATCTACGGGTAGTATAGCTGTACAAGGACGTTCTTATATTATAATTTTAAAAACTAAAAAAAATAGACCATTTTATAAAACACAAAGACTGAACAGAAAGAAGAGAGAATTAGCTAAACCCTAACGAATTTTGCATCATGTTGATGCCAGTTCTGCCGCATGATGTAATCTACGAGATTCTTGTTTGGCTGCCAGTAAAGTCTCTTCTTCGTTTTAGATGCGTTTGCAAATCATGGTATGAAATTATTGACTGCCGAGATTTTATATATTCTCATCTCCATACATCTTCCATCAATAAGCTACACCGCAAGCTGATTGTCCCTTGGCCTGTCCCGTGCTATGGATGCTGGCCCTATAACGGAAACCTTAAACTATTTCGTGCTCTCGATATAGACAATGGCTTCCAAGAAGAACTTCTACACAATTTTAAAATGTCTTATCGCATGCGGCTCATGCATACCGCTAACAGCAACGGTTTAGTTCTCTTTCATGAAGAGTATTTTATATTTTCTGTATGGAATCCATCAATCAGACGCTATAGAGTACTTCCATATCCCTCTGGAATGTTCCGCCAACCTTATGGACAAAATTACAGTTTTGGTTTCGGATATGATCCTACTATAGATGATTACAAGGATGTGTTAATCATTCCCGCAGAGCCATATAATGAGGTTTGGAATGTTTGGATTCTTGAATTGAAGTCGAGTTGTTGGAGAAGGATTCAGGATCTTTCTTGCATTGAATTTCATGATATTGGAAAAATTATTGATGGAAATTGTTTTACAGATGGTTGTTTGCATTTTTTATGCTTTGGAAATGACTGGAAACTATATACAATTGTGTCGTTTGATCTTGTTGAAGAGACGTTCACGTTCTCTACTGTATCTCATCCGACGTACCAAGGTCAAGAATATGCTCGACGTTTGCAGGCTTTTGAAGGGTGTCTCTCTATCTATTTTTACACGGTAAAGAATATTGATTTCTTTGTGAGGAAGAAGGAAGGAGATGAGTTTACTTGGACTAAATTATTTTCTCTTGCTAGAGAAGTATTGATGAATCTGAATGATTTGAGAACTCTTGGATATTCAAAAGAAAGAGATAAGATTCTTTTTATGACTGGTAGGCAAATGTATTCATACGATTTTAAAGAAGCACATCTTCAACCGATTGAAATCACAAAAAATGATGGTACTTCAGAATCTATCTTCTACACTGAAAGTCTTGTGTCCGTATATGAAAAAATGACAGTGGAAGAATTCGAAGAAGAAAAAAGCAGTATGCAGAAATTTGAGGAATGGAAAAGGAAAATAGCTGAATACGAAAAGGCAAACCAGAGAGGTTCTTCCAAGAAGTCGAAAAAGAAAAAGAAAAAAAGGCACAAGAAAAGGATTTATAACTAGAAAAGAATCATAGAAACTTTAATAAAGATTGTTTTTTGTGTTTTTTACAAGGTTCAAGTTTAGTATTGTATTTTCAATGTTTTTAAATTTATGTAGTTTTTTGTGTTTTTTTTTTTGGGATTTTGTAACTACAAGATTTTGTCACTATTCATATTCATTTATAAATTTACATGTTCATTACTATGTAGAGTTTATTGCCTGAACATATTTCTCATAACAGAAATTAAAACTTGCGTTGACGGATCTGAGATTCATTGATAGTAGGTGCTCCAATCAGAGAGGGAATTTCAGGTGCTTTTTGGTAATCTAAGGGTACTTAATTGATATTTTTGGTGCTTTTGCAGAAAAAATTTAAACTGCATACATATCATCTTCTGTAGAGTTTCCAGGTATTTTACAATATTAAATTTTTGAGTAGTACTGAAATCGACAGAATGGTAGAAGTAAGTCATGTGTAACACGAGAAGGTTTGTCCTCATCTTGTCACATGTGGCTGTGTTATTGCTGCATGTAATTGCTGCAAATGTTTCTCCCATTGAAATGAATAAGTTAATTTCATATTAGTGTCGCGTCTACAAATAAGTTAATGATCAATTTTATTGACATGGATGAATATATTTTTATCAAAAAAATCTAACCTTTCAACACTAGTTCTAAATCAGAACTGACCAGATTTTAATTGGCTATTTTTTAAATTTAATAAGTAGTGCATTTCGCATGGGCTCTTTAGAGTAGAAACAATTGTGAAAGTAAGGAACGACAACTGATTTTTCTTCATTTATTTTAATTTTAAACATATCATATGAAAGCAATATGCTCTAATGAATAAGGTAAATTAGTGCCAAATCACAAGTGCAAACTTCAGACAAAACTTGTATATAAACATATTATTTTCTTCTGTCGTTCTACTGAGATTACAACAACATTACAGCCTTAAACCAATTTCTCTACAACAAACAACACCTCCTAACAACGGTTATATCCTTTCCTGAGTTTTATCTACGTAATTACGTATTCTCTGTATGTTTATGGAGTTCACCCAATTGATCCAAATTTCTAATACCTAATACAACTATTCTTATATTTGCAAGTCAAAATTGAGCTCCAAAATTACAAGCTCAGTCTGAAAATGGCTGTGAGTCCATACAAAGATGCACCAGTTTTCTCTGATATTGTCCAAAACATTCGCCAACAGCAATAACATCCTCGTTTTCTGGGTTCAAACCCGGTAACATCCCACTATCATCATCTTTCTTTAGATTTCCTAAATCGGAAACAATTTGTTCATGGATTTCACGGCAAGCAAGTATGAACATGGCTGCTGTATCCGGCTGTTGTGCTTCCCGGAGAGCTGCAAGTGCATCTTGTAATGCTCCAGCAGCAACAAACAGAATCAGGGCCCTGCATAAGTACAGCCATTTTAAGTGGTGAGCAGATGAAAAGACTTAACTATTTGAAATGGAAACTAATTAACAAGGAAGTACCTCCAAAGATTGTGCTCGGAACGAAGAACATGGTTAGCCCACCGTTGCAACACCCTGCACAAATAAACACAAAAGAGATAACGGAGTTTAACAGGAAAATGCCCTGCCAATGATAAGTAGATCTAATGCAATAAAAGGAAACTTAAATTGATTCATTATTGAATTCCGCCAGTGGAATCAAATTTCAATGACAATCAAATTCCAATTATCAATGTAAGTAACAGAACTGTAAGTTTCAATAAGAGGAATTTGCCACTTCTTGACCAGAAAGCTATGGTTGTTTTTGTTCAATATGCACCCATCTCAAGGATGCAATTATTGCACAACTGCGTGAAGTAATTGTAATTTTGGGGAAGTAAACTAATTCCATACTACCATAGGCACCAAAGAATGACTGTAACAAATATGTTAAGAAAGCATGTTTTATTATTCATGCAGCAAATTCTAGCAAGACGGCTTTATTCAGTTTCGATGATGCAAACAAGAAACATGTAGATAGGCACATAAAATCTGAGATCTCACATGTAAAAGCGCCACAGTATGGAACTAGAATAAATTGATGACTTAGATGGACGGGTGCAAGATTTCAACAGTATCCACAGAGTTTGCAGTGGAACTTCCTCAGGTTGTTATGACAAAGAGAATTGTTACCTTGCATAATCAGATCCCCTCAAGTGTGTAGCAGCTAAAGTTGCAGCGTCTGTCCAGCATCCAGCATCTTGCAGCTGCACAAGTACATCTAATCATCAGAATTGAGGAAAATATAATTTAGCATGCTATGGCTATTATTTGACATTAGTTTCTACTTCATTCCATTAACTTATGTCTTTTTAATTTCTAAGTCTCAAAACTCCATCTAAATTGTAAATTGAAATGTCATTTTCTGTGAAGCACTTATTCTCTGATATACAACATTAAAGATCTTAAGTACCCTTAATAAAGAACAGAAAGTAGAACCTGAAGAAATGGGACAACAATGACTAGAAAAGCTAATTAAGCTTTTGGATCAAGAAGTGGTTATCATTTATGTTAGGGGTACATTCAGTGACTCCATTCACTTATACATTCAATAATTCCAGAATGTAATTTTAGCTTATGAAATGAAGAATTTACTCCATAAATATTAAGAAGTATGATATAAACCTAACCTGTGAACAAGCTTCTTGATACCTCCCAACAGCACAAAGAAGATGCGTACCAGACAGTGATCTGTCAGTCCTGACCATGTTAGCTGCAACAACCTTGATCACCATGACAAACAAGAATCAGAAGAAGCAAAACAAAGAAAATTGTTTTTGTTCTAACTACAAGTCTTTTGACGTTGAAGATAAACAGTTCCAAACTAATACTCACCTTAACTGCAAGCTCATGGAGAGATCTTGACACGGCAGAAGAAAGAGCAACTGCACGGAGAGCATTTGAATAGAAATAAGAGCTATCTGGAGAGATGGAAAGCAACAAACTCACAGCTGCTTCCAGATTCCCAACTGTCACAAGCCTGTTTATCAAGAAATTGTGATGTGACGATCCAAGTGAATCTAGAACTTTGAAACAGAAGTTTGTCGGCACAGGCTGATATACTTCGTATTGTTAATCCTGTTTTTTTCTTTTTTTAAATAGATTAGCAAAATAAATTGTGAAATTGAAGAGACCTGAAGACATTAACTTTATGAAAAGATCTCATCTCACACAATAATAACTTTGCATTCTCAATAGGATTAACAATACTAAGTATTACTATACATAAGACGGCATTATTAGCGTCAACTATGCATTAACATGTGATCCAAGTTTCAGAATCCGGTGTTCATTATTACTTGATCAAACCTAAATGATTATACAACAGCATTACATCTTCAGTTGTAGTTCACCAGAAAGTATCATAATAAGCTTCAGATAGAACACGTAAATGGATTCTTCTGAACAGAATGCACCTATTTTTGAGTGCTCACATAGCACTCAATTAGCATTAGATGATAAACAGTGCTAGAAGACAATAAAGCAGTACAGTACAAGGCTTACTCATGGACACGGTTTTGAATAGCCTCTTCCCCGTCCAATTTCTCATGCCAAGGAATTCGCTCACTTGCACTCGCCCATAACTCTTCTTGCCGGAAAGCCATTGGCTTGAGTTGGCCTCGACACTGCAAGACAGATAGCTCAGGTTACTATAGAGAATATGAAATATTAATAGAGCATGAACAATTATCTGAATAGTGTGTTGAAGCGGAAAATGGACAAAAGAAAGTGAATTGAAATCAATAGAGTTTAAGGAGATAGCAATTAGAAAACAAAGAGAAAAAAAAAATCGCTTACAAATGAATCTCTGTTCTCAGTGCCAGTAACTGATTTCTCCCTGGATGTAGTTCTGTCAAGCATAGCTGTACCATCAAGCCCTGGGATTGAAGCAGAGATGGAAATTTTCTGTGCTGACTTATTTACCAACTTATTCATCAAGTGTTCAAGAGCAGGAGGCAACTGCAACCAGAAAAGCGCTTCTGAGGTTTCACCAAAAATAGCAGCTGCAAAGGCAAACCTTACAGCACAACCTTTATTCACTATGGCAGCATATATTCTCGCTCTCTCATCGTCAATTATGCAGCCTTCAGGTGCGGGAATCAATCAGAAAAAGAAAACACTAAAAAATTTAATCAAATATCATCCAGACTTTATGTAAGACCGTAATCAAGAAATAAGATCACCTTCTTTTCGATATGGCTCCAAAACTTTAAGAAGCATTTCTGGCACTACTGCATCACCAATAGGAGGTAAATCAGACATGTAACTTCGCAGATCCACAGCAGGTGAAACAGTTCCAGGGATTGAATGAGGCCTCTTATCAATATTTGTACCACACGTGTTGAACCAAGAGGGCTTGACACCCAATTGCAAGATCATCCGCAACGCCTGTAGCAAAAGAACAGATGCATTTGTGTCGCCTTAGAATTTCCTTCTCTATGAAAAACTAAATCTGATCATTGAAAAATCAATAGTGTACTCGAAAACATTTTTGTATATTCACTCTCTGTAGAAAGACAAGATGAAACCCCAAGGCTAGCAAGTCGCAACAGAGTCCATATAATTAATGGCGTCTGAAGATGTTTCCAACCCTTCCAATCAAGGAAGGAAGGCTTAAGAGGTGGGCAGAGGTCAACCTGCTTATTTTTATCGTTCTACCTACTTCTGTTTTGTAGAAGACATATACACACATCCTTTAGATTTTGAGTCAGAAACTTCAAGTACAGAATTTCCGCAGAAGATGTAAAAAGAATCATAATGGTGGCACGTGAGTCAATTAGCACAGGGATGGCAGCATGCTGCACAAATGCAATGAATTTGGATAATAATAATAATAATAATAATAATAATAAAAATAGGTAAATTACCAGGGCATGTGGTGTAGGAAACAGTATGGGAGAGCAAATTGGCATAGGCCTGAATCTTTCTTTAAGAGCTCGGGACTGCAGCCCATAGCCACTTTTCTTGTCGTTTCTGCATGAATATGAAGGGAACATCTTGAATATTGAAGCATAAGCAAAAAACTAAAGAATTAGTCCATAAAAAATTAACACCAATAAATCAGAATCTCATGGTGGCCTAGTAATCCAATATTAGTGGTACAGAGATGGTGTAACCAACTTGTTCATCTCACCCTAAAAAGAAGGAAAAAAAATAATAATTCTAGCAAGTGCCAAAATCTGGCCACTTAACAACTTTCATATGTAACAAAATTGCAATGGACCACGCAGAAATTCACATATGAAACAATTGCCCATCTCCAGATATGGAACCCGTAATCTCAAGTTAGTCTACAGCTTATGCTCTCCTTAATAATGGAACAAAAAAGGGCCCAAATCTTCCATCCAGTCCATGCAAGGGAATATCTTGGTTTATTTAATTATCAGGTTGAATGTCAGTGTGTGTGTGTCTATATGCACACACACAGGGTCATTGAAGTTATTCGATACTGAACCCACAACCTCATGGAGATGTCCCAAATAAGTGTGGCTCAAATGGTATGTTACTGTATATAATTGCTTTGACCGAGTCTGACATTAATCATTGACAACTAATAGCATAAAAAGTAGTTTACGGACTTAGGTAAAGTGACACTTACATATTAACCTCAACAAGGCGGAAGCTGCTATCAGCTCCAGCAATGCATAATACCAAAGGGTCATTTATATTTGCTCGCAAAGGCAACCAATCAAGTTCCAATACAAGAATTCCAGGAAATTGAGGTTGCAAGAGGGAATTAGCTAATGGATCCTGGGAATCCTGCAATTTTGTAACATGTAATGTATTAGGATCAAAACCCACAGAAATATGCAAATGAAGCATAACAATGCCAAGTATATATGTGTGTGTGAGTGTGCATGTAGAGAGAGAGAGAGAGAGAGAGAGAGAGAGAGAGAGAGTTTCTTAGCAGATTATAACTATAAGACCATAGAATGCACGTCCATTTCGTAAATAGTATCAAAACCAAAGCTACAAACAAACAGCCATTGTCCATGCTTACAAGGTCAAATACAGAAAAGGTGTTGTCATAAAAAAGCACCGCAATGCGCCCTCGACTACGATCTCCAGCAACAACAGGAGAAAACTTGATTCTTCGGATCCCTTCTCTATGAGTGTTGAATGATGAAGAATGCCCAGTAGTCACATCCCACCAACGGATGTTTCCTGACCTGTCACCCATAACCTGAGAGATAGTAAGGTCATTGCCTCACATGATACTTCTACAAGAAACAACGAGATAATAAACATGGCCACTATATTGAAGTTTTCAAGACAACAGGGATACATACAACATGAGGCAGGCGGTAAGCCATAGCTGTAATCAAACCATCTGGAGAAACAAATGAAGAAGAAGGCCATTTTGGTCTGCAAAGAAGAAGAAAAATAAAAAGTTCCTAAATAAGACGAAATGTCAAAGATGCAGATTTTGAAAAAGTTAGCATTTTACATAGAGATGAAAAAAGTGATTTCACTGATATACAGACTAAATGACCTTTTTCCAATGGAAGACATGTGGCACTAGCTTAATAAATTCTTTTAGCATTTTTCACTCGGTATATGAGTAATGCATAATATTGTAATCACAATCAACAAAAACTTGATTGATATGCAATCTGGAACATTATTTTAAGGCATAAAAACAATATTCCACCAGAAGGGACGATTCGGAATTGACAATTTAGAATGGGCTTATTTTTAATTTTTTAAAACCTTAACACAAACACATAGCATCGGTGTAGACAAACGATAGCTTGCTCAAAAAAGATTGTTATTTTTTTTAAGTGGGTTATGAATTTTTAGACCAGTTAGAAGCTAGCTTACAGAAGACCATCACATTCAAAAAGCATACCTGAAATCCCTGATCCTCCTACCATGAACCTCAAAAACTCCAAGTGCACCATTTACAAGTGCAAAAGCAAAACTTTCTGCCATATCATCCTGAGATGCATCTGAACCTGCTGCTAATGCACATAAGAACTTTTGCTTATAACATAATGTGAACAAACACTATGAAAGCAGCAACAACTGATTCATCTCAAAAATTCAACAACTAAGTTACAAAAAAGCTCACTAGGTTCTGATGAAGCTGCAGCATTGTCGGATGCTACATCTGGTGATGTTGGCTGCTGATCTTTGGATGATGATGATACTTGCCTTGAAGCGGCTTGTGGAACTGGGCGTGGTACTGTTGGAAGAGTCCATTCCAATACCGTGAATGGAAGAGCTAATGATCTAAGCTACATTGAGATATAAAGCATAGTAATTATCAAAAACAAAAGGCAAGCAGTTCATATCACCAAATTATAGAAAAATATTACTGAGAATTTCAACCAAACTGTTAGGCCCAAAAAAGAGTTAAGGTCGGATCTGTTAATTTGGCAACACGAAATATCTATTTGTATTCCATCACATTTAATAGACTTTGGCATCCATAGTGAAAATAAACAGAAATGTTTGACAAAACATTCATGGTACATACCTAATTACAATCGGTAAAAAAACAATGAACTAAATATTGCAGGCTATAGAAAATAGCCCAATGAGTGGATCCTACTTGTTTTACAAACACTTTATGAGATAAGGACTCCTTGTATTGATATTTAAGATAATATATAGGGTAGGGCTCTTGTGAGAACACCTCCCTTATATGAGAATGTTTTTTTTTATGTGACAACCCTCTCATGTTCTACAGTATAGCAGCATATGTAATATATTTTATGCCACATGTTCTGATGATGAAGATCCGGTAAAAAAATGAATCAGGTCAAAATTCTAATTCATGTTCTGAATAATCGTTAATTATGTTCTAAACTATAGTAGAATATGTTGTATATTTTATCCCACATGTTCTAAAAAAAGTGTTCTCACATAGGGATGTGAAAACACTTTTTTTAACTTATTTAATTATTCGCAAATAGGGCATGCCTTCTTCAGAACAATTATCTAAATTTTAAGTTCAAAGCAAGTAAGACTATAAAGCAATGGGAAAATTATACAGCTTTCTTTCTGATAATTCTGGAACAGCCTACAAGCATTTTCACTAGCATAATACATTGAAAGCAAGAGAGTGAGTTCTTATTATTCCATCAACAACAGTCACTGAACCATCTGCACAAAAAAGCAGGTGCAATGTTCCATCCTATTTAATGGAACAAATCAATAATTTTTTTATTGAAATCTACTACTAAAGATGCATGCATATATGGTATGCCTTCCATCAAATTAATTCTTCACTGTTGTTTATGGCACCAAAAGTCAAGAAGTATATATTTAGCTTTGCATCCAGACGCTGACTTCAAAAGTTTCTCAGAGAAATAAGCAAAAAGTAAATTTTACTATGTTCTAGCTAAGAGGCCCTCAAGTTGGTATTAAGAACAAATTTGAACCATTAACTGTTGACAAATTTCAAGTATTTGTTATGGCAGCATCAACTTCAAAGGATAGCCATCATGTCCTATAAAAACTAAATGTGTCCAATCCTCAACAGCATTTAAAAGAAATATAGTATTCTATAAATTGTACAAGGTACAAAGAAACATCTAGAAACAGAAATAGAAAAGGTATCTGACAACACACCATAATGGGACTTTTAGTCATTGCCCAGACCTCCACAGGTGCATCACGGAACAAAATTAGAAGATACCTAAAAAATTTAAAGCGCTCGTTAGTGTTGATAATATGGAAAAAGAGCAGTGAAACAAAAAGTAGAAGAGTTAACAAGAATACAAGCCTAGCAAAGGGACAAGGACACAAAAAACCTGAAGCATAAACCAGAAATACAACCTCTGCAGTTATGCGCATGTGTATGAGACACAGAGAGAGAGAGAGAGAGAGAGAGAGAGAGAGAGAGAGAGAGATAGAGAGAGAGAGAGAGGAGGGGGTTGCAATACAACCTTCCAGATGATGAAGTCCTTAAAGCTCTAATGGGTGCGCGCTCTGGTTTCTGTAAAACTCGAAATGGTTTATTAAGGCCACTTCGAACACAGGTTACAACAAGTCTATTAATGTAACCTCCAGTCTTTTCATTCACCTGAACCAAACAAAGATATAGAGGGACAGCTCAAAAATGGAGGGAAGGGATAACGAAAAGCAACAAATTCCATTATATTTCTTCAGTTGGTGTCCATACCTGATTAAAAGAAAATGAAACAAGTCTAGAATTTCCAAGCCATCGCAAGCCCCTAACTGTACCATTATGAACTGAAAAGCTTGCTGCAACAGCATTGGCAGAAACATCAATTATGTCAACTGCTCCACTCTGAGTTCCCAAAGCAACAAGGGGAACGGCTACAGCAGGGTAATTTCCTCCACCTTCATGTTATATTATATCATTATTCATAAAGCCCCAGTTATGTAATAAAGAGTGATAATATTATTCCATGTATTTCAAATAATTAGAAGTTCAACTAAGTATCAGAATGAAACTAACGGGCCAAAGTAGCTGTCATAGAAGGGGAGGGTACAGCCAACATAGTTACAGTTGAAGAAAGAAGCTGAAGCTGCCCGACTAAGCTGATCTGCAAAGGTGACCTTTGAATATTAGTTAGTATGCATCATCCAAAGAAAATGGAGATTGTACAGGATAAAAAGAAGGCTATTCACTAAGATCGCTAACGAATCAGTGGATGGAGAACCATTAATATCTCTAAGGAAGTGACTGCTTATCGAAGATAATCAAAAGGCAAGAATATAAAGCCAATTAACTATCTCAGACAAAAAAATATATACTCCATGAAGAATAGAAACATTTAGAATTATGGCTGTCATTTCTTGACATAAGTTTTTTCCTCTTTAGTCCATCCAATAAAAATTTAACCCTTAAGATCACCAGGTAGAAAATGGAGCTATAGAATTAATACAATACAAATAAATGAACAGAGAAAAGAAAAAGAACATTTATAACATGAACCTTATATGATATGCCTGACTGTCTGGAAACAGAAGATGGACGACTTTTATTATTACTTGCATTGTCCTCTTGCTTCCCCGCTTCTGAAGCAATTCTATCAGAAGAAGCTATGCGTGGCATTTCAGGGACATTAGAAACCTCAACCACATCTGTAACACCCTTTTGAGTATCTCCACTCCCTTCAACAGTCAAGAGCCAGTTCCATATTTTTCCATCATCAGAAATTGATATTACATGTGTTTTGTACAGAAGCATAATATCATCACAGAAGTCGAAAGGGTTGTCAAAATCCAAATTAGTTAGAGGAGTTGTAGGTGCATCAGAGTATAACTTTGCAACATTTTGGAGAGTGGACTCTGATTGGGAGATGGTGACAGCTAAAACTAAAGGAGAAGGTACAGATGATCCAACTGACGGCATCAACTCATCCATTGAACACATTAAATGTATCTGTTCTCCTCTGTGATCATAAGCAGATAAGTACAGTCCTTTTGAGGCAAGGATTAAGGGATAGCAACACAATCATCATTAAAGCCAAACATTGCAGCAGCAACAAAATAAAATGAACATTATGACGGGTCAAACGTATCATAAGAGAAAAGTAATAAGACATCCGATGAAAGTCTAAAGCTTCTAATTCTGTAAGTAACAAGATATATAAGTAAAAACTACTCGAAACCTCTATTCTGCTTACTAATAAAAATTATTATAACCGTGCCCACCATTATCTATATGCATATATATCCAACAGAATCAAGAACGAAGCGATCTTTCTGGTAAACAAAGATACACATTTCAGTTATACAGTGAAAATACTGTCGGCTTTAAATAGTCATACTGAAAGGCACTGCATAGTTGTATTGAAAAAATGACTTAAAATAAGCACCAATACTGCCAGCTGAGATGACTGAAAGCATCAACATCTCATTTCCTTGAATGGAATTGGCACTAATTGTCCCCATCATGATCATATACGAGCCTCGAAAGAGGCATCTTCAATAGGGTCTCTCCATCAGAGTATTATTTTGCCTCCAAGTGGAATCTTACAACTTCTTGACTCAACAACCTCCCACAGGAGTAAGCTAATCTATCATTTTACTCTATATCTGTAAACTGAACTACAAACCTATGTTCTCCACAAAAGTAAAATGTTCCTCTATTGCAAACCTCCAAAAGCTCCTCAATCGAAATATATTGTTCCCTGTAATATCAGCTGGCATTCCAAGCCGAAAGACTATTTATGCGTGATTGAAAAAAAGAACACCCTTAAAAACCGAATAACCTTAACTCAAGTAGCTCAACTTATTTTCTTGAATTTCACTAATTCTCCTTAATCACATTGGTCGAGTCTGTTTATCAATTTCACTAATTCTCCAAGAAAATGCTGAAGAACAAATAAAGAATCCTCAAAACTAAACAAAACAACAATACAAAACACTAAAATTACAAATTGCAAAACCAGAACAGCAAAGATAGACTTACTCTTTCCGCCGCCAAATGCTGAGCTTCCCATCAAGATGAGCACAATACAGCAACTCGTTATTCGGATCCGGAAAAACATCAAGAAATTTACCACAACCTCTCGGTAACGCCGTGTTAAAAAGCGGAGTCGAGTACTGTAAATCAAAAACCACAAGCTCCCTAGGAAATGTCACATATATAATATGCCTCCACTGCTGCGCAAACGCCAACCTAACATTATACAACGGATACGCAGCCGATGCAGGCGCCGGAGGCGCAGATCCAACAACCGCATCCTTCTCTAACCTAACAAACTCACTACAATCCGTCGGTATATGAATCTCCTTAACTACAACTTCATCCTCCGTTTCCCCCAACACTTTAACCGACAACAGAAAACCTTTGAGCCCGATCACACAAAAATGGCGGGAATCAAACGGATTCCGACGTATACAAGACAAAACCTCCGGCGCCGCGTCGAATTTAAAAAAACAAACAGCAGGAGAACCAGTAGTATACAAAAAAAGAGAAGAAGGACCTGAAATCGAAGCGAGAATGCACGAATCGGTGCGGGAGAGGATCCAGCAGAGGTCCTGGATCCCACATTTTGGATTCGGATCATGATCGAGCCATAGGAGGACGGATTTGAGGCGGAAGTCAATGAGAGCGATACGGCCGTGACGATCAGCGACGGCGAGGAGGAGGTGAGAGGAGGAAGGCTCGGTGGCGAGGAGGTCGCGGCGGAGGGGAAGAGGAGTCCAGCGGACAGAGGTGACGAAGGGGGAGAGGGAGGAGGAGGTGGAGGAGGAGGAGGAAGGGGGAGGAGGAGGGAGAGGGACGGTGGAGATGAGCTGGAGAGTGCGGGAATCGACGACGGAGATAGAAGATCCGGAGGCGAAGGCGAGGAGGCCGGAGGGAGAAATGTCGATGGAGCCGAAATTGTTGCGGGATGGTGGTCCTGGGAGCATGCAGTCGTAGGACGTTGAATCGCTGCCGGAGGACTGTGTCCGCGGAAGAGACATTGGTGAATGATGACTGTTGTCTGATTCTTCCGATCTGTTATTTTTTTCTTTCTTTTTCTGTTTCTGTTTCTGTTTCTGTTGAAACGATTATGAAATGAAACGGAGAATTTATTTATGTTTTCAATTTTTAATTTTTCTTTCGTAATTATTCAGCTGAGCTGACGGCTGACTCTTGTCTTAATTTCTTTTTTTTGGAAGATGTCTTAATTTCTTTTTGAAATTATATATTTCGTCTTGAGTACAAATCGGAATAAAAAATAAAAAATAAACTTTTGTATTAATTTCATTTCAGAACCTATATATTTCTTCTTACAATGGTGGGTATAAATTGGAATAAAAAATGAAAAACAAATTTTTATTTTAATTTTTTGAAACTATATATTTTTTCTTACAATAGTGTGTATAAGTCGGAATAAAAAATAAAAAACAAATTCTTGTTTTAACTTTTTTTTGAAACTATATATTTCTTCTTACAATGGTGAGTACAAATCGAAATAAAAAATGAAAAGCAAACTCTTGTTTTAATTTCTTTTTTAAAACTATATATTTCTTCTTACAATGGTGAGTACAAATCGGAATAAAAAATGAAAAACAAAGTTAAAAATAAAAAAATATAAGAAATATTGTTGGGTTTGATATTAACAACCATCTTTCTTCTCATGATCACTGTTATTTTCCTAGTCAAGGTTCGCTATTCTAGTTGGTGGAAAGTCTTACATTTCACTAGGGAAAGGGCGAGGATCTTGTTTTTTCTTTTTGAGTTTTTTCCCCTTCTAGAGTCTCGTCTTTACGTCGGCCAATTGCCGCATGGCGCTTTTGACATAAGACTAATATGCGCGTTTTTCTGGAGCATGAATATCTTCGAAGACAATAAACACTCATGATAATAAACACTCCGAAATATCTTTCAATACAATAAACACTCTCGAGTGGTTGCTTTAGAGCAAGAATTCTCACACACTGTTATGGAGGATTTCTCGAGTGTCTCTGACTCTCTGCATAGTGTCAACGACCCAAGCAATTGTTTGACCAACTTAAGAATGTGGACGCCCCAGTCTTAAATGATCGCCTTGTTTTCCAGTTAGTCTCCGGTCTTATAGAGGCTTACAATGGAGTTGGTATCCTTCTCCAGCAAAGTAACCCCCTCCCACCCCATCGTTCTATCAAGTTTGCTCCATGCTTACTCTTAAGGATGAGGGTTTGGCAAAACGGGCGGCTATTGTTTCTCATTCGGCTCTCAATGTCAATAACTTTGTTGATTCAGGTGGATCTTCTATGTTTTCCCCCCTCCTCTTCTCAAAATCGAAACTCCTTCGGCCGTAAACGACCTATCGATAGAATTTGAATCGTAACCATGGTGGAAATTGCACCGGTGGTCAGGGTAGTGGACATGGTGTCTTTGACGTGGCAGCAAGGCTGGAATTTTGGTGCGCCATAATCTGCTCCCTTAGTATGCGCCATAATCTGCTCCCTTGCAGTATGCGCACTCTCCTTGGGTTGTCCCTTTTGCCCTTTTCCCTCATCACAATGGGCCAAACCCATAACTGGGCCCAATTCTCAACATAGGCAGCAAGCAGGACTCCTTAACCCACGTCCAACACAACAATTTGCGGGTTCTGTTGATCACATCCCCACTGACATCGAGCATGCTATGTATACGCTCAATCTGGCCCCTCCAAACATCCCCTAGATTATGGATACTGGTGCCACCTCACGTATGACCTCTCACAAAGGTACTCTTTCGTCTTATTTTAATTTCAGCAAAAATAATGGTACTATGATTGTTAATGGAAATAGGACACACGACCTTATCTCACCCACATCCACCCTTAGTACTTAAAAACTTTTTATATGCACCTCATATCATTAAAAACTTAGTATGTCCGCAAATTTACAAGTGATAACTCTGTGTCTGTCGAATTTGATCCATTTGGGTTTTCTCTGAAGGATTTTTAGACTGGGAGACATATAATGAGATGTGAGAGTCGGGATGAGCTTTATCCAGTGACGTCCATTCCCCATTCTAATCCGGAAAAGCAATCATATAGTTTTGCAATGTTAGCACCATCTTTATGGCATGATCGTTTGGGTCACTCAGGATAACATGTGTTTAATTTTTTGCGACAAAATAAATTTATTGGTTGTACTTCGGATCATCAAACTTTACTTTGTCGATCGTGTCCTCTAGGAAAGCATATTAAATTGCTTTTTGTTTCTTCAAATAATGCTACATCTTTGCCTTTTGATATTATCCATTGTGATTTGTTGACCTCTCTAGTTTTGAGCTCTATGGGGCATAAATATTATCTTGTGTTTTTGGATGATTATTCTAATTATTTGTGGACATTTTTTTTATCTAAAAATCACAAGTTTTATCCATTTGAGCTTTTATTAGCACACAATTTGAAAGGGACATTAAAACAATACAATGTGATAATAGGCATGAATTTGATAATAAATCTTTTTGGAATTTTTGTACTTCTCATGGGTTATCGTTTTGATTTTCGTGTTCGTATACCTCTTTTCAAAATGGTAAAGCCAAACGTGAAATTAGATCAATTAATAACATCATTCGTACTTTCCTTGCGCTTGCATGTGTACCCCCAACTTTTGGCACCATGCTTTACAAATGACAACATACCTTCAAAATATTCTTCGTAGTAAAGTCGTGAATTTTCAATCTCCTGCCCAAATCTTGTTCTACCGGGTTCCTTCATATCCTCATTTGCGTGTTTTTGGGTGTTTGTGTTGTCAATTTTTTCCTTCCACTACCATTCACAAACTTCAAGCTCGGTATACTACGTTTGTCTTTTTAGGTTATCCATCTAATCATCGTGGGTATAAGTGTTATGATTTGACATCTAAGAAAATAATAATATGTAGACATGTTATTTTTAATGAACAATAATTTCCCTTTTTGCAGTGTTCACCTTTCAATACTGTGTCTCACAATTTTTTAGATTCCGAATCTTCTCCTTATATTCACCATCACATGAAAAATGATACTCATGCCTAACCTGCCCCACCCACGCCATGCATAACCCAACTAGTCAGTCCACTCCCTTCCCATTTTACCCATCCGGCCCACCATCTCCTTACACCAGCTCACCCCTCCTCCCTAACAGATCCCCTAAGCCAGCTACACCATCCCATATGCCACCTAGCCCCACCACTTTATCTTCCCCACCCCGTAGCCCTCCAACATCACATACTCCTCCAGCCTTACCCCATTTTGCCCCCCGCCCAATTACTAGAAGTCTCAGTGGCATTTCTAAACCAAAGACCCATTTCAACCTAAACATCCAAGTTACTAAATCTCTTTTACCCCGTAACCATATATCTGTTCTTCGGGATGTGAATTGGAAATTAACCATGTTGGATGAATATGATGCTCTTATTAAAAATAAGAAGTGGGAACTAGTGTTTCGTTCGTCTAATGATGTAAATATTATTCGTTCTATGTGGCTCTTTTCTCATAAAGAGCAGTTTGATGGTTCTTTTAGGAGGCATAAAGCGTGTTTTGTAGGTGATGAAAAGACTTAACATGTTGGCATTGATTGTGGAGAGACCTTTAGTCCATTGGTCAAGCTCGCAACCATCCGTACTGTTCTCAGCTTGGCTATTTCTAAAAAGTGGGACATTCACCAGTTAGATGTTAAAAAATGCCTTTTCACATGGTGAGTTGAACAAAACCGTGTATATGCATCAACCGTTGGGTTTCCGAGATCCAAATAAATCGAATCATGTTTATCTTCTCAATAAGTCCTTATATGGCCTTAAGTAGGCACCACAAGCTTGGTACAAGAGGTTTGCAGATTTTCTTTCCACACTTGGGTTTACTTAGAGTAACTTTGATCATTCTTTGTTTATTTATCGACATGGTGCTGACATAGCTTATCTCCTTTTGTATGTAGATGATATTATTCTAACTGCTTCTTATGAGGTTATTTGTAAGACTTTTATCTCTCAATTGAGCACTGAATTTTCCATGAAAGACTTGGGTTCCTTGAGTTATTTCTTGGGCATTGCAGTTACTCATCATGTTGGCGGCATGTTTCTATCTCAATCTAAGTATGCATATGAGATGATTGATTGGGCCAGTATGTCCTCGTGCAAATCATCTCCTACTCCAGTTGATATTAAACCCAAGTTGAGTGGTAAGACGAGTCTTCTAATGTAAAATCCTACACACTATCGGGTCTTGTCGGGGCCCTTTAGTATCTTACTTTGGTCTTTTTGATGGGTTCAAATCCAGTCTTAGCATTTGTGGTCCTCCCGCTCCGACTGCGGGGGAGTGTTAGAATATATTGTTATTCTGAGGCAAGTTTGTTAGTCAATGATGTAAGTATGGTAGTCTGGTAGGTGAGGTTTAATTCCCTGATTATGTGCCTTGATTATGGTAATGTATATTTGAATATATGCCTAGTTAGGCTAGGAAATGAATCGACAAATTAATCTCTTTCACTTATATTAATTTAAGGTGTTCTATTAAACTGATATATTCGCACATTGAACTTGTAGAAAGTAATATACTTTGCATTTTCTCAACACCCACTCTTATTCTGCCACGTAGAGTGAAAAAGCTTATTTTGTCACTTAGACAAGTTCAGAGAGGTAGTAGAACACTCTAAAAGTTCAGAGAGCCAATATATTTTTTCTGCCAAGTTCAAAGAGTTTTTGATGTATTAAGCCGCCTTAATACATCAACCAACTCATCATGCTTAGCCTAAAAACTAAGGCTTAAATACATCAGAGAATCCCTGAACTTGGCTCAAAAAGTATATTGGCTATCTCAACTTATAAAGTGTTCTGTTAGCTCCTCAAACTTGCTTAAAGTGATTTATTTGCTACTTGAATTTGTTAAAAATGATCTATTTGCCTCCCAAACTTGTTTAAATTTAGTTGCTCTTTGAACTTGTATAATTCTTTTTTGTCGATCGAGTCGTTCTCCTCATTCCACTCGTCCAACGCTCTTCAAGAACTTTTCTCAAAATCTACTTTTGTTCGGCCATGTGAACTTAAGGAGCTAGTTAAACCACTTTAAGCAAGTTCAAGTAGTTAATGAGATGTTCCATAAGTTCAGGGAGCCAATACATTTTCTTTACCAAGTTGAAGTAGTTTTCGATGCAATAAGCCAAAAACTAATAAGCTTTTTAGACTTAAAAAATGTTTGGTTAGTTTTCCAAACTTATTTAAAATGCTCTAGTAATTCGTATCTACTTAAACTAACTTATTCGCCTTCTAAACTTATTTATAAACTTTATACTGATATATTAGTATAAACAAGTTTGAAACGTGTATAAATTAACTTAAAATAAATTTTAATGACTAATAAATAACTTTAAACAAGTTTAGTCCACAAAGGAGTGATGCCATAAATTGAAAGAGCCAAACTGATATTAGGTACAACTTGAGTAGCTAATGAGTTATTAAGCAAAAAGGCAAAAGCATCATCCAGTAGTATGCAGGCTGTAATAAATATTTGATAGGAACGAAGCGCAGCAAAACAACAAACGAATTGAAGTGACCCCCTTTCATTTATTACCATCTCTTCTCTGTACTAAATTCAATATATATAAAAAGAAACCAAACCCCAAAATCATATCTCCGGTGAAGAAGATTCTATCTCCGGCGAAGATGCCGAGACCCGGCCCCAGACCTTACGAGTGCGTCCGGCGTGCTTGGCACAGCGACAAACATCAGCCCCTCCGTGGTTCCATCATTCAACAAATCTTCAGGTTCTTCTTTTTCTGCATTTTCTTGATTTTCATTATGATGGTTCATGTTACCCGACCCCGAATCATTTCGAGACTAAGTCTTTTTCTATCTGTTTGATTAGGGTCTCGAATGAAGCTCACTCTGCTCCTACTAAGAAGAATAAGGAGTGGCAAGAGAAGCTTCCTATTGTTGTTTTAAAAGCTGAGGAAATTATGTACTCCAAAGCTAACTCTGAGGTATTTATGACCTTCTTTTTCTTCCATCTTTGTTTGTTTTCGAGGTTTTTTGTAATTGTTTTTGTTGGTTAGGCGGAGTATATGGACCCTGAAACACTGTGGGATCGTCTTAATGATGCGATTAACACCATTATTCGAAGGGATGAGAGTACCGAAAGTGGAGCACCTGATCTGTTGCCTCCTTGTATTGAAGGTACTTTGTCCTAGGTTGTTTCTGTTTTGAAGTAGTTAGTGAGTAATTAGGGTTTTGAGGTGTTAATTCATTTGTCTTTTCTGTTTTTGGTCAAAATGTTGTGTAGCTGCACTCAATCTAGGCTGTGTTCCGGTTAGAGCTTCAAGAAGCCAACGACATACTAATCCAAGGAGTTATCTCAGCCCGAGAGTACAAGAACCTGTGTCTGTGCCTGTAAGAGTAATGGAAAAGGCTAACGATGTACAATGTGCTCAGTCATCTCAATTTCAGTCTAATCCGAGGAGTTACCTCAGTCCGAGAGTACAAGAAACTGTGTCCGTGCCGCTTAGAGTAATGGAAAAGGCCAACGATGTACAATGTGCTCAGTCATCTCAATTTCAGTCCAGCAGTCAGTTGAACTTTGCAAGGACCAACATGACAGTAAATTCAGCGGTTCCAGTTTCTGAGTATAGCCGGCATTTGACTGAGGTTGGTAGAGTTGATTCTAGGTGCTATTACCCTTCACTGAGTGAGAATATTCCTCCTGGCTGTAGTACGGTGTTGACAAAGGAAACTAACAAGGAACCACAGTTGGGTTCAAGCTATCCCTTGTATTATGGAAAGGACTATCACATCAAACGGCCCCATTTTGTTAACCATGTTCCAGAGAAGAGCTGCAACAATATATTAGTTGGTAAACCTATCAGCAAATCGGTTGCAGAGGCTACTAAAATGGGTGTAAAGCAGAACTTTTTCTTGTGTCCTGGTTCTGAAACTGCTGTGAGATTCTCACACGCAGAATTTGTGAATACTCAAGAGAAGCCACCTCGGACACAATACGACTTGTCATTAAGGTTGGGTCCATCCACTGATCCCTGTATGAGCATGGGAAGAAGTTCGGCTCAAGAGATGGAAGATCTTGCTTCAAGTAGCTCACAAGATAAGGGAAAATATACTCATGTGTCTCAACAAAGAAATACACAGTTGTTTCTTTCTCCTAGTAGGAGTACAAATGATCCATTTTATTCCTGTCCAACTAAGTTTTTTTATGAGGGTGAAGGTCATAATTTGGACGGAACTATCAGAAAGCGTAAGGAACCCTTCAGTGACAATGCGGAAGATGGGCAATTTCGCTGGCAACCTGAAATTCCTTCTAACCAGTTTATTGGTCGAATACAAAGACGAGGTTTGTAGACAATGTTTTTATGTTGTAGTGTATATGCATCAAGTTAGAGATGCCTTAAATTATTCCAAGCAATCAATTTTCAACCTCATTTTAATATTTAGTCCTGTTCAAAAAGATATACATGCTAACAGTGAGATCGCAAGTTGAAACTTAGCAAAAAGATGAACTGAAAATGGAATCACGAGTTTGTATCATATGCTAATAGTTGGTGGTAGAATACACTGACACTCGAGAAACCAGACTCCCTCATATCTCAATATTGTACGCTTCTCTCTCTAGCACTGGGAAATCATATGCCAAACTACTTGTGGAATTGTTATCTTGAAATTGATCAATACATTACGTTTGCCTAAAACTTAATGTAGCTTGGCTGTAGGCCATTATGCTTCATCTCTTCACATTTATTTTTGGAAGATAGAAGCAAGGAGAAGGAGGTATCACTTCTTCACAGAGCTCATGCCAACTAATGTTCACTAAAGAAAGTGCTGCTCTCCCTTGTTCACCTCTGGCAACTAGTCTGCTGGTAATATCTAGTTCTGAGTTAATTTGAACATTCTGTTTTATCCGTTTCTACATACATGCTTTGCTAGGTAGCTAGGGTATCGCCTTGTATGAAGATTAATCTCAATTAAGAAAATAGCCTAGGATAGAGACAAGTTGTAGTGAGAATGTCGGATTGTGTTAAAATCATATATTCTGGTATACGTTTCATTGTTCAACATTTCTATACAGGTTCAACCTCAGGATTTAAGGATCCATTTGAAGTCCTAAATTTTTTGAGGTTCTGAATGCATGTTGTAAAGGGAAACCTGCTTGTAAATGGGGTCCAAAAATCTTTAGGTGCTGAAAGATTTTAAAAATTGTGTTGGGTTGATTATCAAAAAATAAAATAAAATTATGTTGGGTTGGGAGGGCTTCAGAAAATCTAGTATGATATCCTATTGGTTGTTTCAAAAGTAAATGGGGGTCCAAAGATTTTGAGTTGGTGAAAGATTTTGAAAATTGCATTGGGTTGGGAGGGGTTCAAAAATTTAGGATGATATCCTTTTGGTTGTTTCAAAAGTAATGGGGGGACTGCGAGCAGCTAGCAAAAGCTTCGATCTTGTCTTGTTTGGGTTAGTTTGGAGCTTCTCTTTTGATTCTCGCTTAGGGCATTCCAAATTGATGTGTCGAATGAAAATGTGCTGCTGTCCACTCGTTATAGCATAACCTTTCTGCATTATCTGTAGTCTTGACAACGATTGTAGGTTTTAAAGCATCCATTTATGTTCACCTCATTATTGGTTAGCAAAGTATCGAGTTTGATCCTTAGTGTAATCGATAGCCTTGAATAGGGAAGAGGATCATGTAAATTGTGCATAATCGAGTTTGAATCGCATTTACTGAATGCACGTTGAGAGTGACATGTGAGACTGTGAGTTGGGAATAAATGATGGAGGTTTAGAGGCAGCATGTTAGGAGTGACAGACACCAAGGCAGAGTTTGGGGGGACAAGCACAAAAGTTGAATGTGGGAAATAGATGCAAATTGTGATAAAAGTCAGTGTCATATGTCCTACATTGTGTTATATGCAATTATTATGCTATCTGAATATGGTAATGGATAAATGGTGGTGTGGCAAAGCAAAAGGTCAGTTTAGTGAAACAACTGTGGACTGCAATTTCAAGATGTAGTGCTTTTAGAAAACAGTATCTTTTTTTGAAATTGCAGTTCCAATCCGAGACCATTCTTTTTAATGCTGCCCTTGAGATTTCATACAAAATAAAAGATTTTGCTATGTTCATGTCTAGTCATAAATTTTCTTGTAACTCCATTATCACTTTAAACTAGACTTGATCTTGACCCTCGACCTTCATCACTATATTCAGTGATGGATTACAGGGAATGCATATGGGGTCTATGGTGATTTATGGGTGCTGGGTACTGAATAGTTTTTTTTTTGATATATTTACATAAGAAATCTATCGTCATGTACACAATTTTTTTTCAGCGTCTTTGAGGAGCTTTATTTTAAGCTCTTGGTCGAAAACACCTCCCATTGAGATTGTGCCATGTGCAATTTGTGCAAAATGGCAAGATTCAAATGGGGTGTGTTGCAAACACCAGAAGCTTGTAGTAAAGATCCGTTTTTTAGTGACATTAAGCCCGACCTAGCACCCCAATCCGTCCGCGAAGCATAAATACCTATCACTCTAAAAAAAGAGTATAACTATCTATCAAGTTGGAATGAACTCAAAAAGATGGAACAGACCAAACAGTGCATTATATCATTTATAATTTAGATCTGTTTTCTTGAATTTGACAGTACAGTAGCAAATCAATGATTAACCAATCTATTTATTTTTTTTCTAAGTGTAATCAATCTAATTAAAAAATAACTTTACATAATACAAAACGAATGAAAATGATTAACCACATGTGTTGCAATTAATCACAACTATAAATGGAGCAATTAAAGATGAGTAAACAAGAGGATGGCTATGGATGAGAGAAACGTAGCTGCGAAGGAGGCAACTTGGAGAGTCGGAGCAGCAGAAGGTGGTGGCGGAGGAGCAATCCCGTTTCCTACTTTGACGGCCAGCTTCATACCTTGTTCGCAGTGTGACCCAACTGAACATACAAAGTAACTAGTTCCGTTTTGAGGAAGTCTAACAGTAACTCCGCTAGTTGCCAATATTATTCCATTTTTTGTGCAGTTTTCATATTCCTCTTCATTGGATAATATTGTTGCTGTATGTGTTCCTGTCCAGTTGAACACTGCACTCAGAATAACTCCAATTAGTCCTATCATTTTAACCATTATAAACTTCCATATTGATTCACAAAATTATAAGTTATGAAAAGCAAGGAAAGGAAAGAAAGCTAACACAAAGAATCTCCAATCTCAAAAGTGTGGTTAGCAGCCCAACTCTGATAATAATCCATTGAATTATTTGGAGGAATTGTCCATCCCAAACTGTCTCCAACTGTAAATGTTGTAGCCCCATCTGCTACCGGTCCGTCTAATATTACTGCTAATGCTAATAAACCGATCATCGAGATCATCAGACGGCTGCCCATTTTCTTCTTCTTTTAACTAGTTCTTCTAATTTGATCCAAAAATGAAATATTGTTGTGATATAAGAATGGATAAATTGGTATTGTATATATAGTACTAAAACATTATGAGAATAACATTGACATTTTCAATTTAATGCATATAGCTGTACGAGTTTGACCTTCAATTCTTTGTAGAAGTTTCTTTCTGTATAGTAATACTATATGACTAATCTCCTTTGACAATGTAAAAAAAAATTAATGATTTACTCTCCATATTCTTAGCTATCTTATTTAATTTGGTTTACTTATAACAATTGATCTCGGATTTCATTTACTGATTACGTACCGTGTGAAAATTGATCTTTATATATACAAAATTACCATTCAACAGCAATATATAATTGACCTGACTTTATGCCTAGGGATAGAATCCAATATGTTTTAGGAACTCATTACCTAATCTACTTTTATTTGCAGGAATTATTTTTAAAGAAACAACCTTTATTCAAACAATTTGACTAAGAGAAGATCAATAAGAAACAAGGGTGGACATGCCGACTCTCCACGAACTGACACGAACTAACAACTCTTACTGGGCAGCTGAGTTCACTGGCCGTTTGACAAAAGAGACTGAAGCTGAATCTAACTGTTGTAATAAGGACGAACATTTCGCAATAACATCAAAAAAATATGACAAATGAGAAGACGATTGCTGAATATCTTGGACAACTGTAAGACAGTCGAATCAAGCACTAATTTTTTTGAGATTTACCGCTTTAATCTAGGATAAAAGCTTCCTTAATCGCAATAGCTTGATCAGCAAGCACAAGCTTGATCTTGATCATTTGTAATTTGTACTGTGCTGTAACTCTATTATGATGAGCATCATTTTAAAAACTAGAGTTGATCTTGACTTGACCCTCAAGGTTCACATTACTTGCTCAAATGTAATGCAGTATAATTATGCAGTCATGGATCACTGGCAGGGAATACATACAGAGTCTATGATGAGTCATGGGTATTAAATTGTTATTTTTGCATCAAATTTTTAAGTCATGTATGCAATTTTCATAGAGTTTTCGGTGCTTTTTAGTGATATTACGCCTGACTTGGCTCCCCTAATCCGTCCATTGAGTATAAATATCTATCAGTTGGGACAAATAATTTGTATATGTAAAGAGTCAAAAAGGCTAAAGTCAGCTAATTAAAAGAATTGGTCCAAACTGATAAAAAAAGAAAAAGAGATTTGGTTGAAAACAACAGAAATTGACAATAATATCATAAAGGGTCAATAATGTAATAATCCATTGCAAAAACTCATTGTTTGGTCCTTGTATTTTTAAAAATCCACTACTTAGTCCCTCCGTTAACACTCTAGTCCTTGTCGTGATATTAAAATACAAATTTCTTTAGTCAACGCAAGTTTCGGTCAAAATCCACATATTAACACATATTAGTGCCTGAAATACCCTTACCAATTTTTATTAATGACAAATTTAGCACTTGAATTGGTGTATCTTTAGGTACTAATATATGTTAACGGAGACAAAACTCAGAGGATTTTAGGTATTAATATGTGTTAATATGTTGATTTTGACCGAAACATGCGTTGACTAACGGAATTTGTATTTTAATATCACGACAGGAGTAAAGTGTCAACGAAGACAAAACTCAAAGACTAAGTAGTGAGTTTTTAAAAATACAGGGACCAAACAGTGAGTTTCTGCAAATTATAGGAACTATTAAATTATTTCCCCTATAAGCAGTTTCCAAATTAACAGAACCAGAAAAACAACAAAATAATAAAAATATGCACAATAAATGTAAATATATAGCAGAATATGAAGTTCAACAAACACAAATAAAATCGTGTAAAAAAGCAATGGATTGACGATTAGTTTCATTGTGATGAAACTTTACCATTATAAATTTTTTTTAACGAATATAACAAATTGACTGAACTAAAAAAAGATGGATTCAATTATATCAGTTATAAACTATTTAAAAGTAGAAAATGGAATACAATCAGTAAAAACTTAACATGATTATCTTTATTATAGTTACATCAATCTAATACAACAACTTCACATAATTATTAATTCAAAAGGAATAAGAATAAGAATGATGAACAACATATATTGCAATCACAAGAATTGATATGGAGCAATTAAGCATGAGTGAAGAAGAGGATGGCTATGGAGGAGATAAGAGTAGCTGCCAAGGAAGCAATGTGGAGAGATGGAGCAGCAGAAGGCGGTGGTGGTGGAGGAATCCCGTTTCCGACTTTGACTGCCACCTTCATGCCTTGTTCGCAGTGTGTCCCGACAGAACATACGAAGTAACGAGTTCCATTTTCAGAAAGTAGAGCACTAACTTCACTAGTTGCCAATATTATCCCCATTTTTGTGCAGTTTGCATATTCCTCTTCATTGGATACTTCTGTTGCCGTATGTGTTCCTGTCCAGTTGAACACTGCACATCAAAATAACCATTATAAACTTCCATTTTTCATAACAATTCACCTCAAAATTCAAAGACTTTTGTCAAATATTACCTTTCAATTCGTTTTAGAAAGGTCTTTCATACAAACCATGGAATGTTTTAATCATACAGAGAGGATTTCTACTATAATCATGGACACTCAGAAAACTAATGAAAAGAGATAGCACATAAGTTTATGAGAGAAGGTCTGTATTACGAAATAATTATATACAATTATACTATCAGTTAATTCGGGCGTATACTAGAATTTCTCTTATATGGCTAAACATTTTGCTGTTTTAAACGGTTATACGACTGAAGTCCTATTTATTGTTATGCTGGCTTCAAAAAATATTTCCATTCCAAAGATGAGTACTGAACCTTCGTATCATGTGGTTAAGAAAGGAGAAACCATCGCCGCACTAGAAATCCCGTGGTTGATAAGTTATATATCATATTAATTTCACTAATGTCACAAACTATTATGTTTCTTGGGCCATATTTTTTTACTGAAAAAAACTGAACTAAATTATTCAAAGATACATAATGAATTATGCTGAATTTACTAAACTGAACCGACTCAACTTTACTAAATTTAAGTAAAAAAGATAGGGGCATTAGACTATCATGCAACTTGGATCAAGCTATATGTTAATATATTGAAATAGAGAAAGTTATTTTCTGGAATAAAAAACAAGGAAAGGAAAGAAAACTAACACAAAGAGTCTCCAATCAGAAAAGTGTGGTTTGCAGCCCAGTTCTGATAATAATCCATTGAATTATTTGGAGGAACTGTCCATCCCAAACTGTCTCCAACTGTAAAGGTAGTTGCCCCATTTGCAACTGATCCCTCTAATATTAATATTAATGTTAATGCTAATGCACTGATCATCAATCCAATCAAACGGTCACCCATTTTCTGTTTCTTTTTATTTCTTCTTCTAAAATTCTACTAACTAATACATCTCCTTGTCATAAGAATGGATAAATATATATAGTACTGTGACATTATGACAAGAATAAACAATGACATTTTCAGATTAATGCAATGTCGAAATTATCTTGGACACGACAAAGTCCCTTTACACTTTTAGCTGTACGAGATTGACTTCAATTCTTCATACAAGTTCATCTTTTTTGTAGCATGAGATGACTAATCCCTTTGAAAATGTAAAAGGATTTATGTATTCTCTTCGAGATTTAGCTTATTTTATGAGAGATTATAAAGCACTTTCGTAGTACAGTATTTTAGGCATGGATCTAAGAGATTCAACAGGTGCTTGGGCACTCTCTAGTCGTTGAAATATGTTGAAAAATCTATGACAATTATGCCGAAACTTTAAATTATATGCAAAAGTATAGAACCAAATATAACTTTAGTATCAAAAGCACCCGCTGCAAGTAGTTCATGGATCCGTCACTGCAGTACTCCCTTAATTATGAATAAAGTTTCATATATTTTATTATATCTTAAATAGTCCCGTAATTTTTATATTATCAAAAAGTACTGTACTTCAAAAATGGTCTTGATTATTTTTCTTATATTATTTGGTTTATTTAAAAAATTTGATGTTATCTGAAAGAAAAAATAAAAAATAAAACAATTGATCTTGGCTTTCATTTTATTTATTACGTACCGTGTGAAATTTGAGCTTTACATATTCAAAAATTACCAAGCAAAAATATAATTGACTTGGCTTTATGTGTACACGGGATAAAAGATCCAGTAGCTTTTGAACAAGTCGATTAGCAGTTTATTTTATTGATAAGAATCATTCCTTAGATTTCTTTTCTTTTTAAAACATCAGTCACTTTTTTCCGAATACCAGGTGCTGGAAATAAATTTGTTTTCCCTTGTTTTTCATATCCAAATATTAATTTTAGGGTTAAATAAAAAAACACCATGCAATTTGAATAATTCACAATAGATCTATATGTGTTTTTGAGTATGAAACATGATTCTAATCAAGGCCACATCCCACCATTAATTTATTCCAATTTTTTTTGGTAAATTACATCACTGATACCCAAACTATATACACTCTTTCTCAAACTGGTACTTAAACAAAAAAATTTTCATCCAAATACTTAAACTAACGGCGACTCTCCATTAAGATCCAAATGACCGATTAGTGAAGAGTCAACGGTCGTTTGACCTAATTTGGCTAATTCAAACTTAATATAAAAAATTCTCTTGACATGAATGTCCATTTTAACCATTTTTAACTTTTCTCACCAAATTTTCTCATTCTCTCGCCTACTCTGTAACAAAACTTTTTTCTCTCTCTTTTCTTTCTCTTTCTTCTCCATCTTTCTTTTTCTTTTTTAGTTTCTTCTTCTTCTTCTTCTACTTCTTCTTCTCTCTTTTATTTCTATTTTTTTTAAAGACAACAGAACCAGCGAAATCTGAAATTCCAAAAACCGACCGTCGGTGTCTAGAATTTTCAGAAAACGGCGGCCGGTTTCTGGAAAATCCAGATTCCGACGACCTTCGGTGCCGATTTCTGGAAGTTCCAAAAACTGGTTGGAAGTTGCCGGTTTTTGGAACTTCCAAAAACCATCCGCAGGTTTCTGGAAATTCCAGATCCCGGCGACCTGGAAACTCCAGAAACCTTCGTTGGCCGGTTTCTGGAACTTCCAAATCCAGGCGAGGTCTCCGCCGATTTCTGGAAGTTACCGGTTTCCGGTGGCCAGTTTCTGGAGGATACTTTGTTGAAAGAAATGAAGGGAGGAGAAAGAAAGAGAGGAGAGAGGAGAGAGAAAGAAAAAAAATGTGACACGTGTCAAAATTTAAATGGTGGGAATTAAACAGAAATAATGAAAAGAGAAAGGAAATGAGGAGTTCTTCTTTGGGGCTCCTGGTGTTTTATGAGATATGGAACCCCCCGTACAATTATTGTCATGTATACATGGTCCCTACAAAATTATAAAAAATTATAGAGACCATGTACATATAGCAATAATTCTATGAAGGGAGTTCCATTTCCCATAAAACACCGAGAGTTTCCCAAAATTTTTCGGAAATGAGAGAGTGTAAAAGAAAAGGAATATTACGAGATATAATTATGTTTTCATATGGGTTGGTCAATCTGGTAAAAAAAAACATTGGATTAACTTGCTGGTGATCGGTTCTTTGGACTTTAATGGGAAGTCACCGTTAATTTAGGTATTTGAATAAGAAAAAAATCTATTTAAGTACCAGTTTAAAAAAGATGATATAGTTTGGGTACCAATGGTGTAGTTTACCCCACTTTTTCTACACTAATTTTCTTTTACTACTCTATCTTTTACAGTGATGAAATTTCCTCAATCATATACCTCATTTATAACTCTTACAAAAAATATTTCATTTAACAATTAATATTTGATTATTAATAAACCACAATCCTTATATTTATTTAAAATAATTGAAATGACATGAATTTTTTTTTCAAAAGTTTACTCTTAATTAAACACCACATGAGATTTTTTTTATCCCCGATAGTCAGCTCTATGTATCCAATTATTATGCTTCAACAACAGTAAGTTTACTCAAGATATCATTATTCTAATTAATTTTCTCCACAATCATTAATATAACTATCATTGAGTAGCCATTGCTAAAACAACATTACACATCAAGATTCATAACACCAATGTAGAAAACTAGTCAATGCGCCCAATAACTACCATACTTGGCTAGAGATAGTAAGGAAATGTAAGACAAATGACGAAAATAGGAGGAAGGAAGAAAAGACATTGATGGATATGGGTGGTGATGATGCTGGTGGTGACGGTGGTGATGATGCTGGTGGTGACGGTGATGATGTTGATATTCCATTTCCGACTTTGATAGTAACCTTTTGACCGAGCTGGCAGTGTGGTCCAATGGAACAAATGAAATAAAATGTTCCATTTTGAGGCAATGGAATTTTTACAGGGCTAGTTTCTTTCAGTATTCCGTTCGTTATCGTACACTTATCATATTCTTCTTTTGATGTCACTTCAAGCACATTGTGTATACTTGTCCATTTGAATACTAAAAAAATAAAATCAATGTCATTGAAATCAAACTTAGAAGATTTATACCTGAAAATTTGTAGCCGAAAAGCTCTGCATATTATGATATTAATTGAAACAAGATCAGGTTCTAAAATCTAATCTCCTATCAACTTAAAAATATTAAATTTAGAATATAAATAAGAATATAATTTGTAGGTAAGAATTAAAATAACTATTATATATTAACTTTGAGTCTCTAACCATGAATATATTTTTATCTTACAAATAGATGCTAACAATAATAATAATAATGGTATAATAATAATAATAATAATAATAATAATAATAATAATAATAATAATAATAATAATAATATCAGAGTGTATGGGTTAGATGGGTCATGTTATTGGGATAGTTACATGAAACTTATGTATTGTGATAATATATATGTATTTCTCATATTGTTGAAACTATTTCTTATATTGTCAAAGACAACTATTCCTATACTCAAAATATCAAGTGATCGTTCACCCATTCCTTGAATATATGTGATTCAATCCCATTCAAGTGGTGAGTGACTCTCCAAATTAATTTGGAGAGTCACCATTAAATCAAAGATATTTTCAATCTAACGGTAATTTTTCCTTAATTACACACCATTAGATTGAAAATATACTTGATTTAATGGTGACTCAAATTAATTTGGAGAGTTACTCGGCTGTTAGTGGCTTGCCTCCCTCAATTCATCTCATGATCCATAACTGCAATTTAATTTATTTTTTAAAGATAAATATTTATACGACTTACCCATTAAAATCATATTCTTCAGCAACTGCCATTTAATTTATTTTTTAAAAGATAAATATTTATACGGCTTAACCCATTAAAATCATGGGATATTCTATGATCACTTTGTTTTTCACAAAGTAACCATTACTTTGTTTTGTCAACCATTGGATCATTCTTCAGTTTTTCTTTCAACACAACATTTATCTCTTCGATAGTAAAATTCAAATATGACTTAGAGATATTTTGATAGAATAAATGCATTTAACCATTAAAATAAATTTTAATATGAATATCTCTATGATGAGAAATAAATTCATATTGAGAAATTCATTATTATTATTATTATTATTATTATTATTATTTTGAAATAAAGAAATTCCAAAAAAAAAAAAAAGAAATTCATTAATGAATTTCCAGTTTTTCTTTTCCTTTGTGATTTAAAGTTCACCTAAATTTAAGAGTAAAATTTTAATATTTTTTCAGAATACACTGATATGAATATACTTATTCGCTGAGAAATTTAAATATATAAAGAAATGGATAGAATAATTCAATTTCCGTGAATAGAATAAATGGAAAATGAAAAAAATAAAACAATAGACACGAAAATTCGAGAAGCTCAATGGGAGCAATGTAATAGTAGAAGTAGAGAAAGAAGAAAAATTGGAACATAAAAAAAAAAAAATCTAACCAGAAAAGAAAGAGTTAAAATACATATCAGAGCTATAGTTGAACAAATTAGAAGTTCTCGCTAAATTGGTATCACATATCAAATGAATAGGGCGTAGGCAAGACGTGTTAAATGTTCCACATTATTGCTAATTTGGGAGCTAAAATAGCAAGCAATCTTATCTCTTTAAGGTGTCTTTTTAGTTAGTTAAGCTTTATTAATATAATTTAGAGAAAGAGCGAAAGAGAAACTACCGAGTGAGTCTCCGGCGACGAAAGTGATATTAGCAACTGAGTCTTCGTAGAAAGAAGGGTCTGTAGGGACAGCCCAACCGGCGGAGCCGCCCACCGTGTGAGATGCAGCAGTGGAAGCCGGCGGCGGTAGTAAAGCAATTAATAAAGCGAGGAAGAAGAAGCACTCCATTTTGTGGCAATTCAATTAAAATGAATTAATGTGTAGTGTAGATGTGATGAAGTTGAAGTTCATCCGTTTAATTATTTGTAGATGTGTATTCATAATATCGTCATCTTGTTATCATGTTTGCTTCCACTCATTTTAGTGACACCTATCATGACTTTGCATGTTGACGTACTAGCTATCTTAGCGCAAATTTAAATCATGCCATTTAAATTTACGCTTACTTTTATTGTTTATTCACCGAATGGAGTTAAATGTATTATTCGATAAGTCCTTCTCTTAATGTTTGTGGATTTGGAAGATCGTCAGTTTTTTTGATAAAAACACTCTGACGGTCTAATCAGTTTATCTATTAGAGAGAGTAGTGAATTAAATTAGGTTAGGAGAGAGATCATTTATCGTCCATTTATTATGTTTTGGACATTATATATAGGAGAAAATTTTTATAGCTACATAAACAATGTGGGCTCTTTTTTAAGGGTAAAGGATCGGTCAAGAGTGAACGAAGTTCGCAAGATGTTACTGGATCAAGATCCTCGTGGCGTGGCTGTTTTTCTCGAGCATGACTTGTTTAGAAAAAATGGTAAGACCATCTCCAATCATGTACTTTGTTTTGTCTATTTTAACTCTATTTTCTTTTACTCCATTTTCAAATATACAGTTTCTACAGTGAATGTTCTCCAACCATCTACGTACTCTATTTCTTACTCTAAAAACAATATCTTTTTCTACAAATAATATTTTATTATTATAATTTCAAAAAAAAACACAAAATAACAAACACAAAAGTTGGCTTGTTTGAAGATAGAGTAACATATGGATACTTTAAATTTAAAGTGTGAAGTGCTTAGTTCATCTTTGTTGTAAGCTTTTTAGAGTGCCAATGAAATACTAAAATTCTATGTTTAAAGTGTCATTGGAGTTGCTCTAAGAAAACTATGTGTGAGCCTTTAGGCCCAATCAGCAGACACGAACGAAAGTAGGCTAATTAAGCCATGGATTTCATTTATGTGTTCATTCTTTATGTTTTTTTTTTTCATTATTGATAAAAAAATAAAAATATTTTATCGATATCAAAATGAAAAGTTTAAGAATTAAATTTTTTAAGATTCATAATTTTTGTCGAATAATAATAATGATATTTAAAATTTTCTCTTTCCAATCAAAGCATACTCAATAATCTCAAAATTTAAAAAATCTAAGAATTAAACTTTCGTATCGCTCTAAGCATTAAAATGGAGAGTTATCTACAATTATTTTTATTAAAGTTATAGTTCGGCGCCATGACGAAAACTAAGTTCAAAGTCTGGGTACGTACCATGATATAAGGTTTTCGAGTTTATTCAACATAATGAAGTAAGTGCAAAGTTTAAGGGTCTTGGATGTATTTTTACCCATAAATATTTATGTCTACAACACTAATTTGCAAAAAATATAAAATTATAAAAAAGAAATTCTTGTTGTAATTAATTTTCACCAAAATCATTATGGCTATTATTGAGTAGCCATTGCTACGAAACTTAGACATTTATGAGACATAACAAGAATGTAGAAAAGTAATGCACCCAATTAATAACTACAAACCTAGGCAGACAAAGTAAGAAAATGTAGGAACAATGAAGAGAAAAACAGGAAGGAAACGACTTGGATGGGTACGGATGGATTTGCCGATGATGATGCTGGCGGTGGTGGTGACGATGATGATGCTGGCGGTGATGACGATGCTGCATTTCCAACTTTGATAGTAACCTTTTGACCTTGTAGGCAGTGTGAGGCAATCGTGCAGATGAAATACCAGGTTCCATTTTCAGCCAATGGGATTGTTGCGGGGCTTTTATCTTTTAATTCTCCATTGGTTTTCGTGCACTTGTCATATTCGGCTTTCGTTGTCACTTGCAATACATCATGCATACTTGTCCATGTGAATACTGCATTGATTACACGTTTAGATCCCGACTTAACAACTTATGCTTAAAAATACTCAAATATCAGAACAAAAACAAGGAACGTGGAAGAAATATACGTACCAAGTGAGTCTCCAGCGGCAAATGTGTTATTAGCAGACCAATCGTCGTAGAAAGTAGGGCTGGTAGGGACAGCCCAACCTGCGGAGCCCCCAACGGTGTGAGAGGTAGCTGCAGCAGCTGGTGGTACTATAACAATTAGTAAAGCTAGGAAGAAGCAGCTCTCCATCTTCAGCTAATTAAAATTAATTAATGTATAGTTCTCTTATAAAAGTAAGTAACTAATTAATGTTAGTGACATGAGATGAGGTGAGTTGAGGTTGAAGTTCAGTTGTCCAATTTGTAGTAGATTTGTATGCATAATTTTCGTGATTTTGTTTCCATTTCATTCCTTTTGCTTCCACTCATTTTTGTAAGATCTACTAATTTGTGTTTTGACTATTTCACTCTTTATTTTTAACCAATTCATAATTAACAATGTCCTGGATAATTTCTTACAAATATTTTAATTTGATTAGATAGGTGCAATTGAAAATATTATAAAACATATACTCGAAGGAGAGATTTTAGTATACTCTTGGAGCACGATGACGTGGTACTCCAAACCAATAAATGGTTGGCATATATTACATTAACCAATACAATTTTAACAACGTGTAATTAATTAAAAATCTATTTCTTAGTTAATAATTTATATAAAATTCTAGACTCTAAAATAAAAACCTTAGATTCTAAAAAATAAACCCTAGACCCTAAATCATCAATTCTAGATACTAACCTATGTGACATGTCATCGAATTATTAGTCCGGAGTACCACGTCATCCGTACTCCAGGAGTATTTTAAAATTTCTCATACTCTAAGATTATGTTCTCTTTTACTTATATTCAGCCAATGTTTTAAAAATTGCTAAGCGATAACAAGTCGATTAGGTTGTGTCGAGACGAGTCGGTAACTAGTCGGAACTATTCGTTTTCAAATTTTGTAATTTTTTAATAAATAAATTAAATTTTTATAGATATATTAAAAATATTTTTATGCTATTTAAATTTTATAAAAATAATAATGACAATAAATACTTACCATAAAAAAACTCATAAATATAAATATCACAATATTTCTTACATAACCTTAATAATATCAATGTGTTCATAAATTATGAACATCAAATAAATTAGGTTTACGTGATAAACTTTGATTTTGGTATTGAATTTTTTTTTTTTTTTTTATTTCATTCATGTATATTAAAAATGATTAATGAAGATGGGTCAATTAATCATACAAATATATTGAGTAGTTGGTCCATGTTGATAGAAAAAACTGAAATTTTTGGGGCCATTAATCTTGTTGTACCGACTTGGACCAACTAAGACCGATTTGGGACCGACTCGAGCCAATTTGACGGGAAAAAATCGGCCCTCCAACTTATACCGAGCGATTTTCAAAAATTGCCAAAGTGATGTGAAAATCACCGCCTAGTTGCTGACTAGTTGGCCGCCTCGGCCGATCTTTAATACACTGTATTTAGCATTTCACCAATTTCAGTCCAGTTTAACAATTTCAGTTCAATTCAAAAATTTCAGTTCAATTCAACAATTTCAGTCAGAAATTTCAGTTCAGTTCAGCAATTTCAGCAGTTTCAGTTCAGTTCATCAATTTCAGTTCAGTTCAGGAAAAAAAGACATGGCTTAAGTAGTGCGCATTGCAAGGTTATATAATACGGTTTAACAAATAAAAGTTTAATAACCCTATAAGCTTTTATAATTGTTCTTTTGATTTTTTGTTGTGTTGTATAGGGCCATTACTCTATATAGTGTAAATATTTCAGTTTTGCATTAATAGAAATTCTTTTATTGATAAAACAAAAGTTCTAATCATTATTATGCGTGAAAAGAAAGAGTGAGATTCTGGTTCGAATCTCATAATTGACAAATGTAATTTTTATTTTTCTTAAAAAGAAAAAAATGTAATAAGAAAACAAAGGATTCTATGGAGCATGTTTATGAGATTTGGACTGTTTTCGTATTTGTTTGATAAGAATGTTGCATCAAATGGTATTCTTGTTAATTATAGCTTTTTTTATATAGCGAACTCGAAATGAGTTTTAAGAGTAGTGGGAGTAGACTTTGCTAGTTACTTTTTTTCGGATCAATATCCTAAGCATAATTTTTCACATATCTTTTAAAATTTAGGTTGAACTTGTTTGAATGTTGATGGAGTCTCTAGCTCTTGACTCTTTATTTTTTTATGTTCTTTAATCATCAGTTCATTATAACAATTATAATAAATCTCAATTATTGATTTCATTAATTTTTTTATCTATTGTACATCAATGATCGGGAGTATTCCAAATGTGAAACATATCATTAATCAAGATGCTACTTCAAATAATGAGGTTTAGTGTTGTTATTGATGTAATGATAAGAATCTTTTATCCATTTCAATTTGAACAAATAAAGTTTATTATCATGCTTTGTTATTAGTGTAACGATTTCGAGTCCTTATTATCTCCTTAAAGATATGAGAAACTCAAAACTTCATTCTTGATAAAAGGTACATGTCTAGAAACAAATTGAACTATAAGCTTAATAGCTGATAGTTAAAGTCCAACTATGATTTTCATATTATCTATGACACACATTTAACGAAAATGTCTTACAGATTTGAAGCGTGTACAACACAAATTCATACGACATATATATATTTAATTAATCAATTAATGAAATTGTGTAGACCCGAATTAATACCTTATCTAGAAACCACAATCTCAACTATTGATTAGAGGTGTGTCAAATAATTATATACCTTCCATTATGCATTATCTGCATTTTAATAATGTTGTACAAATTGAAGAAAAAGAAAGGAAATAACATTAGACCAAAAGAAAAATTCAATACAATCGCCCATCTAATAGAATGAAAACGAAAATCTAAGAGCGCCAAAATTGTTAAAGGAATTATTTTCTATTTTTAAAATAAGAGATTTTAGGTCTTTCTTTCTCAAGTGCGCTAGATAGACGTCCTTCTTACTCAAGCTCAAGGACGACCATCCTATAACATGCAATATATCATTTGTGTTGCTTTAAATACAACACTTTAAACTCAACACAATGTTAAAATGCATCATGTAGATATTAGATTCACATTGTACTAATAAATTTGAGTTATTCTTTTTCTATTTTTGATATGAAATTTAGTTCATTCATGTGTACAACATTATTCCTTAGGCCACCACATCAAATCGCCACCCATTATAGACCATGTCATTATAAGGATGTGAGCTTACATGTATAGACTTTAATGCCAAAGAATTTTTAATTTTAAAGAGAGAATCTATAATGAGAAATCAAGTAAGGTAATGGATGGGCATTTCAGTTTTGAGAGTTTCCACCCAGGGGCGGACCCAGGGGTGGCTCGGGTGGGCTCGAGCCCCCCTCAGTTCCGACACAACCCTTAGAGAAATATCAGTATATTCCGGCTAGCCCCCCTCAAAATAATGTATATTAATAGTAAAGATGATAAAATTGACAAAGTGAAAGATTGGGAGAGTTGGTAAGGAGGGTATGTTTTGATGTGAAGATGAGGGTTCAAATCCCACCATCTACAAAGAATTTTCTCCCAACATTATTAATGTTTTTCATCAGTTTTTAATTTTTTAATTTTATTTGATCGAAAACTCTACTATTTTTTGTTTTTCATTTTCTTTTGTTTTTATAATTTTATCAACAACTTTTTATTAGGTCATTAATTTGCTTCTCCTAATTTTATCAACTCTACTTCATTTTTGTATACACGCATACATAAATTTTCTTTTCGCTAGAGCCAAAGTTAGCCCACCCGATCTTCAAATCCTGGATCCGCCCTTGTTTCCACCCACTTCTACCTTACGAAGGTAGGTCTTTGAACAATTAGGAAAGCAAGTAGGCCTCTAGAAAATCGGGCCTTCTCAATCATAATGAGCCCGCTTGCTTTTAGCCGAATCCAAGTCAGACGTCCCTCACATTGTAAATTGTAAGAAAAAGTGACTACAATAGATTCTTGATATTTAAAGGACCTTTTCTATATGCTGTTCATTTTATTCAACTTAAATAACGTTTCTAATATCACTTTCTAAAAAATTGTAAAGTGTAAAGGGGCCAATCGGTCTTAGCTCAACTGGTACACTAATCAATATGTGAGTGGAGAATTGAGAGTTCAAATCTTGCTTCTTACAAATTTATCAAAAAAAAAAAATAAAATAAAATTTGTAAAACGTTTTCAGTTTACTTTCACCCAATCTCTTGTACACTATTGCACAGAAATCCTATTACACGAAGCTCCAGAAGGGGAGACTCTGGTTCCATTTGGCATTTTCGTTCTCAGAGCATAAAAACAATTTTTCCAACTAAAAGCAACTTTTAGTAAATGCAAAACTAAAACTACTTTCGACAAAAGCTACAATTTGTTGCTTTTAGAAAAAACAGTTGTTAGAACTTATACAAAAAGATTATAGGAATATAGGTTCAAAAATAATGCTCGTAGTTTACTCAATTTGCAAATAGAGGTCTGTGGTTTAACAGTTGACAAATAAAAATATGTGGTATGATTTATTTTGCATATAGGGGTATGTGGTATGAATATTTTTACAAAACAGAGTATCTGAAATCACATTATGGAGTTTTAGAGATATTTTTATCTTTGAAACGACTTATATCTATATATTGATAAAATATTGATCACCCAAATCGAATTGCAGATTTTACAAATGGACTTAAACATCAATTTTTTGTAAACCGTCAAATTGTAGAAGAACGTAAACATCCATAATATAGTTTATAATTTTAAGTTGAGGGTGGGAGATGTCATTAAAGGATACCTTTTATTGATATGTAAATGTAACTTTTTTTCAAAAATTAGAAATGTACTTCGTTATGATTAAAACGTAAAGTTGTAATTTAGGATACCTTATTTTGCAAAAAACTTCATACCACGTACCTTTATTTGCAAATTGTTAAAAAACAGACCTATATTTACAAATAGAGTAAACCACGACCATTATTTTTGAACTTATCCCAAGATTATATTGATTTTTCTTACTATTTTCAATATATTTTAACAAATACATATTTTTCTTTATGTTTTACTTTTTCTTGTTTTCTCCGACTTCACTTTCTCCGATAACATTTTGCCCCCACAATAACTGTTTCTCCCAACAGCAACACCCAACTAGTCCTCTAGCAATTCTTTTCTAATGGAATCCAAATAATTTATATATTGGTAAATAATTTTAAAGTTTTCAAAATATTTTTTTTTTAGAACCAAGTTTTCAAATTTTTACATATGTTTAATCATTTTGTTTAAAAATTATATTACAATGACTTTACTTTTTTTGTCATAGTTAATATTTTTCTTCTTTTGTCTATATTTAATTTAATAACTGTTGTATTTTAATATAAACAAGCATAACATAATAGGGATATTCTATGGTCACTTTGTTTTTCACAAAGTAACCATTACTTTGTTTTGTCAACCATTGGATCATGGGTTAAAAACTAATCCAATGGTGAAAAAGACAAAGTATACACAAAGTAAGGGAAAAACAAAGTGACCATAGCCTACACCAACATAATAAAATCATGTATTCATTTTGTATGATAGTATAAATGTCTTGAAATATGTTATGTTAAAAATCTAAAATCTAAACAAAAAGATAAAAAAGTTAATTAATGCAAAAGATGAAAACCTCATAATTAGAAATATACAATGTAAGAATTTAGAAACCTTAAAATTATTTACTCTATATAGGAATCTTAACCAAAAGAGGAGAAGGTTAGAATGGAAGAGAAGTTCAACTAAACCTTGAAGAGAAGAAATTCAAGTTAGTTTGATGACCTAATTTTATTTAATCAATCAGTCTTTTCCTAAATTAATGAGCATTTGCCTTAATTAATTCATCGAATTTGCAACTTCAAGTCCATTATTGTTATATAATTTGTCCAAGGTTGATGAGTTGTTAGCTTTGGAGTTATTGCCAGTGCAAGTTCACCAAATAAACCCAATGTGTTTGTTATAAAATACTATCAAACTTTATCTTATTTTAAAATTTGCAGCTAGGGGCACAACTATACATGTTTCTGTCTTTTCTTTAATTCGTCGTTTCATCACACTTTAGGAATTTGATTTTAAAAATCAACCACTTTATAAATGAAAAATTAAAAGATGCTTTTTCCATATAAATATATTTATGATTTAATTTGTATATTTGAAGGGATAAATGCTGAAAAGGGTATCCAAGAATGATAGAATGTGTTTTTAAATCATAAAGCTATTTTTGCACATATGCATATGCTATTGGTTGACTCATCCCTACAATAGGTGAACTTTTTCAAAATATCTACTAATTATTTAAGTTAGGTAATTGTGATGGGTGATTTCCGTCTTAACAAACTAGGACACTTGGCTTGGTCTAATTCCTAAACATATAGGTCCTCATATCATTGGACCAGTCTTTTTTATTTTTTTTATTTCTTTTTATCATAAATTCGTAATTATATTGTAATTTTAATTTTGAAAAGAGATCATTGTGAAATCTGATTGTGCAACGCATATTTTGTTCTATAAATTTTTTTGATTAATCTAAATTTTAATTAGTTAAACATTCTTAGTTAGATGTATCTTATCCTACTGAGATGATTTTTCTCATTCGAGTTCTTATATTAATTATATGACTCTTATTTTGTCTTACAAGTTATGTGGCGAACTTTTAATCACGCCATAAGTTGAATCGATTTCTCACCGTTATCAATGGTTAAGCTCGCATTCTTTCAATTATCACACGAATTTAGTGAAATCAAACAATTATAGGCTGATATCTGAAAACTGGAATATTATTCAATATGGAAAAATCAATCTGTATAACAATAACACATAAATAAAAAATAATCACACTCTCATTCTAATCAAAACCAAGAAATCTAAAAGAAGAAAACAGCTACACCATACAAAAATGTGGCGGAAAGACCAGCAACCCCAAGTGATCTAGCAGAACTGTCTGAAGGAGGAGGGGTAGTAGAAGTTGTTGGAGGAAGGGTGGTAGAACCTTCAGGAGAAGGGGTTGTCGGGGATGGGGCAGAGGGAACTCCACTTGGTGTAGGAGCAGAATCTGGTGAAGAAGAAGCCGGAGTAGGGGCAGAAACTGGGGTAGGAGTGGCAGCAGGAGCCGGGACTGGAACCGGAACAGCAGCAGGCTGAGGAGCAGGAGAAGCTGAAGTAGGAGGTTGTGGTGCTGGAGCTACAGTTGCAGCACTAACAGTGATTGTTAGTTTTTGTCCGGCGCCACAATGTCCCGTGAATCCACAGATGAAATAATGTGCCCCAGTTCCGTTAATGGTGATGCTTGCTGGGCTTGTGGTGACTCTGGTGATGGCATTAGTGGTTGTGCATGCATCGTAGTCGGCCTTGTTTACTTTTGTCACATCATGTTGATTGGTTGCAAAGTTGAATACTGCAAAATATTTGGAATTGAAATTGTTCAGATTCATATGGTTAAGAAAAACATAATGTAAATGTCAAGAAACCAGTTAAACTACCAATTTAAACGGTTACTTAAGGTCCAATTCATTATCATAATTTGAATTCGGGACTGTTTCGTCGCAAAGGATTTCATATTATGTCAAGAAACTAAACTGTCAGCTCAAGTTGATACTTAAGATCCAAACCACTATCTTTTTGCTATAGTTGTTTATATCTTTGATGTTTTCATAGGATATTCTGTACAAAATAGATATAAACTCTTTTTATCAATTTTAGCTAAATGTTTGTATCTAAAGTTTATCTATTATTTCTCAATTCTAACCTAATAACACCCAGAGAGTAACACAAACTTAAGCCTTAGTAAGTTCAGCAAATGCATATTCTTAGAGATCAAAGAGTTTGATTTGTACTAAATGGAATAATTTTGGGATTTGTTTGATTCAGCCAAGTCCAAACGAGTTAACTGAAAATAACGGTAAAAAATTGTTTCTCATAAATTAATAGTTATAAAAAAATTTTGATTCTCTACATTCAATCTTTTTCCTCTAATATTTGAAACAAAAAAAACCAAAAGATTAATGCGAATAATCTTACCGAGAACATCTCCGTTGGCGAATGTTTGGTTAGCAGCCCAAGCAGAGTAAAGTGTAGGGGTTGATGGAATCATCCAGCCGGAGGCACCACCTACGGTATGGGATGTTTGTGCTGCAGAGCTCTGAATCATAGCAGCCACTATGATGGTAGCTAGAAAAGCAATGCTGAATATTCTTGCCATATCTGATATGTGTTCTTGATTATCAGATCGCCCCTGTTCTTGATTTTTGTACTGTTCTGTAGTTTTCCTTAACTCTGTTTTTGTTTTCCTGTTTTCTTGTGTTGTGTTTTGTACAAATTGCGGTTTTGGTTCCTAATTTATAGAATGGTGCATGGGGTTTAAGGGAAATTTCCTAGACCGTTGATTGAGGACACGTGGCTGGAACCCAGTTGTTTGATAAAGTGATGAGAAATTCATCAAGGGCGGCCGAGATATGGGACTTGGCTAGACGCGTGAGGACTCACCAAACATGGGAGACTTTTGGGTTTGGGTTTACTAGTAATTTTTTTGCTTTTTTTCCTAATTTGTTTGTTATGTAAATTAGGTGTACAATTTGACCAATTAAATAATATATTATGCTTGGAAGATTTGATGAAAGAGAAGGTTCGTGTAGACAAATGAAGAAGGATGCATGTGAATGCTTCAATAATTCAATTAAATGTTTTTATAAAAGAAAATGATTCAATTAAAAAAACTGGACTTGGTGATCTAAATGTGGTTTTGGAAGTCATAGTTGATCTAAATGTGGATTTGGAAGCCTAATGTGAACCTACTCCACATTTTTAGTTTGCTACCATTATCAATTTTGTATTTGCTAATGTGGATTTGATGGAATTTAGTAGTTCATAAATTTCATAAAATTCAAAATTTTTTTAATGGGAAATTCAAATTTATTAAAGATCAATTCAGGAAGATTTAGAAAAGTGGTTTGAGTTATTATGTTTATATTTCACATATTTTTAGAAAAGGAAACGGAGTAACTAATTTACTTGTTCAGTTTTACAGTTGTTTAGTCTTGCACGGCCTGATTTTTTCTCTCAATGATAAATTCAGATCCTAATTTTTGCAGCAATTTAGTTTCATATTTTATAGCAATTTCGATTTGTTTAGTTCTATTTAATTCTGGTCTTTTGATTGTTTTTTTTCTTGTATCCTTCTTTATTTTACTAATATCTTGGATTTAAAGATTGTGAGGCAACTTAGAGAGATATTATTGATAGTGTAAGTAGAGAAAGACTCAGGTGTGACAATGGGCTTATGATGTGACAAGAGAAAAAGATGGGAGTAATTTTGTAATTGAACATGGGAAGGTGGCAAACTTGTAATTAAAAGAAAAAGCCTTATGCGTGGAAAATGGAGGGAATGAAGAGGAGGTGATGTCAGCGCTGATGTCACATCTGGAGAGAGAAAAAGTTTTAATTATTTTCTTTAAAATACATTTTCCCGCTCTTCCCGAACTCATTTTTCAAAAAAAAATTATACCACTGAACTCGTATTAATTAGGCGGTCATTTTGAGATCCATTGTTGCTATTTATAAGCGATTTTTATTTTTTTTATTTTTTCTATGGTTGTTTCAAAAACATACTGTGTTGTTTCAAAACATTACCGTGTTGTTCCAAAAAAATACTGTGTTGTTTCAAAATACTCGGTTGCTCCATATGCTGTATTGTTTCAACAAAATACTCTGTTGTTTCGAAATAATACTCGGTTGTTCCGAAATAATACTCGATTGTTTCAAAACTTTGTTGTGCCTACGGTGTTTCTCAAGAATTAATGTTTTCATCTCACTAATCTCAAGATCAGACCCAAAAATAATATCAATTTTAGAACCTTTCAACGTGGCAGCATCACCACCATTCTTTTTACTATCACTTTACTCCAAAGACTTCTTAGAAACCACACCGTATATTTCCTCAAGCAATCTGAAGAAAGCCCTCTCCACATTCTCACCATTAAAAGCAGAAGTCTCAAAGAAAAATAGGCCTTGATCGTCTGCAAACTCCACAACGTCTTCTGTTGGAACTGCTCTTTGGTCCGTTAGATCGCCTTTGTTTTCGATCAACATGATCACGATGGAATTATCAGCTACAATTTGTAGTTGAGGAGGCTGAAGAGCTAGAAATGATAGAACCTCTGCTTAATTTTTGTTAGTTTCTTTTACAGGAATGATAGAACTGGGTTTTTATCTGGGTTTTTGCTTAGTTTTGTTTTTTAGTTCTTCGTTGTTGTCGAGGCAGAGATCACATGATAAGGAAATGAGACGGAGGCCGGAGGGGATGGAGGCCGGACGAGACAATTCCGGAAGGAGACGGAGGCCGGAGGAGACGGATGAGGTTGCTGGAGAAAGAAAAACACGAAGAGAATTGGAAAAGTTATCTATTAAATACCTGATTAATTACACAATTGGTACCTGTCTCACCATAAGAGGGCTGTCACACCATAAGGGGGGTGTCTCACTTGAACTTTACTCAGCGTAAGTATTTATACAAGATACATACAACCGCAACTAGGGTATATAATATATTCACATCACTATATTATTTGCTCTTACACCTTCCCTCAAGTTGAGTGAGAGGTGGACAAATGCCCAACTTGGACATTAGTCGTCGAAACCTATCTTTACTTATGTCAAAATGTAAGCAACTCGAAGAAGACCTAGAAACCCAGTTCCGAACAAAGAAAAAATCGACTTTGATGTGCTAACTTCTTTGATGGAAGATATGATTCACTGTTAAGCATGCAACAGAGACGTTATCATAAAGAAGCCGAGGAGGGAAAGAAAGCCGACTCCCCAACTCTTACAAAATAGTATGTAGCCAACCAACTTCAGACGCCCCCGTAGAAAGAGCCTGATACTTGGCCTCATTGGAGGAGCGGGCAACCGACTATTGCTTCTTAGACGTCCAAGAGACTGAGGAGCAACCCAAAAATAGAGCATAGCCAACAATAGATTTTTTGTCATCCAAACTTCCCGTCCAGTCAACATCGATGTAACCATGTAAAACGATCAAAGTATTGCGATGAAAAAAGATTTTGTGATCATTGGTTTGTTGTAGATACCGAAGAATGCGCTGAACACCTTGCTAATGAATGTTAATGGGAGCGTGCATAAATTGTGCAAGTTTCTTAACCGCTGTCACGTGGAATACCTACGTGCTTTTTAAGGCAAGTATACCTATCGTTTCAAGTAATAAAGTGGATTTCTTTCAACCCGAATATCGTACCCAAGGGAATAGCTCAAGTAATTTCACTAAGTTAAATCCTAAAAAGTCTAATTAAGTCACAGATTTAGAAGATTCGAAGTAACAACTAATAACTAAATGCAGGGTATGATAATAACAATAATAAAAGACACACAGGCTACAAGATCCAGGATCTGGACAGTAGGCTACTGGATCTGGGTTTCCATAAATGGTAATGACTATTTCAACACAAAAGGTTCGGCCTTTCCCACAAATATCTCTTCCTAGCTCGCTTCCAAGCCTAGGGGTTGATAACTTAGTAGATCTAGCAAAGTTATTTGACCTAGATCTACTAAGGAATGTGTTTTCTTAGGGTTTTACTAAAAAGTTTCCTTAAATAGTAAATGACCAACATACAAGCATAGCAAGATTTCTCTAAACCACAAAAGCATGCATCTTTAGATCTAATCCATACAATAAACCATAAGATAGCTCATTTCTAAGCTCCACTAATGATTTAGGAGGTTTGTTTCGAACCAAACCTCACCTTAAGCATAGATCTAAGAAAACCGAGTAAGAAATGTTACCAAAAGTAGAAACTCTTCACCATACGCCTAAATCCATCACCTTTCACTCATAACCCGTGCTAGGAGACTACTCACTCATGCTTGATGAACTTAAAATCTCCATTGAAGTGTAAAGATTAAAGCTTGAAATCATAAAGCTTAAGGAAGAAGAAGAGAGATTGGGATTCGGATCCCAATGTCTCAAAAAGCAAGAAAAAAAGGAGATAAAGAAAACTACTATATTTAGAACTAAGTAAAAAGAAAGTTGTTGCAAAGTTAAAGTATTAAGAGTATATTTAGTATATGGAAAAGCAAAAGAAAACATTGCCTTTTATAGGGAGACAAGGGAGGCAACCCTAAAAAGGCAAAAAGACTAAAATGACCCTAAAAGTAGAGGTCATAATACCTTTTACACAGAAAAGTAATTTATCCCAATTGTTGATAGTAATAACAGCATTGCCACTAGGGCAAGGTGGCATTCCACCCCTTCAACTCTTGCACAGCCTTCGTTGCTCTTTACTGCAGCCTGCATCTAACACCTCTGGAACACAGCCTGCATGCTCCAGCAGTCCAACAGCAGCCTAAAACAGCCCAAAAGCTCCAAAAGGCCTCCAATGCCCGGATTCAATGCTTAGTTGCACAATTGAGCGATATCTGCACTTAAACCTCATGAGAAGGACTTTCAACCATATAAACATGCAAGAATAGAGGCTAAAAAGAGTGGAAAAACACGTAATAATTAGGCCTATCAACCGCAAAGGACATATCAGGTCGGATGAAAGAGAGATACTCGGTGCTACCAACAATACCCCGATATTGAGTAGGATCAGGATGAGGCTCACCAAACCAAGTTGAAAGCGCTCTTTGACGTACATCAATATCGAAATGCCGCAATATGTGGCCATATTAGCCTTGACAAGTTGAAAGCGCTCTTTGATGTATTTAGACTGACCCAATAACAAAGCCGTGGGTAGACAATGTGCCTCAACTCCCAAAAAATAAGCCAATTTGCCGAGATCTCGAAGAGTAAAAAATAATTGTAGTACGAGACCAACCGGGGAAGGGTTGCTTTGTTATTACTCATCAAGATGATATAAACAAGGCAATAGATGGAAACCTGAGTCGTAGTGAGAAAGAACAATGATGTGTCAGACTTTAAACTCAAGAAACTAAGTCCATGAAGAACATCAGATAAGCGCTTGTGCCCACATTCTTGGCGCTTGTTTGAGACGATTCAAAGATTTCTATAATTTGCAGAAAAACTCAAGACGACAATAATCAACAACACCCTGATGTTGCTCCATATAGACATCCTCATTAAGATGGCCATTAAGGAAAGCATTCAATATGTCCAGCTGAATAACATCCCTGTCAAGAGATACTGCAAGAGTAAGCAGAAGCCGAATAATAGCCAGTTTAATGACATGGTTGTATGTTTCATAATAGTCAATGTCGAACGCTGAGGGTTGTTGGTGTGCCCTAGTCCAAAGGGCATTTGTCAGGATATGATTTTATATGTTAGACTTGGATTTTAGTTTATCATCATATGTATTGTTGTTTCTTTAAGGCATTAATCTATTTCCCTTTTATATCTTGTACTGTAAATTGAGATAGAGTATCTATTTGATTCTTAATCATAAATGTCCCAAGTCTGTTCTAATTGTGGGAACGAATACGACAAAAGACTTGTGTGTTTGATAGCTGTGTGGTAGTAACACTTACTAGCCATAGTACTAGGATGGTCAGCTATAAACACGGGTACGTGTGGTACACACGAGACTGGACCGATCACATGGTACAAATATGTCATAGATCTTTCTTGAGTAGGACTCTAGTGTCTTTAAACCCGAACTCATTATAGTATTAATATGAAATCTGGTTAACTTTAATGTACACCTAACATGTCTGTAACAGGATACTAAATACGGGTACATTAGGTTAGTCATTGAACATATTAATGCTGATTAATGAGGAATGATATTACCACTCGTCAGATGATGAGATGATATCACCAGCCACTTGATAAGTGGAACTGAAAAGTACATGGCCATGTCTGGACAAGTTGGTACAACTTGGTCCGATTGATCAGTTCACTTTAGATCAAGAAACATATGAACAGTAGAGAGGATGACATTCACCATGCCTCTAGTTCATACCATAGATATCAGTTGGTAAGAGACAAACATATGTCACTACTGGTTTTCACCTTCTAAAGAACGGTTGAGTTAACTGTTTCATGTGGGGATTGAAATGGTTTGCTAGAACCCGCTTTCAGTCGTTAAGAGTAAGTCTTACGACCACATGGAAACAGGCCTTAAGAATCCTGCACATTGAGTAACTTAACGAGAATTTATGGACTATATGTTTTTGGAGGAAATTGGATTGATGATTAGTTAATGTGAATCATTAAGGTAATCAGTCAATGCCAATAGGGTTATTGTATGTTTTGTATTAAGTTACAATGTTCAATTGAGTAATTAATTAGGTTGATTAATAAATTAATTAATATAGTAATTAAAACAGAAAAGTACATTTAGTTGAGGGATTAATTGGTAAATTAATTTAATCTAATTACATATAATTGCACAACTATTAGTCTTCTGGGTTAATAAAAGTGAGTTATTGTAATGCAGAGATTAAATGTGAATTAACCAATTTAACTCTAACTATAAAAGAAAATTAGGGTTAAACTGAATCAAAACCCTAAACCTACAGTAGATTTCGGCCTCTCCCAAGACCAAGAGGTAGTCGGATGAAACCTCTCCACGTCTCGCCTAAAAGCGATTCCCGATCGATAGTTCCTCGTGCACGTGACTAGGAGGTTCACACGACTTGTGGATTCGCTAAGCACCTCGTTAGAGGATTTAACCT